>JAJTUV010000381.1:0-2400000 GCA_021653895.1 Mastomys natalensis
GGCAGAAGAAACAAAGAAAACCATACCGCTCCTTCCTCAAAAAGAGGGCCCGCTGCAAAGGACAGACAGACAGAGAAGGGGCCCCATTAGACAAAAGGGCACAAAGTAGGAAGCAGACAGAACGGACAAAAAAGCTCCAGTGACGGGGAAAACCCCCCCAATGTCAAAAAGGATAGAGAGGGCATAAAATGTTGGCCCCCAAAGGTTTAGGTACGAAGCCAAAAAAAAAGTGGACAGGGCTAAAAACAGGGTGGCAAGAGTGGCAACCCAAAAAAAGAAGAGGGAAAACTAAGATTTTGGGGGTGAGTGTGCTCGGGGTTTTGCCCCCCGCTATTTAGTGCCCAAAAGGTTTTCCCCTAAAACCCCCCTTTTTTGGACTTACCAGGGGGAAAGGGCCCCGTGGCCATCCAGCTGTTTCCAAAAACCCCAAACCCGGGGAAACCCCCCAGCCAAAGGGGAAGGGGGCCCTGGGAGCAGGGTTCCCCCAATTAAAATTCTCGAGGCTCACATTAGCCCTTCCCCCCGGGGTAGCATAAATGAGCCCCAAAGGGTATTCTGCAACCCAAACCCGATAGGGAACAGTTTGGGACAACTGACAGGGGAAAACCCCGTGCCCTGCCCTTTCTTTCTATGGGGGGCCCTCCTCCCCCTTAAAACCCCTTCGGCATGGTCCAGTTAGAAAAGAAAAAAAAGTCTTTGGAGAAAAAAAACTGGCCAGGCTGGGGGGGGCCTGGATGAAACCTTTTCTTTGGGCCCCCTCCGTTTTGCCCCTTTTTTCCCCTTTTCTGTGGGTCTTCAGTGCACATTTACTTCTGTAGACGAAAAACCCATTCTCCTTTGGGTCTTTTAAACAGAGTCTCCCATGAGGGCCAAAAGGGGGAAAACAGAGGTGACTTTAGACCCCGCCTTCCCCCAACCCGGGAAATTTCCCCCCGAGGTAGAGCAAGTGGCCATGGCCCAAGGCTCAGCTTCACATGTTGCACACCAGAGCTTACGTACCTGTGTGGATCCAAAGGCTCCCA
Organism: Mastomys natalensis; assembly: GCA_021653895.1. Taxonomy (NCBI): domain Eukaryota; kingdom Metazoa; phylum Chordata; class Mammalia; order Rodentia; family Muridae; genus Mastomys; species Mastomys natalensis. The sequence goes on from JAJTUV010000381.1 coordinate 1,023, forward strand.
GAAGGTCAAAACGGCGGGAGTAGTGCCTCTCAGAGTTGAGTCAGTAAGGCAGCCACAAAGAAAGTTTGGGGGATTCCTCTCGGGGGCATAGCTGGGCCAAAACCCCCCCGGGCTGGCAAAAAAAAAAGGGGGGATCAGCAGTTAGGTTTTTTTTTTTGCCTCACACCCACACCTATAACAAAAAAATTTTCCCCCCTTTCCCCTACCCCCCAAACCTCAAGATCTGTACTGCCAGGGCCTGGGAGTTGCATTTTGTATGAAAGCCCCCTGTTTGTTTTCCCCCGGGGAAAACCCTTTAACCCCCCTACCCCCCCGCCCTCTTGGTGGGAAAGGGGTAACAAGCTCTGGCCTCACCATCTATTTGGGTTTTAAAACCCCCGAGGGGGCCAGTTTACTGAGCAAGACACCTGCCCCGGGAAAAGGCCCCCGCAAAACCCCCCTCCCCTTAATTCAAAACCCCCCCAAACCCCACCAGTCAATGCCCTGGGGGGAAAGGGGTTGTCTCCCAGTCCTTTTTCCGGGAAGGCTGGGGATTGGCCTGGCCTTCCCCACTCCCTGAGAACAAGAGCAAGTGGTCAGAGGACCTTTCCCCACACACCCCAAAAAATCCCCCATTTGGGGAGGGGTTGGTCCAGGATGGCAAAAGCCCCTTCTAAAATTTGGGCCCCGACCAAAAACCCAACCCCCCCAGATCTACCCTTTTCCCAAATAGACTTCTGGGGGAGAAAGCCATTGAGTAAGTTTTTAGGGGCCCCAAGGGGCCAAACCAAAAAAAAGAGAGAGAGGACTTTCCCGATCCTTCCTTCACCTTTCGCTAAAAATAATCTTTCATTGTACAGGAGCCTTTCAGGGAGGGGGTTTAGCTTTTTTCAACATTTTTCCCTGATGTCAACCTGCAGGGTTTAAAACCCCCCCGGGCCCAAAAATGAGCACCATGGGAGATTGTGGGCATGTCCCCGGTTAAAGGACATTTTTGGGGATCTTGGTGAACCCCCGTCGCCTGTTGCCCCAGGCCCCTGTTTTGGAATTTAAAACTTTAGCTCTCTTATGGGTGGGGGTGGAAAATACCCAAACCCTGGAAACCAAATGGGTACCTATCCCCAGTACCTCAGAGACAGTTGCTCCAGAAAAAAAAAAGTTTTCCAAAAAAAAAAGAAATTTTGCAAAAATATGTGCCCTTTTTAGGGCCCCGAAGCCCAAAGGGTCCCTCAGTTTGTTCCAGCAAGGGAAATACTTCTAAGTACAGTCTATGTAGGGTGGAAATGGGAAAGGGTTGCCTGGGGGTCACTTTTACCACCAAATGGGGGCAAAAGGGGGGGCCCGCGATTTTAAGGGGTGGGGTGATGAATTCCTTTGCCTACTGTGCTGGAAAATGGGGGCCCGGGTTTTGGGCCCGTGCTTCTTTAAAAACCCTTTCCCCCTGTTACAACCTTTTAATAGTCCTCCATTCCTCAGGGTTTTGGTGACCCCCCAAACCCCCCATGATTATTTTTTTTTCTACTTTTAAAACTATAAAATTTTTCTATGTTATGAATTTTCAAGGGGGAAAAATCTTTAAAATGCAGGATATCTGACCCCAAAGGGGTCCCCAACCCAAAAGGGGTTTTTAACCCACTGTGGGGGAGGAAAGAAAGACGGCCCCCTCACTTTTGCCTCTCACAAAATTCTCCCCCGGGACAGTGCTCTTTCCCCGCCCTTTTCCCCAGGGGGCCAGGGCTAAAAGCCGATGGGGCCCCACCAGTGGAAAAAAAAGCAAAAAGCAGACAGTGAGGGGGGGTGCTTTTATAAAAAAAATTTTTATGGATTCCCCTGCTCAGGGAATTTTCCAAAAAAATTTTTTTGGGCAATGGTCTTTTGCTAGGCTAAGGGGGCCCCATTTCCCCTCCACCGGGGCCCGAACACAGTTGGCTGAACCCCCCTAACCCAAAAAAAAAACCCCCCAATTCCCGGGGGCCCTAAAAGAAAAAAAATCAGCTTTAAAAACCCCAGGGGAAGACGGGTGGGATCCCTCAAACCATGGAGAAAGCCCCAAAAATGTGAAAAACTGGGGAAAGGGGGGTGCAAAGCGGGGTGGGGGGTTTCGGGGGCCCCATTATGACTCAAAAAAACCCAGTTCCGCTCCCCCCTCCCCCCACCAAAAACCCCGGGCAGGCAACAAGGGAAAAAAGGAAAGGGGGAAATTGTTGCTGGGTCATGCCCTTCCCCACACACACCCAACACCGTCCCCCCCAAGTTTTAAAACCCCCCCAAAGGGGGCCCCCAGTTTTTCCCCCCCCAACAGGACGGGCAGTGCATGTAGGAAAAACACACAACCCCCCACCCCCCCAAAAACACAAACACCCACAAACCCCAAACCCCCAGGGCGTGGCTCCCCCCCCCACCTATGGGCAAAAACCCCCCTTGTGTCGGCCCTTTAAAACCCCCATTGGGCCCAGCCCTGGCTGGACCCCGGGTCACCCGTTCTTGCCACGAGGGGAGCCCCGCGGAGGAAAAGGAAAGGGGGGGTTTACCCGACAGGGACTGCAGCCCTTTTCCCTTTCAGGGCCCTTTCCCCCAAGGCCCGGGGGGTAGTAGCCTTTGGGGTTGTTTTTAGCAGCCCCCTTTCCCCGGGGGGGTTTTTGGAAAAGAGGGGGTTTGGGCACCTTCCCCCGACAGTAAACCCCCCCCCCGTGCAATGTTAATTCCCACTTCCCACTAGCCTGAAAGCCTTCTGAGGATTCTACAGTCTAAAGAGCTCCTTTCCTGAGACTCTCAACTGCCTCATAGAGGTAGACAGGTAGACAGCCAGTGGGCATCTCTCCTGAGGCCCTTCTGTATACTGTAACAGCCCAGGATTTGACTTTCAGGTTCAGTCTAGTGCCTCCTCTAAGAAGCTTGCTACCTACTCACTATCTAAATCTAGGGCCTGGAGCAGGACCCTGAGGTCCTTCCCCCAACAAGTGTAAGCCGCCTGCAGACAACTGGTACACCTGGAGTAGCTGAGCAGACATTAGTTCCTGTGCACCGCACAGGCTGCAGTCTAATTAGGGCTTGCTGGATGCATGCTGTCAGCTATATACCATCTCCCCACACCCTGCCCAACTCACGCCTCACAAACAAACAGGTTCTTCAGTCACAAGTGCACAACAACTTCCGGAGCCCTAAGGCACAGTAGGCCCTCCCAGTGAGACCATGAGGAAGCCTTGTTAACTCTCTCTGGCTTCTCTGAGACCCTAGACTGCTGGCTTGCATTTGTGGAAGGGGTTTTGCCATGTTCCTCTATGTCTGTCACCCACTGAAGACTTTTGGCAATAGAGTAACCTGCAATGACTGTACTTAACCCAACAAAGCAATGCCCACTTTGGATAGACAAGAGCAGGCGCATCCTCCCTCCCTCCCTATCCCAACCCTGCTAGAACAAATCCCAATAGCACAGCCATATATTACAAGGCAGTGCTCTTTGGGCAGCTTATGGAGGATGGACACTAAGGTCCACTAAATCGGAGATGGGAAGTCCCTGATCCACTCTTGGACCCACAGGCTGGGTAGACCCACCCTAGGAAGATACACTGGGATTCCTGTACTCAAAGCACCTCAGCAAGAGCTTCGTCCAGCAGCCAGGCCCATGCAGACTGGGGGCTTGAAGGCAGACTGGGTGGCAGAATACAGATCATGTATTCTGTCATCTGCTGGCAGCACCTCATCACTAGTGCCAGGCTCCGGTGCCTGGAAGACCAGCCATGGACAGTATGCACTGTGGAAGGCCCAGAAAGAATAGCAGTTCCCCTGACTGACCTACCACATACCTCACCATATATGCTGGACAGCACCAGGTAGCTGCTGCCCCTCAGGAGCCAGCTATAGGAAAAGGGAGAGGAAACAAAAGAATACTGCTTTCCTGCTTTTCTACCTATCAGACCTGAACACGAAGACACAATGCCCCAGGCAAGCTGCAGCTGCCTTGGTGTGCAGCGGGAGCCTACCGCTCTTTCAGGTGTTCTCTTTGACCTACCCCCAATCTATAAACGGACCACAGAAACCTTAATCCAAGACCTTGGACCCTTAAGCTCTCAGAGTGTGGGGGGAGCTGGGAGGGAACTGCAGCCACCCCAAACAGCCCCAACCTGATCTAGAGGGAGGGCAGGGCCATGGGTGGGGATAGTAGATGGGCCCAAGAATGTGGCCAACCTCATTACCATCACGGCTGAGGGAAGGAGGGCAGGTCATGGAATACAAATAGTTTTCTTAGTGGATGGAGATGTATCTCTTCCTCCTAGCAGAGGTGGAAGGGTACCTGTGAAGTTTACGTCAGGTAAAGTGTCCGATAACTGGTGTTCCCAGATAACTGAGTACTGGCCAAGCTACAACCAATTAAGTGACCACGACTGGGAAATGGGCAGGGGTCTCAAGCTATGCTGTCTGGTCCCTCATGCTAAAAAAAGGTATCCAGCTCAGTAACAAGACAAAGCACACAGCCCTACTCACTAGGTGTGGAGCGTATGATGTGCCATCTAGCACCCTCTAAACTTCAGAGTCTAAAGTGAAAGAGTTACAGCCCAGGCATGTACTGTCTGTAGCCTTGCCCACAGGTCACCAACTGTAACCATTAGCACCAGAATGCTCCCTCTGGTAGGACTCTGGGCCTAACAGAGACAGCTTTAAAAGGCACTCGTTACCGAGGTTCTACTCCTAGCAGCTCCAGAGAAAAGGTTCTGATTCAGAACAAAACTAAGGTATCCTCTCACTCGTGCCCTTAATCTAGAAGACTCTGCATCCTAGGGCAGTGAGCACACAGGGCCCTTCACCTCCTTCAGAAACACCTACCCAGCAGTATTCGTACATCAGCTACTCAGACCTTAGATGTAAATTATCTCCTTGGGCCCGTCCTGTGCTACACCTTTACACACAAGTGTTTCTGACAGCCTCAGAGCACCTCCATCTGACTCATTCCATATGAAGACAAGGAAACTGAGGCAGGGAGTACACAGTGACTGGCACAAGCCAAGTTAGTGAAGAGTGACAAAGGAAGGACAACTAATCTTCAGTGCACTCCTCAGTTTGGGGTCTTTTGCTCTTGCTACTCACATCCCTTGCCTTATAGATAGATCTGCCTTCAGCCCATACCCAGAAACCCAATTCCAGGCTGGTTCCCCAAAGGAAAGCCTTGAGGCTGAGTGGTTAGCCAGCAGTCAGTCAACTCTGACCCTAGAAGGCAATGCTCAGAGAGCTCGCTGGCCTTCAGTTTCCATAGTGATGGGTAATTCGAGAATTACTCCATCACACCATTCAGGAAAAGTAGCCACCTCTGGCCTCAACCTTCTATCCTGTCCTGTACAGAGGGCAGAGATCCATGCCTCTTGAATGGCTCTATCAGTAAGCCCACATGTGTCACAGCAACTCCTCACTGAGCCACCCACACCTCGTGTCACCCTCAACTTTACCCCACTCCCAGCAGACGTCCCCAACCTGGCCTCTGCTTACATTCTGTCTCACAGGTCCCTCTTCATGCCCCTCTCACCACCACCCAGGTCCATTTTGTTCCTCCAGCCCTGGCCCCAGCACCCAGCCAGAGACCCCCTGAGAAACACATCCTCACTCCCAGCAGCTCTCCGTTCCTGGCCTTCACATATGCCTTGGAGCACAGGTTCTCCCTCTGTGAGCCAGCACAACATTGGTGGCAAGCCTCCTGCTCAAGGAGGACAGGGGGATGAAGACAATGTGGTCTCTGCCTTTGAGAACTCCCTCTCTGGAGGGAGAGACAGATGCTTGGGACTGAGTGCCAAAAGATACAGACTTGAATACATGAAGCAGAAAGAAGCAAGGGATCTGGAGACAGAGGTGATGGTGGTGATGATGTTTTCCAGTGCATATAAGGTCCAACATGTGAACATTAAACAAAGGAATAGTTCTAGTGGAGACTTAGCAGGACGAAAGGCAAAGAAGAAAGTTTGAGTCCTGAATGGTGACAGTGACAGCTGGTCAGAGAAGCAGCAGAGTAACTGTGTGGAAGAGATAACTGGAACACGGTAGGAGGCATTACATCTAGGAATTAGGGCTACCTCATCTGGCCACAGTTGTCCCTAAGATAACTGCCCCTCTGCAGGTGGACTCTGACAACCAGAGTACAAGTTCCAGCCCCCATTCCAGACCTACACTCAACTTCTCTGTGCCAGATTCTATGCTGAAGATAGGGCAACGGCAAGGCAATCTCAGTGGGCTATTGGGAGAAATGAGATCATACACACAAAGGGTTGTGCAGGGCCTGGCACACTGAGGACTCCAGCCAACACCCCAACACTGTTGTCTCCATGGCTGTTGCTGATGTCACTGTCAGGCTCCGTTTTCTCCTACCCCCTGGACTGAAGGGCTCTCAGACACAGGTGCTAACTCCAGATCAGGGCCTCCTAGACGCGAGTACCAATCGCCACACTGATCCCCCACTGAGGGCCTGGCTTACAGACTTGAGCACCAGGAATGCTCTTCTCCAAGTCTGACACTTTCTTCTGAAGTCCGGCTCAATATCACCTAGGAACCCCTCCCCCTCCACTGCACCCCACGAAGCGTGCTTGAGGCTTCAGACCTAGCTTTGGGTCAGAGAAGCTGGGAAAAACGAAACGTTCCGCCCCCCTCTCTGAAATTCCCAGACACAGCCACAGGCAGTCGGCCAAGGCGGGGTGAGCCCATCCCACCCAACTTGGAATCGGGGAGACCGAACTGCAGCAGGGTCCTCCAGCCTCCCACGCCCGAGCTACACGGCTCTGCCCACCTCGGAACACCGACACAGGTGCCAGGAGGACAGTTCTTACACAGGCCAAGTAGTCCGGGGTCCTCGCGGGTTGCCCCGACGCCACCGTGGCCAATTACTACGGAGGCCTCTTTTCGCAAGCCCCGAGAGCTCGGCCCCAAGTCCTGACCCTGCCTCCGGCCGGGTCTTCTTAGCTTCAAGTCCTCAGCCCCCAGCTCGTCCCTCGGCGCTCAGACTCGGCACTCACCGCGCGGGTGCGGCCCGAACGCCACCAGCACGAAGTAGTCCGCGAGCCGCGCCATGGCAAGGGGCGCAGGCGGGCTCCACGGCTCGAGGATTCGATGGCGGCGCGCTCATGGCCCGGCGCTGGCCCTAAGCTGCACACTTGGGACACCCCGGGCCCGCTCCTCTGCGGCGCCGCTGACCAGGGCTTCCGCCGCCATCTTCCCAGCCAGCCGGCCCGCCCGGGCGCTTCGGGAGCCTGCGCAGTTCTGCCCCTCCCGTGTAGGCGGGACCTGGCACAGTGCACTTCCATTGGTCCATTCCACGTGGGGCGGGTCCAGAGAGCGCTGCCCCGCCTACTACCTCACGCTCAAGGACCAGCTCAACCCTTTGGGCGGGTGAAGCTTACGGCGGCCGGGGCGGGTCAGCTACCCTGGTCCCGCGGCCGACATTTCGACCCGAAGCACGGGTCAGGATTAGGGCATACTTTTCCGTCGGAACTGAAGCCCCAGAATGAAGGGAGACCTGGACCTCACTCTTGGGAGAGCCTAACTCCGAGGGTCAGGGGCGTGGTCCAGCTCAATCTGGCTGAAGCAAGCCAGTGGAGCTCAGGCCTTGTCCAGCCAGTCTCCCAAACTAGAGGACCAAGCTGGGGGACGAGGGAGTGTCAGGGCTTTGCCACACACCCTGTCAACCTTATGATGGCCAAGGGAGAGACTTTATAGGCTTTTTTTTTTTTTTTTTAAATTCCCAGTGCAAAAAAAGGGCAGCTAGATATCCCACCATTTGGATGGGTGGGCTATTCAACACCTGCATTTAAAAAAATAGTCCCAGCTTGGGTCACCTTCCTGGGAAGTTGTATCACCCTGGAGGTCAGGAGGTTGGCCGGGCCACTTGCAGTGATACAGGAATGGACACTGTAGGAGAAGCAAGGTCCTTGACCAGGGAGACTAAAGGAGGGGAGGACTAGGCTTGTTTGTTGATGAATTCAGTTTCTGTGAGAACTGAAAGACAAGCTACCTATTAGCATCTTGTTCCCTCCACCGGCAAAATCTGGACAATGAGTAAAAGCAAACTCAAGAGTGAGAGACAAGTCCAGTCAGTGGTGTACGTGTATAAATAATCTTAGCACTTGGGAGGCTGAAGCAGGTGGGTCATGAATTCCAGTCCAGTCTCCTAGGCTTCATTGGGAAACCGTGTGTCCAAACATCAGGAGGTGTGAGGGCCTCTCTGGAGAGATAGCTTAGCGTTCATGGGAACCTGTGTTGGATTTGCAGTGGTGGTGGTGGCACACAATTCCATCACTTGGGAGGCAGAGGCAGACGGAGTTCGAGGACAGCCCGGTCTACAGAACTAGTTCTAGAACAACCAGAAAGACCTGTCTTGAAAAAATAAGATAAAATAAAAATAAATAAGAGAGGGAGAAGAGGAAAAGACTCTCCCAGGAACACTCTGTGCACGGAGACATAACCCTAGTTCTCCTTTGCCATTGCCAGTCGGCTGTGAAATCTTCCTTTCTCCTTAAAACCTGTGTTTGAACTTGATTGAGTTGGCTTCTGTCAATCAACTAAAACTCCTCTCTACCTCATTAAGATATGGTGGCAGGCAAGTTTGACTTGGTGCCTGAACCCTGGGGTTGCCTCTCCTAGAAACTATAAGGATCCTGTACCCCATTCCTGCCATGACCACTGGGGCCCAGTGTCCTTACCTAAAAGAACCCTGAACCTGGCAGAGGGTCCTTTCCAACTACCCTCAAGTGTCTGGCCACTAAATTGAGTACCCTAACTACTGCATTTCCCAAGTCACCTGCTGGTGGCCTCTTCTCCTCAAGGACCTGTAGTCTCCTCAGATGTTCCTTTCCTCAACCTGTTTACACCCTCCTCCAAGAAGATACTCTCCCATCCCTCCACTGTGCATATGGGCGTCTCCAAATGCCTGTCCCCTTGCAGACTGCTGCCTGTTTTTATTGCTCATGTCTCACCCAGCTATGTACTATCTTAACCATCTGTATCCTGCAGACCTAAGAAGGCAGGGTGACCCAGGATGGCACAACTGCCTCCACTTGAGATGAATGGATACCCCTAAAGAGCAGAGTGGCCCACAGTGACACAGTGAGCCTAGCTTGTGATGCATGGATACTCCCAAAACATACTACCTAGCCTGCTGGTTATAGGCAGTTGTCTTTTGGTCTTCACTCTCCAACATCTGATACGACTTCCTGTGTTTCAGGGATGGTCAGCTAAGGCTTGAGTTGGCTTTTCCTACGGGGAAAAAAATGTATACCCATCATATGGTAGACCTCCAAACTGACTCATCTACACTACCTTCCTTCCAGAGTCACCTGCCTTTCCCACCCACCTACTACACACTTCCCACTCCTCCGTATCAGTTCCCCCCAACAGAACCCAGTCTTTCACTTTCAAAATCCTCGCCATCGGGATCAGACCTCAAATTTATACCTTAAAACAATATCTCTTGGTGAAGTTACCCCAAGAATATTAAAGCAGTGCAACAAGACTCCTTTGGGTCTTGATGAAAGATCCTTTCACAGGGCTCACCTAAGACTATCGGAAACACAGGTCTTTACATTATGATTCATAGCGGTAGCAAGATTACAGGTGTGAAGTAGCAACAAAAAATAATTTTATGGTTGGGGGTCACCACAACATGAGGAGCTGCATCAGGAAGGTTGAGAGCCACTACTCAAAAGTCTTCCCAATGTCACCAACATCAAACAACCCTTTGACCCCAGGGTAGACTCCCCCAGAAAAACTCTTGTCTACTCCCCACCCCCAACAGCTTCTGCAATTAAAGGTAAATTTTAAAAGGTGCTAGAGTTTCCTCTGGGAGGCCACATGGGCAGTTGTATCCAACAGGTGTCAGATGATGTACTATATAGGTGACCGTGAGACCATGGTGAGAGGGAAAGAATCAGACCAGACAGACAGGCCAAAACTCAAGATATCAGCATCCTTACCTGCCATGGGTTTGGGGCAAGCTTGAATAAGCTCAGGAAGCAGCAACTGTCCTGTCACCCAGAGCTTGGAAGGACAACATACGGAACTTAGTTCTATCTCTCTCAGCAAGGCTCATCTCCACCTGTCCCAAATTAAAAATCTTATGTATCGAACTGGAGAGATGCCTCACTGGTTAAGAGTACTGACTCCTTGCCGGGCGGTGGTGGCGCACGCCTTTAATCCCAGCACTTGGGAGGCAGAGGCAGGCGGATTTCTGAGTTCGAGGCCAGCCTGGTCTACAGAGTGAGTTCCAGGACAGCCAGGGCTATACAGAGAGACCTTGTCTCAAAAAAAAAAAAAAAAAAAAGGGAAGAAAGAAAGAAAATCTGGGGCAAAAGTGAGATGGCTCAGCGGACAAAGGTGCTTGCTGCCATGCGGGATGCCCTGCATTCTCTTAGGTTTGATTCATAGGACCCACATGGTGAAGGAGATAATCTGATTCCTACAGGTTATTCTCTGACTTTTGGATGCTCATACCCACATACTAGCCCATAAAATGTAAATTTAAAAAAATAAATAAAAACTGATAGGCATGGAGAGATGATTCAATGTTTGGGACATAGGCTGCTCTTTCAGAGGACTCAGGTTCGATTCCTAGTACCTACAAGGGAGCTTACACCCTTTCTATATCTCAAGTTCTGAGGGCACAGATGCTCTCTTCTCTCCTCAGAGGGCAGCAGGTATACACACACTGCACGGATACAGACAGGCAGAACACTCTACACATATAAAATAATTTTTAAAAACTGACAAAGGGCTTGCAGGATGGCTCAGCAGGTCAAAGTGCTTGCCACCAATCCTTATAACCTGAGTTTGATCCTCAGGTGCTACGCTGTAGAAAGACAGCCCTGATTCCTGTTAGCTGTCCTCTGACCTCCACGTATGTACTATGGCTCACCACACACAGATAAATAAGTGTAATAAAAAATAACTTTAAATAGGAAAAAAAAAAAAAACCCTGATAAGACAGGCTGGACATAATGGGACATTTCCTTTAACCCCAGCATACAAGAGTCAGAGGCAGGTGGATCTCTGTGAGTTTGAGGCCATCTTGATCTACATCATGAGTTGTAGGCCACTCAGGGCTACATGGTAAGATTCTGTCTCAAAACAATAACAAGAAACAAATAAACAACAACAATAAAAATGAGAGGTGCTGGGGCCCCTGCCGACCTGCATGTTACTCCCAAAGGGAGCTTCTGCAACTAAAGGTAAGAGGTGCTAGGGTTTCCCTGGGAGGCCACAGGGCAGTTGTACAGAACAGATGTCAGATGATGTACTATATAGGTGACCTTGGGACCACATGGAAAGGAAAGGATCAGACTAGACAGACAGGCAGAACATTGACAAAGGCAGACTTCAAACTCATTTTTTTCTTTTACAAATGCATTAAGGAACAAAACCACAAACTTCCCCTTGAATTAGTTTGACCAAGAGTAAACTCAAATTTGATTTCTCCACTTCTCTTCCTAGTCTTCTAGCAAAAGGCTTTGCTCCGTGTTTACTGATCAGCACAGAAAGTATCACATAGGGAAGGAATGGGGGACTCTTTACAGAAATCTTAACGTTTTTACGAAGAAGAAACGACAGTACTGCTCCCAGTCAGCCCAGAATAGTAAACAAAAATGGCAAACAAACACTTTCTTTTTTTTTTTTTTTTCAGGTTTTTCGAGACAGGATTTCTCTGTGTAGCCCTGGCTGTCCTAGACTCACTCTGTAGACCAGGCTGGCCTCGAACTCAGAAATCCGCCTGTCTCTGCCTCCCAAGTGCTGGGATTAAAGGTGTGCGCCACCACTGCCTAGCTTCACTTTCTTTTTTTTTTTTTTTTTTTTTTTTTTTTTTTCGAGACAGGGTTTCTCAGTATAGCCCTGGCTGTCCTGGAACTCACTCTGTAGACCAGGCTGGCCTCGAACTCAGAAATCCGCCTGCCTCTGCCTCCCAAGTGCTGGGATTAAAGGCGTGCACCACCACTGCCCGGCCTAAACACTTTCAACCTATATCCACATATTTGCAATATTTATTCTATGTATTTACTGGACTGTATAAGGTTGCTTTTAACTGTTGACTTTTCAGCAAATGATCACAACACATACATTACTCTGGGGTCAGAGGCGTGGAAGAAAATGTAAGATCAAAGCTATGTGATAGCTTAATTGATAAAAGCTGATTACATGGGAAATTCAAGGCACTTTGTTAGGTTGTTCTTTAAAGACAGGTTAAACTCAAAGGCAGCTTTTAATCCCAGCACTTAGGAGGCAGATCTTTGAGAGTTCCAGGCCAGACAGCAGACAGGGCTACATAGTGAGATCCTGCCTCAATAAGAAAAAAAAAAAAAAAAAAGCCGGGCGGTGGTGGCGCACGCCTTTAATCCCAGCACTTGGGAGGCAGAGGCAGGCGGATTTCTGAGTTCGAGGCCAGCCTGGTCTACAGAGTGAGTTCCAGGACAGCCCGGGCTACACAGAGAAACCCTGTCTCGAAAAACCAAAAAAAAAAAAAAAAAAAAAAAAAGGCAGAGTGCCCAGTAGGATAGCAGGTTAAGTCTCCCCAACCCCCAGGTTAAGTCTTGAGTGATCTCAAGCTATATTATTAACTTCTTGGTGAGGTCCAACAAAAGTTCAGCCTCTTTGATTGCAAGAGATATTTTCCAAAAATAGTATTATTACAGAATTTTTATTTTGCATTCCATGCATGTGTGTATTAGAAGACAGCTTCTAAGAGTCTAAGGGTTCTTGGGAGGGGGTTGGGGGGGGTCAGCACTATCCCAGATAAATAAAAGCTGTTGCCTCCATGTAGGATATGTTCTACTAGCTGGGCTGCCTTGTCTGGCCTCAGTGGGAGAGGAAGTGCCTAGCCTCACAGAGACCTGAAATGCCAGGGTGTGTGTGTGTTGGGGGGGGGGCATACCCAGGGAGGGCCCCACCAATTCAGAAGAGAAGTGGAGGGGGTATGGGGGAAGGATTGTGGGTTGGGGTGGCCTGGGGGGGGACAGTGAGCAGAATGTGAAGTGAATAAATAAAAAAAAAAAAATTAAATAATAAAAAAAAGAGAGTCAGATCTTTCCACTATGTAGGTTCTAGGGGATTAAACTCAAGTTATGAGGCTTGGTGGTAAATGCCTTTATCTGCAGAGTCATTTTGTCAGCCCTTGGTGTATTTTGTACTTATTGGTGGGTGAATGACTTGACAGTGTTCGTGTCTTGGATGGCAGTACCAGCAGTGGTGTGAAGACATACTGAAGGTGGAGGTGGGCTGGAGAGAGAATGTTTAGCTGAAGAACCAGGGATGTCACAGCGCCCTCTGCTCGCCTCTCCCACTGTCCCTTTAGAGCTGGCACACGGACTCTGTTCTCAGGGGCACCATCTCTTAATTCTCTCAGATGACGCTTACAATAGTTCTCAGAACCTAACCATCCCGGGAAAACCCAGAGCTGTGCCAGCCTTCCTCCCCACCCAGCCTCCCCTCCCCCCTGCTCCCCCAGCTTAGGCCCACAACACTGGAGGCCTCCTAGACGGACACCTCTAGCCAGAGAAGGCAACTTAGCCTGGGCATGTCCACACTGTAGCCTCTTCCTGTGCTCAACGGCTTCCTGTACCATCAAATAGAAGGGCTGTGTGCAGATCTTCGAACTTCTTGTCCCTCCCCTTCCCTGCCTAGTTCCCCTGACCTGTCTGTTCTGTTGTCTCTTCATCTCTTCCTTCTAGCCTCTCTAACACCTGCCTCAGTCCAGGTTCACCTGCTTTTGGGGCCATATTTTACTCATTTTTGAAAGAAGGGATTATAGATGCAACCCAGGGTCTTGAACGCAAAAAAAAGTACTCTTCCACAAAGGTACATTCCCCAGCCTTGGCTTGGGGTGGGGGGTGGGGGGAAGGGCGGGGTTTTGCTGTGTAGCCCAGGGTGGTCTTAAAACTAACGATCCTACCCTCTGTTTCCTGATGCTGGTTTACAAGTGTGCACCATCATGCTTAGCACAGTTCTTCCCTAACTCAGACGAAACCACCCTTCCCACAACTGATAAGAACAAGCAAATGGGTGATTTTCTGCTAATACTGTCCTCAGAGGGAAAGCAACATCTTCAGCCTGGCTTGCACTTAAGACTTGTATATACTCATCTGGCAAATGTTTACTGATCGCCCATGTACGTTCATCAGGAGGGACAGAGTGACCAAGTCCTGGGGAAGCCCCACAAAGGGACATAGTGAGATAGAAGAGGAAACCCAGAGGGTTGCAGAGATCTTCCTACAGTCAGGAAAATGCTACTGAAACCTTTTTTTTTTTTTTTTAATACTTCCATCGGGATGACAAAGACATTAAAAACCAAAGGCACAGAATTCATTATGGGTGGATGGTGGATTGACACAATCATTGTGAAAAACAATTTGGCATATACCACATATATATCAGCTCCCAATGGTAGGGGTTTCAATTGTGGAAAATCTGAAAAATCGTTGAAATTTAGATTAACGAAGGATGGATGGCATGAATATGAGCAAAGTCCAACAATATGTCTATGAACACGTCATAATAAAATCAATAATTTTATACACTAAAGATTAATAAAAAAGTCAAAAGAGACATATTGAAGCATTAAAAATAAAAATTATACTTAAAAAGGGCTGATTGTTGGGGTTATGGTGCAGGCTTGTAATACCTGTTATTCAAGAGGCAGAGATATGAAGACTTCAAATTGTAGTCCTCCCTTGGCTACAGAGGGAGCTCACGGCTGGCCTGAGCATCTTAGGGAGACCCTACCTCAACAAAGAAGGCAAATAAGGTAACTGAGTATGTAGCTCAGTGGTATATGCTTGCCTGGTTCACTCCTCAGTGTGTGTGTGGGGGAGGGAGCTGATTTAAAAAAAAAAAAAAAAAAAAAAAAAGCATCTCACAGAACACCTGTATGCTCACACATGCTCAACCATGAGAGCACCTTTATGCTTACACATACACACCACACACTCATTTCATGCTTGTGCATGCATGTGTAACTCATACAAAGAATACAGTGTGCAGAAAAGAGCAACAGGATATTGCTGTGGTGGGGGTCTCTCTTTGTACTTGTATTACAGTATTTGGTAATGAGGAACCGCCCGTCTGGGAAACAGGCAGGCAGTCCGCGGGAATCTGCCATTATCCCTTGGGGATGCTGGACAACCACAGGTGGATGCCCTTGGGGCCACAGCACAACTCCCTACCCTAGCACTCACCTGCCTGGTCGACCATTGGGCTCCACTAGTCTCTGAGACTTTGTCGCGCACCAGAAGGTACCAGGAGTGAGGGTAATAACCCCACAGGGTTTCTGGTCAGCTGTTGAGCATTTCTCAGCAGGGATGGAGCCCTTGAAGTGACCCCCTGTAGCTCTACTGCTTCCTGCTGGGCAGGAGTAGCAACCGGGGAGAGCGTGGCTACCGCAGCCCACCCGGGTGGAGGACGCTCCGCCCCATCAGCGCCTGGGCCCCGCCTTTAGCTCCAAAGACTACTTAGTGCTGGAAGTGCTTCCCAAACTGGTTTCCCGCTGGACCCCAGAAGGCTATCTCTCCTAGGAGACCACGACCTGACCCACAAGTTCCGCTGCGTGCTCTGGGAACTACCAGCAGATCTCAGCCTTGCCAGTTGTCTCCAGATCCTGAGACCTGTGCCCCGACAGACAGCAGACGCAGGTACCAACCAATCTTCCCACATTCCGAGCCCCCGGGCAGAGAAGGGCTTCCCTAACTGGTGGGCAAAGAGGGTTGGCTCCAGGCCAGAGTGGCCCTCCTCCACCCCATTTGCTGGCTTCACTGCATTCTTCCTCCACAGCCCAGCCCGCCATGGCCCAGTTGCTGATGGTCACGGTAACCCTCGGTTGCATCAGCCTCCTCTACCTGCTCCCGGGCACGCTGTCTGGCAGCCTGGGCAAGGGACTGAGGCTCTCCAGATCCAGGTGAGTACAGGGTTGGGCTGGACTCCTCACGAGGACCTAACTTTTATAGAGCTCATCTCCCACCTTTAGTGTTGCCTGCACAAGGCAGGAGGACTTTTTCTTCCTTTGCCTCTTTCTACTTGGGGTACTTCTTCCCCCACCCCCACGGATACAATAGACCTTAAACAAAAGGTCTGCTGGAGGAAGGGAGGCTAGAGATTCTCAAGCCTGCTGGTCTCTGACCACATAAGGGAAGAACCCGGGACGCTGAGGTGGGGGTGAGAGGTGGGGTGGGTGGTGGGGCAAGGGGTCCTTCTTGGGGACCTTTCCCAGAATGGTGCTGTTAATGGTACATGTGACTTGGGCTACTGAGTTGACTAAGCTGCCAGTAAGCCCAGAAGGATGGTGGGCTCTCCTTCCAGCCTTCAGGTTGGAGACCAAGCTTTTGGGCTTCCCCTGGTCCTGGGCCAGGCTTTTAGGGAAGCTACGGGCTTCCCCTGCCAGTGCCCTCAGACTGCGAAGAGAAGTAGGTGGGTTTAAGGGCTTTTGGAAGGCCATACTAGGCCACTGAGTTTACATCTTTCTCTCCCCTTCTTCAGAGAGTCCCCAGCCAAGATTCCTTCCAGTGGCCTGCAGCCTGGACACCCTTCACTTCGGCCGGCAGGTCTGGAAGCCTCGATATGCCCCCCAGCCCCAGGGAAGGGGTAACCAGGCCCTTGCTATGGTTCATCTGCCTCAGGGTGGTGACTCACGACACCCGGGTCCCCAGCGTCAGTGGGATCCCGAAGACCCCATGCCCAGCTCCTGCGGGTTGGCTGTGTACTGGGTACATGCCAAGTCCAGAATCTCAGCTATCGCCTGTGGCAGCTTGTCCGGCCAGCTGGCCGGCGGGACTCAGCTCCTGTGGACCCCAGCAGCCCCCACAGTTATGGCTGAGGTGGGGTCCTAGGTATTCCACCTGGAGTGCTGTACTCTCATCCCAGAGCTGCAGCTGAGCTCCATACCCTGGCCCAATTCTCTGGAGCTCCTGCTTGCAGCAATTCCTCCTGGCTTTGGATACTGTAAACCTGTGAGGATATGTGGATCTAGGCTGTAGAATCGGCACCAACGGGGCCTGAGCATCTCAGAACTGTGTACACTTGGGGTATAGGTATTTGGAAGAGGTGCTATTGGCATCACAAACCACAAAGAACTTGAGGAGGCATGTGCCTAAAGAAATAGGCAAAAGCTAGAGTCTTAAACACAGTTCCACCTATGAACAAGCAGGAGAAAGGCTGGCGTGATCCCTGTGACCCCCACCCCACCCCAACCCCACTGGGAATTAAAGTCTGACTGTGGGCAAAAGCTGTGGCCACTCTCTTATGCAGTTTACCCTTCTGTACTTGATCTGGAACGATGACTTTTTCCTTTCGTGACCTGAGACAGGAGGGGCAGGAAGAAGGGCTATATGGTGTGGTCCCTAGAGTCAGTCAAAAAAGTGACCTCCAGTGGCTGTTGCTAACCTGGAGTCCAGGCTAAAGTGGTGATGGAGACTTCTGGGATACTCTGGGATAAAGTACTACAGAAACAACCCTTCTTACCCTCAGACCAAGGCAGGGGACAAGACAAAGTGGTCCATCTCTAAAAGGTTGAGTCTGACCTACCCCTGAGCAAGAGATGGTGACACAGCACTCGGAAGACTGAGGCAGAAGGATGAGAAACTCTGACCAGCTTAGGTATAAAACAAGATCCTATCTCAAAAACCAGTCAACAACAAAACTATCCCAAATCAGGGAAAAACTAACGACAAACAAGCAAACCCAAACCTACCTCAGGAAAGCTGGAGGCATCTAAACAAGGTTGTCTCTGCAACCAGCCCACCCACCCCCATCCTGTGAGGATGGCCTAGCATGACAGTAAGGATAGTAGAGTCTGACAGGCTTATTCCATTGTTCCCAGCTAAGCGTTCAGTAAGGGGAGATGGACCACAAATGATAATCAAGGGGAGAACCAAACCGTCCAGAATCACAAGTTCAAGACCAGTCTTTGCTACAAAGACTCTGTTTAAAAAAAAAAAAAAGCCAGGTTGGGAAGGTTGAGGGTCGGGGGCGGGGATGACGACACCAATCGCAGCCTGGAAATAGTTTCTGATACAAGGTCGTGGCGCATGTTATTTCACTCAAACCTTGCAATTGTCCTGTCAGAACGCAGGGTTCCCAGAGTTGTTGCTCTCCTCGAGTACTCGCAGCACTTGGGTGTGCGTTCCAGCGCCACCTGGATGCCTCCCTGGTAGTTCTTCATTATTCCAGATCTGTAGGCAGCTGCACGGAGGACAGCGACATGCCCCAGTGGCTACAGTCTTCGTGCCTACCTTTCAGTGACCAGAGACAGTCCCCAGGGAGTAAGGAGCATCCTGAAAGTACCCCTCTGGGCCTCCATCCTTGTGCTTACTAGGTTTGTACGATTCAGGAGACTCAACTTCCACAATAAGCACCATGGGTACAGTTTAGCTTGGTACCTGCAGTGCTAGAATAGAGACCTCCGTGCACAGACTAGAACAGGAGCTGTAAAGGGAAGAGGGGGTGGGCGGAGTAAGCCGAGGAGCCTCCAAGTCCTGGAATAAAGGTGAGGAATCAAGAGCAAGCTGAGGACAGACAAACTGAGTCTCTAAGACCCAGATTTCCCAGAATCCTCTTAGGTACTCTGGATCCTGGGCAAGGGCCAACCTTGTACTTCTCTTGAGCCTGGGCGGCCCGTTCTTCAGCATAAGACATCTTCTTTTTCAGGAGCACCTTTTGTTGTCCCCATACCTCCTTTAACGGATATCCTGCATCCTCCCAGCCTGGGGTCCCAGGCCTGCTGCACATGGCTTTCTAGACTCTCATGGCCCCTGAGCCTCAGCGCTTTGCTGTGAAGGGGGAGGGCTACTGGCCTCTTGTGCAGCGTCAGGAGGTTGTCAGTTATGACCCTTGTATCTGGTCTGATGCCAGCCCCACACTGCGCTTGGCTACACTTGACTACCTCTCAATGCCCCCATGCAGAGAGGCCCAGTGGCAAGGCAGCCCTTCCCCCCTTGTACTCCCCCTCCCCGGCCACTTTCTAGCTGTTTTCACACTTAAAAGTTGTACTCTCCTCAAGAACCTATTCAGATACCAGCGCTCACCCTTGATGGCTTTGAAGGTCATGACTCAAGCCTTCTCCAAAAACCCCTCAGCCTCATCCTGGCATGTAGCACAGAGAACTCACTGGCGAGTCCAGCCCTGCCCTCCTCCGGCTGACTTTAACTAGGAAAAGATGGAGGGAAACACATCAAAAAGGTAGATAAGAAAAGGCTGGCTGCAGTTTACCTTAAAGGGGCTGCTGGAGGCTCAGCACAGCTGCCTACGGAACCCATTCAATGTAGGATCAACTCGGTTGGCTTCTAACTTAGGACTCTCACCCTCATGGTACCTCGTCCCTGCTCCAATGTCACTGCCCAGACAGGTTGTTTTTGTCTGCTAGATCTTCATTATAAGAGATCCACGTAGCTTAAATCCTGGTCTATGTGAGCCCCCTGGCCAGAAGCCCACCACCCTTCTTGTCCTGATCTCAGACAGGCTGCCCTGAAGTAATGGGCACTTGCCTAGTCTCTATGAAGCCTTTGGTTTAATACCCACCGCTGCAAAAACAAAATCCCTAAATCAACTTGTGAAGAAGCCTGTCTTTCACCCCTGATATTGGCCACTTACCTGCCTCCAGCAAAAATCCGTGAAGGCAAAGCAGGGCAGTGGTGGCGGGCCTTTAACCTCAGCACTCGGAAGCAGAGGCAGGTGTCTCTCTGAGCTAATTGACAGATGATGCTTCCATATAATACACAAGATGTCCTCTCTACAATCAGCATCCCCAGTTCTCTTAGTGATTCTCTGTGAATACAAGGACCTCTGTTTCCTCGACATCTCCCTTTTAATTTTTTAAAGAAAAAAATAGTGGCTATAATAGAGGCCAAGGTTGAATGTATTGCCGTTTTAGCTAGTCTAATATATATGTGAGCATAAGAGAATTATAAGATCAGCTAATAGAGGACCAGGGAAAGAGGACAGTCATCCTTAGTTTACCCATCTCTTGATTCATTTCTGCTAATATGTTTTCTGTGAGCAAGTGGATGTGATGCAGCTTATTCCATAGAAAGCTCTGTAACCCACTTAGCATGGCAAAACAATATCATACTGTCTCCTATCACAGCTGTGTCTTTTATCTCCCCTGACAAAAGACATTTGAACCCTGCATTGGCAAAGAATCCTCATGCCACACGGTCCTTAAACATGACAGCATCCATCATTTTGAGTTGGTTCTTATTGTTTCCCCCAAGTCTCAGTTTGATGAGCTAAAGTCCTGGTGTCTCCCCCGGGTTATCAGTTTGCTCTCCTCCTTGGGACATCTCCTCCTGATTTGTCATCGGCCTGCAGATGCTTTATTCTTCTGGTGGTCTCTAGATGTCCTGGCAGATCCATCAGCTCAGACTTTGTTCGTTTTCTGAAAAGACACGACTATAACCTTACCTTGGTGGTAGAGCAGCTGGTCCTTTCTTTTTCTCTGGCATTTAATTCAGGTTGTGTTTCCTTTAGGGCAAATGTTTTTGGGCAGCAGAAAAAGTATTATCCCTTTAAAATTAAAAAAATAATAAAAATAAAAAATAAGGGTGGGGCTGGAGAGGCTCAGCGGTTAAGAGCACTGACTGCTCTTCCAGAGGTCCTGTGTTCAATTGCCAGCAATCACATGGTAACTCAGAACCATCTGTAATGGGGTCTTACGTCCTTTTCTGCCACGCAGGTGTACATGTAGATAGAATGCTCACATACATAAAATAAAAATAAGTTTAAAAAAATTTAAGTTAGGACCAGGTGGTGGTGGCACACACCTTTAATCCTAGCACTCAGGAGACAGACAAACCTCTGAGTTCAAGACCAGCCTGGTCTACACAGTGAGTTCCAGGATAGCCAGGACTATACAGAGAAGCCCTGTCTTGAAAAACAAAACAAACAAACAAAAAATTAAAGTTAGTGTAGCTAAATAGTATGTGAGGATTTAGGAGGTTGTACATACCATCTATCTATCTATCTACCTACTATCTATTGATCTATCTATCTATCTATATTTTTTTTAACTTGCCAATTAAGTATCTGATGGATACTTAATAATCAATAGCTTGACCCTGTGGTTAGAAAGGATTTTTAGTAGCATGATTAATATGAAAATTTCTTAAATAATTTGCTAGCATAAGCAGGACCATTGCTAGTATTTAACTGTAACGAGAGCCCTAAAAAGGACATTTGTAAAGAGCTATTTGACAGTTAAATTTCAGATATGATACAGTGGTTTTCCCCTGGAGTTTCCAGAACGTGTGTTTAGACAGAGGCACTGCGCATGCCAACAGTGTACTTTGAGCACAGATCTTGACATATCTGACACCAAGAATGTCTAAGATACAGACAACCATATTTTCAGATGTCAAGTTGATATCCAAACAATGCCTTTCACCCCAGCACTTGGGAGAGCAGAGGCAGGTGGTCTTGTAAGTTTGAGGCTTGGTTGGTCTATAGAACAAGTTCCAGGACAGCCACGGCTCTGTTACACAAAAAGAAACCCAGTCTAAAAAACAAACAAACAATGCCAGGCAGTGGTGGTGCACACACACCTTTAATCCCAGCACTTGGGAGGCAGAGGCAGGTGGATTTCTGAGTTTGAGGCCAGTCTGGTCTACAGAGTGAGTCCCAGGACAGCCAGGGCTATACAGAGAAACCCTGTCTCAAAAAACAAAAAACAAAAAACAAAAAACCCTCCCCTCTTGAAAAAAACAAAACAAGTAACAAACAAAAAATCCAACCAACCAAACAAATGAAAAAATTTCAAATAGTGTATAAAATGTATCTTTAATAGAGGATAGGCTGTCAGAGCTTCCTTTGCCGTTCTTCCTTGCCAGAGTTTGATCATTAATCAGACCAAGGGCAAGTGTAAAACTAAAAAAACAAACAAACAAAATTCACTTGATTAATAATGCCCATTAACTTTTAAATATTTAAACTTTAACTTACGAATTTTAATCTAAGGCTTTCAGTTTAAGATTTGATATCTTCAGCCAGGCGATGGTGGCACACACCTTTCACCCCACCACTCAGGTGCAGAGGCAGGTGGGTCTTGTGAGTTTGAGGCTAGACTGGTCTACAGAGTGAGTTTTCCACGACAGCCAGGGCTCTGTTATACCATAAAACCTTGTCTCAGGGGAAAAAACCAAAAAGGTTGCTATGTTTAAAATTCAGGTCAATCCGGGCGGTGGTGGCGCACGCCTTTAATCCCAGCACTTGGAGGCAGAGGCAGGCAGATTTCTGAGTTCGAGGCCAGCCTGGTCTACAGAGTGAGTTCCAGGACAGCCAGGGCTATACAGAGAAACCCTGTCTCAAAAAACGAAAAAACAAAAAAGAACATGGCCTACAGAATTAACTGACCAGGACTCGTGGGGCTTGCAGAGATTGCTGAGCCTGTAGAGTTTGTGCTGGGTCCTCTGCATGTAATCATGGCTGGATAGCTTGGTGATCTTGTAGGGATCCTAACAGTGGGAAGGAGGGCTGTCCTACAGCTGTCCTCTTTTGCCTGCTTGCTTGTGAAGGAGAACTTTTTCCTCTTCCTGGGTTGCCTCATCTAGCTTTGATGTGATTCTATGTGCCTGGTCTTATTGTAGCTTGGGATGCCATGTTCGGTTTAGATCCCTGGGAGGCCTGTTCCTTTCTGAGGAGAAGCAGAGAGAGGAGCAGATCTGAGAGAGAGGGTAGGTGGGGAGAGCCTGGGGGAGGGGAGGGGAGGGAAACTACAGGTTGAGAAGTAATGTATGAAAGAAGAATAGATAAAGGAAGAAAGACAAAAAATGCAGGACAATCTTAATTATGAGTTTAAGAAGACTTTCTTACTAGGTAATGGGATATTTAGAAGTATCTAAGAAATAATCAGAAAATCCTGAAGGAGAAAATAACTGGGCTTCCCACATAGCGTGAAAGCACATATTCAGCTCATACTGTAAACGAAGCTACCAACAATACCCAGCATAACAGCTTCACAGAAGAAGAACTTGCTGAAAGACTTTATTTTACTACATTCTGCGGACAGGTTTTTTTTTTTTTTTTTTTTAAAAATTTATTTAATGTATATGAGTACACTGTCACTCTCTCCAGACACACCAGAAGAGGGCATCAAATCTCATTACAGATGGTTGTGAGTCACCATGTGGTTGCTGGGAATTGAACTCAGGACCTCCAAAAGAGCAGTCTAACCTCTGAGCCATCTCACCGGCCCTTGTTTGTTTGTTTGTTTTGTTTTTTGAGACAGGGTTTCTCTGTGTAGCCCTGGTGCCCTGGAACTTGTTGTGTAGACCAGGCTGGTCTTGAACTCAGCCCCTGCTTGCCTCTGCCTCCTGAGTGCTCAGATCAAAGGCATGTGCCACCACTCCTGGGCTTCTAACCCTTAGTTTCTATTTAAAGAAAACTTTACTTACCTTCTCCAAGGGTCTTGTGCCCCGAATTCATGAAGCCAGTTGGGGGAGACCCTGTAAGTATCAATGCAGGTGGTAATTTGAGAAGAGACAAAACTGAAAACCTGGTTCAGACTTTGTCAGGAGGTTCACTGTCAGCAGATTTAAAACAATACGATTCAGAAAGAGATTTCCAGGCAACAATCAGTCCAATTCAAGGTTCACAATAAAGCTTAAGGTGAACTACAAACCAATCTTTTCTCCATACTCATGACCATGAGGGTGGTTTTATAGCTAAAAGGCCTAAGATCTAGTGTGATTTCCGGCCGACTGCACAGAGATCAGCAGGCAATAAAGCATGCGTGATATCTCTTCTAAGGATGGGTAAGGGAGGGAAGATTCCAGGATGATCATCCCGGAGAATCTGGACGCAGTGTGCCTCTATAGCAAAAGGTAGATGAGGTCCGCCAACACAGATAGCAGAAAGCGAGAACCACTCTCAGCTCTCTGGGTGGAATACAGGTATTTGATTTTTGTCTCCTCCATGGAGGAGACACCCTTGTGTGATTAACACTCCTGGCTCTCTAGTTCATCTCTGTGAGCACAAGGACCTCTGTGCCCCCAACAAGAGGGAGTCAGAGGTCTGGTTACAGAGTGGCTCAGTTATCTGAGGGACAGAGGAGGCAAATACTAAGAGGCAAAGGGGGCTGGGCTAACAGGTTTTGCTTCTGTACTGATCTATTAACTTGCTGAGGCCAGGAGGAAGGTACATGGTCACTTATTACTAAATGTCAAGGCCAAGGAGATAGGTATTGTCTGGTCAGTTACATAACTTGTTAGCATATAAGGAGCGCCTTGGCCTACGATTTGCTTTCCGGCAACCTCTGCCATCTGGTTACTGCTCCTTCTCAGGATGAAGGTCGTTGTGGTGAGTATCTTATGATTGGAACAGGAATGGCTTCACCAACCCCTTGCCGTGGGTTCAACTGCACTCAATGGAAGAGGCAGTGCAGTACTACCCCCTTTTACCTGGTTCCTGTTAGCCCTGCCTTCAAGGTCACAGAGGTAATTCCTTCCTGTTGTGGTCCTACCCCGTAGAGGTTAGAAGCCCACCCCCCACCCCCAACTTCTTGTTGAGTCAGGCAACCTCCTAAAATTACCTTCTAACTGCAAGGAGATCAAGCAGGTGGGAGCTGCTGTCTCTTAAAGTCCTCACGTTGGAAGTAGGCATCAGCTGGCTCTGGCTGGTTGGTGCATGTCAAGCTGACATGCGCATGGGATGAGGTGTTTTAGTATTTAGTCCCCTGGGATGTAATTTCCTCACTTCCTGTGGACCTGGCGGGTGGTGAAACAGGGTCAAACTCCTATTTAACCAGGGCCCAGACCCTTCCCTGGTTTATCGACCTGATGTGGACCCAGAGATGGCCAAAAGCAAGGACAGCTTCCGAAACTACACTGTGAGTGACTCCCTGCCTCACCCTTTTCGACCTTCTCTGCCTTCTCAAGTCTCTGGTCCAGCCCTGTGGAGAGCAGCCCTTCCTCTTCCCGCAGCTCTAAGGGAAGCCCCATTCCACTTCATACCTGTGGGGTATGGCCTGCAGCGGGGAGGCTACGGCCTCAGTGTGCTGGGCCAGTGTGGCACATAGCCTGCGCTGAGTGTCTGCTTTTCAGTCAGGCCCGCTGCTGGATCGCGTCTTTACCACCTACAAGCTCATGCACACTCACCAGACGGTGGACTTCGTCAGCAGGAAGGTAAGTTTCCTGCTCCTAATGCCGACTCTGAGGGTGGGTGCCTCCTTGCCTTTGACCCACAGAATGACCCTGCCCTGTCGCCCTCTCTGTGGACATGAAGAATGGCTGACTTCTCTCCCTTCTCTCCAGCGCATCCAGTTTGGAAACTTCTCCTACAAGAAGATGACAGTCATGGAGGCCGTGGACATGCTGGATGATCTGGTGGACGAGTCTGACCCGGACGTAGACTTCCCTAACTCCTTTCATGCGTTCCAGACCGCGGAGGGCATCCGGAAAGCCCACCCAGACAAGGGTGTGCCCCTTCAGCTGTGGTGGGGGAGGTGCTACTATTGCCCTAGAAGGAGACCAGAGAGGCCTGGTCCTCTTCCACGGGCCCCACTTTGAGGAAGCAGACACCTGGGCTTTTGCTTTCAGTGCAGAGCCTGCTCTGCCTACCTTTATCCCTTCAGCTTCTAGGTCAATATGTCCCTTTTCCACAGACTGGTTCCACCTGGTCGGACTTTTACATGATCTGGGGAAAATCTTGGCTCTGTGGGGGAACCTCAGGTAAAGGCCAAGTGTGGGAGTGGGGCAGCTTCAGCACTGGACTTGGGGCACTATGAGTCTAGGAGACCTGTTTACCCCTCATCCGCAGCTGTCTGTCCTTTTCTAGTGGGCTGTTGTTGGAGACACTTTCCCCGTGGGCTGCCGTCCCCAGGCCTCTGTGGTGTTCTGTGACTCTACTTTCCAGGACAATCCTGACCTCCAGGACCCTCGGTACAGGTACATTGAAATAGTCCCTCACTTTACCTCAATACAGGAGCACGGCTGGTCTTTTCCCTATACCCTCCAGTTCCTCCCTGGCTCATCTCCTGATCATTGCAGCACGGAACTTGGCATGTACCAGCCCCACTGTGGACTTGAGAATGTCCTTATGTCCTGGGGCCATGATGGTGAGGACAGCTAGAGACAGCCGAGGGGATGGTGCGGGGATAGTGGCGAGGGCTGCCTGTCTCACACCTGGCTAGAACGACCCCCTCTCCTGTAGAGTACCTATACCAGATGATGAAGTTCAACAAGTTCTCCCTGCCTTCGGAGGTAGGTGGGGGGAGGGGCCCCCATCAGGAGCCACGTCCAGTACAGCTAGTCTGGAAGAGCTGAGCATGCTGCGTGTGGCTTCCCTAGGCCTTCTACATGATCCGATTCCACTCCTTCTATCCGTGCACACCGGCGGTGACTACCGGCAGCTGTGTAGCCAGCAAGACCTGGATATGCTACCTTGGGTCCAAGAGTTCAAGTGCGTAGTCAGTTCCTCCTGGGGGTGCCAGCAGTGAAGGGGACTTGGGATTGAAGACAGAGCTTTCCTGGTGCTCACTGTTCTTCCACTTGCCTGCAGCAAGTTTGACCTGTACACCAAGTGCCCTGACCTACCAGATGTGGACAGCCTGCGGCCCTACTATCAGGGGGTGATTGACAAGTACTGCCCAGGCATCTTGAGCTGGTGAATGGTTTCCAAGACCTTCCCACTGCTGAACGGGCACCTAGGCTGCACAACTTCAGGAATAATAGCCCACTCCAGCCTTGCTCAGGGCACCATGCACCTGCCCACAGTCCCCACGCATCACAGTTGAGGTCATGTTTGCTGGTATCAATAAAAATGAAAGTGATTACAAAGCTGACTCATCACTGGGCCCAGGTCTGTTGTGATAGCTGGGGTGGCCCCAGCACAGGGATGAAGTACCACGAACACGGTGCTTATCCTCCTGGCTCCTTGTTAGAGCCTCCCCCCATTCTAGAAATAGTCATTAAGTTTTCTAGACCTAGCTTCCTTCAACAGAAAAGGGGGTGGGAGCCAGGTGGGAGGCAGAGGCAGGTAGATCTCTGAGTTTGAGGCCAGCCTGGTCTACAGAGCCAGTTTCAGGACAGCCAGGGCTTATTACACAGAGAAACCCTGTCAAGACAGACAGACAGAACAACAGACAGAAAGAAAAGTAGGGAGGGCTGGTTGCCTAGGCTACACCCATAAGCATCCATGCAGGACTCCTCAGTGCCTTAAAGTGCCTAGGACGCCATCCCGTCTGGCCTTGCTAGTGACCACCGTGTCACTCATATGTTCATCTCTCACTGCATGCGACACACAACCAGGCTTGCTTGCTTGTTTTCTCCTTCAGCTCAAAGTCTTTCCTCGTTCCTCTGGAAGGCACCTCTGAAGAACATGAGTCCTGCTCCTAGGGGATCTTCTTCAGCAAGGCTTTTCTGGTTGCTTCCCTTGTCTCTAACATTTCCCTGCATTTTCTTGCTAACTGGTGAGCGAATCTGGGGAGTTCATCAGATTCGTGGGGTCAGGGTCGGATTGCTCTCAGGTGCTCAGCACTAAAGCCCAGGAAGCACACAGCGCCTTTGATGATGAATGCTTTTCTGTTTATGCTGGAACACTTAGGCAGAGAAACTCCCTCCTGTGTGTCATGGCAGAGCTGTGTGCAGGACAGTAAATGCTTTCCTTTAACTTATTAATATACCAATGAGTTGGTTCCTTGGAATTCGTGCAAGATGATCTTTGTATTTAAGACTATACAGCTTTTGGAACTGGGTTGTGGTGGCATATATCTTTAATCCCAGAACTCTGGAGGCAGAGGCAGGTAGATCTCTGTGAGTTTGAGGCTAACCTGGTCTACAGAGCAAGCTCCAGGATAGCCAAGGCTATACATAGAAACCCTGTCTCGAAAAAACAACAACCTTCCCCCCAAATATATATAGATAGCCTTTATTATATGGGGCATGCTTCAGCTCTTTGATGGTCCCATCTCTGACTGGAGGCAGAAGCTTCCAGAGTGACTCCTGGATCCTTTGATATGTCTTCAAGAGTCTCAGGTGAATGTCTTGCTACTTAGTGTGACAAGTTGGGTTTAGTGGCACAGCTTTATAACTCCAGTACTTGAGAGGCTGATGCAGAATGAGCATGAGTTCAAGGTTTGCCCAAGTTATACTCTTTCTGGCTAGGCTTTCTGAGCCAGACTCTCTCTTTTTATATATATTATTTATTTATTTTTATTTATATAAGTACACTGTAGTTATCTTCAGACATACACCAGAAGAGTGCATCAGATCCCATTACAGATGGTTGTGAGCCACCATGTAGTTGCTGGAATTAAACTCAGGACCTCTGGAAGAGCAGTCAGTGCTCTTAACCGCAGAGTCATCTCTCCAGCCCAAGCTAGACTTTCTTAAACAAAAATAAATCAGCATGCAAAATCAGTGGTGGGCTGAGGAGGCAGCAGAGCAAGAATGCCTGTCTTTTCTGTGTGAGGCCTGGGTTCAGTTCCTAACGCCACGAGAGAAATCTGGCCTTCCTTCCTTCCTTCCTTCCTTCCTTCCTTCCTTCCTTCCTTCCTTCCTTCCTTCCTTCCTTTTCCTTGTGTTGCTGGGGACTGAACCTAGAGAGAGCCTCATGCACACTAGGCAAGCCCTCTACCACTGAGCTAACCTCTACACACTATAACTATCTGAAAAAGAAAAGAAACCGTCTAGGCATGGTGACTGGTGCCTATACTCTCAGTAATCAGGAAACAGGAAAGGAGACTGTTGTGACTTTGAGGCTAACCTGAGTTACAATGTGACACTGTCAAAATGAAACAAGCACACAGTGCAACAGAAAAGGATTCTGTTCTCAGTATGGACAGAAGGAGTGGAGAATAAACTTAACCAAGGAGATAAACTTTTTTATACTGAAAAATAGAACAATGATGAAATGAACTTCAGAGTGCACACATGGGTGGAAAGATACCCCATGCTTACGGATGAAATACTATTGTTACAATGTCCAAAGTCAGACTCAGCAGGCCTATAATCCCAGTCTGGGAAGTGGATACAGGAGGACCAGAAGTTGCATTTCATAGCTGGGCCTTTAATCCCAGCACTCTGAAGGCAGAGGAAGGCAGATCTCTGTGAAACTGAGGCCAGATTGGTCTGCAAAGTGACTTCCAGGACAGCCAGGGCTACACAGAGAAACCTGTCTTGAAAAAAACCACCAAAAACAAAAACAAAAAAAAAAAAAAAAAGAGAGAAGTTACATATCAAATTTAAGAGCAATGTGGGTTACTTGACATCCTGTCTCAAAAAAAAAAAAAATTCAAAACCCAAAAAGTTCTTGTGCACACTTGAATGTGATTGTGTGTGTGTGTGTGTGTGTGTGTGTGTGTTTAAGATGGGTCAGCAGGTAAAGGTGTTTGCTGCCAAGCCTAAGACCCTGATTTTGAGCCCCTGAAATCACATGGTAGAAGGAGGGAACCAACTCCCAGTAATTGTCCTCTGACGTCCACATGCATGCTATGGCATACAACATTTGCAAGTGCTCATACATACATTTAAGTATATGTAAATGTGATTACAACAGACTAAGATCTTCCCACAGGAAGGAAACAAATCAATTTAGGGAAGGATTAACCTACAGAATGTGAGCAAACCACAAAAAATATAAAGAACTTACTAAATAGTAAGAAAACAACTCAATAAAACATGGGCAAAGATAGGGCTGGAGACACAGCTTAGTGGTTGAGAGCATTTGCTGCTCCTCAGAGCACCTGAGTTTGGTTCTAGCACTCACATGGCAGATAATAACCACCGGTCACTCTAGTTCTAGGGGATCTCATGCCCTCTTCTGACTTGCGAGGAATCCTGCAGGTATGTGTACACATACAATCTCTCATACATCCCCACCACAGTTTGCCCTCCCTCCTCTCCTCCCAGTCTCACCCACTTCCCCTCTCCTTGAGATCCACTCCTCTTCCATTTTCCTTCAGAAAAGAAGCCTCCCAGGGATATCAGTGGAGCACAGTATAACAAGTTACAGTAAGAATAGGCCCAGACCCTTATATCAAGGCTGATGAGACAACCCAGTAGGAGGAAAAGGGTCCCAAGAGCAAGTGAGAGTCTGAGACACCCCATTCTCACTGTTAGGGGTCTCGTAAGAACACAAAGCTAAAGAGCCATAACATACAAGCAGAGGACCTAGCTCAGACCCATGCAGGCTGCTGATTGCCACTCTGATCTCTGTGAGCTCCCATGAGTCCTGCTTCGTTAATTCTGTAGACCATGTTCTCCTGGTGTCCATGACCCCTCTGGTTCCTACAATCCTTCCCCCAAGCCCCTTCTGTAAGGTTCCCTGAGCTCTGCCTAATGTTTGGCTGTGGGTCTCTGTACTGGTTTCCACCTGTTCCTGGATGAAGCCTCTCTGGTGACAACTGGGCTAGGCACCGATCTATGAGTATAGTAAAATATCACTAGGAATTATTTCATTGATGTTTTATGGCTAGTCATGTTTAGTTCTGTCCTAGGTCTCTAGGCTATCCAGTCTCTGGTTCCTGGTCACCCAGGCAGTGTCAGGCATGGGCTCCCTCTTGTGGAGTAGACCTCAAGTTGGACCAGTCATTGGTTGGCCAGCCCCACAAGTTCTATGCCACATTACCACAACATCTTGCAGACAGGGACACTGTAGGTTAGAGGTTTTACAGCTAGGTTGGTGTCCCAGTCCCTCCACTGGAAGCCTTGCCTGGTTACAGAAGGAGGCTGTTTTAGTTCCCTGTCCCCAATTATTAGGAGTCTTCACTAGGGTCACCCTTATGGCTTCCAGAGAGTTTCCACTCCAGCTGTAGGGGATCTGATGCCCTCTTCTGGCTCCTGAGAGCTTCTGCAGGCATGTGGTACACACAAAATTTTAAAATATGTGTGTGTGTGTGTGTGTGTGTGTATGTGTGTGTGTGAGAGAGCGAGAGACAGAGACAGAGAGAGACAGAGACACAGAGAGACACACAGAGACAGAGAGACAGAGAGCGAGCGAGCAAGTGAACTGTGGACGTAGCTCCCAGTGGTAGAGTGCCTCCCTAGCATACATCATGCATCATGGCCTGGCCTCTATCCCAACACTATTGAGAAGAAAAGGCAAAGGTCTTAAACAGAAATTTCTCAGAGGCATACAGATCTGGTGATGGTAGCTCACGCTTGTGGTCCTGGTATTACACAGGAGGCTGGCTACACAGCATAATCACTTGAACCCATGAATTTGGGACTAGCCTGGGTGAAATAGTGAGACATTCGTTACCTCTCCCTCAACAGACATAAAAATGGGAAACAGGTGTATGAAAAAAAAAGTGTCATTAAGAATCAGAAAAATGCAAACAAAGACTACATGAGATACTGGCAGGGGGTGGGAGGGCAGGTTTAATGGTAGCCTGCTTGCCTCACAAGTGGAGGCTCTGGCTTGTCTCTCCGGCACCACCAACGTAACAAAACAAAATGCACTGGGATTTCGCCTCACACTTGTTAGAATGGCTATTATAGAAAAAGAAAGTGACGGGGGCTGAAGAGGTGGCTAAAAGGTTAAGAGCACTGGCTGTTCTTCCGAGGACTGCATTAGACTCCCAGCACCCCCATGGCAGGTCACAACGGTCTGTAACTTCAGTCCCAGGGAATCTGGAACACTCTCTTCTGGCCTCCTAAGCTAGCAGGCAGGTCACAGGTGGTGCATAGACATGCATGCAGAGAAATCATACATACACATAAACTAAATCTAATTATTTTACCCCATGCTTGATCAAAATGCAGAGTTGTAGAGTCTAGTCCCATTGATATGTCTATAACAGAACTACTATACGGAAGGCCCAGTGATCATTGAGGAAGTTGAATGAATGTTAAGACTTTAGGAGACTGTCTCCTAAAAAAATGAGAAACTACACCCATGAAGTCTCACCAACATGGCTGCCTAGACATGACCTGAATGAGGACAGCACCAATAGTCATACTAACGTATATGGGGCAAAGTTCATGAGGCATCGGCCCTAGACAAAAAACTACAGGCAACTAAAGAATCCCTGCCTAGAGCAAGAGAAACAGGCTTCCCTGGGGAAGCATATACCACCTGGTAATCTAATACCAAATGGTCAGCCTGAAAACATAAAAATATATCATGTGACCCACTGAGTATGCTAAATCAATGTATTAAGGAACACATGTTTGTGTGTGTGTGTGTGTAAATAACTAAAAACAGGTCATGAATTTGAAAGGGAGTAGGGGAGAATCCATGGGAAGATTTGCAGAGAGGAAAGAGGAGGAGGAAATTATGTACTTATGTTAGGGAAGGATAATGGCCACTGAGGATGTGAAGGAAAGGGACCATTTCCACACCCTTTTCTTTTTTGTTTGTTTTTTTGAGACAGGGTTTCCCTGTGCAGCCCTGGCTGTCCTGGAACTCGCTCGGTAGACCAGGCTGGCCTCGAACTCAGAAATCCACCTGCTTTTGCCTCCCAAGTGCTGGGATTAAAGGCGTGCGCCACCACTGCCCGGCACCATACTTTTTTCAAGACAGGGTTTCTCTGTGTAGCTCTAACTGTCTTGGAACTTGCTCTGTAGACCAGGCTGACCTTGAACTCACAGAGATCTGCCTGACTCTGCCTTCTGTGCTGGGACTAAAGGCGTGTGCCACCACTGCCCAGCTTATTGTCATACTATTACTGGAAATATAAACGTGTAGAGCCACTGTGGAATATAGGTATTGAAAATAGTCTGTTTCTACTTTGTGTGTGGATTCTACTTCTACTTTCCACTATGTGGATTCTGGGGGCAAACTGAAGACAGTGAGCATCTCTGCTTACTATCCCAACATACACAGACACATAGACACACACAGACACACACACACACACACACTCAAACACACATATGCAGTGTATATAATGGAGCAAAGCCTAATGGGATAGAGAGTTGAGAAAATCGAGGGTAGAGAGGAACTGATGGGGGACAATCTGCTTAACATAGAATATACAAGAAAAATTAATTTAAAAAATGTAAGCAGTATAGAGGTTCCTCAAACAAACTGAAAGTATAACTGTTAATCAGGCATGGTGTTTCATGCCTGTAATCAGTGGTCAAGTTGATGACACTGGAGAAAAAGAAAAATAAAAGGGAGAGAATTCTTGAATTCCTTCCCTTTTTTTTTTTTTTTGGTTTTGTTTTTGAGACAGTATCTGACACTGTACCTTAGGCTAGCCTCAAATGTGAAACAACCCTCCTGCTTCAGTTTGCCAAGGGTGCTGCAGAGATCTATTCCAGATAGATTTTTGTCTGTTTTGTTTTTGCTTTTAAGTCCAAGTTTACATGTAGTTCAGGCAAGCCCTGAACTCTAGAACTGTGATCCTCCTGTCTCAGTCTTAGTCTTCTGAGTGCTGGGATTATATGTGCTTGCTACCATGCCTGGCTTTTAAAGGATATATATTAAATAAAGTATAGGACACACACACACCCCTATATGTATGTTTACATGCTTTTGGGCACTCCTGTGTATGGGAATGTCTGCACATACGTGCATATATGGATGCCCAAGGCTCATGTCGGGTGTCTTCTGTGTTTATTGAAGCAAAGTCCATTGTTGAACCAGAGCTTACCATTTCAGCTATTTGGGCTAGCCAGCTTACTCTAGGGAGCCCCTGTGTCTGTGTTAGGATTAAAAGTGGGCTGTCATGTCATGTTCCAGCTTTTCCATGAATCCTGGGCATCTAAACTCTAGTCTTCAAGTTTGTACAGGAATGGGTTTTTTTTTTTTTTTTTTTTTTTTGATTCAAGATTTATTATTGAACATGATTTGGTAGGGTATAGTAGAGCACTGTAGAAGCCTTCAGGAATGCAGGGCTCTCCACTTGTCTAGAGGACCACGATTGGGATATATTTGACACCACAGCCATCAGGAATAAGCCGCTTCTCAGCAACCATGTCTTCAAATTCATCTGCATTAAACTTGGTGAAGCCCCACTTCTTTGAGATGTGGATCTTCTGGCGGCCAGGGAACTTGAACTTGGCTCTGCGCAGAGCCTCAATCACATGCTCCTTATTCTGTAGCTTGGTGCGGATAGACATGATGACCTGGCCAATGTGAACCCTGGCCACCGTGCCCTGGGGCTTTCCAAAGGCACCACGCATACCTGTCTGGAGCCTGCCAGCCCCAGCACAGGACAACATCTTGTTGATACGGATGACATGGAAAGGGTGGAGCCTCACTCGGATATGAAAGCCATCCTTGCCACAACTCTTTACCATGTATTTGTTGGCACAAATACGGGCAGCCTCCGGTGCTTCAGATGATAGTTGTTCATATTCACCATGTGGCCACAAAGTGGGAATTCATCAACTTTCGCTTTCTTCCGTCCCAAGTCAAAGATGCGGATCTTAGCATCGGGGATACCACAGCAGAAACGAGACTTTGGGTATGGCTTGTTCTTACAATACCGGTAACACCGGGCGGGTCGGGGCCGTTTGGTGGCGCGCCAGAAGAAAAGAGACCAGGAATGGTTTTACTTGCTCCACTCTCTCCCAAGCCAAGAACAGAACAAATCTTTTATTTTATTTATTATTATTATTTTTTGACAAAGGGTTTCTCTGTGTAGTCTTGGCTGGCCTGGAATCAGTCAGAGATCTGCCTGCCTCTGCTTCCGAGAGCTAAAATTAAAGGTGTGTGCCACCACTTCCAGGCTTTTCTTTTTCAGATCACTTTGAACAGGAATGGTGAGATACATCACTTGGTAAAAATGTTTGCCACCACTCGGGAAGACATGAGTATAATTTTTGGAACCAACATGGTGGAGAACCAAGCCCCATTAGCTGTCTCTGACCTCCGCAAGCATCGCTGTGACACAACACCAACTATAAATAAATGTGATAAAAATTAAGTATTCGAAACACACACAAAATATGTAAGTATATTAACTACCCCCGTGTTGAACACATTTCAAAGTATCATATATTTGTGCATCATAAATATAAATATTATTTGCCAATTTAAGAGACTGGAGCGATGGCTCAGCAGTTAAGAGCTCTGACTGCTCTTTCAGAGGTCCTGAGTTCAATTCCCAGCAACCACATGGTGGCTCACAACCATCTGTCATGGAATCTGATGTCCTCTTCTGATGTGTCAGAAGACAGCGACAGTGTCCTCATATACATAAAATAAAAGAGACAAGGGAAGCAGTGTAAATTCTAGACCCCAGGAGTAGAGGCAAGAGAATCAAGGGTTAAAGAACAATCTCAGCTACAAGGTGAATCCAAGGCCAGCCTAGGCCTGTCTCAAATAAAACAAAGAAAA
Organism: Mastomys natalensis; assembly: GCA_021653895.1. Lineage (NCBI taxonomy): Eukaryota > Metazoa > Chordata > Mammalia > Rodentia > Muridae > Mastomys > Mastomys natalensis. Next base: position 36,219 of record JAJTUV010000381.1, read on the forward strand.
ATGAGAAACAAGAAACAAATCTGAAGATATACTTAGTAGCATAGAGCTGACCTGGTATGTTCCCAGTCTTATGTTTCCTTCCTCCAAATAGAAAACAAACAAACAACAAAACCCCAAGAAATTCATAATTTCAAGTTCAGAAGGCGGAAGGGAAAATCGGTTTGGGAAGAGCTGGTTATGTTTGTTTGCTTTTGCCCATTCTTCCCAGCTCCTGGACCACGTAGCAACCTGTGGTTGTGTCTCTGTACTTCGGATCTTCTGGGGAGGACAAGTGCTATCTGCTGCTGTAACACTTGGGTGGCATTTAGGGCCCACTTGGGACAATCCAGAATGATCCCATCAAGATCTGTCAATTCCTGCTTCAAAATACTTTTTCTAACTAGTAGGAGTCACAAGTTCTGGAGACTTCATTTGTTTTTTCTAGCAGTGGTTCTCAATCTGTGGGGCATGACCTTTTGGGGTCACATATCAGATATTTATAGCATAAATAAATATAGCATCATAGCAGTCGCAAAAATACAGTTATGAAGTAGTAACAAAGTAATTTTATGATGGGCGGAGGTTACTGCAACATGAGCAACTGAGCTGGATGGAGGTGCATGCCTTCAATCCCTGCACTCCTAGTGGGGCAGGGGTGGGGGTGGTTATAGGCAGATCTCTGAGTTTGAGACTAGCCTGCTCTACATAGTGAGTTCCAGGACAGCCTATGCTACACAGAGAAACCCTGTCTTAAAAAAACAAAAGGAACCATATTAAAGGGTTGCAGCATTAGGGAGGTTGAGGATACTGCTAGAGACTGAAGGCGGGGAGGGCTTGGTGCACTCTGAGGATCTGACAGTGAGGATCTCTCTGCTGCTTTCAACGCCCCTCAAGGCTGTACCAGCCCTCCTAGCATCAGCCATTTCTCCAAGGACGTTTGGATCCTTGGGTTGGAAATCATGTTTCAAATCTACATGTAGAGGCTGAGTACTGTGGCTTAGTGTGGACAGACATGAGTCATTATCTCCAGCCTCACACCCCTCCCCTTGCTGTGTGGTCCAGGCTGGGTTGACATTTGAGACCCTTCTACCTTAGTCTACTAAGTTCCGGGATGATAGGTACGAGACACCACGTCTGACTTGATCATCTCTTGAACAGCCATTCCCACTCTAGTTGTAGACACTGGACACAGTATTGCTTTTGTTGTCCTCCTGACTATTGTCCCCAGAACCTGCGTCCCTTGGGGACCCTTCCCTGCCATCTCTAAAAGGTCCCAAAGTGTGCATGGGAGGATAGCAGGGCTCAAGACTCTGCTCACTCAAGGGGAATGAATGTCAGGCCTCTCTGGGGGCTACCATTGCTGGAACTGCTGTGGGGCCTGAAAGAAGGAATGGGGCTTGGCTTTCTCTTGACCCCACTCTAGCCTTGCCACTTCCCTTGCTGTCTTGGCTGGTTACATGCTAGCTTCTCTTTTGGGTCTTCCTGTGCAGACAGCTTTGGCAACAAAAACACAGCCCCTGGTTTCTGCTAATTTCCTCTCAGGGCTGCAAAGCCAAAGCTATTTTGATAGGATACTGAAACCATTATTAGCTTCCTTCAACCACAATAACGAAACTCCCTGCATCAACTGAGGCAGCTGACACTAACTTTGCTGGCCATTTTTAAAGTACTGCTCACAGAGCTGAAACCGGGGCTGGAGAGATGGCTGAGCATTGAAGGCTAGGCTTGCGACCAAAAATACAAAGTGAAAAGGGCAGTTTTATGTGTGATGAAGTTAAAATGATTACTGCTGATGAATCTGACAAAGCTTCATCCTTTGGTGTAGGTATTTAGCCTTCTGTTGAGAAGGTAGAACCAACTCCCATTAGCTGTCAAACTGAGAAATGTAGCTTGGTGAGGTAGGACATGCTATAATCCCAGACTTGAGAAGCTGAGGCAGGAGGATTGCAGCATGTTTGAAGCTAGCCTTACATAGTAACTTCCTGTCTGGCCAGTGCTACATAGCAAAATCAACCAACCATCTCCAATAATAACAAAGCAATGCACACTCCTCCCCAAAACAAAACCCCAAAACACAAATAATCCCCAATACATCCCATGTCTGTAATCCCAGCACTGGGGAGGCGGACATGGAAGATTAGAAGTTCAAGGCTACTTTTGTCTCTCTATGGCCTGAGAGGTCCTGACATTGCTTTTCAGTGGATGGAGTCTGGAGCCCTGCTATCTTGAGCCATGCATCCCCAGGCCTTTCTAGATGTGACAGGTTTAAGACAGAATGTAGCCTAGGCTACATGAGGCCCTGTCTCAGAAGAATAAAATAAAAGGAAGAAAAGAAAAAAGAAGTGACACTCTGATACATTATACCATGGGTGGAATCATGAAAATATAGTGCAAAATAAGACAAAAAAAAGAGGCAAAAAGAAAATTATAGTATAATTCATTTTCTATGAGCTGTCTAGAATTAAAAGAAGAAAGAAAGAAAGAAAGAAAGAAAGAAAGAAAGAAAGAAAGAAAGAAGAAAGAAAAAAAGAAAGAAAAAACAGAGCAAGCAAGCAGAATACAGGTTGCTAGGGATTAAGGAGAGTTACTGTTTAAGGGATACAGAAATTCTGTTTGGGGTATTGGGAAAGTTGTAGAAACAATGACAAGAGATTATAGTTACAAAATACCTTGAGTTCTACAAAAATATACATTTAAGAACATCCATGGCTCAGAGTGTGTGCTGCTCTTTCCGAGGATCCAAATTCAGTTTCTAACACCCACTCCTGGTGCTCAAAGCTGTCTGTAATCCAGGGGCTCTAACCACTCTGTCAGCTGTGCTCCCATGTACATACCAGACTAGACATGTAAGAACAATAAAACAATCTTTAAAATTGTATAAGGGGACGGATTGTAGATGGCTCAGCATGTAAAGGCACTGACTAACATTCCAAAGACATGGTTGGCAAATCCAGCAGCACTCTACACAGCAGCTAACAACTGTTGTAACTCCACAGGTCTGACACGCCCAAACATAGACACATGTAGTCAAAACACCCATGCACTTAAAAGTAAAAAAAAGAAAGAAAACAGGTTAAGGGGTTGGGGAGATGTCTAGTCAGTAAAGTGCTTACCACATAAGCACAAGGACACAAGTCTGGATCCCCATAACCCATATAAAACACTGGGCACAGCTAGGCATGGTGGTGTTCACCTTTAATCCCAGTGCTTGGGAGACAGCAGTGGGTGAATCTCTGAAAGCAAGGCCAGCCTGGTCTACAGACCCAAGTTCCAGGACAGTCAGAACTACACAGAGAAACTCTGTTTCAAAGAAAAGAAAAACCGGACAAAAACCAAAATGAAACACCAAACAAAAACAGGCACGGTGGCACAGTTTTGGGGATAGACAGACAGGATGGTCAGTAGGTTTGTTGGCTAGCCGTAGGTTTGTTGTAGCTGAATCTGGAAGCTACTTTGGGAGAGGAAAAGGAAGAGGTGTGGACCGACAATAGAGCTGGGACAAAGGAAGCCGTGCTGCGAGATCCCAGGGAAGGAGGGAGCTGACAGCTCACCCTGGGCAGCAGACTCAGCTCCACTCTGTCCCCTGCTCGGGACAGGGCTTTTCTTCCTTTCTAGGTTCAGCACCTGGGATATACATCCACCCCATCTAGATTTCTATCTATAACCATCTCTAGTCTTCCCCCTTTATCCCTCTCATACTCTGACCTTTCTGAAGACCAGAAGCAGGAGGTGGAGAGAGGGCTGTGTTCTGGAACGTTCCCCAGTCCTTGGGTGGTTCTAGTTTCATCTTCCTCCACTGGCCTCACAGCCCTCACTGTGCAGGTCTGTCAGGTTGTGTCAACCGAGGCTTCTTGTAACCAGGCCTTTTTATTTTACGGAGAACATTGAGCGTGAAGGAGGGAGGCCATTTAGCACGGTCAGTTACCACTCTAGGCTGTGCCAACTCTCCTCAAAAGGAACAAACCACTGGTAAATGGGTATGTACAAATGGGGCCTTTATTGGTGCAGTCTGAGGGGCAGGCAGGCAGTCTCGTGGACCCACTTCCCGGGCTCCTGTCCTCAGCAGGTTTAGCTCACCCTCTCCACAGTGGGGCTGGGTAGGAGCTCCAGACTCAGGCCTGTGCATCTATGGTACAAGTGCTCTAGGGAGAGTCCTGAGCTAGGCCACAGGCCCACTGCTGGGTTGGTTCTAAGACAGTAGGAGGTGACTAGTGAAGGGTGTGGTTGATGTGGAGGGATGAGCAGGGCTCTCAAGGTGACACCCAGCAATCCTCAGGGTAGCGTTCCAGTCTGCATCTGCCCAGGCAGGACTGGCTAAGGCACAGTGGCTGGGCTGTGTCATGGTGTGTGCTGGAATCCTGGGGCTCTGGCTTCATTATTAGGACACGTGGCTGACTGATGATAGCACAGGAAGCTACTTTTTTTTTTTTTTCCCGAGACAGGGTTTTTCTGTGTAGCCCGGGCTGTCCTGGAACTCACCTCTGGCCTCGAACTCAGAAATCCGACTGCCTCTGCCTCCCAAGTGCTGGGATTAAAGGCATGGGCCACCACTGCCAGGTACAAAGCTACTTTTTTCCGCCGAGGGGCCCAGGAGTCACTGCTGTTGCTGTTGGGGGCAGCCTGCTCAGAGGCAGCTCTGGAATCTTTCTTGGGAGCTTGCTTATGTTTTTCCTCTCTAGTCTGTTTTAAGGACTGGAGTGGGCGGGGGGCGAGTAGGGTCTGCACAATTCGGATAGCCACCACTGCCCCTAAGAGCCCCCAGAGCAGGATGGGAGGCTCCAGAGGAGACAGTTGTGTCCGCACCCAGTTCAGCGTTTGCGCTAGGGCGTTGCTGGGGCTGCGGGTCCGGAGTGGACTCTTGTCCTATGGAGACAAAACCAGGAAAAGCCCACAAGGTTTACTCCTGCAACGGGCAAGCACCCAGTGACCTCTCACAGTTCAGCTGGCTCCTTTATACCTTTAGTCCAAACTGCTGGAGCAGGGTTTCCAGTGTTGGGTCCCCCAGGGATACAGATGGGAAGAATTCCTCTACCCACTGGCGGTGCCACCACCGGCTGTAACAGAACTGGAGAATCAGCATGTGGCTATAGCCCGGGCCCTGACCCCCCATCCATCGCTGCAGCCTTCCTTACCTTTGATCCCCGGGCTTTGAGAACCAGTACTTATAGCGCTGGGCCCGCAGGTAGGTGGGTGGCTGCCCATGAAAGGGGTAGTTGGCAACACGGTTCTGGATCAGTCGGATCACTGTGGCCAGGGAGGAAGAGGTTACCATGGATTTGAACTTGTCTTTCTCTTTCTAGCCCCTCTCCCAGCCCAGCCCTCACCTGGCTCCTTGCCCTGCAGGAGGCGCAGCACCAGGCTGGCGAACCAGGGGCTGTGGGTGTGCGGGCCAAGGGCTGCAAACCACATCTGCCAATCAAGGCGCGGCTGGTGAGGGATCAGGAGAGGGGGTGGTCGGCTCACGTTCCCAGGTTTGTACATGAATTCAATCTCCTGACAGACGGACATGTGGTTAGCTGGATGGCTGGACTTGGTCCCTTTACCCCCACATCCTCTGGGAGGGCTCACTGTCCAATGCTGTCCATCATAGCTGCCCTCTAGCACCACTTCAGGCCGCCCACCCACGCCAGTCATCCGACGGAAAAGGCCATAAGAGTTCGCTAGCTGTAGATGCTCCACAGAACTGAACAGCCGATGAGCTCCGATCCAGAGACGCCCGTGGGTTCCGGGCTCCACATAGGAGTAAGGAACCTGCAGGCCAATAGGCAACAGCTCAGTGTTGCCCCTCTTCCCCCAACCCCAGTCTTCACAGGGTTACCTACAAGGCTGATCAAGAACAAGGCCACTGTAGCAGTGCCCAGGATGGAGAGCTGGATACCGGCAAAGAACTTCCGCAGCCATCCTTGTACCTGGATCCACCTGGGGACAGGGGGGCCGAGTATGGTCAGACCTGATCTGAAAGCGGCTTCTGCCCACAGTTGCTCTTCAGGTACATACATACCTCCAGAGGGCAACAAGCAATTCCCAGGCCAGAGAGGCTGTCCCCAGCCACACAGTAGGCAGGGTTACCATCTTCAGCCACTGGGAGAACTGATGGAAAGTGAAAGCTGCCAAGGGAGGGGGTGTGATTAGGGACCGAGCCAGCCCTTTCCTTTAGATCCCCAAGTTGGCACTCACTGGTTTTCGAGAGGATGATATACTGCTGCCAGTCAACCTCCAGGTCAAAGTAGTAGACTGTGCCGTATGCCAGCAGCCCATAGACAGTCAGTTCCAGCAGTAAGGACAGCATGGTCAGCAGGGCCTTGGGCCAGGCTGTGGACAGGACAGTCACAGATTGGCTGAGGGTCTGCAGCCAAGGAACAGGGGTTCTTTGGTGGATGACATCAGTTGGGTTGTCAAGACAGGATGACACTCACAGGTGGGCGTCTTCTTGTGGCATTTGAGGCCAGGCTCAGCAGACAGGTGGCGGTCATCCAGGAGGACAGTGATGAGTACCAAGGTTAGCAGGTTGAAGAAATTGTAGTTGCCAGTAATGATAATCAGGATTTGCAACAATGCCTGTGAGGAAGGCGTGCAGTCAGCTGTGGTGGGCTGTTCTCCTTGGGCCCTGCAGACCTAAACACCTACGCTTTCCCAAAGGCCACAGCCTTACCTGACAGTACACACCCTTCTGCCCGCAATGCCTCCCCCACAACACCCATCACCTGACCACTCCCACCCCCAACAAGCCTCATGGCCAGTGGTAAAGGCCACACTCTCTTCTCCCCACCTGAGCGTAGAAGGCAGTCAATCGTAGGCGGCGAATGGGGACAAAGAACAGGGGGGCACTGCAATCTCGATGAGGAAGGTGGCCACCACACTGAGCTTCTGCAGCCAGACTGGCAGGTGGTGGGCAAACCAGGCAGCTGGTGTGGGCAGGCATTGTGTCTCATAGTGGTAGGTTAGAGCTGCAGGTAATGAGTGGAAGTCAGGGCTGGTTAAGAGCCTCTAGACCATCCCAGCTTTAGGCCCGGGGCCTCTCACCAGTGAGTCCCCACCACGTAGGGCAGCGGCTGGTCAGCTTGACCACACCAGAGGCGAACATGAGTCGGAACAGCAGCCAGCGCACGAGCCAGAATGGGAGGTCTTCATGGGGTAAGGCTCGTGCTAATCCACCTTGGAGAATCTTGTGTTTGGAAGGCCGCCTCAGTGGGGCTACCAGTATAGCTAGGAAGCCTGTCTCCAGCAACAGGGAATCCCTATAGGGAGAGGAAATAGCCTAAAGGGTTCTTTCCTATTAAGGCTGCTTCCCTTACAGGGTCCTCCCAGGAGAGACAAACATCCCTTGCCCAGCCTCAGGCAGATTGGCCCCGAGTCACTCACCACTGGAAATAAAGGAACACTTGGCCCACCTGTAGGGAGAAGTGCTGTTAGAGAGCCATTGTGTGTCTACTGCATCAGGTGAGGCAGAGAGGGCGGGTTAGGAGGAGGCTGAAGTTCTAAGTGTCTCACTTGCCTGGTAGGCTGATAGGTAAGCAGCCCAGAGCAGCAGGTAGATGAAAGGGTGTCGCAGGGAGTTCAGGAGCAGGGCACCCAGGGCTAACACGGTGCCCAGTAAGGTCAGTAAATCCAGACCCTGGGCAGTATCCAGCCCCAGTCTTGGTGCCTCCCATAACAGCGTTGGTGTTTCCCACAGCTGCTGCCACCGACCCTTGCCTTGGGGCCGCAGTGTTCTTCGAGCAGGAAGGATGCCCTCTGGGCCATAGAGGCCTGTGGGAGGGTATGTCAGGGCCAAGCCTTAGACACCTTCCCAGACTAAAAGCACCTTAAGTTAGGCCCTGAAGATGCTCCACCACCAGCTCCAGTAATGCAGATGCCCCAAACCCCAAACTCCCAGGTTGTGCCAGCGGACGTTTCCATCCCAGGTAGGGCTTCCTCTACCAGGTGCTCTCTTTCAAATTAGAAATTGTTGACCCCAACAAACAGGTTCAGAAGACCTGATTCTGGTCAGCACCTTCCATCAAACAGAACTCATCATTTCCTACCTGCCCACAGAGTTCAGGTAGAAACCTGTCGCCCACTCCCCTCACGTTTTTTCCCAAACGCTAGATGAAATTCCTAATAGTTAAGGGAAATCGACCCTTGTACATCTTTTTCCCTCCACACTCTTGTTGCCCTTAAACTACCACCCTTAATCCTGCGTCGAGAGAGGCCTGGACTTCACACCCGCCTCAGAGAGCAGTAGGCAGAGTGAAGGAAGGGATGCTACCACGAGTGACTATTCAACCCTCCACGCCCTCACCTGGGATCTGGGTGTAGAGGGACGCAAAGGCGAACAAGTAGACAGCGGCCACACCCTGTAGGAAAAGCTGCTGTGGGACCCGGGAGCTAGCCATGTCCGTTACGCGGTCTGCTGAAGCTGTGCCCTCTGGTCTCCCACCGCCCCCAGCCCCGCCTCTGGCCCACGCCCCAGCAGGAATCCATCCCGTCTGGTCACTGAGCTCCGCCCAGTGCCAAGTAACTCACCGCTAACCACTCAGAGACTTAGCCTCCTCCGCTCCTCCAGGGCCCTCCCCCGACGCGGAACCACGCCCTTCGAAACTTTACCTTTTCGAAACTGGGCCCGCCTTACGTCATAGGTGTGCGCGCAGTGTCTGGGTTACGTATTTCCTGGGCGGGAACACCAAAATGGCGCCAGGATCAGTGGCGGGTTGAAACATGGTTCTGGGCCTCTAGTCCCATTCTGGACATGGAGGATGTGGAGGTGCGCTTTGCTCACCTCTTGCAGCCCATCCGAGATCTCACGAAGAACTGGGAGGTGGACGTGGCGGCACAGCTGGGCGAGTACCTGGAGGAGGTGAGGGCGGCAGGGGAATGGCACCGATCTGGGGACTCAGGCGGCATTGCCACCCCCGCCTCTAGGTCTGTAGTCGTCTGGTGTTTCATCCCCAGTCTTGTTTCTTTCTTCCCCCCAAATCCAGCCGCCTCTCGAAACCTTCTGTTAGATTATCCTGGAGCTGTCATTTTCAGGTCTCTGTCGGTTAGAGAGCTGTGAAATCTATTTGGTTGGATGATACTCGTTTTCTCCAACAAACGCATTATTTCCGTCTTTTGTTTTTGGGGGTACAATACATTAAGAAGCATACTTTTTGTTTTCCCTTTTTGGGGGCGGATATAACCTGAGGCTTTGGACAAGCTTGGCAGGCACTCTACCGTTGAGGGTTTTTTTTTTTGTTTGTTTTGACCCTTTTTTCTTCTTGAGCCAGGCCAGGCCAAGGCAGATCTTAAACTCGAATCTTCTGTCTTTCAGTCTCCTGATTATTTGCGAGTACCAATAGACCCTACCACGCCTGGACTCTTAGAGTATTTTGAGAGATCTAGTTCCCGAAGGGAAAGGGATTTTGTATTTTAGACCTCAAGCCCCGCCCACACCATCCCCGGCTGTGCGGCGCACCCATACCCGAGGCTCTTAACTGAGCCAGCTTTGTCCAGAAGGATCCGCCCCCCCCCCCCCTGTTTGTGGCCCAGCCCTTCGATGTAATCTAGCCTATCAGCATTCCATTCCTCGGTTTTTTTAAGCAGTAGTCTATTCTGTCTCTGTCCCGTTTCTGCATGTTCACTCTTTGAGCCCAACGCAATCGGATTCTGCTACTGAATAGTTACAGATCTAGTCTTGAACGGTAGTGGTCAGGACGCTCCAAGTGTCCTTTTTGAAACAATGATCTTTGAATTTTTCTAGCTCACTGCTTCTTTTTTTCTCTCTTAAGTATTGAGCTTCTCGGGGTGGAGTCTTCTTTCCCTTAAAATAGAAAATCTTACTTGTATGATTTTTAAAATACAGGTTTTCAGCTCCATGTGGTGGGATACACCCATACCCCTCTTCCTTGTAAGCTGTCCCATTGTTGTCGCCAAATCTATTTGCTCTAGACACTCCCTGGGCGTGTGTTGGGATATCACATGCGCTCTTGGATTTTATTTAAAGTGGGGCTGTTTGGTTTTTGGTTCAAATTCTAGTCCTCTATTTTGGTAAAGAGTTTTACTGTTTAACTAAAGGTGAAAATTAAGAGATGTAATAAGGCCTCCTATCTCACACCAAGTTTACCAATGAATTGTGTCAGTTATACTGCCAGACTATCACTTCAGTTCACCCGTTCCCCATTATATCTGGTCTAGGTCTATTAAACCTAGATATTTAAAGCCTTCTCATCCAGGCTCCTAGATTGGACACCATCCAGTGTGAAGAATTAGAACTGGAGACAGGGATGGGGGTGCAGGGACCTGGAAAGATGCCGCATCAGTTCAGAGCACTGGCTATTCTTTCAGAGGACCCAGGTTCAGTTCTAAGCACCCACAGGACAGATCACAGCTATCTGTAATTCCAGTTTCTGGGGATCCAGTGCCTTCATTTGGCCTCCATTGGTACCAAACACACATGTGGTACACAGACAAGGATGCAGGCAAAACACCCACATCATTTTTTTCTAGAAAATTCAAATCCACCAGAGAGATGGCTCTGGTTAAGAGCACTTGCTGCTCTTGTAGAGGACCTGTGTTTAGTTCTCATAACCAAAAAAAATGTAGCTCAAAATGGCCTGTGACTCTACTTCCAGGGGTTCCAGGACCATTTTCTGGTTCCATGGACCCCTGCAAGCTCATGGTGTCACACACATAAATGTAAGCACACACACATCTTAGAAAAAAAATTATAGCCAACCCACAACATTGCTTAGTTGTATGCTTGCTTGTTTGTGGTCTGTCTCTACCATACAGTGTAAATTCTAAAAGAGTAGAGATAGGCTTTCTTGTATTTTGTAGAATACATAGCTGGTGCAGGATAAATGGTTATTAAATGAATGTATATTCCTTTTTTTTTTTTAGATTAATTTATGTATATGAGTATACAGTGGCATCAGGTCCCATTACAGATGGTTGTGAGCCACCGTGTGGTTGCTGGGAATTGAATTTGGGACCTCTGGAAGATCAGTCAGTGCTCTTAACTGCTGAGCCATTTTTCCAGCCCCTGAACATGTATTCTGATGATCAACCTGCACTGCATAGCTGGCCGAGAAATGCCAAGAACAGTGTTGAGAGGTCATACTGTAGAATCAAGTTTTCAAAAGGTGTCTGTAGGCACACTTCTTAAATTTGTTTCCTGGCTTGATCAACCCTCCGGCTTCAGACAAAATTGCTTTTCCACCTCCAGGTCTGTTTACATTAATTCTTTAATCTTAGTCAGTGGAGGTAGGAGGATCAGTTCAAGATCATTCTTGGCTCCAGAATAAATTTGAAGCTAGCCTGAGCTATATGAGACCCTGTTTCAATTTTCAAATAACAACAAAAAGACCATTCCACATCTCCTGACGCTTTGCTATCTTGGCCACTGGTGCTGTATATGCTCTTTTTGTTTTCTACGTAGTTACTAATGTTCTAACATGCCTGTGGTATTACTTTTCTTTTATTTACTCATTGTTATTAAGTTTATTATGTGCCAAGAACCACTTGAAAAAAACAAAAAAACAAACAATGGCAAGCAAAGCAAAGAGTAATTCATACTTTGATAAAGTTTCTACTCTCTAGGGAGGATGGGTGTTAGGGTAGGAGCCACATTATTGGTCCCTACCTATAGGTCTATTTGGCCTAAGCACTATTTCTTTATGTTTCATATAAATCAATGTAGCCTTTACAACAAAGACTGAAATAGTCACTAGAGAGATGAAATAATTCGCAGGAAGTCATAGCTGATAGTGGACAAAGCAGCTGTGTTACTCATCTATATTGTGTGTTACCACAAACGTGTGATAAACTGGAAAGAAAAGGCTAGGATGTCACGAAGACAGACTGAGGAACCTGATTGTATTTGAGGTAAAAGGAGTTGCCATGTCTGGTAAGCTGAAAATTTCTATGTAGTGGGGACGTGGGTCTTGCCTCAGTAGAAGGCACAAAGTGCAGCTCACAGGGGAAGGCTGGTAGCTGGAAGTGACCAGTGGGTTTAGACACCTCCCTTGGGAGGGGGTGTTTAGAATTTCAGGTTTTCCCTGTGAGTGGCAGAAGGCCTGAAAGAACCTGCAGGAGAGGTTAGGCTGGGTCAGATCAGCTGTCATTAGAGAGGAACTTGAAGTAATAAGGGGCTGATCCAGATTGAACTGCCAGGGGAACAAAAGGAACTGGGATCCTTCAGTTTGGAAGCCAGCATGGACTTGTTCATTGCACTCTTATTTATAAAAACCCGGATGGTTAAATAAGACCGTTGGACATAGGGGTTTGGACAGTAGTAAGAGTGTCTGCAAGACTTTAAGTTCAATCCCTAATACCTTGGAGAACAATTCTCTGTGGTGTCTTTATTTATTTGTTTGTTTTATCGTTTATAGATCTTCAGTAGGCATGTGTAAATGGCACTCCGCGGAGCCTCAGGGAGAAAGCTGTTGTTCTGAGGATAGGTTTGGCACTTGTTGACATATGTGACTGGTAGCTTGAACGGGGATGGTTAGGTGCACATGGCAGAAGGTAGAAGTGGGAAAAGCCCAAACACTGGTTAAGAGCCAAGGCTACCAGAGGCCAAGGAGGGTTGCAGATGGGAACTACTTAGGGTGCCTAGTTCCTGAATTTTCCAATTAAAGGATAGAGTGTACTGTATTTGTCTCTGTCTTTTCCTTCTCAGAATAAAGGGTCTTTCTGCTGTAGTTTGTCCCAGTTGGCTTTTGACCTGGGTGGGTACAATTTGGAGTGCTGATGAGAGCTAGCATGTAGCTTTGGCCATCATGGTCAGTATCCTTTGGGGACCTCCCTCTTCCAAAACCCTTGGTCTCAAAGGGTCCAGGAACTAGGGGGAATCAAAAAGATCTAGTGTCCTCTAGAAACCCCCAAAGGCAACTGGCAAATTCAAGAGTAGACTTGGAGCTATCCATGTTTGTGGTGGTGGGTTGAGCCACCTGGAGAGGAAGTGAGCACAGGCTCCTCCTACACCGCATCTTATGTTCTTTGAGGCTGTCTCACTGTGTAGCCTAGGCAGACCTTGGATCCTGCCTCAGTCCCCAACTGCTGAGGTTGTAGACGTGTCCCTGCTTATTGTGCCCAGCTTACTAATGTTCTTTCTTGCAGCTGGACCAGATCTGCATTTCTTTTGATGAAGGCAAAACCACAATGAACTTCATTGAGGCCGCACTGCTGATCCAGGGCTCAGCCTGTGTTTACAGTAAAAAGGTGGGTTCCACAGACTGCTGATGTTTGTGCTTAGTGTTGAGCTCCTGGTGGAGCAGCAATGTCCATCTCTCTGTAACCTGCCTACCCTTAGGTCACAGCTATCAGTGCCAAAGAAAAGCTGGGAGTTTATTTTGGCTTTTATTATGAGACACCTCCCATGTATTCAGGCTGATCTCAAACACTACATATATCCGAGGAAGATGACCTTGAATTTCTTTTTTTTTTTTTTTTTTTTGGTTTTTCGAGACAGGGTTTCTCTGTGTAGCCCTGGCCATCCTGGAACCCACTCTGTAGACCAGGCTGGCCTTGAACTCAGAAATCCGCCTGCCTCTGCCTCCCAAGTGCTGGGATTTCTGATCCCTTTGCCTCTACCTCCTGGAATGCTAGTGTGACAGGTGTAAATCACTGTGTCCAGTGTTTGAAGTCCTAGGGGCAGGATCAAAGCTAGGACATCATGCATGCTAGGTATGTGTTTCACCAACTGAGTTCTATCCCCAACCTGTTGATTTTTTTGAGGCAAGATTTTGTTAGCTCAACTGGCCTTGAGCTTGCTCTGGTGCTGAGGGTTGCCTTGAACTGCTGATACTCTTGCCATTGCATCTCAAGTGTTTAGATAACAGGTGTATTCTACGATGTCCAGGTAAACTTGAGTTTAAAATGGCATGACCAGTAGATGGTTCCTTGGCAGAAGTCTGCTGCGTAAGCCTGAGGACCTGAACGTGGGTTCTCAGCACCCACATAAAGAGCTAGGTGTGACAGCACGCATCTGTAACTAGCACGGTGGTGTGGAGACATGTGAAGCCCTCGCTAGCCATGTGCTCACTAGCTAGCCAGCCTAGCTGATGAGTACTCTTCTCAGGTTCAGCCGGGAAAACAAGGTGGAGAGTAGTTAAGGAGGACACCTGAGGCCAGCCTGTAGCTTCCATAAACATCTGCACATGTTTGCACATGTACAAACACATACAACACATACTTACAAAATGGTATGGCCAAGCTAGAGGTATAGTTCAGTTGTATAGCACGTCTCTAGCATACATAAGGCCCTGATGGTGATTCCAGAAACCATCATCAATAAGTCGGGTGTTCTGTGAGCGCTGCTGTCCCTCATGGAAATGATTATCCGGTTGAGTGTGGCTGCTCTACCTCTCTTACCTCCACTTGACTGGGCAGTTGTGCTACATCATCATTCAGAAAACTTCACCTCTCACCCTAGTGGGACCTCTAGTTCTGTGGAGGAGACCGAGTGAAGAGCTGGGTGGTGGTGGTGGTGTATATCTTTATTCTAGCGCTTGGGAAGGCAGAGGCAGGTATATCTCTGTGAGTTTGAGACCAGCCTAGACTACAAAGTGAGTTTCAGGAAGCCAGGGTTACACAGAGAAACCCTCTCAAAAACAAAAAAAAAGTGAAGGTCTGTCAGGTCAGCCCATCATGGGTTCTGTGGTGCCAGGGCCATCAGAGATAGCCTCACGGCAGCGTCCTGTGAATGGGGTAGCATAGCTAGGAGGAGAAGCTGCAGCTGGCCTAGGGGCACTGGGCAAAAAACCAGTGGGTGCCATGTGTGAGGGTTCAGGCCTGCGGAGCATGTGCCAAGAGCTGCCTGAAACATAGTGGGCACTCATGGTGACATGGCCGCAGCCTGTGTCAAGAGGACTGTGCTGTGGACATGTGGGACATGGGACAGAGACTGTCTAAGTAATTCTAATGGGACTGATTTGATTTGAGATTATTACTGTTTTTGTTGTTGTATATGTGTGCTCTGTACACGTGTATGTACATGAGTGGAATCCTGAGCTGGATGTTTTGTGTCTCTCATTTAAGCTGAAGCTCACTGATTCCTTTGGCCAGTGAACTTCAGAGTTGCTTCTACCTCTGCTTCCAGCCTTCTCCAAGACTGGGTCTATACGCTGGACTGCCATGTTTGGCCTTTTAGCATGGATTCTGGGGATCCAAACTCAGATTCCAGTTTTTTGCATTTCAGGTGCTTATGTGTGTGGTGTATCCACATGGGTGCAGGTACTCTAAGAAGCCTGAGGCATCTGATTCCCCTGCAACCAACTCCAGTTATAAGTGGTTATGAGTAGCTGGTGTGGGTGCTGGGAACCAAACTCAGGTCCTCTGAAAGAACAGCAAGCACTTTAACTGCTGAGACATTTCTCCAGCCCCAGAGAATTATTTTTATGTTTATATTTCAATGTTTTGTTTGTGTATGCATGTGCTTTGTTTTAGAACAGTAGCTTGGCATGTGCTGGGGTGGCTAGTGAATTAGAATTCACTTACCTGCTGTTTCTGAGTGCTGGAGTGCATTCGTCAAGGTTTATGGTGTGTTCATTTTACATTTTAATTGTTGTTTTGTTTTTCTTTTTTTTGTTTTTTTTTCGAGACAGGGTTTCTCTTTATAGACGCTATTCCTGAACTCACTGCTGTAGACCGGGCTGGCTCGAATCTAGAATATCCCTCTGCCTCTGCCTTCCAAGTGCTGGGATTAAGGCGTGGCCACACGCGCTTTTTTTTTTTTTTTTTTTTTTTTTTTTCTTTTTTGAGATGAATCTTATTGTATGGCATCAAACTCAGCTGGTGTGGCACGTGCCACTACTCTGGGGAGTGAGAATTACTTAACAGTAGGAGAACTGGCTTGGCTTGTATGGAGATTTGGTGGTGACAGCCAGATTTAGTGTGTACCAGTGTCTAATAAGAAAGGTCCCCTGCCTTGAGGGGCGTTTCCAAGCACCATTTCCGATAGGCCCCGCCTTTCCACGGCCTCACTGTGTTCCTCTGGTTGCCAGGTGGAGTACCTCTACTCGCTGGTCTACCAGGCTCTCGATTTTATCTCTGGCAAGAGGTGAGTATTGGAAGTGAGCCGAAGGAAGAGGCCTTCATCTTCTTAGCTGTGTCCTGCTTGCAGCTTGGGAGGCTCCTGAAGCCTCTCAGGATGCTCTTGGTATGTGTTCCTCTCCCAGGCGAGCCAAGCAGCTCTCTTTAGTGCAGGAAGATGGGAGCAACAGGGCCGTCAACTCAGGGACTCCCTGTGAAACGGAGGATGAGGTGAGTTTGGGCGCGTGAACTCTGCCCTGGGTGCTTGCTTGGCCTTGCTCTCATGAGCACTTGTTGTCTCCTGCAGTTCCTGTCACTGGACCACTTCCCGGACTCCCGGGCTAATGTGGATCTGAAAAATGACCAAGTATCCAGTGTGAGTGTCTTGGCCCTTGTGAGGTGGGGAGAGTGATCTTAGTGCTACTCCATGTAGAATTCAGAACGCTAACCTCCCTCCCCACAGGAGCTGCTTATCATACCCCTTCTGCCCATGGCCCTGGTGGCCCCTGATGAAGTGGAAAAGAACAGCAGCCCTTTGTACAGGTACAACACTGAGCTAACGTGGGCTAGAAGGGGAGAAAACCTGCCTGGGAAGGCCCTCTATAGCAAGTCTGCTTCTGCCAACACAGCTGTCAGGGTGAAGTCTTGGCCAGCCGGAAGGATTTCAGGATGAACACATGTACCCCCAACCCCCAGGGTGCCTTTATGTTGGATCCAGTGGGAATGTGTTCTGTGGAGCCTGTGGAGCCATACCCCATGTCACGGAGCCAGAAAGGTAAGGATGTGGGGCTTAGTGGGAAGGAAGTAGTAGAAGTCTCTCTTTTGGGAGAGACTGTTAGGTACCTTATGCCTGCCATCTCTAGTCTTAGAAGCTATCATATGCCATGTTCCTTTTCCACTCTGGATAGGTTGGTCAAAGCTTCTCTCCCTCATCTTTCTTTGTACCTTGATTGCTAGCCAACAAGCCACAAGGTCATAGCTCAGCTCAATATTGGGATCTGTACCTGGTGTCCTCCTTAGTCCCAAGTTGGGGCCTGCTGGGTACTGTTTTCAATCTAAAGAGGCTCACTGGGTACCACGGAGAACCTTCTAGGGACAGAGCTGACTGTCTAATATTTTCCTCTCCCAGATACTGAGGATGCTGAGGAGCAGCCTATGGAAGTGTCTAGGAATGGGAGTCCTGTTCCTGTACTTAGCATCTCCCAAGAGCCAGGTGAGAAGAGAGTAAGCACCAGGGAGGCTGAGCTAGGTGGACTCTGACCTTGGATGTTCTGTTTCCCTAGCCTATCTACTTCCTGGTCATTGGCTTTTGGGGAACAAGCCTAATGGTAGCAGATACTGTTTGTGCTGAGGCTCGATCTTCAGTGAGATTTGCTTTCTTGGGTCTCTTCTGGGTAAATGTAAATGGCAATAAATAATATCTGGGCTGGGCTGTTGCTTGGTTGGAGCACTTGCATGGCCATAAACAAAGCCCAGGGTTCATTTCCCAGCATAAATAAGTAAATAAGCAAATCCACAAACATTTACCAAGAAGTAAGGTAAATCAACAAAGCATGCTAGTATGAGGAAGAGAGTATAAAGCTTAGTTCAGCTTTTCAAATGCTAAAGTGTAACAGTGAGGAGAGAGACTTGCCTGTCCAGCTCCTTCGAGAGTTGGCCTTGAGCCTTCTGCGTGGGAGCTCCACTGCTGCCTGGCCTCCAGCCTCTTTAGGGCTAACTGGTTTCTTGGTTCCTGCACAAACATTCTTGTAGATGGCCCAGCGCTCAGCAGTGGAGATGAGGATGCAGAGGATGTAGCAGATCTCCCGGAGGTTGCTGTAGAGCCTGCCGAGCCCAGGACCTCACAGCAGGTGGGACACCAATGAAGCTGCAGAGCCCAGGCTGTCAACAGAGCAAGCCCTGTCTGTCCTGGGCAGCAGTGCAGTGCTCTTGGCTCTTGTCTGCCATCTTAGTGTTGTCCAGCACTCTAATTTTGTGTATCCTCTCAGAGGAGTTGTCTTCCCAGAAGCCTGGCCATCCTCCTCGCAGATGGTTTAATGGCAGCTTCCATATCCCTTTTCTCTGTAAGCAGGACGGCAGTTGCTCCCTGAGGATGCACTGGCTGGCATTCAAGGCTCTGATTCTGGTGACTGCGATGGCAGCTGAACCCCAAGTATCATTGCTCTCAGGCCGGCAGCAGAGAAGGGGCTGGAGGAGTAAGCTATCCATCCAGAGATAATTAGAAAATCTTTATTGAGCACAAACAACAAAGAAAAATAAAACAAAAACCCTTGAGGCTGGGGCTATAGTTGAGGGGTGGAATTCTTGACTAACCCATGGAAGCCCTGCTTTTAATTCCCAGATCTGGCCAGGCAGTGGTGGCACACGCCTTTAATCCCAGCACTTGGGAGGCAGAGGCAGGCGGATCTCTGAGTTCGAGGCCAGCCTGGTCTACAGAGTGAGTTCCAGGACAGCCAGGGCTACACAGAGAAACCCTGTCTTGAAAAACCACAAAAAAAAAAAAACAAAACAAAAACAACCCAGATCTGTAATATGAATACGTTAAAAACTAGCGTACTGTAGGGACGGCTCAGCAGTTAAGAGTGTTACTGTTTCTGCAGAAGATCCGAGTACCATTCCCAGCATCCACAGCAGAGCCGGGGACATCAGCCACTCAAGCTGCAGTGGAATTTAGTACTGCCTTCGCGGGCCATGCAGTCATGTACATTGACTGTCTCCCCACACACAGACACAACTGTTAAAAACCTAATTAGAAAAATACACACATACACACACACACACACACACACACACACCACAAAGTCAGGCAGGGTCATTAATGCTTATAATCCCCATACCCTGGAGGCTGAGGCAGCATTGTGAAGTTCTAGGCCAGCTTGGTCTACATATTGAAAGCCTGTCTTGAAAACAAAGGAAATCTACTGGTGAGCTGGAAGGATGGCTCAGTGGTTAAAGTACTTGCTATGTAAGAATGAGAACTGGAGGACCAGAGTTTAGATCACTAGAAGCCACATAAATGTTGGGTAGGTGTGGTGGCCTGCCTGGAATTCCTGGAGTCTAGTAGAGACAGGCTACCCAGAGCAAGCTGGCTAGCAAGACTAAACATGGGGATGAGCGTTGGGGTTGATGAGAAACTATCTTAGTGAATGTGGGGAAGATGACTGGATGATCCCTAACATTGATTTCAGCTTCCACACAGACTCACACACGTGTATACCCACATGCACTCACACTCGTACACCCATGCACACTCGCATGTGTACACCCACATTCAAGCAAAAAAAAAAAAAGTAATGCACATTATACACAAAAAAAGGGGAAATTGTTTCTTCTAAAACCAATCTGATGTATTTAGGAGGAAATATTAACATTTATTAATTGCTAACTGTTGAATCAACCTTTTAAAGAACTTTCCTGTGAACATAGTTCTGTGTGGCCTGGTGAACTGGGGTTCAAACACTCGCCTGGTAACCAAGTTCTTAATGGTTCTGATAAACCAGTCTGATTGATTTCCTCCATGGCTCAGGTTATGCAGCCTTTGTCTTAAGGAGGGATGGGATCAGTCGGGCGATGGTGACACACGCCTTTAATCCCAGCACTTGGGAGGCAGAGGCAGGCGGATTTCTGAGTTCGAGGCCAGTCTGGTCTACAAAGTGAGCTCCAGGACAGCCCGGGCTATACAGAGAAACCCTATCTTGAAAAACCAAAAAAAAAAAAAAAAAGGAGGGATGGGTAGTTAAATTGCTCATTTTCTGCCTCCATAGCAGTCAGACCGACCCATGCCCCACAGCCTCACAAACCAGGCTGTGATGGGCTCTTTGATTGTTTCTTTAAATGTCTTCCTGACTTCTTCACGTGCTGGTGACCATAGAAGAGTCTTGTACTAGGCCACTGTTGATTCCATCTCGAGCTAGATGACAAATTCTCCCCTTTTCTACTATTACAGGTCAGACCCGAGTGAGGGGTTTTTCTATCACTTTCTGTCATGTTCTTTTCCTTACTCCTATCCCGTGGGTTCCAAGTTCTTAGATCTCAGGAAGAGCTTTCAAACGTGAATCTAATTTGTACTTATTTTCATTTCAGCCTCCAGCTCTAAGAAATGGCAAGTCAATGCCTCTGTCATGTCCTCTCATTTATCTAATATACTTGCCAGGTCAGGGGCATCGTTGCAATTTCTCCTTACACAAATTTTTGCTTGGCTGCCTTCTCAGCCTCAGGTGTGTTTTTTACCACACACAGCAACGGCCAGGCATCATCTTCTGCTGCTCCTTGCCGTTAGTCTCTACCTTGGTGAGACTGCAAAATTTTCTCGGACCTTTTGAGCTATTTTCAGGGCCTCCATCTTCATGTAATGGACTCTACTCGTCAAGCAGGCACCCCACCCATACCATACATGAAGAGTGTCATCTTGACATGCCTTCACAGGTACTCTAAATTCTAATGGTCCAGCATGAGATGCAGTCTCGCCACCCACAGCAAGCACCATACAATTGCTGCCATGGCAAGAAGACACTGTCACAATAGACAGGAAGGGACAACTGTATTGGAATTCCCCTCGGATGCACCACTCTTGAGCTTCTCGGCTTCAGTCACTTGACTTGCTGCCCTGCGTGTTCAGGACCACACACCTCTCTCCATTTCATCCTTTGTTCTGGCATGTCCCTGTTCAAGTGTCTCTTATGTTGTGTGACATTCTTTCTGTGGAGATGTGAACAGTCTGTTCATCCTGTCTAGGGAACAAAAAGCTGGGAACCTAGAGCTACTGTACAGCTCGCAGGAAGCTCAGCACGGTGGAGAGCATCCTTTTCTGGTGGTTCAGTTGGTCTCAGCCTCTTCCGGGCAGTGCAGCTTGTCTGAGAGTCTTCTACACAGCTAGGCTAGTCTCTGCTTCTAAATCTGAGCGGTTAGGCTGTTCTCTCAGCAGACTTTACTGGCTCTACACTCTCGGGGAGGTAGGGCCTAGTGAACCTGGTCAGGTTTTTTCTGAGCACAAGGAGCTTCTTTGCAGGCTGGAGTATTCCACCTTCCCTTAGAACAGTTCTCAGCCTGTGGGTGACCCCCTTTTAGGGGTCACATCAGATATTTATGATTCATAATAGTAGCAAAATTTTAGCTATGAAGTAGCAATGAAAATAATGTTGTGACTGGGGGTCACCACAACATAACCGTATTAAAGGGTCGCAGAATTAGGGAGGTTGAGAACCAGTGCCTTAGGGCAATCTTGTTTCATTTCCCCCTTCACATGCTGGGTCTTAGCTTGACTCTGGAGGATACTGCTAAGTAGCACAAGTGAGCATCACCAGAGGGTGACTGAATGCAAGGGATTGAGCTCAGGTCCAGGCTTGCAGGGCAAGCACTCTGTCAATGTTTTCTAGCCCGTCCCCAAGACTTTACTCTTTGGTCTTTGAGTTAGGCCCTAAGAGGGCCCTTGAACCATGTGTTTGATGCGAGCCCAAGCAGAACTTCTGGGATCTTGAAAGCTGGGTGGACAGGGGTCGAAAGAGGAGAACTTGTGGATTGTTTCTTGCAGGTGCCATATTGCCAAGGAGATACATGCTGCGGGAACGACAAGGGGCCCTGGAACCTGCCTCCCAGCTGCAGGTTAAAAGATGCTAGGTCCTTTGGCTCTGCCAGCGAGGGTATATTCAGTGGCATCATCTGTCCTATCTTTGCCCTGTTAGCCTTTAGACCCTTGGCACTTCTTCCAGAAAATGAAGTCCTCCCTGTGTTCTCTGGATCAGAGGCCTATATTTTCCCCTTCTCACCTTCTGCTTGTGTTTTCTGCTCAGGAGACCCCAGACCCCTGGCAGAGCCTGGACCCTTTTGACTCCTTGGACTCTAAGCTCTTCCAGAAAGGTAAATAGGATTGGTGGCACCTTGCTCTTGCTTGCCCTGCCTAGGGCTCCTGCGGTAATGAGGTAATGCCCTGGAGGTGGGTTGTGTATCCCTTTCCTTGACTACTCTTGAGGCACTCCCTCTCTGCCTCCAGGTAAACCCTATTCTGTGCCACCTGGTGTGGAGGAGGCTCCAGGACAGAAGCGCAAGAGGAAGGGTGCCACCAAGTTGCAGGACTTCCACCAGTGGTACCTGAATGCCTGTGAGTGTGTGGGCTAAGGTGACACGCTCTTTCTCCTGGGTGCTGTGAGCAGACCCATCTGGAACACTGAGGCTTTGGCCTCGCACTTGCTAACTACTCTCTCACAGATGCTGAACATACTGATGGCAGGAGGGCTCGGCGGAAGGGCCCAACCTTTGCAGGTGAGGCTTAGGTCCTGTGCCCTGTTCAGAGAACAGTCTTTATCTCCTTCCCCAGCTCCACCCCATCCTCCCTACCAGGGTGTCTTCAAGTGTGGACTAGTGTGAGCTTGGGTTGGATGGGGAGTCCCCTCATAAGGTCCTTGTCTGCAGACATGGAAGTCCTGTACTGGAAACACGTAAAAGAACAGCTTGAGACCCTTCAGAAGCTGCGGAGACGTAAGGCAAGTACCCATAATACTGAGGTCTGAAACCCCACAGGTCTGAGGCATGGAACATATCATGTTCTTACAGATGTTCTCTGGACAGATGACTGAGAGATGGCTACCTGGGGCCAAGCAGGATCTGTGGCCTACAGAGGAGGACCGCTTGGAAGAGTCCCTAGAAGACCTAGGGGTAGCAGGTAGGTGCTTTTAGATGGAGGGCATGTGCTGTGTGGTCAGGGTCGTGTTAGCACTCTCAGCACCAACTGCTGACTGAGCAGCAGCCTTTGGTCACGTCCCATGTCTCAGCAGATGACTTTCTAGAGCCTGAAGAGTATGTAGAAGAGGCTGAGGGGGTGATGCCTGGGGAAGCTGCTGACCTAGGTAGGTCTGGAAGGAGCTGCAGGGGGTGGGGAGAGTGTATAGCCTCAGAGCTGTAGCATCTCATGGTTGGACCTTTCTAGATGCAGAGGCCATGCCAGAGTCCCTGAGATACGAGGAGCTGGTCCGAAGAAATGTGGTAGGCCTGGGTCACAAAGGCGGGAGCACTGGGGATATCCTGGGCCTATATGTACAAGGGAGAACCCACTGGTCCTTCTGTAGGAACTCTTCATTGCCACCTCCCAGAAGTTTATCCAGGAGACAGAGCTGAGCCAACGCATCAGGGACTGGGAAGATACCATCCAGCCCCTGCTCCAGGAGCAGGTGAGGCGTGCTATTTGGGAACTATAGCCTCCTACCACCAGCCTGGGGTTTGTCCAGAACTGTCTCTCCACCTGAAGCTAACATGTCCTTTCCCTATGCAGGAGCAGCATGTACCCTTTGATATCCATACCTATGGGGACCAGTTGGTTTCACGGTTCTCCCAGCTCAATGAATGGTGTCCCTTTGCAGAGCTTGTAGCTGGGCAGCCTGCCTTTGAGGTGTGCCGCTCCATGCTGGCCTCCTTGCAACTGGTAAGTGGCCTGGGACACAAGGGATGGGGCAATACCCCTGAACTCTGCTGACACCATGTTTCCACAGGCTAATGACTATACAGTGGAGATCACCCAGCAGCCAGGACTGGAGGCAGCTGTGGATACAATGTCTCTGAGACTGCTCACACACCAGCGAGCCCATACCCGCTTCCAGACCTATGCTGCCCCATCCATGGCCCAGCCTTGAGTGGGGAGCACTGAGGCAGGGGTGGAAGGTAGTGCATACCTGAAAGCCGTTGCCCCTAACGTGCTATGGGGCCATTCACTCCAGTGCTGCCTCCTGGCTGGCCTAGCCTAATAAAGTGTTGCTACCCACCTGTTCACCCAACAAACCATTTAAATGGGCTGCGGATACAGAGCACACACACGGATTTAACTTCATCCATTTAATGACAGCCTGGCCAGTAGGTAGTTCAGGACAGGATGCTCTGGAAGGCAGCTATGTGCCGGCGTACACTCTCGACGATCTGCTCCGCTGACCTGCTGCGACCGTAGTAATCAGTGAAGAGACCATCTGGGTTGAGCAAATAGATGGCAATGGAGTGGTCCACAATGTAGTCCTGGTCCTCATCCTTGGGACCAGCACTGTAGTAGACACGGTAGTTACGACTAGCATGGGCCACTTGCTCTGTAGAACCTGTCAGACCCACCAGTCTTGGGTGGAATTCTTGCACATATCGAGCCATGGCTGCCACGTCATCTCGTTCTGGGTCCACAGTGATAAAGATGGGCTGCACCAGGGGCAGGTCAGGCTCTGTCTCCAACTTCTGCACCACCTGCACCAGCTTTTCCAGCTCATCGGGGCAAATATCAGGGCAGTGAGTAAAACCAAAGTACATCAGCACCCACTGGCCTCGGAAGTCGGCTTTGCATCGCGGCTGGCCTTTGTGGTCCAGTAGGCTGAAGTCACCCTGGCCCACAGCAGCCTGGCGCAGCGCCTCTATCCGTTGCTGTTGGCGCCACTGTTCCTTCTCAGCTCTTGCAGCCAGCCAGGCCCAGCCTAGCCCAGCCCCAAACAGGGCAGTGATCAGCAGTCTAGTTCTTAGCCCGGGGCCTTGGCGTTGGCCCTGCTGTGACAGGTGACGGAAATTTATGTGCAGAGTTTCACCTCCTGAGATCCTGAGAAGGGGTTTGAACTGGGAGAGCTTGGGCCAAGCTTTGGGCCCTAGAGTCAGTAGCATCATGGACCTTTAGCTCCTGGAAAAGAACAGAGGTGACAGAAGTCAGAAAAGATGGATAAGGTGCCTAGGCCTCCACTGCTGGAGAAACACCTGCCGTACATTCAAGGTTATCGAGCTGTCTGCACTGGCTCATCTGAACTCAGAGCTGCTCTGCTCTGCTGTAAGCTGCATGCAGGCCAGGTAACACCAAATGTCCATAGCTGGTTTGCTCTAACCTAGTTCTTTAAGCAGGGAGTCCCCCTCATTACCCCAACCTATAGAGAACCCACACCGCAACTGCCAAGCTTCCCTGAGGATGCTCGGAAGCAGCAAATATATGCTTGGCCTGGGCACTGCATGCATGTGTCTATTACAATAAAGTTTTTAAAGGATGTTGATACTCTGGCTTGCCACCTTTTCAGCTTTAGGGTCACTTCAGGGTAATCTGGGGTTCAGCAGAAAACAAGTGCCACCAGTGTAACATAGCTCAGCCAGTGTGCCTTCAACGGTTTCCTACCCTCACCTTCCTGGGCAGATTCATCTGCACTTACCCTGCACCTCTGGAGTCCTTCAGCCCTTGCCCTCTACCTTCATGGGTTTTTTGGCCCCTGAGGCTTTGTCAAGGGAAGGTTGTTACAACTAGCATTTAGAGCCACTGGCATCCAGCCTCCTGGGCTCCCCCAGTATTTTGCCGTTCCCCCCCTGCCTCCCCGTGTGGCTCAACTTGGCTCTCATGAGATGGAGCCTGAGCTGGGACCACCCTGAGAAGATGGGATTGGTAAATATTCACAATACGTCCATTTTCTGGGCCTCAGAAGGTCTCCTGCTCACGTGGTTAGATGAAGCAGTAACAGCAGTAGGGACAAACTGCGGAGGTCACGTGTTAACAGTGTCCTCACCCAGTCCCACCCCTTGTGAGGGAGGATTTGCCCAACTGCGCGAACTCACCAGGCTGGGGTGGGTTGGAGATTTAGGGCTATGCGGTGGTCGTTGGAAGGATAAGCTCAGTGAAGGGTGAAGGGGCCTTGAAGGTGCTCGGTCTGACAGCACGAGCGCCCCCAGGAGAGTGCGGCGCTGCTGGCTGCTGAGCGCAGGGCCGTCAGGTGCACGCGGAGCCAGGGTGTCCCTGCGCGAGCGACGGAGGCGGTTACCTAGGTCACAGTGGGCGACCGGAAGGGTTGTTTATGGGTTCCTGACAGCGCTTACCGCGGGACAACCATTGGCCCACGTCGACCAGTAGCTCGGCACCCACTCCCGGTCTGATCGGCTGTCCCGCTTGGCTGCGTCCGGCTCCGAGCTCGTGCAGCACACGGGCCAGTGGCAGCGCTCGGACGCACTCCACTATGCCTAAGCGAAAGGTGGACACTGAGGAACTACGGGAAGACGCACGTGCCAGCACCCGGAAAGACACGGAGAGGAAGTGGGTGGAACCTGCTGCCGGAGATATCCGGTCTCACCGTCTGCGGGTGCGAGCAGCTCCTCTTGCTCTCGGGCGTGAGGCAGCAGCTGCCGGCGTTGCGTGGGGCTCCCGGAGCACAATGCTCCAGCTAGGCCGGGGTCCACGCCCTGCGCCGAAAGCATCAACTGGAAGCGGCGCAGCGCAGAGCCGTCATCCAACGCCGCGGCTACTCGGGCGGCGCCCCGGTCTTGTGTTTCCGCCTGTCCGCTAAGCCAAAGAATGGCGCCTCCTGCTGGCGGGCGGGGTGGAGCTCAGAAGCTGCAGGGATTAAGAGCTCTTGACATACAGACTGGTGGATTTAACCCCAGCCCTCTCACCTAGCCTGATGACCAGGTCCCGCAGATCCGGCGGCCCCACACCATCCAGGCAAAGCAACGCTTCTTCCACTTCCAGGGTATGGCCCACGCTGCGGCCCAGAGGGTTATCCATGGCGGTCAGGGCTGCAGCGACCTGCAGCCCCAGCCCCGCTCCCACTCTAACCTGGGGAGGCACTATTTAGTATCCAGCTGGCATTGTCAAATCCCATTCCTGCTGCCCCTGGGTTAGGATGTCAGTAAAGGCTTAGGGTAGAGATCAGAAACCAACACTGCCAAGGCCTCAGAGGGGATGGGGATGGTCTTGTCGGTCGCCCTAAGTGGAGGGGCTCTGTGGAAGATTTCCCCAGGTCCATGGCCAGGACAGCTTTGATTGGCTAGGGTAGGAGAGCTGGAAAGAGGGATTGCTGTTTGGTTCTACGAGGACTGTTGAGTGGGGAGAGGCCAGGGATACGTGAGGTTCATGTCCCTTCATAGAAAGGCCACTATGGCCTAGCACGGCTCACCAACATCTTTGCCAGTTCTCGGGCCTTCTCCTGGTCTGGGAAGACTGCAGCCCCCCCAAACTTAACATCTACCACCAGAGTGGACAGTCCCTCCACGGCCTTCTTACTGAGGATTGAAGCTGTGGAGAACAGAAACATCATCCCATGGTATACTTGGGAACAGGAAGGGTTGCCTCTCTGAGAAAGGCGGCAGTGCCTGGTGGATTGTATGTCAGTCAGGGTACCCCATTTCAGGTCACCTGTAATGAGTGGTACACTGTCCACAGTAGCTGTCACATCTCGTGCAGCATACAGGATTCCATCCGCAGGAACCAGCTTTTCGCTCTGGCCAACAATGCAGCAGCCGACTTCCTCAAGTATCTGTAGCATCTGTTCAGACACCTTCATTGACTTCTGGGGAAGGACCCGCTCACTGGCCCTGACCACTGACCCAGCAAAATTTCAAAACATGGCCAGTGAGAGTCAATGTGATTCTGATGACTAGCCTACCAAGGATCCTGATTACTTATGACACATTACTGTGTAGCAGCTAATCAGTGGTTTCTACCCAGTCCCGAGTAACGATCCCGATCAAAGTTCTCTTGATGACTCCAGACCTATCTACAACCAATGACCTTTAGAATAGTCAATGTTCTCTTTCATTAGTGACCCAGATAAATAACCTGTCCATTGATCGTCCTGTGATTCTGGCCAGTGACTCCCTCAACCCAGATCATTGATCAATAAGTGGTCCACCGTACCTGCTCTGGGCTCTGGGTGACACTGAACCCAGGAATAGATTCCAGCTTATCCAGTGTGCCCCCCGTGTGTCCCAAACTGCGTCCGCTGATCATTGGCACCTGGTGGACAGGGTTGCTGATGGCCCCTGCACAACCCCTTAACCTCCTCTCTCCTCTAATAAGAACAGATGAAATTACTTTTTTGAAAAAAGCAGTTACATTTTAGAGTCTTTTAAAGAGTTAATGTGGATGCCTTATTGGCGGAAAGGAAAATAAACTGTACTCGGTGGGAGCGGTTTGTTGTCAGGGCAAGAGCTGGCGTTCATTCATCAGGGACCCACGACTGAGGGACAGGAAGAGACCCTGTTCTTCCTTTTGTGTCCTGTTAACTCTTTTTTTTTTTTTTTTTTTTGTACCCCCGCCCCTTCTCGGTCCTGTTAACTCTTAGAGGGTCCTGTTGGGTACAAAGGCAGCTCTATTCTGTGGTGGACCGTGTGTATCAAGGGATAGGACAGCCCTGGGTGTTGTCTTTGAGAGTTTTGAGCCCGGCTTGAGGGTAGGAGGTGCCTGTGAGTGGATTAGAGATCTGAAGAGGGGACAGTCACTAACCTTGCAGCCACATGCAGCCAGGGCAGGTGCCAGAACCAGGCTAACCTTGTCACCCACACCTCCTGTGGAGTGTTTGTCCACAAGCTTCTGGTGCCAGGCCTTGGGCCACTCCAGTTGCTGCCCAGACTCTGCGAGGGCCCGAGTCAGCACGGAGGTCTCCTCTAGGTCCATGCCCTGCAGCCGAATGGCCATCAGCATGGCGCCTAAGTATGGATATAATGAGCGAGGTGTTCACGGAGCTGGAGTTTTCTGGGGCAGTGATGGTGGTGGGGCCATGTGGATCCTTGAGGTGCGTATGGGGCAGTTGGGGGTCAGGGTCGAGTTAGGGCTTCCCACACACCAATTTGTGTGTCCTGTGCTCTTCCATCCATCACTGCGTGCACGAAGTTTCTGATATCTGCTTCGCTCAGATGCCCTCCATCTCGCTTCAGGCGGATCAGCTCAGGCAGCTGCCTGGGCTCTCCCACTCCCTCCCCCTGAGTCGGCACCAGCTGTCTCTGGGGCTGAGGGAGGTAGTGTCCCTGGAGCTGCCATTGCTCCAGCCTATAAGGAATATTGAGACATCGCTGGACCTCACTCCCAGTCCTCACCCCATCCATATCTTTGAAGTCTCATGTTTTTTCTCAACACCCAGCACTGCCCATACCCACCCCGCTCCGGCTTCCATTTCTCGACCTCACAACTCCATCCATCCCCGTCTAGTACCTATTCAGTTCAGGGGCCGTTACCAGTTTTCTGGATCTGGCTCGGTTCCGGCCTGTTATCCCTCAGCCTTTCGTGGACTTAGGTGCAGAGGAGAGAGTTCACTACCGTAGGGGACAGCGGAAAAATAAGGCTGTCCCAGTAGGCGGCACTTGTCAAGGTAAGGCCAATCACCTCTTAAGCTGCTCCCTACCTGTTATCTTGTGGCTAATTGACATTGCCAGGACCTTAAGGGTCGGGTTACAGCTCTCCAGACCGGAGTTCGCTCTGCTTAGTTCCCTGGGGTCTTGGTATCTATGGGTCCCGGGCACTGCTTGCCCTGTTCGACTGATCTCTAAGTTCACATACCACTGAGACTATCGATGCTCGAACCCATCACGTCCTCTTTTCCCTATCCTCTCCTTGCCCGCTTCGGAGAGAGAAAGAGACACACACACATAGTACTGACTTAGAAAGCTTTTAAGTAAACAACCGAGGGCTCGTGAGTGAGTGCGAGCTTGCTGGCGTCAGTCGTCCACGTGGTACCGTATCATGGGGGCCAGGTAGTCGGAGTGCCTGATCCCGAAGGTCCAGCCACGATGCTTCCGGTGCTGCGGGCCGGGAGACGCGGCTGACCTTACCAAACCAGCTGTTCCGCTTCATACAGGGATGCCAATTCCCCGGGGATTTTTTGACCCATACCTTAGACCTCAGACCCTCATCCCTGCCCCTTGACCCTCGACTCCAGACCACCTTGTCCACGCTGTAGGATGCCGGTCCTGGATTCTTGGTGTTCTCTCGAGGTGACGGACTCCGCCCCAGCATCGTGAACTGCGGGGCTCGAGTCTTGTAGACTCCGGGGCTCACAACGTGGTAGGCACAAGGGCCTGGGGTCTACGATGACAGGATGGGTGCAGGGTCCAGCCTCCGTTCCTTGTGAACTTTTTTGTTCTCAAGCTAAAAATTTCACTGTGTACCGCAGGCTGGTTTTGAACTCGCAATCCTCCTGCCTCAGTTTCGGTGAGATGCCTACAGTTCTGCACCACCCCCAACTTCGCTGACCCTCTTGATTACTAGAGACTACATATGCAGCTGGCAGCCCTTCCCCCCCCACCTTGCTGAGATCCTCGAAGCAGCTGCCCACAGTGCTGCGGCCGTAGATGGAGTAAGTTGGGGCTGAGACTTTGCTTATGACTCTTGGGCCCAAGAGCGAAGGCACGGTGTAGGACCCAGGACCTAAGAAGGAGCCAGCAAGAGGGCCCATTGGTCCAAACTCCTTGCCTTTATGGCAGACTACGGGTTGGGGTGTGGGAAGGTCCCTAGTGCTGGATTCAGCCCTTCAGGCCTCACCTGGGGTTTGCTGCTTTGAGAGGATGCCCCAGTTTCGGGGAGCGATGGTATGCCGAGGAGCGCTGGGGTACGTCACATTTCCCGCGCGTTCTGGGGAGTACCTGCCTATGGGATGGACCAAGAGTGTGGACCAGAACTGGGGTGGAGTGAGGTACGGGAAGCCTAGCCTGGGGTCTTGGCTCTAGGGAGAAATGGGAGCCACAGAGAGGTTCGGGTTTCTGGGTACGGGTAGGAGGTTCCCGGAATTCTGGTTTGGGGTGGGGGTGGGGTGAATTTTCTAGCGGGCGTTCTTGGAGGCAGTTCCACGTTGGGGAGACTCGGGCCCCAGGGTGCTGACCCGGTCCCGGAGTGAGGACGGGCGCGGTGTGGCTTAGGCGACCGTAGATGGAGAAGGCCGGGGAGCCAATGCTGCCGCGCACGGTCATGCGGGCAGGTACCATGTAACTCGGCCCCGGTCCGCAGGTTGCATGCCGCAAGGGTAGACGCGAGCCGAAGGAGAAGGCGGGGGCTCGCGGCCGAGACGGGTCGTGCAGTTTGTAACCTGCGGGAGCATTCCCACGTCACCTCCCTCAGGGCCCGGAGGCTGCCAGCTCCTTTCCCTCTCCCATTTTACCAAGGGAGCCCCCGCACAGAACCTATTATCTTTTGGCCTCCTTTTTTTTTTTTTTTTTTTTTTTTGCCTCGGGCACAGTTCTCCTATCTGGACTCCAGGCACCAGTGTAGACCGTCCACAGTCCCACCTTCCCTGTTTCCTCCCCTGCATCCACCCTTGCTACCGGTGTTCGTTGGCAGCTTGTATTTTGGCCCGGGCCTCTGTAGAGCGCCGCGATGGGGCCGCGGGGCCGATGTGGCCGCCAAGTGCCGACCCAGACTTCTGAGCCATAGCGCAGATGGGGGCGCTTATGGCTTGCAGCACCTGTGGACAGAATTCGTAGGAGACACACTTCCCCAGCTCCACTCAGGACCAGCACGACCGAGGACAAAACTAACACGTATCCCAGGGCACCGGAAAACAAACAATAGTTTCCCAGGATTGGAGGCGGGTGCACTAGGGCAGGGGCGAGCTTCAAAGCCGGCATGGCTTTCTACCCCGGCGCTTTGGTACCAATGTTTAAACACAGGCCAAGTTTGAACCCAGACCGTGGAAAGGAAACGGCCTGGAGGTTTTTGGTGGAAGAGGGGTATTAAAGGTCTTGGGAAAGGACGTCCTGGGGAGAGCTCTTTTAGGGGCACAGGGTGCTCCGAGGGAGGGTCTGGAGACGCACTGACCTGCTGTGGTGGTTACCCTCTTGGGGGAAGCAAAGCTGGGGAGCTTGACAACCCTCTTGTCAAACTCTCATACCCCATTATGTCCCGTCTGGCTTCCTGGCAACCAGACCAAATGCTTGACCCCACCCTCCGGGGCCTTCAGTAATATCTCCTGCTGGGGTACGTCTCCTGTTACTGCGGAGACTGTGTGCTGGTTGGCCATTAGGCTGGGTCACAGATCAATGCACACATTCCAGAATGAGATAAATCCGCAGACAAAAAAGCTTTAAGAATAAAGAAATAAATAATACAGAAAGCTCTAATTATGTATCTATGTAAGCCCATGTAACATTTACAAAACTAATGTTTTGGGCCAGAAAATAATACAAATTGATTAGACTGACTACAGTCTAAGACTTGATCACATTCCAAAAAAAAATTCTCAATGACCAATTTTTTTTTATAAATGTTAAAAAAAACAAAACAAAACAAAACAAAAAAAACCACCTTTGGGACCAAAACTCAAATCTTGAGTCATGAATGATAGAAAACACTTCAGAGGAAAACTGAAGGGTTTCCTGAAGGGTGCATCTAAAGTAGAGACAAATTTATATCCCTAAGAGAACCTCAGTGTTAAGGAAAAAATTTAATGACATTTAGAATTCATTTTGCAAACAGAGGAAAAAGGGGAAAAAAAGGAAGATAGAAAAAAAGAAAGCGGAGTAAACAGGTAGTTCCGGCATTTAGAGCTGGGCCAGGAGGATGTCAAGTTCAAGACCAGCCTGAAACAGACATTGTGATCCTGACTCAATAAAAACAAAAGAAAATGGAACAAAAGGATACAAAATAGCAGGAATGATAAATATCTATTTGCAAAATCATGGCCTTTCAGTGGGCTTGATAAAGGTGAAAGTGATAGCCAACAAAAAATTAGATACCAAGCCAGGTGTGGTGGCGCACACCCGGTATCCCCGTTCTCAAGACCCAGAGGCAGGTTGGCTGTGAGTTCAAGATCGGCCTAGTCTACATAATGAGTCTTTAGAGTCTCTTATGCATAGAATCTGCAAACAAGGGTACTTTGTTTTCTATTCCTACGTGTACCCATTTTTATTTTCTTTTGTTTTACTGCTGTAGCTAAGACTTCAGGAAATATGCTGAATAAAAATGGAGAAACTAGTCATTCTGCCTTGTTTCTGGTTTTAGTGAAAATGCTTTTAAGTGTTTTTCTCTTTAGTATGATGCTGGCATACCTAGTGTTTATTGTATTAAAACGTGTTCTTTCTGTCCTTTTTTCTTCAGGGATTTGATCATAATTGGGCTTTGTCACAGCCTTTTTGGGATCTATTGAGGTGGTCACATTCTTTCTGTCTTTGAGGCCATTTATGCTTGTATTACATAAGTTTACGTATGTTGAACCATCTTAGAATCTCTGGAAGGAACTAAAGTCTATTTTTTTGTTTTGATTTTTCTAAGACAGAGTTTTTCTGTGTAGCCTTGGTTGTCCTGGATCTTGCTCTGTAAACCAGGCTGGCCTTGAACTCAGAGATCTACCTTCTGCCCCAAGTGCTAGGATTAAACTGGCCTGTCTTTTCTCTCTTTAGTTTGGCTAGTGGTTTGTTGATATTGTTTTTTGATGCTGATTTTGTATTTGGTATTGATATTGCTGACTGTTTTGTTGATTCTTTGTGTTGTTTTTAGCTTTCTTTTAAAAAGATATTATTTGCATGAGTGTTTTGCCTGCGTGAATGTCTGGGCACCGTCTGCATGCAGCATCTGAGGAGGCCAGGAGAGTGATGGGTGCTCTGGGCCTTGATTTAACAGATGGTTGTGAGCCACTATGTGTGTGCTGGGAATTGAACCCAGGTCCTCTGCAAGTCTGTGCTCCTAACTGCTGAGCCATCTCTCCAGCTTATCTTTAAAATTTCTATTTCATTAACTTTTTGTTGTGACAGATCTCATTTCTTCCTTTTCCCTTTTCTTTTTTCTTTTCTTTTTTTCTTTCTTGAGACAGGTTCTTACTACATCGCCCTGGCTGTCCTGGAGCTCACTATGTAGATCAGACTAGCCAAAACCTCACATAGATTCCCCTTGCCTCTGAATCCTGAGTGCTGGGATTAAAGGCATGTACCATCAAACTTGGCAGAGGTTAACATTTTCTAAGCCTTTAAATTAGTCTGTAGATGGGATTATAAACATCACAACGTGATGTTTTGATTATAGCTACTCTTATATAAGAAATTTCAATAATGGAGAAATTTTTATATATGATGGTCTTTGATAGTCTGCAGAGTTATGTGTCTCGGAGGTTCTTTCATATTTGGCTCTACATGTGAAATTAAGTATGTGCTGTGCTGTGCCATCTCTGTAGAAACCAACCTTAACTATGTAAACAGATGTCCTTCATTCCTCTTATGGAGATGGGATAGTAGATGGAGGGGTAGTCTTTAGTGAGCGAGCCCTGGGAAACGGGGCTCCCGGGGGGTTGCTAATGTTAATCAGATCTTCCTGGGCCCCCCTTCTTTTGATTTTTTTTTTGTTGTTTTCTTTGACATTTGTGCTGTCTGTGCCATTAAAGCCAACACAGACCAGTTGTGTGACTCACAATGTGTAACCTTTCTAGCAGTGCTACTTTTAAAAATTTTGTCTGGTAAGAGATGAGTGCCAGTGTCTGTCCTCTTGTGGGGGCTGGCGGCACCTCCTCAGCCATTTTCCTCACAGAAGCTCCCTAGGCCAGTGGTTCTCAACCTGTGGGCCGTGACCCCTATGGGGGTCAAATAGCAGATATCCTGATTATCAGATATTTCCATTATGATTCATAACAGTAGCAAAATTACAGTTATGAAGTAGAAGTGAAAATAAGTTTATGGTGTGTGGGGGTGGTCACCACGACATGGAGAACTGTATTAAAGGGTGGCAGTGTTAGGAAGCTTAGAACCACTGCTCTAGACACAATGAAGGTTTGCCCTCTGTCTGACTCTGGCAAAGGCAGGTGCTTCCTTTTTTGACAATACTAAGTATACTCAGCTCTTTTCCTGAGGCCCCACCCCCACCCCATCCCCAACGGTGACATCTCCAAGGTCCTCATTCTTTGTGGGTTTATATTGATTCCTGCGATCATGTCCCCCTCTGAGGCTCCCCTGTGATCCTCCTCACTCTAACTGCTCTGGATTTTCAGAAGCCTGTGTGCAGCTAACAAGACACTTGACCAGCCCATAGAGAGCTACAGGGGAATCTGTCCACTATATCTATTGCGGTCCTGGGTCTCCAAACGTAACTACAAAAGCAGACAGAGCCCAAGACTGGGACAGAGAGTAAAGACAAGGAAGTCCTCTGCAGTCCAAGTCCACCTTAAGGTGTGAGGCTCACCCCACCTCTTACTGTCACTTAATAGTTGTGTGGGAAGCTGGGATGGGACCAGGCAGATGAGATAGTTTGAGGCTCAGCAGGGCCCAGGCGAGGTGCCAGGGACACTCTTGGCACCCCTTGATGTCTGAGTCAAAGGCATCCTTGCAGTCCATTGTTTCAGAGGAAGAGAAGGTCTACTTCTCGTTGGGAGAGCTACCTTTATTCTGGGGGAACCCCAGTCTCTTTTATGCATCTGGGTCCTACCTGGTAAATACGTTAAGACTCACTTCTGATGTGGATTTCCGGGATGAGTGGGTAAGAAGGTCTCTCCCTAAAAAAAAACACACACACACAAACAAACACAAGTACCTATGCCTAATGGAGTGTCCACGTGCCAGCCTGGGAGAAGTGAACGGGGTGAGGAGGTGGGACGGATCGAGGTTTGGTTCAGACAGGAGAGGCAGAGGAGTGGGAGGGTACCTTGGGAACTGACCTGGTAGAGCACCTGAGGCAGAAAGGGTCTCTGAAGGATCTGGGTACACGTTGATGAGTGACTACAGGAGAGGCAGACTGTGCCCTGAGCTTTTCAGAGGCACACTGGGGTGGTACCTGAGCAGGCCAAGAGAGAGAAAGGAGGCCAGAGGTCTCCGGCGTTAGGTGTTAGGTTAGTGGTGGAATAAGACTAGTCACAGGGAGGGAGGGAGGTACAGTGTTTGGGTTTCCTTCAGCCTTCCTCACTTCTATGTTACCCTCTTGACTTGAAAATGACGTTATCGATAGTTTTCTTGGAGCAATGCTTGGTAGCTGCTGGACAAGGGAGGATGAGAATGGTACTTGTCCCAACCACGCCCAGATGGTCACTCACATGACCCTCATCCCGAGTTCTCGTGTTCAGCCTGAGAGACCACCAGAATACTACCCCCCCCCCATCCCTGGTGACTATGGTGGAACTGGCCTCTCCGGTTTCTGGTAATTTCATCGGGGCTGCATCATGTTGCTAAGACTCAAGATAACATCTCCCTGTGTGGTAACCCTTCCTTCCCAGCGCTCCTGTATAGCCATAGGGTGTAGGGTGAATTTAGGGGTATGGGGGTCTTTAGAGCAGAAGGTAATGGGGTGACATGTTGGCAGAGTGTACATGAATGGTGCCATTTGTCCCGAGTATCCTGAGCAAAGAAGGGAGGGACAGGGGCTGGAATTGGGGCAGATAACAGGGCAGGCTGCTGCAAACCACGGGCTCTCTTGCTATGTCCAACTGGGTTTACTGACAAGCCTGAATGCAGGCAGGTATCCCTCAAGGGCCTGGAGAACCAGTCCACCTTAACAGGGCTGTCCTAGGTGAGCTGCTTGCAATGTCATCTGTACACCCAGCAGCTCAGGCTGTGTGTGAGGCACGTATAGCTGCCAGGCAGAGCAGGCTCTTCACAGCAGATCTGCAGTTCTCACCATGGTCCTGGCTACCTTAGAGGCTGGTGGGTCCCTCTGGGGCTGGGATGGTGATGGAGATGATGACTGGGATGCAGCTGTACTCACCTTGCTGGCACTAGCAGTGGTAGCCACCTTAGCACTGGCTTTGCACTGGTTTGGCTCCAGGGAGGACCAGGAGACACAAGGATCACCATTCACAGCTTCAGGTGTGCAACCTGCTCAGGCCGGAGGAGTCAGGCAGGCCCTGCGCCCAAAGTCCGAGCACAGTGATGCCAGTGAGGGGCAGAGCAAAGGACAGCAGAAACCAGAGGCTCCCGGAGATGGCCAGAGGAGATCTGCTACAGCTAGGCCCCAGGACCCAGAGCCATCAATAGACAGAAGTATGGCTTCAGATGCCCGGCCATCACATAAGACACCTGGAGAGGTGGTCAGCAGAGGGACCACCCCAACAGCCCTGGGAAAGAAAAGAAAGGAGCCAGCCAGGCCAGAAACTTCCTCCCCAGGTCACTGCAAAGCAAAGGATATTCCTGTCCCCATCATGATCCACTTTACCCCTCGAAGTCTTGACAGCAAAACAGAGATGCAGCTGGGGATAACTGGAAACTATGGGCAAGGCCCTGTCCATACAGAGCAACAGGACACCAGGCCCTGGCACCTGCCTGCGGGACCTCCTGGCCCTCTGGGGAAAGGCCTAGGCAGCTTGCGTCGGCGTCGGCGGCCTGGTGCCAGCTCAGGAGACAGACCCTGCCGTCCTCTAAAGCTGGATCCTCTCCGCCTGGGCACCGTGGTGAGTGTGTGGGATGCTGTGGATATGGCAGGTTCGGCCAGTCAGGACATCCTCACCAGCCTTGCAGGCCCCTCATCACGCAGCTCAGACAAAGGGCTCAAGGCTCCTCAGGAGATGGGCCTAGCTGATGCTGTGAATAGTCGGCCTCAGGTGGACTCCTTCCAGGATGTGTGTGGGAAAAGCAGCTCCCACCTCACTCCCACCAGCACTGCAGGGTCAGGAGCTAAAGGTGCTGAGAGCAAGGAGACTGGATCCCCCGCCCCCAGGGAGACCCAGGGCATCCTGGTTAGTGAGGAAGTCCGGTCCCAGGAGAGTGGGGCAGCTGTTGTCACCAGCAATGTCAGCCCCTCCCAAGGTGTCTTGTCAGAAGAGCTGCACCCTGAGGCTTGTGCGGTGGACCAAGTTGCTGGCCAGAGCAAGATGGAGAAACGAGGAGAGAGCCACCTCACTGGGAGAGGGTCGTGTCAAGGTGAGGAAAGTAAGCACACAGCTGGCAGGCCAGCTACAGACCAGAGCCTTGTGCTTACTGTGGATACACGGAAGTCCACGCATGGCTTCAGCTGCACTCCCTCCCACAGCCTTCCAGCCTCTGCTCCGACCCGGGACACTGAGCTGGTTCCATCCTCTGCCACGGCAGTGCATCCCAGCCCCGGGTTCCTACATGCAGTCTCTACCTCTGCTCCTTTAAACATTTTGCCCCTGGACGTTAGCCAGGGTCCTTCTGGTGGTGAGAGTCTCAGGGCAGGGCCAGCCCCCTTTCCAACCCTAACTTTAACCTCAGCCTCAACTTCAGCTCTAGCAGTCGATCCTAACACCTCCCTCAGTATCTCCCCCAACCTCAACCCCATCCTCACCCCTAACCCCAGCTCCAGGTACAGCAGCCCCAACCCCAACTTCAACAGCGTCCCCATCTCTAACATTACCCCCCTGCCCAGCCCCAGTTACAGGCTTAACCACACTCTCAACACTAACTCCATCCCTAACATCACCCCCAACCCCAGCCCCAACTCCAGCCACAGCCTTAACCCTAATCTCAACAGCAACCCCACCGGCAATGTCACCCCCAACTCTAGCCTCTGCCCCAGTTGCAGCCGACAGTGAGCCGAGGCTTATGTCTACGGAATCTAATGTGGGCCTCTCCAAGCGCTCCCCAGAAAGACGAATCTCAAATACTGGGGCAATTTAATTACTATGGTTCTTAGAAGCCACCCCTTCCCTAGGCAAGAAAAAGTCCAAGGCAGTGCCCCAAGGGCAGATCCCAAGAGTCCTGTAGGGCCCAGCTCATCCACATACTCTGAAGATATACAGCCAAGGCCCTCCTCTGAAGGAGCCATCTCCAGCCTCCAGGACAAACACAGACCAGTCTTAGTCACACCAGTAGGTTCAGGGAGCCTAGCTGAGGCTAGATGTGAAACAGGGCCAATGAGTTTAGAGACAAATGCATCTCTCACCCCAGACTCTAGAGGAGATGAAACCAAGCAGAAGAGTCTAGACTTGCTGCCCGAAGCTGCAAAGCCTGTGGCTGCCCCACAGGTCCCGGTCGGGCACAGCCGGGTCCTGTACCGTCTACTTCTATGAGGCAGGATGCTCAACCCACCCCTCAGCCTCGGCAACGGAGGAGGAAGCGCAGCCTAGCTCAGAGCTCTGAATGCATACTGACCCAAGCAGTACCCCAGCAGCCCCAGGGGCAGCTGCTAAAGGAGGGAGCCAGACCTGCAGGGACATGCAGGGACATGCTCACAGAGAAGCAGAAGGAAACCCAAAAGCTTATGGTTTTTCTGCAGAAGCCTGGGAGTTGGGGAGTGGTGGAGGGGCCTCATAAATACTACTCACAGGCCCCGCAGCCTAGCCCAGCCATGGCATTGTGGCCCCCCAAACTAGATCTAGGCAGCTGCTTGGAGGTTCTGGCCTTCGCCCAGCAGCATGGAGAGCTGGGTTTAGCCCAGGAGACCTATGCCTTAATGAGCAACAACTTACTGCATGTTCTGGGAGACCCACACCTCTACCGACAGCTGAGTGGGGCCGACAGGGAGCGCATCCTGAACCTGCGGACCTGCCAGGGCCAGACAGTGCTGGGCGTCCTTGTGCTGCCCAGCCTTTACCAGGTGAGCCGCTCGGGCTCACAAGGGGCCCTCATAGCGAGGAGGCTCCTGCAACTGGGTCTGAGCATTTGCATCTTCACACATACCTCCATGTGTTTAACCCACAGGAGAATGTGTGGCGGCCCCTGACTCAAGTACCAGAGGAGGTCCCACTTCGGGGCTGCGGCCTCTGCACTATGCATAACTATCTGTTTCTGGCAGGTGGCATCAGGGGTTCTGGTGCCCAGGCTGTCTGCTCCAACAAGGTATTCTGCTACAACCCTCTGACCAACATTTGGAGCCAGGTTCGTCCCATGCAGCAAGCCCGGGCCCAGCTCAAGCTGGTGGCCCTGGATGGAATGCTTTATGCCATTGGTGGTGAGTGCCTATACAGCATGGAGCGCTATGACCCACGCACAGACACCTGGACCTTGAGAGCATCCCTCCCTGAGGGCACCTTCCCTGTGGCCCATGAGGCTGTGGTTTGCCGAGGAGAAATCTATGTCACAGGGGGTCATCTCTTTTACCGCCTGCTCAGATACAGCCCCGTGAAAGACTCATGGGATGAGTGTTCCTACAGCGCCAGCCACCGACGCTCCAGTGATATGGTGGCACTAGGGGGCTTCCTATACCGGTTTGACTTGTTGCGGGGTGTAGGCGCTGCAGTGATGCGCTACAACACAGTGACAGGCTCCTGGAGCCGTGCAGCCTCCCTGCCGCTGCCTGACCCCGCCCCGCTCCACTGCACAGTATTGGGCAACACCATTTACTGTCTCAACCACCAGGTCACGGCTACCTTCACAGTTTCAGAGGGGACTGCCCTGTTTCAGGCCAAGGAGCTGCAGCCCTTCCCACTGGGCAGTAAGGGGTCCTCTATCCATTCACTCTGACTCTGCCCCCTAAGACCTGGTTGCAGACCACAATCTGAGGGCTGAGAAACAAGCACAACTGTGTGGCTGCTCTGCAGGGACACCCTGCCCTGGGTGGCTCTGAGTGGACCTGGGGCATGGGAAGAAGCCTACGGTCAGAACTTTCTGTTCTTGTGCCCAAAGCTTTCGCCCTCAGGTTAAGGACTGTTAATTACGTTTGAAGTGAGATCCCTTCTGCTCCCCTGGGAACCCTGGCTCCCGCCATCCCTCTTGGATCCCACTACACCTTGCTGGCTTTGACCGAGGCCCTCACCTGCGTAGGATGTCTTAGTTTTAACAAAGCCACTTCTGTCTGTGGGATCCTTTGGTACTCACTAGAAACCTATTTGAATTTCCTGCTCCCTCAAGACGGAAGAGAAATCGAAGACCTCCTCAGGAAATATCTTCATTCTGGGATTTTTGCTATCCTGAGGCCATCTGGGAGTCAGGCTTGACTCTCCTCCTGGGTCTGAATGTCGCTTAACTATCCTATCTCCTGACTGGATAATCACTCTACAGGCCACAGTCCCAGCCCAGACTGTCCCAGGACCACTTGTCACCTTGTGAGTACCTCTTAAGCTTTCTCGACTCCCACACTGCTCTTACAAGCTCCCCTCTAGATAAGCCCTGTGTTTTACTCTAGTTAGACCTTTTTGTTACTGGTGTGGACCAGGACAAGGTATTTTACCCTCTTCTGGACACCTGTCATTCAGGAGATCCATGGGGACAGGATTACCAATGGCCATCTGGCTTGGTAACTGGGGCAAGCCACATTTGAAGTGACATTTCTTCATCCACGGAAAGCCCACTTTAGGCAGGCAGATACATTTGAGTGCTGCTGTTTGTCCTGACCTTCAACCTGATTTACCTCAAGTGGGCCATTTTTTTTTCCTTAAAAAAAAAAATCAATTTAGGGGCTGGCAAGATGACTCAGTGTTTTAGAGAACTGGTTACTCTTCCAGATGGTCCAGGTTTGATTCCAAGAACCCACAGTGGCTCACAACTGTCTGTAACTCCAGTCCCAGGGAATCTTACACCCTCTTCTGGCCTCTGTGGGCACTGCATGTAAGTGGTGCACAGACACATTCAGACGAAACACCCATTCATATAAAATAATAAAATATTTTAAAAAGAGATTATTTATGATTATTGTGAGGGGGAATGCATGTGTCATGGTAGGAAGACAGAGGTCAGAGAACGGCTTTGTGAATCGCTTCTCTCCTGAACCCTCTATGTGGAACTAGGGACTGAACTCAGGCTATCAATCTTGAGTGGCAAGTGTCTGCATCTACAATCTTGCCAGACCATTTTGTTTCCTTTTCTTCTATGCTTAGTACAACTGATAGGGACAGGCGTTTGGCTCACTGAAATCATTCCTCACACACTTTTCATCTTTGCTTACAAAAGTCTGCGGTGAAGTTGGGTCAACTATTGTGCAAGACAGAGAGGGGTCCTTTGGTTTGCTTGAAAATAAGTTTATTGAGAAACAAGTACCATGCACACGGCTACACATCTGGGTTTCTGGACCCATGTCCCTGGCTTCACCCCACAGGCTGGTGACAGATGGTGGCTCACTGCTTGCGCTTGGTCTCAGTGAGTAGCTCTTGCCAGTTCTTCTCCATCTCCTCTTTGCAGTTGAGGAAGGCATCTTCTAGCCGGCGCATGGACTCTGCTAGTGTGGGGTTGGTACGCATGACCACCATATCGTAGGCCATCCAGGTTGCCTGCACTACAATGACCAAACAGGCCCAGTTAGGTGACAGGTGCTAATGCTCTGGGGGGCCCACTGTGCTCAGCTTTAGGGGCAAGACCCTGGGGAGTACTGAGTATCCCACGGAGAGAAAGCTTATAAGATGCTATAGACCCCCTATAAAACTTCTTTCCACATTAGCAACAGTGACACCTGCTAATATTCTGAAAGTCTTAACTTCTCAGTATTTGAGTCAATAACGGTAACAAGCTGGAGGCTGGTCTGATATGGAATGGGAGGAAAATCACAGCAAACATGTACCCTTACCTCTGTGTAGTTTATAGCTAATGGTTTGCTGTAGTTCACAGCTATTGGTTACAGGTGACACCTAAGTCATCATTTTTACACTACCCAAGCATACTTGCATGCTCAGGTAAGCCGACCATTTCCAGACCCGCAAGATCCAAATTATATGTTTTCTTGTACTCAGTGATTTGAGACAGCTATCTACTTGATCCTGACACCAGTAAGGCACAATGTAGATCACTGGCCCATTCTACAACACAGCAATTTTTTTTGTCTAGCAGGTTGTGGATCATTCTAGCACAAAGGATCTGCAGCCCACCCTTTCCCAACCCCAGACAGCAGATGACATATGGATCTGGTAGCCAGAGCAGAGTCTGCTTCCCTTCTCTGTACCTCTAGCTCTGTGAGCTGGAACAAGGGTGCAAATTTGCTAACTTGGTCTCCTCATCCATAAAATAGAGACCATCTACTAGCTTCCAGTGAGAACCAAACAGATACACGCTATGAACTGGGTGTATGCATAGCTCTACATTTACGTACAAATATGGTCCCAAGCCAATGGTATTAGGTGATGGGCCTCTGTCAGATGTGCAGTAATAAGGGTGGAGCCCTCATGACTCATGGCGTTGGTGTCTTTCTTTATAAAAGAGACACAGCACTTGCAATTGGCCATGTGGGGAGACAATGAGAAAGTGGATGACTATACAAGCATTGAAGAGAATTCTCACCAGATAACTCACTGGCACCTTGATGTTGGAGGTCTTGGACTCTAGGACCATGCAAAATAAATGTTTATTTTTAAAGCTACCTTGTCTGTGGACATTTGTTATAGTATCCCCAGATGATTAATTAGAACTTGGTGCCTGTGTGGAGAGTGTTGCTATAACAAACACCTGACAGTATGGGAGCAGCTTTGGTGGTGGGTAGAGGCGGCTGGGGTTTTGAAGGATATAACAGAAGTGCATGACACCGTGAATAGATGGAGCTTTGAAAGGAATTCTGGTTCAGGAAGAACAGAAGAATTTAGAAAGACACTCTGTGTCTTCATAGAGAACACATGTAATGCTGGACAGAATGCTTGGGGTCTTGCAGATGGAAAAGCCGTTCCCTTGAGGGATCAGATGGAAGTACGGAATTGTATGAGGAACTAGAAGAAAGGTGACCCTTGTCATGACGGCCAAAGGACCTGGCTGGATTGTGTGTTCATACTCAATATGTGGTGGAGCAATGAAACTAGACACCCAGATGAGAAGAACTGCTTAAACTGGAAACTTTTATTATGAAGTAAATAATTTAGGTGCTCAGGGCAAAGACGTATGGTAAGAAAGAAAATAACATTAGGGGAGAAAAAGCTCAAAGAATGAATCTCACATAGTCCCCACAGCACTCACCACTTACAACTCCTCTGAGCTTCCTAGGCCGAGGCAGAGAAAGAAAAATTCTTTTATAAAGCCCAGAGATGAATACAGCCTTTAAAGCTGCTCTGTTCTGGAGCTGAGTGGTGAAGCTTTCTGTCTTAGTCACTTCCATTGCTGTGAGGAGACACCATGACCAAGGCAACTTATAAAAGGAAGCATTTAATTGGGGGCTTGCTTACAATATCAGAAGGTGAGTTTGTGACTATCATGGCCAGGAGTTTGGCAGGTAGGCAGGCAGGCAGGCAGGCAGGGTGCTGGAGAAGTAGCTGAGAGCCCATATCTAATCCACAAGTTGCAGGCAAAGTCAGAGAGTGAGTCTGGGCCTGGCATGACACTTCTTCTCTAGCAAGGCCACACCTCCTAATCTTTCTAAGCAGTTTCATTAACTGGGGACCAAGTATTCAAATGTACGAGTCTATGGGGGCCAGTCTCATTCAAAGCACCACACCCTTCATAGCATGTATGAAGCCTCAGTTTAATTCCTAGCATGGGAACAATAAAAACTCCTGAATATAAAAAGTCAACAAAAACAAAGTGAAGTAAGAACTCTATCCTAAGAGAAAAATTCCCAAGGAGGTTCCTCTACAAAGAGTATTCTGGAGAGATAGTTCAGTGGTCAAGGGCATTGCTGCTTTCCCAGAGGACAGGGGTTTAATTCCCAGCCCCCACATGACCATTCACAACTGTCTATAACCCCGATCCTAGGGGACTGACCTGACGCTCTTGTTTTGTTTTGTTTTTCAAGACAGGGTTTCTCTGTGTAGCCCTGGCTGTCCTGGAACTCACTCTGTAGACCAGGCTGGCCTCTAACTCAGAAATCCGCCTGCCTCTGCCTCCCAAGTGCTGGGATTAAAGGCGTGCGCCACCACTGCCTGGCTTTTCTAGCCTCTATGAGC
Organism: Mastomys natalensis; assembly: GCA_021653895.1. NCBI lineage: Eukaryota > Metazoa > Chordata > Mammalia > Rodentia > Muridae > Mastomys > Mastomys natalensis. The sequence continues at coordinate 80,528 of JAJTUV010000381.1, forward strand.
ATTGCAAAAATGTGCAAGTCATACATGCAGGCAGGCAAAACACCCCTACACATAAAATAGATGTATTTACAATGAAAGTCAAGAAAAAAAGTATTCTGTAGCTGCAAATGACTTTGGTAACATGTGTATTTTAAATACAAGGAGGCCCTGTCATGCCTGCAGTAGGTTAGAATCATTAGTAAGCTTGGCTAGCCATATGGCTCAGAGCACTGTAAGGAAAGACAATCAGTACTACAGAGAGCAGGACACTCTATAATTGGCATAGCTCTCTTGTCTTCTGAGCCAAGGGAAATATTTTAGAATCAATAGAACAGGAGATATATGTCTAGCTTGTTTTGTTTTGAAAAGATAGTGTCTTGTGTAGTTCAAGCTGGCCTCAACCTTGCTATGTAGCTGAGGAAGACCTTGAACTCCTGGTGCTTTTGCCTCTACCTTGAAAGTGCTGGGATTACAGGTGTGTGTCACCACAGTCCACTTTAGGAGTGCGCCTCTTGAGGTTTCGATCCATTTACTATTTACTGATTGCCATTCCATGCTGCCATTTGCTAGGGCATCTCCGGCACTATATAGCAGGGTATAGAGTGGACAAGTGTGTTCCTCAAGTGTCCATGATAAGTTGAAGTAGGAGAAGACAGATCATCAGGGAACAAGTCATCAGAAGCTGTAGACCATGCTGAGAAGGAAGTAAACGGTACGTGGTAGAGAAATGGCAGGTAAAGTTAAGACTAGCTCTATGAGGAGGCCACACAGGAAAGCCAACCACTAAGACCATAGCTCAAGTAGAGACTATGTGCTGCCTGGTATTCCCTAGGTTCCACACCACCACCACCACCACCATCATCAAAAAAAAAAGGAAGAAAAGAAAGGGGAAACAAAATCTCCTGTCACCAGCTACATGAGTTGGAAGCAGATTTTCCTGAACCCAGTCAAGTGTTCAGAGACTGAAACCATGGTTGGTATTATGACTGTGATCTTAGGAGAAATAGCCAGAACCAGCAAGCTATGCCACATGCAGATTTATTACCTCCCAAAGTTGGGCCATAGCAAATGCTTTTGGTTTCCAGCCGCTTGGACTGGTTCTGCAGCAGTAGAGAGCGGATACTGATGTGGATGCTGAGAGTAGGATGCTTCCATAGGGAACACTAAGCTGTCAGGGGAAGTTCTGTAAAAGGACAGTGAGTGTGAAGGCGGTGGTGATCCTGAAGAGAGAATCAGCAAAAGTGTACAGCTCTGTGGCTGCACTGACTCCAGAATTGCCAATAAAAACCGAGAGCTGTTTCTGAAAACTGAGTTACATTATTCTTTTCTTTTCCTGGGGGGTGAGAAGAGTTCGAGTTACTGCTGGGGAATGAGCCCAGAGCGTTGGACACATGGAAATCACATTCTACTACCAAGTCGTCTCATCCATAAAAAGTGATAGTAATTATGTATATTCCCCCAAAATTGTTATAAGTAGATAATGTATTTAGAGCATATGGAAAAGACATCAACTTGGAATATAATGATCATACGCTGTTATTATCACCACTATCAACAACTCAGAAGAGTAATAAACAGCCACAACTGTGCAACCTTCCTGTGGTCTAGTATTAGTTAGCAAATAAAGTGGTAAAGTATCCACTTCCAATAGGATCAAACTCCCAGAAGTACACACATAGAAAAATATGTAAAAGCAAGTATGGTGGTGCATGCCTTTAATCCCAGAACTATGAGACAGGGTCAGGGGCAAGGGCAGGGGCATTTGAGGTCAGGCTGTTTGGTCTACACAGTGAATCCTAGGACAATCAGAGCTATTGTGAAACCCTGAGAGGAGCCGAATTGTTGTTAAGGAGCCACATTGTTATACATTGTTACTAATGTTCCATGCTTTACAAGAATGGGTTTCTGTTTCCTGAGCCTAATGAATCTGTCAAACCGGTTGGTTTCAACCTATGCTGAATTTGTAACCCCAGGACTATGCCTACCTCTTCGCCTAGCTAATCTCCTGGACACCCGTGATGGCTCCCTTCCACATGATGAATTCTCACGCTTATCTACCCCACAGGCAGCCTTGAGCCCTGCTAACAGCCAATTATCTCAACAGCTGTTTTCTAGGAACCCTAGCCCTTCCCCCATAAAAAGGACCTCAAAAGTCAGTGAAGGGCTGCTCTCGGAAACATCAGTTTAGGGGAAGACAGTTGTCTGGCCAGTTCTTTGTACATTTCTAAATACAGCATGCTTTAATCAGTCATGGAAATGTTTTTTTTTTTTTTTTCTAGATCTAACACTATGTATAGAGATCCTGTCTCAAACAAGCAAACAAAAAGAAAGAAAATGGAAAAAGAAAAAAAAAATCTAAAACATATTGCAAAACTGAGACAACAATAATGAGCATCTGAGCAATCTGAAGTGTCACCTCCTCCCCCCCCCCCCCCAGAATCCTTCCTGTTAAACATGACTTTTTCCGACAGGTGTGGTGGCCCATCCCTGTAATCCTGGCACTTGGGAGGCTGAGGTAGGAGGGTTACAAGGATTAAGAGGCCAGCCTGAGCTAGAGAGTTTTCCAAACAAACAGAATATGCTAATGTATGAGTGTTGATGAAGGATCATGGGACACAGCACTTGCTGCAGATGTCAAAGGCCCCGGGTTCAACTTCCAGCTCTGAAAACAAACATCTAACAAGTACCATGTGTTTAGGCGTAACAGAAATCCAAACAGAATATTAAGTAAATGAAACCATTACTCCTTTGAAAGAATGAACATGTGAGGAAAGCTTGAAACCATAAAATAAGACAAAAGTCTGAGGAGGGGCAACTCCCTGAACGGTAAAGATGATGGTGACAATGACGATGCCAACAGCAGCTGTGGGACACTATAGTCTGTTAAAACCTGACAGATTATACATCAGAGTAGGTAAGTTATCCTATGAGAATAAGAACTTCAGGGTGGCCTGTTGTGGTGACACACTTTCAATCCCAGCACCCAGAAAGCAGAGGCATGCAGATTTCTATGAGTTGGGGGCCAGTCTAGGCTACATAGTGGGGGCCTCTCTCCACTTTATGGGGGCTGGGGCCTAAAGAAATGGCTCAGGGAAAATGCTTTCAGTGTAAATAAATAAAAAATTTTGGGATGGTTATGCGTGCCTTTGATCTTGGCACTAGGGAGGCAGACATCTCTTTCTGAGTTCAAAGCCAGCCGAATCTATAAATCAAGTTCCAAGCCTGCTTGGGCTACATAGTGATACAATATCTTTAAAAAGGGGAGGGGAGGAGAGGTGGAAGAGGAGGAAGAAGAAAAGAAAAAGAAAACAAGATAAATTATTCAAAAATTTAAAACAATATTTAATTTGTGGTTGCTTATATATTGATAACATACTCTCCAGAGATGATAAATGGAAATAAAGCTTTAAAAAGACTATATTACTCTTCAAATTAGACACTGTACAAACATTTGTGTGGTAGTTTGAAAGACAAACGTCTTCCAGTCTTGGGTATTTGAATAGTTTGCCCGCAGTTGGTGGCACTGTTTGGGTTAGGGCTTCTTTGCTGTGTTAAGACTTCGTGACAAAAATCCCCTTGAGGGAAAGGATGTGGAATCTTGAAGCTGCCCGTCACCTAGAGGAGAATGGTAAAAGTCCTTGGTTTGGTTGTAGCCTTTGTCTTCTCAGCTGTGCCTCTCTTTGGTTAGACAGTTGAGGAGTTTGGCCCCGTAAAGGCCCCTCACACTCGCCTCACTGTCTTTGGGGTGCTCTTCACCTCCATTTTAGCTCCATCACTCCTGCCCACCCACAACTCCTTCTCTAAAGCTTTCCTCAAAGTCTCTCGGCTTTTAGCGGCAAGGTCTCTCCTTGGCACCTACCCCATCCTAACCAGACAATGCTATTAGTGTTAGCAATTTTAATGTAGCATGTACATATTTTCATGTTAACTCATATTTTAAGATTACATATAGTCACACTGATGTCTATCCCTGGCCCTTACCCACTTTCAAGAAAGGAATGATTTCTAGTCAACCTTTTTTCCCCTGAGACAAGGTTATTCTGTGTAGCCTTGGCTATCCTGGAACTGGCTCTGTAGACCAGGTTGGCTTAGAACTCAGATTCTACCTGCCTCTGCTTCCCAAGGGCTGAGATTAAAGGCACATGACAGCACTGCTCGGCTCAAGTTTTTATTCTTTCTTTGTTTGTTTGTCTTTTGTTTTGTTTTTCAAGACAGGGTTTCTCTGTGTAGCCCAGGCTGTCCTGGAGCTCACTCTGTAGACCAGGCTGGCCTCGAACTCAGAAATCTGCCTGTCTCTGCCTCCCAGGTGCTGGGATTAAGGGCGTGCACCACCACTGCCTGGCTCAAGTTTTAATTCTTAAAATGGCACATAGTAGACAAATTCAATAAAAGGACAAACAATTAGATTGGAGTTATTTAGCCTTTTGGCTTACATTTTTTTTTTTTTGGCTTACATTTTTAACATTTTGTGTTTAAGTATTTATGAGTATGTGTGTGAGCCTGCTCGAGTTTATGTGCATTGTGTGCATGGAGGATCCTGTCTTGGTGTGCACATGCTCATGTGCCATGATGCAGGCTCAGCTACAAGTGCCTTTATGTACTCACAGTCGGCGCGCTTGCTCTAGAATTGTTTTCATTAGCGTAAGGTATATATGCCCTATGCCCTGTAAAGTGCCCCTTCCATTATCTGTAGCAAAATTTGGGCTCACAGATTATAAGAACTACGATTTTTTTTTTTAAAAAGTATTTTGTTTTGTTTTAAGATAGGGCTTCTCTGTGTAGCCCAGGCTGCCCGAGAACTCACTTTGTAGACAAGCCTGGCTTAGACTCAGAGATCTGCACATGCCTCTGGAATTATACATATTTTGAATTAAGAACATATACAATTATAATGTTGTTGCTACTCCTGCTTCATGGAAACACGGTGAATAAAATAACATTCTCTCCCAGGAATGAAGCCATGCACCCATCCTGTTGCTGTTTTTATTCCACGGTACTGTGCCTCCCGTTTTCAGGAGTACACTAGTCCTATCATCATCATAACTCACAGAAAGGCTGTTCAACTTTTGTTCACGAATGCAATAATGACCCGAGCTTGCTGTTTACTGCACATGTGAGTTAGTATCTGGTGCTATGCCAGTACACGCCTCTGTACTCTGCCCTCATGAAGGTAACAGTCCAATGGTAGAAGTTAATTAGGTGTAATACCATGGAAGAGAATCACAAAATAACATTGTAACTGTCAATTGTTGTGTTGCTATAGTTACAAGCTGTAAAAGTTGGAAGAATGTCAGGAGAACCCTCCTTAGAGAAAGCACGTGATATAGGTTCAGTTGTTTGGGACCAGTGAAAAGCCATTGGAAACAAGGGGAGACACTCTGTCTGGGAAGACATCCTACCTGAGATTTTTTCCATCTCTTCCAATAGCTTTTCCAGGTCCTTGTTCAGGTCGGACAGCATTTTCAGCATGTTATCATAGCTTCTTTCCCCAGGATCGGGATCAGCCATCTGGGCAGGGAATAAAAAGGAGGTGCATGGGGCTTGCTGACATTTTAGCTCCCACTCTACAGCTCACAGATGAGCAATCCTCAAACAACTGTTTCCCCGTCTCTCAAGAGTTAGACATCACTGTTTACGCCCTAGAGATACTGTGCTGGTTAGATGAAAATGTGTGGAACGGTCTGCACAGACTACAGCATGTATTAATTGTTCTTCTCTTCACACACACACACACACACACACACACATACACACACACATCCAGAAGAGGGGTATCAGTATCAGGTCCCATTTTACAGATGGTTGTGAGCCACCATGTGGTTGTGAACTCAGGACCTTAACTGCTGAGTCATCTCTCCAGCCCCTGTTCTTTTCTTTCTTTGACCATTGTTATGTGTCATAGTTATTTTCAGTTGTCAACTTGACAGATCTGAGAAGATGGAACCTCAGCTGAGGAAATGTCTGCACTGCATTGGCCTATGGGCATGTCTGTGGGAAAATTTCTTCTGTCTTTCTTTGTTCCTTCCTTCCTTTCCTTAAAAAGATTTATTTAACATTATTTTAAAAGGTTCATTTATTTTTATTTTTTATGGTTATGGGTGTTTTGCCTGTCTGTACACCTGTGCATCTCATGTATGCAGTATCTGAGGAGGGCAGAAGACAGCATCAGATCCTCTGGAACTGGAGTTACAGTTGCAAGGGGCTTTGTAGGTTCTGGAGATTGACTGAATCCAGGTCCTCTGGAAGAACAGCCAGTGCTTTTAACTGATGAGCTATCTTTGCAGTCTTAAAGATTTATTTTTAAATTACATGTGTCTGTCTGTCTGTCTGTGGAGGGTATGTGCACATGAGTGAAGGCCAGAAGAGTGCACTGAATCCCCTGTAATTGGCATTATGAACAGTTGTGAGCCACCATGTAGCTGGTGGAAACTGAACTCAGGTCCTGTGCAAGAGCAGCCAGTGTTCTTAACGCTGATGAGCCATCTCTCCAGCCCTGTCTGTGGGGCATCTTCAAATGCTAGTTTATATAGGAAGGCCTAGCCCACAGTGTGTGGTGATACCCATAAGTGTGGGCCTGGGCTATATAAGAAAGGTAGCTGAGCAGGCAGTGAGTAGCAGTCCTTCATGGCCTCTGTTTTAGTTTCTGCCTCTAGGTTTTTTCTTGACTCTGCTCAAGAGTTCCTGCTCTGGCTCCCATTGGTTATGGACTGTAATTTGTAAAATGAAATGAGCCCTTTCCTCCTTAGGTTACTTTTGGTCAGTATCTGCCATCCTTTAAGCTGTTAAAGGGAATTTTTGTTTTGAAAGATTGGTCTAGTCTAGCCTTGAACTTGAACTCCTGATCCTCCTGCCTCCGCTTCCCGAGAGCTGGGATTACAGGTATTGGACAGCACTCCAGGATAAGGGTGAAATTTTGGTCCAGAACAGAAGGCCCCTGACAGATGGTAGATCTGGGGTCTGGGGCAGGCTGTATGGTCTTTGGGGATCTGTAAGGTGTCACTTCTGGAATGCGGTGCTATTTCTCATTGGGGAACCCATCTTTTCTGTTGGTCTGTTTTTGTAAGTGAGACAGTTTTCTAAGAACAGGTGGTGTTTATGAGAGTGGGCTGAGTGTGGGTGACTGAACAAAGGCCTGTGACATGTTCCTTGAACCTTTACTGTATGTAGGGTGCCTCCCTGTTTTATAGCCAGGCTGCATACACTGATCTGTCCCTGAGTTCCTACCTTGTCACACTCTGGCAATCTGATGTCTCTCTCTGCCTCTCACTGAAACTGGTTTCACCAGTCACAAATGGCATACTCACAGCACCTCTGTCCTAATATTTAACTTCTCTTCAGTACCTACCAGTACCTGGTCAGAATCCTCCTGTTGGTATTTAACTTAGATCTCTCATAAACTTTGACTGCCTGATTACTCCTCCTCTGCTCTCTTTGGGCCCTCTCCTTTACTGGCATTCAAACGTCAGTGAGGCCTTCTCAATCTTTTCTCTTGACACAGAGCAGATTCAGTGGTGATGCCCACTGCTTCATTGTCCTGTTTACGTTGTAGATTCAGATGGTGCTTTTAGTTTTTGTTTTTTTTTTTTGGTTTTTCGAGACAGGGTTTCTCTGTGTAGCCGGGGCTGGCCTGGAACTCACTCTGTAGACCAGGCTGGCCTCGAACTCAGAAATCCGCCTGCCTCTGCCTCCCAAGTGCTGGGATTAAAGACGTGCGCCACCACTGCCCGGCTCTTGTTTGTTTTTTTAAGACAAGATTTCTTGGTGTAGCCCTGGCTGTCCTGGAATTCACTCTGTAGACCAGCCTCTGCCTCCCGAGTGCTGGGATTAAAGGTGTGCACCACCATTGCCTGGCCTTCAGATAGTGCTTTTAAACCCCAGGTCTGTATGTACACCTGCCTACTGCACTTCTCCTTAGGGAAGTTCCCTAAACATGTCAAACTCAACACTGTGAGCTACTTTAATACTTCCCCTCCCAATCAGCACTTCTTCCACCTTTTAACCAAATGGATGGCATCACTGTTCATCATAATTCCAGTAAGGACTAGGAAGTCACATGGAAGCCTGCCATCTTCTATAACCTAATAAGTCACTGAAAGCCATCTGCTCATAGATCATTCATGGCTCAGGAAAGTCCAGTGTTTGAAAGTTACTGGCAAAGTAAACTTTGCCCTTGTGGAGCTCATAGCCTGGAGTGGTAATGATTGATAAGCAATAGAAGAATCCAGCATTTATCCATGCAGGATGAGAATCGTCTAGCAGAACCAGCGGGAGGGTTTGATGGGTCTAGGTTTGCAGGAACAGACGACAGAAGGTGATGCCTCAAGTGGGGGAAGACTGGAAGAAGAGCTGGTTAGAAGGCAAACCACGAGCCTCGTTCTATTGGGTAGACCTCTAACCGAGCCTTCAAGAGGCCGCTGAATGTGCAGACCTCAAGGTGAAGGTGAGAAGGAGATTAGCCTGAGGGCAGGGCATGTGAACAAAGGTGCGGGTCCTCACCTTTTACCTGGGTTATTTCACTAGTCTGTAAAAGACTTTCCTCCTGTACTTTCATCTTGTCCCACCCATTTTACATGGTGACTTTTTTTTTTTATGATGTGAAAATGTCATACCATTGAAACTCCTCAAGGGCTTTTTGTTTCTTTCAGGATGAAACACAATCTTCATGTAGCTCAGTGAAGGTCCTGGGTTCAAGGCATAGCATCACAAATACTCAAAAGATAACATTTTTATTATAGTTTGAAGAGTTTCAGTGTAGCTCTGATGACTCCTCTTCTTATCCAACTGTGAGTTGTACCCAATTAGCTGAACAAAGCTTGGATATTCCTTCAAATCTATACTATATGATGAAGGAAATCCATGCCTAAGAACCACAGGATGATAAAGTGAATATCTTTATGGTTCTCTTGCAAAATCCAAAGAAATACAAAATGAAAGAGAATAATTCTGCTCTATGAGTGGCTACAGAAATCTGTCTTGGCATCTCCAATGTCCCAGCTCTCCAGTGCAACTGAGACTTCACCTTCACAGCTCCATTCAATGGCCTTTTAGGCCTTTACCCAGGGTCTCTGACCCTGACACATGGCGCCTGGCTTCAGCTATTCTTCACAATCTGAATCTTGCATCTATCATGGTTTCAAATCCAGTGCCACATGGAACCATGATTACAACACTGCCTAGTTCTGCTGCGAGCTGATGTACCCTGGCTTCCTTGGACCAGAGCTGTGTCAGCTTCTGTGTTGGCCCGACCCTGAGGAAAACTTCCTATTGTTCCAGAGCAGAGCAGGAAACCTCTCCACAATGGTGCTGACCTCTCTCTCAGTTCCAGCTGCTACTGCAACACCAGCCTGAATACTGTCTTGCTTTGAAATTTCCTCTGCTGAGTAAACCAGTGAATTACCTTCAAATCCAACTTCATGCAAGGTCTCAAGACATGAGCAGAAAGAATACCCACGTAGGTGCTCACTAGCCTAGTTCCTAAGAGAGTTCTGTTCCCATCTGAATCCTCTGAGCTGGTTCTCCACTGTCTGCATTTCTCTTCCAAGCACAAAAATGGCCCATTAAGCTCTGCCTACATCATTCAATAGCTTTTCTAGCCCAAAGTATCAAATGTTCCACATCCTTTCCACAAAACAAAACAAAACAAAACAAACAAACAAAACAAAACAAAAATTTTGAATGTGAGGTGGCTTGGCTGGTAAGGGTGCTTTCTGCCAAGTGTGAAAACCCGAGTTCAAGTCCCAGAAATCCACGTTGTGTAAGGAGAGAAGCGATTCTCGAAACTGTCCTCTCTTCTCCACATGGTACCCCCCCCAACCCTCATACAGAGTAAATGTCTTAGATATTAGGCTTAAACGTTCTATGGTCAGGTTTATCCCAGCAACAGCCCCACTGTCTATACTCATTTCTGTCCCAGCTTTGTTTCCCATTGCTCTGAGAAAGCGCCCTGACAGAAGCCATTTTAAAAGAAAAGGCTTATTCGGCTTACACTTCCAGGTTACAGTCTACCACTGTGAGAAAGCCAAGGCAGGAACTTGAAGCAGTAAGTCAATGCGTAGTCAAGAAGAGCAGAGAAAAAGAATGCATGCACGCACGCTTACTAAGGCTCAGCTGACTTTCTCCAGACTTACAGAGGAGAGGACCCAGACCTAGGGAATGGCGCCGCTCATGTGCTTCACACTTTAGCTGACATAGTCAATCTCCCACAGACTTTCCACAGGCCAACCTGATCCAGATATTCCCTCGATGAGACTGCTTTCCCAGGTGATTCTAGATCCTGTCAACAATTAAAGCTAACTGTCACAACATAAGTGTATTGTACTTACTATGCATCTGAATGGGGATACTGAGTAGGAAGCTAAGTGAGTGAGTTACAGAGGGTGGGCTAGAGAGAGAAATGTGACTACTGTCCACAGTAAAAGACAAAGATCAGATTGCTAAGGGAGAGAGTACAGGTGAAGAGGCCTGGCAGCAAACTTGAGGAAGTGATGCGCGGGAAGCACCCAGAGACTGAGGACAAGGAGTCTGACGGGTAGAAGCAGGGCAGAGTCATGCTCTCAAAGTCCACTGCATTCCAACCATTACTCTCCCAGTGTGAAGAATTTACTGAGCTGAAAAGGAGGCTCTTAAAAGTACAAGAGAGAAAATTCCCAGAATTGTATGGGATAATGTGTTTTGTTAGTATGCAAGCAATTTACAACCCTGAGAAAGTAGGATTTTAAAATGGAAAATGTTTATAAGGATAAAAACAATAATTGTGAATATTCAAAATTTTGGCATATTAGAATAATAGATCAATTTTACTATTCTACTTTAAATTGTATAGTTGATTACAGACTGGAATTTTTAACCAAAGCTTATTTACAGTTTGGGAGCATTTAAGAGAATGCAAGCTTCATTGTAAGCCTGATGTAATATTTATAAGAATTTCTTAGGAGAACTGACCTTGATGGTATTTGCCTGTAATCTTAGCAATGTGGTATTTGTAAGAATTTCTTAAGAGAACTGGGCTTGGTGGTATTTGCCTGTAATCTTAGCGCTTGAGAGGCAGAGGCAAGAGGATCATCATGAGTTTTAAGTCAGCCTGAGTTACACATTGAAATCTGCCAAAGAACCACACACAGACACCAAAACAAAACTAAAATCCAGCCAAACTAAAGAACCTAACTATTAAGAAATCACAAAGATGTTAACACAATTGAGGAACTTTAGAATATAGACGATATTACAATTGTAATTAGATGAGTTTCAGTTTGTAAATGGGAGAACAAAAGACGTTGTAAAGTTATTACTAAAATCTGCTACTAGACTTAGAGCATGCTTTATAAACTACTCTCTGGGAGGTATCATCTGCCCGGGACTGGGATTTTCTTACATGTAGCTCCTGGGGGCAGCATTATTCAGTATGTCAGTCTAGCAGATGTGGTTCTCAGGCTTTACACTGGAGTGGTTTTGTTGTACATTTTTCTCCTTTGGCAGCTTAGACATCACCTTTTGACGCTATGAGACCTAACCCTTGGGGAAGGTGCTTCCCGATGTGGGTTAATTCCATTGAAAAACAGTTTAAGCTAAGCTTATTAAATAATGACTTTCCTAAACATTCTTAGTGTCATTCATCCTTCCTTCCTCTCCCTCACTATCATCTTCCCTTCCCTACTTTCCATATAATCTCGCCCTTTTCTTCCTTTTGAGCATCTCTTTCCTGCCACATCTCTCTCTAGAGCTCCATCTCACCTCCACCACCCCACAACAGTTCCTTTCTGCTTCTCTGGCTGGCTACTCCAAGTTACACACTCAGACATAAAGACTGAAATCTAGGAGACCCGAGAACAATATAGGTGATGCCATTGTTCTTGGTTGCTTGCCACAATATGAAGGCAATACCCTATTGCTCATGCCCCCATACAAGTCTGTCATAGTGCCTGAAGAAATGAAACTGGTATATGAAAGCATCTTCCCAAGGGTTATGTCTCATAGAGTCAAAAGATGATGTAGAAGCTGCCAAAGGGAAAAAAAAAATCAACAAATCTACTCCACTGCAAAGCCCGAGACCCATGACTACTGGACTGACAAGATATTCCCAATGGTGTAATAGTTGCAGTTATATCTTGGGGTAACCAAGAGCTACCTGTTTGGACCTAAAAAACTTGCTTGATTGACTGGGAGAAGCTCATGTCTGGTACTGTAAACCTAGCCAAGAACCTGTGGCTGAAGAGATCACAGACCCTAGAGGATAACCTGCTTCTAGCATGCTGCTAAATAATATAGTTTCCAACTGCCTTCTAATACTTACCTTCCCATTCCTAGACAAGTGCAGCTCTCATCCTTCATCAAAGAGGCTTCTTTTTGTAGCAGATGGAGGCTATTACAGATATTCTATTACAGAGGCTATTTCAAATGGTCAAAATGCATAGTCTAGGTGAGCGTAGGGTGTTCAGCCCCAAGTGGGACGTCTATAATAACATAATCCCTACACCTACAGATCAAGGAATGTTACAGAAGAGGAGGTGGAAATATTGCAAGAGCCTGAGGACCAGAATGACTCCTACAAGACAGCTTCTGGACATGACAGGAATATTGTGGCCACAGACACTTAACTATATGGCCTGCACAAGACCTGCAAATACCATACCATGCCAACATGAGTGGAGGAAGATATCACATGGCTATACTCTTAGATGAATATTTACAGGTATTCAGTCAATGCTAATGAAAGAATCAATTTTCTTCAGGGTCAAGTACCCAACCACATGCACATAGTAGTAACAATAATTCAACTCAGTAAGTTCTCTCTCTTTTCTCTCTCTCTCTCTCTCTCTCTCTCTCTCTCACACACACATGCATGCACACACACATATATATATGTGTGTATGTGTGTGTAAAACAAAATCAAGAGGTGGTAGTGTACACTAGGAAAAATTATACTAAATAAGGTTAAGTTTTTAAAAAGATTTTTAAACTTTAATGAAATGTCAATGTATTAACTTTTTTGCTTGTTTTTAAGACAAGGTCTCATGTAGCTCAGGCTGGCCTCAGACTTGCTTTGTAATTAAAGATACTCAGAACTCCTGATCCTTCTTCCTCTTCTTTCATGTACTAGGATTATAGGTATGTACCAGTGTCCTTGGCACAACTGTTCATTTAAGAGTTGAAGTGTCTGGGCATGCTGACACACACTGTAATCCAGTACTTGGGAGTTAGAGGGGAAAGGGGCAAGAATTCAAGATTATTGCCTTGTTAGCTGTGTAACAGGTCTGAGGCCAGCATTAGCTACACGACATCCTGCCTTAAACAAATGAAACTAAAATAGCAGCCACTCTGGAAATCTGGAGAATTCTAAAAACAAATCCTCTATATAGCTAGTTATACCACTGCTGGGCATATGCCAAAAGGTTTTGACATCCTGCTCTATAGATATCATCTGCTCAGCGCATTTAGTGCCATTCTATTTACAATATCTAGGATATGGAAACACCTAAATGCCCTTCAACTGAAGAATGTATAATGAAAATGTGGCACATAAACACAACAGAATACTATTTAGCTGTGAAATAAAATCAGGAAATTTTAAGGTAAGCAGATTATACCCAGTAAAGTGATCCAGACTCAGAAAGACAAATACTACATTTTCTCTTATTTATGGATGCTAGCTCTGAACTTTCAGATATGAGTATCTTAGTGTTCTATTGCTGTGAAGAGACACCATGATCAAGACAACTTTTATAAAAGAAGGCATTTTCCTTGGGGCTCATGGTTCCCAAGGGTAGTAGAGTCCATGACCTTCATGATGAGAAGCAGACAGGCATGGCACTAGAACAGGAGCTGAGAGCTTTACATCCTGATTGGCAGGCAGCAGGCAGCAGGCAGCAGGAAGAGAGAGAGAGAGAGAGAGAGAGAGAGAGAGAGAGAGAGAGAGAGAGAGAGAAAGAGAGAGAGAGAGAAAGAATGATCAATTTTGAAACTTTAAAGCCCACTTCCAGTGACACAGTTCCTCCAACAAGGCCATGCTTCCTCCAGCAAGGCCACACCTCCTCTAATAAGGCCACACCTCCTATAACAAGGCCACACCTCCTAATTCTTCCCAAACAGTTTCACTAACTGGGTACCAAACTTTCAAATATATGTGCCTATGGGCGCCAGTCTCATTCAAACCACCACAGTAGGTGTATAGCCTGAATAGCTCTAGATACCAGGAAAGTATAAACAATGATAACCCAGCACTGAGGAGGCGAGACAGGTGGATCTGTATGAGTTCAAGGTGATCCTGGTCTACACAGGGAGTTATAGGTCAGCAAAGGCTACACAGTAAGGCCCTGTCTCAAAAAGCGGGGGCATATGTGGAAGGGGACAGGAGAGGGGAATAGTAGGTTATAGTGGCTATGAAGGGAGAAATGGGAAAATAGGTGTGGGGGGCTAACCAAAGAGGGGTTGGGGAGGGCAATACAGAGGAAGACGGGCAAATAACACTAAGGCTATTTAAAATGCCATAGGGAATTATATTTACTTAAAATTACATAATACATGTTAATATGTATATGTAATCCATCCATCCATCCATCCATCCATATAAAATTTAGTTGAAGTTAAACAAATTGGGGTGACAGTACTCCTCTCCCCCAAAATCTATAGACTAATATCTATCAGAAAGCCCTTTGCTAGGCATAGGTAACTTCCTTTCAGTTTCTGGTCAGGGCAATTCAAATGATGCCCCTAAAACAACATAGGCTACAGCCACTGCCCTCAGTACCTTATGGAAAAAGAAGACAAGTCTCTTTTGCTGATGATACCACACTGGATTGGAAGAGTCAATTTGGATGTGACCTGGAAGCCTCATCCCTGAGGACTAGCTCTCACAGTACTGGAAGAGCCATGCAAGCTGCCAAGGAAAAAAGGGATCAATAGTCCTATCCAGCTGTAATGCCTATGAACTACAATAATGACCAGCAAAACAAACTATTCCAAAAGATGCAATGGTGACACTTGTGGGTAACCAACAGTTACCTGATTGGACAGGCACACTCAGTAGGAGGGGATTCATGCTTGGCACCATAAAACCAGCCATTATCTGTCGATGGTGAGGCCATGGGAACTAGAGGACCACCCACTGTGGCTACTTTCCTATACCAGTATAGTTTCTAACTACTTTCTAAGTAGTTGTCCTTATACCTGTAGAAAAGTGGTGACATGTGAAACTCTAGACTGAAGAGTGAGATGAAAAATATTGTACTAAAATTAGCAAGAAAGAGCTTTGAATAATTCATGTTTCTAGTGTCTAAACAAACATTGATTTTATCCTCACTACAGTGTTGTATTAGGTTTATGTCAACTTGGCATAATTAGGGTCATTTGGGAAGAGGGACTCTGAATTGAGAAAACGCCTCCATGAGACTGGCCTATAGGCAAGTTTGTTGGGCATTTTCCTGATTGATTTCTGATGTGGGAGGGCCCAACCCACTGTGGGTGGTGCCAACCCTGGGTGAGTGGTCCCGAGTTCTCGGAGAAAGCTGGTTGAAGAAGCCGTGAGGAGCAAGCCAGTAGACAGCATTCCTCCATGGTCTTTTTGGTTCCGGACTCCAGGTTCCTGCTTTGTTTCTGCCTCACCTTTCCTCAGTGAACTGTGAAATGGAACTGTAAGCTGAAATAATTCTTTTCCGCTCCAAGTTGCCTTTGGTCATGGTGTTTTATCACATCAATAAAAACCTAAGATAAGTACTATTAAATGCTATGATTCTCTCCTTTGTACAATTTCTTCCTGAAATGTAGTGAGAAATATCGTTCACAATGAGTTAGAAAGAAGAGAAAATGAGCAGGAAGTGAGTATGGTAGAATGTGTGTAATCCTAGCTGTTCATAAGATTAAGATATGGGGATCATTAGTTTGAGGCTAGCTTGGACCCCAGCTCTAAGTAAAAAGCAAAAGGAGTTCTACTTCCCCATTCTTAATCTTTTATCTCTGATCTCTTTGCACTTTGCTCTCAAAACAACCAAAACATCTTAAAAAGCAGAAGGAAACAATTACATAAAACTGATAAGCAGTCAGAAATGTAGGGAGCCAAGGAATATATACTTAAAGCCAGTAAGAAGAGAGGATAGTGTAGCTAACTAGTTCTTGTAGTCAACAAGTATCTATTGGATGCTATGCACTTTAGGTGCTTGGATATCATTGAACAAAATATAAGAGTCCCTGTCCCTATGGAGTTTTCATTTCAGACAGAGGAAGCAGCTAGTAAACACACACACATAAGATATCAGGTAATGATACGTGCTAAGGAGAAAAATGAAATAGGCTCGGAGGTTCATGAAGTAGGAGGAACCACTACATATAGTGTGGACAGGAAAGTGTTCCCTGATTGGTTAACATTTGAATAGACTAGAAGAAAGTAAGTACATGAGGCCAAGAGTTCAATGGATATTTTGGGGGAAGAGTTTAGTGTGTGGGAGCACAAAAGAGAAAAGCCCTGAGGCCAAGTGTGTGGGGTGTGGGTAAGCAAAATAAAGTTAGCAAAGCTGGAGAGAAATGGAGAGCCGGACGTTAGGAGATGGAGGGGGGTATTTATGTAGAATTTTGGCTTGTATTCAGAGATGGGGGATTGAAGGGGTGTGGCACACCTTCAACAATAATTTAAAAGAATCACTGTAGTCACAACATTAAGGATAGACCAAAGATGGAGAAGAGATGATTCAAAATCCCACTCAGATAAAGGATGGGAGAACTTGGACCAGAATCTTTGTTAGAAATGAAAGTAGTAAAAAGTAGCTACATTGTGAATATGTCACAAATACTGTGAATGATATAGTGAAAAACATGTTTGAACACTCTTACTTAGGAGTTTTTTGGAGTATAGATGACATTCAAAGTCATACAACTAGTTGAAGCAACCTAGGAAATGAAGGGAAATGGGTGAGATGTCTGAGCTCCTCAAAGTTTAGAGACTGGGAAGATGAACTAGGAAAGGCAACAGAAAAGAAGCTGTCAGACAGGAACAGAACCAAGGTGAAGCCAAGAAAGGAAAGTATACTAAGTAGAATAATAAATAGAAGTGATCATCACATTTAACAACCTGGAAGTCACTAGCACCCGGACAGATGTGCTGACTAGTTTTACATCAACTTGACACAAGCTTGAGTGGGAATAGCGGGGAGCCTTAATTGAGAAAATGTAAGATAGGTCTATAGGAAGGACTGTAGGGTATTTTCTTAATTAGTGATTGATCAAGGAGGGCCCAGCCCATTGTGGGTGAGGTCACGCCTGATCTGGCGTGCTCCTGGGTTCTGTAAGAAAGCAGGCTGAGCAAGCCAGGGGAGCAAGCCAGTAAGCAGCACTCCTCCATAACCTGTGCATTAGCTCCTGCCTCCAGGTTCCTGCTCTGCTTGTTCTCTTTTGGTTAAGGCGTTTCACTGCCTCCCTCCAGGAGTTTAGGTACACAACGGAGAAGCAATAGCAGTTTCCCTCAGCACCCTAAAATGGCACAGAAAAAATGGATGACATATATGTAATGCATTTGAGTATAAACATACATGTGGTGGATGAACAAGACAAAGATACTGAAGGGTAAAGTAAAAATGTTTAAGGGGCAGCAAGATAACTGGGGGAAATGAGGCAACAATACATATGTCTATAAACAGAGATCAGATAAACTGAGGTACAGAGCATGAACCAGGGAGAAGGTTAAGGGCTGTGGCCACGTGACTTTGGATTGCAGAAATTGATGAAATCTGGAAGTAGATTCAGAGAGAGAGAGTATGAGAGCTGAGGTGGGTGAAGAATATCTCAGGGTTAGAATTCATGTATTGAGATTGGTGAGTGAGACCCAGGGCATATGGGATAAGTCTAGGGCATATAGATTTCAGGACTTGGATGTGCAGTGTTCAGAGAAGGCATCGGGAAGCAGGGTTTGGGGATGAGGAGATAGGAGTCGGGGGAATGTCTGTGATGTGGGATGTAGAGACTGAAGGGGAGGACTTAGGATGTGGGGTGAGAAGAGCCCCCCTGCTTCTTCTGTTTGGAGGGAGAGACTAAAGGTAGGAGTCTTGGGATATAAGTAAGAATTTTGAGGAAAAGGGGTTTAAGAGGAGAATGGTGGCAGGGATTTAAAGGTCTGGGCTAAGAGGCTGCAGGAAGAGGTCTTAGGGTATGAGGTAGGGAGAGTGAGAGGAGGCATCTGAAATGAGGGCTGAGGAGATTGAAGTCAGGGGACTTGAGGGAAGGTGTGTTGGGGTTGGTCTGGTGCTGCTATGTATTCAAATGCTGAATACTGTATCCCAAGATTTGGTTGCCCCAAGGCATGTGAATTCTTATATAAACCAGCTTTTGTTGTATAAACCTTGCCCCCAAATTATCCCTGATTGATTAATAAAATGTCCACAGCCTGGGCTGGGCAGAAGAGGAAGGGGCAGAGGGAAGGTTCCAGGCTTGAGGTATCAGGCAGAGACCATGATGAGGAGAGGAAGAGGAGGAAGGAAGAAGTCACCATGGGGTGGGTGGTTCATGAACATATGGCCATTAGGTCTGGCTTGTTGGGAAAAGGAGCGGCCCAGGTGAAACATGGCATGTGATATTTCCTGTTACTGACAGGAAAGCAGACAAAATAGCATAGAGGGTTGATATCTGTCCAGCTCTAATGCTTTAAGGGTTATTATAAATATAAAGGCTTTTGTGTCTTTTTTTTTTGAACTCTATTGTCTAAGTTGAGTTTGGAAGGATTGGGAGAAGGGTCCTAGGATTTGGGTATGAAGGTCAGGAGAGTAGGATTAGGCTGTGGGTTGAGGAACTGAGGTGAGGCGATTTAGGGTGTTGTCTCAGTCATTGTTCTATTGTAGAGAGACACCAAGACAATTCATAAAAGGAAGCATGTAACTGGGGGTTTGCCTGCACTCTCAGACGTTCAGTTCATTATCATCACGGCAGGGAGAATGGCAGCATACAGGCAGATGCTGGAGCAGGCACTGAGAGCTACATACGACCAATGGGTAGAGAGAACCCAGGTGTGGCATGGGCTTTTGAAACCTCAAAGCCCAGCCTCAGTGACACACTTCCTCTGACAAAGGCACACCCACTCCAACAAGGCCACGCCTCCTAATCCCTCTAATCCTTTCAGGGTTCCACTCCCTTGTGACCAAGCATTCACATTCCCTGGCCCCATTGGCTTGTAACCATATCATAATGCAAAAATGCATTCACTTCAACTTCAACAGTCCTGTCCATAGTCTATCACAGTCTCAACACTGTTTAAATGTTCAAAGTCTCTTCTGAAGCTCATGACATTCTCTTAACTGCATGCCCCATGTGAAATAAAAATGAAAAAGCAGATCTCATATTCCCAACATATAATAGCACATAATATACATCAAAATTCCAAAATGAAGAAAAGGGGGCACAGCAAGGAAATACTGAACCAAAGCAAGACCAAAAACCAGAGGGGCAAATCTTTTATCTTTTTTTGAAATATATATAATTAATTTTATATATATAATTTTATATATAATTTAATTTTAATTTTTTTTTGGTTTTTTGAGACAGGGTTTCTCTGTGTAGCCCTGGCTGTCCTGGAACTCACTCTGTAGACCAGGCTGGCCTCAAACTCTGAACTCAGAAATCCGCTTGCCTAAGTCTCCCAAGTGCTGGAATTAAAGACATGCGCCACCACTGCCCGGCTTGAAGTTTATATTTTAAAGTTATATTTTCTTTGTATTTTTTCAGGCCTTTCCTTAAACTTCTTATCTCCTTGAGCACTGAACTTGGCTCTCATCAAACATTTCCTGGTGTTACTCTTCTCCTCACACTGCACATTTTGTTTTTTCTTGCCCCACTTGCTCCTTTCCACTGGAGATACTGTATAAGACAGTCACTAATAACCACATGAAACAGTCATCAGGCTGTCTTGGAACCTCCTCTGCCAATGCCATTAGTCAAAAAAAAAAAAAAAAAAAAAAAAAAAAAAAAAAAAAAAAAGCTTACATTTTAGTTTTAGGCAGATTTTTTGAAGAAGAGCAAAAAGCAGTCACATTCTTTGCAAACTATCACAAGAATTGTCTCTGGGCTACTTACTGATATGAGCTGAACCATCAGAATTTACATTGTCTCAGCACCATCGTCTTCTATGCTCCTACTAGTATGGCCCATTAAGCCCCATTTAAAGCCTTCAACTGCTTTCCTAATCCGAAGTCTACATTCCACCAACAAGCCATATGGTCAGGCCTGTCACAGCAATACACACTCTCTGGTACCAAGTTCTTTCTTAATCACTCACTGTTGCATTGCTGTGAAGATACCATGACCAAGGTAACTCTTATTAAAAAAAAAAAAAAAAAAAAAAGCATTTACTGGGGGCTGGCTGGTTCCAGAGGTGTAGTCATTTCACATGGTAGGAAGCATGGTGGCATGCAGGCAATTTGGGGAGCATAGCTAAGGGCTACATCTTCATCAATAGGCAGAGAGAGTATGTAGGCTGATATGGACTTTTGAAACCTCAAAGCTCACCCAGAGTATACACAATTCCTTCAACAAGACCATTACCCTACTCCAGCAAGGCCATACATCCTAATCCTTCTAATCCTTTCACAGAGTTCCGCTCCCTCATGACAAAGCCTTCAAATACATGAGCCTATGAGGGACATTCTTATTCAAACCATAGCTGTGAAGAGAAGAAGCTGAAGGGAGATGTTTGTGCAGAGGAGTGGGAGTTTTGGCTGTAAATGAGAAGCTTAGGGCATGGTTTTTGGATAAGGGTAAGGAGACTGAATGAAGAGACCTTTAGAGTTTGAAGACTTGACCAGAGTCTTAAAGGAACAAGGAAATTGAGGGAAGGGGGTAAGAATATGAGGATAAGAAGCTGATAGAAGGGAGATAAAGTGTGGAGTGAGGAGCTGAAGGGAGGTATCTAGGGTGTGAGTTGAGGAAGCTGAAAGGAGGTAAGGGTATAAGAGATGAGGGGAGAGAGACAAGGGTGGGTGGTGTGGGTTGAAGATCCTAAGGGGAGGATAATAAGTGTGTGGAGCGAAGAGACAAGGAGAGGCATCTGGGCTGTGGGGTGAGGAAATTGAGGAGAGGTAGGAGTGTGGGTTGAAGCCTCCATGTGGTGGTGCAGGCCTTTAATCCTAGCACTCAGGAGGTGGATCTCTGTTACTTCGAGGCCAGCCTGGTCTACAGAGCTAGTTCCAGGCCAGCCAGGGATACCCAACGAAACTCTGTCTTGAAAGACCCCCCCACTCCCGATCCCTTAGCCCCTGCCAAAACAGAACAAAACGAAAACCAAAAGAATGTGGGTTGAGATAGAGGGAGCATCTGGGGGTGTAGACTGAGAAAGCTGAGGGGGGGAGGTAAGGATGTGGGGTGAGATGAGGGTGGCATCAGGGGTAGGGGGTGAGGAAGCTGAGGAGAAGATAAGGATATGGGAGATGAGGGGAGGCATTTTCAGTATGGGTTGAAGAGGCTGAGGGGAGGGGCACAAGGTTGTAGGTGAGGAGAACTGGGGAGCTACTTTTGCTGTGGTAAGAAGAGCCTGAGGGGAGGCACGTGGAGTGTGTGAGGAGACTGAAGGATGGGACAGTAGGACGCGTCAGGTTCTGAGGGTGTAGGAACCAAGGTGAAAGGTGAGGTGTTAAAAGAGGCAGGTGAGGCGTGAGGGACATAAGCAAGTGGTGAGTGATATGGTTGAAGGTTTTCCTGTGGGGCGGTGAATAGCGTGGGGACCCCGCCCCAGACTCCAAGAACCCCTAAGGTCCGAGCATGCGGAGGCAGTCGGACCCCAGGGGCGCCGGCCTCGCTCACCTCTGGCTGGGCCCGCGCTCTGGTCAGCTCCGCAGCCCACGCGGCGGGAGAGGAAGGAGGGACTCCTGGCAACGACGCCCCGCCCCTTTCCGTTACTAGTCCCGCCCACTGGAACTGGCCTCTCGCCCTCATTGGCTCTCCTCCTGAGGATGGGACTTTCCAGTGGGCGGGGCCTGTTCTGTGGTCTTCGACTTGCCCTTACCTGGTCTTTCTCCTGGGTTTGGGTGGCCGGAGGTTGAGTGAGAACAGGGTAGAGATGGAGAAGCCCTGTGCCGCCTCCTGCCGGTGTTCCTCACCCCTCCCCCCCAAGTCCCCAGTGCTTGACAATTATGTTCCTTCCTTTCTTACGTGCCACGTGTACAGCCACGTGGGTAGGGCCTTGTCTGTCTGACTACTGTGTCACTGGGGTTCCGGGCAGCACCCAGCTGGGAAGACGGTATAAACGTTTGTTAAATGTCTAGTATTATGTGTGACAAACATTGTTGTACATGCCTTACAGGGGAAATCAGTGCTTGTGGGAGGACGGGATGGGTGACAGGACTTGGGGGGGGGGAGCACGAGATGGGAGGAAGGAATGAGGCAGGGGTATTACTACACAGCACACGCAGATGAAGTGCTGTGCACTAATTCTAGCCCAAATCTGCCCCGTAGTGGCGTTTCTCCACAGAATAGGTTCACTAATCAAGGACGGGCAACAGAGCCACTCAGTACTTATAGGCCAAGAGCATAAAGCTCTACTTAGATAGAGGTGGAGGCTTGGTATGGGGTTGGAAAGATGGTTCAGCCATTAAGAGCATGTATTGCAGCTGGCTGCTGGTGGCGCACGCCTTTAATGCCAGCAATTGGGAGGCAGAGGCAGGAGGATCTCTGAGTTTGAGACCAGTCTGGTCTAGAGAGGGAGTCTCAGGACAGCCAGAACTACACAGAGAAATTCTGTCTCAAAAGAAAACAAAACCAATAAAACAACAAAGCAAAAGCCAATAACAAAACAAAACTCCCCAAAACCTAATAAACAAACAAACAAACCCCAAAACACACCAACCAATCAAACAAGGGAGCATTATGCTCTTATAGAGGATCTAGATTTGGTTCCTAGCATAGCCATTTTTGAGTTCAGTCCCAAGGGCACCTTACTCCAGATGCTCATACCTACAGGCAAAATACTCATAAATAGAATAAACAAGCAAATCTTAAGAAAAATAAAAACCTAAATCTCTAGCTAGGAGAAGGCTAAAAGAAGTCTAGTCCAAGCCAACCCTCTCTCACCGGGGGCGCAAACCCAGATCCTCCTGCTTGAAAGGCAAACACTTTATTATTTCTCCAGCCTGTGTGTGTGCAGCCAGTGCGTATGGTTCGCCTTGTGCCTTATCGTCTGTGCATTTACAACTGGTTGAAACTCACGAAGATTTGGTTCTCTGTCCCCACTTGCCTTATGTCCTTGTGGCAGGGTGTGTCAAGAATACAGCCCACTGTTTGCAAGACTTTTCAGTGAATGCCTCAGGGCTGCCTCTCTCATCTTCAATACGGGCTAAGACCTGTTGGGCATGCCTGGACTTTTACAATGAGAATTCAAACAGTTCACGCAGGTTGAAGTGTCTTCAGCACAAACTATGAGCCAATCGATTATCATGAGGGCCAATGGACATACGTGGGCATGCCATCAGAGGTCTGAAAGGTTACATGAAAGCTAACAGTTGGGCGATGAGATTCAGGGTTTGGGCCTCTGGAACAGGTACAGGTTCGAGGCCAGGTGTAGTAGAGAATGGTGAATAAATTCAGGATCCCAACCAGGTAGCTTACTGTCTGTGCTTAACAGAGGCAGAAAGATCTCTGAATTCTTTTACAGTATTAAAAAATAAACATGCTTGCTGTCCCCTAAGAATCATGGGATGCTAATTTACAGGGTAATCAAAAGGGAACCTGGAGTAAATGACAGGATTGATGTGTAAAATAAAAGACTGGGCTTATGACCTGCAAGAGATGATCTGTGCAGAGAATTTTTTTTTTTTTTTAAGAATAGCAAGAGAGAACTGCTAGGAGAACCATCTCAAGCAGAAGAGACAAAGAGAGAGAGAGAGATGGGGAGGAGGGAGAGCTAGCTGTCTGGAGATCTTCAGAGAAAGCAGAACAGAGAGAAAGCAATTTGGAAAGCTGTCCCCAGCAGAACATAAGCTGCTAGCTTGGACCCACGATGTGACTTTGAGTGATTTGTTCACTGCTCCCAGACACCCCTTCTCTCAGAACTCCTCTCCAAGCCAAGGCTGGTCTGGGCATAGACATAGTAAACATCCGTTCATTGGTTGGTTTTGGTTTTATTTTGTTTTTTTGAGACAGTGCTTTTCTTGTATCCCTGGCTGTCCTGGAGCTCACTCCATAGACCAGGCTAGACTCAAACATAGAGATCTGAGTGCTTCTGTCTTCTGAGTGCTGGGATTAAAGATATGCGCCATCACATCCCTGTTCCATTTATTGTTTATTGAGAAGAACGCTGTTTAATCAAATCCCTCCAGATACCGTCAGACTCCCCCTGTCTCTCTTCTGAGCTTGGTTTTCTGACTGTCCTTTTTCAACCTGAGTAACCTTTCAAACTTTAATCATTTCCAACCACATAAAACAGTTCGCCCTTGACTTCTGTTATAACACTTCAGAAAAATGCCATGAATCTCAATTAACTCTGGTGGGAATGAAGTCAGCCAAGGAAAAAGAAAGGGAACCAAGATCCTGGGCAGAAAGCATAGCAAGAGCCAAGTATAAAGGTATAGACGGGCTTGTTTCCGTGGAAGAAATGAAGAGGGAAGGGAGATCAGCTCAGGTGGAATGTGAGTGGTATGAGTATCTTGTGGGAATGACTTGTGCTATCTCAAACGTCTTGCAGAAGCCAGAGATGAAAGCTTGAGCTTTCAGGAAGCCCAGAGGATCTGCCAAGTATGGCCATGCTGGTATGTATCTGAGACCAGCAGCTGTCCCCCTGTGTTCTTCCTATTATATCCTAGGCACACAGCATGACTACATTTCTTAGAGTCTTCTACTTAAAGTACTGGGCAGTGAGATTAGCATTTCTTAAAGCTGAAGGTTTTTTTTTTAAAGATTTATTTTGCTAGTTTATGTGAATGAGTGTTTTGACATGAAGTATGAATGTTTTGTCATGCACGATGCCTGCAGAGGTCAGAAGAGGGTGTCAAATCCCCTGGGATTGGAGTTACAGATGGTTGTGAGCCACCAACTGGGTGCTGGCAACTGAACCTGGGTCCTCTGCAAGGGCGACAGGTGCTTTCAAAAGGGAACCTGGAGTAAATGACTGGATTGATATGTAAAATAAAAGACTGGGCTTATGATCTGCAAGAGATCATAAGAGACCAGTGAGTTAACTCTCCAGCTCCAAAGCTGACGTCTTAACTAAAGCAGACTTTCCAAACACATGGGACTTACTGGTGTATATTCAGGTCAGGTGGGCGGTTGGCAGAGGTTCATGTGTTGGCTTTGCATTACAATTTGCTCTCACTTACTTTAACAAAGAACAGATTTGATCTAAGAACGTTAGTGACTGAATTTTAACATGAGTTACAAATCAGCTTGTTGGAAATTCTTGTTGGAAAACTGAACAGTTTTCCTAGACTTGGTCAACTGATGTTGACCGAATCTATTGAAATCTAGACACTTCTTCACAGGAGGTTACATGGGCCCATTAGAAAGAAGTCTGTGGAAATATTTTGGAAGTTCAAAGAGGATGCTCTAGCATGAAATGCAACCTTCTGTGAGCATATTTATGCTTTTTAAAAAACGTATGTATGTACTGTTGCTCTATTCATGCATACCAGAAGATGGCATCAGATCCCATTACAAATGGTTGTGAGCCACCATGTGGTTCCTGGGGATTGAACTCAGGACCTCTGGAAGAGCAGTCACTGCTCTTAACCACTGAGCCATCTCCCCAGCCCAGCCTATTTATACTTTTAAAGTTCATGGAGACTCAAAAGACATTAAGAATTTCTGCTCTGGGGATCCTCTTATGTGCTATTACATTGTTGCTTTAAAGATTTATTTATTTTTATGTGCACTGGTATTTTTTACTGAACGTATATCTGTTTTAGTGTGTTAGATCCTCTGGAACTGGAGTTACAGACAGGTTTGAGCTGCCACGTGGCGCTGGGAATTTAAACAGCCAGTGTCTTAACCACTGAGCTATCTCATCTCTCCAGCCCCACCCACCTGCTATTAAGTCTCCTCCTTCCCTCCCCTCCTCTCCTCCTCTTCTTCCTTCCCCCTTCTTCCTCCCCCTCTTCCTCCTCCCCCTCTTCCTCCTCCCCCTCTCTTCCTCCTCCCCCTCCTCCTCTTGTCCTCCTCCTCTCTTTTTCTTCCTTCTCCTTCTTCTTTCGAGATACGGTTTCCTCTGTGTAACAAGCCTTGGATGTCCTGGACTCGCTTTGTAGACCAGGCTGGCCTCGAACTCACAGATATCTGCCTGCCTCTGCCTCCCAAGTTCTGAGATCAAAGGTGTGTGCCACCAATGCCTGGCTTCATTATTAAGGTTTGAATGACTACTAGAATAACTTTTATAAGGAGCCTAGGTCTTTCTCATCTTTTAATGTATATTCTAAGAACCTATGAGACATTTTCAAACAATTTTTTTTTTCCTCTTCTTTCCTCTCCTCCTTTGTAAATAACTTCAGTGGCCTCACATTATGCAGCCACATGCACCCTTATACTTGGCTTACATGGGGACCAAATCCAGAGCTTCATATATACCAGTCAAGCTCTCTGTCAGCTGAGTCACATCCCCACCCCGTCACAGATATTTCTTACAGACGTTAAATATGATGTTTTAATTTCTCATGCCATATTATTCAAGATACTAATTTTAAAAAGTGAATTACAGGGTAGGAACATGGATGGTCCAGCCAGCAAAGGTGTCTGCTGCTAAACCTGACAACCTGACTTCTTCGATCCTTAGAACCACATGGTTGGAAGAGAGAATCAGCTCTTATAAAGTTATCCTTTGATCTCCACACATATGTTAGTACCATGCATGTGCCCACACATCCATACAAAATAAAAATGTAATAATTTGGGGGCTGGAGAGATGGCACAATGGCTAAGAGCACTTGATTTTGTGGAGGACCTGGATTTGGTTCCTAGCACCCTAAGGAATCTAATATCTAATTCTAAATCCCACAGCACCAGACACACATGGTACATGCACACCTGTCATTCAACACTCATATATATAAAATAAGCAAATCTAAAAATTTTTAACGTAATAATTTTTTTAAGTGAGCTGTCTCTGAGATCATATCAGGCTTGTTGGTCCTACCTTTAAGAGTCTCAGTTTCCTGGTTTTCTCGTCTGAGTATGGCACTGCCTTAGTGTAACCTCTGCCATTTCTTCCCTCTACCATCCGGGCCACTGCCTCTAGACAGGCTTCCTGATTCTCCTATGACCGCATGCTATTTGGTTATACCATTCTGGTTGGTCAGAAGAAACTCACTATTCCATCATTTGAAGAAGACAGAATCTGGCCTTCAGTCTTGGTCTGTCTGCCCTCCTGCTCTCTGCCTTCACACCAGCCACAGGTTGTCTGTCATGTGCTAATCCTTTACAGCAGCTATTTCTCAATGGACACCTTTGGCTCCGTCTGTCCCCTTTGTCTGAGGATGCTCTGCCTTCTAGTTTGAGACATGAAAGACAGGGAAACATGGCTTATTCCTAGCTCTGTCTGCTCTGTATGCTGGCAGCCTCACTTTAAAAGACCTGCTTTTTTTTTTTTTTTTTACCATCATGTAAAATTGTCCCCTTGCATTCATCTGTCCCTTCATTCCCTTTGCCTGACCACCAAATTACGTTTGGCTTGGTACACCGTGTACACTCTTAGTCCTTATCCGTGTCCCTTACTCGAGTCCTTGGGTGCCAAAGGAAGGGCTGCTTGCTAATTTTGTTCACTGTTAGTTCACTTGCCTTGCACACCACGGCATCCAGCAAACACTTGCTAAGTGGGTCATTCTAAAAATATCCATCAGCTGCACTGTCCCTCACACGTACTACCCTCTTCTAGTAGTGAATTCTGCATAGGCCACAGAGAGCCTCCTGTTCATCACTGAGTTTCCAGAACAGGATCATAACTGTGTTCAACAAATGTGATCTCTAAGTCTGATCAGACTGTGGGTTCTTAGCACCTGGACAGCGCAGTCTTAGCTCATTCAAGGATGTGGCTAGAGTTACTGAGGGCTACTTACGCTCTCACAAGAGATTATTATTGGTTTGCCCTTTTTGTTTCTTTCTTTGACAGGGTTTCACTCTGCAGCTCGGACTATCCTTGAACTCTTGGCAATCCTCCTGCCTCATCCTGCTAAAGTGCAAGGTACTATTATTTCCGAAGTATTGAAGGCAAGTCTAAATGGTATTGAGCCGTCATGTCTAACTGGGTTGGATGTTATTTCAAAAAGAAAGCATACGAGACTAAAGTAGGTTGTTACTACAGGGTGCCCTGTGTGCCCTCACAGACGTGATCACCTGACAGTCTGGCCTCAGGCCTGGGAGGATGTCCTGAGCCTCTGTAGAGTTGCCCTCTAGTCCAGATTGGTACAGAAGGCATGCCAGTGAATGAAGCAGACAGCTGGGTCCCACTCCCTGGCAGACAAACAGAAGAAGTCCCATGGAGTAGGTAAAGGTTCTAAAGTAAGATTTATTCCAAGTGCACATGAGAGGTTGGACAGCACTCTCAAAGTCCGCATTATTCAAGAAAAGCACACATTTCAAAGCAGGTAAGAAGCCATTATGAACATTTTCCTACCCCTTCCATCGCCACCATCCTAGCCTGAGCCGGGGCAGGAAAGGGTCTTATAGTTCTCTAACAAAACATAGGCACCTAAGGGCCAAGAGAGAGTTATACAGCCTTATTTTTATTAGCATCTACCAAGACAAAAAAAAAAAATCAAAATTCCCTCGCTGCTCCAACCCCACCTCCAACTGGGCCTTAAAGGAGCAGTGCCTGCCTGGGGAGCCCCTGCCACCAGAGCTGTTCTCAGAACTGGGCATGTGTGCATGCCACCCCTCATGCCTGTGAACTGGCCACAGACCTCTTCCTCCACCAGGTGGGGACCAAAGGGCAGCTGGTGTTTCTCTTGTCCTCAGCTGTCAGTCTTGGAAATTTTGAAAAGCTCGGCGATGTCCAGCAGTGCTTGGCGGATGTGGTTCCCAAATCGCTGGGCGTTCTGTGGGGACTGAGGGCTTAGACACACTTTCAGGATCGCTCCCACCCTTCTGTACTCACTGGGTCCGCAAGCAGACTCTCCCCCTCCCGTCCCCCTAGAGACAGAGCATGCTTCTGGGTTATCCAGATAGCACCTCTTTTGGGACAACCACCAAATGGGAACAGAGGAGACTCACCGTCTCTGAACTTGAGAACTTGCTGGAAACATGGAAGAACATCGTGTTTTCACCTGCAATCATGTAAGAAACCCGTAGCCATCATCCGCCACCTGAGGACAAGAAGCAAATGAGACCCAGAGCTGACGCATTTCCCTTCCACAGACTCACAGGAAAAGGTCCGTGTGGGTTACTGCATTCTTGAGATCAGCATCCACTCTCCTAATCTAGGAATTTGTATGCAAACCAAAGAACTGTGCCTTTGGTTCCAAGTCTGGAACTTCTATTTCATCTAAAGGATGCTGCCCCCTGTGTTTGTGGGTCTAGGACTCACATTTCCTCAGGGGCTCACACTAGAGATCACCCCAGCCCTCTCTGGAACAGTCTCTAGCCTTCTGACAGAGTAGCTCATGAAAATGTTCTGTGGGGGAAGAACTGTTCTACTCAGATGAATACACTTCTGAAGGACCCAGTGTGTTTGCTTGTCCCCTGGAAGCTAACCTTGGGCGTGGTGATGCCTCCCTGGCCAGGCACACGGAATGGGTGGGTCCTCGTACCTGCCGTGTCACCTGGTGGAGGCCCTGCACCCCCTAAACTGAAACTCCAGGGTCCCCAGTGCTGCCAGCCACCACCCTCCTGGGGAACTCACAGGACCAAAGCCACCTCCAGCACCCAGATGATTGGGGTACTGCTTTGGGTCAAACATGCAGATCTGGAACTGGGGTATCTGGCTGGTGGAGAGGCTCCAGGGTTCTGAAAGCACCTGTAACAGGAAGGCGGAGCCTGTCAGACGCTGGGCACTCAGTGTGCGCCAGTCCTACGAGTAGTGACAGAGAACTACTTCAATAAAGGCGCTCAGCCGGGCGTGGTGGCAAGTGCCTCTGATTCCAATACTCAAGAGGCAGAGGTAGGAGGACCATTTGTGTGTTCAAGGTCAGCCTGAATTCCAGGCCAGCCAAAGCTACTTACTTAATAAAACTCTGTCTTAAATAAAGTTCCAGGATAGCCAGGGCTACACAGACAAACCCTGTCTCAGAAAACCAATTAACCAACCAACCAACCAAAATCAAAATATAAAAGGCACTACTTGAGGGCACAGAAATAGACATGTGTGGTGCAGGACTTAACTACTGCTGTTCCTTAGGCCCCTATGGTTGATTTGAAAACCCCAGTGTCTGTGTAAACTCTCCCAGGCTGCCTGAGTCTCATCTAACTTGTCCTTCCTTGGCCTGAGCCCATTTTCATTCTTCGCACAAATACCGTCACCGTCTGGCAGAACACGCATTTGTAGGCTTTTCCTCATAAGAACATTAATTCCACAGAGCCCTATCGCAAGAAGGCCTTGGTCTGGGCCTAAAGGCAAGGGGACAGAGGTCACACCCAATGACTTCACTGACCTCAGCCAGGAAAGGAGATCTAACCCCTAAGTACTTGGAGACGACGTAAAGGCAGAAGAGGTGCTGTCGATCCCAGCCCCTGTCATGGCTAGGCGGTACATGTTTGGTGTTTTTCGGAAGCTCTCCGGAAGAGATCTTGGAGGTCTTGTTTCTGGGGATCAAAAGGCAGAGGGGTAAAGTGGCTAGGCCCTTGAAGTAGACAGGGGTGAAAGAGGAAGAGGAGCTAGGTGTGTGGGGCTCACCTTATGGGACCCCTTCATCATGGCCTGCACAAAGGCTGAGGACTCGCTGGTACAGGAACGCACAGTCTCAGTCCGCCCCTCTCGGAACATTCTTGTCATCGAGGCCTCGTAAGTCAGGCAGAACTTGCCTTTGTCCTGGGGTACACGCAGGGTGAGTCAAGCAGGCGCACCCTGAGAATCCCCTGCACGCTCAGCAGCCTCCAGAAGCTCCTACCCGGAAGTGAGCCAGCTGTAGGGCGATCTGCACAAAAGCATCAGGGCTGGTCCGACACTTCTTGATGAGGCCTTTGCCGAAAGGTAAGAACTGGAAGCAGTATAGCTCCACATCGTCGGCCAGTGCCTTGGCTACTTGGTACGAATTCTCGATGGCTGCCTGGCACTGCCAAGACGTGGAAAGGGGTCAGTTGAGGGCAGAGTCCTCCAAGGAGAACTCTAGATCTAAGAAGGTGAAAGTTGAGGTGACGGTGAAAGGTGGAGTCAGCCCAATAGCTTCAGGACACACAAATGACAGCTTGGGAGGATTCAGCATGAGACCATGCTGAGTCTGGTGGAGAGGAGGGAGGCAGGCGCTAGTTATCAGGTACTGTGAGCCCATCACGGACAACCCCTGGGGTCTCTGCTTTCCCTGTGGCCCACACGGCACCCTGAGATGCTCTTGTCCCTTCGTCCTGAGGGTGAGACCTAACCCGCTCATTTCTAGTCTGTAGACCTGCTCGGGAATGTCCCACGACAGCCGCTGAGGTGGTGGCAACATGGTGTTTGGCTGACCCACACAGTGTCCTGTCTCCGTGTAGCCCAGGTGAAAGGTGTCAGTGCCCAGGACAAACTGCAGGGAAAAAATCAAACTTGAGAAACAAGCTTCATTGGGACAGGTGGCTGCCCCGAAGGTGCCCTGCCCAGGGCTTTACCTCCCAGAGGTGCCCAATGATAGGGGCGTCTGCCCCGAGTGTTCTGTGTTGAGGCCCAATAGGCCATTCTTGCAGGAGATGAGAGTGAAAGATTTGTCGAACCACCTGCAGGAGTAGATCAGGATAGACCCAAATTAGACAGCTCTCTGGCCCGCTACCCTATTCTTATTCTATGACTCAATTCCATGTATTAACTCAGAACTTAACCTCGACTTCTACTGTTCTTTAAAATGTTTCAAATTACCTTTGTTTGTTGGTGTGTGCACATGCCTTCGTGGTGTCAAAGGACAAATTTTGGGAGCTGGTTTTCTCATCCCACCACTGGGGTCCCTGGGTTTGAACTCAGGTCATAGGGCGTAGCAGCAGGTACCATTACCCACTGAACTATCCCACTGGCCCTCCTAATCTCTAGTCTTCTTCTTTTTTAAAAGGGTTTATTTATTTTTATTTTATATGTATTGGTGTTTTGCCTGCATGTATGTCTACATGAGGGTGTCAGATTTTGGAGTTACAGACAGTTGTTAGTTGCCATGTGGGTGCTGGGAATTGAACCCAGGTCCACTAGAAGAACAGTCAGTGCTCTTAACCTGCTGAGCCATCTCTTCAGCCCCTAATCTCTATTCGTAATCTCCAATGTCCAACCTTAACTGTTACCACCTTACCTCTAAATAATGCTACCTACCCATTAACTCTGCACCTAGCTTTTTACCTTAATCTTCTGACCCTAACCACTAGCCTATACTTGTCACCGCTAAACTTTAACCTTAACCTCTGACCCATGAGTCTAGGGCACGTACCTGTTATAGCAGTTACCGTGCAGCAAGGCTTTGCCGTAGAGGCTAAGGCTGGACTCATCGTCAGGGTTGTAGCAGTGAGAATCTTCATCCAGGGACACAAAGAAAGCAGCGCGCTCAATGACGTCCAGAGACATCTTGTTCTTGCCACAGCTAAAGAAGGTCTGACGTGCCTCTGCCCACTCTGCCCTAGGGATACAAGGAAAGCAGCTGAACCGATGTTCAGTTCTTTTTTTTTTTTGAGACAGGGTTTCTCTGTGTAGCCCTGGCAGTCCTGGAACTCACTTTGTAGACCAGGCTGGCCTCGAACTCAGAAATCCGCCTGCCTCTGCCTCCTAAGTGCTGGGATTAAAGGCGTGCGCCACCACTGCCCTCTGTCCTCTGTCCTTACCACCACTGTCCTTCACTATGCCTTACGTGCCTAGCCTTGGCTGCACCCTTGGCCCCCAGTTCTAGGATGGAGGTGGGACCAAGCCTTTTTTCTTCCCTGAAGCCTTGCACCTGGGCCTGGACAAACCCTCCTACAGACCCTGGATACCTTCCTCCTGCGGTGAGGGCTGCCAGCTTCTCCTCCCCAGGCTGAGGCGGGGAAGGGTCATCTAGGATTCTCTGGAACTGCATCTCTAGGTCTCGAGGCTTGAGCAGGCGCGTGCCCTCATAGAGCCAAACCTTGAAGAAGCGACCTTTGTGGTAGACAGCCACGTGCCTGCTCTCTGAGAGGTGCTGTAGCAAGTCTGTGAGAGAAGCCGGCAAGCAGCTGAGGCAGGGCCTCAGAGAATACCCAGTTCCCCTCTCCAGCCCAGAAAGGGGCCACCTCTCCCCCTCACCCTCAGGTGGTCCCTGCAGACTCTGATTTGCATCACATCTGACCTGGGCCTTCCTTTGTCTAAGCCAGTCCCTGTGCCCCAAATAAGTCTCTCCTGCCTCCTCTCAGGCGCCACGAGGGATGGGCTCTTGTCTTCTGAGTTCCACTACCCCAGCAGAGTTCATCTCATTTCTCTTTATTCATGACTACCTCCCTAGGCACTTGGAGGCCCTGGGAGGAGAGCCACTATTCTGCATCCCTTGGGGGCTCCAGCACTAGCACCTGTCTGTAAGCAACAACCATCTAGAATCTCTCACAAACTGACTACTTTTCACAAATTCATGACCCCGAGACACTGGAGTGCTTAGAGACAAATAGTAGTTGGGCACCTAGCTGCCATGGCTACAACTTCCTCTTCATGGGTGCCTGGCTGTAGCCCAGTACCTGTCTCTTTGCCTGGGATACGTGTAGTGTTGAACATCCTCTCCATCTGGTAGGAGCACATGGGCACCATACCCAGTGCCATTACCTGGGAGGAAGGCCCAGTGTGGCTTAGATTCAGGCCTCTTTTCCTTACCCCACCCCTCAACCCTGACGTCACTCACCGGCTTGATCTCTTCACGGTCCAGTTTGCGGCGATACATGATCATGGCGTGAACAGCATTTCCCAGACGTGCCGCTTGCACATTTGTGTTCTTAATAAGCACAAAATCCTATGGATGGAGCAGAGTCAGTAGGCTGGGGTCTCACTAGCCTAAGGAAACTTTTTCAGGGGTCGGAGGCATTGTATCCCCACTCCATGCTCCAACCAACATCACATCTGGGTGCTCTTCCAGAAACATAAACTAACAGGCTCCAGCTTTGACCAGAACTGTTCACTGCCCATTCATACTTTGCTTACTTTGCTTCAAAGGGGTTCTACCACAAAACAACAACAACGAGAACAAATCTTTGATTTGGACAGGATGTAAGTTGTTAGAAAGACAGTTCGTGGATGAGGGGAATTCCGGGAGACTAGCAGGGTATCAGGGTATGCTTTAGACACTAGGAGAGACTGGGCTCCAGGCAGCATGGAGATCAGCTACCTGTCCACAGGTATGTGGTGGGGACACCAGTCACATGAAATGAGACAGACAGGGACTTCCTGAGCACAAGAAGCTTGTATTCATCCTGTGGTCTGGCTCCACAAAGGGACAAAAACAAAGTATGTTTTAAAGAGACTTTAAAAATGGTGTCAAGACAGTTGAGGACCTGTGCCTGAGAGGCCAGAGGGCCATGTGTTAGGAAGCAATGGAGTGTACTGTAGCTACTAGCCTGGGAAATTCAAGGCCAGCATCAAAATTCTGCCTGTTGTCAGGATCCCCATCTCCCCTAGGCTGGTTCTGGATTGTTCTTCAGTATTATTCTTCCCTTTTTCTTTCCCTCAGGCCTCACTCTATAACCCTTCACTCACCCATGGATACTGACGCAAAGGCTCTGGGATCCTCTTTCCAGAGCTTGGGGACAGAGCTGGGCCCACGGGAGCCCTAGGAGGCTCTGGTTCTTACCATGGCGTAATAGTTGCTGTTCACCATGAGGGGGCTCCTGCTTCGGAGGTAGACATATTCTTCCCACCAGTCACTCACCTGTGGACAGACGACAGGCTGGAGGTTAGAGCTGAGGAGGCTGATCAAGAACACGTGGATAAGAAGAACAAGCCCAGCCCGGCAAACTTACATAGTTCGTTGCCCACCATGACTTGAGCACCAGATATTTCTGCAGTCTGGGGGCAGTCTTGTCCTGGAATTCCTTGGCCAATGTCTCCATTCGGTAATATGCTTCATCATCCAATAAGGGCCGCACAGAATCCAAGTACTGTGCAGCCAAATTATTATCATGAAGACGGCTACCTCCACCCTAACCTTCTCGCCACCTCTCCTCAACCAGACCCCATTCTTCTCAAGCCAGTCCTTATCAGTTTGGACTGGTCCTCTGAATCTAGGATTTTGGACTCATTGGTATTTGGGTTCTTACCCGGTGGACTGTGGCTGGCACTGGGAACAGGAAGCTTAGGCAGTGATGTCTGGAAGCTATAGAGCATGGGCCGCCGGCTGGACAGGAGACGGACACAGATCTAAAGGTACAGAGCACAGCGTTGGGGTAGGGAGCTGTCAGGAAGAACAGGCACAAACTAGAAAACAACTGAGACTTTCAGAACCATCCCAACTCCCTCAGGACAAGCACCAGTGGTCAGTCCTCCTCTCCCTTCTTGCTCAGAACCCCAAGTGAGATTCCCCATGTTCTCCAATCAGATGCCTGCACCCTCCAGTGCTTCTGCTCACAGCCCAGATCTTGGTGGCATGGCTGGTCTTGCTGTGCATCTCGAACATCCAGCCATGGTACGAAAGCAGCAGCTTGAGGGTTTGTCGGAATAAGAAAATGCCTGTCGCCCAGACTCCAGTGGAGAAGATGACCATGCTGATTAGTGTCTCGGTCTGTGGGGTCCCATAGGGGCCATACCTATTAGAGAAGGAGGAAGATTTCAGGATATCCCTTTGAGGCCATCCTTCAGGGAATTCTGACTGCAGGTGTTGACTGTGAACTCTCTTGGGGAAGAAATGGGAAAAAGACCTCTCTGGTACACTCAGATCTGTGTGTATCAAACTGCCTTGGAATTGAGAAATGGTAGCGCTATGAGAGAGACCCTTGCCCACCAATGGCTGCTTTTCCGAATCTGTCCAATACAAGAATCCTGGCCTTGGGAACTGTCCTGGCTCTTCTTCCTGAAACGTGTGTCTTCCAGGTTCAGTGCCTTACCTTGCCGGGAGGCATCTCTGGATGCAATGAACCAGCCCCATGGAGATGTCCATCTTGCAGTAGTTGGAACCAACTGTTGCCATGACAACAACCAGCCAGCTGGTGGGGCTGCCAGGGTACACACCCCTAAGGATGCCATTCTGTAGGGAAGAAACAAGCATCCACTGGAGCAGGAAAATGTCCTAGGCCCCTGAGAAGTCTTGAGAAAGGGCTCCCGGTCTTTGCCTCATCCATTCACGGTGTTCTTCCTCCATACGCGTACACGTACATTATAATGTCCCCACCACGTCTTTATTCTTCTGGCTTCTGCACTACTGGATAGAGGCTATCTACAACCACCAGCACTGCTTGCCAATAGCAGAGACAGATGCTGACAATGGGACAATTTCTGACAGCTGGCTTCTGCCTAGGCATCTGCTGGGAAAAAGAGGCCCTGCAGAACCACCCGGAGAATCAACCCACACCTTGATTCGAATAAGGCGTTTCTTCCAGGAGTTGATTCCAGACAGGTAGATGTGTCTCAGAGCCTCCCGACTAAGCCGGAAGTCGAACCCGTCTGGGGTCACAGTGAACTGGAAAGCTACTGCCTGGTGTGCTTCCGCCATCCTGGGGTTTAGTCAGCACCTAAGAGTAGGGCCAGCAGGTGCTTAGTGTGCCCAGCCAGCCCCGCCCCCGCCCAGCCACCTCTAGCTGAGCCTCCGCCCCCCACCTCCCATCTGGTCCTCGCTTCCCCCACCCCTTGCCCGGTCCCCTATGCGACCACCCCCAAACCCGCCCGTGCCCCAACGCTACGCGCCCTGCTGGGCCCTTCCAAGCCTGGCCAACCGCCGCTACCACCGAACCCTCGTGGGGTTCCGGGCAGGCGGATCAGCAATGGTGCAGGAGTCTGACTCCAGATACCCCAAGGGCAGCGAAGGGCGGCGTGGGGTCTGGGTAAGACGCTCAGGGAAGGGAATGGGCCTGGACAGAGACTAGGTTCGAGTGGCCCCAGCCCTGTCCTTGCCCGGCAAGCTTGGCTTTGTAAGGTGCTGTGGAATGGAATGGCTCTGGATCCGGCTGGCCTCCCTGTGCTGGTCCCCAACTCACAGCTCAGGTTTGCTTCTGTCGGTGTACGGGTCTGGCCTCTCTGGCCCATGTCCCCACGTCCTTCAGGCCTTGCCACCCCTGCCCGGCCCCGCCCTGTCCTCACTGGGAACTTGACACCCTCTCCCAAATTGGGGTGGAGAAAACAGATATGGG
Source organism: Mastomys natalensis (assembly GCA_021653895.1). Classification (NCBI taxonomy): domain Eukaryota; kingdom Metazoa; phylum Chordata; class Mammalia; order Rodentia; family Muridae; genus Mastomys; species Mastomys natalensis. The sequence goes on from JAJTUV010000381.1 coordinate 117,815, forward strand.
CGGAAACCAGAACACCCTCCTTTTGGGGGAGCGCCTAGGGAGGGTGGGTAGAGTTTTCCCACAAGCTTGCTGAAGGTTGCTGGAAGGTCTGGGACTGGGGAATGGAGGGTCTCACGTGAGCATGGTTGCATTCAGTGCTAAAAATAGCTGAATGTAGGGGAAAGGTCACCAGGAGTCAGCTGTGCGGCCTCTTCCCTAATTCGAGGGCTCAAAGTTGGCAAGAGCATTCAGGGCCCACTGTTGCCCCATCCCTTTCCAGTTCTCTTCCCCAAGTCCCCCCTTTTGTTATAAGCCTAATCTTCAGTAGTTGTTACTTCTAAACAGAAGTCAGGGAGTATTATGGGATAGGAGATCTCAATGAGTGGGATGGACCCCTCCCACTTTTAAGCCCAGTGCACTCAACAGAAATCACTTAAGTCGGTATTCCTCAGTTTGTATTTGTGAAGTTCATTTATTTAAGTACACAGCCCCAGAGGCTCTCAGGTGCCCACCTTGGGCAAGTACTAAAGAAAAGGGTAAAGAGGTCAGCTTTTTCAACAGCAGTCTCACTGAGAGGCACAGCCCAGTCTCTGGGGTCTTCTGCTCTTTGCCCCTCCCTCCAAGGTCCCGCCCTGGAGGCTCCAGGAGAAATCTGAGGTGGGGTTGGATCCTCAAGATGATGGGAAACTCGTCAGCTGCCCCTTCTGCTGGAAGTAAAACTGGAACCGAGACTGGGCGTACTCCTAAGGAAGGAAATCCATAACGCATAGTGAGAAGGCGGCTTGAAAGCAGTATTCTGCCCAAAGCCACCAGGGACTGCCCAGATGTCCTAGAGGACATGATCAGTGCTACTCTGCAGCCCTCATTCAACACGCCCATGGTAGGGCTTACTTACCAAGTAGCCAAACTCTATAGTGGACATGGAAGCCTGGAGGATGGACCACAAACCCCAGAAAAAGTGAGATGCCAGAGCATACCTAGGGAACGAGGGCAGGGGAAGGAGCTGCAGTCAAGAGCCCATTTCACATTGCCTAGCTCCCCCCCATCCTCCCCCCCTGCCCCGACACACAGACACAGACACACACACACACACACACACACACACACACAACGCCCCCAGGCTGCTCAGCCTCCAAAGTTCCCACTGCCCTGCTGGTTTCCTGATTCTCTCCCGCCTGGACTGAGACTCTTTTTCTCTGCTAGCTCCTGGTGTGGTCTTCTACCTCTACCCTGACACTTTACGTGAGGGTCTCCTTTTTCTTCTATAAGGATTTCTCCCTCCCTCTCCCCATCCTTTCTCACCGACTGATCTCTACCAGCAAATCTTCTTCCTGTTTCTTCTGCTCCTCTTCTGAGAGGATCTCGCCTTTCTGAACCTCTGCCAGATAATGGCGAATAAAATGGAGCTGAGATCAATGGACAAGAGTCAGGAACTGGGGAGATTGGAGTATTACCCTTTGTAGCCTTTAATTTCCCTTTCCAAACAAAACAAAAACAAAACAAAACAAAACAAAACAAAAAACCCAGAACGCTTTTCTCTTCCCAGCTTCCAGACTGCATACCTGCTGTTCTCTAGTGGGGTAGTCTGTGGGTCTTGCTTTGTAGAAAGGCCATTCCTCATAAGTATAATCATAAACCCACTCACAAAAATGATTCCCAATGTCAAAGCCCCTGGGAGGATAGAGCAAACATTCAGTCCACGGGCAGCTGGGACATGGAGGGGAAGGCCTGGCCAGCTTTGCCAGGACCCACAGGAGGCTGCCCTCCCACGCTTACCTGTAGTTATAACTACTGTACTCAAAATCAACCAACATGAGGTTGTCAGCACTGTTTGGTTCTGAGAGCAATAAGATGTTTCCTGGGGGAATGGGGATTTTGGTCACTCAGGGCAGGCTGCCCCCTTCAGCTTGGGCTCAGAGACTCACATGCGTTCTCCTACCTTCCTGGACGTCATTGTGGCAGAAGACTACTGGTGATGGGGTAGCGTCTAGTAACTTCCTGTAGAGGTAGAGAGGCATAGGTCATAAGGCCCTGTGACTGCGGCCACCTTCTCAGGCTAGGTCCTGGCGCTGTCCTCAGCACAGCCTGGAGAGGACACTGATAAACGCCTAGTGCCACCCACTGTGTCGTCGGCCTTCACCTGAGGTGGTTCATCTCATCCTTCAGGCTGTACATCTCCAGTAGGTTCATCTGGGGAAGGCTAGTGGAGGGCAGGTCCTGGATCTGTTTTAGGTACCTGTAAGCCACCCGAACAGAATACATTCAGTCTATCTTTCCCCACCCCTTTCTCCTATTGATTCTCGGGCCAAATTTTCCTGTCACTGTGATTTGGCTGGGAAACAGAGTCCCGTGATACTGGGACACCTATCCAACTCAACTAGGGGTTCCGTTTAAAATGCATGGTTCCCAAATTTAACTCACCGTTCCATGGTCCCAAACAACCATCGGGGTTCCTTAGTGAACGGCATCTCCATACCATGGAAACGGGCCATCTTTGTTGCAATGGCTCCTGACAACACTGGGTCCTGCAGCTCTTGAGTTTTCAACGGCCGGCTCTGTACCCAGTAACCTATCAGGGTGGTGAGGGGGCTGGGGCGGGAGGGGGAAGGGATACGGGATGGGAGGAGATCAAGGTCTTAGGGAAATTTCCCTATCTGGGATGTGAAGGCAGACATTGGGAAGGGTAAAGACTCGGTTTAAAAACAACAATAACTGGGCTCTTACTGGGAGGTACTGTTCCAAGCGGCCTTCTGGAAACACTCCATAAAGTTGGGGCCCTAGAGACCTCTCTGCAAGAATGGCGAACATCACGCTTTCTAATACCAAGGAGTCTACACCCTGAAGGAAGAAGACGTATGGCAAAGGGGCCCAAGTCAGAAAGAGCCAGAGGTACCTGGGTATGGGAGCAAATCAGAGTTTTCTTCATCTATGATAGCTTGAACTGACTGGGAATTCTAGAGCATCAGCGCATTCAGCGACACAAATTTCTGCACCACTTGCTCCAGACGTCCAAACTCAGGTCAAGTTAAAGGTCCTTACTCCCCCTCACCTGCAGGATGGCTCCGTACAGTCGGAGCAGCACCTCCCGGGGCTCCCCGCCCACACTGGGCACGTGGTTCGGTAGCGAGCATCGGAAGAGCAGGTTGCTGAGGCCTCCGCTGCAGATCCACACAGGTCAGGCTCAGCAAAGGTCGCCCCGATTGGTGGGACCTACACTAGACACCCTTCCCAAGAGGACCTCCCATGCCCCAAGGGAGACCCCGACAACCCACCCCGGGTCCCAACACAGCAGTCTGCAGACCTGGCCCCGCCCCCTCCCCCGCCTAGCACTGACGGGCGACCGAACTGGGAGTGTCTTGAGGGCCGGGAGGCTGACCCCTGACCTCACGGGGCAAACGCTCAGCTCCTCTGGTCGCGCTCGGCGCCAGGCCCCGCCCAGGTACTCCCGGCACCACTGATAGGCTCGGCGCTGCGCGTCACGAGACAGCGAGGATGCGCGCCGCCGATTGGGGATTGGCTCTGGGCATTTAGCATCCAGCAAACCGTCCTTGGACAGGCAGCCGCCGACAGCCCCTCCTCCGACTACACCTGTCCCGTCTGCAGCCATGAGGTGGACTCCGTTAGGCTTAACGCCTGCCGGTGCTCAGCAAGCTTCAGGTGAGGCTAGCTCCTTCCGGGTATGCTCGGTTCCGCTTCCGGGAAGCGGGAGAGTCTCTGGGCGTCTTCGGCTCTTCGCGACTGTCCCCGGCTTTCTTTCTTCGTGGTTCCAGTCCTGGGACTGTTTCCAAGGCAGATGCGATCCTAAGGGCTGCGGCGCTCAAGGCAGAGAGGGACGGCAGCTTTCCCCGAGTTGGGCGCGCTCTGGTCACGCCCGATTCGCCTATCGGTCTCTGCAAAGACACGATACTGCGTGGACTGTGTCCGGAACCAAGGAAGTGACGTAGGCCAATCCCGAGCGCCGTGGGCGGTTGGACAGTGGCTCCGCAAAGCTTACAAGCGAGGCTCTGGCCAATGAATGGACGGTGATGTTAACTTGCGGCTCCTTTATAACATCAGCTGAGTGAGACACCGGATTAGGGAGTAGAGCGATCGAGCCTATGTTGACCCTTGGGGTAAGTGAATGGAAGAATGAAGACTTAAATTCCAGCGATTCCCCTTTCCACAAGGCAGCAGGTATATGTGATGCTAGGCGTACTAGAAATCAGTTCCGCATGTGGATTTTTCTTTCTCAAGAGTGTGTATGACTCTGTTAAATATAGGGAAGGGGTGTGTGTGATATTAGTGGTCAGCCCAGAAAGGAAGCCAACACAATTCATAATTCATCTGAAGGGTGAGGTTTATTAGAATGAAAGGGCCTCAAGGCTATGAGTTTTGGGATAGGGGAGAGAAACACGAGATCTTAAAGACTTCCCTTTCAAGTTTAGGGAGGGGGCTGGAGAGATGGCTCAGTGGCTAAGAAGTCTAAGTTCAATTCCCTGCACCTAAGTTCAAAAGCCTCTTCCAGAAGTCCTAAGTTCAATTCCCTGCAACCACGTAATGCCATCCAATGCCCTCTTCTAGTGTGTCTGAAGACAGCAACAGTATACACATAAACATAGATATTTCTTTTTTTTTAAAGCCTTGGGAGGAAGCTCGTGTGTGTGTGTGTGTGTGTGTGTGTGTGTGTGTAAGAAAGCGGTGGTGCAAGCCTTTACTCCCAGCATTCAGGAGACTGAAATTGATGGTTAGTTACCTGTGAGTTTGAGGACAGTCTAGTCTACAGATTGGATTCCAGGCGCCCAAGACTACACAGTGAAACCCTGTCTGAGAGAGGAAAGAGTTGCTAGGAGACTTAATGGGCAGAGGAGCCAATCAGAGAGCAGCTTTAAGAGCAATCTTTGAAGTAGACCGCTGGACCGATCTCCTAAAGAAAAGAGAAAATTGACTTTAAAAAAAAAAAAAAGAAAAGGATTATCAGGAAGTTTCCTATCACCTTATCTAGCATAAGCCGGGACTGGGTAGGTCCGTAAATCATGACTGTTGTCACTTTACAGCATGGGTAGTTTGGCTCTATGTCCCCCTGAGAGTTGCAGAGAGGGACCACCTGCTTCAGACTGTGGGAGCTGGCCTGAAGTGTAGGCTAGCTCCCCTGTAATCCCATCACTGGAGAAGCAGAGGGGACAGGGTCAGGACACAGACAGATAAACAAAACATGCAGGCTAGTGTACAGGTGGGTATTTTAACTTCCGCATTACTGTGGACCTTGAACTTTGTAGGTGATAACATTGTGGTATATTGCAACGTAGAAAAGCTGGACGAGCCTGGAAATGTTAGGTGGTGATTTTATTTTTGGCTAGCTTTAGAGGCTGGGCAAAAGTTCTAACTCTGCTTTCTGGGCAGAGGTTCTAGTGAGGGTGGTCTTGAGTCTGCTGTCTGCCTGGAGCAGACCAGACCATATCATCCCAGCCTGTTTTTACAGAACTGCTCCTGTCAGTAAACGAAGTCAGATCTGGCTTGGTATAGCTCTTCCTTTGTGACTTATTAGAGGTCAGCTTCTTAACCTGTGAGTCATGTATGACCCTGTGAGTCTGGCTGAATGTAGGGACTGGCGAAGGATTTGTCTACAGTAGAAGTTTCTGAACAAATAATAACCAGAAATGAATGTAAAATAAATCTAGACATAATGAATTCAAGGTGTTTCTGACCACTAGACCACTAACTTGTAGCCTTGGTTTTGAACACACAGCATGCAGACTTCATGTTGCCATGCCGGCTTGGCTACTATCTGAGACTGTGGCGTACACTGTTGAAACAGTTGGTGATTCTGTGAAGTTGTCTCTGTCTCTGGCCAGGTCCTTGCCCATCCTTCCTCCAGGAGTGGACTGGGAAGACAGCAAAGGAAAACAGGAGTGACTTTATCTGCCTTATGGAAAGAAAGAATTCCAAAGGTCTCAGTGACAAGGGATATTTCTGAAATGGCTCTGAACACATTTCTGCTAGTTTGTACTTCATATTTAAAGTCATACTCTCAGCACTGAAAGTTGTAAAATAAGAATATCAATTTTGAAAACTTGTTGATGTTCTGACCCCAGAGTATCAAATATTCAGCCACAAGTTAATGTTTTGGTGTTTTTGTTTGGCTTTTGGTTTTTGGAGACAGGGTTTCTCTGTGTCGCCATGGCTACCCTGGAAGTCATTGTACAGAGTGGCCAGGGTGGTCTTGAACTCAGAGGTCTGGGATACCTCTATTTCCTGAGTCTTATGATTAAAGGTATGAGCCACCAATGTCTGGCCAGAATTTAATGTTTTATGTAAACATAAGCATGTATCTCATTAGGAAAGAATTTTTTCCATCTTAACAAATGGTTAAGTTATATATATAGTCCTAAGAATTGTTTTTAAGTATTTTATGAATTATCACCAAATGTTTATTTGTATATTTACTTTATATTACCTATATATTTATATACTCTGTGTTAGGAGTAGACACTCCTACTATTGGCTTCTCTCTATTGGCAGTGTACTTATAATAAATTTGTCTTAAAGGATAGAAAAACAAAAACAAGAGAATCTTCAGGAAATACACAAAACAGAGACTTTTGTGCAAACCTGCAAGAGAGGGCAAATAGTCTTGTGGCCTGCTAGTTCTTGCTTCAGTTTTTCCATCAAGTAAATAATTATAGAATGGAAAGTTTGAAGTCCACCACACACAAGCTTTATCACAGCAAAAATAGCACATACACAGGGAGCACAGCATACAAAGTCATAGCTCACTGAGTAACACGGTGCATGTGTGTGTGTGTGTGTGTGTTGTCAGAGCAGCATTTGCCCCTGGGAGTGTCCAGATGGTCTGCAGTTCCTTTCTCGGGCCAAACTCTGACCTATATACAATTGTGGAAAAGTGCAGGCACAGAATAAGGCCTGGAAGGAATGTCTTACAAAGCAAAACAAGACCACAGGGACAGGGAAGTAGAGGAGGAGGAACTCAAAGGGGCCAAAGAGCCTGCTTGTTCAAGTTCTGCTTGCAGAGCTGCCTTTAGTAGCTAGCTAAATGATGCATAAACAGCAGAGGGAAAAAAATAAAACTCGTTCATTCCTGATGTGAGCCTAGAGCCCCATTGTCTTCCTATGTCCAACCCACCTCCCATCTCCTGATGTGAGCCTAGAGAGGCCACCCATTCTGTAGCTGTGTCTCTGTCCACCCATTTATCTAGCCATCTCGTTTTCACCATCCCCTGCTGTGCTGGCCACTGCTGGACCAGCTGGGGCAGATTTTTCTTTTCTTTTTTAATGTTTTTAGTAGGGTGTTGGACAGGGCTTGATTGGACCTGACAGGATACACTTTGTGGGTTGGGTCATTTTAAATGACAGCAGGAACCTGGCTGGGTGACATAAGGTTGGGGGCCCTTTAAAGTTTCTCTTGGGGTTGGGCTGGCCTGGGTTTAGTGAGAGTGAGTTAGCCCATCCATCTTACCAGAGAGAAACAAACAAACAACAACAACAAAAAAAAACCCCAAAACCCTCCAATAGGGTTTCTTTCAACGAAGAACCTGGAAATAAGCAGTCTCAGTTCAAAAATTAATTGGAGCCAGGTATAATGACACACCTTTATTCTCAGCACTTGGGAGGTAGAGGCAGGTGGATTTCTGTGAGTTGGAGACCAGCCTGGTTTAGGTAATGAGTTCTAGGACAGCCAGGGTGCATAATAAGATCCTGTCCCAAAAAAAGTGGGGGTAGGAGGCAGGAGTGTGGTGATTCGAATATGAATGACCCTCATAGGCTCATAGATTTGAATGCTTGGTTACCAGGGAGGGCATTGGTAGAAATAGTCTCTTATGTACTGTGTAAAAGCATTCACCTGTCAGTAAAAAGCTACTGGCCAATGAGCTGAGGCAGATTAGAAGGTGGGACATCCAGGAGAGAAAGGGGAATTCTGGGTTTGAGTCAGGCTGGAGAGATTTGCTGAGGCACAGAGGAAGACGACTACATGAAAGTGAAGACCAGGTAACCAGCCATGTGGCAGGACTTAAACTAGAATAAACAGGATAATTAAGTTATGAGCTGGTTGGGGAACAGGCCCAAGCTTATGGCCTAAGCATTTATTCATAAATGTAACTAAGTCTCACAGCTGTTATTTTGGGGAACTCAGTGTGTGGAAGGGAAAGCCTGCAGTTATAAATGGTGCCCAACATAGGCCGGACTTAGCAAGAACCAGGCTTAAGGCGTGAACAAGCACTCCCTGGAAACAAAGCAGGTTTGTAGATCTGGGGAACTGAAGCCAAATGTATTTCACAGGCATGGTTCCTTTGAGAGAAACTGCTGCTCTGCAGCAAAGCTGGCTGCTGGGGAGAGTGGAGAGTTGGAACTTCAGCACCGCCACATAGGAAGGCTCTTCCTAGAGCCAGAGGCAGTTTCCTAGCTGGGCAGGAGGAGGCTAAGGAGAAAGCTAGGTGGCCTGTGAGAAAACCACAACCTAATTCTGGTCCACGTGAGAGAAATCTGTAATGGTGGGGCCAAAACAGGTGGCAACAGGCTGCAGCCCAAACCAACAGAGGCAGCCTGCTACCAGCCCAAAGTAGGTGGAGGGCAGAGGTGCCGGCCCTAAGTGGGTGAGTCAACCACCACTCCAAGGACAAGCTGAGAAGCTCCAGAGATGGCATGCACTGGAAATCCAAGCCCAGACACAAGCCCCTGACCAGGTAAATATCTTAGAAATGCTAAATACTAAACAAAGAATATATAAATAAAGAATATAAGTATATGATGTTATACAATATTATATAATTAATATAATAATAAAGTATAAAAATAAAATAGTCATAGGGAGAAAGTCTCTGAAGGAAGAAAGAAATTAAAAAGAAAAATATTCTCTATGTTCAAAATGGAGAGAAACACAAGGACACATGCATCTGGGTCTCATTTGATTTTGTTTCATTTATCAGCCACAAGTAATTATTTTCAATAATGATTACAATTTTATATATCATCTTTAAAAGAGATCAAAATAAAGCAGACTTAAAGAATGAAAGAACTGAGAAAGGATTAGGGGTTAGAGGATTCTTTAAATCAGAATAAAAAAACCATCAGAAGAATCCAATGTGGAACCTACAATAACAGCAAAAAGAGTAATTCCAGATAAGGAAGATCCACAAAAGCTTAAGGAGATTCCAGAATGGCAGCCTATAGAGATGTGAGATTAACAGGCTTCAGCTATAAACCAGCAGGGTCAGACTGGATATTTATATCGTCAAGGATCAGTTACTAGATGAAGATCTATATGCTGAGTTAAAAATACAAATTCTGTTTATTGAAGTCACCTTAGAGCAATGTCATACAATAGATTATATGTTTCATTTTGTAGAGTTTGGAGAATTAAGATATATACGTGTGTTGATACATCACACTATTGCTACATATTCAGAATTCCAATGGGCTTTTGCCTTGAATTCTGAAGATGAATCTGAGATTGCACATTTATTGGAGATGATGGCTATTGGAATCCAGGAGTCGCCCCACAAACCACATGTGCACCCATCTCGGTCAGATAGGGATAGATTATTGAGCATTAACCCCAGGACTTACCTCAGGGCTGCAGACCAGACTTGGGAGCTGACCGCGACCATGAATGCTTCCCAGGGCCAGTTTATAAAAGCAAAACCCACACTGAGCTCATGTGCAGGTGCAGGGAGCGCTGCCCAGTGGTCGGCTCTGACTCAAGCTATTTTGGCTGGATAGACAGAGCAGTTCTAACTGACCTTTATTCTGCTTGGTCCTAAGTGGGGCTTATTGTGGAATTTCTTAGGGTTGACAAACCTCAGAACGTACAGAGCATAATAGGGTGTGTGGTCAGCATGACCCTGCTCTGATCAGTTAAGCTGTTTTCCTGTGTCAGTAACAATATGAAATGAGTGGCAGGCATGGAACAGAATGGCTAAGATGCTGGGAAGCAGGCCTCAGCAATGGCTGTGCTGGAAATGCCTTTATACACAGAAGCTGATGATTCTCCAGCATGTACATCCACTACAATACAGTACAACAATAGTTTAGACATTATGGCATGAAACATGTTACAGATATACCTTACAATCCCACAGGCTAAGCAATTGTAGAGAGATCTAACAAGACTTTAAAAGAAGATGTTATTAGAACACAAGGGGGGGTTTGAGATCTCCCAGAGATAGATTAAATAATGTATTATTGACTTTAAATATTTAAAATGTTAATGAGATAAATAACATAAATACTAAAATAAACTAAAATTTATCAAGGACTGCTGAATTAGATCAGCATTAATACATGAGGCTCTAAATGTATAGTCTTAGAATGGAAGGAAGGAAATATGTTCCTTTGGGGGAGAGATTTTTACATTTGTTTTCACAGGGCAAGAAAAATTATGGATTCGTTCCAAATTGATAATCAGACTTGAAGATATTGGCTGGAAAGGAGAAATTGTGAAGACCAACCAAACAGGTAAAGTATATGCTGATCTCCCTACATGAGAGTAGCTCTCAGACCGTCTGGGACATGAAAATGTCTCCAGCCAGAACTTCAGCTATGCATAGACAATAATTGTGGGCTACAGAATACTCAAGACTTACCATACCATCCTTTCAAATGGCATAGATAGAAATCTATGTTTCAGTTTGGTTATACAGTCCAAACTAATTTATAAAGAAAGACAGATGCCTTATATGCTTGCACAGAGAGTGGACAATCATCTTTAACTGAGTTGTACATACTACACATTCTACACAGAAATGTATAGAGTTTTATGTTTGCATACACTAATAAAGTCAGTGCAACCCCAAAACATTCTCCTTGAGGAGGCTGAGATACTGAGACATATTTATTCCAGCATCCTGCTTGAACCAACCTCAGACTGTCTTAATAGCGGTTTCATCAAAACTTTCTTCCAGGACAGCTTCAAAGAAAGCTGCTGTGGTGGTTTGAATAGGTTTGGCCCCCATAGATCAGTGTTTGAATGCTTGGCACATGGGGAGTGGCACTATTAGGAGTTGTGGCCTTGTTGGAGTTTGTCACTGTGGGGGTGGGCTTTGAGGTCTCCTCCTATGCTCAGACTCTACCCAGTGCAGTGAGACCTTCCTCCTGGATGCCTGTGGATCAAGATGTAGAACTCTCTACTCTTCCAGTACCAAGTCTGCCTGGACACTGTTACAGGATATTTGGACCTGTTTCTAGTTGTGGTGTGGCTCAGCCCTTAAACACACCTTTAATCCCTCTGGCTGGAATACAGACATGCCCTTAGTATTTACCTTTAATCCCAAACACTGAAGGTAAAGTTAGTTTGTAAAAGGGAGCACTTGTGTTTGTGAGTGATGTCTAATTGAGTGGCAGACAAAGGGACAAATCAGAAAAATTTGACAGAATAGGATATGCCCAACTCTCAGGAGAAGAGAGAGGAAGGGGAAGCTACTTAGGGGAGAAACAGACAGTACAGAGGAAGACAGTACAGTAGAGGAATACAGTGGAGTGAAATGTTTTCCTTTATAAAAGTTATCTTGGTCATGCTGTTCTTTCACAGCAATGGAGACCCTAACTAAGATAGCTGCTGACCCCAGATGACCCCAATTCATCCAGCATCACAGACTGTTAGGCCCTGAACTTTCTTAGCATGCAGAAAGTGAACAACAAATGCTACAGCTAGCTTTCTTAAGACTGACCCATTTTCTAGGGGACCCCCAAAGGAAAATGATGTCCCAAATCAGCAGTAAGCAACTTAAAAGAGTGAAGCCCCTGTTCCCAAGAGGTGGGAGAGAGGGAGGAATTCTGGGTTTGAGTCAGGCTGGAGTGATTCACCTGTACACAGAGGAAGATGACTGCATGAAGGTGAAGACCAGGTAGCCAGGCACATGGAGAGACTTCATAGACTAGAATAAAGAGGATAATTAATTTTATGACCTAGTCAGGGAACAGGCCCAAGTTTATGGCCTGAGCATTTATTCTCAAGTATAATTAAGTCTCAGAGTTGTTATTTCAGGGAACTTAGTGCAGGTGGGAAAGTTTGCAGTTTCAAATGGCACCCAACATGGGGCACAGAATCAAGGCTTAGAGCCTGGAAAGTTCCTGGTGGAAGGAGTGAACAAGCACTCCCTGGAAACAAAGCAGGTTCCTAGGTAGATATGGGGAACTGAAGGCAGCTCTCTGATGTGAGCCTCTGCTAGCAATGGGAGCCTGGCTAGGCAGGCGGGTCCATGATCCAACAGTGAGTGCCTCCAGGCAGAGAGCCTTCCCCCAAGTGTTACAGCTCAGTAAAAACAGCCAGTCTCAGATGATCCTTGGGGAAATAACTTGTGTGCTTTAGTCCAGGTGGACAGGGACTGTATGAGCCTTGGGGAGTGGGATGGGAGTTAGGGGTAAATACATTCTGTTGGCTGAGGCTAAGATGCTGGTGATGCTCTGTTTGTGTGAGGAAGAATTCCAGGTGCTGTGCTACATGACTGACACTTGTGGTCACCTGGTTGGAGTTAGTGGTTACGTGCCTTGAAGCAGGCATGGGGACAAGGAGGGAGTTAGCTCTGCTCCTGCCACCTCAGACCCTGAGATCTTCAGGGTCTGAGCATGCTTCACCTCACAATCCCATGCCCATTCTTCTGATGGCATGGCCCATGTGCCTACAGATGGGTGCAGGGCGTGTGGGGGTGAGGCGGCTGGAGGTAAGACTAATAGTAAAGTACTAGGAGAGCAGCAGCACCATAGTCAGCACAATTACCATTTGCTATGAAGGTTGCTGCATGGAGACAATATTTCTTTTATATAGAGATACTTTTAGGCAAGAATGTTAAAGTAGCAATAAACCACATTGAAGGCCTGGGTGTATATGTCCTTAGGTGTGGTGCACTCCTCTCTGCATAGTTCCTGGGCCTCAGAAATACAACTTCTATTTTGTATTGTTAGCTTTTGTTTTTAGTAAAGATATCCTACCTTCCTACATCTCTGTGATCTGGGATTTTACCTTATCAACTATAGTCTTGTCATGGATTCAGTGGTCTCCATCCTGTGATCTCATTTAAGTTGCTTAGCAACTTCTTGTTAATAATCTCATAACTCAAAAACTGTTCATATGTCTATTGTTAAGATAAATGAAATGAATAAACTCTTGTTTAAGAAGCTCACTTTGAGAAGTCCTGGTTGTTGGTTTTTTTTTTTGTTTGTTTTTTTTTTTTTTTTCTGTTTGCTGAATTGCTTTGTTTTTGTCAACCTGACACAGGCTAGTCATCTGAGAAGGGAGAACCTCAACTGAGAGAACCCTTACATTAGATTGTCCCATAAGCAAGCCTGTGGGCTATTTTCTCCATCAATTATTGATATGGAAGGAGCCAGTCCACTGTGGGCGGTGTCCCCACTGGAGAGGGTTCTGGGTTGTATAAGCAAACCGAGGAGCAAGCTAGTAAGCAGCATTCCTCCATGCCTCTGCTTCAGTTCTGTCTCCAGGTTCCTGCTCTGACTTCCTTTGATGATGGACTGTGACGTGTAAGCCAAATAAACCCTTTCCTTCCCAAGTTGCTTTTGGTCATGGCGTTTTATCACAGCAATAGAAACACTAAGTCACACACACTCGTGTTCTTGGATGAGCCTCACTTCTTTCCTGAGCACCTTTTTGTGCCCAAATCTGTGTTTCAAATATCTTTTAATAAACTCTAACATACTGGCTTGTCCTGAAAATTCCTTTCTTCAGTGAGGCCAAGAACCCAGTTTTACCTGAGTGGACATCTCTGAAGAGTTCCTCAGATTGCTGGGCAAGGTATCAGGAGTAGTGTAGAGCTGGGTCTCTACCCCAGTTGCTGCTGTCTGTGAGAACAGATTTGGAGGTTGGCATAGATTGGATAATGCCCAAAGGAAATGTCTTCACGTTACATAGCAAAGATACAGAAGTTCTTTCTCTCCTGTGTGGAACCAGAGCAGCAAAATACATGTAAGCATCCCTGCACATACGGGATGGTAGGGCACAGGGAAGCTTACAGCTACAACAGACAAAAACAGGTGCTGTGGGAGCTAAATAAAGATTGACAGCACACAGCCCCATCGCTTGTACCGCTTTACGGAGGAGAGCAAGATGAACAGCTTCTGAACTGGGGAAACTTGCTCTCTGAAATACACAGTTCTTCCAGCTACATTTTATGGTATGCCAGAACGTTAAAAATCCTGTCATATTTCTTCTGCAACATATGTTTGACTTTCTGGTTTGAGCCTTATCTATTTCCATTTTGGAATAATTCTTAGGACAAAGTCCATCTTTAGTTTAAAAATGTTCTACACATAATTCCCTTTTCCTCTCTGCATCCTCTTACTAGGACATTTTCACCTTGTTTGCTTTGTTAACAAAATATACTAACCATCTAGTCATGAGACGGCAACATATCAAACTAAATTCAGCAACTTTTCAAGAGATAGCTGAATCCAAACTGGATGTATAACAGAATGAAACAAACTACATCATTTATCCATATGTAGCTAAACTACAAGTTCCTATTTTTGTACAAGTTTTTATATAGATTTTATTAATGCTCGAGGTTTTGAAAAGTTCTTCCATTTTTTTCCCCTCTGTGGTCTCACATGAATCTAAGAAAAGATTATCTGTATCCTTGGCTGACCAAGATAACAAAATTTTAACCATTTTGAGTAGCAAAACTATCTTAGAATGGGAAAAAAAAGGCAGAAAAAAAAAAAAAAACAACAAAAACCCACACAAAGCAGCTGATGTTAGAAAAGAGAAGGCAGGAAGAGGAATGCTTACAGAGTGTGGGGATGGAGTAACCTCTTGTGAGGCAGGGTTCTTCTCTACCATCCCTTATGGTCTTTAAGAGATAAGAACAGACCAAGGGCCCTAGGGGTTCTTGGTCAGAGAAAAACTTCAGTGACAGAGACAGCAGCAGAGGTTTAATGAGAGTTCATTTATCTGAGCAAAGGAAAAGTGTACCACCATTTTTCTGATGAGAAAGATGTGTGTGTCCAGTGTGTATTTGGAAAACCTGATTAATTCTGAAGATTTTCTCTTAGTCACAGATTTTCAGCAATTTTATGTTTAGTGGGATTTATCGAGTGCTTTGGATCTATGGATGCAATAATCATTTGAATATAAGAGGCCCCGACAGGCTCATGAGTTAAACCCTTGGTTCCAAGCTGGTGGTGCTATTTTGGTAGTTTCTGTGAACTATTAAGTTGCTGCCTACCGGGAGGATGTGCGTCACTGAGGATGTGCACTGAAGGTTTCCTAGCCCTGGTCCGTACCGTGTGCTTCCTGTCTATGAAGAGGTGAATAACCTATTCCTCTACATGTTCTCACTGGCTTCAGTTCTGGGCAGGTGCACAGGATCAAGCAACCTCTGATAAACCATGAGCCACAATGAAAATTTGCTTTTATAAGTTATGTTCCATTTATGTAGCTGAATGGATTACAAGCCTTAAACAACCAAACTTAACTCAAATTGTGCGTGTGTGCGTGCGTGCCTGCATGATGTGTGTGTGTGTGTGTGGTAAGCCAGAGGGCGACCTTGGCTGTTAGCTTATATTTTCAATCTCTTGTTCAGTGCTGCCTGTGTCAGGCTAGCTGGCCTTTCAGCTCCCAGCAATTCTCTTCTCTCTGCCTCTTGTCTCTCATTAGAGGCACGCTGAGATCAAAACCAGATACAAGCCATCCATGTGGATTCCACTATCTAGTCTCCAATTGTCAGGCTGATGCAGCAAGTGCTTCAACTACTTTCTTTATAAGTGCTCTCACCACTTGTAAAAGGAAAGCTTGATCCCTCTTTGTTACAGCTTATTAAAAAAGTTTCCGTCTTACTATTTTTAATTACGTACATACTTGTATGTATCTGGGGGTAGGGTATGTGCATAAGTGCAGGTGTCTTCTCCAGGCCCTTAAGATTTATTTTTATTAATTTTTAAACCCACAAACAAGTTCCCCTTGTTTCTTCTTTATGACTCCATTTGCTGGCCATTATGTCCGTGTTTTTTAGTATATACGTGACTATAAAAGCTATTTATCCTAAAGTCCTTGTCTGCTCGCTCTGTCCTGTGTGGGTCAGTGTGGAGTACGTGTTTCCTCATAAGTTTCCACTGATTTGTTGCAGGTGTAGCATGTTTGTTTGTTTGTTTGTTTAAATATATATTTCTTTACAGTTTTTCATTATATGGTGTTTCTAAAGATTTATTTCTATTATTTTATGTGTATGAGAGCTTTGCCTTCTTGTCTGATCATCACACATGCTGGTGCCAGAGGAGGTGGTGAACCTCCATGTGGGTGTTGGGAATCGAACCGGGGTCTTATGTAGCATTCACACTGACTGCAATCTACCCATATAAGGGAATGTTCTCTGTGTGTCAGTACTTAACTCTCCCAAAGCCCAACTCTTAGTTTACAAAGGCAATTAAGAGACAAATTCAACTCAGTAGTAAAGTGCTCGCTTAGTGTGTACAGACATTAGATTTGATTTTTAGTACATATATGTGCACACATGGGCATGCACACATGATACAAAATCAACCAACCAAAAAAACACACTGAAGGTTTTTTTTTTTTTTTTTTTTTTTTTTTTTTTTTTTTGGTTTTTCGAGACAAGGTTTCTCTGTATAGCCCTGGCTGTCCTGGAACTCACTCTGTAGACCAGGCTGGCCTCGAACTCAGAAATCCACCTGCCTCTGCCTCCCAAGTGCTGGGATTAAAGGCGTGCGCCACCACCGCCCGGCCACACTGAAGTTTTAAGCCAGGTACAGTGGTCCATGCTTGTAGACTCAGTACTTGGGAGGCTGAGGCAGGTGGATCTCTGTGAATTCGAGGACAGCCAGGTCTACATAGATGTTGTTATTGTTGTTATTTTGTTTTTTTGAGACAGGGTTTCTCTGTGCAGTCCTCTGTCCTGGAACTCTTTCTGTAGATCAGGCTGTTCTTGAACTCAGAGATCGACGTGCCTCTGCCCCCCAAGTATTAGGAGCAATCACTGCCTGTTGAGAGACTATCTCTCTTTTTTTTAATTAGTATACCCGAAATCTATTATATAAGTGAGGCTATACTATATGCAACCCTATACCATATCTTTTTATTTAGTGTCATATATTCATAACTTTCCTATAATTTTTTTTATAATTTTCTTTGAAAGCATGGTTTTAATGAGTTATCTACCATTTGCTCATATACCCTTAGGTAATAAATTCTTAAAATTTCTTATTTTTCAGGATTAGATTGGCTTTACATTTTTTCCCATTAATTTATTTATTCAATTAACATCCCAATCTCAGTCCCCTCACCCTCAGTCTCCCTCTCTGTACTGGCTGGTTTTGTGTGTCACACTTGACACAAGCTGGAGTTATAACAGAGAAAGCAGCCTTCCTTGAGGAAATGCCTCCATGAGATCCAGCTGTAAGGCATTTTCTCAATTAGTGATCAGGGGTGGGAGGGTCCATTGTGGGTGGTGCCATCCCTGGGCTGGTAGTCTTGGGTTCTATAAGAAAGCAAGCAACCCAGTAAGCAGCATCCCTCCATGGCCTCTGCATAAGCTCCTACCTCCAAGTTTCTGCCCTGTGTGAGTTCCTGTCCTGACTTCCTTTGGTGATGAACAGCAATGTGGAAGTGTAAGCTGAATAAACCTTTTCCTCTCCAACTTGCTTCTTGGTCATGATGTTGTGTGCAGAAATAGAAATCCTAAGATACCCTCACAAGTATCTCCTCCCATCCCCCTTTCCCTTCTCCTTTGAGAAGGGGGAGGCCCATCCTGGCAACTTCATCACTGCAGGATTAGGTAAATCCTCCCTCACTGAGGCCAGACAAGGCAGCCCAGTCAGAGGACCATGATCCACAGCAGGCAACAGAGTCAGGGACAGCCCCTGCTCCAGTTGTTGGGGGAACCACATGAAGATAAAGCTGTATATCTGCTACATATGTGTGAGGAGGCCTAGGTCCAGCCCATGCTTGCTTTTTAGTTGGTGGTTCAGTCTCTGGGAGCCCCAAGAGTCCAGGTTAGTTGACTCTGGGTCTTTCTATGGAGTTCCCATCCCTTCCATGTCCCTTACCTTCCCCCAACTCTTCCACAAAACTTCTGTAGTTCTGTCTAATTTTTGGCAGTAGGTCTCTATTTCAGTCAGCTACTGGGTGGAGCCTCTCAGAGGACAGTTACGCTATGCTCCTGTCTGCAAGCATAACAGAGTATCATTAATGCTGGCAGGGATTGGTTCTTGCCCATTGGATGGGTCTCAAATTGGGCCAGTTGTTGGTTGGCCATTCCCTCAGTCTGTTCCATCTTTGTCCATGCACTTCTTTAGGCAGGACAGATTTTGAGTTGAAGGTTTTGTGTGTCGGTGTCCTTATTCCTCCACTTGGAGTCCTGCCTGACTACAGCAGGTGGCCACTTCAGGATCCATATATCCCAATGCTTGGAGCCTCAGAGTCTCATAGACTCCCTGGAGCCTCAGAAAATTGGAAATCATTCTACCTCAAGACCCAGCTGTACCACTCCTGGGCATGCACCCAAAAGATGTTCTACCATACCACAAGGACACTTGCTCCATTGTGTTCATAGCAACTTTGTTCATAATAACCCAAAACTGGAAACAACCCAGATGTCGCTCAACTGAAGAATGGATAAAGAAAATGTGGTTTATTTACACAGTGGAATACTACTCAGCCATTAAAAATGAGAAAATCACGGAATTTCCAAGCAAATGGATGGAACTAGAAAATATAATCCTAAGTGAGGTAACCCAGACCCAAAAAGACATGCCTGGTATGTACTCACCTATAAGTGGCTATTATCCATCAAGTACAGGATACCGATGCTACAATCCACAGACCTAAAGAAACTAAATAACAAGGAGAGCTCAAGGAGGGACACTTGAATATCACTCAGAAGGGAAAATAAAATAGGCATCACAGGTGGATGGAGGGCGGGAACTGGTTGAGAGGGGGCATAGGGAGGGGAGTGGGGTGGTGATGAGGTCTGAGGAGAGCTGGGGAAAGAAGGCTGTGAGAGTGAACGGGAATTGGTGGCTGTTGGGGGTAGGGAGCATCTCTAGGTTGTGGCCAGAGACCTGGGATGGGGGAGGTTCCAGGGAGTCTATGGCTTCACAGTTTTGCTTTTACATAGACCTAAGAAACACATCCTTGAACACTAAATCTGTATTTCTAATTGTGATGGTTAGTCTTGTTGACAGACTCTAGAATTGCCTGGTAGAGGGGCCTCTGGCGTACCTGTGGGGGATTGTCATCTTAACTGTGGATGAGGCCAGGGCTGTGTGCATGGAATGCTGATCTGAGTGGGTTCATTCCTCTCTTCTTCCTGACTGTGGATTCGATGTGGCCAGAGTCTTCAAGTTCTCGCTGCCTGGACTGCCTTGCCGTGATGGACTGTAATCTGAAACCCTGTGTTAAAGAAACCCTTTCTCCTCTAAGTTGCTTTTGTTGGGAGGTTTGTCACAGCAATCAAGGTCAGACTTCTGTGTGGACAACCAGACTTGGACACGGTATAGCCTTTTTTTTTTTTTTTTTTTTTGACTGCATCTCCAAACCCAGGTTTTCATCGGTGGACACAGGCCTGGCGTGGTCAAGGGGGCAGACCTTTGTGGGAAAGTTTTCCTGAGTTCACAAAGTGACTAAAAATGGATACATTTGTTGTAATTGTGAGAGGTGGAGAATCTGAACAGGAACATGACCCTTCCAAGATTCGACAGCTAGTCTCTGAGGAACTCTTCCTCAGGCGCCAGGTGATCTGCAGACTGCAGAGGTGGCCAAAGCCTACAGCTTCAACAGTGTATGAATTCAAGCCCAAGACAATCAAGGAGCATATCTTTAAAAAATGTCTATGGTTTGGGAAGGTAGCTTAGTCAATGAAGTACTTGCTTCAGAAGCATGAAGACCTGAGTTTGAACCCCAGAACTCCTGCAAAAACGCCAGGTATGATGTCATATATGTCTTGTCCTAGGCTTATGGAGATGGAGATAGGTGGACCTCGGACTCACTGGCCAGCTTAACTGGTGACAGTGTACAGCTTTATCCACAGATGGTAAGCAGTTGAAAAGAAAATGAACTGAAATATAAATGTGAATAAATTTTTGCAAATATTGTCTGAAAAGACATAGATATGAAAAACATAAGCAAGAAGTTAAGAGTCCTGGAGGCTAGAGGCAAAAGAATCCAACATGAATTCAGTGGGAGTGCTGGAAGAAGGAAGGGAACAGAGTCCATATTTCTCTGATTGCATTTTTTGAGTCTAGAGGTTCACTATGTAGCCCAGGCTGTTCTCAAAACTGAACTTTTCCCGCCTCGGTATAGTAAATACTGGAATTACAGGCACGCACCACCATAGTTGGCTCTGAGACAGTATTTAAAAAGATAATGGGAAAGTATATTTTTAAGAGGTAATGGTTGTCAGATTTTTTTCACTAATGAAATACAGATTCATGTAATTAAAATCAGTGAGCCTCGGCAGAGGACATGTTAAATAAATCTACATGAAGATATACCGGATTGAAACCTCAGAACGCCAGCAATGGAGATATTCCACGTGCAGCTGAAGGAGAAAGACTTGTCAGTGTGTTGCAGTAGAAATGGATGTTGAGGCAAAAGGAAATGTTAACATTAAAACAGTGATGTTGGGAAACACTGAGTATGATATCTAAAAGGGCTTCGAGCCAGTGTCAGCAGGTCAGGAGGCTCTCCCAAAATCCGCTCCCATAAGAAAGGTATGCAAGTCATTGCTACCCTCACACATCACTTTTCTTTGGTGTGTGTGTGTGTGTAGGAGTCTCACTCTGCAGCCCTGATTGGCCTTGAACTCACTATGTAGACTAAGCTAGCCTCAGACTTGACCAACCTGCTTCGGCTTCCTGTATGCCAGGATTAAAGACACACACCACTAAGCCCGACTGTGCATTTTTGAAGATTGGATATTAAGTGGCTGTTAATCACTGTGCCCGGGGCTTATGTGTGGTACAGCACCTTTATTCAGATGGAGAAACTGAGTTCTGGTGCACTGGGCATGTTCGTGCCTCATGTTCAGAACGTTGGTGGCTAAAAGAAGATCTTAAGTCTGGAGAATCTGTGCTCTTGGAGCCAAAGAGAAACTCCACAGGAGAAGTGGGAGGTAACCCCTCCCCAGGTTGTTTATGCCTTTGGAATCTGAGTGTGATCATTGGATAAGAGGGAGGCTTGTGTGGGGTGTGAAAGTTATAGTCTGAGATGAGTTCAGGGTTATACAATCCCGATGAATCCTAAGAAAGCCTGGAGAGTTCGCAGAGAAGTCACACTCGTTGGCCATTCAGAAATTAAGAAAGTGGTTGAACAGGGTGTCCCATCTGACTATCTGAGCTGCTCCTGCTCTGTGATTTCCAGCCTCAACACTCTAGTGTCTTGTTCTTCATTCAAAACTAATTCCAGTGTGAGGCTCCCTACCCCTCCTCCTCTAGCCTGTCCATCACCGCTTTGATCTTCTCTCTCACTTCACAGTTGGCTCCATTTCTGCCCTTTCTCTCTACACAGAACTCCTTAGTAAACCTATGTTTCAACTTGGAGGTTTTCCATGCTCAGGACAGAGCCAAAGCCTAGGTGGCCCCAAGAAACAGCAATTCAGTTGATGAGCATAGCCTCAAGTTCTGGTGCCCACCGCTATCTCTGTCCAGGTTCTTCAGTCTGTACCATAGAGAGAAAGTTCAGTGTTGGCCTCTGGATGATGGACTGTGATTCCAGACCTCTTCACATCCTTTGAGACAGAGTCACTGTCCCGGTCCCATTAGCACTGTCGGGATAATGACATCTCTAGCTGGAGTCAGCACATTTTAAGAAGTTTCTTTTGGCCCCATCAGCACCCAGTGGAGAACAGCTCCGACAAGCTCTGATCAGCACCCTCGGGTGGACAGCTCCCTCCGCCACCCGGTAGGAGGTCTAGCGAGTTAGGAGGAGGTCTAGCGGGTTAGTAGGTCTGGTGGGTTAGGAGGTCTGGCTGGCTTCCTGACCAACTCTGCTTTTCGAAGTTATTGGGGCATGAATGCTGTTCCTAAGTCCTCGCCCCTCACCCGCCACGAGCCATCCACCTCCCAGGAGCGCTGCACAACGCCTTAACTAGAGGCGCACAGACCCGGGCCGCCTTGGTCCTGGCTCCTGGGTCTAGCGCACCCATTTCCCCCGCATCTTTCTCGGCTCCTGCAGAAACCTTTGGTCGACCTGCGCGTCTCTGCTTCCACCTATCCCTTCTCGCCTGATCCTCGCTAGGACCACGCAAGCTGCACGCCAGCTCTCCCGACCAGAATCTCACCACCACCGCTACCACCGCTACCACCACCACCTCGCATCCCGCATCCCCTCCTCGGCTCGACCCCCATTCCTCCGCCCCCACCTCAGGCCCCGCCCTGCGCCACTCCCTCCCCTCACCCCTGCGGCGCGGCTTGCTGCCGCGGTGTCCTGGCAGGGCGCTGAGGTGTGTCGCCGACGGGTGTCGCAGGGCGTGTCACGAGGTGAGTGGGGAGACAGAGGCCGCGAGCCTGAGCACCAAGGGCGAGCGGTGCTCCTCACCCCTCCCCCTCGCTGCCGGGCCGGCGGTTCCTGGGAAGATGGCGGATCGCGCGGAGATGTTTTCTCTCTCCACCTTTCACTCGCTGTCGCCTCCCGGCTGCAGGTACGCATTCGGCGGGTCTCATCTTCACCCAGGTCTCTTCGGCCTGCCACCCCACCCCATCGACTTCAACTACCCAGGCCGGGGGCTCCACCTTGGTTTGCTGGCCTCTGACTGATGCTCCCATCCCCCACCCTGGGCTCCGGGTCCCTCCGTGTTTGCTCCTTGTCGCGCAGACCCAATGGCACCCCCCTTCCCCCAGACACACATTCACTTCTCCCTTTAGGATACCGAACCGCACCCAGTCAGGACCGATGACCTAGCAAGGGTGGGGTCTCTGGGTTGACCCTTTGAGGGATTTTAGGCAGGGTTCTCAGCACCTAGTCCGTTCCTGGCAGTGTCCTTTGGACCTTGTTATGTCTCCTTCCATAGAGGCTAGGGCACGGCCCCTAGCCCCCCCCAGATGGCAGGGAGTGAAATCAAGCTTGAAGCTCTGGGGGTGAGATAGGGAAGTTGGAATTGGAGGGGGCTGGATCTTTAGATGTAGGCCTGTTCTGTTGGAGTGGGTAGGGACACAAGCAGAACAGCTGGACCCCTCCCTCTCCTGTTGTCGCAGCTCCCCTCCCCCTGTTGGTTCAAGGTATCTCCCTGAGGCTGAAGCTGTGACCCACAGGGGCTGGAAGCTTAGCTGAAAAGGAGTGGGAGGGGTTTGTGGAGGGATGCCTGCCTCCTCTGGGCTCATTTGCTGTGGTGGAGGAGGGGACCCAGGGAAGAGCAGTGCCTGGGGTCAAAATGACATGGCTTTAGCACATGAGTTGGAGGCCCTGGGAGCTGGACATTTCCCACCAATGTCCTCAGGATCAGCTCTCAGGCCAGGAGCCTAGGACAGGTGGCTCTCTGACCCTGGCATCCTCTTCAGGCCTCCCCAGGATATAAGCCTGGAAGAATTTGATGATGAAGACCTGTCTGAGATCACGGACGACTGTGGCCTGGGCCTTAGCTACGACTCGGACCACTGCGAGAAGGTGGGGTAAAGGGCTGGGTGTGTAGGATCTGAGTAAAGAAGAGGTTCACACAGGCTCAGTTTCCCTAACATTCTTGAGGGAGTCCTGAGTTCAGCTCCCATGCAAAATAATCCTCTGCTCTTGCTGATGGCCCTTTGGTGCCACTCTTCTTTCCTAACACGCCGTAGGCCCCTCAGACGGCCTTCTCTCGGCAGAGCTCCTCAGTGTAGTGCCCCAGGAGGAGGTGTGTGTCTTTGCTTGGGTGCTTCTGTCTTCAGATCACTCCCCATGAAGATCTAAACCTCCAATGTCTACCAAAACTCAACCTCTGTGGCCTCTCTAGCTCACCCCCTCTACAATCGTTCCCCTTCAGCCCTTCTGCTTCTATATGTCTCCATTTCCGTTTGTTTTGAGGAAATGCCACGTGTCAAGGGCTTTATAGGCATTGAGCAGAGCCAGATAGCAAGCCCACCCCAAACCCAACTTTCCGTTTTAGCGGGGCGGGGGGGGGGAGGTGAATACAAGTGAGAGAGTGATCACCCATATGCCAGTGGCCCTGTTCCAACTGGACACAAAGTGTGATGAGGGGAAAGGAATCCAATCCAGACTGAGGGAACCAGGAAGACTTGGCAGAGGAGATGTCAGTCATAGAACCCCGAGGTTAGTAGGAACCAGGCAGATGGGGTTAGGTAGGAGGGTGTGGAAGAGAGGAATTGCTGGCAGAAGGACTGGCTATGCCAAAGACCCCGGGGGTTGGTACAAACTCAGTGAATCATCAGAGTGCAGGCTCTCCATATTGATGGATTCGTCTGTTACTTATTGATGAGTCCCCGTGGGTGAGTACGCCAATGCAGAGTGTGGACATGACCCTGTTCTGGTGGTCTCATAGTCTGGTGTGTAAGCCATGAGCTGTGAATTGATAAAATGCTACGAAAGCAAGACTGGCAGTGTAAATACAACAGAGCTTGGAGGGTGAATAACGCGGGGTGGGGGTTAGTTGGGGTTATTCTGAGAATGTCTCAGAAACTGGGCCCTTCCAGAAGGGCAGCAATCCATATGCATCTTAAGCAGACTTTTTTTTTTTTTTTTTTTTTTAAATCAAACCAACCTGGCTCTATTGATGGGGTACAGTGAACTGGAAGGAACTCTTCAGTTTCCTGCTTCCCCCTCTTCTAGTGCCCGGATCTCCAAGTGATTGCTCTACTCAGCCCTGTCTTGTCCCTCCTTCCTGCAGGACAGTCTCTCCCTGGGTCGCTCGGAGCAGCCACACCCAATCTGTTCCTTCCAAGATGATTTCCAGGAGTTTGAGATGATCGATGACAACGAGGAGGGAAGACGACGAGGAGGACGACGAGGAGGAAGAGGAGGAAGAAGGAGACGGGGAGGGCAAAGCCGGGGAAGGAACCGGTTCACAGGCACTTGCTGGCGAGTCCCTTATCCCTCTCCTTCCCTAGAGGAGCCGCACAAGCTCCGACCCACCACTCTCCACCTGACTACACTTGGCGCACAGGTGAGCTTCCTGAGACGAGCAACACTCGAGTTGAGTTTGGCGTCTCTGTAGCAGGCCCTTCCTTCTCTTTATTGATGGAATGGTCCTCAGCTAGACTGATTTGTCGCCCTACCTAGGACTCCCTGAATAACAACAATGGAGGCTTTACCTCTGCACCCCCATCCTCCTGGCAGGAGACAGTGCTGCGTTCTCCAGCCCAGGAACCCCTTAAAGGTGAGGCACGGAGGTTCTTAGGAACCAATGAAAGAGGAAGGGAAGGGAGGAATGGCTGCTTGCTTGAGGGAGGCCTGCTTTCTGGAGTCAGTAACCCAACTCCCTGCCCTGCAGAGCTACCAGCCCCTCTCCTGCCAGCAGAAGAGGAGCCCGATGAAGTACAGTCCCTTGCACGCCCTGGTTGTGACTGTGAAGGAAACCAGCCCCCAGAGCCACCAGCATCCGGTGGAGCTTCTCTTCCTCTGATCCTGGTATTGAGGCTGACTTGAGAAGCCACTCTAGTGGAGGCCACGAGGGTCGGCGAAGCAGCCAGGAGCTCTCATCACCAGGCTCGGACTCTGAGGATGCAGGCGGCGCACGCCTCGGGCGCATGATCTCGTCCATTTCTGAGACAGAGCTGGAGCTGAGCAGTGACGGTGGCAGCAGCAGCGGCCGCTCATCACACCTCACCAACTCGATCGAGGAGGCTTCGTCCCCAGCCTCCGAGCCTGAGCCTGAGCCACATGAACCTCCCCGCCGCCCTGCCTTCCTGCCTGTGGGCCAGGATGACACCAACAGCGAATATGAGTCGGGCTCTGAGTCTGAGCCTGACCTGAGCGAGGATGCTGACTCGCCCTGGCTGCTCAGCAACCTGGTGAGCCGCATGATCTCTGAGGGCTCCTCACCCATTCGTTGCCCTGGCCAGTGCTTATCCCCTGCACCACGCCTGCCGGAAGAGGCTGCACCACAGGCCAACCCGGTACCCCAGGACTGCCAAGACCCTGAGGCAGTAGCAGGGCCCCACGTGGAGTTGGTGGACATGGACACCCTTTGCGGGCCACCTCCCCAGCCCCTGCAGCACCTCGGCTTGGTCCAGCGCAGCCTGGTCCCTGCCTTTTCCTTAGTAACCCAACACGGGATACCATCACCCCGCTTTGGGCCACACCGGGACGCACTGCCCGCCCTGGCCGCTCCTGCTCTGCTGCCTGCTCGAGGAGAGGAGGAGGAGGACGAGGAAGAGGACGAGGAGGATGAGGAGGATGCCGAGGACAGCGTGGTTCCCCCTGGCTCCAGGACTACAGGCTCTACCGCGCGCTGGATGCCTCACTGGTGTACGATGCAGTTAAATACACACTCGTGGTGGACGAGCACACGCAGCTAGAGCTGGTGAGCCTGCGGCGCTGTGCGGGCCTGGGCAACGACAGTGAAGAGGACAGCAGCTGCGAGGCCAGTGAGGAAGAGGCAGGAGCTACGTTACTAGGCAGTGACCAGGTGCCAGAGGATGCCTCTCCTGACAGTCCCGACCTCACCTTCTCCAAGAAGTTCCTCAATGTCTTTGTCAACAGCACATCACGATCCTCCAGTGAGTGGGAACTGGGGAGATGTGGGGTGGCTCCAGAGGAAGAAGTCCTAGGCCCTGTCTGGTCCCCCAAAGTGTCCAGGGGGCCTTAAGTTCTAGAGGTGGTCAAGGCTGGACCATTCATTTTTTTCCCCCTAGAACAATGGGCAGTGTTTATCTCCAAGTGGCAGGGAGTCAGCTCCCAGTGGGTTGTTCTTCCTTTCTTCCTTGACTTAGGATGCGCAAACGTTTGTTGCAGGGAGGGGATTTGGCTCCACCCTAAGGCCAGGCCTTTCAGTACTTTTCTTTCTCCATGGCATTCCTGACTCTCCCCATCTCTGTCTCTCTTGTCTGTCTCTCAGGCACTGAGTCCTTTGGTCTTTTTTCCTGTGTGGTCAATGGGGAGGAGAGAGAGCAAACACACCGGGCTGTCTTCAGGTACACTAACTGCCCTGGCCACGATGACCTGCCAGGCCCCGTCTACAGACTCCTTAGGACACTTTTGTACATGACATATCTCAGCCAGCATGGTCTCAATCAACCTCTCGCCCGACCTCAGGTTCATCCCTCGACATCCGGATGAGCTAGAGTTAGACGTGGATGACCCGGTGTTGGTGGAAGCCGAAGAGGATGACTTTTGGTTCCGTGGCTTCAACATGCGCACGGGCGAGCGTGGAGTGTTCCCGGCCTTCTACGCCCATGCAGTACCTGGTCCTGCCAAGGACCTGCTAGGTAAGATCCCACCTACAAGAAGAAGCTTGCCACCACAGACTTCCCCCTATATCACCCCTGACCGTGTGACTTCCTCTCCCTACCTCACCCCAGGGAGTAAGCGGAGCCCTTGCTGGGTGGATCGCTTCGATGTGCAGTTCCTGGGCTCCGTGGAGGTACCATGTCACCAGGGCAATGGCATCCTCTGTGCGGCCATGCAAAAGGTCAGTGTGGAGCAAGTGGCAGGCACGGCTGGAGGCCCACCTGAATGTCACTCCAGTCTCACAGGGTGGCACAGCTCCCGTGGCCCCCAAGCCTTGAAGGGAGATGTTATATCTAGGGCTGGCTCTCAGACCTGATTCAGAAGCCCAATCAGAAAGACCCAGAGCAGAGTGAAGCCGCTGTCTTTTACCTGCAGGTCTATTGGTCAGTTCAAGTAAAGCTGTCCCTCTCTGCTGATTCCTCCTCCCTGAGGCCGTCAACCTTCTGTCTGAAATTCAAATCAACCTCATGTCCTCTTCCCTGGGAATCCCTGGTTCACCAGTGGACAGTTATCAGTACCTGCTGCTTGCCCGCAGAAGCTGAGCCGGTGTGCCCTGGGTAGCAGGACAGACCAGATCTAGATCAAAGAGCTCCGGCTGGGTTATGGGATCATCAGGCAGTGAGCGAGGTGCTGGTGGTGTGGGCACAACAAGTTCTTGCACCTGCACCAACCGGAGCTGCCTGGTTGGAACAGACGGGAGGACTGCCGAGTGATGAGAGCAAAGTGGCCAAGTCATCCAGAATTATCTCTGGGTCCTTGGTGCCAAGAGCACGAAGACAATCTAAAAATGAACAGAGGCAGAGAGAGAGAGAGAGAGAGAGAGAGAGAGAGAGAGAGAGAGAGAGAGAGAAAGAGAGAGACAGAGAGCGCATGATGGGTTCCTCAAGGCCCCCTCCCCCACCTTCTTCTCTGTCTTCTCCTCAGATAGCCACAGCCCGGAAACTAACGGTCCACCTGCGTCCTCCTGCCTCTTGTGACCTTGAGATCTCTCTTCGGGGGGTCAAGCTGAGTCTGAGTGGAGGAGGACCTGAGGTGGGAGCGTGACAGACTGGGGACCAGAGGGAGGCTTGGAGGTGGTGGCGGGGTGGTTCAAGCCAGGGAAAACTGTGGGGCCGGGGCATCCAGGAAGCATGGAGTAGGAGCGGTCACAGGCTTTCCTTAGCCAATCTGGGATGATTCTGCTCACCTCCAGTTCCAGCGTTGCAGCCACTTCTTCCAGATGAAGAACATCTCATTCTGTGGCTGTCATCCCCGAAACAGCTGGTAAGAACTTAACCTGTTCCCTGCCCCTGTATTCCTTCAACCACTGCTCACCGAGGGCCGCCTGTTCTCCAATCCCCGCCCACCCTTAGGGCTCCACCCATACCGATACGGTGCCCAATCCACGCCAATCAGGCTAGACGCTGGTCCAGCTGCAGTCCTCCAGAGATGCATCAGAATCCACCCCAGTTCCACTACCAGGAGTCTTAAGGGAAGCTGTGATGGGTGGATGGTTAATTTGCTTTACTACGAAGTAGGTGGAGGCTGAGGAGTACCTGGCGTGTCCAGTCTGGATACGGTTAGGGATACATGGTATCAGGTATTAAGGTCACAGACGGCCTCCTTTAGCTGCCACAGACTGACTGTGCCCTTCGGCCAGACCCTAATGCTTTCTATGCTTCGTTTCCATCAGTACATCTACCTCAGAGGGCTATTATGAAATGTGTGAATTAATATAAATGCTTTAGATGGGGCCTTAATAATACTTACAAATAACACTTGTTAGGTAGGCGCAGTAGACCTGATCTGATTGGCTGCAGTTTTGGGGTGGAATAGAATCTGGAGTCTGAAGCTACTCGTCTGGATAACAGTTGCTGTTAGTATTAATGGGGTGCCCAAGGCTAGGTCAGTGCTCTGACACCCACCTTGCCAATGTCCTCACAGCTATTTTGGCTTCATCACCAAACACCCGCTGCTAAGCCGCTTTGCCTGCCACGTCTTTGTGTCCCAGGAGTCTATGAGACCAGTGGCCCGGAGCGTGGGGTGAGTGAGAAGACAGAGCAGGAACCCAGGGAGGGTACAGGGCGTGGGAAGGCCCAGGTGCATGAAAGGGCGGGGCATGACTGCAGGTTGCTAGAAAGGGTGCCGTGTGCACATAGTTGCTACTCAAGACAGTAGTGCCGGCTGGGGAAAGCGCTGGGCTAAGCACTGCCGTCTCCCTCTTTGCAGCCGGGCCTTCCTGGAGTACTACCAGGAGCACCTGGCATTTGCCTGCCCCACAGAGGATATCTACCTGGAGTAGCACCCACCCCTCTCAGCTCCCGTCTACACAGCTCTGGGTATCTCAAGGCCACCATGGCTTGAGCAAGGACTTGGATCGGGGACGTTTGGAACCTTACGTTGTGGGAGTCTTGGGCTGGGAACTTTTCTCCTTTATCCCCAGGTCATGGCTTTTGGGAGCTGTTGGGGATAGGAGCCTCGGCAGCCATATTTTTCTTCCGATGCATCTTTTCCTCTCTTGTCCTCACTTGTCCCATTCCTTCGACTGCCTTTCCTCCGTCTCTCACCCCTTTCTGTGCCTGTAGACCTTGCTCTTTGCTCTCTCTTTTGGAGGTAGAACTTGAGGGAGGGGAGTAGGCTCAAGGTAACGGATGAAGTCAGGTCCCCCAGTGGTTCCCTCCTGCCCTTCTCTTGTGATTTATAAATGAATTTTAATTTTTATAGTGAATCTCAAGGGATCATCCCACCTTTGATCACAGGAAGGGGTCCTAGCCCCAAACTCACAGGGAGCTGGGGAAGGAGGGGGAGGTGTGTCTAAGAGAACCTTAGGGTAACTAGGTGGTTCTTGATGCTCACCCAAAGCCCCCAATGCTGCTAGGAGGAGAGCACCCACAAAGGGTGCTTCCCACAGGTCATCTGCTTTTACCGCTAACACCCCTGCAGTCCAGCGAGTGAGTATCTGCCCTGCGTGCGCCACCTGCTGTGTACGTAGGCCCCGCCCATGGCATTAATAAACTCTGCTTGGTGTGACCCTGGCTGTTTTTAAGGTGGTGCCAAAGTGGGGTCCAGGTCTCAGGTACTGTCTGTGGCAATGGGAAGGGAGGACCCAGGGTGAGGGGGTTATGGGAGGAGTCTTCAGAGCTTTCTGAAGTCCTGTTGAGGGTGGATCACTGCATGCTATGCTAGAGCCTTGCTGAAGGTGGTGTCTGGAGGCCCTCACAGACATTTACTCCAAACACACTTGATTTCCTGCAGAGATAGCCCAGGCCTGAAAGCATTGACCACAGACCCATGTGGGGTATGGGAGAGGTGTGGCTCAGATCATGGTGGTGTGGTGTGTGTGTGTGCGCGTGCCACAAACAACTTGAAAAACAATGTCTGTGGATCTCAAAAAAAATTTTTTTTTAAGTCTTACATGGTAAGCCAGAAGAAAATAAGTGACTTTTTAAAAACCAAAAAAAACATAACCAAACCATGCCCGTAGGTGACTTTAGACCTCACCAAGATTCTCTCCTGGGACCCTCGAAGGGTTCCAACCTCAGGGGAATGATCCTTATGACAGTAGGTGGTCCCTGACCTTAAGCAGAACTTTAGAAAGAGAAGGGTGACGGCTGTGAGTGACACAGTGAACAGTTTCTACAGTTCGTACATAAAAATAAAGCAAACCCTTGTCTCATTAGCCTGGTGTGGTAGCGCATACTTAACATCATAGAACACGGAGACTGAGACAGGATGACTGTGAACTTAAGGCTAACCTAGGCTATGATGATGTGATGCTGTCTCCCCTCCATTCCCCAAAAAAGAGTGACTATAAAAATCATCTTTAGTTAAAGGTTACTTCAGTGTGGCAACAAAACAAAAAAATACTCACAATATATGTGAATATCAGGGACGAAGACCAGTTGCTGTGGAATTGTCAATTTTTTAGTGTCTGTGCCGGGGACCTCCCATGTGTCCAGGAAAATCTGTAAATATCTTTCTGCTACTTAGTGATGCTGTAAAGATGCAGATAGCCACTTGGGGGCAGTATGAAACCTGTACCCTTGTGCTGGTGGTGGAGGCATGGCCTCCAGACTTAAACAGCTTTGCAGCAGAGACCATTCCACCCAGCCTTCCTCCCCTGACCCTCTATGTCTCTTTGGGTTTTCATATGGTTAGCATTTGCCCTCCTACCTGGCAATTAGGACAGCTGTGGGACATGCTTGGTGGCCTTTCCTTGCTGCTTTCCTCCTACCTCCCTGGCTTGCCCCACAAGCCCTGTCCTGTCCTGGGTTCTTCCTTACTGGCTTCAAGGCAGGTGAGCATAGGGAATAGTTTAGTTACCTGGGACTCCACTTGGTCTGGCCTATACCCCTCTTCTAATAATGCACTTGGCAGCCTGACATCCTTACCTGCATGCCCTATGCACATACACCCCTCTCCAAACAACATACCTAGCAATCTGTGGGTAACCTAGGACCCCCACCTGCACTGAGATGCACAGGTATTCCACTCTAAAAAGTGGGATAAGCTTCTCTTTCCCTTAAAGGTTACTAAACTTTAGATCCTATCCAGTCATATTACAGTTATGTCCAGTATCAGAACAGGAGACTGGTTTGGTGTGAACTGGATTGGGATGCATGTGCATTAAGGCAAAATGTTTTGTAGATGAACTTTTAGGGGAGAATTTCCTATTTACCATTTTATATCTATGCATAGTTGGGCATGCATATGATTAAAACAAGATGCATTATGGGGAGGGACCTGTGCACTGGACAGAGGGTTTCTGTTTTCCAAGCCTGCCCTTCAAAATAGAGAACCACCCAAACTATGCCAATAGTATCTCCTCCTTCCTTTAGTCTCCATAAAAGAAACCTCTAGGCAACAACTTGGGGCCCTTGAACATAGTATCTCCACTTATATGGTCCTCGATCACTCTTGACAGCATATTTGACCTGTACTGTCGCTTTGCTTTGAATAAAACTAACCTGGCTTATAAGGTGTGTGCTTATTTCAGTTTCTCACATCAGATGCCAAGAGCCTGAAAATACCCAGTCCAGACAAAGACCACTGATAATAGCTTTGTACCTCCCACAGAACTGCCCATGAGGGCAGATGTGTTGTGTTGTATGTGTTGTGTGGCCCACTAACCCCCAGCTCCAGCTGACAGGACAATTGCTTCCATAGAGTCAATCAGTCGGTCACTGGGCTAGTGCTGAGAAGGATTAGTTGTAAAGGACCCTGTGTCTGTTCTGGGGACACCACATACACTTTGAATTAAAGTTTGAATTTACAAGAGACTTTTCCCCACCCACTGTATCCATTTGTGATCTGTGTTTTACTTTTTTTTTTTTTCTTCTCAGTCACTTGAACCTCAGGGCTGAGGATAAACCTGATTCCTCTGCCACCCTCACCTTGCTACCCTTCAGTTTGTCTATGGTCCCCACCTTCTTGACTTGGATCAAATTGCCTTGAGTTTCTTCCTCGACCTTTGTACAAAAAACCAGCCCTCTTGGGGCTCCCCATGGCACTAGCACCTGCAGTCATCTGGGTAGATCACTGTCTTTAAGCTGCAGCAATTCCTTTGAGGCCTCAGCCTGGTCTACCCATCCTCCTCTCAGCTCCCTTCCCCTCCCCTGTCACTACCAGTGTTCCATGAACACCTGCTGCCAGTCCCTGTCTGTTGCCCGGCAACCATCCCCTTGGGCATTAGGAGCCCTGAGCCTTGGGTCACCTGCTCACTTCCTTGTTGCTGTAATATCCTAGGTCCTCCAGACAGTGCAGCATCTGGTTTGATGCAAAAACCTCAGAGCTCTGTGGAATGCTTCTAACTCTGTCTTAGGTTTTACTGCTGTGAGCAGACACTATGACCAAGGCAACTCCCTCTGTGAAATATTTCTAACTCTGTCTTAGGGTTTTACCCTCTGTGAGCAGACACCATGACCAAGGCAACTCTTATAAAGGACAACATTTAATTGGGCCTGACTCACAGGTTCGGAGGTTCAGTACATTATCATCAAGGCGGGAGCATGACAGCATCCAGGCAGGCGTGGGGCAGCTGAGAGTTCTACATCTTTATCTGAAGGCTGCTAGGAGAACACTGGCTTCCGGGCAGCTAGGATGAGGGTCTTAAAGCCCACCGTCACAGTGACACACCTCCTCCAATAAGGCCACACCTTCTAATAGTGCCACTGCCTGGGCCAAGCTTATACAAACCATCACACTCCGGTACTCTTACCTGTGGAAACCTAGCTCAAGAGAAGCACCCTAAAACAAAGTTTTCTACAAAAAACAGATATGTTGATTTATATTCTCACTTAAATTACTGAAGGTAGGCTAGAGCGTGGCTCATGCTGGAATGTGTGCCTTCCTGCATGAAGCCTTGTGTTCAGCTTCTAGCAACACATACATGGAAACAACAAAACAAAAGAAAGCATACAAGCAATTCACTACTGAGCAACAGGGTTTACTAAATTGAGGTATATTTACACAATTGGGAATATTAAGACGATATGAAAAATATGCTTGTAAATATTCTTTAATAAAGTCATGTAATCGTATTAAGAGAAATATGGAGAATTATATATAGTATGTTAGAGATTGTGAGTTAAAAACTACTGAGAGGAAATTTTAAAAGTAACAGTTGAAGCCAAGGGAAAGGCTGAAAAATAAACTTATCAAAAATTTTAAGCTGGACAGTGGTGGCACACACCTTCAATCTCAGCACTTAGGAGGCAGAGGCAGGTGGATCTCTGAGTTCAAGGCCAGCCTTGTCTACAGAGTGAATTTCAGGACAGTCAAGGCTATAAAGAGAAACCATGTCTTGAAAAATGAAAAAAAAAAAAAAAAAAAAAACCAATTTTCTTTTCAGAGTCAGCTGGGCAGTATGAAGGGAGTCAGGGCGGGAACTCAAGGCAGGTACTGAAGCAGAACTATAGAGCGATGCTATTTACTGGCTTGTTTCTCTGCTTTCTTATACAACCCAGGGCCACCTGCCTAGGGTGGCACTTCCACCTCTGTGGGCTGGGCCTACATCAATCATTAACCAAGAAAATGCACACAGACTTGCCTACAGGCCAATCTGGTGGAAGCATTTTCTCAACTGATATTCCCTCTTCCCAAGTGATACTATCTTGTGTCAAGTTGATTAAAAAAAACAAAAAAAAACAAACCCTAGGACACCTTGTAAATAAGGAATTGTGACCCTCCTTATTAGAAGGACCTATCTTTTGAAAGTCTTATCTTGCTGGGCAGTGGTGGCACACACCTTTAATAGCAGCACTTGGGAGGCAGAGGCAGGTGAATTTCTGAGTTTGAGGCCAGCCTTGTAGATGAGGAGTGAGTTCCAGGACAGTCAGGGCTATACAGAGAAACCCTGTCTCGAAAAACAAAAGCAACAACAAGAAGAAGAACAACAAAAAACCCAACCCAAACCAAAACCCCCCCAAAACAAACAAACAAAAAAGAGAGAGTCTTATCTCATGCAGGTAATTGGAACTGCTCTGATTTTGCGAGGGGAATGGCCATGTCTTACGGAAAAGACAGAGCCTTACACTGGCCCACACTGGGATGCTCTCAGTTAAGGTTTATTCAATTCGGAGTTCTACAAAAGGAAGTCATACTGTCCAGATATGGCTCCTTCCTCAGAAGGGCCCTTCTTCTAAAATAAGGTAGCAGGTCCCTGAGGCCTTGTTTCTCTATCCTGAATACGGCACTTAACTCTGAACCTTCTGTCAATAGTGTACCTCAGAGCTTGACTTCTCCAGTCTCTTTTTACTAGGCACGCATTTACTGAGAGTAGGAGGCCAGCGTGAAAGCATTTAATTTCCTCCTGTGTCAACTAATATTCTATGACCACAGCCAACCAGTAGAAATGTCTGAAAGGGAATCTATCGGGAGGATACTGGAGTCAGAGGAGTGCAGAGCAAAAGCCACTAAAAGGATTTCCTCTGAGGGATTGGTGGGTACTATCTGGCTCTGCTAGGGACAGTTGAAGCGTGGGAGTAGAGATACACTTTCTGCAATGGGCAGAAGTCCGCACAGGGAATTGGGAGTTCTTGAGGTAGGCAGGCTCTGGAAACTCAACGGCTAATGTACTTCTTGATCCGTTTTATTGCAGTGTGTGTAGAATGGCGGGGACTGTGGAGTCATGAATCTAATCACGTCCAAATGTCCCTTCTCTCCTGGGCCTGGGAGTGTAGCGGCTTGGAAGACCCCAGAGTCTTTCTCGCTCATGATCCTTTCTCCCGAGGAGGCTGTCTGAGAGGGAGGATCCAGCTCTCTCTCTCCTAGGAGTGTGCATACAAGACTGCTTCAGGAATGGTTTATGTATGATCGAGCAGCACCGGTGATCAACAAGCAGTACCTTGGCCCCTCACGGTATCATCACTTTGCCTCCCACAGAGGGTCAGAGGGAGGCTGGAGGGACACAAATACACGTACACTTCCTTCGTTACTGATGGGTAGACAGGGATTTTTGACTCCTAAAGGGAGTGTTCATGGTGATGCAAGGGTTAGTGTTGAATGAAACGACTGGGGTTAAATATTATAACACCACAGAGAATAGTGTTTGGGTATGGCGGGACTGAGTTCCCTGACTAAGGTTACTAGACTATCTGACTGGTCTGATGATACATTGTTACTGCAAAAGTATCTAGTTCTAGGAGTACCAACGGATTGGGCCCCTCATGGATTGAATCACTTGTAGCCATGTTGTGCAGAGCAAAGGGGTTCTATTATCTTGAGGCGGTCTTCAAGAGGCTAACAGGGATTTGAGATTTTATAGAAAGGGGCACTGAACGGGGACGGGGGTAGGGGGCTTCAGAGTTTACATAACCAAGAGGAGAGCTGATCTTGGTCAGGTGGTTATTTCATTTTTTGTTCTGCGAGGGATTCTGGAGAAGTGACCATTGTTATTATTTGAGAAGAACAATCTGGTGTCCAAAAGATTCTCCAGGGTGCAACACTGCCATCAGAGGTAGGTAGTTGCCCTCATTTGAGGGGCGATCTGTCTTGCAAGGCTTACCTGTTGTTTTGGGGATGGTTTGAATCCCTTGATGTAAAGATGTTTAATCAAGTAGTTCTCATCAGTCCTGTCATTCCAGTACAAAGTAACCGAGGGAGACATTGACTCAGGAGGGAAAAAAGTTAAAGGTAACAAATAGAGCCAGAGAAGGTCAAAATGGAGTTAGCCCAGTGACTTGTGCCCTCTTTGAAAACTCCTTTTGTAATTAAGAACATTCAGAAAAGGCGAATTGAATAAAAACATCATTCCATGAAACCGTCCCTTCTACTCCCCCTTCTGGTCACTTGGGAAAATGCATGGGAAAGGTGCTGGCTCCCCCCACCCTACACATCCCCCACCTTAGCATAGAAATAATAAAGGAAGATGTCCTTTGATGGCACTTTGCTTCAGAAATGCACAGAAAACATGGTGAAATCAGAATTGTGTTAGAACAGAATCTGGGAGCCATAATAACTGAGTGCATGTATGAATGAATGAATGTGTGTATATATTCAAGTGCATGTGTGCTTGTGTGCATGTGCCTGTGACATTCATGTGTGAACATACCTGTATCTGTATGCATGCAATGCATGAATGCCCATGTTATACCTGTGTAAATGTGTGCACACATGAAGCACGTGTGTGTATATAGGCATGCCTATTTGTGTGGGCACATGTAAGTACACATAAGTGTGCCTATGTGAGAATATGTTACAGTAGGCTAAAACGATGAGAAACAAGCACTTATGCATGCATATGCATCATAGCAAAGACACATTAGCAGCTAACCTGTCTGGCCAACTCCTGCCCTGTGATTACGCTCTCAAATGACCAGGTTTATTGCTATCAAAGATTAGTACATATTTTATCAGTGTAAACCACAGAACAATATAAGAAAATATGGAAATCCTGAGTGTGTAGATTGACTGACTTATTTACACACACGCTTTATGTCACCATCCCCTATTCAGACTGTCATATCCCCAGGTTTCCTATTGTCTGTCTAGGCAATACCCACATACCACACTGGTTTCTATGACAATGAAGTCTCCCATGCACCTCACATCCCTGCGTTAAGTTCATTTCTATCCTTTGAGGACACCTTGCTCCAGTACTACAGTGTAAGAAAATATGATGGGATCAGCATTTAAATATGCCCCATGCCAGTGAAAGAATGGATCAGAAACTCTTCCCAAAGGTTGTACCCAGGTGCTGATGTTTACTGGTTTTGATAGAGGACTAGTTGTTATTTTTGTGTGTGTCGTTGTTGCTTTTGAATGTGACATATAGGTAATCCATCTGTTTCAGTTCTATCTTCACCTTGAACTGAGGTACCAATCATCTGGGACCAGTCCTCCGATTAGACAAATGATGGAGCTCTTTAAGCCAGCATCGGTTCCTACTGGATAGCCCCAAAGAAACCTCTGTGTGCAGAGCCTGGGACACAGCAGACCCCGGAGTGTGCTTAGTGTAGTTCCTTAACCAGATAAGAGGTTATGGAAGAGATATGTGGAAATTGGAGATGTGAAAGACCCCAAGCAAGCATCTGGTACCACAAGGTGTTCCCTCCCCTCAAAGTGGACACCATGCACTCTATTCAGGCTTCGTTTCTGTCAGGCTACATCAGCTGCAAGCGACAAATAGCTCACCAGCAGAAACATCAACAGGCAAGATCTACTTTTTAAATTTGATGCTTTTCAGACAGGCAGCTGGACAAGCTGGTTTAATATTTGCATGATTCCATCTGGGACCGGCAACATTGCCAACGTTAGGTCTTCACTCAGATCATTCCAACCTCTCTCTACCAGAAGTTTTAGACACATGCCACTTCTGGACCAATTACTGTAATGTAACCAGCTCAGACTGGTCACCACCCTAAAGGAGAGAGGCTGTATGCTTGCCCTCAGGAAGTCTGCCCCCATTGAAAAAAGGCAACAGTAGTTGGCTAGAGATATTGACACACTCCAAGGGTACCATTCTAATGTGACCAATACTGAGGAGCACCCGGGATTCAATATATACCTGGACATGCCAGCACACTATTCCATGGAAACACAGGTAGGTTGTCAAAAGTCCCTTTCTACAGAGGCTAACATCTGAGGCAGAATATTGCCAATAGAGAGATCACCCAAGCCAGCTTGCAGTGGGATCAAGGAAATGGTGGGTCACTGAAGGAATCTGAAATTTGAACATGGTGGACTACAACCCAATAGGCTTTTTTTTTTTTTATATTTATTATTATTGTTGTTGTTGCTTTCGAGTGTGTGATGTATGTAAGTTCAGACGTGTGGGCCACAGAGCATATGGGGAGATCAGAACACAACTTTGGGGATCTAGTTCTCTTCCTGTCTTGTTGAGGCAGAGCCTCTTTTATTTCTACCACGCTGTATACTCTAGGCTACCTGGTCTGCAAGATTCTGGACAATTCTTTCTTCTTTCCTGTCTCCCCTTAGGCTGCTGGGATTACGGATGTGGGCCACTCTATCTGGCTTTTTCATGTGAGTTTCTGGGGAATGAACTCAGGTTGCCAGGTTTGCATGGCAAGCATTTTCCCCCAGAGTCATCTTATTAGCCCCTGATAGATATTTCTAAAAGATTACTCTCTAAAAGATTACTCTGTAGACAACCTTTTTTTTTTTTTTTTAGTAGAAAATTAGATAGGACACGGAGACTTGAAGTATGCACAAAGGAGAAAGTCAGAGCTTGAGAGGCTGGTAAGCCCCATGAGGCGGTCTCAGAAGCTGCTAATGGTCCTTCCTGGGATCTAGCAGGGTCCCCAGTTCCTTAACTTTACTGGAATGATCAGCTTATCACCTAATTCCAGACGACTGATTTTCTTTAAGAACCAAGGTGGCCAGTTCCAGGGCCTCTAACAATGCTTCTTAGGAAAACCTGTCTTCCAGGGGCTTTGCATCTTTAGGGTCTCTCTGCCGTCACCACTCCTCCCTCACAGTTCCTGGCACTTGAACTCACTACCGGTTTCTGGAATGGACATGTCCAATGCTTCGTCGATGTGTCCATGGACACACGCAGATCACCAGGGTGGAACAAATTTCAGCTGATGTTATTACATTACCGGATACAAACTACACACTTGTCCCTGTCCCTCTGGTGAATCACCACACACTCAGGACAGGGCTAGGGGTCCTGGGCTACCCTTGAGGGACCCCTGTGATTTCTCCAGTCCCTTCAGGACTGGAAGTCTGGGCAGCGGCAGCAGGCTGGGTGGGGAGAGCAGCTCGGCTGACAGCAGATCTGCAGGGCAGGGTCCTCACCCTTGGCTATCTGGCTGGGGCTGAAGGTCATAGCTGCATCATACTGGGCCTTGAGCAGCTGGATGTGCCTCAGAGCCCGGAGAACTTCTGGAGAGATCTCTGCTATACTTTCCAAAAGATTGTAGTTCTCACCAGGGTCCTTAGACAAGTCGTAGAGCAGTGGGGGCTCATGAGCCGTCAGACGGTTGGCAGCGTGACAGGCAGGGTCTGAAGTGGTGTCGCTGTGAGCAGAGCCTGAGGAGGGGTCAGCTTTTTACACAAGAAGGGGCAGAGGACAGAGCAGCTCGGGGGTCAGCAGCAGGGTTAGGGAGGGGAAGCCAGAAAGAGAAGCGGGTTACCCTGGGTAAAGAAATGAGCCTTGTATTTCCCATTCCGAACAGCAAAGACCCCATGGATCTCGTCCGGGTAGGGTGGGTAGAAGAAGACAGACTTCCGTGGGCTCTGAGGGAAAAGTCAGGATGACAGGGTAGGAGAGACCTCTAAAAGCTCTCGCTTAACGCCCAGTTGTGGACTCCCCCACTTTGGCCCACCCAGGATCCTGAGAGGTGATACTCAGAGGTCACTCATCAAAGGAGACATGAGACATGGACTCTCTGGCACTGCCATACCTAAAGGAGGACCAGCATGGGGCAGTGGAGTTGGTGTTAAGGGATTATCGGCCCTACCTTGCCTGTGCCTAGCAACAAGGGGCTGATGTCCACACCATCCAAGGTGATGTTGGGTAGCGGAGCCCCGGTCAGGGCTGCAAGGGTGGGCAGCAGATCCAGAGAGCTGGCCAGCTCGTGGGTTACACCTGTGGACAAATGGCTGTTTGGCCACTCAGATCACCATCAAGACTAGGGAGATGGGGCCAAGGGTCTACAAAAAGAGGGCCAGAGGACTGACCAGGAGTAATGTGACCCGGCCAATAGGCCAAGGCAGGTTCTCGGACACCACCTTCAAAAGTTGTTCCTTTTCCACATCTCAAGAGGCCGGAGCAGCCACCATTGGACATACGCATCAATTCAGGACTGGGACACACAAGGAAGTCATCAGTAGAGAAAGACTAAGGGGCCTGACCCACTGCTGGTGATCACTACCCCATATTTTAAAGTATATAATCTTGCCTATTCCTTCCTTGCCTACCTAGACCAGAAACTGTACCTGTGGTTCCTAGTAAATGTGACCCCATGGATCACCATAATATGACTAGCACCCAAGCCTTTTATACCAATCTTCCAGCAAACAGCTAGGGTGGATGGACCCTAGAGTCTTGGCTATGATAGAGCAGTAGCCTTGCTCTGGCTCGTACCCGTTATCTGCAGTGAAGATGACCAGTGTCTCTCCCAGCAGACCTAGGTCCCCCACAGCTGTCATCAAGGCCCCTACAGCTCCATCCAGCTCCATCAAGGAGTCCCCAAATGGCCCACGGCCTGAGCGCTCGGTGAAGCTTTGTCCACTGAACTGAGGGTAGTGGGTGTGCTGGGGGCAGAGACTGGAGTCAGCACTGGGTACATATCTTGGGCAGCCAGGGGCGGGGCCAGAGTCACTCACGTGGGAAGCGTAGTACAGGAAGAATGGTCGGCCCTGGCGTTGGGCATCAGCCATGAGGTCTCGGGCGAAAGACACATACCGGGCCTCTAGTCCAGGTAGCCAAGGGGGCTGGGCCTCCACAGTCAGGTTGGCTAGCAGTGGGATGGGAACTAGGCCTTGGTCACAGGTACCACTGCAGGGGATGTCTGGTGGGAAGCAGGTCAAGTTCTGACAGGGCCCTGGGGAGAGCAGAGAGTAATTCTGTGAGGAATAGGTCTGGCTATGGGTTAGGGTACAGTTGGTATGAGGGCTTGGGTGTGTATGGGGGCAGCAGAAGGTCCAGGTGGTTTTTACCTGGTCATGGGAATATGGGATGCCCAGGAACCGATGGAAGCCCTGATGTGGGGGCAGGAAGGCCCCCTCTGGCCCCACTCCGAGATGCCATTTGCCAGCCATCCCTGTTAGATAGCCTCGAGCAGCCAGAACTTCTGCCAAAGTCACCTCCTCCAAGGGCAGACCCCCTTGGGAACTGGGCCCCAGAACTCCAGGGTACATGCCTGATCTTACTGGGAGCCGGCCAGTCAAGAGGGCGGCCCTGTAGTACAAACCACGCAATCCATAATCTGTGAGTCCCACACAGAGATGAACACAGGGAGGAGCACAGAGAGAACAGGGAGAGTTGTGGACATACTCACAGAGAGACAGAAATGGGATGAGCTGGAGAGGGGGAAGGGGTCAAGGGAGGGGGGGGTACAGGTCCCTCACTCACCGAGACGGCGTGCACAGAGAACAGGCACATAGAAATCTGTGAATCGTAGCCCCCCTGCAGCCAACTGATCCAGGTTGGGGGTGGTAGAACTGGGGTGCCCATAGGAGCCGAGGTCCCCATAGCCCAGGTCATCAGCAAAGATCAGCACTATGTTAGGTGGGCTGGCAGTGCTCAGGCCTGCAGCCAATGCCAAAAAGAGAGTCCCCAGGGCCCCCATAGCAGGGATACAGATGGGCCTGTGTCCTCAGTCCCTTGGCAGGGAAGGCAGAGCGATTCCAGCAGGCTAGTTCCCTGAGCCCCCAGGCCAGCCCCCACCTGAGGCCCCAGGCCCGAGTCTTCCTCCTCCCCTGAGCCCCCAGACCCAAATACTCCTTCTGTCTGTAGGTCCACTTTCTGAAGCTCCAGCGAATCTGTCAGAACTCGGAAGGGGTGGCCTGGGGTGTAACTCCACAGAGCCCCTAAAGAACCAGGGCTTCTTTAATTTCACGCGCGGGGATCTGACCCTGTTCACCCAGAGGTGCCAGCACAAGCTTGGGATCAGGAGCAGACGTCACTTCACATTGACCCGGGAGGCTCCGGCGCCATGGGACAAGGGCGGTTCGAACAGAGAAGGAACTGGTCGTAGACAGCGTCGGTCTCAGGCCATCTGGGATACGACCGCGGTCACGTGACACTGGGCTGACCGAGAAGGGCGGGCTCTGGACGGGGCGGTACAGAGTCGGGGCTATAGAGCTGGGACGGGGCGGGGCGAGGCGGGGCGGAGCTGGGCAGCCGAGCCCGGTGGGTTTGTGTGCCTATGGGAGCCTTCCGGGTGGGGCTGCTGCGGACCTCCGACCGGGGCGGTATAGGGTGAGACTGGAGATTGCTCGCGCGCTCCGGACCCTTATCTGCGCCGGTTGGGGTGTCCCGTGCTGGGCTGTGTAACCTTACGCTCTCTGCTCCTGCGCGGTAGGCTCGGCTACTGGACTGCCTAGCAGTGCAGCACGTCAATTATCTGGCTCTCCTGCTGTGTCGCTCTTAATGCGTGTCTGGAGTTCCTCTGGCGAATGGTGGTTTGTTTGTCTCATTTCCTCTGATGAGACACTTGAGGGATCCTTGTTGAAAAGACCTCAGCATCCCCTTTCTGACTGAGCAAAGAGAGAAACCATGGAGTCTGACTGAAACAAATCAGGAAGACAA
Organism: Mastomys natalensis; assembly: GCA_021653895.1. NCBI lineage: Eukaryota > Metazoa > Chordata > Mammalia > Rodentia > Muridae > Mastomys > Mastomys natalensis. The sequence continues at coordinate 160,825 of JAJTUV010000381.1, forward strand.
ATCGGATTGGCTGCTGGCTTTTTTTTTTTTTTTTTTTTTTTCTCACAACCACCTTTGGTGAATTTTGTGAAACACAATCTATCAAATTCTTCAAAAATCCTTTCCCTTCTACACGCGTATCTGGCGTTGAAGGCTGTGTGTGTGTACCTGTGGTGTTAGAGCTGGGGTGTGTGCCTGTGGGGTTTGAGTTAGCTTGTGTGTGTGTGTGTGTTTCTGTCTGGTGTTTGAGAGGGGTTGTTGTGTCCCTGTGTGGTATGACATTAGTATTTGAGAAACTAATGGGAAGACAACATGACTTGTTTCTAACTCTTCATTTATACATTCTATATATTCTCTTTTAACCATATTTATTTATTTGCTCACCAGTTTTAACTGTTAAAGGAGAATAACAGCTATAACCCTCAGAGGGTGGAAGGTGGGCTCTTTTTTTTTTTCTTCTAGGTTTTTAGAGATAGGGTTTCTCTGTGTAGCCCTGGCTGTCCTGGAACTCACTCTGTAGACCAGGCTGGCCTCGAACTCAGTAATCAACCTGCCTCTGCCTCCCAAGTGCTGGGATTAAAGGCGAGCGCCACCACCGCCCGGCTTGGAAGGGTGGGTTCTTAGTGTACTTTAACATCTAAAGGTCCTTGTGGTATCTGGACTTCCCAGATCTCCCCACCCTCAAAAGTCCCTGACCTGAGTCACTTTTCCGGAGCAAGTCTCTTCCAGGGTATTTCCTTGCAGGTGGCTATTCCTAGGGAAGTAACTTGTCCAGATTCTTGGCCTTTGATTCCTCCACAAGATAGAGTGGCTCTCTAAGACCTCTGGGATCAAGACGGCCATAACTGAGCACTCAGGAAGAAGGATACTGGAGCCGGTGGGAAGATAAGCAGGGTTCTGGAAGGAGCTCCCGACTACAGTAGGGGATCAGGACTCAGATTCACCTGAGGGGATATGACCCTGTTCACCTGGTGGTCCAACTTAGGGTTGGGTTGGGAGCAGACATCATGTGACACTGGGCTGAAGGTGCCCTCTAGCAGGCTGAGGGCTTTAGAATGAAGAGTAAACTGTCATTGATTTTTTTTTCACTGAAGCCTGGCTGTCCGGCATCTGGAATTTTCCTGATGAAATCTGCAAGAAACTGTAGGATCAAAATTTGAACGGCAGAGACCCCAGAGATGGCACTGAAAGGAGCTGGGTCTGACTGAGGCTACTGTAGACCTCATGTGAAGTATGAGGGATGGGGTGGAGGCAGTCTTCAGTTGGTGACTCTCTTAGTGTCACATTCCAGCACGGTTTCTGGGCTTGTGCATGGGTGGGGGTTGCCGTTAGTCCTTCTATTTAGAGTCAGGACAGAAAGCTCTTCTGTGGCCCAGAAATCTTTGAAACTGTATTTGGATCTCTCCCAGCTGGTGGCCACTGTGAATTGTAATTTGAAAGAAATCAACCAAAAGCACTTTCTTTCAGTTGCTAGCTGGGGAACTACCCCAGGACCTGCCCATTATTCTCTGGAGAGCTTGTGTGGGGTTGCGATGTTATGCAAATGATGGTACCTTCCCCCACTGGGTTCCTGAGGACTCAGGTGTGTGTACACGTGAAGGCGGCTTGGGCTCAGCCCTGACCTAGAGCCTTGGAAAACTTGGAAAGAGGTATCTGTATGCCCTCAGCTCTGTTCAAAGCTGAGTTCTGAAGGCCAACCTGTCTGTCTTTAGAAAGGTGAACTCTGTCTCTCTTTTTTAAACCACAGAGCCCCAATTGGAAGGAGCCTGCCAGGGGTTCAGGAAGCGGCTTCAGATGATGCCTGGGGCATTGCTAATTTTGGACAAACGCCCACAGTTGAGTAAGGAGCCTTGCGTTGAGTGGCACGTCTCTCAGTTCTGTTCCTTGCTTGGAAAGGGATGGGAGAGGCTTGTATGCATGGGGGTAAGATGCAGTGATCGAGTTGCAACAGTGGCCTGAATAGAGAGTTGTGTGGCTGTTCTTGCACCAGTTTATGTGGTGACCTAGGACATATCAGGCCTATATCTTCCCTTCCCTGTTACCTCTCCATAATGCCATTGTTATGTGTGGGTGTTGAGATGTAGGTGCTGATCAGGACCAAGGGTCATTCTCCCAGAGGGGAAAATGAGAACTGAGATCTGATAGAGACCTACCTGGCTGACTGTGTGGGGTTTTGGGGTTTGCTGAAGGCAAGTTTTCAGCTGAGTTATGATCAGGGGCCAGGCTTTGTTATATTCTCTAATGGAAGGGAGAACCCTGAGAAACCTGGTCAAACATATACCCAGAAGAAGAATGAGAATTACTGTCAGGTGACATAGCAATAACTCTGGTCATCAGCTGATCTGTGAGTGACAGCTTACTGGGCAGGTAACGAGTTTCCACATGCAAGGCCTACATGATTGTAGTTTTATACCATTATAGAGAAAATGAAAATAATTGTAAGCATTTTATTAGGATTGCTGGTTGTGCCACAACTAAGTTCATTCCCAGTCTTTCCAAAGAACTAAAGAAAGCTCAGAAGAAGGGTGTTCCGTTCCCAGGCAGAGCCAGGCTCCATAGTAACTATGATGACAGTAGACCTGGTAGTAATGGCAGCCACGAGCTTCCAGGTAGAATCAGTGTAGCCGAATGAGGGCGAGTTGAGATATGGCTACCACTGTATGCCGTACAAGTTAAAGGGCCCGAGAAGTACAAAGGCTGCGAGATGAAGCCTGAGCAAGCAGATAATAATAATAATAACAACAACCAGGTCTTTCTTTCTGAATCAGGCAGGAGCCATTTAAAGTGAGCCTGGGGAAGGAAGACTTGAACACCAAAATAACTCTACCATTTTACAAGTCTCATTCAACAAAGTTTCAAAGAATAGACATTGGAAGAGTTGGTCCAGAATCAGACAACGATCCTTCAGTGATCCTAGACTTTGGAATGTGAGGTTGGAACGGCTAGAAGGACTGTTTCTATTTGGGTAATTAAAGCCAGGGTTCAAGAAATCTGCGGCAATGATAGTATAACATTAGAAGTTCCTTGGCTCAGTAGAGAAAAAGACACCACACGCCCAAAGAGTGTGCATTGAGCATCATTGGCTCACCAGTTTCCTGGTTGTCTCCTGACAGGGGCTGGAGGATGCCCTGGGTGTGTGTTGAGAGGAAGCAACTCTGTGGGATGAGCACATGCCATGCAAGCACAAGGATCTGAATTCAGGTCCCAGCACCTACATAAAACCTGGGAGACTAGAGCGTCTATGACTGCAGCACTAGGGGAGGGATGGAGACGGTGGGTTCTGGGGCTTGCTGCCAGCCAGTCTAGATAAAACAGTAAGTTCTAGGTTCAGTGAGAGAGTCTGTCTCAAAGAAATAAGGAGGAAAAGCCAGGCAGTGGTGGCGCATACCTTTGATCCTAGCACTTGGGAGCAGAGGCAGGTGGATCTCTATGTTTGAGGCCAGCCTGGTCTACAAAGTGAGTTCCAGGACAGCCAGGGTTACACAGAGACCCTGTCTCCAAACAGACAGACAGACAGACAGACAGACAAAAATAAAGAGGAAATCGATAAAGAGAGCTACCTCCCAGTGACCTCTGTCCTCTATGTGGTCATACACATATAATACATACATACACATACACACACACACATGCATGCATGCAAACGTGAGGGAAGGGCACAGCAGCACCCTTGGACAGCTCTGGAGAGGCTGGTTGTTGAAACGCGGCCAAGAGGCAGAGTGAAGGAGGAAGAGATGCTGGCAGGCCAGAGGCCATGTGATTAGACTGGCTGGTGAGGTTACCTTGACAGGCAAGCAGCGCTGTATAGCCCCAAAGACCTTTGACTCGGTAGCTATAAAGTCACCCTAGCCTAGGACAAAACAGAAAGCCACACTAGGGAAGGCGGAAGAGATCTGGGTTTTAGGAATATGTCCTGGATTTGGCTCCAACACAATGGAGCAATTCCTGGATATGACTCATTCCTGGATCCGGAGCCCTAGACTGAGTGCCAATCCTGACAGAGACATTCAAGGCCACCACCACCACCCCTTCCCAAGGGAAGTACAGGCTTTAGGCAGAAAAGGCATGTCTTAGGGGAAGAGATTCCATGAACCCAGGAGTTATTGGCACTGGCTAGGAGTTTGACAGCCCTTAGCAAACTCTGGTGCCCTTGAGTTCGATGGCCAGACAGGGATTTTTCAGAGGTCAGGTGATGCATCATATGTTGTTTCTGTCTTGCCATGTTATCCACGGACTCAAGTGACCCTTGTACTTTGGCCTCCCCAGTATTATAGTTGCAGCTAAGGCTTGATTCACCATGCCAGGCTGGGACTTAAATGGACACAGTCGATATATGAACATCTTGTGTTAATTTCCTAGGTCTCACTCTTCTGAGTCAGACAAAGAGTTCTCAAGCTCTCTTTTTGTGTGTTATTTTGTAATACTGGAGATTAAACCCAGAACTTCACAAATGCTAAGGAAACACTGCCAGAGAGAGAGAGAGGTGGAGCGGAGAAGCGGAGAGAGCGGGGAGACAGCGGAGAGAGCGGGGAGAGAGAGCGGTACTCAGCTTCTTACATCAGGTGCAGCACCATTCACACTCCCTGGAGTGATCCCACAGTTCCCAGTGCTTTCTCTTACCTGCTCTGAAAGTTCCTTGTGTTTTCCTCCTGTATCAAGTGAGCAAACACCAAACCTCAGTGGCTTACAGTTGGTATTTATTTATTGCTCACATTAAGCCTACATCGCAACATAGGTAAGGACTATGGAAAGTTTTTGCTCCATTTAGTCATTTAGGAATCCAGCTAAAGGAGCTATATCATTAAAAAATATTTTAAAAATTGATTTTGTTTTATATAATTGTGTGCATGGGTCTTTTGCCGGCATATATGTCTGTGCACCATGTGTGTGCATGGCTGAGAAATCCGGAAGAGGGCATCAGTTCCCCTGGGACTAGAGTTACAGACAGTTTTAAATAGCCATGTGGGTCTGGGTATTGAATCCTGGTCCTGTGGAAGGCTAGCTAATGCTCTTAACTACTGAGCCATCTCTCCAGCCCTGAAACCATTTTCTTGACATGTGGATTTAAGGGCATGTTGGAGTTCTATAGCTGATCTTTGATACTCTGTAGGTTCTTCTTTATCCCACCTTTCTTCACCCCCTTTCTTCTATCATTTCAACCTCCTAGCACTAGACAAAAGAGAAAAAAAAAAAAAAAAAAAAAAAGAACAGAGAAGGAAGGAGAGAGATCCCTGAGTAAAGTCAGGGGATCCAAAAGGGCACAAGGTATGGTGGGACTACTTCCTGCTGATTAGGGCCATTGAGTTTCTTGGGGCAAGTTTGATCTTGGCCATCAGGATATTTAATTTCTTCTCGTTGATTCTTCTTTGTGTCACTACTTAACAAACTGCCACCAACAGCAACCGATAACCCACACCGAACAGCCAACAACGCCTCCCATCTCTCAGGGCCCCAGCATTTTTATAACCTCTGAAAAGTCTCCAGAAAAATTCCAAACCTCACAAAATTGCAGAAACTATCTGCAGCTGGCAAAACCACGCCTCTGCTAGGCACGAGGCAAATCATAGTCAGCTGCTGTGGACAATCTGAAGCAGCCCCATATCCCACACCTGGGATTAAAATGAAAGCACATTCTTATATTTCTGTGCCTTTAAAGAAAGAAACTCAAAACTCTAAAATTGTCACTGCAGAGTTCCATAACCAATCACCAGGAGGATATAGAGAGAACATTCAGGACTGAGCACGGTGTGGTTGTAGGTCAGGTGGGCTTGTAGATTGGCCTTAGGAGCCAGGCACATCAGTACTACCTAAATCAAACCCAAGATCCTGCTTAAACGCAAAAGAAGCTAAGAGAAAAGGCTTTGACTGAACAGAAGAGTCCACCCAGAACCAGCAGCTCAAGTGTCACTTTCTGATTCTTCAGTTTGCTGACTGGCAGAGAGTAAGTCTCTAGGGGATTGATTCAACGGTGGCATTTTGAGGAGAGTGTGTTTTTAGGTAATACAGGACAGATACTTGCCTTTTTAATCTTTCCTAGTTACTTTTCTATTATAGTAAAGACATCATGATAAAGCAACTTATAGAAAGAAGAGTTTATCGGGCCTTACAGTTTTTGAGGGTGAGTCCATAATCATCATGGTCTCAGGCAAGTAGTGATGATGCTGGAGCAGTAGCTTCGAGCTTACATCTGACCCACAAGTGAAGTGGAAACTTAAGGGTTCTTTGGAGAGTCAGTTATGTTGAAAGATGCTTTGCTGGGCAAACACATGAAGGAAAGACTAAGGTAGACTCGTGAAGGAACATTTCACTGAAGCAGACACAGGAGAGAAGATGTTCTATTGAAACAAACATGTGAAAGGACACGTGATTAAGGATTCTTTGCTAATAGCACAGGTATTGGTCTGCCTTACATTGTGCAGTTGAGCTGCATTTGTCAGGACTCCACGGACTCCTCCTCCACCTGATTGGATGCACATGCTAAGTAAGGCAAGTCATGTGCTGAGGCAAGGCACGTGGAGAGCACATGATGTTTGGAGGGTATAAATAGAACTCTATGGGATGACGGAGACAGAGCTTGGCTTGCTGGTACAACTAGCTGTGTAACTCTTGTGGGTCTTGAGTCTTCACAGATTCTTCTTTGAGAGAGGCACAGCCAAGAATATCTTTTCGTGTTCCTGCTGGTCCCTCCTGCTGACTTTAGCTGAGGCTGAGGCCTGGTTGTCTCTGCTAGGTTGTGTCACTGCTGTTGCTGACCTGACTCTACTGAACTGGACTGCTGATGTTTCCGTGAAGTGTTTGAGAGTAGATCCAGCTGCTGCTGCCTGATAGCTAGACAACACAGATGGGAGTTGCTCCAAAGAACCTTTCTAAACAGGTCCTCTCCCTCCCTCCCCCAACCCCTGGCGAATCCTTTCTTTTCCACTACCTCTGGTGGGTGGTGGGCTACAAGGGAAGTTAAAGCATTTAAGAACCATCATTAAAAGTAAGGATTGAAAAATTAAAATTACATATAAACAGGTGGTTGAGAGAGAGCTAACTGAAAATGGTATGGAATTTTGAAATCTCAAGGCTGATCTCTAGTGACACACCCCTTTCAACAAGGCCACACCTCCTAATCCTTCCCAGACAGTTCCACCAACTGTGGCTATATTCAAATATATGGGCACATGGGGGCCATTCTCATTCAAGCCATCACAGCTTCCAAGGTTTCCACAGAAACTATTTGCTTTGATTAAATCCCTTCCTGTTCAAACTGACCTCACATGGGTCTATAATCTACTGGAACCCTGGATTTTAAAAAAAGACTATTTATTTTATGTATATGAGCACACAGTCGCTGTCTTCAGACACACCAGAAGAGGGCATCAGATCCCATTACATATGGTTGTAAGCTACCATGTGGTTGCTGGGAATTGAACTCACGACCTCTGGAAGCACAGTTAGTGCTGTTAACCACTGAGCCATCTATCTCTCCAGCCCTGAACTCTGGATTTTACAGTTAAGACAGAGAGGCTCAGAGAAAATATGGCACAAGGGATTATTTGAGGAAATGTGGGTAGCACGAGACCTTGTGTGTGAGAGTTGGGTATAATCCTCTGGTAGTGTTTGTAAAGTCCCATGTTTAATCTTCAGCATTGTAAGACAACAATAATTCAGGATGAGCAGGTAACATGTGCCACAGATGTCCAAATGCTCAGTGCGTGAAATGGCCACATGAATTTGATTACTACTACTGTGTTTTGTAACTTGGATTGTGTGACATAAATGTTGTGAAATACAGAATGTGGGTTATGAAAATAGCTTAATGGTGGCATAATTGTCCAGTACACAAAAGTCTTCGGTTCAATCCCCAATACTGTAGCAATAACAAACAAACAAGGCAGAATTTCTTTCGTTTATTTATTTATTTATTTATTTATTTTATTGTCTCTCTGAGGAAAAAAAAAATCACCTAGCAGTTATATGTACTGAATATGGTTGATAAATTTTAAAAGGCCAATTCCAACAATATAATCTACAGCTCTCCTATTGTAAAACACCTGAGAACGCCAATTAAAATTTCAATAATTATTCTTTTATGTATGAATTCCCAGCTTGAAAGAAACAAAGTGAAGAGGAAATTGAAACCAATAGAGTAAACTAGTATGAAATCTGGAACATTCTTGACACTAGGATCTTAAAGTCTGGGGTTTTAAGGATGCATAGGAGGCAAGAGGTAAGAATGCAGCCAGAAGTTGGAAAAAAGACGCTCACATCAAGTAAGTACTGGAAAGACGAGGGAAAAGAAGTTGATTTACAGGAAGAAAAATGAATAATATGGGGAGCTGAAGAGATAACTTATTGGTTAAGAGCACTTGTTGCTTTTCTGGAGGACTCAGGTTTGATCTCTAGCACCTACATGGTAGCTCACAACCATCTATAATTACAATCTGAGGATATTTAATTCCCTCTCCTAGCCTCTGCTGGCAATGAATGCATATCGAATCCGTTAATGCAGGTAGAACACCCACACAAATAAAATGAATAAGAAAAAAACAGATTTTTGTGATGACTCAACAGATGAAAATCAAATTTCACTTAAAAATGCAAGTATAGATGTACACCTATATGGGTATGGGTTTAATTACAAGTGACCTTACCTGGGTAGTTTGGGATTGAATTTTAGGTTGGTAACCCAAAGCCATCTAGCAGGAGCAAATGATAATCACCTTTGGAACGGAATTTGACTTCTCCAGGTTCTTGTAGATAAAGACTAGCTAGCACTTGGAAGCCAGAGGCAATAGGATTGCCTCAAGTTTGAGGTTAGCCAGGTCAGTCATAGTTACAGAGCAAAGGTCTGTTACAAACAACAACAACAACAACAACAACAACAGAAATACCTCAGACACACACACACACACACACACACACACCACACACACACACACACACACATCAAAACAAATAAAATTACAAAACATCTAAATATATTTCTTTTTTAAGTTCCATAAATTCACTGGGCAAGATAGTGCAGCATTTTGATCCCAGCACTCTGGATCAAAAGATCCTGGGAGACGCAGGCAGATCTCTTTCAGTTACAAGCCAGTCTAGTTTACAAAGTGACCACCCCCCAACCCCCCTACCCCTGCCAGCTAGGACTACACAGTAAGACCTTATAACAGGCCCCCCCTTAAAAAGGCAAATTAAGACTGAGCATGGTGGTATCTGCCTGTAATCCCAGCACTTGGAAGGCTGAGACAGGAGGATCACCACTAATTTGAGGCCGGCCTGGGCTAGATAGAAGATTCAAGGATAACTTAGCTATAAGATTAAGCCGATCTCAACAAAGAAACAAAAAAGACAAAAATTAACCAAACAAAACAGTGTATCCTAGGCTGGACTTAACATTTCTGATCCACCTGCCTTAACCTTTCAAGGACTGGGGTCTCTTTCTTAAGTGATAGAAACTGTAATTCTGCGTTTGTGTTTTAATCCCTCTTAATTTTTTTTTAACATTTTTTTTTTTTTTTTTTAACCTTGTGTATATGTGTGCAAGCAGAGTTCAAAGAACTACTTACTGAGAAATACCTCAACCTCAGGTCATTCAGTCTGTCAGGTTTGGCGTCAAGTGCCTTTACCCACCTTCTTGTAGCTCTTTTCTGGTTTTTTTTTTTTTTTTTTTTTTGAGACAGGATCCCATGTAGCCTAGGCTATCCTTGAACTTACTATGTAGCTAAAGATGACCTTGACCTTCTGCCCCTCTTGCCTGCATCTCCCAGTGCTAGCCAGGTTTACCATCTTGTGCTAGCACTTCTGGCTCCACATCCCCCCTCCTCTACCACCATGCTCGTCTTTTGGAATTCTTTTCTTGAGTGGTTCTAAAGTTGACAAATGAAAATTCTTATTTGTTTTGTACAGCACATTATTTGGAAACTCATATAGCACAACCAAATCCAGTCTGTGTCTCTTTCTCTTTCTCAGTATGTTTATTGTATAACCTAATTTTTTTTTTTTCCTGGTGAGAAAATTGATCTCCTGTTCTCCACCAATCCCAAGGACTGAACCCCGGGTCTCACAAATGCTAAGCAAGCGCCTTTCAAATACTTTTAGCAACGTTCTTACCTTTCCTTAAAAATATTAGGCAGACATTTTATTTCCAATCCCATCAAGGTTATTACAAAGATAAAGGAACTATCATTCCAATGTATTCTAAATCGAACCAAAGACACATCGTCCAAGTAAAAGAACACTTGTGAGGCCAGGCACGGTGGCACACACCTTTAATCCTATCAATAGAGCAGCAGACACAGGTGGATCTCTGTGGAGTTCGAGGCTGGTCTAGTCTACAACAGTGGTTCTAGGACGCCAGGCATATAGATTGTGTCTCAAAACAACCAACCAAATAAAAACTATGACATGAGGATTCGTCTCTGTAAAATTTTTAACCATTTTTTGAAACCACTTTCAATGTTTGGTGTGTGGGTCAGATTTTAGACTTTTTAAAATTTTGAGTTTTTGTTTTGTCAATTAATTAAGTTTTAAAAATCTATTCTCTCTTACAATACATCCCACTGCAGCCTCCCTTCCCTCCATCTCCCAGACCCCACCCACCTCCTCCTCCCTTTCCCAACTACCTGCTTCCCTTTTCTTTTTTAGAAAAGGGCAGGTTCTCCCAGGGAATCAACCAAAATGCAAGCAAGATGAATGAACTAGGCATATAAGGACTGCCTCATATCAAGGAGGGTGAGGCAACCCAGTAGGAAGGAAAAAGGCTCACAAGCAGGCAAAAGAGTCAGAGACACCCCCACTCCCACTGTTAGGAGTCCAACAAAAACCCCAGGCTGATGCTTTAAAAATACTTATTATTTAACCAACACAATTTAAAAATGACAAAGCGGTTGGATTTATAGGATCTTGTTTCAAAAGTTACTATAAGATTTTAGAAATTAAAAAGGTGGTATTGAAGAAAGCGTATAAATAAGATCAATGGAAGAAACAGTCCATAAATAGACCACACGTATGGGGCAGAGCTCTTAAAAAACAAAAAGTGCAAGGCAATTCAAGGTAAAGGACATCTTTCAAAAATGGTGCTGAGATGTACTTGAATAGGCAGAAATCACAGTCACAAAGACCTTCAGTGAAAAGGGAATGTAGGAGATGGTTGGTTAATGGTAGCATAAAAATTTCCATTTTAACCATGTATAAGTGTGCATCATGTAACATTATGTGGATACTATGCATGAAACTACATATAGCCATTTCTAGAAGGTTTTCATCATGCCAAATGAAATTTAATGCTATGTAAATTTTACTATAATGTTTTTTTTTTTTTTTGAGTCGAGGTCATGTTATGTATCCCAGGGTGGTCTTAAACTAATCTTGCCTCAGTCTCCCAAGTGCCAGAGTACGGGTGTGCCACTGCATTTATATGAAAGCATTTTTTTTTTTTTTTTTTTTTTTTTTTTTTTTTTTTTTTTTTTTTTTTTTTCTGGTTATTCTGTTTTTTTTTTTTTTTTTTTTTTTTTTTTTTTTTTTTTTTTTTTTTTTTTATTTTTATTTTCAGCAAATCAAAAAAAATTAAAAAGCATTCAAACAGAATAAAATGAAAATAAACAAACAAGCAAAATACCAAGGGTCAGATATACTTATACAAGAATTCTATAGGGCCTTCAAACAAGCAACACTTTTTGAGTTATGTTTAAAAAAATTCAGAACCACAATAAGCTCCTTCACAAAGCAAATAATATTGAAATAGTGAAATCAAGTGTAGACCCAACACAAATATATAAATTATAGTCCAATATCCCTCATGAATATACATACAAAAATTCTCATTGAAGTAGTTGCAAACTGAATACAAGAGATATAAAAAAAAATAATATTCCATGAATAACTGAACAACTGTTTTTTTTTTTTTTTTTTGAAGACCGTACTCCATATACAGGCTGCATGTTTTGGGATAGCCCCCACTCCAGATGATTGAGACCTACATGAAAACCAAGCTGCACATTTACAACATATGTGCAGGGAGGCCTAGGTTCAGCCCATGGAGGTAGATCTGTGTAGACTAGGTATGCTCCACGGTTGGTGATTCAGTCTCTGAGAGCTCCAAGGGTTCAGGTTGGTTTACTCTGTTGATCTTCCTGTGCAGTTCCTATCTCCTTAGGGCCCTCAATCCTTCCACCTATTCTTCTTTAAGAGTCCTCAAGCTCCATCCACTGTTTGGCTCTGGATATCTGTATCTGTCTGAGTCAGCTGCTGGTTAGAGCCTCTCAGAGGACAGCTTGCCGGTCTGTTCTCAGGCTGGAGGTTTAGCTCCTGGGAGCTCTGGTTGAATCTTTTGATACTCGTTCTAAAAAGGACAAAAACACCCTCACTTTGGTCTTCCTCCTTCTTCTTGAGTTTCATGAGGTTTATGCGTTGCATCTTAGGTATTGTGTGTTTTGGGGCTAATATCCGCTTATCAGTGAGTGCATACCATGTGTGTTCTTTTGTGATTGGGTCATCTCACTCAGGATGATATTTTCTAGCTCCATCCATTTGTCTAAGAATTTCATGAGCTCATTATTTTTAATGGCTGAGTAGTACTCCATTGTGTAAATGTACCACATTTTCTGTATCCATTCTTCTGTTGAAGGACATCTGGGTTCTTTCCAGCTTCTGGCTATTATAAATAAGGCCGCTATAAACATAGTGGAGCATGTGGCCCTGTTGCATGTTGAAATATCTTCTGGGTATATACCCAGGAGGGGTATAGCTGGGTCCTCAGGTAACACCATGTTCAATTTATATGAAAGCATTTTTAAGGGTGCTGATGAGAGGGCTCAATGAGTGTCCTGGTTAGTTTTTATTGTAAACTAGACTTGACCTATAGTCACAGGGAAGGAGGGATCCTCAGCTGAAGAAGTGCCCAGATTAGACTGGCCCATGCCATAGCTGTGGGAGATTGTCTTCATTGATGATGGATATGGGTGGGTGCAGTCGGTCCACTATGAGCAACGCCATCCCTAGGCTGTATACGAAGCCTACCTGAGCATGAGCCACTGAGGAACCAGTATGCAATGTTCCTCCATGGTCTCTGCTTCAGTTCCCTTGCTGACTCCCCTCAGAGACTCACTGTGTCCCAGACGTGTAAGCTAATAAACCGTTTCCTTCTCCAAGTTGCTTTTGGTTAAGGTGCTTATCACACCAACAGAAAGAAAACTAGAACAACAGGCAAAGATGGCTTGCTGCCAAGCCTGAAAGCCTGAGTTGTATCTCTGGGATCTATGTGGTGAAAGAGAACTGACTGACTCCTGCAAGGATTTTTCTGACCTCTATACCCAGTTATGGCATGTGCATGGCCCTACCCTTAAATGCATGTACTCAATAATATTTTTAAAAGACTTTTAAAATGAGCGCTGGGGTTGTAGTTCAGTGGTAGAGTTCTTGCCTAATGTGTATGAGGTCCTGGGATTGATTCCTAACACACACACACACACACACACACACAGACAAACACACACACACATACAATTTAACTTCTTTTTTTTTTTTTTTTTTTTTTTTGGTGATGCTGGGATTGAACCCACGGTCTCACATGTATTAGGCTAACATTCTATTACTAAGATGTACCTCCAAACCCTAAAAGATGTCCCTGAGCAACCAGACACCACTGAGGAAAAACATTCCTGCCTGACACAGAAACTAGAAATAAAATTTATTCATGAACCTTGAAAAGTAAAACTGTTGAGCTGGACATGGTGGTATACACCTTTGATCCCAGCATTTGAGGGGGCGGGGGTGGGCAGGGGCAGGCAGATCTCTGTTCTCTGGGAGTTTGAGGACAGCCTAGTCTACATGATGAATTCTAGGACAACTAGGGTTACGTAGAGAGACTCTGTCTCAAAAAACAAAAAACCAAAAAACAACCCCCAAACAAACAAAAACCCCCAAAAGCAAGTGAAACCAACCAAACAAAAACCTGCTGGGAGTGTAGCTGAGCCACAGGGAGCTTATGAAGCAAATGAAACTCCAGCACTGGGCAAGCAGATGTCTGAGGAAGGCAGGAGGGACAGGATCCAAAAGTATAAAACACAGGAGACAAATTCCTTGGGACAGGCCCTCACTATGTAGCCTTGGCTGGCCTGGATCACATAGATTGTTGGCTTCAAACACAAAGAGCTCGCCTGCCTTTACCTCTGGAGTAGTGGGACTAAACTTGTGTGTTGCTGGGCATTGGTTCTAATGCTTTGATTTAATGGAGAATCTGTGTGTCCAACGCTGAAGGTCCCTTGTCCCCGGTTGGTTTTTCTTCGATTAATAAAGATGCCAGTGGCCAATGGCTAGGCAAAGGGAGATGAGGCAGGACCCTTAGATTGGCTCAGACTAGGACAAGGGAGAGACAGAATCGCCATGACTCAGGGGAGAAGGATGGGAGCAGGAGCTGCAGGAGAGAAAGCCACCCAGCCCTGTGAGAATTCAGGTGGGTGTGGATCCCACTGGGCCTGGGGCAGCAGGGGAAGGTTTAGTGCCCAGCATTTGAGGTTGCCGAGACATTTTAAAAATTAGCTAGTGTGTGCGTGCATGCGTGTGTGTGTTGTGTGTGTGTGTGTGTTCCATCTGCAAATTCAGATTCTCCTGGGTTGGTGTGCACATGTGTAGCTAAACTCACCACTACAGTCTGCTGCTACCAAGCCTAGAAAAATTTTGTGACTAGATGTAGGTAAAGATGTCTAAGGTTAGGACCCAAAGAATATTAACAATAATGCTGAAGAAGAGGACTGGATTCTTTAATAATGAAAATTTTAGCCAAGTGGGTAGCATAAAGCAATAATCCTACGCTGGGATGAGGCAAGACTACAGGTTCAAGAGCAATGTGAGACATATACTGGAACAATGTTGAGATATACATGTGCACACACACACCACACACACACACACACACATACCACACACATGCATATGCACACATGCATACACACACACAAATGCCACACACACCTCCACACTCCACTACACACACACCACACACATGCATATGCACACATGCATACACACACACAAACATACACACACATGACACAGACACACTCCACACACACACACACACACACACACACACACTTGCATACCACACACACGTACATGCACACACACATAAATACCACACACACACACACACCACAGAGCACGCAGACACAGAGACAGACACAGACACACAGATAAACACACACACACACACACACACACACACACACACACACACAGAATCCACAGTGGATGTGGTGGTGTACACCCTTAATTCTCACCATTGCAGGTGATGTCTGTGAGTTTGAGGCTAGCCTGGTCTATTTGGTCTATATAGTAAGTTCCAGGCCAGTCAGGGCTACATACTGAGATGTCTAAAATAAAACCCCAAGATTATTATGAAAAGGTGAGGCAAGAAATTATAGGTTTATTTCCTGGGTTTTAAAAATTATTTGGGGGCCCAGGGATGGGGCAGATGCCTTCAGTCTCAGTACTTGGGAGGCAGAGGCAAATGGATCTCTTTGTTGAAGCCATCCTGGTTTACATGGTATATCTCAAGATAGCTAGGCCTATGTAGAGAGACCCTGTCTCAGAAACCCCAAATAAATAAATGAATAAAAATGATTTGGAGGGTTGTGAGATGGTTCAGTGGGTAAATGTGCTTGCCAACCAGCAATAACCTCATAACCTGAGTTTGTGGCCTGGAACCCACAGGTAGGAGAGAACCAACTCCTGCAAGCTGCCCTCTGACCTCCACATGTTACATGGCTTAAAACTTTTAAAGATTGGTTTCTTTATGTGTATGGATGTTTTGTCTGCATGTATGTTTGTACATTGGATCTGTCCTATACTGTGGAGGCCAGAAAAGGGTGCTGGATCTCTTGGGACTGAAGTTCCAGGTAGTTGTGAGACACCATGTAGGTGCTGGGAATCGAACCAGGGTTCTCTGGAAGAGCAGCCAGTCAGTGCTCTTAACTGCTGAGCCATGTCTCCAGCTCTGGTCTAGAACTCTTGATTCCCCTGCCTCAGCTTCTTGAGTGTTGAACTTCCTGAGAACAATGGACTAAAACAAATATTTTGCAAAAGATACTTGGCTGGCCAATACCCCATGAAAAACATCTCAGTATCAGACCAAACTGCTATGGGATAAGAAAATACACTACGGAAAAGATGAAGCCAAAGTCTAATGATACTGAGAAGGACATAGAGGGAATGGGAGAAGCTGAAATGTCAGTGTGCTGTCACTCCAGACAACTGCTGGGGTTTTACGAACTTAGTCCTGTATCTACCACAAGTCATGGCCATTCTCAGTACTGACACAAGAGAAACAAGAAGTGTAAGTTCAGATCAAAACATACACAAATCTCCAAAGCAGTTTTATTCATAATTCTTCTAAACTGGAAATAACTCTATATGGTGGTTTGAATGAGAATGGCCCCAAATAGGCTCAAATATTTGCACGTTCAGTTCTCAGTTGGTAGAGTGTTTAGGGAAGATTAGGACTTGTAGCCTTGTTTGAGGAGGTGTGTCACTGGGGCTGACTTCGAGGTCTGGTCTCTCTCTGTCTGCTGCCTGTGGATCAGGATGCAAGCTCACAGCTACTGCTCCACTGCCATGCCTGCCCGCCTGTTCCCCACTATGATGGTCATAAACTAACCTTCAGAAATTGTAAGCAAGCCTCCAATTAAATGCTCTTTTTTACGAGTTGCCTTAGTCATGATGTCTCTTCACGGCAATAGACCAGTAACTAAGACACTCAAATGTCACATACACAGATAAACAGATAAGCAAGCCAGGTAGGTGGTAGTGGCATATGTTTACAATCCCAGCACTTGGGAGGCAGAGGCAGGCAGATTTCTGTGAGTTCAAGGCCAGCCTGAACTCTTCTTAACTCAAGCAGTTTTCCTCAAGCTTTGTCAAGATCTGGTGAAAACATCCCTCTCTGTGAAACAGTAACCATTGCCTGCCCTTACTAGTTTTGGAGTGGGAACTATATTACCCTTTATGTTCCTCAGGGCCACATGAAAGATGTCTTGGACTAGTGGTCCACCACGGAAGAGACACGTCCTAGTTGCTCAGGATTCTCACATAAATCTAAGCTTAGTATGAACTTACAACCCGGAAGCATCAAACCTTCCCCGTCACTACCTACCTGTCGCAGTAAGGTACTGCACAAGTAAGGCAGAGTCACCAAACGATCACACAAGAAAACTAAAAATTTAACACAGATACATTTGAAAAGACTATGAATGAAGGAAACCTCAAAACCAAAAAATTCAAGTGAAAGCCAAAAAGTAAAATACAATAAACATAAAAACAGAATACAAAGATTTATGAGTGTACCATGTAGAGCTTCTAAAAATACAACAGGATTGCCAGGCGGTGGTGGCACACGCCTTTAATCCCAGTACTTGGGAGGCAGAGGCAGGCGGATTTCTGAGTTCGAGGCCAGCCTGGTCTAGAGAGTGAATTCGAGGACAGTCAGGGCTACACAGAGAAACCCTGTCTCGAAAAACAAAAACAAAAAAACCCCCAAAAAACAAACAAACAAAAAATACAACAGGATTGACAGCAAATTAAACACAGTTAAAGAGAGAGAGAGAATTACTGCTATGGAAGTCAGATTTTTGAAAAACATCCAGAATTCAAAAAAAAAAAAAAGCTCCAAGGTGGGCTGGGGCGTAGCTTAGTGGCAGAATGCTTGCTTAACATGCATGAGGCCCTGGGTTCAATCTGCATCACTACAAAAGGAGAGAAAAAAGACTTAAGAAAAACTCTGAGTCAAATAATTATCAGTTTAGGATTGTATGTGTAAAATAACTATCATCAGTTTAGGATTGTATGTTGGCTCGGCTGTCATTCAAATAATAAAGGTAAAGACTCAGGCATGGCGGTATACATCTGTAAACGTGGCAAGATTGATCTGTAAGCCTATCACTGAGGCTGAGACAGGAGGATTACAAATTTAAGGCCAGCCTGGGATGCATGGTAAGACTCTGTGTTGTAGTCAGTATTCCATTGCTGTGAAGAGAAACCATGACCAAGGCAACTATTATAAGAGAAAACATGTAATTGGGGCTGGCTTACAGTTTCAGAGGTTCAGTCCATTATCGTCATGGCGGGTAGCGTGGCAGCAGGCAGGCAGTCACAGTGCTAGAACAGTAGCTGAGAGTTCTGCATCCAGATCCTAAGGCAGTAGGAAGAAAGAGACTCTGGCCTTAGTATGGGCTCCTTGAAACCTCAAAGCTCACCCCAGTGAAACAGTTCCTGGAATAAGGCCATACCTTCTAATCCTTTCAAATAGTGGTGACCATATTAAAATCTATGAGCCTATTAGGGGGCCATTCTTATTCAAACCACCACAGTTAAATGTCTCTGTCTCAAAATACTTAACAAGGCTAGAGAGGTGGCTCAGCAATTAACTGTGTGTCTTGCTCTTGAGTTCAGGTTGGCTTGAAACCCTCTTCTGGTGTCTGGGGTACCTATGCTCACATGGAAAAGCCTACATACAAACACACACACATGCATAATTAATAAAATATCTTAAAATGTCTAACCGAGGGCAAAACAAGATATTTTAATGAAATACAAAGCACTAACATTACAAGACAGACATGGGACATTTCTAAGGGATAGACTTTGAAGAAAATAATTGAAGACCCGGAGAAGTTAAAGAGTGAGAAGCAAGAAAGAACAGCCAATGAGGAAACTGGTCAACATAAGATGAAGTCTAAAGGAACACTCAGTGTTCGACCACGGGAGCAATAACAAAAATGGCTAATGTTTAAGTCAAACAAAAATGGGCAAAACCCTATAGACAAAGAGGATCAATTGGAGCTTACTATGAATTCTTTTTATGATATGAAAAAGGATACCAATTAGTGTAATATTTTTTTTTTTTTTGTTTTTTCGAGACAGGGTTTCTCTGTGTAGCCCTGGCTGTCCTGGAACTCACTCTGTAGACCAGGCTGGCCTCGAACTCAGAAATCCGCCTGCCTCTGCCTCCCAAGTGCTGGGATTAAAGGCATGCGCCACCACCGCCCGGCTCTTAGTGTAATATTTATTAACTATGTAACTTAAGTGTAGTTGTGAATCTGGTAAGAAAGGCTGCACGCATCACTTCCAAAACAATGAGAGAAGGGAAAAGGAAACAAAGAAAGCTTGAATAGTTAAATAGAAGGTAGAAATAAAGAAGAGAGCAACACAGAAAGAGGACAGCACAAAATAATAGAATAATAGAAATTAAATAAGAGCCAGCCAGCGGTGGCGCACCGCTGCAGTCAACGCGCTCTGGAGTCCGAGGCAGCTGTCTCTCCTGAGTTCAAGTCCAGCCTCTGCTTGCTCACAGTCCAGAAAAAAAAAAAAAAGAAATTAATTAAGGTGATCCCTCAACTGAAGAATGAATAAAGAAAAGGTGGTACATCTACTCAGTGGAATAGTATTCAGCGATTAAAAAGAAAGACATTATGACATTTGCAGGTAAATGGATGGAACTCGAGACTATCATCCTGAGTGAGGTAACACAGACCCAGAAAGACACGTATGGCATGTACTCACTTATAACTGGAGATTAGCCGTAAGGTACAGCATAACCGTGCTACAAGCCAAAGACCCAAAGACGTTAAATAAGAAGGAAGGTCCAAGCAAAGGTGCTTGAATCTCACCGTGAAGGGGGAATGACATAGTCATACAGGAGCAGATGGAGGAAGGGAACTGGGTGGGAGAGGGCATGGGGAGGGGAACGGGGAGGTTCAGGATCAGGTGTGGGAAGGGACAGTAGAGATGGCCAAATGGCCATGAGAATGAATGGAAATCTGCAACTGGAGGGGATGGGGACCTGGGGGGGGCAATTTGAGGACTTGACAGACACCTGGGATATGGGAGGTGCCCAAGAATCAATGGGGTGACCTTAGCTGGGACTCATAGCCTTGGGGATACAGAACCTGAAGAGAAGACCTCCTGTAGCCAGGCAGGAATCCCAGTGGAGCGATACGGACACCAACCCACCCACAAAACTTTCCACCCAATTTATCCTGTCTACAAGAAATGTAGGAATGGAGCAGAGACTGAGGGGATGGCCAAACAATAACGAGCCCAACTAGAGACCCAGTCCATGGGCAAGCACCAATTCCTGACGCTATTAATGATACTCTGTTATGCTTGCAGACAGGAGTCTAGCATAACTGTTCTCTGAGAGGATCCACCCAGGAACTGACTCAGACACCCATAGCCAGACTGTGGACAGAGCTTGGAGACTCTTATGGAAGAATAGGGGGGAAGGACTGAAGGCTTCAGGGGGGATAGAAACTCCACAGGAAGACCAACAGAGTTAACTAACCTGGATCCTTGATATTCGTAGAATCTGAACCACCAACCAAAGAGCATACAAGGAAGGGGTGGACCTAGACCCCCACACATATGTAGTAGCTCTGCTTCCGGAGAGGGGCTATCCCAAAAGCTGTTGCCTATCTATAGGATATGTTCTTCTAGTTGGATTGCCTTGTCTGGCCTCAGTGGGAGGGGATATGCCTAGCCCCTCAGAAACATACTGGTTGGGGACAGTAATCAGGATGTAAAGTGAATAAATTAATTTTAAAAATGATCATTAGTCCAGATACACACACACACACACACACACACACACACACACACACACAGAGACAGATACAAATGCTCACACTAGTTTTTGTTTTTTAATGCTTAAAAACATGTATTGCATGTATTAAACCTTAAAAAAGGATTTCAAACAATTTTATGTGTAGGAGTGTTTTTGCTTGAACTTTATGTGTGCACTGAATACATGCAGTGCTTACTAAGGCCAGAAGGGGGCATCCAAACCTCTGTAACTGGAGTTACAGATCCCTGTGAGCCATCCTGTTGGTGCTGGGAACTGAACTGGGTCCTCTCCAAGGGTTGTAAATGTTCTTAATCGGTAATCCATCTCTCCACACTTTGTTTGCTCTGTTTCTGTTTTGGAGACAAGGATGATCTGTGTAGCCCTGGCTGTCCTGGAACTCACTCTTGTAGACCAGGCTAGTCTTGAACTCAGAGATCCGCCTATGCACTGCTATGCCTGGCTTGCTTTTTTTTTTTTTTTTTTTTGAGATGTAGCTTCATTATATAGTCCGAGTTGTCCTAGAATGTGTCATTTTTCCTCTTTCAGCTTCACGATACAAGGAAAATCTTCACAAACTGCACAAATACCAGTATTGTCCAGCTCATCTTTCCCGGTCAGGAAGATATCATTAATAGCTAGCCTACAAATATATAGTCTACACTTGGAAATGTAAATAAGCATATTTCTGTAAACCCAGAGCCAAAAATATAACAGAAAATTAAAAAATGAAATAAAAATATTACATATCAACACTATAACTCAAGTGGTAAGTGGAAATTAACCATGCTGAATGTTTGTGAAGAACTCAGAAAAAAACAAAACAAAACAAAACAAAAAAACGAAACACTGGAAATGAATCAGATGAATATCCACCTCAGTGAGTTTAGCAAAACTAAAAAAAAGCAATGTAGAGAAAATCAAGATAGCATAAAATGAAAGAGCTGAGGAAACACAACAAACTTGGAGGCTGACATACTGACGGTGAGTTTGAGGAAGCCCGGGATACCCAACAAGACTCTATCTCAAACATCAAAGGGCAAAAAGCTGAATCTTAAGAGATTATTATTCCTAGAAAAAGAAAAATCAGACTCAAGATGAGATGGAATATGAATATACCTTTAGATATTACATAATCAAGAGTAATAAATACACACATGCACACACAAATACACACACAGCGGGGATCTAGACAGTCAACTGTAGTCAGTCAATTTAGCACTCAGAATTTCACCTACTCTGCAGCGAGGAGGTCTGAGCTGAAATCGGGTGTAATCTTCTAGATGATGGTTTAATCTCTGGCTTACTTATATAGCAAACAAGCTGCGCTGCACTATGTACCAGGGCTTGGACACAGCAGAACCAGAGAGGCTAATCAGACCTGTCTCTACAGGGAGCCCACCTTCTGGCAGGGAAAGACAGATGCTAAGCAACCAAAAAAAAAAAAAAAAAAAAAAAAAGGAATCACCGTTCTTTGAAAGACAATGGCAGTTTTACAAAAGAGAAACCAAATCATAGCTGAAGAGAGTAATCGCTCGCAGAGAAGCATGGGGTGAGGTAGGTTCACAAAGGGAGAGATGCAGCCTGGGAGAGGAAGGCATCTAGGAGAGGGTCTGGGTGAGCTGAGTAACAGGAGGGAGACGGGTGTCTGCAAGGATGCTGGATGGAAGGAAGGGATACCCACGGATGTGGAAGACAGGCAAATTACCTTAGCAAGCAGAGGAGCCTACAGGCCAAGCAAGGTCAACCAGAGGACCGGTGGATAGGGATGGATCACAGGCCAGAGTAGACTTAGGATGTGGAAGGGCTGAGCATGGAGACTGTCACTGTCACTGCAGATTTTGGGTCTCCAGGGGATGCTTAAGCAGTGGACCCTTGGCAGTGACCCAGGGAGCAGCTGCAGGAGCAGTGGGCTGAGGAGACCAGTTGTGTATTTGCTCCCAATCCTATCCACATGCCATGCACTGTTCTGGATGCGCGAGTCACAGATCTCTCTCCACCCCCAAGTCTTTTGAAGCTGTGTAACTGAAAGTGCACCAGGAGGTGGGGAAGAAGTGTGGATAGTCAAAATAAGATCTTTCCAGAATTTTGGCCCTGGTGATAGGAAGGAATAAGCAAACCGCCCTGGTATTTGAAGGTAGAGCCAAGGCAGTGTCACTTAGCTGGGAAGATGGGGTCTGATCTGATGGGCCTGAGGGAGGACAGCTGGGGCTGCTCAAGAGGCTTGAGGAGAGGTAAGGAGGAACCTGGAGTTATTCTCAACGAAATAATCGCTAAAACACCTCTGTCTCATTAATTCACTCTCGGGGAACCCATTGGGAAGACATCCACGTTTAAGTGTTTCTGGGCATTGCTACTGTTGCTGTTTAGTAGGAAGCAGGTTGGGATACTGTGAGATTCACTAAGTGTGGGCCAGGCACTGTGCAGGCCACAGGCTTGATGTCACCCTGGGAGTGTGAACGCTAGCTGAGGCCAGAGATTGGTCAGTCTGCAAGTAGCTGCTTAACAAAATGTGAGACTTTCGCCCCAAAAGCTTGGCAACACAACAAAGGCCACCCATAATTAGATTCACTCCACAAGGGGAGGCTTACGAGCTGAGCTCCCGCAAGGTCCAATTTGGGACAGTGAGCCTGAAAGGGTAAGACCCAGGGCTCTGGGTCCATTCAGGTCAAGGACGTGTTTACAGAGGGCCCAAGGCTGGCCTGCTGCCTGATTGAGGACCTGAGATTCCTCCATTCCTGTCTCCTCACTGGTGGATTCTGGCTGTCATTTTCCTAGCAGGCAGCTAGTTTAGGGGAAAGGGAGGCTGGAAAAAAAGGCGGGTGGAGATCCTGATGGGAGGGATTGGGATTAGCCAGAGGGAGTTGGGGCATGGGTTAAGGTGGAGAGGAAAGAGGCAAGGGAGGAAGATGTTAGAGACTCCAGGGTCAGGAAGCAGAGTTTCCTCTCTGAGTTGGAACACAGGAAACCCAGCCCTGAGCTTCCCAAGGTGCTTCCTGGAGATAAGGGAGACTCTTTCCTCTCCTGCCCCTCTTACATCCTGCCCTAACCCCTAGGGTACCCTAAATTGCACCACTCAGTCACACCTTGGGAGGGGCTTGGAGGTCAGAGCCTATTGGGGTTTCACTTCTCCAAGCACGGAGGGGTCCACCCAGGCTTGAGGGTATTAGGGAACAGACGCACTGAAGGGCGCTGGAGACTTAGCTCTGCCGGGTAAGCGGTTCTTTTGGGAGGTTCTTTAGGGAGAAGGCTCTTCCTCAAGGGGTAGTGAAGTGGGAGTGAGTCAGGTGGTCCATGGAGGACAATGCTGTGTGGTTGCGATTGGTCAGAGAGCCCTAGATGGAGTCATGAAACATTTTGGGAAGGTGGTGGATCCGTGGGGAGTGCAGGCTGTTCTGGGGGAGTCTAACCAATCACTGTTCTGTGTGGAGTGAGGGCATTTCTAAGGTGACCCAGGTGGTCAGGGGTGGGATTTGGGGAGGCGCTATCGTGTATAGGACCAGGGCAGTCCAGGGTTATTCCTGGGATGCGTAGGAATAGCCAGTTTTGTGGGCGATCCAGGGTTGCTCACGGAGAGGGTAGGAGAGGCTGTGGCTGAGGGGATGCTTTCTGCCACTGGCAGAGTTCCCGGCCAGGCTGCTCCGCAAAAGCTGTCCAGTTTGTGCCGCCACCGATGAGTGGCTCTCTGGGGCCGTTAGGGGGTGAGGTGTAAGTCTAGGTATGCGGGAGAATGCAGTGGAAGGCAGTAGACCCTACTGAGAGTAGGGCAATTCATCCATTCAGGGGCTGCACCATTCTGGGCCTTGGGAGCTGGGCCCCCGTGCGTTGGGCACTTCCGAGGCAGCGTCGGGCTAAGGCTGGCACGCCACGCGGGCGGCGCCTGAGTTGGTTCACTCGCAGCGCTCCCCTCCCCGCCCACTCGTCACCCCCTCCCGCGTTGCCACGACAACGTGTGAAACTAAAATTCAGCTCCCCGTCGCAGGTGGAGACTAGTGGCGCCCCCTCCCCTAAGCCTTTCCTCGTAGGTCGCGCCCCCAGCCTGCTGTCGCTAAGGTGACGGGGAGGGGGCGACTAGCGGCAGGGTTGGGCCAGCCAAGGTGCGGGAGGCCGCAGAGTCCGGACAGACTCCCTAAACTCGGTTGAGGTGGGGGGCCGAGAGGAACACCCTGGGCGCGGTTAGAAGGGTTGGTTTGGGGGTC
The DNA here is from genome assembly GCA_021653895.1 of Mastomys natalensis. NCBI lineage: Eukaryota > Metazoa > Chordata > Mammalia > Rodentia > Muridae > Mastomys > Mastomys natalensis. The sequence continues at coordinate 185,605 of JAJTUV010000381.1, forward strand.
GCTTCTGTGGACTGCAGCTCCGCCCTGCTCGCGCCTGGGGTCTGCTGCTCTCCTACTCCCACCCAGCACGGTGCCCAGGTGACCCCACCACCTCCTTGGTATCTGGAGTGGGGTCGGCAGACTGGGGAGATTTCTACCCCAGGACACCAATTTTCCTGCTTGTCTCTCCCTCTCAGTCGGCTTGTGGGTCCTCTTGCCCCGACGCGTACCCCACCCAGCTCCAGAACCCTCCGTCACCCCAGTACGGTGGTCTGCGACGCTCGCCTGCAGCGGAAGCGCGGCGTGCCATCCCCCGCTGTGTCAGCCACTCCCCCTCGACAGCCAACCCCCCCTTCCCGGCGCGGGCCCCCGGCCCCCGCCCGCTGCACCACACGCCCACGCTGCCCCGACCCCGCGGGGGACCCCAGTTTCCCGGCCCCGGGCTTCCCATCCCCGCCTCCGGCGCGGCCCCCTCCCCGCCTCCGCTCCGCTCCGGGCTCGGGCCCCCTCCCCCCGCCGCCCCCGCCCCCGGGGAAGGCAGGCGCCGCTCGAAGCCGGGGCCGATGCAGCTAAACCGTGCCGCCGTCGCCGCCGCCGCTGCGCCTGCGGAGCCCCCGGAGCCGCTGTCCCCCGCGCTGGCCCCGGCCCCGGCCCCCCCCGGCCCCCTCCCGCGTAGCGCGGTCGGCGGGGCTCCGGCGGGGGGTCAGGGGGGGCCAGGGCGCCGCGCGGAGTCCCCGTGCGCTCCTCTCTCCGCCGGGAACGGTCCGGGCCCGGGCGCAAGCACCGGGATGGACGGCCCCGGGGCCAGCGCCGTGGTCGTGCGCGTCGGCATCCCGGACCTGCAACAAACGGTGAGCCTTTGCGATCTCGCCGTACCCCTGTGCGGCCCGCTAACGGTGACCCCCGCCGGGCGCGCCCTGCGCCAGGACCCCCGGCCGTGGCCACTCGCCCCTCCCCCGCCGCCTCCTCGGGACCCTCCCCATCGCCGGGGCGGGGCCCTGGAAGCCCAGCCCTGGGGCGGGGCCTCGGCCTCTGCGCGGTGGCGCGGGGTCCCTGCTCTCGCTCCCCAACTAGCCCTCCAAAGCGGGGCCCGGGGCGGGGTGCCCTGCGCCCGCAGCTCCGGGCTCACGACTCGCTCCGCTGCAGAAGTGCCTGCGTCTGGACCCAACCGCGCCTGTATGGGCCGCCAAGCAGCGTGTGCTCTGCGCCCTCAATCACAGCCTTCAGGACGCGCTCAACTACGGGCTATTCCAGCCTCCCTCCCGGGGTCGCGCCGGCAAGTTCCTGGATGAAGAGCGGCTCTTACAGGACTACCCGCCGAACCTGGACACGCCCCTGCCCTATCTGGAGGTGCTGGGCAGACCAGGGTGGGGGTGGCATGGAGCGCACAGGGTGTGATCTTTGAGCTCCTTGGCTGGAGCAGTGAAGGGCAGGCCGGGAGGAGTTGGCGACAGGAGAGGGGGTTGGGGGGCTGTGTGTAGCCTGAGCGGTGTGCTGAGAGGCTGAGGTGGGTACACCGAGGGCAGTGGGTAGGGTGAAGTACGAGCTGCATGTGTGGTTAAGTGGTGTGCTGCAGCTTAAAGCATGGAGAGCGGTGGGAGCGCGGTGTGGAGAGAGCGCTTGCAGCAAGCAATACGGACAGCACACAATGAGCACATGCGGCACGGGCACACTCAGCGTGTGTGGTGTGAGCAATCCGAGCCCTGGAGGGAGAAGTGTGCGAAGGAGTGAGTGCGTGAGGGGTCATGTGGTGTGAACAGTGTCGTTTGTGTGCACGTTTATCTCTTGCTTCTCACTCCCAAGTCTTCTGAGGTTAACCCAAAATCTTAACACCATTTATGACATGTAAAGGTGATTTGAGTGCCATTCCATAGGGACTGAGACTTTTAGTCCCAATAGGAAGGGTGTGTGTGTGTGTGTGTACACCAAGGTCAAAGTTGGTCTGACCCTCATGGGTAGCACCAGAATTGGGTTATTTCTACTTGGAGTGGAAGTGTCTAGGAAGAGAAGCTTTCAGATCTTGGGAGAGCAGTAGAGTTTTCCAGGTCCTGGCTGTGGAAGGGAGGCAGACAGGCTGTAGGCCCGCCAGGCCTTGAGTTGGCCAAGTATTTCTCTGGACCGCACATCGTTTCTGTGTAGTAGGTGGTCCATAGCTGTCGGTTCTTGTCTGTCCACTCTGAAAGTGTGTGTCTGGGGCTTGTATGGCTGTGGGCTACAGTGACAGTGTGGGCAGGAGGGAGGTGAGCAGTGAGCAGCACGAGGCGGTGGCCACCGCTTGCTCACATGGACCCATGTGGGTGCCTTCTCCCCACCTTTTCTTTATCTGAGCAGTTTCGATACAAGCGGAGAGTTTATGCCCAGAACCTCATAGATGACAAGCAGTTTGCAAAGCTACACACAAAGGTAAAGAGGCAGTCCCTGGAGGGGACTCGCTATGCATGGCCACTGCCCCAAACTACCTTGGCTCAGCCTGCTTTCCCTGGATTTCAGGACTTGGTCTGGGGTTGGGCACACACTCCATGCCCATGACTGGTCCGGTGATAGGTTGCAGTTTAATCAGATTTTGGCTGGTATAGGGGTGAGAGCCTTGTTAGAAGCTTGGGGTAGGGGGTGGGAGGGGACGGGAGAGGGAAGCAAATAAGCATCCAGTGTGTTGGCTCTGAGGGCAAGAGGATGAATGCCTAATGTTCTCTAGTCTAAGGAACACACAATTAGGTATCTCATTAATTCTCTTCCGGGAGGGATTTGCTACACATCTTACAGGTGAGGCAGAGGGGTTGAGTCACCTGCTGTGACTGCCCAGTGAGGCTGGCCCAGATCTGTCTGACTGTTTAGGCCCTGTGACCTGGGTATACTTACTTGTCCAGTGTCTTTGCTTCTGGGACCTACTCCCTGTAGAGCCTGACTCCGTTCAGTTTTCTTTCTTTTTTCTTTTTTTTTTTTTTTTTGAGGGGTGTACTAAACTCTTCCTCTGGGTGTCCAAGAGGCAAGGTGGGTGTCGTAGCCCCTTTCCAAATCCCCCAGTTCCCGTGGGCCAATGGTGATTTGTTTGTAGGATATTTCCTTGTTGGTCTCTGTAGTTTAGGGAAAGGTCTTTGTGACCCTATCTGTGGTCCTAGATCCTCAGACTTCCGTGGCAGACTTTTCTGCTGCCCCAGAGCAGGTGACAGTCAGTGGTCATGGCTCTATGCTGGGTAGAGACCATGTCAGAGAGGTCTCTGTCTCCCTCCATTGGCCCTTCTGTGACCCCGCCACCCTGGGTTCTGCAGCTCTTTTCAGAAAGCCATTTGGTTTTAGAATGGACCTGAACTTCTAACTGCAGCCCTGTCCCCTGGCTTGCCTGGGGTCCAGTTATCCCTATGCTCTCTGTTACCTTGGGGCTGGCTAAGGTCTTCCTAGAGAATTTGCATAGTTTCTTCTATGGTTTCATCACCCTGACACATGATACTAGTCCACGAGGCACCCTTTCCTGTCTGTGGTACATGCTGCTTGTAGATGCCTGGGCTGGGACTCCTTGCCCTGTGTGGCTGATACCTGTGCCACCAGACAAGCCAGTGAAGCTTTGCCGGGTGAAGGAATAAGAGGCAAGGTCATGTCATATGTGTGCCTGGGGTAAGATGAGGCGGAGGAATAAGACCAGAGTTGTTAGGATTTGACACCTGTCAGAATGGCCTTAGTGTTCTTTTAGGCTGAGGGAAGGGACTCAGCTGGGGTCCATGACTAGGGTGACCAGGCTGGGATGGGAGTGGCCAGGTTCAGGCTGACAGCTGTTGAGGGTTTGCAGAGAAAGGCCTTGAAAGCACATGGGTTCAGCCAAGCTGGAATGAGACTTGAGGTAAGACTATGGGGTTGAGGATGGGCAAGCTGGGTGACAGGTTAGACATGTTGGGGTTAGGGACAGTGTATGCCTCACAGGTGGTCTGGAGCTTGCTGGAGGAAGGGAGTGATGGTAAGGTGACCCTAGCTATGGCACCTAGCTGACTGGGATGGCTGATGTTCTAGGCAAACCTGAAGAAGTTCATGGACTATGTCCAGCTACACAGCACAGACAAGGTGGCCCGCCTGCTGGACAAGGGGCTGGACCCCAATTTTCATGACCCTGACTCAGGAGGTGAGGAGAAGAATGGGGAGGGGCTGTGTTTTTGACTGGCTGGGACCCTAACCTTTATTTATGTCCAAACCCAGAGTGCCCTCTGAGCCTTGCCGCACAGTTGGACAATGCCACTGACCTCCTGAAAGTTCTTCGCAATGGCGGTGCTCATCTGGACTTCCGAACCCGAGATGGGCTAACAGCTGTTCACTGTGCTACCCGCCAACGGAACGCAGGGGCATTGACGGTTAGTGAGGGCCGGACCCTGGTCTGGAGGGACTCAATGCAGAAAGCTGGGCTTGGCCATGGATTCTGAGGTACCTTACCCTCAGACCCTGCTGGACCTGGGGGCTTCACCTGACTACAAGGACAGCCGCGGCCTGACGCCCCTGTACCATAGTGCCCTAGGGGGCGGGGATGCCCTCTGCTGCGAGCTGCTTCTCCATGATCACGCACAGCTGGGGACCACTGATGAGAATGGTTGGCAAGAGATCCATCAGGTGAGCAGGGAGCCTAGGTTGGGCCCAGGCTGTATGCAGGTGACCCTGGCCTCTCTCTGGGATGCTTCAATACCTCTTTTCTCCTCAGGCCTGCCGCTTTGGGCATGTTCAGCACCTGGAGCATCTCCTGTTCTATGGGGCCAACATGGGTGCCCAGAATGCCTCGGGAAACACAGCCCTGCACATCTGTGCCCTCTACAACCAGGTACACGTGAGAGGGTCCCTCTGTGGTAAAGGGTGACTCCATGTGGATGTGCCTGCACATAGGTGACTGTACATCCCAGCTTGTATGGGATGTCTATACTCTATGTGTATGTTCTATGCCCAGTCTGGTTACTGGGTAGTAGTTACTGGGTGGCCCACTTAAAATACATCTGTTCTCTGAGCGCACATATGTGTCAATATGTCCCCATGTATGTTCTTAACAACTAGCTCTCAGATGAGAGCTACTTGCATAAATTCTCCCTAGCCTAGGTATGCACTGAGGAGTTTGTGTGTGAGTGATTCTTGCGCCCTGTACACCACGTGTGTCCCCACCATGGCCTGGCCCTCCGTTTCCTGCTGCCCAGTGTGATTGATGGCTTGTGCCTCCCAACAGGAGAGCTGTGCGCGCGTCCTGCTTTTCCGTGGTGCCAACAAGGACGTCCGCAATTACAACAGCCAGACAGCCTTCCAGGTACAGGCTGAGACGGTTGCTTATGAGTCCCTATTACCGCTTGACTTTGAACCCTGACTCTTCTTCAGAGGGCAAAATGGGAGTGCTCACTCTCAGGACTGACACAGAAGGGGGAGCTATGAGTGGGCTAGCGTGGTGCCCAGAATTTGAGGGGATGTTTGGTGTGCTGGTTCCTCCTGCCATGGAAAAACATCCTATGGCTCCAGAACTCTGGGAAAGAGACAAATGGAGAGGGCAGAGAGACAGGTGTGGTGGGCCTGATTTCCTCAGAAGCAGGCAGGGGTGCAGGGAAGAAAGCCGAAATGGATGTCATCTCTACTACATCGGACTGGACCCAGGTTATATTTCTGAGCCGTTTGTCTGCCAGGCTGGTTGGTGCTGGCTATCTGGCTAGCTGTCATCTCTGTGGCCTGGAGTTTTAGAGGAGCTGAAGGTGTTGTGGGGGTTCATAGACCATGAAAGCAGCAGGGTAAGGGTGTCTGTTATTCTTAGTTGGAGCAGAGGCCCCTGAGGACGTCAGAAAGGCGAGCTGCTATGGCCATGTCTGGGATGATGAAGGTTTGAACACACCCAGATGTAGATACATCAGGGACTATTAGATGTCCGGATTTGGGGGACTCAGGAAGAATGAGGGCTGAAAGATATGGGGCTGTGACTGAGATAGGAATTGTGCCTGCATATAGGGTAGATTAAACATTCTACTAGTGCGAGCAGATCTGTTCATGTTTTAACTCTCAGCCTTGTGTCCCAGAAGTACACCAGGACTTAGGCAGATGATGGTAGTGGGCCAACCCTAGTTACCGGCTTCCTTGTCTTTAAGACGTGATGTCCCAGTAGACATTGTGGCTGTGACTTGAGAGGAGAGTGGCTTTGCGAGGAAAGGACATTCTCCACGGAAGATCCCAGGAGGAGCAGCTGGGGTGGGGTCAAATCTGGGTTGCTGAGTCTCCTTCCTTGCCCTTCATGTCTTCCCCTCTCTCTCCCAGGTGGCCATTATTGCAGGGAACTTTGAGCTTGCTGAGGTAATCAAGACCCACAAAGACTCGGATGTCGGTGAGTTCTGCCTCACTCACAGATCCTTCCTGGTGCTGTGCTTGTCATAGTCAGTGGTGGTGTAACAGGACCCCCATACGCCAAGACCGTTGTCACCTAGTGACCTCTGCTGACACGGAATGAGATAAAAAAAAGGGCCTGTGTGGGCTGAACAGAATTCTTGGTTAGGGCCTAGAGTAGGTCTGGGCTCTGGGCTGGGATAGCCTTGGGCCTAGCAGTTAGATCAGGGATTGTGCTTCCCATTAAGTGCTAGGAAGGATCTTCTGGGACCATAGGGTGGCAGATCTCACTCCAGCCTGGAACATGACTGGGTTTAGCTTCCTATGGCTTTCCATGTGACAAGATCCCATGAACATACCTGATGAGAAAAAATCACAAGGGTGAGGATGAAGACTGAAGTGGAAATAGGTTGGTGGCTGGCGACTTGGCCAGCAGGTTTGAGCTCCCAGGAGGCAGCGCTTAAAACAGACTTGGCATCTGTGTAAGGGGCAGAACTGCACGGATAGCTTTAGCTTCAAGTCAGGGAGGCAGAAGGATCCAGCCTGTTTCTCTGTGTGTGTGCGCGCGCGCGCGCGCGCGCGCGCGCGCGCGCATGCGCGTGTGTCCTTCCAGAGCCAGGCTGGTTTGTATTGAGTGCATGCAGGTGACTAAGCGCAGGGTACTGTGGGCCCCTCCTCCAGTAAAGGGCTGCCATCTAGCTTCAGCAAAGCCTTCTAGCTGTAGGGATCTCTTAATGTTCTGGCTTTTCTGCCTGTGACTCTTTCTGGAACATAGAGCCCCAGGCTTCCCTTTCTTCTGTGAGTTTTACTTGAAGTGTCCCCATTTTTTGGTTTCAGTTTTCAGTGACATTGGGCAGCAAAAGGCTGGGGGTGGCATTAAGCTTAGAATATTCCTCCATTCTGTCAGTCTGGCCTGGAGGTTCATTTTTGGATGGGGTTAAGATTCAGGTCAGTTTCATGTTTAGGGTTTTTCCCTGAGCTGCTCTCTGCTAATAAGGCTTGGTTATGAGCCCCTTGAACCTTTCGAGGTGGGGCCATAGTGATGGTTGAACTGAACGGGGGCGGGGGTGTGTGTGGCTTTCACAAGAGAGCGGAGTGACTTCATGATCCATGGTACAAAGCTGGGCCCAGGTTCATGTAGAAAGAGCGGGACACAGTTTCTGGGTTGATATAGGGGCAAGAGATAGGAACAGTTTGATTGGGGGTGAAAGTATTAGAGACAGCGTTTGCTAGGATCACCCTGCTTGTGGATATTCGAGGTCTTGTTCCACCTGATTGTCTATCTTGAGAGAACTGTTATCAGCTGCGACGCCTCACCATGTCATATGTGAAATATAGTGTCTTAGAGTTCTCAGAGTCTTCATTCACCTTGGTCTCCTATAGCATTTGATCTTGGAAGGGTATGGATTCTAGGAAGTGGCCTGTTTGTAACTGTTTTTTTCACCAGCTGAAGCTCACTGTGTGTTTTACCCAAGTGTGCTGGCTCAGTTGGGGTTAGCCACATCGTTGCTGAGTAGAGTGAGCATGTGTGCCATCTGGTCCTGATGTAGGTATCTTCTCTCACTGCTACACACTATCACACATTTTGATGTTTTAAGCCCATCCTTGTTAGGTCTATTGTCTATTGTTGTGGTAAAACACCATGATCAAAAGCAACTTGGGAAGAAAAGGGTTTATTTCAGCTTACAGTTCATCATGAAGGGAAGTCAGGGCAGGAACCGAGGGCAGGAACCTAGAGGCAGGAATTGAAGCAGAGGCCATGGAGGAGTTCTGCTTCCTGGCTTGCTCCTCATGGCTTGCTTAGCCTGCTTTCTTATATAATCCAGAACTACCTGCCCAGGGGTGGCACCACCCATAGTGGGTTGGGCTCTTCCACATCAATCAATCAATCAATCAATCAATCAATCAATCAATCGGTCAATCAATCAATCAATCAATATCATCATCATCATCATCATCATCATCACCATCATCATCACCATCGTCATCACCCCACAGACTTGCCTATAGGCCAGTCTGATGAAGGCATTTTCTCAATTGAAGTTTCTTCTTCCAAGATGACCCTGGCTTGTGTAAAGTTGTCATAAAAACCTAGACAGCATATAACCAGTTGTCCCTGTGTAGGATGATTTACTTTGAACTTTCTTATCTCAGTTTACCTTCCCAATATCCTTTTGTGAAACTGATTATTGGGCCTCTTGGTAGAGAAAGAAACCGAATTTCAGAGGGTTAGTGACAAAACCCATCCTTAGACATGGGGACTCAGGTCTGTCATCTGCACACCTGCACATCTGCCCACTGCCGTGTGCACAAATTCCAAGGACATTTCTTAAGTGACAGTTGTGAATTACTGTGTCTCTCACTCTGGTCTTTGGGCAGAAGCCCGCATATGGAGAGCTGTGTGGAAGTCTCTGTCTCTCCTCTGCTCCTTCCTCAGGGTAGTGTAGAGTAGGCACTAATGTCATGCTTCAAAAGACAGGACATGTCCTGTGTCTTGGCATTCCTCTTTAGGGACCAACAGATCTTGGGCAGGACTCTGTACCATCAGTGGCTTTCTCTGCTTCCTGTTTTGGTCACTGGGCTATCCTCTTTCAGGCAAGCACCTGTGCACACGAAAACATTCTATGTATATATGTTCTCATGGACTGTCTATCTCATTTTTGGTAAGTGCCTCTGGAAACACACCTCATGGTGACGTCACCTGGAGAGCGTGTTCAGGGTAGGTTCTGGGCCTGGATGGAGCCTGCGTCTCTACACTGGCTGTCAGCTCAAGGTGAAGCTTGCTCTGCTGATCCTGCCTCTACTTTTTAATAGACAAAGCTAGCAGGTAGTGCTGCAGGCCCCAGCCTGCCCACCGTGTAGTTTTTGTTTTTAAATTAAAGTGAAATGTTCCTTACCTAAAACCGGTGACTCTTATTGACAATCCAGGGGCATTCTTCACATTTACAACCTTGTATGCCAGTTTTGTTGAATCCCCAAATATTTCCATTGCACCAAAGAATATCTCAGATATGTTAAGGTAATTTTTCTGTGTTACCCTCTTCTGCTTACCTGTCAGCTGAGAACATAATTTCTCTTTGCATTTAGCTGTTACTGCTCTTTCATATCAATGGGATTATAATACCACTTCTCTGTGTTTGGCTTTTACGCTTTGTCTTTTTGAGCTTCGTCTGCCTTGTAAGGTCATGTCACTTCGTTCTACCTTAAGGCTAAAAAACATTCTATTGTCTTTATGCATTGTATCTGGCTTATTTATTGTTGGGTGGATATATAGGTTGTTTCTACATTAAAACATATTGTGTGTGTGTTCTCATGTGCACATACCTGCTTGTCTGTATGTGCATCACATGAATAATACAGGTACCTTTGGGCCCAAAAGAGGGTATTTGATTCCCTAGAGATACAGCTGATTGTGAGCTGCTCAATTGGGTACTGGGAACCAAACCTATGTCCCTTTGCAAGAGGAGCATCCACTCTTTAAAAAATATTTTTATTTTATGGATAGGAGTACACTATAGCTGTCTTCAGACACACCAGAAGAAGGCATCAGATCCCATTACACATGCTTGTGAGCCACCATATGAGTGCTGGGAATTAAACTCAGGACCTCTAGGAGAACAGTCAGTGCTCTTAACCTTTGAGCCATCTTTCCAGACCCCTTTTGTTTTCTTTGAGACAGGGTTTCTCTGTGCAGTCCTGGCTGTCCTGGAACTAGCTCTGTAAACCAAGCTGGCCTCAAACTCACAGAGATCCACCTACCTTTGTCTCCTGAGTGGGATACCACCGCCAGGCTGAGCGGTGTACCCTCTTAACAGCTGGGCCATCTCTCTAGATGGTTCCTGTTTGTTGATATTTGAATATTGCTATCACCACCACAAACATGTTTATACGTGTATTTATATGAATACTTGTTTACACTTCTTTTGGTAAACTTTTGGGTTTATCCCAAGGAGTGGAATTACTGGGTGATATGATAGTTCTTACAGTTTTGAGGAACTTCCAAACTGTTTCTCACCAAACTTGTATCAGCTGTGCAGGAGCTTCTAACTTTTTAACTTCTTTACATTCTTCCTGAAGCCTGTCTTATTATGTTGGAAATGGTTCGATATTTCATTGTGGTTTTGTGGTCTCCTAATGCCCAGTGATATTAAGCTTGTTTACATGAGTTTGTTGTACATTTGTGTGTCTTTGGAGAAAAATGAAGGCCTTTTCTAACTTAAACAATGTTTTACTTATTGTTGGATTATAAGAATTCTTTATATATTTTGAATATACAATGAATATAGGGCCAGCAAGATGGCTTGGTGGTTAAAGGAGCTTGCTGCCAAGCCTGGCAACTAGATTAATCCCTGGGAAACCCACATGGTGGAAGGACTTTCACATGTGGGCCATGGAACATTCATGTATATATATATTTTGAGATAGGGTTACACCATAGCCCAGGCTGGCGTCAAACTCTTGACAGTTCTTCTGCCTTAGCCTCTGAGAATAGAAATTACAAGAAAGAGCTCCTGTATACTGCTCTGTTTCTTGGCCAGATTTATTTTGAATTCTGGTCTCAAGTGATCTTCCTGCCTCAGTCTCTTGAATAGAAAGGACCATAAGCACTTGTCTTCATAAACACAAAAACCTCCTTGTTTTTGTTTTTATTAAAATGTTTTTAATTGCTCATGCTTTTGATGTAGCAAAGAACCCATTGCTGAATAAGGTCACATAATTTATCACTGATGTAAGCATTCTTAACTTTTTAAAAATATTTATTTATTTTATATGTATGTGTATTTTGTCTGCATGCACATATATGTGCACGACAGGCATGCTTGGTCTGATGGATCCCCTGGAACTGGAGTTACAGACAGTTGTGAGCTGCAATGTGGGTGTTAAGACTTGAACCTTGGCCCTCTAGAGGAGTAGCCAGTGCTCTAAACTGTTGAGCCACAAAGAGTTTCGATTATTCTGTAGCTTATAAGTGGAGGTTGTACTCTGTGAAGGAGCAAAAGGTCATATATTTGTAGAGACAAGACAAGAAAAGCTTTTCTTTCTTTCTTTCTTTCTTTCTTTCTTTCTTTTTTTTTTTTTTTTTTTGTAGTTGGCGGTCTGATTAGTGTGGTTTCTGGTTTCAGATGATGGTTTACCATTGTTTGGTAGGAATTTAAAGCACCAGAGCCACTCTTATTAATGGCATTGAAATTAGATGATTTTGTAAAATTTATTATTATTTTTTTGAGACAGGGTCTATGGCTGGCAAGGAACTCACTACATAGGCCAGGCTGGCCCCAAACTCTCAGAGACCCAAGTGCTGGGTTTAAAGACATGTTTCACCATGTCTGGCACTTAGAACAAGTTATCCACTTTGACCAGAACTTGGGGCATAATTGTTACCATAATGTGTCCATGGGTAAGATGTCTGACTCAAATCATACTGTGAAGATGTTGAAGTTTTTTTTTTTTTTTTGTAATCTCATTTTTGGTGCAAGCATACTGTGGATGGCCGTGGAGACACATTTGAGACCCTAGAAAGAATGTAGAATGCTGGAGAATTAGAGGAGTATCAGGCAGATGCCCAGGAAATAGAGTATATCCTTAGCTGATGATTCTACCAACCAAAATTTTATATTTATATATATATATTAAGTTATTATATATATATATTGATTTTTAAGTTTTTATCTTTATTATATTTATTAATTTTTATTTGAGACAGGGTCTCTCTACATCCTGGAACTCACTATGTAGACCAATCTGGCCTCTGATTTACAGAGACCTACCTGCCTCTGCTTTCAAGTGCTGGGATTAAATGTGTGCACCACCACATCTAGCTCAGGATAATTTTTCTACAGGATAAAAGCATAGCAAAGGCAAATCATTAGAACAAACAAAATCAGCCAGAGTCCAGAAAGGAGTTAGCCAAGATTTCTGGAGTTGAGCTCGAAGCATGTTTTCTGGCTCGCATCTCCAATGCCTGTCTTTCTGGCACTGCGAAGATAGCTGGCCTCCCCTTGTGGCCAGCACTCTGGGGTAGGGTTGTCCTCTGGAATCATATCAATGTGTCTCTCTCCAGCTTCAGAGTTTCAGGAACAGAGCAGTTCCTGTTCTTAGTGATTCTAAGTTGAAAATGTGGGGGAAAAATTCAAATGGAGGAATATCGAAAATCACTATCCAGTTCTGTCTATAGGTAATAAACAGTAGTAATAAAAAACATTGCAAAGCAGTTATCAGGGCCACAGTCTCAGAACAGCATGCTGTAGTTTTTCTCTGAAGCACAATTTTCTCCTCCGTAGCCACATCGTTCTCTTGAACCTTAGCCTATTTATACTAATTTAGTAGGAAAGGCTTAGGACATAGTTAAATTGGTAGGCTCGCTGCCCAGCTATGCAGAGCTCTGGGTTGTATCGCCAGGACTGAATAAGGCAGACACGGTAGAGCAACCTATAATCCCAGCCCTCAAGTGGAGACAGAGTATCAGATGTTCAAAGTCATGGTCATGAAAGTGAGTTTGAGTCACCCTGGGCTACTTGAGACTTATCTCCTAGCAACTGCACTAACACAACAGCCCATTAGTAAGGAAACAGTTAATCACATAGATGCTTCCTAAGTTTGTTTTGCTGAAATGCTTGATAAAGAGCCTCAGTTTGGACTTTCAAACAAGGTTCAGAAATAAAGTCAAGATTAACCTCAGACTTTCTCTGCAGTAATTGTTTTTTAGGTCTTTCAAATACCTTCAAGTTTCTGGAGGAAACCTGGCAAGAAGTGAGATTTTACTCACAGTAAGACTTGGAACAGCTCTTGCAGGTTGGCCTCCTGTGCAGACTCTCAAATCATGTTTTAACCAGAGCCTTGGTGGTAGAATCGGTTCTTCCAATTGTACTCTATTAAAAAAAAAAAAAAAAACAGAAGTTTCTTACTGAACTTGTGCAGACAATTATATTACCATATAATAAAAATATCCACCATCAGCTTTTCCAATGCCGAAGGATCAGGTGGGGAAAAGGAGCAAATATTTCAGTTTTACTTTTCAAAAGGTAACCAATAGGCCACAGATAGCCTAAAGGACAAGAGAAGCATATTTCCTTAAATCTCGAACATTAAAATGAGAAAAACTCAAATACACATACAATCATTCACCTCATCTTTTTTCTTAAAAAACTTTAGTTAAAAAGTTGGAAAAGATGGGCAATGGTGGCACACGCCTTTAATCCCAGCTCTTGGGAGGCAGAGGACAGCAGATCTGTGAGAGTGCAAGTTTAGCCTGGTCTACAGAGCTGGTTCCAGGATAGCCAGGGCTACACAGATTGAACCGAACCAAACTGAACCGAACTGAACCAACCCAACCCAACCCAACCCAACCCAACCCAACCCAACCCAACCCAACCCAACTCAACCCAACCAAACATAAATAAGTTTTTTTTAAAAAATCACACACTGAAATTACCTGGACTCAGACAGACTGAGACAACTTACCCATTTTCCAGTCTGTTTCAATACCTTTTTCAGAAGTTATTACTTCTTTTTTCTGCTTGTTTATTATTTGGAGACAAGAGTCTTATTCTGCATCCTAGAAGGCCTGGACCTCACCTTCTCCTCCAGGCTGGTCTTCTGTTTATGTGATTCTCTTAGCTCAGCTTCAAGTGTCAGGACTGCATGTGTGAGCCATTATACCAGGCCCTTGTCCCAAGTCTTGTTTTGCTTGGTCTTGGTTAGCAATCTCTCCAAACCACCAGGTATTTCTCTTTTTGCCTCTTTTTTCTTCTCTTTTTTTCTCTCCTCTTTTCTTTCTCTCTCTTCTTCCCTCTCTCTCATTCACTTTTCATTTACCCTTCTCTCCTCTTCCTGCCCCCATTTCTTCTGTGTTTCTAGATTGCCCAGGCTGGCCCTGGACTCCTGGGTTCATGAAGTCCTCTGGACTCAGCCACCGTTCCTGGCTTTCACGTCTTCATTACAGTTCTGAAAATTCTTATTCAAGCTAATGATATGGTCTTAAAGTTACTGGAAACCTGCATTCCACAGCACTTGTCTAAGTGCAACAATCTCTTTGAAGGAGAAGTAATTTTGGGCTGCAGCTTGTTGCACACACTTTTAGAGAAGAATGACAAGAGTAACTGTATATTCCAAGATGGAAAACAGCCATGGTTGAAATCTCATAATGAGGTTCAGCAGACAAGCGATTGCGTTACTTCTTACGGCTTACAAGATTTTATCACAACCAGACTTACGACTGAAAAGATACCAAGACAGGTCAAACTTCTAGGAATTCCGTACAATTTTTTTTTTTTTTTTTTTTTTTTTTTACGAGACAGGTTTCTCTGTGTAGTCCGGGCTGTCCTGGAACTCGCTCGGTAGACCAGGCTGGCCTCGAACTCAGAAATCCGCTGCCTCTGCTCCAAGTGCTGGGATTAAAGGCGTTGCGCCACCACCGCCCAGCTTCCGTACAATTTTAGAATGTTTGTGTCAGGAAAAGTATGTGAAATACGGTTTAAAATTTTGTAGCTGAAGGATGTATGCCTATGCTCCTAGTACTGTGGAGACCTAGGCAGGATAGCGACAAGTTTGGGTCCAACTTGGGCTATAAAGGAATTTCCTGTCCTTACCCCCAGCCTCTACCCCAGAAGGAGTTTTAGTATTACTCATGTGACAATGTTTTCAAACAATCTAATACATCAAACAAGTTTAATTAATTTAGTCTCTTAATATTACAGGGCCTTTCTGGATTGTCCCAAAGTTAGTTTAGGATTAAAAACAAATATAGGAGTCAGGCTGCCCCAGTAATTGAGAGGCAGAGGCCGGCAGATCTGTGCGAGTTCCTGGCCTGCCAGGGCTACACAGTGAGACTCTGTCTCAACAAACAAGCAAACAACAGCCAACACCAAAAAAACCAAAACCAAAAGACCCACACAAAAAACAAAACAAAAAATCCCAAAACAAAAAGGAAACAAACAACCCCCCCCCAAAAAAAAACCAGAGCCTAAAATTACCTAGTGCACTCTGAAATCAGTCACATAATTTTTCTCTTGTCCTTAGGTCTTGCTGACCAGTAGCATGGGTGGGAAACACACTAGGTATGGCTTTCCATGGATTGCTAGCTTTTTCTAATTCATATGTAGCCTGTGTGTGGACCCCATGGGGGCTTGTGGCCATGGCTGTGATCTTTAGGGTGACATACTCAGGTTCTACTGACATGGTTAGATTACACATGAGCTCAGCTTGGAAGCTATGAGAAAGGCAAAAACGATTTTTATTTTGACAGGAATACATCTACTTATTTCTGAGCTCAAGAATTTGCTCAAAGTCTAACAGTGGTTAAAGAACAAACTGAAGAGCTTGATTTTGTGATATGCTGTAATTCTGGATGTAGGGGTAAGGAGATAAGAGACTGAAGGAAACCTGACCTATGAAGTGAGACACCACACACACACCACACACACACACACACACAGAGAGAGAGAGAGAGAGAGAGAGAGAGAGAGAGAGAGAGAGAGAGACAAAATCTGCCCATTGAGGTATGAAGTCAGACAGACACACAAACACACACACACTACCTACTGTATGAAGTGAGACAGACAGACAGACAGACACACACACACACACACAGCCCTGTGGTTTCTAAGCTGGTAATTTTTCTTGTTAAGATTTACCCTTTCTCTAGAAAACAGCAGGTCCTGAGATACAGTCCCTGGTGCCAGGTTGAAATAATGTATTATTTCCTGTCTTCCTGGAAATTTCCTACTGAGATCTTTTCATTAAAACCCAGTTAGACACCCAAAGACTCCCTACAGAACTCACAATAGTTTTTATTTCAACTTCAGAAGTCAGTATGTCTTCAGGACCACAGAAAGTCAAGGAAGTCTCACACAAAATGCAGAGCACAAGAAGATCTGTTTCTTCTTTTACTAGGTCTGATAAAAGAAAAACTTACGCATGTTTATATTTTACCACGTTTTGTAACTCATGAATATGGGGGCATGCATCACTCTGCCAGAAGGAGAAGGGAGAAATTTTAAGGCATTTGTAGAAGCAAGCCAAGAAATACAATTTTGATGGGTTAGAAGTTCTGGGTGCTTTCTAACTGGTCTAATTTCTGGTTTCAGCTCACGGTTTACACTAGTTGTTGGTTTGCTCAGGTGAGATTTAAAGTTTGAGAGTCACCACATTAATGACACTCAACATTTACCCCTCTTACTACAGTCACTGAGTTTTCAAGTTTCATGGGTTCAGCTTTTTATATTTAGGTCACTAATCAATTGTAATTTAGTTTCTGCATGTTCTGTGAGTTCAGAATCAATTTTCGTGCGGATCTTTAGTTGTCTGGCGGTATTTGTTGGAGAGAGTTTTCTTCTTTCATTGTTTATTCATTGCTGGTGTATAGAGACGAGCTGCCTTTTGTACACAGGTCTTGGACTAACTTTGCTGTACTTGATTATTGGCTTTAGTGGCTTTCTTGGTGGATCGTTGGGATTCCCTATACATAGGATCATTCTGTCTGCAAGTAGAAATGGATTTACTTAAAAAAAATTTTTTTTTCTAATTTGGATACACTTAATTTCTTTTATCCTTCCATCCTCCCTTCCTCCCTTCTTTTCTTTCTTTGAGGTGGAGCCTTGCTATGTAGCCTTGGCTCGCCTCAGATTCCTGAGTGTTGTGATTAAAAGGATTGCCGTCATGCCCAGCCTTATTTGATTTTGCTGCCTAAATGCTCTAGCCCAAACTCCATGTTGAACAGCAGTAAGGAGAGCAAGCATCCTGGTGATGCTCCTTATGTTAGGAGAGAGCTTTTAGTCTTTCCTCATTGAATGTGATGTTAGCTATGGGTTATAAATAAAGACCCCTTAACATATCTTCCTGTCAATAGTTTCCTGATTTTTTTTTTTTTTTTTAAATCACTGAAGGACGTGCTATGACAACAGATGTTTTTTTTTGCAACGGCTCACCTAGTGACGTTGGTTTTTTCTCTCTGTTCTACTGATGCCCTACATTGGTTGCTGAAGTCTTTTAGCTTTGTCCTTGGATTGCCGTTCTCTAGCTTGGGTATCCGTAAGACAGAATCAGCCAGGAATTGTTTTCTGCTTTCCCGACTCTTTGGAAGCGTTTGAGAAGGATGGGTGTTGATTCCTAAGTGTCTGTAGTAATACCATCTGTTATCACTTTCCTGTCGTTGGTAGGAAGATTGTGATTTCTCAGTTTCTTTGCCTGTTTCAGGTCTGTTTAGGCTTTTCTGTCTCTTCTTGAGTCAGTTTTGATAATCCATGGATTTTTTTTTTTTTGTTTTTTAAAATCCTACCTACCTAGCTTAATCTAATTTGGTGACAAGTGATTATTCATAATATCATCTTGTATTTTATTTATGAAAGATTGGTTATAATACCCTAAACCATCAGTTACCAACTTGTGGGTCACAACTCCTTTGGGGGTGTCAAATAATCCTTTCACAGGGGTCTCCTGTCAGCACATCAGATATTTACATCATGACTCCTAACAGTAGTGGGATTACAGTTAATGAAGTAGAAATGGAAATTATTTTACAGTTGGGGTCACTACAACACGAGGAGCTATATTTAGAGGCCGCAGCATTAGGAAGGTTGAGAACCACTGCCCCGAATCATTTCTGATTTTAGATTTCTTTTTTCATATTCTTTTTTTAAAAAAAAAAGTCAGTCAGGCTAAAAGTGTGTTGACTTCTTGGTTTATTTTATTTATGTATGCATGTGTGTCGGTGCATCATGTTTGAGTGCCTGCTGCTAGCAAAAGCCAGAAGGTGGCTTCGGGATTCCCTGGAACTGGAGTCTTGGATGTTGTAAGCTGTTTGAGCTGCATCAGCTCAAATAGTGATGCTGGTTTTCCCTCTCTATTCTACTGATACTTTACATTGGTTACTGAAGTCTTTAGCTTTATCCTTATCTGGCTTGGATATCAGTAATACAACATCAGCTATTGGTTTTCTTCTTTTCTGTCTCTTCGGAAGAGTTTGAGATGTGATGGAAATCGAACCCAGGTTCTCTGCAAGAGCAACAAGTGCTCCTAAGGCTTGAACCATCTCCCCTACACACCTTTTTTTCCCCCAATCAGGGTCCTCTCTCTATATAACTGACTGTCCTGGAATTCACTATGTAGACCAAGCTGGCCTCAAACTCACAGAAAGCCAACTGCCTCTGTCTCCAGTGTTGGGATTAAAGGTGTGCCACCATGTCCGGTGTGCTGATGCTTTTGTTGTTGCTGAGAAATTATTGTGATGAAGTCCTACCTGGTCTTGAACTTGCAGTGATCTGCCTACCTTGGCCTTCCCTGTGCTGGGATTATGGACATGTGCTAGCATGCCTGGGTCTTTCTACTTTTTTTTTTCAATACTGGGACTGGAACCAGACACTTGAGTATGCTAGACAAGCTACCACTGAACTACATCTCTACATTCTTACTGCTTTTTAAATGTAGGTGTTTGCTGTTAAGTGAAATGTCCTGGATGTGTTAGTCAGGTCTAATCGTCTTGTCTCCTATGATCTCATCCATCTTCTTCAATCTTCTATTATTGGAAATGAGTATTGAAGGTTTTGGATATTATTGTGGAACTTCCTATTTCTCTTTTCTTAATCAGTGGTATTTGTTTTGTGTCTTGCTTTTATGGTGTTTGGTATGTATATATTAATAATCATTAATCTTGATGAATTACTGTAACAAAAGTGAGATATATTTCAGTATCTATCTATCTATCTATCTATCTATCTATCTATCTATCTATCTATCTAGTGTGTGTGTATGTCTGTGTGTGCAGATGTGTTTGTATGCCTATATAGGCCTGAGATCAACTTCAAGTGGTATTTCTTGGTAGCCATCTTGAATCTTGCTTGTTGAGACCTGGTTTCTCACTGGACTGGCTTGCTGATTAGATTAGGCTGGCTGGCCCGTGAATCCCAGGGATCTTCTTTCTGCCTCTGCCTTCTTGGCTCTGGGACAGGTGCAGGCAATGACACTGACTTTATGTGTGTGCTAGGGCTCGAACTCTGGTATTCATGCATAGATATCAAGCGCTTTACTGTGTGAGCTATCTTCCCAGGCTTACTGTTTTTTCTTTTAAAGTTTATTTAGTCTCTACTCAGCTCTTTTGGTTACTATTTACATGAGTTATTGTTATTGCTATTATTATTACTATTTTAAATATTCTAACTGTAGCCAGGCATAGTGCCACATGTCTTTAATCCCAATCCCTGGGGATCAAAAGCAGACAGATCCTTTGGGTTTGAGGCCAGCCTGGTTTACATAGTGAGTTCTAGGACAGCCAGAGCTATATAGTATGACCCTGTCTCAAAATACAACAAGCAAACAAACAAACAAAAAATATTCTTTCAATATATTTATGACTTTGGCTCTAAAGTGATTCTCTTATAAACAACATATAGTTAGTTCAGTATGTTATGTGTTTTTAAAATAAAGTTTTATTGGAACATAGGGGAACCCATTTGTTTACATACTATTTGTGGCAGTTTTCACGCTACTGAGATAGAGTTTGAGATACGGCAGTGGAGACTCGGCGGTTTGCAGAGCCTGAAATAGTTACTGCCTGATTCTTTTAGGATGTTTTCTGGCTCGGGTTTAGAATGCCTTTTTTAAAAATTTCCTTGGCTATAGTCAATAGTATATAGTGTCACATAGCAAGAGTCTGATGAGATTTGTCACATGTAGCCTGCTTTATCCTGAAGCCTGTAGAAAGCGGAAGTTCTGACCACAGATCTGGGCATTCCGAGGCCTTAACTGGTGGAGCAGAGGAGCAAGCTGCTATCTGTAAAGTCAGGGCTGGAGGGAGGAGGACTGGGATGTGTTCCCCCAGTGGTGACTTCATAACTGTGGTTCCTGGGATTCGGACACTTCCTAGAACACATTTTACATTCATTTCGTGTGTGTGTGTGTAAACTTATATATATGCAGGTAATTGTGTGTATATGTGTGTTGAAGGCAGACGTCAACATCGGGTATTTTTCCTCGGGAGCTACCCCCCAATTGACTTTGGAGACAGGGTCTCTTGGTAGGGCTTAAGGCTCACCGATTATGCTAGGCAGGCAGGCCAGCAAGCCCTAGGGATCTGTCTGCCTGTCTCCACACCCTGGCACTGGGATTACAAGTACATGCCAACATTCCTGGCTTTTTGTGTGGGTGCTGGGGATTGAATTCAGGTCCCAAGTTTTGCACACAAAGCGCTCTAATGACTGCACTATCTTCTAGCTCAGTGTTTTAGTTTTAAAAGATCAGTTGCGCTATGCAAAGAACTGAGGCATGCTGGGAGTGGGGGAAAACAGTCTTCCCCAGAGAAGAAGGCACTAACTGGTTATCTAATGCTAAATAGTCAGCCCAGAAATCATCCATACAAGTAACATATATCCAGCAGCGTATGTTCATGCACATACATATGTGCATGTAGTAACAATGAAAAAGAGGCCATGGATTTTAAAGAGAGCAAGGAAGGGAATATGGGATGATTTGGGGGGAGGAAAAGGAGAAATGTAATTATAAAATTTCAAAAAAAATAATCAATGAATCTTGAGTCTCACCCCTGCCCCTCTCTCCTCCAGTACCATTCAGGGAAACCCCCAGCTATGCAAAGCGACGGCGTCTGGCTGGCCCGAGGGCTTGGCATCCCCTCGGCCCTTACAACGCTCAGCCAGTGATATCAACCTGAAAGGTGATCAGCCTGCAGCTTCTCCTGGGCCCACTCTCCGAAGCCTCCCTCATCAACTACTGCTCCAGCGGCTTCAGGAGGAGAAAGACCGTGACAGGGACAGCGGCGAGCAGGAGAATGACGTCAGCGGCCCCTCAGCAGGCAGGGGTGGCCACAACAAGATCAGGTAGGAGGGCCTGGAAGGGTCAGGATGGGTCGAGAGCTATAACAGACCTGAGCTGGAAGGCAGGGAGGGAAGGTAGTTCATGGTACCTGTGCAGCGATGGGCTGGGGGTGGAACTCCTTCATGGTTTTACTCATGCAGATCTCTGGAAGAGGCTAGGGCTCACTCTCAGGATAGGGGGCAGCTGAGGGAGTTTGGGGTAGACAACTTGTGGTTAGGATGCTCACTACAGCATGAAAACTGGTGGTAAATTGGTTGGAAATGTCTTTCTGTGTAGTCTCAAGGCCTACAGGTGAGAGCTATGGTTGTCCATCCCCCTGCCACCCCCCTCCCCCCATAATGGCCCAGCCATGTATAATAATAGTACTTTAAACCTCCTTTCTGAGTTCTGGAACCTTGAGTGTTTTCAGTACTGGCTTCCTTATAATCTAGAGTTGAAAGCAAAGAATGAAGTCTTTTAACCTCTGTAGGTTAAAGGTGGCCACTGAGCTGGCTCCTCTACTAGGACAGTGTAAGATGTTTCCTTTGAGAAGCCCCTGGGGTGCCTGTGAGGGATCCTCTTCTTGGACCCTCAGGCACTGCCTATGTTAACCACTGGTTGTATTAAATTCCCGGAGCTATCTTTCTTGCTTCTTGCCGTTTCTCCAGAGCCAGGTATAGAGAAGGTGTTTGGAAGCCTGTTGGATACAGTGTTACATAAGCAGCATGTTGTTTTCCCAGTGTCAGGCAGCTCGGATAGCCCTATGGGTTGATGTACCCACTGAGATGAGCAGCAAATGCATGCCACTCAGTTAACGTCTGTCACTTAGGTTGGGCCTGTCAACACCATTGTACAGGCTGGTCCCCTACCCCTATGTCCTGGTTGGGTCAGAGACGCGTTTAAAGTCACAGAGCATAGGAATCAGCTTTTGTGGGTGCAGGTGTTTGGTAGAAGGCCTTTGATGTAAGTGTGCACGAGGCTTTTCCTTCTGTGTTATCCCCCTGCCAGTGGAGCCTGATTTTCAGGCTGTAGACTTATTGGACCCCCAAGGTTGTCTGTCCGGTTGCAAAATCACATTTCTCCCATGAAGGTTTTGCACGGCCCCTTGGGTTTTCTAGGAAGTGAACGGGTTGGTGGCTGGAAAAACACATCCTAGGGTGTTGCAGTTTGCCAGGAGGGCTGCGAGTCAGTGGAACTGTCAGTGGAACTTCGTGGCCGCTGCTGGTCCCCTTTTATTTGTGTCTGTTGCAGCTGGCACAGAATAAAGTCCTCTAGTCTAGGCTCTCCAGTTCACCTGCTTTTTGGGAGGACAGAATTATTTCTTCTCCACCTTTATTAGGTGACTGGAGTGCCAGGTGTGTGTGTGCACGCGCGCGTGAGCATGTGTGTGTGTGTGTGTGTGTGTGCGCGCGCGCGTTCTCCACCTCACCCTAGTCCCCATCTCACAGCAGGGTTCCTGATTGGTTCTGAGGAGGTAGCCCCCTGGGCTCCTGACTGAGAAGCACTTAGATGAGTTGTGATACAGGTTAAGGGGGCTTACCTGGTGTGACAGTGGTCTGCCAGTCAGGATGTGCTGAAAAGGAAGAGACCCTCAGGCAGAGGTTGCCTGTTAAAATAAAAATGGAAAAAAAAAAAAAAACCCAAAAACCCGGAGGTATTCCTGGACCCTGGTGGGGCTGCAGTGGCTTGTTGCTCCCTGTTGACTGGGCCTGGCATAGAGCCCAGAAATATGGTCTGTAGGTTCTGCCCCCCCCCCCCCCCGCCCGGCACCAGAGTGGAGCCTACAAGGGCAAATTTGAAGCTGGGGGCAGTAACTTAATCTCTGGCCAAAAGGGCAGAGTCACAGTTGTTTAGGTGGTGGGAACAGTGTAGCATAGTCTCAGAGAGCCTGATCATTGGCAGAGCAGGCGAATTTGGCTGTCTGGGTACTAGGGAGCCCAAGCAGGCTTTTGGGCTAGAAAGGAAGATCAAGACTTCAGACTCTATACCTAAGCTGGAGAAGTAGTCTGGGGAGGGTGGCCAGCATAGGATGACATGAGGTTAGGGGACAGTTGTCTAAGACGACAGGAGACAGGCCCAGAGGCAGGAGGATTGGGGCTCCCAGTGCAGGTTGCTGGTCAGGGTGTGAGGAGGCCGGACCACTGCGCCCCGCCTGCCCTTCCCTGGTTCCCAAAGCCTGGGTGCCAGCCCTTCTCCAGCTCCTACCTGGCAGTTCCGCCCGCCGTTGCCCAGTGCGCCCACCTTCTGGCCCTGGTTGTTTCTTTCCAGCCGCCCGCGTGGGGTCTGCGGGGGGCACCGCGGACTCAGGGCGCGCCGGCCGCCGCCGCCCGCAGAGGGAGGAGCTGGCGGAGGAGGCGGGGCGCGGAGCGGCCGTGGCATGGAGCGAGCCCGGCGCGCCCGGGAGCGCAGCCCCGCGGCCCCCGAGCCCTGAGCGGGCGCGGCTCGTGCGCTGGCGGGAGCGGGCCGGGCGCGGCGGCGCGGCCCATGGAGCGGCCCCGGGCCGGGCCCCCGGCGGGCGGGCGGGCGGCGGGCGGGCGGTGGGCGCTGCGGCGGCGGCTGCGGTGAGGCCGGCGGCGGGGCCGGGCCGTGCGCCATGGAGGCCCCGGGCGCCGGCTTCGCGTGCCCGCTGCCCCCCGGCATCGCGTCCGTCACCTACGTGTTCGTCTACAGCCCCAGCGGGCCCGGCGGATCCGGCCCCGCGCCCGGCCCCGGCCCGGCGTCTCCCGCGCCCCCCGCGCCGCCGCCCCGGGGCCCGAAGCGGAAACTTTACAGTGCCGTCCCCGGCCGCAAGTTCATCGCTGTGAAGGCGCACAGCCCGCAGGGCGAGGGCGAGATCCCGCTGCACCGCGGCGAGGCCGTGAAGGGTGAGGGGCGCGGGCGGGGTGAGGGGCGCGAGCCGGGTTGGGGGGCGGGCCCCGGGGTACGCGGCCTATTTCATTGCCCTTTGGTGGGGGTGTCTCTGTGGTTGGGGTATCCCTGGGTCATTCCAACAAGCTGCTGTGCCGGGGTCTCAGTCTCTGGCCCTGGTTTTATGGGCTCCTGGCATGAAGCTCTGACGCTGTCATGGTAGAGGCTTGGCTCTTTTGGGGCGGTTCTTGTTACGATGGGGGGGCCAAAGACAACTGGGTCCTTGTGTTGGAAGGACCCTAACCCATTCCAGAGCTCCCACGCCTTGTGGGGTTCCTGTGTCACTTCTGGGGCTTCTTCATTGGCAATCCTTGGGATGCAGCTGAGGGGGGCTGGCCATCGTCGGGGGATCTTTAACAGTTGTGGTTGTCTGTGTACACATGGATGGGGAAGACAAGCCACCCCCCTCCCCCTTCACGGGGCTCTCTACCGTTATTGGGTTCCTACCTTGAGCACTCTGTCTGTGAGGTGGAAATAGTTGTGGAGACCAGCCCTCCTGGTCTATAATGTGGCTTGCTCCACTGGCTGCCTCGGAATGACCCCGAGCTCTGGGCAGTGACTCTTGGGTGGATATCAGTTACCACGGTTGGGGGGTGGGAAGTGGTCACTGTGGGCAGGAGCAAGAGTATGGCCCCTGTTTCTGCCTCTGCCCTCTTCCAGTGTGTCCATCTGTGTCTGTCTGTCTCCCACATGTCCGTCCTTTGCTGAGGCCATCTGTTCAGTTCTCTTCTCTGTGGATCCCAGAATCTTCTCACGAAAATGCTAGGAGGGATGTTGGTTTGGAAAGAGAGCAAGGGTCAGGGTCGTGGGCAAAACCTGATTGTCAGGTGGCAGAGAAGAGGGTACCCTGCTGTCCTCCTTTGCCCTGACAACCTGTCTGGCTTTTCCCCAGTGCTCAGCATTGGGGAGGCTGGCTTCTGGGAGGGAACCGTGAAGGGCCGTACAGGCTGGTTCCCAGCTGACTGTGTGGAGGAAGTGCAGATGCGACAGTATGACACCCGGCATGGTAAGTGACCCCAGTTTTTGCTCTGATACCTCCCAAAGGGCAGGTGCTTCTAGTCTCTCTTTGGTCTTCTTGGTAACACATCTGGACATGTCACTAAGACTGAGAAGCAAACTCAGTGGACTCAAGATACATTCAGATTTGCACATATACACGGTGGGCAAGCATGCATGTTCCTAGGAACAAGGGTATGTGAACCTTTGCCATGCCGACTGGAGGAATACACTCATGGTCATCCTCCGTCGGCGTGTTGGCACACGAGTCTCCCGTGACGGTGACCACCCCTTTGATACATTCTTCACGGAAATACCAGGTTCGTGGAGCTTTCAATTCATGAGCGGCTGGCACCTAAGTAAGGAGGTCAGTTTGAGAAAAGAGGCGCTTTTCCAAACTGGACAGATTGTCCAAGTGGGCAGAGCAGGAGGCATGGGCCAGCTAAGAGGAAATGAGGCCAGTTGGGCCCCAAGGAGTGGTTTGGGGTACCTGGGGTTGGTATGGTCTAAGGGCAGCTGATGAAGGATGGCCTCTGTTCTTACCGAGATGGGAGGTGAAAGGCTTAGCTTCGGAGGCTGCTGAGGAGCTGTGGTCCAATCTTGCTGAATGCTTGGACTTCTAGGAAGGATCCCTTTAGGTTCTGGTGAAGACAGTCGCTGGTCCCCTGGAGTCCCCAGTGTGGGCTGGTTTCACGTCTGGGGTATATTCTTTCATTGAGCCCTCGGGTATTCTGGGAGGCCACAAGATCAATTATTATCTTACTTCAAGGCAAGAGAGTGGGTAGGACAAAATGAACTCTGGGCTGATTATCAGTGGTATGGCTGGATCAGGGTACGCATGTCCCTTTCTCTGTACGTAGGAAGTTTGAGCCCTGGGTTGTGGTGGCCTCTGCCCTAAGTTGGCAGTTTCCCAGGGGAAGCCCACAATCATGTGGGCAGGAACCTTGGCCCCGTGTCAAACTTGAT
The DNA here is from genome assembly GCA_021653895.1 of Mastomys natalensis. Taxonomy (NCBI): domain Eukaryota; kingdom Metazoa; phylum Chordata; class Mammalia; order Rodentia; family Muridae; genus Mastomys; species Mastomys natalensis. The sequence continues at coordinate 211,573 of JAJTUV010000381.1, forward strand.
GGATGCCTAGGTTATGCAGGAACTCAATTACTGACCTACTGCTGGCTGGGTGCTGTGCTTTCTGACATGGCTTATCCTTTCCCTGCCTTGATGGGTTTGCTGGGAGAACAGAAGGGTGTTGTTTTGTTCATTTGCTGCCTGTGGAAAGTAGATGTGGCGTCCAGGTGGAAATGATTTCAGAGGTTTGGGGCCTAGTTCCAACAGGACAGAGTGAAGGACAAGGGGCAGGGGCTGTTCACCTGTTGAATAGGAGCTAGTCTTTTGCTGTTCCATGAGGATGGGGCAAGGGTCTGAGAACTGTGGATCCAGGAACATTTGGACCTTGTTCCGAAGCCGAGGAAGGAGAGGGGTTTGAGTTGGGAGTCAGAATCCAAGAGGAGGAGATCTTTGTCAGTTTTACTCCAAGATGGACCTTGTGTTGGCTTGTCAGTGGTTATAGCAAGTGTACCCCCAGATGCACAGACCACCGAGAGGGGGAGAGCCAGAGTTAGCCCGGAGAAGCCAAAAAGCAAAGGTGTTGTTTAGGTTGCATTCCTGGGTGGTTTGCAGATGGGATTCCTCCTGTTTATAGAGATCAACACAGCGTTCTAGAACTGTGCCCGTTGCCAGCTTCTGTATTTGAGCAGCGCCAGACATGATTTTTAGCATTTTTATATGAATGAAGCTGTGGACCTATCCTAGCAATCCTGGGAGGTGGGGGCCAGTGTTTAGTATGTTTCTGGGATGTCATTACCCACAAGGGGTGGGAATGTTTGTTCCTCGTTTTGCTACATAAGCAGTTAGCTTTGTGAGGAATGGCTAAGCTAGAGTGGAGAACGGGAGTCTAGTCACCTGTCCTTGGGGTCAAGGTAAAGAATGATCTTGTAGTAGGAGCTGACCAAGCAGATGTTTTAGGGCCAAGATCAAGATATGGGCAAGACAGAGAGGTGAGTAGGGTGTGTCAAGGTCACAGGGAAACCAGAGGATCACAGAGCAGCTGATGTGGGGGTGATGGAGCTGGAGGCTTTCTGGCAACCACAGGACCCCTTAACAGGACCATAGCTATCATAGACGACCTGAGGGAGTGGGGTTCAAAAGTACCTAGGTGATTGGGAGCTACACTGATGGACATATGGTGAGGGCCCTGCTGGGCTGCCTTTTGGAGGTATAGGAGCAATGGTGGCCTCCCTCTGACCCCAGCTACAATGCCCATCCTGCTTCTCTGGGTAGAACTTCTTGTCTGGGACTTAGGCTGAGTTGTTCTAGAGAGCAGAGGGCATCTTAGCAACAGGAACCTGTTTCCAACAGCCCTTGTACCCCCTTACGCCCCTAGACTCTGATTCAGGAGCCAGAGTGGGAATGAAGGAGGACATTCAAAGACCAAGGAGAGAAGCTGTGCCGGCACTAAGGTTAGGTCAGCTTCTCACAGGACACAGGTCCTTATCTGTACCTGAGCAAAGAGGCTGGTCTCCTGCAGCACTGAGGGAGTTGAGGAATGCTGAGGGTAGGAGATGCTGAGGTCAGTTAGTGCAAGAATCTCAAGGCCTAACATACCCCCCATACCTTTTGCCTGCCCCTTTCCACTTGGAGAGAATGTTCCACTTGGGAGCTGGTGCTGGGCACATTCCTTTCAGCTGGCTTTCCTGTGTGTGATTAATAAAACCAGAACATGAATCCGTGTTATATAATAAATAGTTTGTCTGCTTGATAACAGTTTAAAAAACAAGATGCTTTGAAATAGGACCTGACCAGGATGAGGCTGCTTAACTGCACATGTCTTCTAGGGTTAAGATTTGGGTAGGGCAGGGCAGAGAGGTGAGTAGTGGTGAGCCAAGGTCATGCTAGTGTGAGAGTGGTGGAACTGGGGGCTTCCTGTCCACTGCAGAGCTCACAGACATGGTTCAGCTAGCATAGTGTATCTGCGACTAGGTTAGCCTGAAGAAGGGTATGCTTGAGGTTAGGAGGAACTGAGGAAGACCACTTGCATGATGGTGAGGTTTCACCTGCACTAGTCTTAGGACCGGGCAGGCAAGTGTATGTTTGTCTCTTAGTCAGAGTGGACAAACGGAGGATATCAGTAAGCAACAGAACGAGGCTGTTAGAACCTAATCAAACAGGCTGTTAGAACCCAGTGGCCTCACGACATGACGTTTCCTACTGTGGAGAGAGAGGTTCAGATGTTATGGTTAATTTATCGAGAGTCTCACACAAAGCGGGAGGAGGGACCTGAAGCCTGGACTAGTACTTTTCTTGATAGCCATGTCATCTGATGTGAAGATCCTCTAACCATTGCTCCCCCCTGTCTCTGTCCATCTATCTTTTAACTCACCTACTCATCTTTCTGTCCACCTACTTAATCCAGCAGACTACCCAGCCTACCCAGCCTCCCCTTTCCCCCAGTCATGGATCCCATCTGTATGTCTGTCCACTCAGGGATCTGTGTGTCCTTTGGCTCATCTGATATTCCCTCAGACCTTCAGCATCCTGCCCATTTGTCTACACATTTACTTTTTGGGTTATCTTCCTTCCCTTCCTACATTCATCTGTTTGCCCATGCATCACCCACGCACATACTCACCTAGCCAGTTGTGTGCCTTCTGTTATGTCAGGTGCTCTGCTAGTCACTGGGACCACAGGAGTCATTACATCTGGTCTTTCGATTTAGGGAACTTGAAGTTGCTGAGAAGCCAGGCGGGAAAAGAGTTGTCAATTTCTGCTGGGTATGGTGGCACGTGCCTTTAATCCTAGCATTCAGAAGACTGAGACAGATAATCCCAAGTTCAAGGCTCAGACTGTATATAGTGATATCCCAAAAAAACCAACAACAACAACAACAAAAAAAAAAAAACCAAAAACAACCCCTCAAAAAATCCCCAAAACAAAACACCCCCCTAAAAAAAAAACAAAAAACAAAGCAGAGTACTGTAGGACTCTGGTACCCACCACCTACATGGTTCTCTATAACCCCAGCTCTAGGGCATCCAGCTCCTTCTTCAGGCCTGTAAATGCACCAGGCATACACGTGATACACATATATATGTGTAGGAAAACACATGAAATTAAAAACAGGGTCTTTTAAAAACTTTAAACAGTACAGAACCCAACTTAAAAAAAATCACAGGTTCCTCCTGATCTCCCTTTCCTGTTGCTGCACAGACTCTGCAGAGGTCCTGTCTGCTCCAGATTAACGCCTTTGACATGGGCTTTACCTTGCCTGCCTCACCCCCAGATGTCCCGCACCCTCATATCTGCAGGCTGCTCCCTCGACTGTATGGATCTTTGCTCAGCTCTTCTTTCTGATGAGGCTGTTGCTCTCCCTAGAATTGTACTTTGACATCCCTTTCCTGCTGGCTTTTCTCCTGCTAGCTGCCGTGTTTATATTTATTGCTTGTTGATTCCACTTCTCAGAATAGCTTATTAACTCCTTAAAGGCGGAGACTTTGCTCTATTCTAAATTAAACAGTGCCTGGTAGGTGAATGGTTGTTGAAGTAAAAAAAAAGAGTCTTGAGAAGTGCTATGCTACATAGCAAGAGAAGATGAAGGAGGGAGAGAGATGCTGAGGAATGAAATTGAAAACTGTGGTGGTGCCATCTTGAGGCCGTCTGAGGTACTGCAAGTGCAGCCAGAGGCGCCATTCTGAAGCTTAAGGTCTAGTTGTAGATTTGAACCTTCAGGAAATCTCCAAGGCTAAGTGAGGTTCAGCAGGAGGTATGTCCTGGCCAGCTCCATAGTGTTCACGAAGAGCTTTGAGGTCAAAGGACAGATATGTATATAGTCCTGTGGAATACAGTCAGGGCAAGGATCTGAACACTTTATAATCCCTTCCTTCTTTCCTTGAGTTTGTGTACCTGGCTGTCGTGTGGAAATCGGTGGACATGTTCAGATGCTTTCATACTGGTGCACACATAGGCGGATAGCACAGCACATGCCTGAGCTCAACCCCTGTATGCACTGTGGCTTACCCAAACATGTGTTTGCTACCAGATCCTGGGCTCACGTACAGATAACAGACATGGCTGTCATTTGACACACGTAAGAACCGACACAGCCTTTATACCTGACTGCGAGGCACACATACACATACTCTCAGCTCTAAGGCTTGCAGACTGGACTAGCCTGGCCTTGTATGGTGTCTAGGTGCATGTTAAGTGAGGAGAGATGAGCAAGATTTGATTTTCCCTTGGCTCTAACTTCCATGTATGGCTATCTGAGCCTTATTCCCTTAGGACTTTTGGGCCCTGGGTCCTAGGATTTGCCCCTACCCCTACCCCACCTACAGCTAGGCCTAGAGTGTGTGGGGGCAGAGACATACACTCACATCAGCACAGTTGGGGGAAAATCCAGCTAGGTGGAGGGCCACCATCATTTCTTAGCCTTTGATGCTCCCTCCAGAAACCAGAGAAGACCGGACGAAGCGTCTTTTCCGCCACTACACTGTGGGTTCCTATGACAGCCTCACTTCACACAGGTACTGGCAGGGGTGTGGACACGCAGGGACACTACCCGGGCCTTGTATGTCAGGGTATGGGGAGGTGGGAGGTTGGCAAGGAGTGGGTGATTAGCTTCCCCGCCTTTGTCATTCTGAGTTGTCTAGTGCAGATGGGACCCTGTGGGTTCAGCCTGACTGCCAGGCACCCTGCAAACTCCCCTCACTCAACCTTGCTTTCCTTTGTCAGTGATTATGTCATTGATGATAAGGTGGCTATCCTGCAAAAACGGGACCATGAGGGTTTTGGCTTTGTTCTCCGTGGAGCCAAAGGTAATGGATGTAGATTTTGGGGGTTGCATTGCTGTCAATATCTTCTGTGACCTGCCTCTGCCTCTTTCCCCTTTTAAAGCCCCGCCCCAATATGGTTGTATGTCTTGGTTTGGAGTGTACTGGGGTGCAAGGCAGTGGGTCCCTCTCCTTTTAGCCTTTCATTTCCTTGTGGGGATTGCTACTCTTGGTGGAACAGAGATCTTTTTGCTGAGAGTAAATGAGGGAGTTCACAGAGGGATGTACAATGGTTTGGGTATCCCTCCCTACTGCCTATTCCACCCTATTGCTATGCTTTAGTAGTCAGGTGGCTTCGTGGGGCTTCCTGACATGATCTATGCTTGTGAATGCCTCTTCTCTCGCTCTCCCTGCAGCAGAGACCCCCATTGAAGAGTTTACACCCACACCTGCCTTCCCTGCGCTCCAATACCTTGAGTCTGTAGATGTGGAAGGCGTGGCCTGGAGGGCCGGGCTTCGAACTGGGGACTTCCTCATTGAGGTGAGGCCCATCCTGACCCTGCCCAGCAGGAGGGGGAGAGGACTACTAACTCCTGAGGTCTGAGGCTGAGACAGTTGGCTCACTACCTAGCTGCTTGTCTGTCCCAGGTGAACGGCGTGAACGTCGTGAAGGTTGGACACAAGCAAGTGGTGGGTCTCATCCGTCAGGGTGGCAACCGCCTGGTCATGAAGGTTGTGTCTGTGACCAGGAAACCAGAGGAGGACAGTGCTCGGCGCAGAGGTGAGGGTTCGGATCGCTGGCCTTTCAGCCTTTCACCTCAGGCTCACATTCCTTTCCCCATCTCTGATCCTACACAGCTGACATCACATTCCTGCCTGAGATTAGATAAAATGCCCTTATTTTCTGCACAGGTCCTTAAGAGTGTTAGATGCCTGACCTCTGACTGGGCCTCTGACCCCTGATCCTAGATTACCCTCCTCAGATCCCTCTCCCCTTCTGTGAATCCCCCCAGCCCTGGTGTGGCAGAGCCCTCCTTCCCGACGCCAGCAGCTGCCTGGAGGCCGGGTTGTCATGGCAACTGTGAGGTTGACGCTGCTGCTGCTGCTGCTTATTGTGCAGGGAAGGGGGAGGCGGCACCTGAGGGAAGAGGAAAAGCGTCTTCTCCCCGCGCCGACGCCAAAGACGCGGCACAGCCTGGGCCTAAGAGGCTTTGCTGCCGGCCCAGCCCAGGTGTGCCGCTTGCCCGAACACACTTTGGTCTCACAAAGAGCAGTGGTATCTGGGCCTGGGGTGCTTTAGGCAGCAGGAGGTAGTCTGGCAGGAGATCTACCCAGCCCCCATGGGTGGTGCCCACTCACTGGGGCCTTGGAGCCCGCAGGGTGGATCCTCAGAGGAGAACCAGCCAGCATCCTAGCCTTTGCTGGTGCTTTTACTACCATTTGAGGCCTTGGTCCTGGGAGTCTTAAGGGCCCTAAGGGCCCAAGTGCCCTGGCTCCACTGCTCCCTGAGTGCCTCACGCCATGAAGAAGTTTGCATCTAGCCGCAGCCTGAACAAGATCTTGGCACAGTGTGACTCGTCTTCAAGAGAGTACGAGGAGGTCCAGGCAGTGGAACGCAAGTGGCACTTGCACCTGGCCACCCCGCGCCGCCTGCTGCTGGACCGGAGGGCCAAGGCCTCCCTCTTCTTTGCAGCCCCACCACCCCCAAAGAGGGCCCCCAGCACCACGTTGACCCTGCGGTCCAAGTCCATGACGGCTGAGCTTGAGGAGCTTGGTGAGCATTTCGGGTGGACGGTGGGTGAGTGGCCAAAGTGGGGGTGGATGCAGGTGGTATGGGACGGGCGGTGCTACCGAACTGGGGCTCAGACAGAAGGAGGAAAAGATGGGTTTGGAGACAGATCAGCAGTTAGGGGTGGGACTGGAGCGATGGGGAAAGTGGGTACCTTGGGTGAGGAGTGTGAGAGCAAGGGAGGAGATGAGGACTCAGGGCAGTGTGAGGAGCTGGAGTTGGGCAGGGACCATGAGGACAGTGACTGGGGAACAAGGTCTGGCCCTGTAGCATGCCCGCATGCATGCACATGCATGTGTGTGTGAGCGCTGTCCCTGGTTCTGTGCTTTTCCACCAAGACTTTGCATTTCAATTTAGCTGGCAGAGAGCAGTGGTAGAGCAACCTAGAGTGTGCTCGTGGATCTGCCTGGCACGAGCCGGGTCACCTCTGTGTTTACTTTTCTCGGTTGGTACCTGCTCACTTATCTGCTGAGTGAGTCTACTGACCCAATAGAGGTATTTGTGAGCACCTCTAACACAGTGAGGGGATGAGGCCTTGTGAACTGCAGGAGTGGACAAAAAGTATGTTAGCCTCTAATGGATACAGTCTCAGGCTGACTAAAAACCGCCTCGTTGTGGGTATATCCTGATACACACGATCCCATCCTGACATGGGGCAGTTGCCAACTTTATTATGGCCATATGCATAACACATCCTGTATGCATGTGCACATGTAGGAAGGTTACCAGCCTTGTTATAGGCATGTCTTGTGTACATGACTATGGTGCTCCGACATGTATATAAGTATGTAGCCTCATCGTGGACATGTCCCATGTACATGAACCGCACATCTTGACAAGTATATTAGTTACCAGCCTTGTCATGGGCATGTCCCATATGTGTGACATATTTTGACATGTATGCCAGTTAACCTTGTCATGGGCATGTCTCATATTCACAGCCATGTCCTGATATGTGACATTTACCAGCCTCGTCATAGGTATGTCCTATATGCATGATCACATCTTGACACATAGGACTGTTCTTAGTCTCCTCATAGGCATGTGCAGATATGTGTGGTTTTATTGTGGTTGTGGGCATGTGCTAATGTGTTTGACTGTTAAGAGCCTTATGGTGGGTGCATCGTAACTGTCAACAGTCCCATGGTGGGTATACATGTGACAGGTTGAAACACTCTTTTTTGGTCTGAGCCTAGTCCAATTCTCAGACTTTCCTCTGGCTTCTGTCATGAAAGGAAACCCTTATCTTGGCTCTCAGAACTATCCCTGTCTTTTGCTTATGGACTCAGCGTTGACCATGTCCTGGCTGTAGGCTGAGTTGCTACGTTCCAAGCAGGTGCCTTGACTGAAGTTTTAGTTTGGTTTGGAAAACAGTTAACAAGATAGCAGGGCTGATGTGAGCAGGATTTTCTATGATAAAACTTTGAATAAAATAAAAATTACAGATACTGTAAAGGAGGAGGAATCCTCAGAGATAAAGCAGGAGATCAGAGCCCTTCGAAGGAGTAAGGAAGCTGGTGCCTCCGGTTCCTGATGGCGGGTCTCAAGGGCAGTGCCGGGGCCTGAAGCCTGTAAGGCTAGAAGATGTGCTCTGAACTTGTAAAAACCAGATGCAACCATAGACTCTGAGATTAGCGTAAAAACCAGAAGGGGCTGGAGTGATGGGCCAGCACTCAAGAGGACCCTGGTTTGGTTCCCAGCACCCACATAAAGGGTCTCAATCATTCAACCCTTCTCACCTCTGAGGTACGAGCCATGAACATGGTATGCATACATACACACAGACAGAAACACTCAAAATAATCTAAAAAAAAATTTTTTTTGAAAAGAATTGAAGATCAGAGCATGAGAGTACAGTAAAAGGTTTCAGTTATATAAAGACAGGAACTGTAACAGAATTAGTGAAATTAACAGGATAATATGAACAACAGTGGCAAGCAAGTTTGGAATGACCCTTAACTCATTCAAACAAACAAACAAACAAACAAGAAAGCTACACACAGAAGAGTCTGTGGCATGGAGATACAGAATCCAGGACTCGCTAAAAAAAAACAAACCATAACAGTGAGTGAGGAAATCCGTCTAAGACCATCCAGAATCAGCTTAGAAAGCTGATGAGGTGGCCATCAAGGACCAGTTAGGGGACCTGAGGACAAACAAGGAGACCACAACATCTACTCGATAGGAATTCCAGAGGAAATTAACAGAAAGGCTAAGGCTCTCCCAAAAGCAAACAGAAATATGAGACTCCTTTCTGAAGAAGTATGTCACAAGTAAATATGATCTGTCAGAGTAGAAATTTAAAATGCCACAGACAAGCAGAAAAATGTTTAAAAATACCAGAGCCGGTAGAGGGAGTCGGTGTGTCAGAGTGAGCAATGGTTTGACTTGTTTCATCAGCAGTGATAGAGACAGAAGATGATGAAACTCATCCTAGCCAAACTGGTTGACTAGAGAGAGCAGAGACACCAGTAGACTTCAGGCCCTAGGGTTTAATCTAACCCAGGTCAGTCATAGAGAGCAGACCTATGGCATGGATCAATAAACCAATATGGTAGACAGCTGGGTCTCATTGGACCTTGGTGCACAGTCCTGGAGTCTTTTGCTAGAAGCTGCTCTATAACCAGGTCAGAAGGGCCCTTCCGACTTCCTAAGAGGTGTTATTCATCCTGCACTGGCACTCCTTAGAGGCTTGCTCTTGGAGTGGAGGAGCTCTGTCTGGCTATAGCTTTTGCCTGTAGAAATGGAAGCAGAAGTTGAATGTTTTCCTCTGCTCTGTAACTACAGCTATAGTTGAAACTACAGCTACAGATCTTGGTGGGCCAAAGGAGCAGGGTATCATGGTATTTCTGAGTAGAGGCTGGAAGGGGTGTGGGAGCAGCTCAGCCTGAGCCTCTGCCTATCCTTCTATACCCAGGGCCATAGCTCTTGAAACTGGAACCAGGTTCTGAATGGTCCCCTGTTTAGAGGAAAACCAAAGTCAGGGGCTCAGTAAGCTGCCCTGACTCAAAGACAACTATCTTGGGAGGTGACCTGGTCCTTCTGGGAATGTCTGATTTGAGGAAGGCAGACCAGCATAGAGTTCTCCACATCCCCAAGCATCCCACAATCCACTGTTTATTATTTTAGTTTGTTTGAGACAGAGTGGTTCTATAGTCCAGGCAACTGTTGAACTACTTATACCTTTTGAGTTCTAGGATTAGAGGTATGCTCTACCATGCCTGGATTTGTGTGTGCTTTTAAAAGGTAGAAATGAGACATGTTGAGTCACCACTGTTATAAACATGCCTATCCTGCCAGTCACCAGTGGAACCCTTAAGGAGCCATGTTTGTCAAAAAGATAACCTGAACACCTGGGCAGAAGAAACCAGAGTGAGGTGAGGGGGACGTGGGTGCAGGGATTGAGGCTCATGCTGTGTAGAGGAGGAGGCAGGGTGAGGTAGGAGGAAGAAGAGGGTTGAGTTCTTGAGAACTAATAGAGTGAGCAGAGGTTGATCCAAATTAAATCAATTAATTAAATAAAATGAAAGTGGTGGCGTCTGGCACAAATCATCGGGAGAACTCCGTGAAGTGGCACGTACCTATCGCTCAGGAGGTTGAGGCAGGAGGATTGCTGTGAGTTCCAGGCCTGTCTGAACTCACAGAGTGAGTTCAAGGTCGATCTGGACCACATCGCCCCAAAAAGAAGGGTTGTTCATAAGAGGCGGGGGAGGGGAGGAAGAGGCATGGATCGCCCCCTCCTCCATTCTCTTTGTATTCTGGGGTTCCTCTACTAAGTACACCTAAGGTCAGCTTGAGTCAGGGATGTGAATTAACAGAAACCCATGGCAGGGACCTAGTGTGGTCAAGCTGGTCCCGGTCATTTATGTAGGTCAAATTAAGACTTCCCTCAATTTCTGGGTCTTTTTTTGTGATAAGAGGTCAGCCTATGTCCCTGCTACTGCCTTAGTCTAGAGAAGATTTCTTTACCAAATATGGATCCTGCTTGTGGTTACAAACCTGCTTTGGGATATGGTGGTGTGTATCCGTAGTGTGGCACTTGCCCAGCATGTTCAAGGCCCTGGGTTCCATCTGCAGTACTGCAAAAACAAACCCAACAAAAATCTCAGTACAGAGTGTTCAAAGGTGACCCACCTTGGTGAATAGTTCTGAACATCTGGCTGCTCCAAGTACAGTTTAATTGTGCACATCTCCGTATGTGCATGTGTGCACATGTGTGTGTGCATGCTTGTGAGTATGCATGTGTACGCAGCGTGTCTTCCTGCTTTTGCTTGTTCTCCTCTAGAGGTTTAGAGCATTGGTAGGCTTGTTCTACTGGTCTCAGAAGGAGGTATAGAGGGGACAGACCTGTAGGACCTGGTTGTTGGGGAGGTGGGGATTCGGAGAACAGGATCCAGAAATAATTGTGCAGAATGGCCCAGGGGCCATGTAATAAGGTCTTCCTCTTAACTCCCTTTGCTCTGTTTCTCAATTCTAAGCTTCCATCCGGAGAAGAAAAGGGGGTAAGTCCTCTGCTGTGATTCTAGGCCTGGCTTGCCTGTCCCTACCAACGGGTGCTGGTGTGTGATGAGTCCAAGTCAGAGTGGTCTGGAATCTGACATACTTATCGCCTTGCTGCTTGGGGATCTGGTAGAGACATGGTAAATGGAGTTCCCAGGGGTATCCCTGGGAGTAATAGGGAACACAAGCATAGTTCTTGTGGATTCAGGCAAGCTAGGGATGTAACCTCTGAAGATAGTGTGGTGGGGAGAAGGCGAGAGAACTAATGATGAGGGCCCCTGCAAGTGTTGAGTCCCGGAGTTGGGGAGGGGATGGTCTCTGGGATCAGGCTGTGGAATTTGGAGGAGTGAGGTGCTTGAGATGGGCACTCAGGGTGTTCAGCTCTGCTCTGTGCTGTATCTTTTGTCTTCTCTTTCCCCTAAGCCAGTTTCATGCTGGGGAGTTGTAGACCAGAGCAGAGCTGTTTCAGATAGGAGTTTGAATCTGGTGGCTCCAGGAAAGGAGCTGGACTATCCCTGCTCAGAACCCCAGCCCCACCCTGGGCTGTTGAGTTCACTATCTCCTCTTCAGGTTCTACCCCCGTGTCCTTGTGGGCCCTTTGCCATATGACTTGTGTGTCCAGCATGGCTGCAGGGAACACAGTGTCTGTGTGGGGTCAGAGACACCAGGGCTTGGATAGGATACTGAGTCCAACATCTGGGAAAGTCTTACCTGGCTTCTAATGCTGCTTCTGCCTCTTGAGTGGATGGGAGTCAGGCTCAGATATGCCCAGAGCCTAGGATGTGTGGATTTGTGCATCCAGCATCTTCTCCCTCTTACTTCCATGTACTGAACTTTGCCTGGGTAGAGGGACTACCCCTAGCTGCTGCATATGACCAGTAGGTTCCCCCCAATCTCTTCTTGTTAAGATCTGTATCCTAGCTCTGTAATAGTAGGGCTCTCAGGATGCTAGGCTGTGGTCACACATTTCTTCCAACTGTGGGAGAAATGGCTGCTTTGTCATTTCCATAGACCCTTCTTTTCATCCCTGCTAGGGTTCCCAACACACTCTGCCCTGCACCCAAGATGGGGTAGGCGTTCAAGGCTGGTGGGACTGCCTATACTTGGTTCCTAAAGGATTTTATTTAATTTTTAAATATCTAAAATCATTTACGATTATGTTTTTTCCCTTAATTTTGTGGTGGATTTATGTTGGGAAAAATGTTCGACTTTTCATATGTAATTTCAGTTCTTAAATTCTTTGTCCTGGAAATAATTCTGGCTTGGCCTCAGCACGATTCATCATAACCCTAAACAGTTGCTTTGCTAGATGTTGTGTGTAAACTGCTTGGATCTCTTGGATCTGTTAGGCTTTTTTAGTTAGAGACACACAATCTCTAAGTCCATGGCTCAGGTGACTGTGCCTTAGTAGGAAACGTCACTGTGTCACGGATTGCTCTTTCTCCTTTTGTCTTTACTTCTGTGGTTTCTGGACTGGATGACAGTAAGGGTCTGTGATCTGAGGTGATGCTCTGTTTGTGACATTTTGTGCCCAGGGAAACAGGAGGACACAAAATGATAGGGTGTTGAGATGGTTACAATGGTAGTCCTTGCCACATAACTGCATATCACCAAGGACTTGGCCAGGGTTGTGGTTTCACCTTTTCAAAAGGAAGTTATTCGTTTCATTACAAAGACAAATGAGAAGACCTTTTGCATCTGTCTCTGCATTGTTACCTGGTGGTACTGGAAGCCATACTTGGGCCCTACCCATCTCTCTACAGTGGGAACATGATTTCTTGGCTAAGTACTGTATTGTTCAGTCCTCCAATGGTGCAGAGCATTCTCTTTCCAAGGAACCCATGAATCATTAGTGAAGACAAGGTAACATCCTCATCTTCACTGTGTCCTCAGCATCTGCAGTGGCCAGTGTGGGCTGCAGTGGCCAGTGTGGGCTGCGTGACCAGTGTGGGCTGGCGGGTGACCAGTGTGGGCTGTCATGTAGCCAGTGGAGCTGCAGTGGCCAGTGTGGGCTGCAGTGACCAGTGGGCTGCAGTGGGCCAGTGTGGGCTGCAGTGGCCAGTGTGGGCTGCAGTGGCCAGTGTGGGCTGCATGGCTAGCATGGGTGTGGGTTTCTCTGTGCTAATTTCCCCTAGACCTATATGGCACAGATGCTGCTCATGACTGTTTTATTACACGAAGGCACCGACTCTCAGAGGTATACATCTAAACAGGGTCAGTGTACAAGGTGTGTGTGTGGGGGAGATGGCCTCGGGAGTTAATTAACTTCTACACAACAACTGTTAAGTTAGATAGAAACAGCAGGTGCTGGTGAGCAGCTGGGGGTTGAGTTTGAAAAGAATAGATGTCCAGGCTGACCATAGAAGTTCTTCAGCAGTGGCACTTTGAGATTGGAAGGGTGTCTAGGACAAATGTTCCCTGACAGTGGACACAACCTTCAAGAATTGGATATGGTTTGGGGACAGGTGGAGCCTGACACTGCTGATAAGGTTAGTATAGCAGTCAGGCAGAGGAAGGCACTGCCCCAACCTATAGTGTGCACCTGCACCCTGACCCCGAGTGGACTCTGAGCAGAAGTTATATAACCATGTCTCAGACAGCCTTCAGACACTTTAAAGGTCTCTGAAACCCTTTGCCCCGCAGAAATGGTTTCCCCTTGTAGTTCAGTCTGTGATCTCAAACTTGTAATCTTGCCTCAGCCTCCAAGGAATGGGAATTACAGGGATTTCTTTTCCTGCTGCTGTGATAAAATACAGTGAAGTCAAATGCTTGAGGAAGGAAGAGTTTATTTTTATTTGGCTCCCAGATTGAAGGCTTTTCCATCTCTAAGTCTGGAAGAAGAAATTGGCCAACAGCCAGTGTTTTTGTTTGTTGTTTGTTTTTTTGATCAGTTTGGAAGGAATGGGTGCTAAGGAAATGGTGCTACTGGAATTTAGGGTGGGCTTTCCCACATCAATCACCACAGTCGAGATAATCCCTCACAGTGTGTCTGGAGGCTGGTCTCCTAGGTGACTGAATTCTATGTCAAGTTGACAGCAGTGACTGTCATACACAGTGTGCTGCACACTGAACTCTGTACATTTTTTTTAAGCCAAAGTACCACTTTTCTTCTCTCTCTCTTTTGAGGGCAGTGTGTGGTGTACGTATGTGCACGCATGTGCGTGCACCTGTCTAGGCATGCGTGTGGTTCAGAGGTCTACCTGCTGAGTATCTTCCTCTGTTATTCTCCTATCTTACCTTCTGAGACAGGCTTTTTCATTGAATCCAGAGTTTACCCTGTTGACTAGACTGTCTGGCCAGGGAGTCCCTAGGACTTATCTGTCTGTTATAGACATGTTCTACCACGCTCAGCTTTTTATGTGGGTGTTGGGATTCTGAACTCTGGTCTTCATGCTTGTGCAGCAAGTACTTTACTCACTGAGCTGTCTCCACAGCCCCCAGAGTCCCATTTTAAAACCAGTAACTTTAATACAAAAAAAAAAAAAAAAAAGACTACACAAAGGTTTCATTTTATAGCGGATGTGACAGAATATGCCCGAGGCCGCCTGGTGCTTCTCAACCAAGCCCTTCTTAGGCATCAGCTGTAAATAGATCTGAAGTCTGAGGAGTTTGAGTAGGCTTTTGGAGAGGAGAGTCCTTTTCGCACTATACTGATTTCTCCTCTTTCCGTACCTCGCATTCCATCGGAGCTGCCATTCTGCATGGGTAAGAGGGAAGGAGCTGTAGCCTTCTGTTTTGTATTGAGGCCATCTTAGATCTCCAGCCTGGGTTTTCTTCTTAGGAAATAGCTCTCCTCTGCCAGGCCAGTCCTTGGTTATTATCCTATTTACCCATTCAGCATCTCTTGCTTGAATGTTAGTGTCTGTCCCTGGGGCAGTGGTTCTGCTAGAAAGAACTTACCATGGAAAAGTGGTGGAGGATAGGCCATGTGCTGAGAAAAAGGCACTGGGTGAGGTGAGAGTGAGGGGATTGATTTAAGTGGTCTGCTCATCTGATCTCCCTATGGTTATCTCTGTGGTCACTGCAGGTGACTTGCAGTGTGTCTGGAGGCTGGTCTCCGAGGTGATTGAATTCTATGTCAAGTTGACAACAATAGCCATCAGACACCGTGTGCTGCCACAGATGAACTCTAAAAGTACCACTTTCTCTCTCTCTCTCTCTCCTCTCTCTCTTCTCTCTCTCAAGGGGTAGTGTGTGTGTGGTATAAGTATGTGACTTGCAGTGACCACAGAGATACCCAGGGTCTTCTTAAGGACAGAGTTTGGCTGGGGAAGGAACTGGGACCTAGGGTCTGAGGAGCACAGATGGAATGCAAGATCCAGTCTCAGGCAGTGAGAGCCTAGGGATGGGTAGGGCTCATTGGCTCCTGTTAGTGACACGATGGTGCCATGGTTGGGCGTGGCGGCCCTGGGGCTGAGGTGGCATCTCTTTGGTTGTGCAGAGAAGTTGGATGAGATCCTGGCGGTTGCTGCGGAGCCGACACTGAGGCCGGACATTGCGGACGCTGACTCGCGGGCGGCCACTGTCAAGCAGCGGCCCACCAGCCGGAGGATTACCCCTGCCGAGATCAGCGTAAGCCAGCCTTGGGCCAGGGCTCTGGGATGGTCAGGTCCGGGCCTGGGGATCAGAGGGTCATGCACCTCTCTTCTGAGGTAAGAGTTCTTTATCTGGATCCCTCCTCCAGTGGAGGTGGAGCTCTCCATGGCCTCTCTGGGAGACATTTGGGACCATTTCAGCCCGAGGGTGGCTGGCCATAGTTCAGCTTGCTTCTGTGGTTGCAGCTCTTAGTGCTTCTGACCTTAGTCAGATTCTGTGTTACTCTGGGATTAGGAGGGTCCACAACTTTGCTGAGGCTATGGTACAGCATGTCCCTATTCAGAAGGCATCCGTATCCTACCTGGCACTCCTGGATTCTTTTTCCCTCTCTGTTCAGACTATGCCCAGGGTCTGAACTTTCTATTGTGTGTTCTTTCACTATCTGTATACTGCAGCCCAATTGAACATGGGCACCAGTGCCTTTGGGGTGTCTGGTGTATGGGGTGTCTGGTCTAGCTTAGGATGGGTGGGGCTGGATGGAGGACTGGGTGCTCCAGTGTCCTGGAGCTTCCATGTTCCTCCCTGACCCCACAGTCATTGTTTGAGCGCCAGGGCCTCCCAGGCCCAGAGAAGCTGCCGGGCTCTTTGCGGAAGGGGATTCCACGGACCAAATCTGTAGGTATGGCTGGGCTGAGGGACTGCTTGGGGTTAGGGATGGCTGGGCTGGGTGGGCTGGGTGGATTCAGGGTTGGAGGACCCCATCTCTCTCTGCAAAAGTTCAAGGATGCCACTGAGTTTGTTCGTCCACCCAGAGATGTGCTGTGGAAGGCACCTTTGAAGTTCTTTCCCATCTGCCGCTCGCCATCCCCGGCCACCCCTTTAGTCCTTCTCTTCCTGTTTGTCATTTCTGCCTCGTGCAGACGACAGCTGCCACCAGCACAGCCATCTCCTGTCCTGTCAGCCAGAGCGCAGGTCCAGTTTCTCAACCTAAAATTACTCTTCTCCTTGAACCTACTCCGTCTCTCCAGGTAGCATCCTCTCCCGGTCCCTTCACGGTTGGGCCCAAAAGGTCACCTGTAATTGCTCTCTGGTCTCCATATGTTCGTGAATTTGAAGCAGCTGGGTCTCTCCAGAGCCAGATTGAAGCTGCTCCCACTAGGGTCAACAGTAGCCTTGGGGCATCCCCCCGCAGGCACGATCAGCTTTCCTTTCACTGACCTCAGTTGGCATTCATTTCCCTGTTCCCTCCTCTGTGAAATTCCTAGGATTGTGGGAGTGAGTTTCTTGCTCTCCCCTCCTTTCTTGGCTGCATTTGTTCAGCATATCCAAATAGTAGGCCAACTCAAGGCCGTGTCCTCGGGCTGCCTTCCTTCTGTCCATTCCACTGTGGAGCTTTATCAGACCCTGGCCACCATCACACTCCACACCTGGCCTCGTCTTCTCCTAATCCCAGGCCAGGATCCCTAACAAGCCCTGCTGTCTACATGTTTCTCAGGTATCTAGTCTCCTTGACCCACTCATCCGTCCACCTGTTCTTATACACCCTACCACACTCACCGTCTGTTCCACATCAGAGTAAACTCCTGCTCAGCCCATTACAGGCTAGACATGAGCTGCTTATAGGCACACTGGCTCGTTTGACACCTACAGTAACCATATGAGGGTGGGAATTGTTGATTTTACTTAAGGAAGTTAAAAATGGCTTGCCCCAAAGTCACATCACTGCCCTGCCTATACCTCCTTAAGAATGGATACATTCTTAAGCCAAACAGCTATCCGAGTGTGCCTGTTACCCATCCTGGGACTGCTGCTTACTGTAAGCTGGCTCTAGGCTGGATCTGGGTCTCAGTTGGAAGGTGACATGTCAGCAGTTAGGTCAGTCCAG
The DNA here is from genome assembly GCA_021653895.1 of Mastomys natalensis. NCBI lineage: Eukaryota > Metazoa > Chordata > Mammalia > Rodentia > Muridae > Mastomys > Mastomys natalensis. Next base: position 228,977 of record JAJTUV010000381.1, read on the forward strand.
CAGTTATAATGTGGGTGCCAAGTACACATATAAATGTAGACTGACTGGGGAGGTCCAGACACACAGGAACACCAGCATTTATTAGAATAGCGGGGCAAGAAGACGTGGGATTCCGGGATTCTGGGGCAAATGTGTGACAGAGGCCAGTGTGTAAAAAACACGGCTGTATATAGGGCAGAGCCCTTCATGGGCTGGCAGGAACACTTCCGTAAGTGGATGGGTGGAGAAGGGTAGCTGGTGAAGACTGCAGTTCCTGTGGAACCAAGAGATACTACTTTATGTTCTTCCTCCATGGCTACTTTGTTTCTTGCCCTACAAGCGTACAGCAGGCTTGTCTGTACCTGGTTCACAGCTTTGTCTTCCCCGTGTCCTCTTGCCACGGATCTGTTCTCTAGCCCATTGCTCTGGCAAAGGAAGCTTTCTGCAGTATATTTATAACCTGATATCCCTCCAGCCGGTCCTGTGTGGGCTCCTTTTGTCTCGGGTCCCCAGAGCAACAGCCCTGTCCTGCTTCACCTGGGGGATCTGCTTCTGCCTTTCTGTTGGCACGAGTCCTTCCATATTCCTTGTTGCCTATCTGCCTTCTCTCTTCCTGGATGGTCTTTCCCAGAGCTGACTCCTGTAGATCCAGACCTATGGACTTGTTGTATAAGCCCCAAGCTCCTTGGCAAGCCTGTCAGTTCCTCCCACCTGAATACAGCTGAGCCACCGGTGGGCTAGCAGGTGCTTAACTGTAGTTCCCAATGGCTGGCACACTGCCATGTGTCAGCAAGAGCAGTGGAGAGTTGTCAGGTTTCTTGACTCCTACCTCAGGTCCTGGCTGTATGTCCTCGCATGTGATACAACCGTTGGGAATCCTAGGATTATAGTCTGCAGACGTGGATGTAGTCAGTAAAGACATCTCAGGCTTCTCCTTAAACATTGTTGCAGTAGTTGCAACAGCCCCTCCTTCCAGGCTGTGTCTGGAGCACACAGTCAGCGCCAGGAAACAATCCTGTTGTGGACTGGCAGATAGAGAGGACCTTTCTTTAGTCTGGTGTCAGCACTGGTCCCTATTCCATGCGAGGCAGGTGATTTTTTTTTTTTAAATCCTCAGGTACAACCTACCATGCCATTGGTATTAAATTCCACCCCCTCTTTCACTGTCACGCATCATTCCTGTCTTCTGTAACCTTGAGGTCTCTGAGAGTTCTTCCTACATAGCTTCTTCACCTAGCACGCAGACTTGTGAATGTCAGTACATGTTCCCGTGCTGGGTAGGAATGACATCAGGAGGGGGCCCAAGGGCAGCTAGGCAGACCTTAAAACACTGGTAATGACCTCAGGTATCTTTCCTGGTGTTGCTACCTGCAGCCTTGAGCTGTAAACTGTAAATAGTCCCGTGACAAGGCCAAGTAAGGTCCTGTGATGAACCGACTCCTAAAGACAACTTGTATGAAGCTGGTATTCAAGCCCACGTTTGCAATGCACCTAGCCTTGACTAGTCCTGAGGCAACAGAGCCAGAGACATGGAGAGTCACCACCATGCCTGTCTTCTATCATTAGTTCGGATCACTTGGCATTTTCAAGCCTCACTGTGTAGGACTCTGCATCCGGTGTCTACATTCTGTCTGAAATGACATGGGAGGTTCTGAAGGATCTAGTGACGTCTTTAGACAGAGGATGAGGTTCATTTTCAGGGACATGTACCTTTAAGAGAACAGGCTTATACCCTGGCCTGAGGTAACATTAGACGGTAGGGGTAAAACTAGCACATGCCTTGGGTGCTTGACCTACCTTCATTTCCAGTTTGGTTACCCATCCATTCTCCCTCCCATCTTCCTCCCAGGCTCTCTAACATTAGCCTCTGGCTAGGGTACCAACTTACTAGTTTCCTGCAAGCCCATCTGTGAGAGCCTCTCCAAGGAACCAGTGAGGTTTCTTTCCCAGCCTCCTACCTTGGCTGACTATCAGTGTCCACTCTTCCTGCGTCCCCTCATTGATGTTTTACTTTCGGTGTGTGAATGGGTGTCCTCCTTTCTGACCACCTTTCTTCCCATCTCTAGCTGACATCAAGGTTTCGGTTAACTCCTGCTTGTTCAACACTGTGAATGTTTCTGAGATGCTTTGCTTGTCCTTGATGGGAGCCTCCCTAAGCAACCCCTAGGTCCTCTCCAACAGTTTTAGGAGGCTGCCTGTACCCTTCTGATGTCTTCTCATGGCCTGCTCCATGCTCACAGGGGTGGGGAGATCTTGGTGGCTTCAGTTCAGGCAGTCAGAGTTTGGGTCCTGTTCCAGATCCTCTGTAGGAGCAGCCCTCTACACTGTGGGTGGGGCCCCTCCTGAACCCTCCATCAGACCTCTCCCTACCTGCAACAGGACTTGGCATGGAGTGTGGGTGTCCTGCTCAGAGCTCTTGCTGTCTCCCTTCGCCTTTCATGGACCCTGATCCTATCTTCCTTGGTGGGGCTGTGGCCATTCTGGGGTGGATGATAGGACTAGCCAGTGGCGCTGGGTCCAGAGAAGCCTTTCAATGGCCAGCATCCTTGCCAGACTTACCTGGCCCCTCCATCCCCAGGGGAGGATGAGAAGCTGGCATCCCTACTGGAAGGGCGCTTCCCACGCAGCACATCAATGCAGGACACAGTGCGTGAAGGTCGAGGCATTCCACCCCCACCGCAGACCGCCCCGCCACCCCCACCCGCGCCCTACTACTTCGACTCCGGGCCACCCCCCACCTTCTCACCGCCGCCACCACCGGGCCGGGCCTATGACACTGTGCGCTCCAGCTTCAAACCAGGCCTGGAGGCTCGTCTGGGTGCGGGGGCCGCTGGCCTGTATGATTCTGGCACGGCTCTGGGCCCGATGCCCTACCCTGAGCGTCAGAAGCGTGCACGCTCCATGATCATATTGCAGGACTCTGCGCCAGAAGTGGGTGATGTTCCCCGGCCTGCGCCTGCAGCCACACCGCCTGAGCGCCCCAAGCGCCGGCCTCGGCCGTCAGGCCCTGATAGTCCCTATGCCAACCTGGGCGCCTTCAGTGCCAGCCTCTTTGCTCCGTCGAAACCACAGCGCCGCAAGAGCCCGCTGGTGAAGCAGCTTCAGGTGGAGGATGCTCAGGAGCGCGCGGCCCTGGCCGTGGGTAGCCCGGGACCAGTGGGCGGAAGCTTTGCACGAGAACCCTCCCCTACGCACCGCGGGCCCCGGCCGGGCGGCCTTGACTACAGCTCTGGAGAAGGCCTGGGGCTTACCTTTGGCGGCCCTAGCCCTGGCCCAGTCAAGGAGCGGCGCCTGGAGGAGCGACGCCGTTCCACTGTGTTCCTGTCTGTGGGTGCCATCGAGGGCAGCCCTCCCAGCGCGGATCTGCCATCCCTACAGCCCTCCCGCTCCATTGATGAGCGCCTCCTGGGGACAGGCGCCACCACTGGCCGCGATTTGCTGCTTCCCTCCCCTGTCTCTGCTCTGAAGCCATTGGTCGGTGGTCCCAGCCTTGGGCCCTCAGGCTCCACCTTCATCCACCCTCTCACTGGCAAACCCTTGGATCCTAGCTCACCCCTAGCTCTTGCTCTGGCTGCCCGAGAGCGGGCTCTGGCCTCGCAAGCACCTTCCCGGTCCCCCACACCTGTGCACAGCCCTGATGCTGACCGCCCTGGACCCCTCTTTGTGATGTGCAAACCCGAGACTCCGAGAGAGGACCGTTGGCCTCCCCAGCCTTCTCCCTCGGAGTCCAGCCTGGATTCCAGTGCCTGCTCGTAGAGAGGCAGAAAAACCCCCTCGGGAAGAGCGGAAGTCACCAGAGGACAAGAAATCCATGATCCTCAGCGTCTTGGACACGTCCTTGCAACGGCCAGCTGGCCTCATTGTTGTGCATGCCACCAGCAATGGACAGGAGCCCAACAGGCTGGGGGCTGAAGAGGAGCGCCCCGGTACTCCGGAGCTGGCCCCAGCCCCCATGCAGGCAGCAGCTGTGGCAGAGCCCATGCCAAGCCCACGAGCCCAGCCCCCTGGCAGCATCCCAGCAGATCCCGGGCCAGGCCAAGGCAGCTCAGAGGAGGAGCCAGAGCTGGTATTCGCTGTGAACCTGCCACCTGCTCAGCTGTCCTCCAGCGATGAGGAGACCAGAGAGGAGCTGGCCCGCATTGGGCTAGTGCCACCCCCTGAAGAGTTTGCCAATGGGATCCTGCTGGCCACCCCGCCCCCAGGACCGGGCCCCTTGCCCACCACGGTACCCAGCCCGGCCTCAGGGAAGCCCAGCAGCGAGCTGCCCCCTGCCCCTGAGTCTGCAGCTGACTCTGGAGTAGAGGAGGCTGACACTCGAAGCTCCAGTGACCCCCATCTGGAGACCACAAGCACCATTTCCACAGTGTCCAGCATGTCCACCCTGAGCTCGGAGAGTGGGGAACTCACTGACACCCACACCTCCTTTGCCGATGGACACACTTTTCTACTCGAGAAGCCACCAGTGCCTCCCAAGCCCAAGCTCAAGTCCCCGCTGGGGAAGGGGCCGGTGACCTTCAGGGACCCGCTGCTGAAGCAATCCTCGGACAGTGAGCTCATGGCCCAGCAGCACCATGCCGCCTCTACAGGGTTGGCTTCTGCTGCTGGGCCTGCCCGCCCTCGCTACCTCTTCCAGAGAAGGTCCAAGCTGTGGGGGGACCCCGTGGAGAGTCGGGGGCTCCCTGGGCCTGAAGATGACAAGCCAACTGTGATCAGTGAGCTCAGCTCCCGTCTGCAGCAGCTGAATAAAGACACACGCTCCTTGGGGAGGAACCAGTTGGTGGCCTGGGCAGCCTGCTGGACCCTGCTAAGAAGTCGCCCATTGCAGCAGCTCGGTGAGCAGGGTGATGTGGGGAGGGGCCCGTCCCCCTGTCTTCTGTTCCTTTTGTCCATCTACAGGCTTTCCACTGTTCTTCCGCATTCTGTCCCATCTCTCATCTGTCCATGGCACGCATTCTCCCTGTCCACTTTTTTCTCTCTGTCTGGGTTTGTTTTGCAGTCTGAGATAGTAGGCTCTTTAGTACAGCTGCTCTGGGGACCCCTTTTGGTGTAGGCAGTGGGACTGGACCCAGCTCTGTCATGAGACCTCCCAGGACCTGCTTGAGGCCCTGCTGCAGGCTTGCAACTTTGTATTCCAGCTTCTCAAGCTGCCTTTGCCTTAGCTGAGGATCTTCTCACGTTGTACTCTGGAGCAGCTGTTCCGCTGTTCCGTCTCAGCAGCTGATCGACTCTGAGCCCACTGCCTGTGGCTCCATTTTGGTTCTCTTTCTGGTAGTATGGCTGCCCCATACGGCTGGTGTCGCCTCTCCTGGAGCAGCCTCCTGCCTTGATTCTTTTTCAGGCCAGAGTACATTGGTTCCTTTTCTTTAGGGACTTGATACAAATTTCTTACGTTCTGGCCTAGAAACTTTTTGTGTTGTAGCTCCTCTTAGAGCCCTTCAACACAGAATCCTGGATTTGATTTATAAAGCTCCATCAAGAAGAGTTGGAAGTCACACCTTCTCTTTCACCTACCTTTTCTTTCCTGTCTTGTTTGCTCATCCCCCCTTGGCGATGGAGAATGGGGAGGTGATGAAGGAGGTTTGGGTGCTACTAAGGTTGTTAGACTTTGTAGGCAGACTCTGCCAGAGCCTTGGGTTGATCTCTCAGGCCCTTTCTTGACAACCTTCCCCAGGGCTCTCTGAACCCCATGGGTGCTGACCAGTTTGTGACTAGCCTCTTGTCTGTGTTTCTCTAGCTGCTTCTGCCTCTGCCCCAGGGTTCTCCTATTCTGGGTTTGGATTGGGTACCACTCCTGATTCCCCGCTCCTTGGTTCCTAGATGCTCTTCACTGTTAGTTGTGGAGGACAGAGTTCACAGAGTAGTGAGCAGTGCACAACTTAAGTAAGGACTTCAGGTCTTACACAGATGGCCTCCTGTTTATAGTCTTCCAGGGTCCAGTAGCTTGAGAAGCTCCCATTGCTCTCTGAGAGGTTCAGGGACAGGGACATTTCTGTCCTTCTTGTGACCTGTTCTCGGATGTTCTCCCTTTTTTGGCCTCTTCCATCTCTTAAGTCTGAAATCCCTTTTCAGTACTGCAGTGATGAAGGCACCCTTAGAGTGGACAGAGTGGCTGTGGACCAGTCAGGACATGTGACTGGGGTCCCAGGTTTGTCTACAGAACTGGGTCTTCAAAGATAGAGGCATTCTAATACGACTGTACTTGGACCATTTTCTTTCTTCTTTGTCTTTTCCCCACCACCAGCCCCTCTGTTTCTTTCTACCTCTTTTCTTGATGAAAGTTAAAAGTCACTTAAGGTACACAGCGTATTGCCTAGCCTGCATAAACACTAAGCCAATGAACGGAGGAGTGTGATGCAAGTGCAGTGTCCTAAGGCACATGTCATAGGAGCACAGATGGGCAAAGATCTCTTGGGCATTTAGTAGCACCTTTTAGTAACACTCCATTTGTGCTCAGTGATTTCATGTTGCAGAGGGAGACATTTGCTGTCTAGCACAGTTCTTAGGTATATAAGTGATACATTGTATCGTGTCCATCAGTCATTCATGTCACTGAAGTACCTTGCACCCTGTTCTTCCATTTGCCTCTGTATGTGATTTGGTTCCCACTCACTTTTCTTCTCCATTTTGGGTCTTTTTTTTTTTTTTTTTGGTTTTGGTTTTGGAGACAGAGTCTTGCTATACAGTCTGAGCTGGCTTTTGATCCTCCTACCTGTCTCCATGGTGTGAGCTGTCACATCCTCGCACCTGGATGAAACAACGGCCATCTGGAGTGTGTCCTGCCGCCTACCACAGTGCTTTCGTTTCTGCCTGCAGGCATGGGGCACTTGTGACTTTGTGTACATCTAGCTTATTTCAGACCTGGTCTTTTGTCTGGTCTTTGTGGACACCCTTACTTTGATGTCTATTGGGGCTGGGCCTCAGCTCTGGCTTTGTAGCCAGTGGGGGCTGGAATCTAGCCTTCGGGTCTTACTTTGGGATAAAAATCATTAGTTGAGCTTTTCCCTTAGAGAAGTGTCCAAAGTATGTGAAGTTCTGATGTCTAGATGTGACTGTGTCCTTCTCAGGACCTGTCCTGGCAGAGGACACACCCTTGAGCCACATCATTGGTCTGTGCATGGTGCCTGAGTCTTAGTACCAGGTTCATCTCTCTCTTCTCTTGATGGAGTCCACCAAGGAACTGACCCTTTGTTCAGCTTCTCTGCAGATGTCTCAGGCCAGGCAATGATACATTCTTGCCACCGGTGCTCAGCAGCCTGGGCTTCTTGTAGACAAGTTTCCCCATGTTTCATTGAGAGAAAGCTCAGTAACTTGTAGATCAACTTCTCTCTACTGGGCCTGTTGTTGGGTTTTGGGTTGAAGTCGGAAAGTACATGGTTCTTGGTGCTACTGCTGAGGTCTGTGATTCCGCCTGTCCCTCACTTCAGCTTGCAGGTCTCGCCCCTGCTGCACAGATCCTCTGTCTACTGAGAGCCCTGGGCTGCATCTTATTTGTTCATCATTTAAAGCCCAACCATCGGCTCCACACCCGATTGTGGAGCCGCCTGTCAATCATTCAACCTGCGCCTGTCTCTAGTGCCACTTGTTTTCTGGGTCTCATGTTTGGACTTGAATCTTACATGTGGTTTGAAACCTACCACAAAGCTGTTTTGCTTTGATCTTTCAGGATCTTTCTGGGAGGGGTCCTGGGGGGTCGAGCTCAAGGCCATGAGCATGCTAAAGCAAATGGTCAACCACTGCGTTACAACTGCTTTGTTTTATTGAGATATGAGACCTTTCTTTTCTTACATTTATTGTGTGTGTGTGTGTGTGCAAGTGTGTATTATATATACTTTGTGGTGTACATGTGGAAGTCAGAGAACAGCTTGTGGTAGTCAGTACTCTTTTTGCATTTTGTGGGTCCCGGGGATTGAACTCAGGTCATCAGGCTTGACTGCAAGTGCCTTCACCAACTGAGCCATCTCACCAACCTGAGATAAGAGTTATTCCATAGAGCTTATGCTGGCATTGACCTCGCTGTGTAGCTCAACTCGGCTCAGCTTAAAATAAACCCTTTGCCTCCCGAGTGCTGTGATCACAGGTGTGTGCTGGCATGCCAGCGGACTCAATTTTATACCTGGCTGTTACATTTTTTTTTTTTTTTTAAAGGTGAAATGGCTTTGGAAATATTTGCTGCAGTACTTTACAGAGGTTCAAATTTTTTTTATTTTTTTATTTTTTATCACATGCTTGTGTGGGGGGTGGTCAAAGTGTGCCCTGTTCTTTAGACCTATTGAGGTCACTGCTGAGACTTCACAGGAGACCTACTTTCCAATCAGATTGCTCCACAGAGCCCTGTCCTGTTTGCTATAGGGCCCTCCTGCATGTTAAGGGTGTGGGAGAAGCCTGTGTTCTGGGGCAGTCGTCATACATGAAGGTTCTTGAGTACAGTTGGAGACTGGATGCATTGTGTTGGGACAGGATGCATTGTGTCCCTGCAGGGCACTTGCATGAAATCATATGCAGATGCATTCGCTAAAGCCCCAAGCTCTGCTAGGGAACAGAAAGAGATTATAGGAAACAGAGGGACACACTTGGCATGTCAGTGTTGGACAGGCCAGGCAATGAGGAGTGAGGCCAAGGCAGCAGAAGGGACACATGCAGAAGCTTCCAAGCCCTGCCTCTTCCTACTAAGAACTGTCCTGGAATGAGGCCTCCGAGTTGCCAAGGGCCACAGGCCTAGGTCTGACTCACGTGAGTGCAAAGGTGGTCATCCTCCTGACGTAGAAGCCAGGTCTGAGTATGAAGGAACCTTTTCTTGACTGTTGGTACCAGTGGGCTGATGGAGGTAAGGCAATCCTAGGAAGGGTTTTGTAGGGTGACATCGTTTTTGTCAGTGTGAATTAATATTCCTTAGTTTGTGCCAGGCTCTGGGAGTCAAGGAAAGCCACTGAGAAGGAAGTGAAGGGCCCGGATATAGCTCAATGGTTAGAGGGCTTGCCTAGTATGCATGAGGTCTGCACTTTGCCCTAGCAGAGAAAAGGGGGGAGGGGAGGAGAAAAGGGGGATGAGAAGAAGAGAAGGAAGAGAAAGAAGGGAGGGAGGGTAGATGCTGAAAGACCCTGAAACTATGAGGGTCCTGGACTCAGGTGATGAGGAAGACTTGGGTCAATGGGAGGAATTGATGATATTCCCCAAAGCTGAAAAGGTAGGGGAGTCCCAGCCCTCTTGTGGGTGCTGCTCACTGGGCAGGGTTGGACATCCTGAATGTTAAACGGTTAGGAGATCCCAGGGGAAACCATGAGCTCAGAAGCACCGATGGGCCGTCTCGCATGGTGTTCCTGGGCTTGTTAGTCGTAGCAAACAATGGGTAGATGACATGGGTTGAGAAAGCACAGACCATGAAAGAGGGTGGGCTGGGGAAGCTATCCAAGGAGGAGGATGCTGAGGGAAGGGGCATCCCAGGGGACCCCTGCATGCAGCCTTGGTGACTGCCAGGAGCAAAGGCCAGATCTCAGTGGCTTCGAGTTCCTGGGCAAGATATCGAATGTCTTAGGGGATGTGCCAGCCGGAAGCACTTTGGAGGGTAGTGGATGCTGTGAGGTGATGTGGAGGTGGACGCAGCCTGAGCAGAATGTGATTAGCCAGTCAGCTAATGGTAGCAACAGCTAGAGATGGGCATGCAGAGATACGTTAACATGTTAAACGTGTAACATGCGTAAACATGTTAAAATCAGATTTGCACACTGCTGGGGTTTCTGTTCTGGGGACAGTGTGGGTAGTGCGCTTCCTCAAGATGGGGGCAGGGAGCAGACACTGATACCTTGGCCACTCCTTCTTGTACCCTTCCTTGGGCTTTTCCCCTGGGCCTCTCAACATCAGCAACACTGGTGGAGCTTTTGAGGTATACAACTGGCTCACTCTCTCCTCCCAGTCTCTGAGGTTGCCCTCAGCCTCCAGGTCACCCCTGCCAGAAAGGCAGGCTTTGGTGCCATTCAGACAGGTATAGCTACTTGTCCTAGCTTAGACCTTTTGGACCCAGGACTGCTCTGCCTTATGGCTGTTTCTTACCCCGCAGTTCAGCAGTATTGCTGCTGAAACCTAACCTTTGGGGTAGGTCTTGCCTAGATGTCTGTTCAGTGATGCAGATGCCCATGCTAGGGTCAGCATGAAATTCAGGGGGGAAAGCAGCAAAGGTGACATGCCTGCCTTGTTGGGACTCTGTAGGTGGTCACAGTCTGACCTCACGTCTGTTTCTAGTACCACCTCTCTGAGGTGCTCACTGCCTCCTCACCTCTGCTGGCCACTGCACTTGGCCTCAAAGCCAAGATGGCTCCATGAGGCCAGGTTCCATAGGAGTGGAAGTTTCTTCAGAGGTTTTGCCTGCCTGCTCTCTTGTATAGACTTCGGATGTTTCCAGAACTTTTGTGTTTGTGGCACTGTTTGGCTTGTTGGAGCAGCTCTGCCCTGGGTCTGAGCAGTTGGGAGGAAGCTGTAGGGACGGCTGAGGAGGAAGCTGTTGAAAGTGATCGAAGTGAGGTCTCCAGGGAAGGACTGATCTTGCATGGTGCAGGGTAAAAGTTGAAAGTTGCTAAAGGGCACATGTTCGTTAGCTTGCTCTTTTCTGTGACAGATTTCACCTCGCAAGAACAATTTGATGAGGAAAGATGTACTTTGGTTCATAGTTTCAGAGATTTCGGCCTCCGTGGTGGCTTGGCCCCCATTGCTGTTGAGAGTGTCATAACAGGGAAGGTTCAGTGAATCATTTCCTGCCAGCCAGGAATCAAAAAGGGAAAAGAAGGGGCAGGAATAAGACCATCAAATCATGGAACCATTGGTGTGCTGTTGTTGTGATCCTTATTGATTTTTTTTGGGGGGGGGGGGACAAAGTCTCAACATGTAGCCTTAGCTGGCCTGGAGCTTGCTTTGTAGACCAGGCTGGTCTCAAACTCACAGAGACATGCCTGCCTCTGCCTCCTGAGTGCTGGGATTAAAGGCGTGTGCCACTGCCACACCCGACCCCAGTCAGTGTATTAATTCATCGATTCGGGCAGAGCTCTCATGATCTGCCACTATATCTTCAGAATGCAAACCTTTCAGGGGATATTGCAGAGCCAAGCTATGTAACAAGGAGAGGGGCGTGTTGAGGGGACTCCTGCTGGTGTGGGATTCTGCCAGGTGGGCAGGAACTTAGGCCATCCTGAGAGAGGGTGTTGTGGGGCTGATATGGCCGCTGGAGAGAAGTTGGTCAAACTTTAGAGTGACGATCAGACGGCAAGGCACTGCTAAGCAACGCTACGGTCTGCACCATACAATTGGAGAGAGCCAGCGAGCTACTCCAGGACAGGCAAACCAGATGCCTTCTATCCAAGCTGTCCTGGATACTTTCTCTTCCCCAGTCCCTCTGCAGTAGATGGGCCTTACCTTCGAGTTCCGACCTCCATAGAGTGTCCCACAGGGGTCCCCGAACCTGGCTGCCTATTGTGTGGTTGTGACTGGAGGCATTGTGGGCCTGGCCTGCTAACACTCTCTCTCATTGCTCTCTCCTGCCCATCTGCATGTGGCTGCTCTGTCTAGCTGCGCGGTGGTCCCGAGTGCCGGCTGTGTAAGTGAGCATGCCCATCCCATGCCTCTTGCAGTCCACATGCTGTGCCTGGCTGCCCCCTGGCTCTCTGCATGGCTATGTGGGGCTTTTGGTGCTACTGACAGCTACTGAGGCTATCCTTGGACATAGTGAAGGGTAGAGAGATGGGATGAGGGGCTATGGGAGTAGGTTTCCTTTAGAGCAGCCGCCTCGGGCTGGCCTTCCTCCAGCCGGGCAGGCTGAGGCAGGGCTGGAAGTCCAGGATCCTGCAGGTGAGGCTGGGAAGTGAGGTACCATCTGCCTTGTGTGTCTGCCTGTGTGCTACTGCCTTCCTGTCAGTACTGCTGCATGTCCGCAGCACATGTAGTCACCATCGCTGCTGTGGTGTGCTCTCCTGTGCAGGGAGGTTGTCTTCCTGTTACGGTGTGCTGTTGCCTCACACCTCCTGGGGGTGTGAGCCCTGCCTGGTGTTTGTCTTCAGTGTCCATGGACCTGTCACGTCTTGTCCCACTGCCAGCCTTTACCATGACTCGGCCATCCCTGAAACAGGCCTTGGTTGCTCTGGGTCTCTTCAAGCTTGAGAACGGAGCTGTATGTGGGGAGTGGTGAAGTCATTGTTCAAATCTTACAGTTCAGAGCAGCTGTGGATGGAACCCACACCCGAAGGCTGTGTTAGAGGCTGGCAGGGAGGGGCAAGCAGCTTCTGTCCATGAGAAAGTTTCCTTTGGTGACCTGCCCTTGGGGCCTCCATGGAGCGCAGCGTGGGGCGGGACAGTCTTACTCCTTAGAATCCAGTCAGTTTCAGAATCCCCCAGAGCAAGGCACTGGTCCTGTCCCAGGATGTTTTTGTTTTAAAAAAGAATGACCACAGGATATTCCTCCAGCCCTAGTCCTCCTGGCTCTGCTTCCCTCTGTCCGCTCCGACTTTACTTTCCACCCCTCACCTGGCCCTCACCCACTCTCCCTCCGCAGGCTCTTCAGCAGCCTCGGTGAGCTGAGCACCATCTCAGCGCAGCGCAGCCCCGGGGGCCCGGGCGGAGGGGCCTCCTACTCGGTGCGGCCCAGCGGCCGGTACCCCGTGGCGAGACGAGCCCCGAGCCCAGTGAAACCCGCATCGCTGGAGCGGGTGGAGGGGCTGGGGGCGGGCGTGGGAGGCGCGGGGCGGCCCTTCGGCCTCACGCCTCCCACCATCCTCAAGTCGTCCAGCCTCTCCATCCCGCACGAACCCAAGGAAGTGCGCTTCGTGGTGCGAAGTGTGAGTGCGCGCAGCCGCTCCCCCTCACCATCTCCGCTGCCCTCGCCTTCTCCCGGCTCTGGCCCCAGTCCCGGCCCGCGTCGGCCGTTTCAACAGAAGCCTCTGCAGCTCTGGAGCAAGTTCGATGTGGGCGACTGGCTGGAGAGCATCCACTTAGGCGAGCACCGAGACCGCTTCGAGGACCATGAGATCGAAGGCGCACACCTGCCTGCGCTCACCAAGGAAGACTTCGTGGAGCTGGGCGTCACACGCGTTGGCCACCGCATGAACATCGAGCGTGCGCTCAGGCAGCTGGATGGCAGCTGACGCCCCACTCCCTCTCCTGTTCCTGCTGCGCCCTGCCGGCAGGGCCCCTACCCCTACTCCAGGCCGCAGGCTCGGCTCGCCCCCTACCATGGCGCCCGGGCCAGGAATGTTGCATGAATCGTCCTGTTTGCTGTTGCTTGGAGACTTGCCCTGTACATTGCTTAGTGCCCTCCCCTGCCGCTGAACCCCACCCAGCACACAGTAAGGGCGCGGACCAGGGGGGCTGGGTGGAAGGGGGTTGGGGCAGGGTGCTCTGGCCTGACCACCTCCTCCACAGCTCCTGGTGGCCATTCTTCCAGAGGGGGAACCTAGTCCAGCATGCGAGGTCAGGACACGCCTTGGTGACTCGGGGGGAGGGGGGAGACATTGGGGTTCTCGATAGGGGCCAAGGAGCCCCCTGTTTTACATATTTTAATCCACTCTATATTTGGAACGAGAAAAGGAACAAATATCTCTGTCCGTAACAGTTCCCGCCCTCTTCCCCTCTAGTCCTCTCGCTGGTCCCGCCACAGCTGCCCAGTCTTCCATCTCCGGCCCCTCACTGCCACCCCACACAGGGCAGGGGACACTCCAGCTGGCCTGGGGTTAGCCAGGGTCCTGGCAGCCCACCCTGGGGACCCCGGCTCAGCCCCCTTCCCTCGCTGAGCTATAGTATGCCCCACCCACCCTTTAGGTGCTGCTCAGGGGGACGGGTGGCAGGCATTGCCTGCTGGGCACTAGCAGGGCCAGGTGGCCTGGGAGATTATTGCCCTGGGGCTGGGCCCCGGTAACCCAACCCCAGCCATCATCTTCACAGGGTCTCTCCCAAAGGAGGGGGTCTAACCTTTCCCACCTCTTGGGCAACTACAGCAGAGAAGCCTCCCTGCCTCGCACCCCAAAGACTCCCCAATTCCTGCCCTGTGTGTGTGCGCCACATACGTGTGCGCACGCCTGTGTGCTTGTGAAAACTGGGTGTGGCTGAGCGCATGGGTGCCCTGTATGTGTTTGATTGTGGAGTGGTCCCCAGGGGCTGTTCTGGATGGGTAGGAGGTTGTGGAAGCTTGCACAGGGTGCATGCCTGGGTGTGTGCCTATGAAAGGACCCTGTCTTCTCCAAAGAAAGGCTGTCTTGCTGTTGGGTCCTGCTGTTTTCTCAGCCTGTTCTCCCTGAGTCTCACCCAGCGTAAGCAGGGGTTCTTGGTGAATCCTTTCAGGTTTGGGAGGCCTCAAGGGCTCCCCTGCAGGCAGTACCCCTTTGGGCTTCTAAGGAATTGTGGGACCACTAAAACCAGGCCACAACAGCCCTTGGAGAGAGGCAAAGACTCCTGAGGGTACCCTGGCCCCCTTACTGTGACTCCTCACACTCAGCAATGACCTGTGGGGTGGGGGGCCCTGGGGCATTTTTAAACATAGGGTTTGGAGTCTGGACTAAGCTCCATCCACGTCACTCACAAGTTTCTGTTTCTATTTCTAGCTTTTTTTAATAAAAAATATATATATAAAAAAGACAGAAAACAGGTGTTTTCATGGCCCAGGGGCTTGGCACGCCGGTCTGTGCCCACCCGCCCCACCCTGGCCCACCGGCCCCATTCCCTAGACACAGAGTCACACCCACTAACCCTCTTACCAACAGAGCAGGTCACACACACAGCAGCAGTCAGTGTAACAGACTGCCACATACACAGTCTCACATTTACCTGTGGGTTTTCGGTTCTGTTCAATTTGGGTTTTTAACTTTACAGGGTCAGTTCCGCTTCACCCCCCCTTTTGTATGGAGTTCCATCTGGGGGCTTTCAACCCCCTGCTCCAGTCCTGAGGCCTCCTGACCCTGACGTTGTGATACACCCCACAGAGATCTATGTTTCTTATATTATTATTATTAATAATAATTATTATAATATTATGTAATAAATTTATAAGAAATGAAATCATGTCTCCGTTTGCTTGCTTAGGGTTAGGGAATAGGGATCTGTTCCTCAGGTCCCACAGACCCACAGCCTTGGCTCAGGTGGTGCTGTGCTGTGCACTCAGCAGTATCTTTGGGGCAAGCCTTTCTAGACCTTCCCGAGAGACCGGCGACTTCCCTCCAGTTTGCTAGACCCTGGCTCTGGCTTTCTGCAGACTTTTTTGCACCTCGCTTTAAAAAACAATTTCTTTTTTAATGTCTAACTATGTCTGCGTAAGTGTATGACATGTGTGAGGGTGCCCTTGGGAGGTAGCTGGGGTTTCGGCAGTTGTGAGCTCCCCGATGTGTGTGCTGAGAACCAACCTCTCTGGTCCTCTGCAAGAACAGCTGAGTGCTCTTACTGGCTGAGACATCTCTCCAGCCTTGGGTAGCGACCCTTGGCTTGATGGTCCTCTGGGATCCCTGCCACTATTTCTTTGCTTTCTGGTGCTGGGGATGGAACCCAGGCCAGGACTTTACCACTGAACGATACCCCACCCCCACCCCACTTTTAAACCTAGGACTTGGAACCCCCCTGTGGCGTCTAGTTGTTTATAAAATCTACTTTAAATTGCAAACCCCATGTCCCTTTGTATGTGCTGGTCCTCGGCTGCTCACTGTGTGTCCTCACTTCCCCTGGGTGGACGCAATGGTTTCCTGCTTCCATTCCTACCTTCTGCTCCTCCCCCCACCAGACGACAAATGGAGCTGGTGAGGGGCCCTCCTTAGTCCTTCTAGCCCCTCCCATACCTTCTCGCCCTGCGGTTCCCAGCTTTGCTGGAACCACCCCCTGACTAAGGCAGCCCTTAAAGGTTTTCTCTCTCTCTACTCTCCATGCCTAGTCACCTACTCTTTACCACCTTTATTGGCTGTGCTCTACGTCCCTTCTTCCAGGGAGCCCTCCTTGCTCTGCTTCTCTCAGAGTCTGGGTTGGATCCTCTGGGCTCCGAGTATTGTCTCGAATTGGAGGAGATTGGTGCTTCTCACATCGCAGGTCAGGGTTAGCTTCTCAAAGCCGGGAGGTTTGCCTTTTTCTGTTTCTCTGAGCCATGAACTAACGCACAGACTTGACCTTCAAGAGCACATTTACAGACAAGCCAGCAGCCAGCTGTCAAACAGCTAACCACATAGTGGGGGAACCCACAATTTGTTTTGTCAGGAGGTGTGGGCTAGCCATGAGCACACTCAGGTGAGCAGGCA
Source organism: Mastomys natalensis (assembly GCA_021653895.1). Classification (NCBI taxonomy): domain Eukaryota; kingdom Metazoa; phylum Chordata; class Mammalia; order Rodentia; family Muridae; genus Mastomys; species Mastomys natalensis. The sequence continues at coordinate 245,200 of JAJTUV010000381.1, forward strand.
GGCGAATTCCTACCCAACAAGAAGTTGGAGAGAGGCCAAGGGATCAAGAGATGTAACAAGCCTGAAGGGAGGAGCTTCAGAGAAGGCAAGCATCAGGAATACAGACCACAGATTCTGATGCTCTAGAAGTTACCCTGGAGTCAGGATGGGGCCAGGAGGAGCTGTCTAGGAAACAGGAGAGCAGAAGTAATCCTAGATAGCAAGGGAAGGAAGCCTTTGGCCTCTTCACCCAGGGAAAGCTGGTGCCCAGGTGAAGTCTGGTAGACTAAAGCATACTCCCTTGAAAGGCCTGTGCTTCCTAGAAGCTGAACCACAAACTTAAACCAAGTTGGGCTATGACCTCACAGGTCACTGTGGCCCCAGGGTAGGTACCAGGCTTACACAGGCTGTTCTAGAACTGGAGAGGGCTCATTCTGCAGTGACTTGTTGTAGTCTTCTGGAATGTAGACACTCCAGACTCGGTCCTTACACACTTCCAAAAATAGTTTTGACTAGGTAACTTGTCTTTGATTTTAGAGTTTATATTCGGTCATTCGCCATACACTTGAGTCAACAAGGCTGTGATGCCACACAATGGTGCACGTAGACATTTAAAATAAACATTTAAATAATTATTCTACCCAGAAGAATTACATACAGAGCAGAAGCCCCATCTCTGGGAGCCCCGTCAGGCAGTGTTGGGCCACTTGCCTCCATATGCCAATCGAAGAGATGGGTAGTGGCAGAAAGTAGAGAGAGCAGAGTTCATCCAGTGGCATATGGGAAGGGAGATCAAGTTCTGACATGAGCTTTAAATAGGGTAGCAAGAAGCATGCATATTAAGCAGTCCAGGTCAAGTGTGGGCCTACTGGATCACTGTCTCAAATTTAATTTTTCTGAGTGGCAAAAGAAGTCCTTATTGTGCAGGGAAGCAGTGTAAAGATTTTCACAATACGATGATGATTCCAGCTTTAGGGAGCAGTCTTGATCACCACAGACAAATGTCCTCCCTTCATGAGTGAGCTGTCTGCAGGGCGCAGCTGTAAGACTCATCCAAAGTGACTGTAGGTTTAAAACGATGGCCTTCAGGGACCATTTTTGGGGTGATGGCTGGGGACCTTCAGGGACCCTTTTTGGGGTCTGTGGCAGGACACTATAAAACTGACAGTAAGAGGCTGGGAGATGGGTCAGTGGGAAAAGAATATGCCTTACAAGCAGGAAAGACCTGAGTTCCAAACTCCAGAACCCATGCAGAGCGGAGGCAGTAGCGTGTGCTTGTTATCCCAGTTCTTCTATAATGAGAAGTGGGAGGCAGAGACACATGATTTCCCAGAAGCCTGTTGGCCAGCTGTTCCCTAGTGTACACAGTCAGCAGCAAACCACAAAAAGACTCTCTTAGACAAGGTAGAGTGAATGGATTGCCTCTGATACTGAAACGTGCAATGGGGCATTTGAGGGTCATACACTTAGGAATATTCAGAACACACCACACAACCACACACACCCCACACTAAAGACTCTGAATATTTGTGCCTTCAGCCTTAAAGGCTAATATGAAATAGGTGGATATCAGTGGGTTTTAGACACTCTGATATCCCGTGGGCGGAGTTAGGCAGGTGTCTGACCTAAAGTAAACAAACATAGAAAATGAGGGCAGATATGCTAGCTTCTGTTCTGCTTTAAGTTACTCTGTGGGCCCGAGAGAGGAGTCAGTTCTTTTAGCAGAAAAACAGTTTCTAAATGTTCATTAAATTTGTAACTTTGTGCCCATTAAAATTCTTTTAAAATGCCTGGGTGGTCTTTTATTTGTAAAATATTATTATTGTTACTATTATTATTATTATACTGATGTGCTGCTATACTAATGGGATTCATTCTCTTTTTTTTTTTTTTTTAAGACAGGCTTTCTCTGTGTAACCCTGGTTATCTTTGAACTCGCTTTGTAGCTAGGCTCAAACTCAGAGACCCACCGGCCCTGCCTCTTGAGTGCTGGGATTGAAGGTGTGTCACCACCAGGCAGGTGTTTATCACAGTTATTCATGTTGCAGTTCTGGAGATATGACCCAAGGCCCTGAACAGCGTCAGGCAAGTGCTTTGTAACTGAGCTATAGCCACAGACTTCACACTCAAAAACTTAAGTTTAATGTCATTTTTTGAATTCATGTTGCCATGTTTTAAAAAAATATTTTATTGACTTGTTTTTTTTTTTTTTTTTTGTTTTCGAGACAGGGTTCTCTGTGAGCCTTGGCTTCTGGAACTCACTCGTAGACCAGGCTGCCTCGAATCAGAAATCCGCTGTCTCTGGCCTCCAAGTGCTGGATTAAAGCGTGCCCACCACCGCCGGCTGATTTGTTTATTTATGTATGTGAGTACACTGTTGCTATTTTCAGACACACAGAAGGGCACAGATTCCATTGCGATGGCTGTGAGCCACCATGTGGTTGCTGGGAATTGAACTTGGACCTCTGGAATGAGCAGTGAGTGCTTTTAACTGCTGAGTGATCTCTCCAGCCCTTTTTGTGTTTGTTGTTTGTTTGTCTTATTTGAAAAGTATAGCCCTGGCTGTCCTGGACTTCACTCTGTAGAACAGGCTGGCCTCAATCTCAGAGATCTGCCTGCCTCTGCCTCTGGAGTGCTGGGATTAAAGGGGTGCACCACCACCATCCCAGTGCCATCTTTTAAAACATGTTGTTGCATTTTTATTTATTTTGTGTGTTTGTGTGTGAGCTTGTGTGTCATCTTGCACAAGCGGAGGTCAGAGGACAACTTGGGGGAGTTGGTTCTCTTCTACCATCGTGTGGGTTCTGGGATTGACCTCAGATCATCAGGCTTGGCGGTAGGTACCTTTCCACGTGGATCCACCTTTCTGGTCCCCCTTTCTTGACTATTTCCCAAGCCTTTGGGCTGTTTATCAGGTACAACCTGGAACCCACTTACGATAGGCCTTCTCATACTCGAGTGGGTAACTCTCAGGTTGGTGAAAAGGGACTATTTAGCCTTCATATAGAGAAAATAAGACTTACTATCTAACACAAAGGTTAAGAAAGAGGGACCTTACACTCTGATACGGAGAGAAGAAAAAATATCTTTGTGATTCAGCAAAAGCTCCTGGTGATGGTCAGAAGTACTTGAGAGCCTTGAAATTGACTTAGGCACTCCTGTACATTCAGGTAGATGAGGGACCACTTTATGACTTGCAGACAGCAGAGATACAAATCTCATGACCTCAGGTAGCTGTCCCCTACCCCCACCCCTTTCTAGTCTTGAACTCATTCTGCAGCCCAGGCAGGATTTGAACCTGTGGTCTTCCTCTTGCCCCAGTTTCCTGAGAAACTGGAACTACAAGCCTTCAGCGTGAAGTTCTACTAGCATTGGGATATTTATGTCACGAGCGACTTTTTGATTTGTATCGTAAGATTTAGTTCCTAACAAGTAGAATAAAAACAGAGTCATGCAAAAGAATTTGAGGAATTTGCTATTTGAAGGCTGGGCGTCGGTTCACATTTTTCATTGAAAATGAACATTCAGTGTTTCTACAAATTAATAAGGAATGTTAGAAAGGATGTTAGTCATGGGCAGAGATTATATTCATTCTTCATGTTAGCTATGTAAGATGTACACACACACACACACACACACACACACACACACACACACACACACACTTCTCAGTCCCATTAGCAGTCATGTGGGATCAGATTCATATTACTCCGACTAAGAAAGTAGACCCATTCCTGTGGCCGAGGGGCACATGTCGGGTAAGTGTTAGAACTGAGGTCCTTTGACCTCTGCCCTTGACCTTTCCCACAGAACACATTGTTCTTATTCCAGTTCAGAGGCTGTGACATAGGGCAGAGCATCAAAGGTAAGAGTCCATGCATTGGGGAGGAGCTTCTTCAGGAGGTCATGTCCTACTGACTTGCTTCAGAAACTAAGATCTTACTTTTACTTTGGAGAAATAAGACCTCTTATTAGGATATAGGGAGAGAACACCATTCAATACAGAGGCAAGAGAGTTAAATCATCTTGCCATTCAGATGGTGGTAATGAGGTCTTGTGAGTTCCTGGTAAAGGTAGATGAGATGTCTTGACCCAAGACATCTGACCCAGATGAAGAGTAGGCACTGAGACACTCATGGCTCTTAAGCATCAGGGCTGTGATGGAGAGATGGCTCAGTGATTAAGAGCACTCGCTCTCCCAGAGGACCTGAGTTCGATTCCCAGTTCCCATGTTGGCAGTCATAACCGCCTGTGACTCTGACTTTAGTGGCTCCAGTGCCTCCTTCTAGCCTCAGGGTACCCACACACACACAGCATATCTTCACGCAGACAGATACACATAAAGTAAAAATAAAATAAAAATTTAAACAAAAAGAATAATTTAGAAGAAGCATTAAGACTACAAATTGAGATGTTAGAACACAGCCTGAGAGTATGGCGGGCAGGGGGAGATGCTCTGATTATTCAGGGAAAGATGGGAATTCTTGGTGCTGAGGTAGGAAAGATAAGACTTAGCATTCTAATAGCGGAGAGATGCTTATAGCCCAAGAAGGAGGATGAGACCTTTTAGTCACTTACAGAGAAAAGACAAGACCTCCAAAGCAGTGGTTCTCAACCTTCCTGATGCTGCAGCCCTTTAATACAGCTCATGCTGTGGTGACCCCAAACCATAAAATTATTTCATTGCTACTTCATTACTGTAATTTTGCTACTGTTACCATTTGTAATATAAGTATCTGATAATCAGGATACCTGATTATTCGATACCCTCCCCGCCCCGCACACACACAAAGGGGTTTGCAAACCGCAGGTTGAAAGACACTGCTCCAGATGAACAACTGAAGTCATGAGTCCTGATTGTCAAAGACAAGATGCTCTGATGCCCTGTGATACTCTGATAGGGTAGATAAGACCTCTTTACACTCAAACAGAAGATAGGGAATTTTGTGGCCCTTAGGCAGTAGGGATCACGACAGGCAGAAATGAAGTTGAGATGATATTCTTGGAAAGGAGGGAAAGCATATGACATTTAGGTAGGAAGATGAGACTGTACCCAAGCAGGGAGAGGAGACTTCTTTTAGGAGAAATGAATACTTCTGATACTTCATTATGGGAGTTGAAACTCAGAACATTCATATAGTTAAGGTACAGTCTATACTCAGGTAGAGGATATAAGTTCTCTTGATTCTGGTAGAGAAGATGTGACAATGTACCACTCAGATGGGAGAAATGAGACCTCGGGCCCTGGTGTGGAAAAAAAACAGTTGTTCTCACATACGGAGAGAGGAAGTCAGCTTTCTGATGCTTAGGTAAGATATTCAAGACCTTATTGGCCAGCCTTCAGAGATGTGACCTCCTGAAAGTTTTATAATAAAGTGTGACATTCAGTTAAAGGTACCCAGAGAAACCAAGATCATCCCATAAAACTCAACATACAGGGGAAAATAACGTCTGGATGGGTAAGAGCATCAGCATCTTGTGACACCCCCGAGAGGAGATATAACCTTCCTATCCTAAAACAGGCTGGTGGGGACTTACAGTCAAGAGGAGATGAGACCTTTTGACATCATTCCAGGGAAGGAAGAGCATCATAGTATGTGACACCATCTGTTATACTATCTTCCGATGATCAGATAAAAAAAAAAACACAAAAGGTTTGATATGCAGATAGCTGTGACGAGAATTCCTGCTGCTCAAGTATAGATGATCATACGTGACTGGTCTTAGGTTCAAAAGAGGAGACCTGGAGAACTTCTAGAAGCACATGATATTCAGCAAGAAGGTAGGCTTTGAAGTCCTAAGTCAAGAAACTTCAAAATGGCTCCTTGAAAATGTTCTGGTGACATACACTTCTCCCACCCCCCAATTCTACAACCACTGAGGCTCTGTCGGCCAGCAGAACTGGATTTCTTGTAGCTGTGAACATACTGTGTGTACTACCTCATTACAGGAGGGCCAAGCTGCTCTTCAGTCTGCGAGTCTGTTGTGGTGTCATCCCCCAAAGAACATATCCCAAGCATTCATAAAGTAAGACTTCAGAAGGCTCGCCAAGGATGAATGAAGGTCTTCAGACAGAGGAAATGGGTTGGTTGGACATAAGTACCTCGCTACCCCGAGGTCAGGAGAACTTACGCAGGAAGTTTGGATGACATTTCAGCACGGATCAGTTAATCGAAGAGGCCTGCCTGGTTTCACTGCTGGGGTGGGGGTGGGAGATCATCCTGCTGATTGGCCAGAAGGCCCTGGAGCTTTGTGAGGTCACAGCTTGCAGGCCAGGGTAGGGCAGGAGTATGGTAGAGATGCTGCCAACTGTCGCTGTGCTGGTCTTGGCAGTGTCCGTGGTTGCCAAGGATAACATCACGTGTGAGTAAGTGTTGGGCACCTTGGTGGGGGTAAGGGTCCTCATGAATAACAGGTCCTATCTAGACTCCCTTTGTCCAGGGCTAGAATGAGCAGTAAACTGAGCCTTAGCAGGCTTTGGATAATTTCATAGTTCCTGTGTCCCACATCCCTAACTCAGATGCTTCCTGCTTCCAGAACTGCAATCCTAGAATCATTAGATTTCCAGCTGCCCAGGTCTTCCCAGAAAGGGGGTTGGGGGAAGAAGGATGATCCATTATTCCTAGATCTCTTTCCACTACTTCACTGACTGGCTTCATTGCCTGTCAGATGTTGGGGCCTAAACTTTAGGAGCCCCTATTCTCCTCCGGACAACTGAGGCAAATCACCTGCGTGTGAATTCCAAGGCACCGTAGGCCTTTGCATCTCTGTCCACCTGAAGACTCTCATCCCTAAGGGTCTCACATTGCAAACAACTCCAAATCTCTAGGTAGCCTTTCCCCTGTGATAAGTTCCCAGAACTTCCAGGTGACCCCAATGCCTATGAGGCACTGTATTAGCCTGCAGTTATTTGCAGGTACTTTCTCCAGACCCTGCTCCACGGCCCTACAGCCTCCTTAGTCATGTGATGCTTGCTTGAGTCTCCCATCCAAGACTGGTCCTGAAAACCATTACAACCCCTCCATAGCACTCCATACTACCACTATGCCCAGGGTTTCCCTCAACACCTCTAGGACCCATCTAGATATTTCCTGGAGACTGTTAACTCCTGCATACCCTAGGCTGCCTCTCTTTCCACAGAGTTCCTCCCCATCTTTCCCAACCCTGTGTCCCTGCCTCCCCCTGGGTGTGGAGGTACAAAGACTGGATCCCTCTTCTTGGTTTGAGCAGTTTCCTGGTCTCTCCTCAGTGGCCCCTGCGGGTTACGATTCAGGCAGAACCCACAAGCAGGTGTCCGGATTGTTGGAGGGCAGACTGCGCAGCCTGGGGCCTGGCCCTGGATGGTCAGCTTACAGATCTTCACGTCCCATAACAGCCGCAGGTATCATGCCTGTGGAGGCAGCCTACTGAACTCCCACTGGGTGCTCACAGCTGCTCACTGCTTCGATAACAAAAAGTACGTGTGGGGCTCAAAGAGGGAGGTCTCTAGGGTACTCTTAGTGGAAAGGGAAATCCCCCAGGGGGTTATGCCCAGGGTCTCTGTGGAGCTCTGGGGCCACATGGTTACCAGACTCTGAAAGGGCTCTGAGGTTCACGCTCACCACATGTTTCCTCTGGCCAGTCTGTGAATGAGACCGACTGGCACACCTTTGTCTCCACAGAAAAGTCTATGACTGGAGACTCGTTTTTGGAGCACACGAAATTGAATACGGAAGAAACACGACAGTGAAAGAGCCTCAGCAGGAGAGATACGTGCAGAAAATTGTCATCCACGAGAAATACAACGTTGTGACGGAGGGGAACGACATTGCTCTCTTGAAAATCACTCCTCCTGTTACATGCGGGAACTACATTGGGCCCGGATGCCTACCTCATTTTAAGGCTGGTCCTCCCAAAATCCCCCACACCTGCTACGTGACTGGGTGGGGATACATAAAAGAGAAGGGTGAGTATGTGTGTGGGCTCCTCGGTGGCCACTGGCTCCCATTCTCCTTGCTGGCTGTCTTTTTGTGGCAGGGGTCATGATGTGTGGCTGAGCTGTCCAGTTCTCCTCATGGGATCATGAGTAGAGTCTGGCACAGACCCTTTCATGACTGGAAAATTCAGTGTGAGAGAAGCTGAGTCCCATGTGTAAGCTCATGGTGTCCAGATTGTCAGAGGGCATGACCGGCAATAGCCTGGCTACCTGTGGAAAGGCTGAACGCAGGTACAAGTAGAACCTGGACATACTTTAGAACGTAGCAAAATTGTGTGTGTCTATCAGCTGGAGGGCCAGCTGATGGACTTTGGACACTGGAAGCTTAAACCGAAGCAGCGTTTACAAAAGACCCCTTGATACCACTTTGTTGCCATGAGAAACACAAGGCGTTTCCCTTACTTGTGCTGAAAGTGAGCAAAGGGCTGGCCTTCCGGAGTTGAAGCATCTCCAACCTCTGTGGTCTCAGGGATGTCTTAATTCACCATCAGCAGTGGACACCTAGGCATTTTCCCTAGGTGGATAGTCATAGCACCAAGACTCACCTTTCCTTCCAAATGACTTGACATTCTTTATGTAGACTGGGGTGGGAATGTAGTTGGTGAGTATCCTTTTCTTTGGGCCATTAGTTCAAGACTCCTGGAATGGTCCAGCAGATCTCTTGCCATTCAAGATGAGTATAGCCACTTTTCTAGCTCTCTGTCTTTATTTATACACCCATGTTCCCTGGTCCACACGGCATCAGGTGAGTGGAGGAATGTTTTCTGTAGCAGACAAGCTGACAGGGATACAGGAAGTGTTCTAGAGCTGTTGATGGCTCCACAGTTATACCTGGAGTCCCAGACAACCTCTCCACATCCTTAAAGTCTAGGGCCACTGCCAATACCAGATGTAACAGGTTGCCCTTTTACATCCCAACAGTGGGCAGCAGGGCAGCTGTAGGACAAGATCAAATAGAACCTGTTCCCTGCTTTCAGCTTCATGAGTCCATATTTTATGACGTATTAGGGATGTGAAGTGTGACTGAAATTAATGGAGACATGGGTTTCTTCTTTGATTTTTGGAAAAGGTAATCTTCCTAATTTGAGACAATTTGGTCATTTGGGGCTTGCAAGGCAGCTTTTTTTTTTTTTTTTTTTTTAAATCTCTGCTCTCCTCACTCTGTCTTTTTCTAGAGGTCATCTAAGTCTTTAAAACAGTGGCTCGTAAACGGTGGTTTGAGGCCCCTTTGGTAAACCTCTGTTTCCCAAAATATTACATTATGAATCATAACAGGAGCAAAATTACAGTTATGAAGTAGCAATAATTTTATGGTTGGGGGTCACCACAGCATGAGGAACTGTATTAAAGGGTCACAGCATCGGGAAGGCTGAGAATCACTGTTTTTAGAGGTTTACAACCCGTCCTGTCCTTCAGGGGAAGGGGCCTTACCGATTTAGTTTTCTATTGTTCTTGCTGGCATGTGACGGCAGCTCTCTGATGGGGAGTGGGCATTCCATCGCATCTGCTAGTGTTCCTGACTTTGCCTGAGTGTGTGAGCACAAACACACACACACACACACACACACACACACACACACACACACACACGATCCAGCCCTGTTTTAGCTGCCTTCTGATCATAGACATAGCCTGTGTTCTTGTAGACCTTGGGTAGCTGGTCTCTGGTTCTAGAATCCCCCTAAATCTGTGTGGGTATCATTTTTGTCCTGCAAGCACATGTGTCCTATAAAGGCCCCAGTCTTTAAAAATCCCTACAACCCAAACTCCCATGCCCTGTTTATATGTGCTTGTTTTTTACCTCCTTTTTGAGTTTCTCTGCTTTAGGATTGGAAGTGCTACCCAGATACTGTTCTTTTAGATGGGACTTTGAATTCTTATAGGCCTCTTACTTAAATGGTCTGATATCGAGAACATTCTGATTCAGGACACCTGGGTTTTCACAGTGATGTTTATGACTTTCAAGACTGTGGCCTTAGCCCTAGATCTAAAAATATTATTTATCTTAATGGCCAGCAAGTTTGGGTTGTTACTGTTTAACCCCAGGGACAGTGCTTGTACAAACCTCTCACTGATGCTGGGATGTGAGGGGAGGGGACAGCTCTATTGAAAACAGAAAACGAAATAAAATATCCCCTGTTTGGAAAAAAAAATCCTTTAAATACCCAAAGCTCAGGAAACATGTACTAAGCAGATACCTCCTGCCTGCTGAATGCTTAGCTCTGCATATACTGGCCCCATGCTTTTCCCATCGTATCCCTTGCACTGTCCATCCAAACCTACAGTGCCACGGGAAGGGTTTGTCCGAGCTGGGGCATGTGACCAACAGGCATGGCTGTGCTGGTTCCAAGGCTGTGTCTTAAGTCTGATGCACACTGGCCGCCTGAGCTGAAACATAACTTGTGTCTTTCCTAATCCCCACAATAGGGTCTGTGGTATGAATGAGGGAGGCCTTGACTCAGCTTTCCTCTTCCTAAACTCTCCTCAAAGCAGATCTGAGACACATGAGAGGATCTTGCCTGAAGCTGGGTGGAGGAGTCGTAATGGAGGATTAAAAAAAAAAAAAAAAGCGGGGCGGGGGTGACTTCTAGACACACAGGTGTGTCTCAGTCATAGGTGTGGAGAGGGGCAAGCCTGGCCAAATTCTTGAAGTAGGTGGGTGGTGCTCCAGTCCCTGATCCAAAAACAGGAGAAAAAGGACCTCGGACTTAGCACTTGGCATGTACTAGCTGTGCTTGTTAGAACTACAGCTAGCCTACACAATTCCTGTCTATCATTAAGAGAGACATCATCTCTCCTTCCTTTCTTCCTCCAGGCAAAATTCTTTTACCTCTACTCCCACCTGTCCTTTCACTGTGCTTTTCTTCCCCTCAGGAGTGTGAGGTGAGCCTGAGGGAATCTTTGTTTAACCAGAGCACTGCAGAGGATGGATGGAAAGTTCGCGGTAGGGGAGGAGGCGGGGCTTTCTCCATCTCCTCCTTGAGCACTGACCACTGTGTGGCCTGGCTGCAGCCCCCAGACCATCACCTGTCCTGATGGAGGCACGTGTGGATCTCATTGACCTCGACCTGTGTAACTCAACCCAGTGGTACAATGGGCGTGTCACATCAACTAATGTGTGTGCAGGGTATCCTGAAGGCAAGATTGACACCTGCCAGGTAACTTCCTTCTGGTACCCCAGACCCCCTGGGTCCCTCCAGGGATCCTAGCCCCCGAGAAAAACCACATTTTAAGTCCCCCATCTCCATCCTCTCCTCCCTTGCCCAAGGACCAACAACTCCAGTGATTTGTTCCCTGGAACCTTCCTTAACATCCACCATCGCAACTACTATGGGGATGGTGTCTACCATCTGTTCCTACTGAGAACATGTCGTCACACATAGCATTTGACCCCAACATTAGCAACAGAACACATTGCCCAAACCCGATCCTTGAAGACAATGCTTTTCTCTTCCCCATAACACAAATCGCCCAAAGACAAAGTGCTCATGCATGCAGGTAGAACCACATGCATGTATCTGTGCGCCCATCTATTTCAAGGCATCTTGGGGCCCCTCCCCCACCCGCCCTCCACATCCCAGCGGATGTTTGAAGCTCTTAACCTCACCAGTTGTGTCTAAGGCAGCAGGAAACTATGTGGCTACAGACATTGTTCTCCCATAGCCCCATGAGCCTTCTGGGAAGGGAGAGTGGTTCAGGGTGAAAGTGACCCTCTGTCCTTCTGGACAGGGGGACAGTGGTGGGCCTCTCATGTGCAGAGACAACGTCGACAGCCCCTTTGTGGTCGTGGGGATCACGAGCTGGGGGGTAGGCTGTGCCCGTGCTAAGCGTCCTGGAGTCTACACTGCCACTTGGGACTACCTGGACTGGATCGCTTCCAAGATCGGCCCTAACGCCTTGCACTTGATCCAGCCAGCCACCCCTCACCCGCCTACTACCCGCCAACTGGTCTCTTTCCACCCTCCTTCTCTTCGACCTCCTTGGTATTTCCAACACCCGCCTCCTCGACCACCTCACCTACGACCGCCTCGGCCTCTGCTCCATTGGCCGTCTGCAGCCCAAACCTCCCCATCACTCATGCCCCTCCTCGCGCTCTCAACCCCATCCCAACCTGCATCCTTTACTTTTGCCACACACCACACGAGACACCGCACCACGCTGTCTTTTGCTCGGCGTCTACAGGTCTCATAGAGGCCCTGAAGATGAGAACTTATCCTATGAGATATCCCTCCCGGTACAGTGGACCAATGAACTACCACCACCACCACCGCTTCTCCACGTTTGAGCCCCTTTCCTACAAATCCAGTGAGCCCTCCTCCATTCCTGAGAAAAGAGAAATGAGTGAAATAAAGCATATATTTGTATATAAATATGTACACACGAGGACATGCTTTCTGGACTTCTATTTTCTCCAACTCAACCCAAATCCTCCTCCGTCAACTTCACACCCTTCTTCCCTCCCTCCCTCCATCCCTCCCTCCATCCCTCTTCTCCCTCCCTCCGTCCCTCTGCTCCAATATAACTGGAATTGCTCAATATATATAATATATATATATATATATATATATATATATATATATATATATTTTTTTTTTTTTTTTTACGTTGAATTTTAATGCTTGAATAAGCAAACTCGGGTCATAGGCCAAGCATGATCCTTACTTCATACTTAATTGATACTTGTAGGTGTTAAATGCCTCTGTATATGTAGCTAGAGGGTGGGGTGAAAGGGCTCTACTAGCTAAGCTGACCAGAAAAGAAGGGGTGGGATTCCACTAGAAGGTCATTCTCTTGATGCTACCATGAGATTGGCTCAAAGAGATGCATCCGTGTGAAAGACCCGGATCCTCAGAGAACAAGGGAGGAGCAGGCTGCTTGGCAGCCACAAGTGTCGGCCACCACATAAGTAGTCTTACTCGTGGCTGACCAAACATTACCTGTTCAGGGTTGTTACTGGCCTGTAGCTAAATCTACTAGTTCCAGGACTCAAGCCCATAAGAACGTATTTGCTAAAGCTTTCCAGGAACAACAGCGGAGGGGACAGGTACCTTATGGCTGCACCCGAGTCTCGAATGACTTTTATAATCATTAGATATTTAAGAATATCCACTGTAAGGAACAGAAACCAGTTTGAACCTTTTTAATGATACAAAGATATGCAGGACCAATAGGAACGGGTCAGAAGCATTCTCAAGGGACAGCTAGCCCAGCAAGGTGTGGGAATGGTCTGACGCTTCCTCAGAATGGCTGCTGGGCACTCGGTCTAGGTTGTCAGACTTGCCCCACACTGCTTGAGGCTGGGGTCAGCCCTCATCCTGACCACATTTGCTTGCTTAGTCCTGAGAAGGATGCCATGCTGGGCTCTGTTCTGCTCTTCATTCCGGTCAAGAAAGTAAATCAAACCTGGTGTTTGGAGTAACCACTTGTGTTTATTAAAGATGGTAGGGCAGAGAGAGGCAACACTTCCTGAAATCAAAGTGTACTCAAGGATGTATTCTGTTCTCAGAAGTTGTACTTTGCTTTCCAGCTGTGCTGCTTTGGATTCAGGCGTGTAAGGTCTCTGACCACTCAGAGTGAGGCGCAAGGATCCCTGTGAGTTAGGAATAAAAAACCCAGCAGGACTTCGGCATCAACCCAGCTTGATTTGGCAATGCTTATTCACCTGTGTGCAGAAATAACACTTACTGGCATACTTTGGATTGTGTGGTCACTTTCTTGGGATCCCAGACCTATTTATTTCTAAAAGCCTGGCACCCAATGTCAGAGACTCTCTGTGACCAAAGGTCCTTGGAACTGATTCCCATCCTGGGAGGTGCACCCTGCCGCCTCGTTGCCACCGTCCTGGATATGGACAAATATCTCAGGCTCCTGAACTAACAGAACCTCCAAATTTGAAAATGAATTGACAGCGTTGAGATAATGGCATTAAAGGGGCGTGGCAGCAACTAGGTAATTTCCGTGCACAAACCAAGGCAAGGCAAGACAATTGGGCTATAGAGTACTGACATGCTTGGGTAAATTACATATATATATATATATATATATATATATATATATATATATATAAGAGAGAGAGAGAGAGAGAGAGAGAGAGAGGGTGCGTATGTGACTGAGATGTCTGTCACAGGCTACATGGAAGTAGAAAACAAAAGGTCCAGGGGAACAACACATGAAACCAGTATAAGAGGTTTGAGAAACTCCCCGGGGGACTTGGGAAGGGAGGCATAAAGAGCCTTTGATGTTCCCCTTTCAGTCCATTCAGATGAATTTTGAGGTTCTGGGAAGACAACTTCTGAACTAAGAGATGAAAAACAGAACGACAGTGGAAACAAGACTTGGAAGTGTGAATACTGCTTTGGTGGGCAGGACATCTGGAAGGTCGTCTGATTGCGACTGAAATGTTTCATCCAATGGGAAGTGAGGGAGAACTCCCAAGCTGCAGATCCAGTTTCCTGTGAGGGAAAAAGCAGTTTGAGTAGAATTTGGATGGTATAGGGGGTTCACACCAACTGCAGTGGTTAAAAGGCCTCTGCTGCTCCTCAAGGGTTATCACCATAGGAAAAGCGAGAAGGTTGAGCCTCTCATCAAGACATCACAATTATAAGGAAGGAAAACCAGGCTCCCTCTTTGGGTAAGCAGAAGGATAAAAGATCTGAGACCAATAAGTAATCTCTCCTAAGGCACATGTTACAGTACTGGGGAGAACAAAAGGGAAAAGAAATCCGATTAAGACTGGATGTCTTAGGGTTTATATTGCTGTGATGAAACACCATGACCAAAATCAACGGGTAGGAAAGAGTTTATTTTAGCTTCTAATTCTCAGGTTTATGTTTCATCACTGAGGGAGTCAGACAGGGCAGGATCCTAGAGGCAGGAACTGAAGCAGAGGTCATGGAGGAGTGTTGCTTACTGGCTTGCTCAGCCTGCTTTCTTATACCAACCTGGACCACCTGCCCAGGGATGGCACCACCCATAGTGAGCTGGGTTCTTCCATACCAATCATTAAGGCAATAGCATGTAGACTTACCTCTAGGCTAACTTTACAGAGGCATTTCTCAAGATTCTCTCTTCTTAGTAACAAATAGAGTTGTGCCAGGTTGGCAACTAGCATACCGGGTGTGTGAACTTATAGAACATATTAATGATGAAAGGTGAAGAGTGTGGAGGAGATGACTGTGATCCTTGCTGGAGAAGGGACCCAGGACCCTCTTTTCTCCGATACAACAGTAACAGAATAAATGAGAGAAAAGAGAGCCACCTTCTAAGGGGGAATCCTCTGGATCACTTCTCTGTCTCTGTACTGGGAGCCCCAGTTCTGAACTGTCAGCTCAAGTTCCAGTTATTCTGTATACCCCAATCTCTATTCTAAGAATAAACCTTGAATAATGGCAGAAGGGTATCCAAAATCTTGCCCTGTCAACAGAGGGATCCCCTTAATGGATGTTCCCATCCACAGATGTTCTTCATTCATCAACATCCCCTTTCCCAGTTCAGAGGTCTTAGATTACAAACGGGGCTAAGGCCTTTGACAAAACACTCATATGTGATGTTTGGTCTATTGGATCAATATCTTGGGCCTCAACTCTATACTTGGCCTGAGTTGATGTTGATACTATTACTGTTTCTAGTGGACAGAGGGGTTGGTAAAAAGAGCTGTCACCACATACATACATACATGTAGGCGAAACACACATAAAATATTTTAAAAAAGCCAAGGTTCCTACTGAAGCAGAGATCACAATCGCTTTGAGGCTGGAGAGATGCCTCAGCAGTTAAAAGCACTGCTGCTTCTGTGGATGACCTGGATTTGGTCCCCGGCACCCACATGGTGTTTCAAAACCACCTCTCTAGTTCCAGGGGCTCTGACATCCTCTTCTGACTCTGAAGGTACCAAGCCACATGCTGTACAGATGTACATGCTGGCAAGATACTCATACATGCAATCTTAAAACAGCAGCAGCAGCAGCAGCAACAGCAACACAAAATGAACAATAAAAAAGGAATGCTGTGGCTGGCTGGGGAACAATGATGGGGATAAAAAGATCCCAGCCAACAACTTACATGGAATGATAACAATGAGGTTCATCAAGGCCACATGAGAAATCTTTGAAACTTGGCCATAAATGGGATTCGGAAATCAGTGCTCAAGTCTTAGACTGGATACGAATAAAACATTTAATATACAGTAGGGAAATTAATATGTAATAGGGAGAAGAAGAATGGCCTACAGTATTTCAAGAAAGGCAAAAGGATCAGATGAGAAAAGTGTTTGGAGTTAACCATTGAAGAGGGACGTGGGATGGTGAATTAGACTTTATGAGGGACAGCTGGCCAAACACAGTGAAAACTTACAAAAGGCTGAGGTTTGAAAGGAAGAAAATTCTAGAGGCAGAAATGATGGGAAAAGGGACATTTCACGAGGGAATTCCCTGTCTTAAAATGAAAACAAGAAATAATACCCCACATGACTTTTGCAGAGGATTAAAAGACATTAATACAATACCCTTTGTCACCTCAAACTGAAATTCCAGGGCTAACGTGGAGAGTTTTGGCTCTGTATGTGCTTTCTTTTCTGCCTTTTCTTGTTCTCAAGGAGTATTCCCTCACATCCAGGGTCATTTGTTCTTGTTAAAATATGTATTTTTTTTTCTAACCGCAGGAAAGGAAAAATAAATGATTCCAAGGGAATTAAAAGCTTGCTTGAGATTTGCAACAGGAAAAAAGCTTGGTAATAAAATTATGGGTATAGGTAATCTTAATTCTCTATAATGTGCCAGGTATTTGGATTTGGTTCTTATTTAGGGCAAGAAATAGTAAATGTGTATGAGGAATTATTGAGAAGGATGTAAGTATGAGTTCATATTTTTGATGATTTTATATAATAAAACAAGATTTTTGTCCTAAGAATGAAAAATCAAAGTTTAGTTACTGTGTTATTACTGTGGAGAGACACCTCATCAAGGCAACCTTAAAGAAGGAAGACTTTATTTGGGGCTTACAGACTTTTTAGAGGGTGACTGTGCTGGCTGCTCTTGTGTCAACTTGACAAAAGCTAGAGTCATCGAAAAGGAGGGAACAGCCACTCGCTCACCTGAGCGCCAAGCGCCGAGCGGATTACCTGGATCTGCGCCCTCACCCCATGTTCCGCCGCAAGGCGGGCCGCGTGCCTCGCCGCATAGACCCCGAGCCCGACGACGACATGGAGATGCCCGACCTTGTCATGGATGTGAAGCCGGACCGCAACCTGGGGTCCTTGGCGCAGGAGCCCTGGTCCGCGAGGGACATGCCCATGTCGGGGCTCTTCGGTGTGGAGCGTCCCCTCCAAACCGCCTCGCGCCCAATCGGCGCGCCCAACACGTGTGCCCAGTGGATGCCTCTGAGTTCTTCCAACCGCCAGCCCTGGACCGACAAGCACCCAGATCTGTTGACCTGCGGCCGTAGCGGGAAGATCTTCCCATTAGGGTCTATCGTCGCTTTCATGGATCACAAAAAACAAGACTGTCAGCTCCTCCAAGTCCCCAGCCCCATCTAAGAATCCAAAGAGCTGAAGGCTCTGAGCTGCCTCCAATGTGGCAGACAGTGCACCAGTGCTTGGAGGTTGCTGTGTCACGCCCAGTGGGACCATGGGCTATGCATCTACCAGATACGACAGTTGGAGACCCCAGAGGCTCCACTGCTGGGCCTGGCTGAGGTAGCTGCAGCCATGTCAGAAGTGGCTGTGGGACCAGTTGAGGACAAGTCCCCTCCAGTAAACAGTGCTGCCCAACGGAGCCCACCTGCTTGGTGTGTAAGAAGACCCTCAGCTCTCTCAGCAACCTCAAGGTCCATATGCATTCCCACACTGGTGAGCGCCCCTACTCCTGTGACCAGTGTTCCTATGCCTGCACTCAGAGCAGCAAGCTAAACAGACACAAGAAGACCCATCGGCAGCCAACACCTGGGAGCCCCTCCACTTCTGCCAGTAGCCGGGGAGTCTCCCCAGCAGCCCCCCCTGAACCAGCTGCCTATGCAGCTGCTCCAGCCAGCACACTCCCACGCCAGAACGTGGAGAAGGCTGGAGCTGCGGCAACAGCAGAGTCCAGGAACCTGGGGCCCCTGGCAGTGGGGCTCAAGGGGGTCCAGGTTTTGTTGGCTGGGGAGCCACTGTCAAAGTAAAGAGGACTGACCCTGTAAAGATGGAGAAGACGGAGCAGATAACACCTAGGAAGAGTCATGGACCTGGAGGCAAGTGTGAGTTCTGCGGGAAGTCCTTCACCAACAGCAGCAACCTGACTGTGCACCGACGTTCACATACTGGCGAGCGGCCCTATACCTGTGACCAGTGTCCCTATGCTTGTGCCCAGAGTAGCAAGCTCAACCGACACCGCTGCACCCATGGTCTGGGGACTGGTAAAACTGTCCATAAGTGCCCACACTGCTTTGTACCCTTTGGCCTACAGGCCACACTAGACAAGCACCTGAGGCAGATGCACCCGGCGATGGCCTGAGACAGGTTCTATACCTGGGAAGGTGTCACTTCACCAAGCAGACATGGGCCAGCACTTAGCCTTTCCTTTTGTATAAATAAACCATCTCCTATTAAAAAAAAAGAAAAGAAAAAGAAAAGGAGGGAACCTCAATTGAGAAAATGCCTCCATAAGATCCAGCAGTTGGGCATTTTCTTAATTAGTGATTGATTGATGGGGAGAACCCAGCCCATTGTGGGTGTTGCCATCCCTAGGCTGGTGGTCTTAGGTTCTACAAGGAGGCTGAGCAAGTCACAAGGAGCAATCAAGTAAGCAGCACCCCTCCATGGGCCTCTGCATCAGCTCCTGCCTCCAGGTTCCTGCCCTTCTTGACTTCCTGTCCTGACTTCTTTTGATGATGAACTGTGATATGCAAGCATAAGCCTGATTAACCCTTTACTCCCCAAGTTCCTTTGGACATGATGTTTTATCACAGCAACAGTAACCAAGACAGTGTGTTCATGACCATCATAGTGGGGAGCATGGCAGCAGGCAGGGTGGGGTGGGCAGGGTGTTGGGCCAGTAAATGAGAACTTATATACTTTTTGGCAAGTAGGGGGACCACAGAGAGAAGGGTGACTGGGCTTTTGAAATCTCAAAATCCACCTCCAGTGATACATCTCCTCCAACGAGGCCACGCCTCCTAACCCTTCCCAAGTAGTTCTACCCACTGGGAACCAGGCTTTCAAATGTACGAGTGTGTGGTGGCCATTCTCATTCAAACCACAGAAAGAACGAGTTAAAGCCAAGTCACAGAAGGTCTGAATATATTGAATAAGGTCTGTGGAGAATGGGACTTGAGGATGATATATGTTTGATGATAAAGTTATTAAAATTCCTAAGATTATACTGATCTATCTACTTGTGGTAAGTTTTGCAATTTTTTTCCTTGTTAAAGTTTTGAGACAGGGGATCACTGTGTAGCCATAGCTATCCTGGACCTCAGCTTGCCTCTGCCTCTTGAGTGCCACTACACCTGGCTCTATGGTACTCTCAATAGATAAAAGTTACCAGTGAGTGAATAAATGAACTGTTGAATATATACATGATGGAACACAGTCCAGCTATGAAAGAGACAATGCACATGATTCGTGGATGAATCAATCTCTCTCTCTCCTCTCTGTCTCTGTCTCTCTTTCTGTCTCTCTCAGAGACAGGGTCTCTCTTTACAGTCTTGACTGTCTTGGGACTCACTTTGTAGTCCAGGCTGGCCTCTGCCTGGGTGCTGGGATTAAAGGCATGCACCACTGTGCCCTGCTCTGGATGAATCTTGAAAGTGGAAGAAAGTTAGACACAAAAAGTCACATATTATATGATTTCACTTATATGAAATATTCAGAATTAATAAATCCACAGAGAGAGAACACGGATACCACCAGTACAGACTTCACTTTGGGTGATGGGACCACACAGAATTGGCAGATATACCAACACACTGTGATTGTATGAAATGCACCGGAAGGTTAGTCATGAGCATTTCACCTCAGACATTGCATCCCTATTTAGTCTGTTTAATTTAGTCCCTTCAAAAACCGTTAAATCATAAAGTGTGGCAGTGGATCCCTAAAACTTATAAAGATGTGGTTTGATGACAGCGGTCATGCAGTAGTTATCCATGAGTCCTCTGATCCCAATACCAGTGCTGATGGAGAAATGCAACTTCCCCTTTCCTCAGAGAAGTGTCTGAGCTAAAGTAGGAGCCGCTTTGCCCTGGAGGATACAGACTATCTCCTGTGCCTCATGCATGCACTTGCTGACAGTCCTCTGGTCTTCAGGCAGGACCATAATCTGTGACAGTTTGTCCTTCCTCCTGTTGCAGGGGTTGGAGGTGGTGGTAAAGTTGGCCTCTAGCTGAGGTAAGAACTTGCTTGGTTTCTTACCTCACTCTGCTCTCCTCACTCATCTGAGAAAGCGTCCCCAGTAGGCCATCTAAAGAATGTCTTCTCAGGCTCTGCTTCAAGGAAACCTAATACAGAACAGTTATGGGAAAGCCAATAATGGTACATTTTTGAGTAGGTGAAATCTATCTCAGTAAAGCTATTTACATAAAGAGAAATACCTACTGCTGGAGTATAGTTCAGAGGTAGGACACTCACTTAGCTAGCTCATGAGGTCCTGGGTTCAGTGCTCAAAATTGCAACATGCACACACATATAAACATGCACACACACTCCTAAATTATTAATCATTTACAATAACTATTGTTTTTCTTTTTAGGAAGAGTCTCACTTTGTAGCTATGGATAGCCTGGAATCCACTCTGTAGACCAGACTGGGCTTGAACTCAAGAGATCCACCTGCCTCTGCCTCCCAAATGCTGGGATTAAAAGTATATTCCACTATGCTCAGTAACAAGTTTTTATTCTTCTTCTAAAAATCTTACCTCATCTGAGTAATGCATTCCTGAGGATCCTTGATCAGAAGTCAAAGTTGAACATGCAAGTATCACCTACTTAAAGGTGAAACACACTTGTTCCTGAGATCTCAAATGTGTATTTAATTAAAAAAAACCCCTCACAAACAATAACTTCTACTGAAATGGTCTCTATAGTCAACAAGAGCTAATTGGAGCTAGAGCATGTAGCAGATCAAGGCGGTCTTCCTTCACCTACGTGGCTCATGTTTTTCTTTGTCTACTTCACACCACAAAACACAGATACTCAGTGAGGTAGTCTGAATGAGAATGGCTCCCATTAGTTGAAATTTGAGTGCTTGAGCTGGTGGGACTGTTGAGGAAGGATTAGGTGTGGCTTTGCTGGAGGTGTGTCACTAGCTCCAGAGATCTTGCCATTCACCATTCCCATTGGTTCTCTCTGCGGTTGGCCTGTGGACCAAATGTGAACCCTCAGCTACTGCTCCAGCTCCATGCCTTCCTGCCTGCTGCCGTGCTCCCCAGAATGACGGTCCTAGACTCACTCTGAACCTGTGAGCCCCATTAAATGCTTTCTTCTGTAAGCTGCCTTGGCCATGGTGTTTTGTTATGGCAATAGAAAGGTAACTAAAACACCTAGTGTTTATGAAACTTAATCTTTATTGTAAAAAAGGAAACAATATAAACAAAATAATGATAATGCAAATGATGTTCAAGACAATCATAAAAGCAATCTAGCAAGTTGCAGAAAAGCAGGGCAGCTCTTCTCTGCTGTTTGCTGCCACCCACAGAAGACGCAGTGTTTAGCTCGCCCTAGAGAGGTGGAAGAAAGCTTTCTACCCTGAGATGGAGGCCTTAGAGGAAGTTTGTGTTCACGTGGGGAAGAGTAAGGTGTGTGTATAAGCAGATATGGCTAGACTTGTTTTCACTCCACTGCAATAGAGTCCTGCTCCCGTGCTCTCAAGCGACCTAGAAGAGCTCCCAAAACAGTCGGTGCTAAAAAACAAATCTGGAATTAATAGTTGTCTGTCAAAAATATTGTTGAGAAAGTTGGTTGGGAGACAGGGACAGAGGTATCATGGATGGATTCTGTAGGGACACACAGTCCTCAAGGGTTAGCATCATTCTCTCGGCAGAAATGAAGGGACAGTCCCTGAGGTCAGTTTGGGAAGAAAGACAACAAACACCTAAATGTCTACTAAGAAGACATGAGCATGTTCAGTTTCCACACTGTCAGGTTGCTGGGGTGGGGGTGGGGGAAATGTGAAAGACACGGATCCCTCATCCTGATGCAGGGAGCTGGTGGGTATCATGCCTGTCTAGTTTGTTTGTGTTGACCTCATCATGTACCACAGAACAGTGGGTTTGCAGGAAGTTGAGCAGGGGTAGCCTAGAGAGGTTCTCCAGAGATGTAGGGTGTTCCAAATGGCTCCCAATACCCAACTCTGCCATGTATGGATGTCCTCAGGTTAGGAAGGAGATGGGCTCTTGGTCATGTCACCCCGTTCTTGGTCTGGTGTATCCTCTTCTTTCTGCTCCAACTTGAAGTTCTGTGAACAAGGTCATAGGTGAAGCCTGACCCTGTATTTGTCCAATTATAGTTTTGAGGCAGTTAGGGGTTCCAAAGGCAGGCAAAACCCTGTGTGTTATGTTATATTGCACATCTCTAAAGAAATCATCTACTTTTTCTATCATACCTGAAACTGGGCCTGACTTACCTCAAGCTCCTGTAAAACTTCATCCATGAAGTCCTGGGAACTTTCTTTGTAAGCTACAGCTAATCGAATAGCATCATTGAAGAGCTGAAGGTGAGGCAGAAATGGCGGAAGTGTAGCTGTGGACCCCGCCTTTATAACCTGCAGTCTCACCCCTCACTGGCCCCTCTTATCACCCTGGTCCCACAGGCAGTGGACTGTCTCACCACATTTGGTCCTCCCAACCTCTCTCCTCTGCTGCACCCAGCCACGCCATGTCTTCGCCTCCCCCTTCCTCTCCTCTCCTCCCCGAGATTCCAGGACTCCTAAGCCACCTTAGCAGACTGCCTCTGGGCTGCCATTACCTTCACAACATTGGTACCATCAGCAGCTGAGACAAAGTAAAGGGGTAGGGAGAACTTCTTGGCAAAACTGAAATTCTTTTGAGTCATCTGTATGTCTGCTGCAGAGAGAAGCAGGGCATTGGCTTGTCTACCCAGGCAGAGGGAAGAGTTTGGAGGCAGGGTAAGTGGAGGCTCTGGGCGTGAAAGTGGGGAAGGGACTGCAGGGACTGCCCTCAAAATGGGTAATAGGGGTCTGTGTCTTGGGAGAACAGGGTCTTGCTGCTGACCTCCTTATTAGAAAGGGAGTATCTTGGGAAGGAAAAACAAAGGTTGCCCATTGTTTGAAAGAAGGAAATGTGTGGTGGTCGGTCCCCAGGAATTACTGTCACCAGGTGCAGGGATGGCCCCACCATCAATTTTATTGGCCACCAGGATGCATGGGATCTCCGGCCTGAACTCCCGAAGTTCTGCATACCAGGTACCCAGGTTCTTATAGGTGACTTTCCTCTGCACATCAAATACCTACAGAGGGTAGAAGACAGTTGTGTCAAAGTACTTTATCAGTTCCAGACAACACATACCCAAACAGGTGTATACAAACCCAGACCAGCACCTTCAGAACAGAGCCAGAGAGAAACTAACGGGCATGCATCACAAGCAGAAGTCAGTCTCAGACAGAAAAGAGGTAAGTTCAAATACAAATGTCAGAGCAGGACTGAAACAAAAATGGCTGACCCCCTGACCCCGTGTGTGTTTGTGTGGTGTGTTTGTGTGTGTGTGCACGTGCGCGCGTGCGACTTCTGGTTCTATTGTTTCATTTGCCTTATTTCACACTCTTTTATTTAGTACCTTTCGTTATTAGAATTAAGACTTTTGAAGTTCTCAAGGACTTTTGTGCTTAAAGGACTGTGGAAGAACAGGTGATGAGTCCCTTCCATGACCCCTTCACTGTTGTCCTTTATGTGCACACACCACTATCTGACTACGTGCTACCAGTACTCAGAGTCCTGTGCATGCACACAGGAAAATGTAATGGTAAAACATCAGAGGAGGCTGCACAGAGATGGTGGTATCTAAGCAGAGACTGGATCACGAGCAACATGTCCGTTGAATGGGTATAAACTGCAGAGAGTTGAGGGAAGTGCAGGTGGGGGATGGTGAGCAGAATGGAGCAGTCTTGTGCACCCCTTTTGTAGCACTCCTTATGGATGAGAGGTTACCTGCTCATGATGAGCAGCGGTGTGCTTATTGTAGGAGGTGGGGCTAGGAGGGAGGTGGTGTCAGATGCTGAAAAGTGCCAGGGCAAACTTACATTGTGTAGGCAGACTCACAACAATGGTGTCAACTTGTGTTCTTATCAGAGCTGCAGCTCCTGCTTCCTTTGTGATTAGGGCCAGAATGACTTACAGAGCTGTCTCAACAATATGACATCTACCTGGGTCTGTTTATAGACTCAGTCTGCAGGTCTAGCTGCCATTCTGTGAGCTTACTGACAGTGTCCTCACTTGGTGTCAGTCCCTAGGGTCCCTGATTCAGAGAGCTAGACTATGGGACTGGGGCTCAGCTAAGGGTAGAACGCATACACCTATGCACAAAATCAGTCCTGTTTACTCCCTAGTACCAAACCCAATCCAAACCAAACCGAATCAAACCTCAAATCAGCCTACTGACTCATGTGTCACAGATGCTTGGTATTCATGAAAATGTTTTATCTGTGGATTAAAAGAAAAACATATTCCTTCTCAGCATGTAAGAGTGGTGGCCGAGAAAACGAGCCCAGGAGCCCAGAGGCAGGAACTCCCAGGAGACAGATCTTTAGAGTCTCACTAGAGCCCTATGCACAAGTGACTTTTGGGGACTTTTGTGCAGCCTATCACACATGGTAACTATCCTAGATAGCACAGTGAGAGGCTGTGTGGAAGGTGAGGGCTGGTCTGAGAGGGAAAGGCCTTTCAGAAGCCGTGGGCAATCGCTGAGGTGCCTTGAAGTTTCACTGTGGGTGAGCTCCTGCAGTAACCAGCGGTGGCCTTGTCTCAGCCACATTTTCTTTGAACACTGAATGGCTAGGGGAGCCCAGCTTCTGTGCTTTCTTTTATCTGCTCCCATCTGAGGACAGCTTCTCTGGCATATTCTTTTTTAGAAGTCATGGGTGAACCATCTGGGTGGCCTTGAACAATCCTCTCCTACACATCTATATTTGGGAGTGGGGCTGAGGACCATTGATCCCTTGTCTCCTTACCCCTCAGGCCAGATTGCCCAGTGCCATATATATATATTTTTTAACTGCCTGGCAGGTTTCATACCATGATGCAGGCGTGAGCCTTGTGGTAGTAGGAGGCATGCATGCTCTGGAACCGCTCCTGGCCTGCTGTATCCCAGAAGTCTGCAACAAGAACACAACTCTGTCTGCCCCATGGGGTTGAGGGGCAGGGAAACCCCAAATGTGCCAAGCATTTCCATGCAGGTCTCTGTGCAGAAACACGAGTGTACTATGAGACGTGTGAATGCAGTGGTGTGTGGAGGAAGACAGAAACAGAAGGACGGACGGTGCAGATGGGGAATCCCAGAGGGCCGAGTGCAGGTGCCTCTTGTCCCCATACTCAAGATGGGACCCTTCAAGATCTAAATTTCCACAGATGGTGGACGGTCAGGATATATGGCCTGGTGACCCCAAGGGAAGGTCATGTCCTACATTTGAGAAGTGGTGAGGCCACAGATGTATCTATTTATACTAAGCTGAATGTTGATCCCTGCACTGAGAAGTTTACCCCCTGTCAACAGCCTCTGTGCTCCTTTCCGTTTGGCAGGAACAGTCTTTCAGTGTCTGCTTTTCTAAATCCTGCCCTGCACACCAGGCCTGGCCTGGGTGCTGTGAGGCTCTATGTCCTTGTGTACCTCCTTTTCTGCTTCCTGACTTCCAATGTTTCTTCCTTCACTCTGTCCCACCAACTTCCTTTCTTCTCCTACCCCCTCCCACCCCCGTCCCCCACTCAGCGCTGCCTGAGGGCCCATGCTGCTCACCCACAAGGATGGTCTTGCCGTCTACTGTGGCCGTGTGCTTATACAGAGTCAGAGCATATGTGGATAGCTGCTGTGGCTGGCTGGATGCAGGTTAAGGAGCAGAGGTGACTGAACAGACGTAAGGGAATGGGGATGCGGGGAAATGGGTCCTCTTCTTACTCAGTTTTTCTTTAATTTTTGAGGCAGGTCTCACTACGTAGTCCTGGCTGGCCTGGCACTCACTATGTAGACCAGGCTGGCCTTGAACTCACAGAGCTCTGCCTGGGATTAAAGGTGTGTGCCATCACGCCTGGTCCTTTTCTGTTGAGACAGGTTTCCCAATGTAGCCTCTAATGTGGACATCCTGACTTTGTCCTTTTTATAATGAAGTCAGATTTCAAGTTGAATGAATTCTACAGACAGACAGAGGCAGCTTCAGTGGCACAGGTCTAAGGAAGGATCTGGGAGAATGTCCTGGAGACCTGAGTGTCAGGTCACATGGAGTGGGATTTTACAGAGAAGCGGTGTCATGATGCTATGAAGTGTGACTGTGGATGCTTTAAGACTTTCACAGACAGAGTTCTAATAGGCTAGAGCATCACGACTGTCCCACGGTGAAAACCACCGACAGGCCTGGCAGCTGATAAAGCATTTACAAATGCAAGTTCACGTGTGTGTGTGTGTGTGTGTGTGTGTGTGTGTGTGAAACACTAACAAAATTCCTGGGAACCGCTGAAATACGCTGGACAGTTTCATGAGCCACACTGAAGCGACACAAGTGGGCTTGGTATACAGTGGATGGCACCAGTGTCGGGCTAAGGTCAGGGAGAGAGTAATCAGCTCTACAGTTCTCCCATGTAGCCCTCAGGGGTCCACTTGGGGAACTTTTAAAAGATGCTCTAAGTTGCAGCCTCTTACTCCAAATCTGTAGGACACAACAGCTCATAGGATGAGGGAAAAGCTGATATCCCATAATTTATAAAGCTTCTTCCTACGGAAGGAATAAGTTTTAGGCTCCAAGGAGAGAGGTTAAATAATTTACCCAAGGTCAGAACTAGTAATGAGGAGGCAAACTTTGTATCCAGGCATTTGATCCAGACTAATGCTGTCTGCTATTCTTCCTGCCTTCCTGGTAGAAATCAAATGTAAGTAAGTTCTGGCAGCAGCAGCCTGGATTGTAGGATGTGGTTTGGGTCAACCAGTGAGGAGCCAGTGTGAAGGAAAGCCACTGGTCTTCCCTGGGCTGCTGGACTGGAGGTTATGATGCATGAGAGTGGGAAAAGCCACAGGAACAAAGGACATTGCAAGTCTTTAAGGATACAATCCATCCATGAGAAACCTCTCCATGAGTCTGTAAGGGAAATGTGTGAGGTCACAGGTCATGTACCATCTCTAGCTTTCTGTCCCTACTTTGTCACTTCCTGAGCTGACAACTTGGAAGCCACCTAAAGCTTCCTATTTCTTGCCAACTCTCTGTCACACAGTTTCTGGTCAAGCCTGGGCCACAGGAATCACTATTACCAAGTCCCCAGAGCCAGACCACTGGCGTCATCCTAACGGTCAGTCTGCATCACTTCCATCTCACATACTGCTACACACAGAATTACCCCTGCCTGTGAACGGGGAAACTGAGGCCCGGAAGACTGTATTCTTCATCCAATATTCATTTTCCCAAGGCTCTGCCATTCCTTAGGGCTTTGCTCAAGTGTCATCTGAGCAGATGGTGACTCTGTGATAGGTAAGAAGTTCCACCCAGCTTGTACTCCTTCATCCCTCTCTGTCCTGCACGGAGTTCAACGCGAACATTAAATTACTGTAGTGACGCTATCCATCAGAACAGAATGCATGATGAAGCAGTCTGTGAATCTTTAGTCTACTGCTACCTTCCCATGTCTGAGGCAGGGCACTGGCACCCAGTCAGTATTTGAATACATGAATGTGAGTAACTAATAAGCTTAATTTAGGACATATTTTGCAGCCATGGGGCAGCCCTGAAACCTTTTCTTGCTATTATAACCACTGACTAGTAATCAGTCTATATAGTAAACCTACACAAAAAACAACACAACAAACCTTGCACCTCCCTGAAAGACATTAAAATCACACATATATAAGGAACAGCATATATACATTTTAAATAAGAACAAAAACAAGATTTTAACACTCCTATGGTGGATATTTCAAACGTCAACATGATGAGGTTTGAATCACCTGGGAGAGAGCCTCTGGGCATAGACATACTGAAAATGGCGAGAACTCCTGAGTCCCACTGAAACTGAACAAGGTCTTCTCCACTCACCAACATTTTCCTCTAGACACAGAGTCTACTGTGGTCTCTCTAAAATTCTGCTTAAGGTATGAAAGGGGTGGGAACTACTTGCTTCAAAAGTCCTGAGGTCGAACTGTGTTGTCTTTTAGATTTTTAAAGCACTAATTTTTAAAAAAACACATAATTAGGCTTGCTGACTTGTGCCATCCCTGGACTTCATGGCCAGTCCACATGTCCCAAGGTCTATCAGTCCTTATTCAACAACTGGTTCTCCCTTGCTTGACAACTCTGTTCTCTGGTGGACCAAGGGCTTTCTTTACATGGGTAATCTCCAGATCCTTATATCACTGCATGGTATTGCTGAGGTAGAGCAGACTGTAAAATACTAGACCGAGCTTAGTGTAAGACAGAGAAATGTAATGTCAGCTCAGGAAGCTGGCCCCAAACTAGCAAGGACCCTGGACCACCCATCGCTCTGAGTTGACGTAGAATGTAGGTGACTGCAGACTCGGGGGGGGGGAGTAGATGGGACTAAAATGGACATTTCACAGAGCAACTCTAAGCCCATCATTTGAAGGCAGAAATGAGCATGCCACCGTCAGGACCCCACCTGAATGGGATGAGCAGGATGAGAGGAATTCAGACTCCTCGTGGAGATGTCTACGCCTGATAGGCAGTCAACCGTCAGCATAATCACAGCAAGTCAAGCCTCAGCGGTCCTCTCCAGAAGCGTCTTCCTTGCCTTTATTCTCCCTGTCCTGCTCCTCTCCATCCTACTGTGCTGTCCAGCTACCCAACCTCACCGGGTAGTAATATCCCACTTGCACCCCTCTACTGACCAGTAATTTCCAGTGATCCACTCAACAGCTCCTGTAAGGACTCAGAAGACTCCTGATTTCTATCACTTGACTTTCTCCATTCCTCAACACAGTTACTGACATGATTCTGATGTCTGCCCGTGCACGCCTGGGCTCCAGTCAAGGCGCCCCCTCGCCTGCTCACAGAAACCACATACACTCTACCTCTGGGGACTTTTCTAATCTACCCAGAGCTGTTCTGGGATTGATTTTCCTTCCCTGATTTTCTGACGTACTTGGACTTGCCCACTGCACTGTCCCCCAGACAGATGATCTTCACGCTGTCGTGAGCATCGTGCTTCTCCTGGTCCAGCTCACAGTGTTTGCTTCTGTCCCCTGCCATTAGCTCTTGTCTGGAGACAAGTGCCAGCCCTGGAGTCTTGTCACTGTCTGGAAAAGTCAACAGAGAATCCACTGTTAGAGGTGATAACTCTCCTCAACGAAATCTACTTTCTTCTTTTTCCTGAACAGCTGATGAGAGAGAATCCGAGGACACACATCCTGACAACTTGGCCACCACCTGCTGAGCCTGAGGGCCTATCTCGGTCTCTAGAGTCTCCTGTCATTTCCCACTGCAGGTAGGTTTGGGCCACACCTCTCTTCCTACCTTCCATACTAGATGTACAAGTTCAACATATACGTCTTCTTACTTGTGAAACACAAGCAACACACAATAACAGAGTGCCCAAGGCACGTGGAAATCTGATATTTCGTAAAAGCAAGCAGATGCTAGCTAACCTACAATCTATGATGCCTGACCCATATTCACGATCACCTTCCTTTCTCTGTCCCCCTGTTGCCATCAGCATCTGCCTCACGTCCCTTCACCTTGGTAAGTCCTCAAAACTTTTTTTTTTTTTTTTTTTGCGAGTGTTCTTTTTAGACCTCTAGTACAGTGGCCTTCAGCCTTCCTAATGCTGCATGCGACCCTTTAAATATAGTTAGTAGCTCATGGGATGGTGACTCCTTCAACCATAAAATTATTCTGTTTGCTGCTTCATAACTGTAATGTTGTTATGAATCGTAATGAAAATATCTGTGTTTTCTGATGGCCTTAGGCGAGCCCTGTGAAGGGTGGGTCATTAGACTCCCAAAAGGTTGAGAGCCACATCGATACATTACCTGATTCCTAAATGTAGATGATACAAACGATACCATGTCAAGATTTTGTCCTGCACTGCCTAAACTCGGATATCTAACTGCTCATTAGTTTTGTGAATAGGAGACTAGGGCATCTAGGAACCTTACACGTTACGAAACATCAACAGTACGTTAGTTCTGTGTACACTTCTCGTATTTCCACAAGTATAAGACAGGACTACTACCTAGTGTCAGCACCGGCGCGTAACATCATCTCTAGCCTGGTCCTCTCTCTTCATAATCAAATACGACTCGGCAAACACTGCTTCGAACGTACAACAATCCAGATTCTTTGCCAGCTGGGCGCTCTGCAATTACACCACAATCTGTACAGGGAGTGGTCCGTTCGAAAGCCAAACCCCGACTATCGACTCACAATGGAAGCCCTCAGTGACTGTCACTGTCTACACGCTTTACGGGGTCAAGCTCTCTTTCGTGTGACAAAGGTTTTTAGGCGCCCACCAGGCCTAACCACCATCTCCCGTAAAGGACCCACGATCTGCGGTCGAGTCTCGGCCGGGTCTCCGCCTTCCCTTCGCCCCACCTCTCGGGCGGGTTCCCCAGGCACTTTCGGCTTCGCGAAGGCTTAGAGGGACCCGGGACACCGCAGATGCGCTCGCCCACCATAGCCCCTGGACCGCAAAGGCAGCCGGCTTACCTGCTTACAGGCGACCGTAGTCCGGTAGCGGCTCGGCCGCGTCTCTGCCGCTGCTATGCGACCGCACCAGGACCCCGAGTTGGGCTGTCCCGCAATGGCCCGAAGGACCCCAGCGAGGCGCGGGCTGGCTAGCGAAGTGCCTGTCTGCCTGGCACCTTCCAGGATGCACATCTGTTCCACTGACCAGGGGATGACAGGTGGGTGCACTGGGATGGGCGTGGGGACCCCAGGTTGGAGAGGCATCTGACCATCAACAGGTTGCTGCAGTATGTGATGCCTTGATAGGATAAACCTAAACAAATTTCTCGACTTTTTTTCCCCATTAATTTATTCATTCACTTTCCATACCGGTCGCTGCCCCTCCCACCCGACTCCCCCTCACACAGCCCTTTCCTCCATCCCCTCCTTTTCTCTGAGAGGCCCCTACCCCCCACCCCCCACCCCCCACCCCCTTGGATCTTCCCCGACCCTGGCACATCAAGTCTCCGCAGGGCTAGGTGCATCCTTTCCCACTGAGACCAGATAAGGCAGCCCAGTCAGGGGAATGGATTCCACAGACAGGCAACAGCTTTAGGGATAGCCCCCCTCCCCACTCCGGTTGCTGAGGGAACCACATGAAGACTGGGCTTCACAGCTACTGTGTTTGTGTGTGTGTTGTGTGTGTGTTTGTGTGTGTGTTGTGTGTCCAACCTTGTATGCTCTTTGGTTGGCAGTTCCTGAGAATCCCCAAGGGTCTAGCTTAGTTGACTCTGTTGGTCTTCCTGTGGAGTTCCTAGCCCCCTCGCGGCCTTCAATCATTCCCCCAACTCTTTCATAAGAATCCCTGAGCTCTGACTTTCTTAATCTGTGGTCTGTCACTATTATATTTATGCAGTCCTATGAATGTGTGGGTTGTGGAAAAAAATTGATAATGGTATAAAGTCTCTGAACGTACAATTGAATGGAAATAAAAAGGAACTAAAAAGGAAGCACTTGGCTGCTCCTATGTATGGTGGAGAAAGTTTATTGTAGATAAAAGGGAGAACGTAGCCAGAGACAGGGAAATCTCAGGGAGTCCAGAGTGAACATGACTTGAGGCTGGCCATGTGAGGAAAGGAAGGAGTGGGTAGCCAGGAGGTCAAGAGAGTAAAGGTTAGACAAAAGGACTGGGTTAAAAAAAATGTCTGGGTTATATAGGAGGGGCAACTGGGGAAAAGCGCCCCTCCCCCTAGCCCTTGGGTTGGAGTAGTTTAGTGAAGGGGCAGAGGATGCTAGCCCTACCCTCTAACAGGTAGAGACTGGGGATGCTAAGAGAACCCAGGTCTGCATTGATATGTTAAATAGGCAACTCAGTTAGCCATTTGCTTGAGACCTAACAGCAATGATCAAAAATCATTTCATAATAAAAAATATATTCGTGGTGTTTCTGGGAACCTTCTCTTTGTGGACTCTTTTGGACAGCACACTGGTGCCATACAGAGTTCAGAACACTGCCTGAAATACTCGAGGTTCAAAGCTATTGTGCTATGAACCTTGCAGTGTTTTACTGTATACATAAAACATAATGGTTTAATTTCAGGAAACAAAGGTTCCTGCTATTCTCCTACCAGCGTTTCAACCAGCACTTATCAGATTAGTATAGCTTTGGATTGTGTCGTGTTAACATATTTGGTTTTAGAAATTGGTGTTTTGGAGTTGTTGACTTGAGTTTCGTTTGAAAAAAAAAAAAAAAAAAAACCACTAAATTTTGGCTTGGGATGAGGACAACATTTCTAACAAACTTTGAGATTACTGTATAAACATACATCTGCTGCTTTGTGCTAGAGCAGCATTCCCAGCATTAATTATATCTAAACTATGAAATCAGCTATGAAAAATGTAGCATCAAATGTTCAGCCAAGATTTAATGTTTTATTAAATAAAGCACATCTAGACTTTGCTTTTGTCTTAAATAAATGGTAAAATTAGATGTATATCAAGGAATTATAAAATAAAATAAAATTCTATATAGTTTATAATGTTTGAGTTGTATACCTATATTATATACCTATATATCTGGGTTCACCTAAAATTTCTGGGGTGAAAGGAGCCGTGAGCAGAAAGAATTGAAGAAGCTTTGGCCTAGATGATTTCATGTGAGCAGAAATTAGGAGAGGACTCCCAACCTGTCCCCAGTGCAGTTATGGGTTTACCTGGCAGATATTTATGAAAGTAGCCCTTATGCTATGTACTCACTAAGACTCGCTGCTACTGAGTCCTCCTAGAGTAACTGATGGGGTTGTGAGATTGCTGTCAGATCCCAGAGAAGGCTGGAGGATTGGGCCAGATGCAACAGAGCAGGGCAGACATGGACATTTGGGCTAGAAAGCCTTTGTAATCAAAAGCTTGAGAGAAAGATGGAGACTAGTTTCAACTGAGTCAGAAGAAACACCTGACCACCCAGTGGCTCCATTTTTATCCTGAGATCAGGGTGCTCTTAGAGATTAAGGAAGGAGCCTACGACCAGGTCTATGTTTTTGGATCCTATTAGAAGCTGCTGGATTGAAAAATATTTAAAGGTAAAATTTCCAGGGAGGTGTGGGACTGCGTAAGAGTATCATGGTTCTTGGCTGGGTATGGGCCTGGAACCCTGAGACTCCAAGGGAGAAACAGCAGGAGTTTGGCCACGTCCCCAGAACCCAGAGTCCTGACAAGCAGTCTAATCTCCATGGACCTACATTGTTCAGTCACGTAGGCCATTACAGCCCCTCCCAAAGTGCACAGGTAGAGGGTGTGACTACAGGCCTCAGGCCCTAGAGATTTACATACTAATGAAGGTCAGAGAGTGGAGCCAATTAAGCATTCTTCCGAAGACCCTTCCCACTTCTCCCTCCCTATTTTACTCAGGTCTGCCCTGAGTTTTGGGGGGGGTGTACATCCAGATCCATCCACCACCCTTTTGGAACCAAGGACTTCCTCGTATCATTGGGGCCTGCCGGGCCTGCCGCCGCCAAAGCCTCCAGTCTCTGGACCCCTAGACTTTCTCCTGTATGTGGGACCCACAGCCAGGAGGCCTCAGGGACTCCTCCACCGCTGGGCACCCCTTTTTTCCCACAGGGAGGTGTGATGTCAAGGATGATTCTAGACATCTGGTAAATAGTATCTTTCTTTCTGGTTACTTTCTTCCTGGTCACAAAAGGAAAGTGATATAACTCAAGGCTCCATTGTGTCATCATGTGATATTGTGATACTGCAGAACTCCTGTGATATCACAATGCACCATGGACACCAGAATGTCCACTATGACAGTATAGTGCCTCACAATGTGCTACTGTGCATCATTCCACACATCATACCATCATAATACTCCACTGTAATGCTCCATTGTTCCATTGGGTCAATTCAATGTTCTATTGTTCCATTGGATCAATACAATGCTCCATTGCTCCATTGGGTCAATACAATATCCCTTTGTTCCAGTACAATACTCTGAGGTGGAAACTTAAGGGTTCTTTGGAAAGTCAGCTGTGATGGATGGTGATTTGCTTGGGCAAACACGTGAAGGAGTGTTTTCCTGAAATGGACACAAGCGTGAAAGGCTAAGGCAGACTCTTGAAGAAACGTTTAGCTGAAGCAGACACAGGAGAGAGGATGTTCTGCTAAAGCAGGCACATGAAAGGACATGTGATGAGGATTCTTTGCTAACACACACATATTGGTCTGCCTTACATTGTGTAGTTCAGCTGCATTTGTTGGAACTTGGTAAAGAGAAATGCACCAAAAAACTTCTGGTGGTATGTTGCAGTTTCTTGCTGTTTCTGTGGACTTGGGCTGATTTGCAGAGTGATGTCAGCTGAGACAGAGACACATGCTGAGGCAAGACTTGTGGTGACCCATGGAGGACATGTGAAGTTTGGAGGGTATAAATAGAACTGGGCAGACAGTGAAGGAGACAGAGCTTGGCTTCCTGGTACAGCTAGCTGTACAGTGTCTGCGGGTCTCAAGTCTTCCCTGAGAAAGGTACAGTGAGAACTTCTCCTGGCATTCCTCCTGGTCCCTTCTGCTGATGCCTGGCTGTCTCTGCTAAGTCATGCCACTGCTGCTGATTCTCGTCTGCTATCTCAACTCTATTGAACTGGACTGCTGGTATATCTGTGAAGTGTTTGCAAGTGGATCAAGCTGCTGCTGCCATCCTGTGAACTGAACTGCTGATTTCCTGACAACACAGATGGGAGTTGGTCCAAATAATCTTTCTAAACAGATCCACTTCCCTGTATCTTTTCTTTTCCACTACCTCTGGTGGGTGGTGGGCTACAAGGGAGGTTAAAGCATTTAAGAACCATCATTAAAAATAGGTTTTGAAAATAATAAAATTACAACACTCCATTGAATCATCACCATGTGATTGTGGCACAACGATGCTGAATTATGCCATCCCAATCTTAAATTATGACATCACAGTGCACCATAATCCCACCAACTGAATTGGGAGATCTTAAATCATGATCGTGACACAGGAGAACCCTATGGTAACATCCGATGAAGATGTCACAATCTTCAAATACTATATTACAGAGCTTTACTGTGACACCGTAAATCGAGTTTTGGTTTCTCGGTGCTGGGCACGGTGCTGTACATTCTGTAATTCTCAGGAAACTGTGGTAGAAGGATGGAGAGTTTTAGGGTTATAGAGAAGGATCCTTTTAAAAGCAAAAAAGGAAAACAGACTGGAGATTATCTTGGAAGTGTGCCTGTCTGGCACGCTTGAATCCTTGGGGTTCACCCTGAGCACCACAAAAATTTGTCATAATCGTGCACAATGGAGGCAGGAGGTTTTGGAGTCCAAGGTCATCCTTAGTTATATAGTGAGTTGCAGTGGAGACCTTATAAAAAAATTAAAGAAAGAAGAAAAGAAAATAGAAGTAGTTGAACCGTTGGATTCCCACCTAAGATTTACAGTGGATTCCACTGTAAATCGTAATTTACAGTGTTCTGTACTGTTTAATGTTTGTGCATGTTGGATACTATTGTAAGCTTGTTAAACATCTGTTAACGGCTTTGTTTGTCTCTCACCCCTGTCTCTATCTCAATCTTTTTATCTTCCTCCCTTTCTTTCCACCACTCTCTCTCCCTTCTTCCACCCTGCCCCATGTGTATGTGTGTGTATTGGATGATTGTGTGAGTGCTTGCCCATGAAAAAAGGAGGCCAGATATTAACATTAGTGGCTTGTCAAACTGTGTGTGTGTGTGTGTGTGTGTGTGTGTGAGAGAGAGAGAGAGAGAGAGAGAGAGGTCAGCTCGTGAGACGTGTAAGATAAGCACCTCTCCCTGCTAAGCCATCTTTTCAGTGCTCAATCTTAATTTTTTGAGACAGACTTTCTTGCTGAACCTGGAGCTCAGCATTTAGCTAGACTGGATGCCAGTGAGTCCCCAGGATCTACCTGTCTTGGTTCCCGTGTAGTTATAGTTTTACTGCTGTGAACTGTGACCAAAGAAACTCTTATAAGGTCAACATTTAATTGGGATTGGCTTCCAGGTTCAGAGGTTCAGTCTATTATCATCAAGGCAGGAGCATGGCAGTGTCTAGGTAGTCATGGTCCAGGAGGAGCTGAGGGTTCTACGTCTTCATCTGAAGGCTGCTAGCAGAACACTGGCTCTCAGGCCACTAGGACAAGGGTATTAAAGCTCACATCCACAGTGACACACCTACTCCAACAAGGCCACACCTACCAACAGTGCCACTCCCTGGGCCAAGCATATGCAGACCATCACAGTTCCCAAGTGCTGGGGTTTCTGGCGTGTGCTGTCACACTTAGCTGCCTGTCTGTATTCATGCTTGCAAGGCAAATGCTTTGCCCAATGAGCCATCTCCCCAGATCTCATTAATTGATTTAATGATAATAACTCTACCAGGCAGCTGTTACTATTCTTATCCAAAATAGGAGATAATCGAGGCCCAAGGGTATAGATAACTTGTCTACAAGGCAGTGACTGGTTCCCCAGCAAAACTGACTCAAGGCCTCTTTTTCTTTCAATGGGACGAGCATGGCGGCTGTAAAGTTCTTAGGAGTGAAAAGGAAAGACACAAAAATGCTGTGTGGATGAGATCTGATGATTCTCTGAAGTAGGGACTGAAACGGGGCACTGTGGCATTTACCTCAAAGGGAGGACAAGATTGCCTGTTTAGGTTCTGTGATGACTAGTTTTATGTCAGCTAGACATAAAGCTACAGTCATCTTCAAGGGGGGAAACAAATGCCCCCATTAGATTGGGCTGCAGACAAGGCTGTATGGCATCTCTGAGTTAGTGGTTGATGCATATGGAAATGTAAGTAGTATTCATCCTTTCCCCTTTCTTTTGGCAAGTTGATAGCTGCTACCTTGAGGACTGCAGGGCCTCAAGATGACAGCAGTGTACCACTAGGTGGTGGTAGAGCCTAAGAACATTAGTTCACTGTCAGCTGCCTTTACAGATTGGGATAAAAATTCAGGGATTTATATTCTGATGTTAACCCTTTCCCCCGGGTCTCCTATATTCCAAGCCAGTCTCAGACTTGTTCTGTAGCTGAGGATGACCTTGAACGTCTGATCTTCCTGCTTCTCCCTCCCTAATGGGATTGCAGATGGGTGTCATGCTGGTTTTGCCATTGTAATAGAAGAATGGGAATCTGTGCCATCAGAGACGTTACAGCTCTGGCCAGATGGCCCCAGCTTTATTGTAACCCTGGTTATAAATAAAGCTGTCAGCTCTGATGCCCAGGAACAAAACCTCCATACATTTAATACTTGCCCAACATGGTTTCTGTCCAAATGTTCTGGCATTAAGCCTATTCTCCTCCAGCCATTTCGTTCACCGTTCTGAGGTCTGGGAGTCTAAATGGGCATGCTCTCCGGTCAGAGTTGAGGTTGAAGTGGGGAAGCAGAACCCAAGAGAAACTCTCGTTCTCCAGCCAGCAAGAGAACATGATACTGGGGGCAGCGCTGTAGGGTGGTCTTGGCATTTTTTTCTTCCGGAGGAACATGATGTTTTTGTTCTATTTATGCTACAGTAAATGGTGAACATTGTGGATGTTTTTCTGCTTGATTTTGAGAGAAAAATCTCTTGTAGCCCAGACTTGCTTAGAATTTGAGGTGTAGCTAAGGCTGACCTTTTCTGCCTTCACCTCTTCAGGGACAGGAACACAGGCCTGCATCGCGACACCCTTGGGTGTTGGATTTTTGTTTTGAGACAGGGTCTCCTTGTGTAATCCTGGATGGCTTAGAACTCACTACTGCAAGAAGCAAAAAATGATGGGCGAGATGGTTCAACTGGCAAAATAAGTTTTATGTGCTATGGCAGAAGCCAAGGGCCTGAGTGTGACCCCTGGAATCCACAATGGAAGGGCAGAATCAATTCTAAAATTAGTCCTTTAACTTTTGTGTGTGTGTGTGTGTGTTGTGTGCAGTGGGGGACATACACACACACACACACATACACGCACACATTTCAACAAAATCAAATGTTATTTTTATGTTTGTGTAAATAAAATTTTGCATTTAACTTTTTTGTATTTAAATGTATCTAATGTATTTAAAAATTTGCATGTATATGTAATATATGCACCCAAATTAATTTATGTGTGTATTTATTTTGCCTTCATGTGTGTAATTGTACTATGTGTGCGCTGTGCCCGATAAGGCCAGAAGAGAGTATCATGTCCCTTGGAACTGGAGTTACAGTTAATTGTAAGCTGTCTTGTTAATGCTGGCAATTAAATCCAGAATGTCCCTAAGTGCAGCAAGAGGTCTAACCACTGAGGAAAATTTCGAGCTTCTAAACTCTTTATTTTCTGTTTTTAAGAAGTAAAATAAATGTAAACATTCTACAGCACAAAATGGTGGATGCCATGAGCAAAAAATAAAAGAAGACCTAGTCATGTAGAGAGAGATTTCGCTAACTGGGGAGCATGTTCTTCCAGCATGCATGAAGAAGCCCTGGGCTTGAACACTGTATAAACAGAGGTGGTGGCAGCATTCAATAACCCAATAGGAGTCAAGTGAACCCAGTAGGTTGTCTGGTCAAATGTGACTCTTGTGGTAGGAGCAAGGGGCCTCCCTCCTCTTCCTTACCTCCTTCCCCTGTTTTATGACTGACTGAAACCCACTGTGTAGAGCAGACCACCCCGGAGCTCCCAGACCCACCTGCCTCTTCCTCCCGAGTGCCGAGGTCAAAGGCATTCGCTATCCCACACTTCACTGGAGTTATCTGTGCTTATAGGTTAAATTGCAAGCTTAAGAAAGTAAAGTCTGATCCTAACACAGAGTGTTGAAAAATGTACTGTCATAGAGGAGCCCCAGAGCAGCGGGCCACAGTACGGAGGCTGCAGAGGACCCCAGACCGTTCCGAAAGTCATTCCAACCAACTCAGGAAGTGGACGCCTGGATCTGAACCTTCCGGTTAACAGGGTTACGGTTAACAGGGTTACAGCCTATAAACAGAGCTTCCAAAAGGAGAAAAAGCACTTTCTGAAGTCCACGGAGGGATGCTTGTCACCTGCTTTGTTAGGAAAATGCAAGGAAGCCCAGCATACCTTTGCTACCCAAATGCAGCCATGGGGACGGGGAGGCAGGTTTCCTCCCTCCTGCGTGTATTACATAATTCAACCTCTCTTATCCTGGTAAAGCATTCCACAAAGCTGCCTGTCTCTGTCTGTCTGTCTGTCTGCCTGCCTGCCTGCCTGTCTGTCTGTCTTTGTGTCTGTCTGCCTCTGTCTATCTGCCTCTGTCTTTCTGTCTGTCTACCTGTTTGTCTGTCTCTGTCTCTCTGTCTCTGTCTTGTCTCTGTCTCCGTTTCTCCACCTCCCACCCCCGCCTCCCTAGAGATCAACAAATCACTGTCAGTGAGAAATTCCCACGAAGCAGCAGGGCTACCAGCTCTCTGGAGCACCTGCGTGCAGTGGATACAGGATAGCGATCAAGGGTTCCATCTGGATGCTGCCTGTGTCAGGAGCTGGGGCTCCTTTGATGTTAAAACAATCAGATCTTTCAAGCAGATGCCACAATCCCAGAGACAGTGCTCTTCATTTTTTCTTCAGAGAGGCTAGTTTTCAGACAGCTATGGTGGAGGACGCCTGTGTTAATCCCACCAGTGAGAATAAGACCACTCCCACAATCTTTAATCCAAATTTGAAGCAAGCTTTATTTAAATACTGGCCAGGAGAATGGGCTTTGTCCTGGTCCATTCCTAGGTTCCCAGAAAATGGTGATGAGTCACATTTTGCAGAGGCCTCAGAAGACAATCCCACAAGGCCACTGCACTTCCTGCAGTCAGGCAAGCATGTCTCCTGACCCATTCTCTGGCTGTGTACTCTACCTACAATTTGGGGCATATTCTGGTGTATGTCCTGCCTACATACCTCCCACCTACATGCGATCAAGTGTATCCTGTATAGTTGAGTCAAACTTGTTTAGGGGAGTGAAAACACGTGGCTTGTTATTTCCCATAAACAACAGACTCCAGCATTTCAGGAAGTATCTGCTCTTGGGCAAGGGGCTTACAGGTCAGAGGCAGGTTTGTGTCATGGGCTTCTTAGTACAGTAACTAAAACTTAAAGCATAACTGTGACTCTCACAGCTCTAATAAAAGCAGTCAGGAGGCTGAGGCAAGAGAATGGCTGAAAGTCTGAGGCCAGCCTGGGCTATAGAGCAAGACATTGCCTCAAAACAAAACAACTCTGTCTCTCTGTCTCTGTCTCTCTCTTGTTCTCTCTGTCTCTGTCTCCTGGTCTGTTGGTGTGTCAGTCTGTGTAACTGTCTGTCTCTCATGTCCCCACTCTGGGATAGTTTTTTGTTCCCCCTTCCCCAATAAATCTCTTGTATTAGATATGTTGTGTGATCTCTTAGCAGTACACCTTGGCCCCAAATGGCCAAGGACCTTATCCGAATAATTGGAGCCTACTTCTTCAAGCATATACTTATTCCAGCATATACTGAGGAAGCTGAGACATCTAGCCCTGTGGACTGAACAACTACTAGATTCTTGGACCTTCCTTTGGTAGATAGCAATTGTTTGATTAGCAGGACGATAGCCTCTAAGCCATTCTAATAAATCCCCTTTATCTCTCATTCTATAGATTCATTCTATAAGTTCTGTTCCTCTAGAGGATCCTGACTAAAACAGCTGATAAAGCACAGGCCATGCAAACCTGAGTACAGACATCTAGAACCCACATAAGTGCTGGACACGTGTGGTGGCTCACCTGTAATCCCAGCAGCAGAAGGTAGAGGTAGAGATCTCTGGGAGCAAAGTGGCTAGCTAGCCTAGAGGGGCAGATGAGCTCTGAGTTCAAGTGAGAGACCCCACCTCAAAATATAAAATGGAGAGGATTGAAGAAGATACATATGTTATGGGGTGCCCGCTGGAGAACCCTCAGACACAGTCCATAGACAATTGAATATCTTTATTTCCATCAACAGGACTATGCTTAGGTATGTTGGGACCCAAGTGTAATGTTGAGCATTTAGAGTAAGGGGTTTTAAAAGGCAAAACCCATATTAGGGATCTCATTCACCAGTAGCAGGGTAGTGGGAGGTTTTGGATAAGCAAATAGTTTAACAGAAGCCAAGATAAACAGCTGGAGGGGGGGGTTCTACATAAGCAAGTTGACTAACAAAAGGGAAAATAAGTTAGCGGGGACATCCTGACCTCAGGTTCTTAGAACAGGAGTTGGGTAA
Organism: Mastomys natalensis; assembly: GCA_021653895.1. Taxonomy (NCBI): domain Eukaryota; kingdom Metazoa; phylum Chordata; class Mammalia; order Rodentia; family Muridae; genus Mastomys; species Mastomys natalensis. Next base: position 286,661 of record JAJTUV010000381.1, read on the forward strand.
TTTTCCATGAGGCTTCCCATCAAGGAGACCAAATTCTAGTTAAACCTGAAATGGCCTCAGTAAATAATACAAGACGGAGGAACCTCTGTCACATGCCCCTCTGGTTCTATAGGCATGAGTCAAATCATTGACGCATCCTGCTTTGCGGGAGCATACTTGGTCCCAAGAACCAGGAGCTTAACTGATTTATTTTAAGTTTGATGTAGTTGGCCTTGCAGTTGAGGATTTGGTGTCCCATCGTTGGTCCAATTACGATAAGAATCTCAGTGATTTGGCTAATGCTGGCAGTAGGTGGCCAGCCATAGGGACCAGATGAACAGAGACTGCCTGCTTTTCTCTCAGATAGTTCTCCATGACTGTCTCTTCCATAGTTAAAAGAACAAAGGTCTATATGGGACTGGGGTTGCTTATCTGTAGCCAGATTGAGTCTCATCTTCGATGTGTGTATTATTCTTAATAGGGAATGATGAATCCAGGGGACGATACCGAACACTTTCGGAGCAGTTGAGGTGGTGAGGATAGCTTGGTAGCCCCCCTTCCAGGCAGGTTCTGGAGTCTAGACAGGGATATTCTTTATCCAAACCAAGTCTCCTGACTGGGACTGGTATCCATGTGGTGGGAGATAGCAGGATTCCCTTGACTGTCTGGTCAGTGGCCTAGCAAAATTCCTGCAAAACCTGTAAAGACTTGAGATGGGCATGGTTAGACATTTCTGCTTGGGGAATCTCTCAGAGTCGGGGGGAATGGGAGATGGTCTCCCGAATGCAACTTTTAAAGGAGTAAGCCTCTCTCAGTAAGTAGTACATGAGACAAAGGGTCAGACTGAAGACACAGGCTTGAGTTGTCCGATGACATGCCCTGTGACTCCCTAGCCGTACTGTGGGTCTGAAAGGCCTTCAGACTTTTGCCAGGTTGAGGGGTAGTATGGATCTCACTGGAGAATGAATGTGTCTTTTCTTCTTGGCTGAAGTTGGCTTTCTATTTGAGAGAAGAAATGTGTCTGTGGTGAGTGTGACCCTAGTGGGCCCTGATGTTGACAGCCTGCGTTCAGATGCACTAGACTCTTGCTTCCACAAGGTGGCACACCAGGCCTGATGTGCATATCGTCATTCCCCAGGACAAGCACATACAACATACCTTTCACCAGAAGAGGTCACAGAAACGCCGTCCTTCAGGTCCTCACCTGTTCCGTGAGGACCATCTTGATACCCAGCACAGAGCTGTAGTAAGAGTGGAGGAAGGTGACATGTTAAACCCTGCAACTGAGCAGAGATTAGAAGTTGGCATGGGGACCCTATTCTATCATACAATGTTATATTAAATATTTATTTAATACTTCCTAACATAGAGGCACAAGAAAAAAGGTAAATCATATTTATCTGCATTTGGTATGATAACATCCATTTTTATTTTAAAATTTATTTTTATTAGCTCTCTCTCTTTCTCACCCTTCTGTGCGTGTGTGTCTGTGTATGTATGTGTTTGTGTGCACACATGGTGCAAATGAATAAAGTGCCACATGATCTTATTCTTAAAACATACTGCCACCTGGACACAGATCTATGTTCTTTTAAGGCATTAGTCCCTGTGGCTCTGGCATGGAGTATGCTCTGAGCTGTTCTCTCCCCATGGGGAAAAGTTGCCTCAGGCTAACACGGGCAACTATAACAATGCTTATTTTGCTTTTGTGTACTTGTAAATTATAATTAAAAAAATTTTTTTCTTTGTGTCTACTGGAGCTATAGATGGTTGCGCCCCAAAATGTGGTTGCTGGGATCTGAACCTGGGTCCCTTGCAAGAGCAACAAGTGCTCTTAAGCCCTGGAGCCGTCTCTCTAGTGCCATTGTAAGTTCTAAAGTACAGAAAATATACGCTCTGGAAATATCCCTCTAGTCACCATGCCTTTCCCTTGTACCCTTCTCTCCTCTACAGGATCATTTTGCTTCTTTCTAGGATTTCCTGCCATTGTTTCACAAACACAAGCAGAGCTATACATCAAACGACACCCAGCACAGAGACAATTGAATATCTTTCCTCAAACGACAGCACCCTGTGGACATCACTCTGACACTGTCTCAAAATAGCCTTTGCCTGCCATTGTGTGAACAGTATGTGTGATGCAAATCTCTGCCACCAGAGGGCAGAGGAGAATCACTTTTACAGGTAGAAGAGCTTCCAGGTTTCTGTATAGTGTGCTTTTTAGCCTCATGACACTGGACACGGGGAAATTTTCCTTCTGACACTAGCTGCCAGCAGTACCCATCATGTGCCGTGGAGTGAATTTCAAGCAAAATAAGGAACAGTCCTTGGCTCTCTATTTTTTTCATACAATATGTTTTGATGAGTTTCTCTTCCCTCATCACAAATCCACACCTTTTCTTCTCTCTCTTTAGAAGGCAAACAGCCAAATAAAACAAACAAATAAAAAGTGAAAATAAACAGAAAAAGGCACCAGAGACATATAGATGCAGACAGACAGACAGACCGATGCCCTCACACAAACATACACACACACTAAAAAAACATAGTATATATTCTATTGTGTGTATTCTATATTGTGTACACACACACACACACGACCAGTAAGGTAAAAAAAAAAAATGCCCAAAGCATCATGAAATGAAAATATCTTCAAAATACCATTGAATATCAAAGATGAGGTTATGGAGACAGATAAGAACAACTTGCATTGTGGAGGTTAAGAACTCCTGAGAACTAGGGTGACTCCATGTGCATAGATTGCATTCAGGTTTGAAGCTCACAGATTCAAAGTGAAAATGACAGACATTTTCTTGCCTGTCCATCAAGTCAAAATACATCTGCCTCTTGCACACATGTTGTATTGAGGGGAGGATAGATTTTGAAGAACTTCTTTGTATGAGGGTATGAGTACAGGCTTGTGTGCACTGCCATGTATGTGTGCACCACACTGCATGTGTGCACCGTCAGAAGAAAACCCTGGGGGTCTGCCTCGTGTACTCGTATTATTTTTCTTTCTCAGCTTCCAATGGTTTTTCTTTGTTCTGTATATTTAGTGTTTTAGCTATAACATGTCCTGGAGAGACCTTTTTCTGGTCTCGTCAGGTTGGGATTCTGTGTTCCTCTTGTACCTCTATGGGTGTTTCTTTCTTTAGTTTGGGGGAAGTTTTTGTCTGTCATCTTGTTGCCATTGTCCTGGGATTCTTTTCCCTCATCTACGTCTTTAATTCAAAGATTTGATTTTTTTCCTTTTGAGACTATACTATAATTATATCATTTCTCCCTTCCTTCTCCTCCACCCAAACTCTCCCATAGATTCCTCCCTGCTTTCTTTCAGAAATTGGCCTATTTTTCATTATTGTAGTTACATGCATATATGATGTTTATACACATATATTCCTAAGTATAGCCTGCTCAATTTGTATAATGTTACTTGTATATATTTCTTTATTTAAAAAGTTTTATTCTTCTCTCATACAATACATCCAGACTGCTGTTTTCCCCTCTCCATTCTTCCCAGCCTCCCCTGTTCCCCAAACCCCCCAGATCCATTTCTCCATTTTCCTTCAGAAAAGAGCAGGCCTCCCAGGAATATCAACTGAATACAATGTAACAAGGTACAATAAGACTAGGCACAAATCATTATATCAGAGCTGAGTGAGGCAACCCAATAGGAGGAAAAGGGTCCCAAGAGCAGATGAATGAATCAGAGACAGCCCCACTCCCACTGTTAGGAGTCCTACAAAAACACCAAGGCTAACCATAATGTATATGCAGAAGACTTAGTGTGGACCCATGTAAGCTCCGTGATTGCCACTTCAGTCTCTGTGAGCTCCTATGAGTCCTGCCTAGTTAATTCTGTAGGCCATGTTCTCTTGGTGTTCCTTGACCCCTTTGGCTCCTACGATCCTTCCCCTCACCCTTCTTCGAAAGAGTTCCCCAAGCTCTGCCTAATGTTTAGCTGTGGGTCTCTGCATCTGCTCCCATCAGCTACAGGAGGAAGTCTCTCTGATGGCGATTGAGCTAGGCACCAATCTTGGATGTATGTTTTCATCAATGACCACTTGATAGTGGTTACCCCATTGATGTGCACTTCTCTGGGGAATGCATCACGTCTTCCACCTCAGGATTCCTTAGTTTCTTAGTTCTTTGTGTAGGGATGAGAACTCCTCCTTTTCCTCTGTTCACTCTGGCGTGTCTTGTTTTGTTCTCCTGTTCACCTCATGTTTAGACAGTCATGTTGGTGAGACTTTGTATGAGTGTAGCCTCTGAGATTACAAAGATTTAATATTTTTGGATGGTGTTCTACATTTCCTGAATGCTCATTTCTTATGCTTTAAACACTTTAAAAATATTCCCTGCTCATTTGGTCTAAATCTTCTTATCTTTATCTTCAAATTGTCATGTTCTATATTCTGCTTGATTTGTTCAACTAAGATTTTTTTAAACTGGGATATTAAGAGTCTCATTTTATTGTTTAGTCTCTTCTTAATCTCTTAATCTTCTTAATCTATTGAATTTGGTTTTCAAATGTCATTTAACTTGGGTGTGTATTTGTGCTTTCTTTCTCTCTTCCTATTTCTTTTCTTCCTTCCTTCCTTTCTTAAAAAGAATTATCTATTTATTTTATGTATATGAGCACACTTCAGACACATCAGAAGTTGGCATCAGATCCTATTACAGATGGTTGTGAGCCACCACGTGGTTGCTGAGAATTAAACTCAGAACCTCTGGAAGAGCAGTCAGTGCTCTTAACTGCTGAGTCATCTCTCCAGCTCATATGCTTTCTTAAACATCACAAATGCATTTCTGGTTATGCTCTTGGAATTAAAGGAAGTGTCATATCCTCCTAAATTCCTTGAAATCTTTGATAATCTTTTTTTTTTTTTAAATCAACTTCTCTCTTAAACTCTTGTCCTGGGGTTCTTGGTAGTTCTCATTAGGAATCACTTTGATAGAAATCATGCTGGCTTTATCATTAATGCTCTATCTGCTTTTATAACTTGATATGGGAATGTGCACTGTAATCATCTGCTGTGTGTCTGGTGTGAGAATCTGTCCTTCGGTAGACTGGGCGAGTTCAGGAGCTGCATGATCAGAGCTGGGCTGGGTAAAGCTGGTGACTGCGCCATTTAATTGGACCAGGAAAATATGTCTTCCAAACCATGGTTCTGGAGCTGGGCCTGTGGGAGAGGAATGAACATCTATCTCACAAGCATGGTGACTCCGGGTTCTTTTCAGAGTGTTTTCCTAGCCCACCATCTTGAGGAACACTCCCTCTAGAAGTCTTTGATTTTCTTTGAGTTGATTTTGCACAGGGTGAAAGATATGGATCTAATCTGATGCTTCTGTTGGTAGGTGCTTGGTTTTCCGTTTGACCAGCACCATGTGTTGAACCTCTAGCCCACTGTATGTTTTTGCCATCTTTATCAAAAAGTTGGTGGACCCAGGCTTGCTAGTTTACTTCTGGGTTATTCTGTATACTGATCTGTCTCTTTTTATGTCAGGATCATGCTGTCTCTGTCATTATTAGCTTTGTAGTATAACTTAAAGTCAGGTATTGTCCTATTCACAGCTGTGTTCTTCCTGCTTAGAAAACTCTCACATCTAATAACTAATTACAGTGAGGTTTCAGGATATAAAATCAATATACATGCCAACAATGAGCTCTCAGAGAAAGAAATTAGGAAAACATAATAACAGCTGTAATAAATATACAAAGTAACAGTGAATAAATCAACCTAAGGAAGTGAAAAGACTTCTATGACGCAACTTCAAGATATTGTAAAATGACATTAAGAAAGATACAGGACTATGGAAAGAACTTCCATGCTCCTGGGTTGACAGAATTAATATTGTGAAAATGAGTATACTACCAAATTTAATCTACAAATTTCATGAACTACTCATCAAGATTCTCATGGGATATTATACAGATCTAGAAAAACCAATCCAAGAGTTCGTGGGAGACACAAAAGGCCACAAATAACCAAGAAATTGGTTTTTTAAAAAAAATACTTATATTTATGGAAAGGTTTTTATAAACTGAGTTTTTTTTTTTTTTTGGGTAGAAATTAATGCAATTGCTTCATCAGAATTTTGTGTTATATATTTTAAAAATTTAATGTGACTATAATATTTCTCAAGAGTAGGCTGTGTGCGTGGTGGAAAAGCATTGATTTAGAACTTGGTTTGACTTGAGGCTCAGTTATTTTCCATCTGCTCCCTCTTGGACAAGTTGTTTTACCTTTATGACACACAATTTTCTCCCTTATTAAGAGAAATTAAAGACATTTGATGGTGAAATTGTGGTGAAGCAAAGGTAGAATAACATTTAATGTGGCATGGACTTTGTGCTTAAAGTGATTATCATTTTTTTTTTTAATTAGACAAGAGAGGCAAAATCATGCTATGATAATCAACAGTCCAACTGCCTGGCATGTACTAGGATTTTTCCTTTGGGATTTCATGTCTAACATTGGCTAGCAGGGCTTGGAGATTTGACGAACTGACTCAAGAACACAAAGGGATGGGGACCATTTCCACACGTGCTTCTCAAACACAGAAGCAGCAGAGAAGTCATCTGGCAAATGATGCCTTGGCTCTTACGATGTCTGCCCGACAGTGACACACTTCCCTCTTACTCACTTTTTCTTGTTCCAAGCGAGGCATATGTCCTTGCTTAATTTCAAAATAAGCAAGCGGTGTGAACTCCATGTATTCTTAAAAGAGAGTGCCGAAGATGTTTTGTTGATGGACGATGTATATATGGCTCGTAACATCTGTAGCATTCTATATACAACACATTCTCAGTGAATGGATGCTTATTGAATACATACTAGTATTTGGGGGTGGTGGTGGTTAATTTAAGCCTACCCTTTTCTAAATTTCTAAATCATAAAAGGGCCAATTTTGATACGAAGATAGAAAATTATCAAGATCTTTATTTTGTGAATGGCTCTGTACTCATGCTGTGAAATGTCATGTATCTCTGTCACAAGAGCCCTCTGTGTGGAGGCAAGAGTACTGACACACTGTCTAGTTCAAGGTCATAGCCAGTCTTCCTTTATGGTTCCTCTGTTTCAGTCCTTCTATTGATTACATAAACTGAGGGTTTAGCTAGAACTTCTTACTGAAAACATTTCAATGAGGTCTTCTTAGCAAGCTTATAACACGCATTTTTCTTTTACTTTTCAAATACTTCAAAGTTTGGCTCTACTCATAAATCTTGATATGGTGCTAACACCTGGTAGCACAAAAGGCATTATTAGGAAAATAAAAATGATGGATGCTTTATGCTCCAACTGCTAGGTTGCTTTAATGTGATTGTTGTCTATGTACTGTCTATGCTTTGTCCCATTTTGGCAAATCCTGAGACAAAATATTGCACTTTAGTTAGGAGCATGCCAGGTGGTACATAATGCCACCACAGAATATGCCGTTGCTATGGCATCCAGAACCCTCTTCCAGCTCTATGCTTTTGCTGTCTTTCTCTGTTTTTTTTTTTTTTTTTTTTTCAGAGTGATAGAGGCAGCTGCAAATCAGATTTAATATTTTAAGTATGGCCAGGAGGTTTTGTTCTTTATCAAAATAGATGTTCTTTTCTATTGCTCCCCTCCTTGTGTGTAAGCGGTACCACTGTGTAATCTACAGCATCCTTGGGTGTTGACAGATGCATTCTTGGGTAGAATATTTTAAGTATTACCATTCTTGAGCCAAGAAAAACAACAGCATCTGAGAAACATATGAGTCAATGGAGAGTTGCCAGCCAAAATGAAGTGACTCTCAGTTAAGAACTTCAGGATATGTAGGTTGTATAGCCGGCTCCCTAGACTCTGAAGGTTTAGCAAGATCGGCACGACAGATACCAAAGGATAACTCTAGACACAAAGGATTTAGGATTTTTAGATGTTTTAATTAACCCCTAAACCATATGGTGGTAACCTACCAACATAGTGTAATGCTTGATATGATTTTTAAGAAAGAGGGAAGGGAAGTAGGAGTCTCACACTCTGCATTCCCTAAAGTACCTTTGAAAGACGAGATTAAATGTTACACAACAAAATAATTTTGTTGAGAAATGCTAAACTAGTCAAAATTCAGCTCAATGCTTCAATGTGAATGGCCAAGAACTGCTAAAATATTTTCGTTTCTCATTCTTCCACGGTAATCACTATCATAGTCATCGCCTTCTTGAAAAAATTAACTGTGTGTGTGTTCACATGTGTGCACATGTGTGGTGGTCAAAGGACAACTTTCAGGAGTTGGTTCTGTAGGTTATATTTTTTAAAACCCACTTAAGGGTCTTAAATGCCTTAACCTCCCTTATAGCCCACTGACCAAAGGACAAGGAGATGTGGACCTGTTTAGAAGAAATTCCTTGGGGCGATTCCAATCTTTGTTGTCTGTAGTCCAGCCTATGAGCAAGGCACCAAACGTGAATCAGCAGCAGTGGTCTGCTCCAGAAGAAACCAAGAGGTTCCACTAGTTGGCAGAAGTCTGCCGCAGCAGTAAGAAGCACTCAGACCATGGTCTTCGGTGTGCTTCTCTCTACGAAGATCAGTGAAGAAAGCAGGTGAACCAGTGCCATCTCGTCATCAGTAAAGTCCAGCATCAGGGAAAGCCCAATGAAGACTAGCAAGGTGAACCAATGTCATCCACTGTCTATTGGGTTATACTTATACTCTTTCCAAACATCATGTGTCCTCTCAAGTGTCTGCTTCAGCAAAACATCACAAACCCTTTCACTAGACACTTCCAGAAAAACATCACATGTCTGTTATCATCAAAACATCCTCTCTTGTGTCTGCTTCGGCAACACATCCTCTCATAAGACAGCTTCCAGAAAAACATCACATGACACAATTGAGTCTCCAACTAAACCAGAAATTTCCACTTCATGGTTCTTTCCTTCTACCATGTGGTTTCTGGGGATCAAATTCATGTGACATGACTTGTTATCCAGGCACATTTTACCTGCTGAACCATGGATTCACCCCATACCATTTTTGTGGTATTGGTAATTGAACCCTTGTATCTCAATTGGACCTCACACAAGTGCTTTATCTTCTGGCCATCCCCCTGCTTTTTAAAAAGAGTATTCTAATAACCTCTATTATTCAAAACAAATGTCAAGAAAGCCTGCTCTAAATGTATCTTTTAGTTTTGGTTTTCATATGTACTTCCTAAATAAAGCATCTCATGCTTAACTAAGCAACATGCTTATGGTTAGATAATACATAATTATTGTGAATAACAATGTTTTATGCACACCGCTGTCACTGTAAGACATGCCACGACAGATGACTGAAAGAACAGATCTAAGCATAAGTGCAGGTGTACGTGCAGGTAAGGGCATAGTTATTAGGAAGTTGGATGTCTCATGATTTCACAATGGAACTGGCTGGCTTTCTGGGTACTAACATGATGACCTCAGTGGAAAATCCTGCATTATGAAAGTTTTTTTTTTTTTGATAAAAAAAAAGAAATTCAGTTTAATTTTAAAAATCTTTAGTTCTGAAGTGAAGAATACCTGGTTTGCCTAAAAGTATATATGAATCTGGCAGAAAAATACATGTGTTCTGCACAAAATTGTACAGGAAGCTATAGCGCATATGTTCAAGTATTTCCTTTGTCTTTGTGAACATGCTATATGCTTGCAATGCTTCACATAATTTATTGGGAAAGTTTTTTTTTGTGTGTGTGTGTGTACAAAATTACTAAAAATATTACAAAGAATATCCTTGAGGCTATGTGATATATATGTGTGTGTGTGTGTGTGTGTGTGTGTGTTGGTGTGTGTATGTTTGATATTTAGACTTCAGTTCCTAGTTGTCTCATTATGTATGTGAAATATTTCTGTCTGACTGTCATAGTCTGACAAAACTCTGATGTCTTAAATCCTTTTAATCACTAGCATTTCAGATCACTCAGGGCTTGTACATGTAATTTAGATTATGCCTAAAAGCCCTCGTGATATCCTATATTGTCACATAACATGATTAACATAAAAAAATTGCTTCTCCTAAAAACTAGCATACAATTTCATTATTGATAAAAACAAAGAGAGGGCAGAGAAATCACTGTTAGTGTGGATACTCGTGTACTTTTGGGTATCTGAAAATAATCTGTATCAGTAGGTTCCTGTATCTGATACACCATGTAAGAAAAATTGGTGCAAACTTCAAGCCATATGGGTTTATAAAATCCTCTAGCTACTCATACAGTTAACATAATACTCACTGAACAAAATACAGAAAATAACAAATAAATTCAAAATTGAAACAAAATTCTAGAAAACACCAGAAATAAAAGCAAACACATGAAACATCATATAGATGTATAAGACAGTTCATATCTATTCATAAATGAACTGTATTTATATATGGAAGACCATACAATATTAAAATGCTTACATTTGGTTTATAAATATAACAATGGGGTATATGCTATCGAGGGTGCACTGTAGAGGACAGAATTGAGACCTTTGGAGAAACTTAGTTGATGAGATTTATTGACAGAAAAAAAAAAAAAAAAAAAAAAAGATGGGACGAAGAAGAGGGATCAAGATTAAGCAGGGAAATCTTTGTCTTGAATTCGAAATGGAAAACAATCTTACAATTACCACTCCTGTCACCCCACAGGAATAGGGTGGGATTGTCCCTTTCATGTCACTTGAGAATTTAATTCAGAGGCTTAATTTTAAGTATTGATGTTCCAAGCTTTGTTGGATCAGCAACCTGGGAGTGCTTAGACAGGCTGCCAAACAGACCCTCATGCAGAGAGATGGCATGATTTATAATAGTCTCCTTAATTCAGGAAAGTTTAATAAGGTGGAGGGATAGCTCTCAGGGATTGGTGTTTTCAGATAATTTTAAAAATACATCATTCATCAAATAGACTTCATAATATGGACTCTTTGAAATTATATCAACCAATAGACTCTTAACACTCAAACAATAGACATATCCTATACTGACTAGTTTTATGTCAACTTTACACAAGCAAGAGTCATCAGAGAGGAGAGAGCCCCCAATCGAGAAAATGACCCCATAAGTTTCTGTTTGCAAGGTATATCTTAATTAAGGATTGATGGAGGAGGTCCCAGCCTATTGTCGATGGTGCTATCCCTGGTGGTTCTGAGTTCTATAAGAAAGCAGGCTGAGCAAGTCCTGAGAAGCAAGCAGCACTCCTCCATGGCCTCTGCATTAGTTCCTGCCTTGAGGCTCCTGCCCTACTTAAGTTCCTGTTCTGACTTCCTTTGGTGATGAACTGTAATGTGGTAAATATTTAAAAGCCCCTCTATGCTCCTGGCTGATGTGTGCTTGACTCTGCACCCACCCAAGAGCTCTGAATTCACAAATGAAAGACATGCACACACAATCTTTATATTTAATAGCCTTAACTAGCACAGTCCCAGAGGCTAGCACCTACTCCTTCAGGTATTCCCGAGTTAACTCTTTCTAAATCTGTATTTTACTTTGCTGTCCTGTTTCTTTCTGGGCAGCCTTCCTGTGGGGTTGCTTTCCCTTTACACCTACATTTCAGTCTCCTCGCCCTCCTGCTCTTTCACTGCCTGGTCTATCCCACGCCCTCTCATGGCGGAATCTTTTTTTCCTCTCCCGGTGATTCTTGCCCGAGAATCTAAAAGTCACCTTTCCCTTTGCCTAGCCATTGGCTGCTGGCTCTTTATTGACCTGTCAAAAGACCAACTGTTGGCAGGGACCTGCCGCAGATGTGTGAATTCCCAGGTAAGCACAAATCAAACACCCAACAGAGTAATACGGAAGTGTAAACTGAATAAATCCTTTCCTCCTCAACTTATTATTTATTTTTTTTTGGTTATAATACTTTGTTGCAGCAACAGAACCCCTAACTAAATGTGTTTTAAAGAGGTGTCCTAAACACTTAGCCCCTTTCCTTACAAACTTATATTACTAAAAAAAAACAAAACAAAACTAAGCAAAACAGCAAAAACCACTGTTGTGGTCTTTCATTATAATAGGAGATCCATTTTCTGTTTTCTAATATTTATCCTATATGTGAGGTGAGTTATTATAACTAATTATAAAGTTCAAAGAGTATAATTTAATATGGTAAATAAGGAGTATCTCCTAGAGACAAAAGAAGGGCAGCATAAGTGACCACACAGAAGTGGATCTTAATTTGAGACAATTTTATTTAACATTTATTTATGTATTTATTGATGTATTTATGTATTTATTTATTTATTTATTTATCTTGAGCGCTCTGTTAGCCTTGAATTTGCTGTGTAACTGAGAATGAACACCAACTTCTGATACTCCTGCCTCAGTTTCCCAAGTTCTGGGGTTATGAAAATGCATCATTACTCACAGCTTCTGAAGTGCTGTGAATGAAACCCAGGGCTCTGTGTGTAGATACTATACTGACTGAGCCACCACATCCACAGCCTGTGGGGGATTGTCTGACGGAAGCAAACTCTTTCAGTTACAGAACTAAGTTTCATACTTGAATTTCTTGGGTCAATATGTGTTTTGAAATTTAAAAATATTTTTATTTAATTAAAGTATAATCATATCATGTCCCTCTCCCTTTACCCCCATGTCTCCCACTCTTATTTAACCACTTGGAATTGGATAACAATTTAGGAGGCTCACACATATGGGGAAGACTAACCCTCCCTCCCTCAGCAATCTCTAATTGTCTTTATTAGTAAGTAGCTCTTTATTTAGGGCTAGGACCCTGTGTGATTTCCCTTTTTCACATTGGCAAGTGTCTTAGTTACTTTTTCTTTTCTTTCTTTTTTTTCTGTTATGTCACAACATTGTTTACTATATGATTTTTTTTTTTTACAATGCAAGCAAAAAAGATGCAGGTATGTAATATATGGATGCAGCTACATGCAGAAGGAAGACTTTCTCCTCTTCAAGAGACCATGCTTCCCATTTCTACTAAAACAAAGTGACTGAAAGTTGGCAATAACAGGTTGGTTGTTAGCTTCACAGTTTGCCTAGAAACGATCTTCAAATGCATTCTACTCCTGATACTTACCGTAAAGCATAAAAAGGAGAGAGAGGTTTCCTTGTTGGTTCCTACCATATGAAAGATGCCATATTCTATTTTAGCAGAGGCATATATGGAGATAACTAAGTTAACCGTTATAAAAATGAAGCAGTAATGAGATTCTGGCAAAAAGAGCACTAAATTATATGTGTTAGACTAAATACATTATTACATAGCCTGTATCAAATGGAGCCTCCTTATTATCATAGAGAAGTATAATTTGCACCTTATTGTGGAGATTTATCTGAAATCTTCCAGAGTCCTTTTGTTTTAGAATAGTCTATAAACAAACTATCAGAACATGATTGTACAATAAAATGTTTTCATGTATTAAACCGAAGACATCTTTTTAATTAAAAAAAAAAAGGAATATGCACAAAAGTACTTTGGGATGCTAAGTTCTAGGTAGTCCTAGACAATTCACGGCATCTTAATTTCAACAACAACAGTCAACAACAAACAATGAACAAACAAAATTTTTGTCATGCTGTTAAATTTATCATTATGGATAAAATTGGTGTAAATTGGTCACAAGGATCAAGGAAACACCCATGTCCAAGCTGCGTATTGGTAACTGATACATAACTGGGTCTCACTAAAGTTTTAGAATTTGCCTTTCTTCCTGTTCTTTCCTAAGTTTCTTCAAGAAATTTTTTTGCTTTATCTCCTTCAAACTGATGACGCCTCCCCTCTAATTCTTTGTGCTTCTAAATTCTACCTCGTTTGCTCCTGGCTCTGCTGGAGCTCTGCTTCAGAGTCCTTCTGTTTTTGAGTGTTTCAACTTGAGCCACACCCTAAGGACACTGCTTTTTTCTGATCCTTCTGGCTAATTAATTTCAACAATAGATATTCATGATAGTATTCCTACCTACCACAGCAGGAGGTAAATGGTCATCTACCTTCTTAGCCAGCTTCTTCATCATCCGTTTTTGGAAATTTATATATTTTAATGTGATGTCCTTGCTTTCTCTTATGACTCAGTGGCTGAGAGCAGTGTCTGCTCTTCCAGAGGACCTGGGTTCAATTCCCAGTACCCACATGGCAGCTCACAACTGTCCGTAACTCTAGTTCCAAGAGATCCGACATGTTAATTCAAACATACATACAGGCAAAACACCCCAACGCACACTTAAAAAAATCCAAAAAAACCAGAAAACAAAATGGTTGGCATTTCTCCAGTGTTAGCGGGTCTGCTCTGGCAATGAATGCAATTCCTGCAGGTGTTATGTAACCTCAGTATCCAGTGGTTTCAGTCCATGTCCTGAAGGAGTAATGAAGCATACACAACACTGCACCCTGTTATCAGGCATCTGACCCCTGTGCACTTGAGATTCTGCACAATAATTCTTGAGGATTCTTTAAAGAACCCTCAAATTTATTATTAATGTCATCAATAAGAGGCTGCTGGCAATGACTGTTATTCATTGCATCTCTCAACCCTGGTGTACCAACTATGGTCAACAGCAACTGAACACCACCTTCTTTGATTAAACTTTGTATTGCTTCACCAGGACACCCTGGAGAATACAAACCTGTGAATGTACTGGCTGGTTTTGTATGTCAACTTGACACAAGCTAGAGTCATCAGTGAGGAAGGAGCCTCCATTGAGGAAATGCTTCCATGAGATCCAGCTGTCAGGCATTTTGTCAATTAGTGATGAAGGGTGGGAGGGCCCAGCCCATTGTGTGTGGTGTCATCCCTGCATTGGGTGGTCCTCGGTTCTATATATAAGGCAGGCCGAGCAATCCAGAAGGAGCAAGTCAGTAGCAGTACTCTTCCATGGTCTCTGCATCAGCTCAGGCTTCAGGTTATAGCCATATGTGACTTCCTGTCATGGACTGTGATCTGGAAGTATAAGCCAAACAAACCCTTTCCTCTCCAACTTGGTTTTTGGTCCTGGTGTTTTGTCACAGCAATAGAAACTCTAACAAAGACAGTGAGGAACAATGGATTGATTAATGTGGACTCCAGTCCAGATTCACCTACTACCATAAATGTGGATGGATTCAAATCCTCTTTTCACTGACTTTTTTTTTCCTTTGTACATTTGATTTAGGAGATTGGTTGAACTATGCAGCAGCCTGATTCCCTGCTTCAGGAGCACGGACTTCCCTGGCGCTGACACAGATCTGCTGCATGTTGTGAACCTCTGTGTTTACACTGGCTGTGTCTGCGCACTTCTGTTGTTGTGGGTAGTAGGGTCTTTTGTTTCTTCAACACTGCCTCTGAGGTTAACTGTACTACCCTTGCCACTCATACTCACTTTTATATTACTGTGAGAAGACACCATGACCAAGGCCACTTATGAAAGCAAACGTTTAATTGAGGCATGCTTCAGTTTCAGAGGGTGAGCTAAGTCCATGCTCACCATGGAGAGGAGCATGGCAACAGGCAGGCATGGAACTGGGCTGTAGCTGAGACTTTACATCTGATCCACAGTTGCTAGGCAGAGAATGAGAGCTAAGTAGAATGGTATGGGATTTCGTATCCTCAAAGCCCACCCCTAGTCGTACATCTCCTACAAGGTCATACCTCTTAATCCATCAAACAACTGCTCCACCAACTTGGGACCAAGCATTCAAACACAGGCACTCATTGTGGCCATTCAAACCACCACAGCAAGTCAACTGGTGTCATTGTTCAGATTTTGCTTAGAGTCGTTCCTTTGGTTGAAGTTTTATGGATGCAGATTCCTCATCATTTCTAGGGGGCACAGTTTTTCAGGAGACTTTCTGGTCGTCCTCCTCTCAGAATCTTTCCATTCTTCTGAAATGTTCCCCAAGACTTCAGTGTAGGAGATTTTTCTAGATGAATCCAGTGGGGCTTGCTTGGCACACTTATGACTAGTTGTGGTTTGTGTAATGATCTTTGTTTTCTACAAAGAGAAGCTTCTTTGATGAGGGATTAGAGGTATACATGAGGGTGTAAGGATATGTTTTACATGCATTTAGGAATTATGATGGTGTAGTGAAGTGGTAGCTGTATGTTCTATAAGATCCATAGCGTCACTAGTCCTTGGCTAGGTTTCTAGTAACACACATTATTTACATTTTGTTTATTAAATCTTAAGTCCATTTAGAGAGCTGTTGGCTTCCACCAAGATATGAGTAGCACTATTGCCACTTTAAAGGATATCTTGCCATAGTGTCTATTGCTTGGGCTATAGGTGTCACCCCGGAAACTTTCATATCACCTTTGGTCCTATGTAGGCTATTCATGGGATGGAGGTTTTATGGTTCAGATCAAGATGACTTGCTCCAAGTCCTGCATCCAAAGTGTGTGGTATATTTAGCATTAGGAGCTTATCTTCATCTTCTTCAGGGCAGCGAAGGGCAACAGTAATATCTAATATTGTTTTGGGAGTTTCTAGGACTACCCTAACCAACAATTCAAGAAGGTCTCTCATGACTGGTACTGGAGTTTTGTTAGGTTATCACCCAAAGGAGTATGTAATTTTTGGTCAATATCCAATAATATTTCTCCATGTCTATTTTAAACATCCTTAGTGCTATTTACCCTTTCTTCACCCCATTCCTCTGGTAATGCCCCTTCTCTATCTTGTTCTGTAATGTCCTTCCTCCCCATCTTGAACTAAAGTCCCCCACTTGTTCCTTTGTATCACCCATGTCCTGCTATTTACCTGTACAGACTTCTTTTCCCATCCCATGATTTTTTTTTTTACTCTCCTTGGTTTCTGCAGTCACTCCAGGGTTAATATACTCCTATCTGAAGATTTCAAGCTAGGAGCCTCAGATAAGAAAGCATGACAACAAGTGAAACAGAATAAATCAGGGAAACATTTGTCCTTCTGCGTTGGAGTTACTTCACTTAAATATAATATTTTCCAGTTTCATCTATTTACGTGAAATTTTCATGATTTTATTTCTCTTTACATCTGGTTAGTATTCCATGGTGTATATATATATATATTAATATATATATATATAAATCACACTTCCATTCTCCATTTGTTGGCTGAAGGACATTTAGATTGTTTCCACTCTCCAACTATTATGAATAGAGTCACAATAAACATGATGAACAAGTGCAGAAGGACGGTGAGTCCTTGGGCACATGCCAAGGAGTGGTATAGCTGGGTCATATGGCTAGATTTATCTTCAGCCTTTTGAGAATGATGGTACCAGGTCATGAAACCATCAAAGAAAGGTTACATTTACAATCTTGATAGTTTTGTTTATCATGGATTCTATTTGCATTGATTTTTTTAACTTTTAAAATACTACATTGAAATGTCATCGTTTGACTCCTAAGTGTTTTGATGTCTTTCAGAATCTGTGTCCTAAATAAGTATGTTATTTGTTTTATCCTAATACCAGCCCTAGGTTATTCCAACATGAATTCAACAAGCATATTTCTTTCTTAGTTCACCCAGTGAAAAAAATGATACGTGATATGCATGTGTATGCCAAGATAATATGTCGCGTCCGCCTTGACCAGCAATTAAGACACGACACGGTCGGATCCTTCTCAGTCAGCTTTATTGCAGGAACGACTCTTGACTTATGGACATGGACATGGATGGGACGGGGACGGGACCCCCAGCAGCAGAAACACCTGCTTATATATCTTCCCAAGGCAGGGCTGGGTGATGTTCTCTCAGGATAGGTTAAGCTGCCAATACCTCATTAGCATAAGCCCGCTCGGGAGGGGCACGAGGCCCATGCATGCACAAAGGACTTGTTTACCAGTTTAGCTGAGCTGGCCACGCTGGAAGCCAGCTGCTTACATTGCCAGGTGCTAGTCATACGACTTTGCAAGTGTCCCAGGTGCTATCTTAAACACGGCTGCCTACAATAATAAAAACTCAAATTTTAAAGTATTTCAGAAACTAAAAAGGATCCTCCAAAATTAACATCTCTATTCTTCTACAGTTGTTTTCATGTACTGTTTTTGGTTACATTTAAATATTTCTGATCATTTGCTTTTTTTCCCTTTGAGACAGGGGCTCATGTAGGCTTGCCTCAAACTAGCTATATAGCTGAAAGGACCTTACTGTCCCTCTCCTCTTGTCTCCACTTCCTGAGTGCTGAATTCTAGGTGGCCAAGGACTGAACCCAGGGTCCATCTGTGCTAGGCAAGGATTCTACCTTGAGCACATCCTTTTGTGTTTATGGATTTTATCATCTTGGATTTTGTAACTTATAGTTAACTATGTGTTTAACCAGTTTTCCTTTGAAATCTGCATATAGGGTAAAATAAGACATTTCAGCTTGGTCAGGTTACTGATCTCTCCAGAGACGTTTTTATAAAAAGGATGTGAAAACAGAGGATCAAACCAGCCCATACCCCATTCACTTTAGTGGATATTCTCAACACATATCACATTCTGAAAAATATGAGGATTTCCACCCACTAGTAAGCAAGCAGTTGATTCTGCAGTAGACACAGGTGGTGATATCTAATTGAATTCATCCGTACACTGTGCACTTGAACATAGATCGCATCAGAACCACATTGTTGAGAGCTGGATTCCTGTGACTCATCCCTCAGGGTCTTATGGACCTTTGTTGTCCCTGCTGGAATGACTGAAGCATGTGGAAATATAACTGAGCAGAAAGGATAAGATCTAATTTAATAGCATGGAGGAGGAACCAGTGGCCCATGGGACTCACTCCCAGGAGGCTGGTATCAGAGATCTGAGTCTGTCTTAGGAATAACAATGATTTCAGATGGCTTTGTCAAGATGCTGTCTTTTCCACTGAGATATACCAGTGTCAGCAAGCTTGTCATTAATGTCATGAAGTCCATATTCACATGGAAGGCTTCCCTTTGTTGTGTGTGTGTGTGTGTGGTGTGGTCAGTCTCAGGCTCCACTGTAGGAAGAACTTGCTATTAAGTCTAGGTAGGAATTTAGTAAAACCTATTTTAATTATGTCTATCTAGATTTATAATAGCATTTCTTCCCTAATCTAGACATCAGCAAGAGATCTGTGGGAAAAAAAGCTGGCTCTTACACACTCTGAAATTTGCTTCTAAACAAACAATTGTTCCTTGTAACTCTTCATTTAGGAAAATTATAATTTTTATTTGTCTGTATTTTGAGAGACTGTTATGCAAGACCCTAGGCATTTTCCTGAGTGGTGGAATTATAGGCACATACAGAATTAGTATGGGATAGAGTTTATTTAGGGCATGGGGAGGGGAGTTGAGAGAGTAGAGACAGAGAAAGCGAAGAAGAGAGAGAGAGAGAGAGAGAGAGAGAAGAGAAGAGAGAGAGAGAGAAGAGAAGAGAAAGAGAAAGAAGAGGAGTAGAGGCCAGCCATGAATGTGTGGAGGGGAGTGGGGAGAGAAGGGACAGAGAGGGAAGAAAGTCTTATAAAATATGTTTAAAGTGTCTCATAGCCACGTATAAGCAGAATCCTTGTGAATCCACTATTTTTTTTTCAAGACAAGAGTTTCTCTGTGTAGCCCTGGCTGTCTTGGAATTCACTATGAAGACCAGGCTGGCCTCAAACTTAGAGATCTGCCTGCCTGGGATTAAAGGCGAGTGCCACTACCACCCAGCTCTTGTTGATTTATCTTGTAGCCTCCTGATTCTGTTTGCTAGAAGGTAGTCTATGTCTTCACCTTCACCACATTGGATTTTTTTTTTTCGTGGAAATAGGACACTGAGATTAAATGATGTTAAATAAAAGGTCAGTTAGGTCAACTCACAGTCTTCCCTACCAGCTTTCCCTCCACACACCATCACACTGCATGTGTAGCCAAGGGCCTGATGGAAACTTCCCACTTTGTCAACATGGAATAGTAAAAATACTTGTGTAACTGAAAGATCATACATAACATGATATGTTCTAGATACTGTCTAGTTATATGTTCTAGGGTATTGTGTACAATGCCACACCCTTTTTACTTGTATTTGTCATCCAAACGGCATCACTAAGTCCCACGCATCCTGCTGAAAAGTTCTCACCTACCCAGGCCTGCTTTTTCCATTTCTGCAAAATCTGTCTTAGTTTATGTTCTTAGAGAGCACCAGTTTCAAAGAACGCTCTACAGGTTTCTGCAGGGCCTGAGTTCCCAAAACACAGGGCACCTGCAAGAGTAAACCTGTGTTTTCAATAATGGTAAGATGTCATTTCTCACCATACGTCCTGAGCAGCAGCTAAGGCCATGGCAGCCACCGCTGTGCCAGTGTCTGTCTTCTTAGTCACTGTTGTGCACTGGCAGAGATGAAGTGGATCTTACTTAGGAATATCTTTGGTGATAAAATAAAAAATTTTACTTTTAATCATCTAAGTATTTTTTTTTTTTTTTACTATTCCATGGACAAACTGAGAAGTTTCCATGAGGACCTCAGTATACACACACAGTGTGTTGAGGGAAAGTTGGTGGGATAAACTGTAAGTTGAACTAACTGATCTTTTATTTAACGTCATTTAATTACAATGTGCTATTTCCATGAAAATATGGACAGGAAAAGAAACACTGCCTATTCAGGTTTTTCTTATTTATAGACCATTTCTCAAAAATTCACAAAATCAATCTATTTCCATAAAGAACACAGACTATGGTATTTTTTACCACTGACTTTTTTCTAGTGCTGGGGACGGGACATAGGGCATTACACATATTCTGCAATCTCTCTATCACTGAGTTATACTCTTCTGTTTTTGTAATTGGAGACAGACTTTTCTTAAGTTTCCCAAGTAGGTCTTGTATACTTGTGATTTCTTTTCCTCAGCCATTTTAGTAACTGGGTGCATTAGTTACTGTACATGTTACAGAGACAAAGTGTCTGACAAAAGAAGCTGTCAGGAGACATCTAGAAGAGGCTAAAGGATTTTCCTGCAGGTGATTTCCCTGAGACAATTCACCATGAACTGCAATAAATGAGCTCTTGGAGGCAAGGCCCAAGGAATGACGTCTCAGGATTGATTCTTGTTATTGATATGTCTTTCCTGTCATTATTAAATTGATATAACAATCCTGGTCATTAGTCTACCTTATGGGGCAGATTTTCTGCATATCAACGAAGATGTGCTGTCTTGTAGTGATGCTATATAGACAAGTAGATGATTTCTTAATTCCTAATGATGATTCTATAAGAATTCCTAAATTTAAACGAGTAAATATTGAGCCCTTTATAATAAGTCCTGCAATTAGAGTCTTCTGTAATATGAAAGAAACCTGGAATTAGGACTCTGTCAGTCTTCATGTGTCATGAGTTAATTGTGCTTAGATAGAAAGCAGGCATTGATACAGATTTACAACTTAGAAACACATTCTTTAGGTTTCAAAACTATTAACTAAAGTCCATAAAGTGGGAACAGTTTATTGTAGGTGCAAAGATAGAAGATAAAATATTGACTGGTTTATCTATACAAAACTTCATAGTTAACTTAGACCTAAGAATTATAGTTTTAAACTCTCAGTGAGCCTGTGGATCTAATGACAGATAATAAATGTCTATTAGATAACTAGTCTTAATGGAAACACATGTAAACATCTCTGTTGTAACTTCTTATTTAAATTTACATTTGAAGTTCTTGTGAACGTTTGAAGGAGGATGCTTGGAATAATATATGATCATGTATGTGTTCTGAAAAGGTGCAAAAAACTGGCCAATAATTCAATTAGATACAACCTATTCCTGGCACTGGAAGTTTCATTTGCCGTTGAAAGATGACTGATTGGGGCATTGTCTCCCTGTTATTTGGTGAGTCCATTTAGATTTCTTTCATGTATGTATATGTTCTGAGAAGCTTTATAGTAGTAGGATTCCATATGACCCCTCCAATGGTCCTTAGTATTAGTTGTCCCTCTCCACATTCCCTCCCTTGTCACTCTCTTCCCCTTCCTATTTAATCCTGCTATTCCACTCTACCCTGTCTATAACTATGTATTAAAATAAATATTTTATGTTTATGGATAGTTTTGCCTGCATTTATGTCTGTACACAATTTGCATGACTGGCAGGGACAGAGGTCAGAAGAGAGCATCTAGCCCCCTGGTATTGGAATTACAGTTGGTTCTGATGTTATATGGGTGTTAGGAATCAAAGCAGGGTCCTCTGGATCAAATACTCTTAACTTCTGAGCCATCTCTCTAGCTCCATAAATCTCCTTCCCAAAGAGGGAGAATAAAGACTCTGTAGGTGAATAGATAGAATTCGAAGATTCCAAGGGAAATAGTACCAAGAACAGTGCACAGATAATATGGTCAGTTGGTCCATGAATGACCTTACCCTTCATTAACTAATTAGGAATAAGGAATTGAGGAGGTACTTACATGCCAAAATTTCAGGAAGTAGGTTAAACTATTTTTTTTTTTTAAAGTCAAGTTCTGATTGTTATTGAGTATAGAAATCCTTTGCTAGTTTGGTGGTTAGTCTCCAATGAATTCCGTTGTAACAGCCATGAGTAGTGGGTAGAAAGCTCCAGTTCTTTTAGATGACAGTGTCTTAGGGTTTCTATTGTTGTGAAGAGACACTGACCACAACAAGTCTTATAAAGGAAAACATTTAATTGGGGCTGGCTTACAGTTTCAGAGGTGTAATCTGTTAACATCATGGTGGGAAATATAGTGGCATGCATGCAGACAGTCATGGTTCGGGAGAGGTAGCTGAGAGTTCTACATCTTAATCTGCAGGTGGCAGAAGGTGAATGCCAAAGAGGCTCAACATGAGCATCAGAAGTCCCCAAACCCACCCATACAGTGACACACTTCCTCCAACAAGGCCACACCAATTCCAATAAGGCCACACCTCCTAATAGTGGCACTCCCTATGGGCCAAGCATTCAAACAATTGCATCTATGGGGGCTATTCCTATCCAAACCACCACAAATAGTTACAGATAAATATTTTGATATTTATCAGTTTTCTGGATCTACACATTTACTGAAACTTGGCATGAATTTTATACTTAACATGAATTTTACATTTTATTTTATAAGTCTGTAGACCCTCAGAAGTTCTATTTGCTACATTTGTTGTGCTTTTCCTCCTCATCCTTATTAGGTGAGTTTTAGTTTTTTTTTTTTTTAACCTCATAAATGGAAGGATTTATTTTTGCTCATGATTCCAACAGGAAAGTTTGTTATGGCAGAATGGAGTGGCATGCTGACAGGAATAAGAAACTGACTAATTATATACTAATGTGTTTATGACATTTTCATGCAGCTACACAATGTATTTCAATTATATTAACTCCTTATTATTCTTCCTCTCCCACTCCTGTTAATCTTTCTTCCCCACTAGCCTGCCTTCTCAGTTTATGTTTTACATGTGTGGCTCTTTGAGCTTTATTGGTGTAGTATATAAAAATAGGTGAGGGTTTCTGGTCAACCTCTATACAACTGAAGAAAGCATCTTACCTTGCCTATCGTTCCTTAAGCCTTCAGACAGTGGTAGGGCCCAGTGATGCATCTCCCCATGTCTATGCTTATGACTCAGTCCCACAAAGATTTTAGTAATCATAGCTACTGTGAGTTTGAGAGTGTAACAACCTGATGTCCACAGGCTGTGCTGCTGCCCTGGGCCATATTGATGTGAGTAGCCTGTGCTGAAACCTGAGTTCATGATGTCTGGGTCCATGCTGCTACCCAGGGCTATGTTGTGGGTCCATGTTCCTACTTTACTTAGAGTCTGTGTTGATGTTCATGGCCTATGTTACTATCAAAGGCCATGTGGATGTTCTTGGTCTATGCTGTAGCCTGAACCCATGTTGATGTCCATGGGCTGTGATGCCATTGAGTGGGCTATAATGGTGGTGTCCAATGGCAGCAGCAGTGGGCCCTGTTGATGAATGTGGTCTATACTACGACTGGAGATAATGTTGAGGTCCATGGCAGGAGCTGACACTGGAGATCATGTGGATGTCCATGATCTGTGTTCCTGCAAACTGTAAACAGCAAAAGCAAAACAAAACTGCTTTTGCCATGGTGTTGATAACTTCAGATTCACAGGGACATAGAAGAAGATTTCTGTGACAACCCCTATCTCCCACATCCCTCCTCAAAGTAACAGTCTAGACAGAAAGCCACCAAAGAGAACTCTTAAAAAATGTGATAAGGATGCTGAAGTGTAGCTGTCCATGATTGATGGCTTCTGATGGGGGCTGTGGGTGGGGAAGGACTCAGTTTTATTTAATGGGCTGGCCACAAGGAGATTCACCATGCTCCAGTGAGTATATGGCAATACTAATCGGACTCTCTTCTTCTCCTTCTCCTTCTCCTTCTCCTTCCTTCTCTTCTCCTTCTCCTTCTCCTTCTCCTTCTCCTTCTCCTTCTCCTTCTCCTTCTCCTCCTCCTCCTCCTCCTCCTCCTCCTCCTCCTCCTCCTCCTCCTCCTCCTCTTCCTTCTCCTTCTCCCTTCCCCTTCTCTTCCTTCTTCTCCTCCTTCTCCTCCTTCCCCTCCTTCCCCTCCTTCCCCCCTCTTTTTCTTGATGTGGGGATAGATACCAAGGGTTGGGGGTTAGACTTGGGAGGACTGGGAAGTGTGATCAGGGTTCATGATGTAAAATTCCCATACAATCAATAAAAATATTGTGAAAAAAGGAGTGCAGTGGCCATGCCATGCACAGAAGTTAGTGTTCCGTACCACTCTGCTGTTTTCCTCTGGCTCTCACATTCTTTTCGTCCCTTCTTCAGTGTCGTCCTTTATGCCTTGGAGGGGGGATGGTTTAGATATCCCATTTGTGACTGAGCTTTCAATAGTCACTTATTCTCCAAATAGCCTGTTTTGAGTCTTTATAGTGCTCACTGACAACTTCAAAGAGAAGCTTCTCTGACAAAGGCTGATAAAAGTGTTGACTAATCTGTGGGCTTTTTAAAATAACATGGTTATTGAGAAGGTAATTCGATGTGCACATCATGTCACTTTAGCAATATAAAAGCAATGCTTCCCAATTATAGTCTATGATATCCCCAGTCATGGAGTTTGGCCAGATCACCAGTACTATATGTGAATAACCATTTGTACAACAGAAATCTAATTAAATAAATAAAAAAAAAAACTGGTTGTCTATTCCCATAGCAGACTTGCCAATATTTAACCATTGGGGACCCTGTTTTAGTCAGTGTTCTATTGCTGTGAAGAGACACCATGACCAAGGCAACTCATAAAATAAATTATTTAATTGAGGCTGGCTTACAGTTTCAGAGGTTTAGTCTGTTATCAGCATGGCAGGCTGGGCAGACTTGGTGCTAGAGAAGGAACTAGGAGTTCTATATCCAGACCTGTAGGCAGCAGGAAGCTAGAGCTAGGGATAGGGATATCTATCTGTCTGTCTGTCTGCCTGCCTGCCTGCCTGCCTGTCTGTTTGTCTGTCAGCTTTGTCAGAGAAGCTTCTTTTTGAAGTTATCAGTGATTATGTATGTATGTGTGTATATGTATGTATAAAAGAGAGAGAGAGAGAGACACTGAGCCTGGCTTGGGGTTATGAGAACCCCAAAGACCACTTCCAGTGATACATTTACTTCAGTATGGCCACATCTCCTTGTGTTGGGATCAAACAAATAAGACTTATCCTAAGTGCTGCCATTTTGTTTTCAGACTCCATTTTGATCATAAGGTGAAGTTAAGTTCAAGTCCCCAGGCTCTAAGGGAGCTTTCCAGATGACTAGCAAATTTCTTCCTCATATTTCTTCTGCTTCTCGAAACATAATGATTGTTTCTAATCTCGAAAGAACAAATGATTGTGATTGATGAAAAAAATCGTGACTGTAACTTGGTGCAGATGTTTATGGTTTTCATGCTTAAAATCTCTTTGTCTGGTTTGTTTCACCTTGACGATTTCAGTTCTAAAAGGTATGGGTATCTTTCTGAATTCTATCCCACTCTGTCCATGGTGTCCTTCATATTCATGGTCTTTTACATCTTAGACATTCCTCTTTTTGAAGGGGGTTTCCTGGCCAATTTAAATGAAAATCTTGCTTTGTGTGTATTCTCCTGTCCGCTTGGGTTGTATTGGATTTTTGGATCCTAACACTCCAACAAGGTTGTACCTCCTAATCCCTCCCAAATAGCATCACACCCTAATGATCAAACATTCAAACATGTGAGCTCACAGAGGCCATTCCTATTCAAACCACCACACTCCATTGCCTACTCCCCATAGGCTTATAGTCAGATCATAACGCAAAAAGGCAGTCAGTCCGACTTCAAAAGTTCCCATAGACTACATGTCTCAACACCGTTTAAAAGCTCAAACTTCAAAATCTCCTCATAGAAATCTCTTAACTGTACATGTGAAAAATCAACAAGCAGATCACACACTGCCGCTGTACAATGGCAGAGAATATACGTTACTATTCCAAAAGGGGAGAAAAGGAGAATGCTGAGGAAATACTGAACAAAGCAAGACCCAAAACCAGCAGGGCAAACTCTAAACTCTGCTTCTCCATGTCTGATGTCAAAGTGCTCTTCCGATGGCCAACTCCTTTCAGCTTTGTTGACGGCAACACACGTCTCTCTCTCTCTTGGGTTGGTTCTACACCTTTCCTTGGTGGGTATTCCATAACTCTGGCATCTCCAATGTCTTGGTGTTTCCAAGGCAATCCAGGCTTCACCTGTACAGCTTCATGACATGGACTGTCCGTTTCTCCATCCACAGACAACCCTGACACATAGTCGCCCTCAGCAGTTTCCCTTAGCCATGAAAGAAGATTCCACAACTGCTTCCTTGTATCCTTGACTCTAAAGTAGAACTAAGTAGTTCAAGCTGCCAAGTTCTCCTGCTTTTTTTGGCGGCTGGAACATGGCCTCCTCGTTCAATTACATTGGCATCAGCTTTCTGTTGTTAAACATTTCCTTCTTATTTTTTCCCTTACTTTTCACTTAGCTGGGTAGAGTCTTGCCATAAGGTCACCACTCCATTTATTCTATTTACCAACAGGCTTTTCTTTATCTCTTTGAGCCCTGGATTTGAGCTCCATTATACTTCCTGGTGCTCCTTCTCTCCTCACACTGTTCATTTTGTATTTTCCTTGCTCAGTTTGTTCCTTTTCATTATAGATCTACATAAGAGTACCAAGCAACAGTTAGTATTAGGCTGTCTTTAAATCTCATCTGCCAGTGCTGTTAATTCTAAATGATTCAGTTTTGCTTCAGGTAGAGTTTTGGGTTTTTTTGGACAAGGGCAGAAAGCAACCACAATTCTTTGACAAAATATCACAAGAATAGTTTCTAGGCCACTTACTAATATTCTTCTCCTCTGAAACCTCCTGAGCTAGGCTGTCAATCTGTAATTCTCTCTCAGCATCAATCTTCCATGCTCCTACTAGTATAGCTCATTAAATCCTGTTTAACTTACTCATCTACTTTCTTAACCCAACTTTCCAAAGTATATATTCCTCCAACAAGAAGCATGGTCAGGCCTGTCATAACAATACACCACTCTCTCTGGTCTGACTTCTGTCTTTGTCAGTGTTCTACTCCTGTGAAGAGACACCGTGGCCACAGTAACTCCTATAAAGGAAAACATTTGATTGGAGCTGGCTTAAAGTTTTAGAGGTTTTATGTATTATCACCATGGTGGGGAGCATAGCATCATACAGGCAGGCACTGGAGCATCAGCTGAGAGCTATATCCTGATCTGTAGGCAGAGAGGCAGAGGAGAGAGAGAGAGAGAGAGAGAGAGAGAGAGAGAGAGAGAGAGAGAAAGAGAGAGAGAGAAGGAGAGAGAAAGAGAGAACCTGAGCCTAGCATATGCTTTTGAAACCTCAAAGCCCACTCCCAGTGACACACCTCCTCCTCCAACAAGGCCACACTCCTAATCCTTCTAATCCTATCAAAGAGTTCCACTTCCTGATGACTAAGCATTCAAAGATATGAAGCTACAAGGGATATTCTTAATCAAACCACCACAGATGCTAAAAATATTTAAAAAATTTAATAAGATTTAATTTTACTTTAAGTGTGTGTGTGTATGTGTGTGTGTATGTGTGTGTGTGTATGTATGTGTGTGTGTGTGTTACAAGCAAATGTTTGCAGGAGCCAGACACGCTGGAGTTGGAGTCACAGGTGGTGCTGGAAATTGAACTTAGGTCCTTTGGGAAAGAAGGAAGAGGTCTTAACTGCTGAGCAGTTTTTCTTTTTTCCATCTCTCCTTTCTTCCTTCCCTTTTCCCTCCCTCCCTCCCTCCCTCCCTCCCTCCCTCCCTCCCTCCCTCCCTCCCTCCCTTCCTCCCTTCCTTCCTTCCTTCTTTGAGACAAAGTTAAACTGTCTAGCTGGCTGGCCTGAAACTTGATATATAGGTCAGGCTGGCCTTGAACTCAGAATAATCTGTCTCCTGCATGCTGGTATTTAAATTCAATAATTTATTATTATTATATGTCATATATACCACGGTGGGTCCCGGGATCAAACTCAGGTTGCCCAGTTTGTGTAGCAAGTACTCTTGCCTACTAAGCCCTTTTACCAGTCCTAAGAATACGTTCATATCATTTAACTTATATGTGCAATTTGGAAACTGCTGTTGAGTGGTTGAATGGGGAATATTTTATGGAAGAGCTCATAAATATTTCTTGAAATAGGATGAGAAACACTAGTGTTTGGCAATCTCACATGTGGAATGGTGACTTTTATTCTTATTTAATTTGAAATACCTCACACATAACTTTTCATGCTTATTTAATGTTTGTTACGACCATCGTTGAATGTACAGAGATGTTAAGATATAATTGACTTACATTCCCAGTGTCTTATTCTTTTTGCATCATTCTCTCTGTTGCTGACAGACAAAAATAAGTCACTTCGCAGGCCTCTTTCCAATGGGAAAGAGTCCTTAGAAATATCTGCTGCATCTCTGAAGTGTTTCTGTGATGGCAGAAATATTTGAAAAGACTCCATTTTGGATTTTGTTTATTTCTTATCCTCAAAATGAGTTATGGGAGGCTAGGAACATAGATCAGGCTGGTAGAGTGTCTGCAGCTCAATTTTAGGATCTGGGTTCAGATGACTGGCATCAGATGCCTGGCATGGTGTCACCATCTACCCAGGCTCTGCTGTGGAGAGAGGCAATGGACACCCAAAGCTCATTGGCCAGTCAACCTAGCCTAATTGGTGAGCTCCTGTTCAGTGAGAGATCCTGCATCAAAGATAAGGCAAGAAGAAACCGAGGAAGGACACCTGAAATCAACCTCTGGCTTCCACGAGCACGAGCACACAGTGTGTTCACACGTGCCCCAAACCACACACACCAGTGCTTGATTGGTTGGTGATATTTTAGTTCTCACATAGCTGTAAATTCTACATTGTGACATAAATCAGCTAGTGGCTTTGGTAAGGATAAGGGAAAGCAAAGGGTGCTACTTATCTTGAAGGTCTTTTATGACCACATGTATTCAGAGCACTTTAACTCAGGCCAGATGAGAATTTTTGTTGTTGTTGTTGTTATTTGAGCACACAGTATATACTTGTCTTTTAAATCATTGTTCTGACCGGAACAACTTAAGTTTATTATAATAGAGAACTATTTCATAGACATATGTTACTTGGGAAATACACAGACTAGCAGACATAAATCCAGGCAAAACTGGTGGGTTTTATGCTATAGCTGTCAGATGTAGTGCATCCTGTACATGATACAGTGTACTCCTGTATCATGCACGACTAAATAAATAAGGGAGGGCATTGTGTAGTGTGTGACCATGACAATATAAAGACCGACAGCAGTGAGCAGCTGGAAGGCCGTCTGTGACAGACTCCTGGGAGAGAGGGTTTTTATTTTATCCTGCTCGACCTCATTTTGATTCTTATTGGGTTTGAACTTTCTACTTCTTTTCCTAGAGCCGCCTTCCAAAGACTACATTACAGGGGATTTAAAATAGCACAGCAGACAATGAGAAGTGATGACAGGTCATGACAAGATGTTTTTGGTTTTAAACTCTGTTGCAGAGACAAGACTTGTTTATGACTAATTATTGAGGCTCACTCATAGAACACTGGCACTGTTTCAAGTAAAAGACAACAAATGGAGTAAATAAGAAACTGGATAAGTCGTAAACCAGTTAAAAAATAAAATAAAAATGAAAGTAAGCGATAGTCTTTTATAGGTTTGAAATGAAAGTGTTGGTTGATAAGATATTTGAGAGATATTGGTGAGAATAAAGATAGAAGGTTTGTGCATTGCAGTATGTTGTCCCTCCTGACAAGGATGACAGGAATCCAGATTAAAGGGTGAAAATATTTCATTCTGGCAAATGCTTGCCCAGAACACCCACCTCAACTCACCCATGCTCAAGAATGGCTGCCTGCACAGACAGTTCCTATCTGAAACTGCAGAGGCAGAATTATGGCCAGAAAATATCCACTGGGCCTCAACCCTTTCTCCAATCAGGCCCCCAGTGCCACAGCACACAGTCTTTACCTTGTCAAAGAGACTGTGGCCCTTCACTTGTTTTGATTAAAATAAAAGTTTGGGCTCTTTTTGGTTTTGGTTTTTATTTTGTCTTGGTTTCATGACAGATCCTTCATGCATCCCAGACTGGTCTTGAACCCTTCATCCTCCTGCTTCAGGGTCCTGAGTTCAGGGAATATGGGTAAGCATGAGCACATATGGCCTCCACAGTGGACTCTTTCACTGGATTCTGTTGCCGTTATCAGATATCATCAGAAGCCTTATGGTTTTCTATCATTTTAGGGAAGTTTTTTTTTTTTTTTATGGCAATAAATTGGGTGAAGTAGTACACACCTGTAAACACAGTTTCTGGGAGGCTGAGGCAGAAGAAGAGTGAGTTTAAGGCCAGCCTTAAGTCTAAAATCATGAGACTGTCTCAAGACAAAACCAGATGCATAAACACACACCAGCCCACATCCTCCTTGCTACTACAAGACAAAACAAAACAGAAGAACTGAATGAAACATAAATCCATAACACAAACAAAAAACCTAGCAACGAATGATTCATGCTGCATTGATTAATTAAAAAATTGTATAAACACTTACTATTTAGGTCTACGGTTATCTCTAAGAAAAGCATTATAATATTCTCTGCTTTGGAAGCCCAAATATTTCTGCGATCTACCAACAGAAGGTCCTTCAGCCTGTACCCAGGGGGAGTGTAACTGGGTCATATGGTGGTTTGAAAAGTCTCCCATTTTTAGGTGTTAGAAGAATCTCGGTACATAAGCATGTATGGAGGGACCTCATACACAGTTACTGTGTCCCTCTGCATTACTGCCGATAACATGTAACAATTTCTCTCCCTTTACTTCTTAATTAAGTATTTGTTGCCATTCATTTCCTTTCCAATAACCATTCTGCCTGGAGTGAAACAGTTTCGAAGCAGTTTTGATTTGCATTTCCCTGGTGCCTAAAGATGATGAGCACTGTTTTCCAAATATTTATTGGCTATTTGCGATTTCTCTTTAGAAGACTATCTGTTTAGTTCATTGGTCTACTTGTTGACTAGAGGATTCTTCTGATTTATGTTTGGAATTAAATTTTTATAGGATCTAGACATCAACTCCTTGTCTGATGCATAGTTGGCGAAGAGTTTTACTATTGTATAAATGAAACGTTTATTCTCGTCTGTTGTTTCCTTGGCTGTGCAGGAGAGTTTTAATTTCCTGTAGCATTGTTTATTAATTTGGGGGATTATCTCCTTTGAGATTAGGGTACTTTGTGGCGAAGTCTTGGCCTTTGTTTAGACATAAGAGTACTTTTTGTACATTTTCTTCTAGTAGCTTCAATCTCATGTCTTATATCAAGCTCTTTGATCCATGTTTAGTTGATTTCTGAACAGGCAAGGGAAGTAGATCCGGTTTCATTCTTCTACATGCAGACATCTAGTTTTCCCAGCATCCTTTGTTGAAGAGAAGTTGGCACTTTTGTTAAAGTGATGTATCTCTGGGTTTGTTTCTAGGCCTTCTATTTTATTCCACGATCAGCATTTCGGTCTCTATGCCAGTACTGTATTATTTATATTACTATGACTTTCTATATAATTTAAGACCAAATATTATAAATGCTCCAGTACTGCCTTTTCTGCCTAGAATTGCTTTGGCTCTCTGGAGTCTTCTTTGATCCTGTATGAGTCTTAGGATTGTTGTACTATTTCTGTGGAAAATGTCATTGGAATTTTGATGGAGGTCATGCTGAATCTGTAGATAACTTTCAGTATTTCAGACACTTTTAGATATTTCTACAATATTAATTCTACTGTCCCATAAGGACAAAAGGCTTTCAGTCTTATGGTGTCTTCTTCAAGGTCTTTGCCAGTGCTTTAAGTTCACTGTTACAGAAATTTTTCATTTTCTTGGACAGATATACTCCTTAGCATTTATAAAAAAAAAAAGTTGTTGAAGTTTTTTTTTTTGTTTTTGTTTTTTTTTGGGGGGTATCTTTCTTGACGTGTTCATTATGGCTACATAGAAAGTCAATTGATTTTTATATGCTGATTTTGTATATTTTGCCATATTTAAGAGTTTTCTTATAGAGTCTCTAGGGCAGTGGTTTTCAACCTGTGGGTAGAGTGACCCTTTCATAGGGGTCACCTAAGACCATCAGAAAACACAGATATTCACATTGCTACTCATAACTGTAGCAAATTTATAGTTATGAAGTTGCAATGATAATAATTTTATGACTGGGGGTCACCTCAACATGAGGAACTGTATTGAAGGGTCACAGCACTAGGAAGGTTGAAAACCACTGCTTTAGGGTCTTTAAGTATAGGATTTATGTCATGAAAATATGGATAATTAAACTTCTTTTTCTGTATGTTTCTCTTTATTTCTTTCTTGCCTTACTGCTCTAGCTAAGGTATGGAATAAAAAACAGAGTGGACATCTTTGTTACACTCCTGAGTTTAGAGGAAACTCTACTTCCCCCAGTTAGTACAACATTGGTTATATGTTCGTTATATATAGTTTGTTCTGTTGAGACGTTTTCCTTGTAGTGCCAGCTTCTCTTAGTCCTGTCTGTCTCTACTGTGATATTTGTGCAATTTCTGCCCTATAGTCTATTTAGACGCCAAATTACATTTATTGATGTGTATTGAACCAACCTTACGTTCATCCCTGGGCTGAGACCAGCTTAGTCATGGTGTATGATAACTTTGTTTGGGAGTTCAGCTTGCCAGTATTTTAATCACATCTTTTCTATGTGTGTTCATCAAGGAAGGTGGTCGGTCTGCAGTTTTGTTTGGTGTTTTTGGCATCCTTATCTAGCTTTGACATTAGGTTAATACTGCTTACACGGAATGAGTTGGCCTGTGTTCCTTTCTATTCTCTGGAACACCATGAGGAACTTAGGTTGTCAGCTCTATTTTAAAGATGTGACAGGACCCAGGCAGCAGATCCCTGGAGGCAGCTCTGCACTGAACCTCACAAAACCCGGCAGAAGTGGGGCACCCAGCAGCTCTGACCCAGGCAGTATCTCTGGTAAGGAGACAGCAACACCCACCCCAAACAGGGAGTAACTGGGACCCACCGAGACCCACTGAGACCCAGGGATTTACTCCTGGCCCGGAGCACCGGCTCCTTCCGGTCTGGGTCGGAGCTCCCAGCAGATCCCAGGCGGGAGCTCTACACCAAATCCCACAGAACCCAGGGGAAGCAGGGCTCCTAGGAGCTCTAACCCAAGCAGCTTCCTACGCAAGGAGGCAGCAACACTTGCCCCAAACCGGGAGTAACTGGGACCCACTGGGACCCAGGTACTCACTCCTGGCCCCAGCACTGGTTCCTTCCGGTTTGGACCTGAGCGCGCAGCAGATCTCGGGCAGCAATATTGCAAACAATCTCACAGAACCCAGAGGAAGCGTAGCTCCAAGGAACTCCAACTCAAGCAGCTCCTTAAGCAAGGAGGCAGCAACACTTGCCCCAAATAGGGAGTAACCGGGACCCACTGGGACCCAAGTACAAACTCCTGGCCCCAGCACTGGTTTCTTCCGGTTTGGGCCTGGGCGCTCAACAGATCGGGCAGCAACTCTGCACTCAATCTCACAGAACCCAGAGGAAGCGTGGCTCCCAGGAGCTCTAACTCGAGCAGCTTCTTAAGCAAGGAGGCAGCAACACCTGCCCCAAACAGGGAGTAACCAGGTCCCACAGGGATCCAGGAACTCACTCCTGGCCCAGAGCACTGATTCCTTCCGGTCCAGACCAAAGCACTGAGCAGATCCTGGGCCCTAGCTCGAACCTCAGCAGCGACACCCAACTTAAACAGTTCTGACACAACCAAGAGAACAGGAAAGACAGGTTCCAGCCAGATACAGCACAGGTAGCACCAAGGAGAACAAGATGGCAAAAGGCAAGAGCAAGAATACAAGGGCCAGCAACCCAGAACACATGTCATCATCAGAACCTAGTTCTCCCACATTAAGTCCTGAACTCCCCATATCACCAGGAAAGCAAGAGTCAGACCTAAAATCACTTTTAATGATGATGATGGAGGACTTTAAGAAGGACATAAATAACATTCTCAAAGAATCTGAGGAGAACACAGGTAAACAGGTAAAAGCCCTTAAAGAATCACAAGAGAACACAACCAAACAGGTGAAGGATTTATACAAAACCATCCAGGACATAAAAATGGAAATAGAAACAATAAAGAAATCACAAAGGGAGACTACTCTGGAGATAGAAAACCTAAGAAAGAAATCAGGAGTCACAGACGCAAGCATTACCAACAGAATACAAGAGATAGAAGAGAGAATCTCAGGTGCAGAAGATACCATAGAAAATATTGACACAACTGTCAAGGAAAACGAAAAATGCAAAAAACTCTTAACACAAAACATCCAGGAAATCCAGGACACAATGAGAAGACCAAACCTAAGGATAATAGGTATAGAAGAGAGTGAAGATTCACAACTTAAAGGGCCAGTAAATATCTTCAACAAAATCATAGAAGAAAACTTCCCTAACCTAAGGAACGAGATGCCCATAATCATTCAAGAAGCCTACAGAACACCAATAGACTAGACCAGAAAAGAAATACCTCACGTCACATAATAATCAAAACACAAAATGCACAAAACAAAGAAAGAATTTTAAAAGCAGTAAGAGAAAAAGGCCAAGTAACATATAAAGGCAGACCTATCAGAATTACACCAGACTTTTCACCAGAGACTATGAAAGCCAGAAGATCCTGGTCAGATGTCATGCAGACCCTAAGAGAACACAAATGCCAGCCCAGGCTACTATACCCAGCAAAACTCTCTATTACCATAGATGGAGAAACCAAGATATTCCATGACAAAGCCAAATTTACACAATATCTTTCCACAAACCCAGCACTACAAAGAATAATAGCAGGAAAGACCCATTACAAGGAGAGCAATCATACCCTAGAAAGAGCAAGAAAGTAATCCACCTCCAACAAACCCAAAAGAAGATAGCCACACAAACAATGCCTCCCCTTTTAGCAAAAATAACAGGAAGCAACAGTCTCCTCTCCTTAATATCTCTTAATGTCAATGGACTCAATTCCCCAATAAAAAGACATAGACTAACAGACTGGATACGCAAACAGGATCCGACATTTTGCTGCATACAGGAAACCATCTCAGTGACAAGGACAGACACTACCTTAGAGTAAAAGGCTGGAAAACAATTTTTCAAGCAAATGGTCCTAGGAAACAAGCTGGAGTAGCCATACTAATATCGAATAAAATTGACTTTCAACTTAAAGATATAAAAAAGGATAAGAAAGGTCATTTCATATTTGTCAAAGGAAAAGTCAACCACATGAACTCTCAATTCTGAACATCTATGCACCAAATGCAAGAGCACCCACTTTCATAAAAGAAGCCTTACTAAAGCTCAAAGCACATATTGCACCTCGCACAATAATTGTGGGAGACTTCAATACCCCACTCTCAGCACTGGACAGATCAGGGAAACGGAAACTAGACAGAAGTACAGTGAAACTAACAGAAGTTTTAAACCAAATGGCCTTAACAGATATCTATAGAACATTTCACCCAAAAACAAAAGAATATACCTTTTTCTCTGCACCACATGGTACCTTCTCCAAAATAGACCATATTATTGGTCACAAGACAGGCCTCAACAGGTATAAAAAAATCGAAATAATCCCATGCATCCTATCAGATCACCATGGTCTAAAGCTGGTCTTCAATAACAACAAAGACAATGGAAAGCCCACACTCACATGGAAACTGAACAATACTCTACTCGTTGATAATGGGGTCAGGGAAGAAATAAAGAAAGAAATTAAAGACTTTTTAGAATTTAATGAAAATGAAGACACATCATACCAAAACCTATGGGACACACTGAAGGCAGTGCTAAGAGGAAAGCTCATAGCTCTAAGTGCATACAAAAAGAAACTGGAGAGAGAACACACTAGCAGCTTGACAACACACCTGAAAGCTCTAGAACAAAAAGAAGCAAAAACACCCAAGAGGAGTAGACGGCAGGAAATAATTAAACTCAGGGCTGAAATCAACCAAATAGAAACAAAGAGAACTATACAAAGAATCAATAAAACCAGGAGCTGGTTCTTTGAGAAAATCAACAAAATAGATAAACCCTTGGCCAGACTAATCAGAGGGCAGAGAGACAGTATCCAAATCAATAAAATCCAAACTGAAAAGGGTGACATAACAACAGAAACCGAGGAAATTCAACAAATCATCAGATCCTACTACAAAAGCCTATACTCAACAAAATTGGAAAATCTGGATGAAATGGACAATTTCCTAGACAAGTATCAGTTACCAATGTTAAATTAGGATCAGATAAACCATCTTAACAGTCCCATAACTGCGAAAGAAATAGAAGCAGTCATTAAAGGTCTCCCACCAAAAAAGTCCAGGTCCAGATGGTTTTAGTGCAGAATTCTATCAAACCTTCAAGGAAGATCTAATACCAATTCTCTTCAAACTATTCCACAAAATAGAAACGGAAGGAACACTACCTAATTCATTCTATGAAGCCACAATTACACTTATACCTAAACCACACAAAGACCCAACAAGAAAAGAGAACTTCAGACCAATCTCCCTTATGAATATCGATGCAAAAATACTGAATAAAATTCTCTCGAACCGAATCCAAGAACACATCAAAACACTTATCCACCATGATCAAGTAGGCTTTATCCCAGGAATGCAGGGTTGGTTCAATATACGGAAATCCATCAACGTAATCCACTACATAAATAAACTCAAAGAAAAAAACCACATGATCATATCTCTAGACGCTGAGAAAGCATTTGACAAAATTCAACACCCCTTCATGATAAAAGTCTTGGAAAGATCAGGAATTCAAGGCCCATACCTAAACATAGTAAAAGCAATATACAGCAAGCCAGTAGCTAACATCAAACTAAATGGAGAGAAACTTGAAGCAATCCATTAAAATCAGGGACTAGACAAGGCTGCCCACTCTCCCCCTACCTGTTCAATATAGTTCTGGAAGTCCTAGCCAGAGCAATTAGGCAACAGAAGGAGATCAAAGGTATACAAATTGGAAAGGAAGAAGTCAAAGTTTCACTATTTGCAGATGACATGTTAGTATACTTAAGTGACCCCAAAACTTCCACCAGAGAGCTCCTAAACCTGATAAACAACTTTAGCAAAGTGGCTGGGTATAAAATTAACTCAAACAAATCAGTAGCATTCCTCTACACAAAGGATAAACTGGCTGAGAAAGAAATTATGGAAACGACACCATTTACAATAGTCACAAATAGTATAAAATATCTTGGTGTGAATCTAACCAAGCAAGTGAAAGACCTGTATGACAAGAACTTCAACACCCTGAAGAAAGAAATCGAAGGAGATCTCAGAAGATGGAAAGATCTCCCATGCTCATGGATTGGAAGGATTAATATAGTAAAAATGGCTATCTTGCCGAAAGCAATCTACAGATTTAATGCAATCCCTATCAAAATTCCCACTCAATTCTTTACAGAGATAGAAAGAGCAATCTTAAAATTCATTTGGAATAACAAAAAACCCAGGATAGCGAAAACTACACTCAACAATAAAAGAACTTCTGGGGGAATCTCCATCCCCGATTTCAAGCTGTACTACAAAGCAATAGTGATAAAAACGGCATGGTATTGGAACAGAGACAGTCAGGAGGATCAATGGAATAGAATAGAAGACCCAGAAATGAACCCTCATACCTATGGTCACTTGATCTTCGACAAAGGAGCTCAAACTATCCAGTGGAAAAAAGACAGCATTTTCAACAAATGGTGCTGGTCCAACTGGAGGTCAACTTGTAGAAGAATGCAAATTGATCCATACTTATCTCCTTGTACAAAGCTCAATTCCAAGTGGATCAAGGACCTCCACATAAAACCAGCTACACTGAAACTAATAGAAGAGAAAATAGGGAAAAGCATATGGGCACAGGGGAAAAGTTCCTGAACAGAATACCAATGGCATATGCTCTAAGATCAAGAATTGACAAATGGGATCTCATAAAACTGCAAAGCTTCTGTAAAGCAAAGGATACGGTCAACAGGACAAAGCGGGAACCAACAGACTGGGAAAAGATCTTCACCAACCTTACATCTGATAGAGGGCTAATATCCAAGGTATACAAAGAACTGAAGAAACTAGATTCCAGACCATCAAATAACCCTATTAAAAAATGGGGTAGAGAGTTGAACAAAGAACTCTCAACTGAGGAAACTCAAATGATTGAGAAACATCTAAAGAAGTGCTCAGCATCCCTAGTCATCAGGGAAATGCAAATGAAAACAACACTGAGATTCCACCTCACACCAGTCAGATTGGCTAAGATCCAAAACACAGGTGACAGCAGATGTTGGCGAGGATGTGGAGAAAGAGGAACACTCCTCCATTGTTGGTGGGATTGCAAGCTGGTACAACCACTATGGAAAGCAGTCTGGCGATACCTCAGAAAATTGAACATGGTGTTACCTGAGGACCCAGCTATACCCCTCCTGGGTATATACCCAGAAGATATTTCAACATGCAACAGGGCCACATGCTCCACTATGTTTATAGCGGCCTTATTCATAATAGCCAGAAGCTGGAAAGAACCCAGATGTCCTTCAACAGAAGAATGGATACAGAAAATGTGGTACATTTACACAATGGAGTACTACTCAGCCATTAAAAATAATGAGCTCATGAAATTCTTAGACAAATGGATGGAGCTAGAAAATATCATCCTGAGTGAGATGACCCAATCACAAAAGAACACACATGGTATGCACTCACTGATAAGCGGATATTAGCCCCAAAACACACAATACCGAAGATGCAACGCATAAACCTCATGAAACTCA
Organism: Mastomys natalensis; assembly: GCA_021653895.1. Lineage (NCBI taxonomy): Eukaryota > Metazoa > Chordata > Mammalia > Rodentia > Muridae > Mastomys > Mastomys natalensis. The sequence goes on from JAJTUV010000381.1 coordinate 325,884, forward strand.
AGAAGAAGGAGGAAGACCAAAGCGAGGGTGTTTTTGTCCTTTTTAGAATGAGTATCAAAAGATTCAACCAGAGCTCCCAGGAGCTAAACCTCCAGCCTGAGAACAGACCGGCAAGCTGTCCTCTGAGAGGCTCTAACCAGCAGCTGACTCAGACAGATACAGACATCCAGAGCCAAACAGTGGATGGAGCTTGAGGACTCTTAAAGAAGAATAGGTGGAAGGATTGTGGGCCCTAAGGAGATAGGAACTGCACAGGAAGATCAACAGAGTAAACGAACCTGAACCCTTGGAGCTCTCAGAGACTGAATCACCAACCGTGGAGCATACCTAATCTACACAGATCTAGCTCCATGGGCTGAACCTAGGCCTCCCTGCACATATGTTGTAAATGTGCAGCTTGGTTTTCATGTAGGTCTCAAACATCTGGAGTGGGGGCTATCCCAAAACATGCAGCCTGTATATGGAGTACGGTCTTCTAAAAAAAAAAAAAAAAAAAAACAGTTGTTCAGTTATTCATGGAATATTATTTTTTATATCTCTTGTATTCAGTTTGCAACTACTTCATTGAGAATTTTTGTATGTATATTCATGAGGGATACTGGACTATAATTTATATATTTTTGTTGGGTTTACACTTGATTTCACTATTTCAATATTATTTGCTTTGTGAAGGAGCTTATTGTGGTTCTGAATTTTTTTAAACATAACTCCAAAAGAGTTGCTTGTTTGAAGGCTCTATAGAATTCTTGTATAAGTATATCTGATCCTTGGTATTTTGCTTGTTTGTTTATTTTCATTTTATTCTGTTTGAATGCTTTTTAAATTTTTTTGATTTGCTGAAAATAAAAATTTAAAAAAAAAAAAAAAGGGAAATTAAAAAAAATAAAGATGTGACAGAATCTCAAAGGTGAATTCACACAGTTCTGGGCACATTTTTTGAAGATGTTTTACTACGACTACATCTTATTATTTATTACATATCTAAGTTGCTTATATTCACTTGATTTAATTTTAATGGGTCACATGTTCATAGGAAATTGTCCATTTCTCCTGAATTTGACATTTTTTTAAAAAATATAATTTTTCAAAGTATTTTTGAATCCATTGGAACTCTAATTTTATTACGTTGAGTCTTCTTTATTTTTCTGCTGGCTTGGCAAAGGCTTGTCAATTTTTTTTTATCTTTTCTTTCTTTCTTTTTTCTTTTTTCTTTTTTAGGTTTTTCGAGACAGGGTTTCTCTGTGTAGCCCTGGCTGTCCTGGAACTCACTCTGTAGTCCAGGCTGTTTTTTTATCTTTTCAAAAAACAAGATTTTTAGTTTGATTGTGTCTATATTTTGTTTCTAGCTTATTATTTTATGCCATTCCTTATTATTTCTGGCTATAACTTCTTTTATATTTGATTTGTTCTTGTTTTGTATTAGTTTATTTGAAATTTCCAACCCCCCCTCTTTCACTACAAGCACTTATAGCTACAAACTCTTTTCCTAGAACTGCCTTAGCCATAAGCCAGAGGTTCTGATAAAGGGTAATATTATTTTAATTTTATTCTAGGCACTTAAACTTTTCATTTTTGATATCTTTAATGACCTACTTTCTACTTCATCTTTTTTTTTTTTTTTGAGACAGAGTTTTTTTTCCTGTAGCCTGGCCTTGAACTCACAGAGATCTGTCTGCCTCTGCTTCCTATGTGCTGGGATCAAAGGTGTGGGTCACCACTGTCCACAACATACTTTCATTGAAGTGTGAGTTGTTCCTTCTCCAAGTATTCTTACTTCGGTTGTTTCTCTTGCTGTTGATTTCTGGCTGCATTTTGTTATGTCTTATAAGATACAAAATTGTTTTGATTATGTTGTCTTTATTAAGACTTGCTTTGTGACCTAGGAACTGTTCTATTTTAGAGAAGGTACCATGGATTTCTTGCAGGAATATTTATTCCATATCTGTTGGATGGAATATATTTGCTCAATGACTGTGGTTTCTCCTCTGTAGATAATGCACATTTTATGTGCTGCTGGCTTAGTTGTCTGAAATGGTCTTGGTTTGTACTTGTCTTTCAATGTCCTTTATCCTTCCATTAATATTAAGTGTAATCTTCACTGCATCTAGCAATCTGGGTGGTAGTAAATTAATTTAAGGGCTTGGAATTTATAATTCTACACTTTCCTAGACTTTAGGGTTGCTGAAGAGAAATCTGGTATTATTTTTAGATGTCTGCCTTTTAAAGGTAGGTTTGTGTTCTTTCCTACCAGCTTTTAATATTGTTCCTTCAATTTTGTACTTTTGACATTTTGACTAAGGTATGCTTTGAGGTGTTATTCTCTCATCGAGGCTATTGGAGGATTCTCTCTTTTTGCTTTTATGATTATTTTTCTATTATTATTATCTTTTATTAAATTTAGGAAATTCTGATACAATGTCATTGAATAGATGCTCTATGCCTTTAGTTTCTATATGTAACTTCCTTTTTTATACTTTATGGATTCTTATATTTGTTCTATCGAATATATTCCAGAGTTCTTGGACATGTGACCATGCTCACATATCTCTCTATTGCTGGGTGTTGTGTCAATAAAGGATGATACATTTGTTGGTGATTGTTTTAGTTTGATATATTACCCCATTTTGAGCTTTATTCTAATTTTCTTTTGTTGAAATAGATATTTTCATACAATGTATTCTGGTTATGATTGTCCTTCCTCTACTCCTCCCAGCTCCTCCCCACCGCACTCCCACCCAGATCCACACCCTTTCTGTTCTCTTCTTAGAAAACAAACAGGCATCTAAAGAATAATAATGAAATCAGATAAAACAAAACCAAACACACTGTAATAGGATGAAACAACCCAACAAGAAAAAGGGTTAAAGAAGAAGCACAAGAAACACATATAGACACAGAGGTACACACATTCCCACAGAAATCTCACAAAGACACAAACCCAGAAGCCGTCATATATATGCCAAGGGCTTATAATGTTAAAAAAGCCCTGACAATATTATGAGACAAAAACACCTCAACAGATGCTGTTGAGTTCATTTTGTGTTGTCCATCTGCTGCTGGGTGTGGGGTCTACCCTTTAGAGGTAAAGAAAAAGATAGATGGTCATAAATTATTATCTGGGCAAAAAAATGGCAAGTTAAAACAGAAGGACCAATACAAATACAAAAGTATAAAATAAAAAAGTATGAAATAAAGTGAAATAGATGATTTCATGTCATTCATCATTTCCTCCTTACCAGTTAAATGTGCTTTTTTTTTTCACCTCCTCCTTGTTTTAGGCAGTTGAGAGTGTAGGTGGGTAGTACTCCAGAAGGAAGGCTGCTGTCCACCTCTGTGGAACTCTGATCTATAGTGTCCCACTCTGAGGTATCATTTGTCAGCTACCACCTCTAGGAATTTCAGTGTCTGGGGCCTGGAGGTCCTTTGTAAGGTGCAGCCATCCTTGTGTCTATCTGGTTATGTGCTCTCTCTCCTTGTCTGGGCTTCTGACTGTTTTATTTTTCTCATGTCTCAGTTTGTACTTGAGAATAGATGGATCTGGGAGGCTGTACCAGGTTCAATATAGTTTTGTCCCAAGCTGTCATGTGCTGTGATGGCTGTTGTCAGTTGTCAACTTGACTACACCTGGAATGAACTAAAATCCAAGCCGACGGGCAGGGCTGTGATGGATTTTTCTTAATTAGATCATCAGACATGGGAAGGCCCTCTTTAAATCCAGATCATTCGAGGTCAGAAGAAGCACTCTAAATCTGGGCCATATCTTCTGGTGGCAGCATATAAAAATTGTAGAAGGAGGAAGCTTTTGATTTTGTGCCTGCTTGCTGTTACTCTTGATGGCAAGTTTATTCCTTCATTCGAATTATTAGAGCCTAGTTCTTCAGGATTCTGATGGATATGGAAGACTAGCTGAGACATCCAGCCATGTGGACCAAATGCTATTGGATTCTTAGACTTTCCTTCAAGAGACAGCTATTGGTGGACTAGCTGGACCACAGTCTGTAAGGCACTCTAATAAATCCTGTGCACGCGTGTGCATGTGTGTGTATTTGTGTGCATGTCTGTCTGTCTGTCTGTCTATGTTTTTGTTTTATCAACTGTGTTTCTCTAGAGAACCCTGCATTCTTCAGGCTTGTCATTCTATAGGGCTTTTGGAAGTTCTCAGATTTTAGTTTCCATTGCCTTTCTGCCACATTCTACATTGCCAGTGGTATCGCAGCCACCTGTCTGTTGGTGGTGTACCCCACCCTCACTTTTTGTTTGTAAAGTCGGAGGCATGGATGCAACCAACTTCCTCTGTTCACATTTTTATTAAGATAAGAGGAAAACAATACCCTTAAAGATGTTTCTCCATTTTTTTTTTTTAACCCATCGGATAAGCAACAATGACTTATCTGGTTTAATGAGAAGAACGAGAAATGTAGCTACATCTTCCTTCCTGTGGTGCCAAGAATTTAGTGGAGCCTCTTTGTTTGCTTTTGAAGTGGTCAAGAACTACTGGAATTGCACATCGGTCAGAATTTTGTGGAGCTAAAGAGGCAGCAGTTTGGCAGTGGGCTGCTAAAGGGAAGGGTGACCATATAGGCTAGGAAACCTAGGAGGTGATCATTGGACTATCTTCTTGGAGTCAAGATTGCTGCTAATTGTTTCCAAAGACCCCTTTGAAAAACAGCCACTTACTTTGTCAGGTGACTGGCATGATCACGACCACCTGGACCTCCTTTGGCTCTCCTGCCTCCTCCCAACAAAATAAGTCATTTTCTCTGAATATGCACACCCTTGTCACTGTTTATGGAATTAGTTTCCAGGCTTGGTAATAGGTCTTCTGCATATATTGCAGCTGCGAGTGGTTCTCCACACTCGGTGGCTGTGTTCCTATGGCAACAGGTGCATTTAAATTCACAACATTATTCAACTTTTCTTCCTTTCCTTGTCTGCAATTTGGGAACAAGAAAGAGTGATGTTTTTGAGAAGGGAAGATGTTGCCATGAAAGAGATGGGGAAAGAAAAAGAATTTTTAATGATAGGAATTAATAAAATATTCAGTACAAGCAGAATACTGTTTGCTTTCAGAGGATAATAGTGAATGGAGGGATGGTGACTTTGTGGAAGGCACTAAAATAGTCTAAAATCAGGAATAATCCAGCCTTCAATATAGAGTAAAATGTGTATTATAAAGGCAAAAGCTGTTCCAAAAGCAACTGCAGCAAAAGATGCGAGAAGACCAGCATTGGTTTAAGTCTCTCATATCTATCTATAAACTTTTTGTTTGTCTCCCCAAATATGACATTTTTGAGAGACCAGGAAGCTTTACAGAAACATGCTGTTCAGAACTGATACAACCCAAACACTGCTTGGGATGGGCAGTGTCCGTGAGACTGCATAGGTCCTGCTTGTTAATGCTCTGTCAGTGCTGCCTTGGAAGCTGCATTTCATACACAGTAACCTGGAGTGTTAGGAGAGCATTGGACATGCCTTGAATCTGTAGCCTTTCTTGTCATTTAAATCCAGAAATGTAGAGAGCCATTTTTGTCCCCTTGTGTGAATAGGTAAGACATGGGGAAAACAAAAGTCCATAGAGGGTCATTTCCTCCACATAGCTGGACAGGAATGAAAGGATTTTCAATATAAGCCAAATAAGTACATATGTTCACTGAATTTATGTTTTAGAAATTTATTGGGGAAGCTAAGTGAATTTGTTAAATAGGAATTGGGGGAGAAAACAGCTAAATGAAGACTGGAGAAAGTAGACCTACTGGAGCAGTAAGAGCCAAGGAAGGAGTAGAGAAGAAGACAAGATGGGCTTTGAAAGAGAGAGGATGGAAAAAGGAAAAAACAATCAACAAAGAAAAACCCCAAATCAATCAATATCAATCAATCAATCAATCAATCACTCACTCACTCACTCACTCCAACCAACCAACCAAAACCAAACCCAAACAAAGTGTCCTTTAAACTCATTTTGGAAAAAGCAATCAATGAATTGTTATATAAAAATGTATTTTATTTTCCAAAGAAAAGAAAAGCTCGAGGAAGTGGGGTGAGGAGGCTCAGGGTGAAGGAATGCAAGGGCACGCTCATAGAGTGTAAGCGGGCTTTCGGATGTGTTTACTGTGTGGTGCACACCTCCTTTGCTGACTTATCAAGGTCATTTGGGGGAAGAGCTACATTTTTTTTCAGTGTTTTCCAGGTTGAATATGTCCTTACAAATTATAAAGTGTAAACTTATTAAGCGAGATAACTATTAGTGTTTACCTATCCACAGTAACTGTATTCATGTATCTAAATCATATATCTTGAGTTAAAATCGAGAGACAGCTCCTCTTGGAGCCCTGGGAATCTGTCAAAATCAGCCTAGTAGGTCTGGATTTCTCATAGCATCCTTACCTCCTGTCGTGGTTTGCTTCCTCTTCCTGTGATAAGACACTACGAGTAAAAACTGCTTGGGGAAGACAGGTTTTATTTCATTTGTACTTCCTTATCATATCCCATCAAAAAGGAGATCAGGGCAGGAACTCAAGGTGGAATCGGAGGCAGGAACTGAGGCAGAAACCAGGGGAACATTGTTTACTGGATTGCTCCTCATAGCTTGCTCAGTCTGCTTTTTTACACAACACCCGACTAGGGGTGGAATCACTCACAATGATATCGGCCCTCCATCGCCAACCATTAATAATAAAAACAAAACTCCCGTAGACTTGCCCACAGGCCTACCTTGTGGAGCATTTTCTCAATCATGTTTCCTTTTCTCAAATGACTCTAGCTTGTGTCAAGTTGACAAAAAAACCAACAAAACCAAAACCCCTTAAAACAAAACAACTCCCCCAAACAAATGACACACTTTCTTAATCTTAACATGTTGACTTTCTGCTCCTTCTAAAATAGATATTAGTCCCAAAGCTAAATTCTAGTCTTTTATGAGAGGACTATTGTAATACTATGTGGTTTTATGTTTACATATGGGGTAACAAAGCCTATATATTAGAAATAGCTTTTTGATCTTTCTACAAGTCTAGTTTCTCTGACAATTTCCAATGTCATCAAGATAGAACCTTGATCACTAAAACTTCTTGTTCTTTGTCAATGTCCTGGGTGTCAAATGGATACAGAATGAGTCTGTGTGGTGGAAACATCTCAGAAAATAGAAGTTGGTGACAAGTACCATTTGAGCTATGTACAGCATGACTCCATATTAAGAGAAGAAAAGGGAATTGATGTGGAGAAATACAGAGGCAAAATAGAGCCAGGAGGTGACCAGAGTTACTAGTATTTTTGGCCTGGTCCATCCATGTCTCTTATGAGGCTCGTTGTGTTTTACAAAGAAAAAAGGTCAAGGATATGTTTGATAGAGTGAGGTATCATGAGGTGGGAGGGGTGCCTCGGCTGCTGATGTATCTCTTCCCCATGAGGTACCAGTCACACAAATAGAGTTTATTTAGGGCATAGGAAGAGGAGTTGAGAAGGTAATACAGAAAGTGGGGGGAAGGGTACGGGGAAGGGAAGCGGGAGGGGGATAAGGAGAGAGGAGAAGGGGCAGGGAGAGAAGGGGCAGAGGGTAAGAGAGCAAGGAGGGGGCAAGCAGCCCCCTTTTACAGTAAGTCAGGCACACCTGGCTGTTGCTAGGTAAATGTGGGGCGGAGCCTAGAAGGAATGCTAACAAGGTTCGTCTCCATTTCTTGTTCTCTAGTCCAATCAATTTCTACACTTGGATGGAACAGATTTTATTTGCTAAAATTAATATTCTTTAATAGCTACTTGAGACATCTCTGAAAAGGAAAACCACAACAGAGTGTGATTGCTGTTAACCTTGACTGTTACTATGAACATGAGGAGCAAGAAGAGACATGCAGGAACGGGGAAGGAAAGTCAGTTCAAATTGAACAGACACATTATTAAAAGCTCCCTTTGTGGCTGCGCTTTAGTACCTCAACTGAAATTCATTAGGTCCCATTGAATGTGGATATAAGCATGGCCCAGCCTCAGTAGAATGAGGTCAGGCATTCATGGACCATTTCTGCTGTGTCATTTAAAATAAAACCGGGCCAAGCAGCGATTAATGTTCCAATGCCATTACGAAACATAATGAAACTGTTGGCCACAGACAGAAAATGACAAAGCCATTACTGGGTTGACTGTAGTGAACTGCAAACAACACTTCGCTTCGTGTGAACAGTTCTGTTACTTGATGGAAAAGCCAAAGGCCATCACAAAGTATGTTCCCTTGTATGCTTGAAAAGAAGAGCGGGGAGCCCTACCAGGTTTCAAAACACTGAAAACAGAGTGCCATAGTCAACCTCAAAGGGGGGCTTTGTGGAGCAGACTCCTTTCACCGATGGAAAAATGTCAGGGCTTACTTATGTGATGAAAAAGAAGCCCAAACAAAGCACAGATAACATTTGAAAGAACATGTCTTCTGTGCATTTGGCCGAATAAAGGAAGGAAGGAGAGGCGTAGCTCTCTTTCTTTGGTCTTTAGCAGATGAAAGGATCACATGGGAAAGTGGAGTCACAAAGGTAGTTCTCCATGTGGGGTTTTCTATACTGCTTTCTTGAGTCTTCCTCCCTATCCAACCCCTTCCGTCTTCTTTAGATTTTTTAAAAAATATAAATGAAAAACACGACATTCTACTGATAGGAAGATTTCTCACCTAGCAGCACGTTTTAAGGAAAGCCCGCCTTTCACATATGGAGATCAAATTGGTAAATAGAAAAGGAAAGCACCTCAACCTATGTGACTTCTACAACTGGACAGTTCTCTTTATGAGTATTTGTGCACATTGCTTTATGAAGCAGATTTTAGGGTGAAGTAAGTAGGAGAGATGTAGTTAACTATCATTTTTGTAAGTATTTCAAGGGAAGAGTTAACATTTACTGATAGTACCTTTTATTTAGAAAGACCTTCTTCATAAGCAACTCCATGCTCAAGTATACCAAAGTGCACTTACCTAATACAAGAAAAATTGTCTTCATTCTAGCAAATTAGACTTCAATGTCTATGCTATTGGAGGGTACAGCGCTTTAGATAAAGTAAGTGATAGCTTTGACAACACTGTCGCTCTTGGTTTTGCAGTGTGACTCTGAGTGTTAGGTAAAAGTGAACTATATAATATATAATATAATGTATAATATGTAATATATAATATATATTGTATAATATAATACATATTATATATGATGAATAATGATAACCAGAAAACACACTCTTTTAAGCAAAATATGCCATTCTACAGGAACTTTGCTGACATAGCTCTCAAACTTCATTTTCCCTTGCTTCATCCCTGAGCTGTAGATGCCAAGCTGAGAGCGATTTCTACCTATATTTGTACTCACTTTTGGTTGGGGCAGATAATTCACTGAATAGATAGATAACCTTTTGAACTGAGAGGAAGTTGGAAGAGAAAATGAATACAAAAGTATTAATAAATGTATGAAATAAAATTAGTGTATGGCTGACACATAGTGGAAATGGCTATGAATTCTCTTTTTATTGTGAACTTGGAGACCACATGACATCAGATTTTAATGAGTTTTCTTGTTTTTAGTTGTGTCTTCTATTGTCATTACTTCAATTAACACGAGAGACAAATTCAACATGACTTCTATCATCTTGTTAATATCAAGAAAAAAGGCAGTTACCCAATAACTGCCATATGTATTGACACTGACAAAATATCAGACCTTTTCACACTTTTCTATTGAAAATATATATTTTTTGTATAACATATTCTGATCATGGTTCATGCATTCCCAACTCCACCCAGATGCTCCCCACCTTCCTACCCACCCAATTCCACATACCTTTTTGCTCTTTCTTGTTTGAAAAGAAACAGGCATCTAAAAACCAAACCAAATCCCCCAAAACAAATGGGAGGGAGAGAGGAAGGGAGAGAAAGGGGTAAGGAGAATTCTGATGAGTTTTCTGATGAATGATGATCATTCATGCATTACTTCTGGTTGGGAAAATTTAATACTTTTTAAGAAGTGAATGATTTAAAAAACAGATACATATTAGACAGTATAGAAATCAAGACAGTAGAAAAATGGAAACGACTATATTTTCTTTTGAATATGAGAATAAGTATACACACACACACACACACACACACACACACACACACACATATTTATGCAACACAATTTCTTCCTGCCCATTAAGGACTAGCTGTTCTCTTTGTCAAAAATGTCTTAAATGTCCATAGATTTAAGTGACATACAGTATTGAATTTGAATTAGTATTTATAGTGTTTAAAATTTCAAAATAGTTGGCTTAAATAAAAATAAAGTCTTTTTTTTAATCTAAAAACAACCAAACCAACCAAAATAGGACAAAAAAATAAATGAAAAGAAAATCTGAGAGCCAAAGAAAAGTCACATGAAACACAGATACATATGTGCATGTGCACGCATGCCCCCCCAAAACACACACAACACAACACACACACCACACACACACACACACACCACACACACACACACACACAGAGGCAAGCACAGGTATCCTATAAAAATACATAATTGAAAACCATAATATATAAGGGAAAGACCTGTAGTTTAAGAAAAGAAAAAGCCCAGATAAAGCATTATGAAACAAAAATAACAATAAAATATTAATCTCCAAAGAAAAAATACCATTGAGTTTGTTTTGTATTGACCATTTATTGCTGGGCCTTAAGAATGTGTTTTAACCTCAGCAAGTCTGTTAGAGAAAACTAATTTTTTATTTGTGAGTGGTTATCAATTACAGATAGTGTCCAGATTAGGAATGTGGGCTTTTGTTCACTTTCAGTCCTTTGGTAGCATGCAGAGTACCTTCCAGTACCCAGAACACCAGTCAGTAGGCATGAAGGCTCTAGGTAGGTACCAGATTCTTTATTCCCATAGGATCCCCTTTGGCCAATGACTTGATTACATATATTCTATTCCTGATACTGAAGTCTTCATTTGGTGATGAGAGATGTACAGTTGGGGCTTCATCTCCCTTGGTATTTGGTGATTCCACATATATATATATATATATCACATATGTAAGTATTTTAGGAAGTTTCTACTGTGTTAGGCTTCTATTCCTCAAATGGCCCTTAGTTTTAACTGTTCCTTCCCATGTTTCCTCTCTCAGCAGTTCTTCTCTCTGCTTTCTTATCTGACACTCCCATTCTAGTTCCTCCCTCATCCATCCATAGCTATCTATTCTATTTACCTTCCCTAGGGTGACCTATACCCAACCCCTGTGTTTATATAGACAGTAGCCTGCTTATCAATGACTTAACAACTAACATCCACATATAAGTGAATACATGCCTATTTGTCTTTTTGGGTCTGGATTATATCACCTGGGATGCTTTTCTTCTATCTCCATCAATTTACCTGTGAATTTCATGATTGAATTCATTTAAAAAAAACAGGTGAGTAATATCCCATTGTGTAAATGTATCATATTTTCTTTATCTATGTTTTGATCGACAGACATCTAGTCTGTTTCTAATTTCTGGCTGTTATGAATAGAGCAGCAATAAACATGGTTGAGCAAGTGTCTTTTAAGTGGGATGTAGACTCTTTCAGGTATATGTCTAAGAGTGGTATAGCTAGATCTTGAGGTAGATCAATTTTCAGCTTCCCAGGGAACTTCCACACCAGTTTCCATAGTGGCTGTACAAGTTTACATTTCCACCAGCAATGGATGAATGTCCCCTTGCTCCATACCCTCACCAGCATGAGCTGTCATTTGTTTTGTTGATCTTGGCCAGTCTGGCTGATGGAATATGGAATCTCAAAATCATTTTGATTTGTACGTACCTGATAACTAAAGGTGCTCAAGTACTTTAAGTACTTCTCAGCTATTACTGTTTCCTCTTTTAAGAATACTGTTTTGGACTGGAGAAACGGCTCAGCAGTTAAGAGCACTAGCTGCTCTTCCAGAGGTCCTGAGTTCAATTCCCAACAACCACATGGTGGCTCTCAACCATCTGTAATGGGATCGTGATGCCCTATTCTGGTGTGTGTGAAGACAGCTACAGTGGACCCATATAAATCAATCAATCATCAATCAATCAATCTTTTTTTTTTTTAAAAGAATACTCTGTTTTAATCTGTATCCCATTTAATTGGGTTGTTTTCTTGATGTCCAGGTTTGTTTTTTATTTTATTTATTTATTTTTAATTTTTTAAAAATTTATATATTTTAGATATCATCCCTCTATTGGATGTGTAGTCAATAAAAAAAAAATCTCTCCCCATTCAGTAGCCCACCTTTGTCCAAATTGTGGTGTCTTTTGCTATACAGAAGCTTTATTTGGAAACACACACAAAAAAACCCAGGATACTAAAAACAATCTTGAATAATAAAAAAAATTGCTGGAGAGGTATCATCAGCCACAATTTCACTTCAAAAATTTTAATAATAACATGGCATTGGCATAAAAACAGATATGTAGCTCAATGAAATTAAGTTGAAGACCCAGACACATATCTGAACACCTGATTTCTGATAAAGAAGTCAGAAACACACAACACACACACACAACACACCACACACACACAAAACCCACAGCATCTTCAAAAAAATGGAGCTGGTCAACAAGATGGTTGCTTGTAGGAAAATGCCAACAGATCCATTCTTATCACTTTGCACAAAACCCTTCCTTCCACAATTGCTTTTGGTCATGGTGTTTTCACTGTAGCAATAGAAACCCTACCAAACACACCACATACTGCAGTTTCTAATCTGTTAGGATATTGCAGTTTCCATCACCGGTAGTTTGAAATCATCTTCCTAAAATGCTAAAATTGCTACTTGTAGTTAGAAGTACCACACACTGGCTGCATTCAATACTAAAAGACCTTTTTCTATCAAGTGCTCTATTATAAGAGTGGCATGAAACTAGAGAAAAAAAAAGGAAGAGTAGACAACTCTTTAAAATCAGGGTGAAGAAAGCAATGGACTTGGTAAGATCAATGAGACCTACTCCATTATCTCTTGTTACAACTGTTCAACAGTTTCTGATTCTTAAGATTTGAAAACTATTCAGAATATTTCTATGTAGGCTTAAGGTTTGTTGGAAGAATGTTTACATAGGGTTCAAAGCCTTTATGATTATCATTTTATTGCACAACTTTCATTGTTTATGTTCTGGCTCAAGTTTTGCCAACTTGACACAAGTTAGAGTCATTTGTGAAGGGGGAAATTCAATTGAGAAAATGTACACATAAGACTGGCTTGTGGACAAGTCAGTTGTATATTTTCTTGATTGATGATTGGTGTTGGGTGGTATCATCCCTGGGCATGTGGTACTAGATTATATAAGAAAGCAGACTGAGCAAGCCATGAGGAACAAGGCAGTAAGCAACGTTCTTCCATGGCTTCTGCTTCACTTCCTGCTTCCAGGTTCCTGCCTTGAGTTCTTGTCCTCAATTCCATCAATGAAACTGGAAGTGACTCTTCAAGTTGTTTTTGGTCTTGGTGTTTTATCACAACAACGAAAAACCTAACTATGCTCTATCTCTCACTCAGCATTTTCATTGTCTTTGTATGTTTCCATAAAATGATAAAAAAATGATAAAAAAATTAAATTTAAGCATTGTTTTTAAAAAGATAGTCCTCAAATAATTATTTCAATTCTGTGCCCAGAAGAGACAGATGGAACACAAAGTGTCCTTTCTGATGTGGGGCCATAGCAATGGTTATTTCTGTGTGGGTGTTTTCCATAATAGTAGTTCCTAGGCTTGTACTAGAACCATCATGTTTTCTTCACCTGATCTCGATATCAGAATTTGCCAGATGGCAGACTATAAATAGAGGTTCAGATGAGGATAATGCTACTATGAAAAATTATCTATTTTTCTCAGTCACTGTATTTAATGCCTTATATGTTACATAGCCACCCATCTCTCCTAATTGTAGGAATATGAAGGCATCCCAGTAGTGGACATCAATTATCAAGTTGCCTGTGTTTATCTAAGAACAGCAACTTCTTAGAGTAAGCGTAAGGAGGTGTCTTAGCTACTCATCTCTTGCTGTGTAAAGATGTCCAAGGCAACTTATAAAAGAAAGCATTTAACTGGGGGCTTGCCTACAGTTTCAGTGGGTTGGCCTATGTCAACATGGAAGGAGGCAGGCAGGCATGGTGCTGGAGCAGTAGCTGAGAGCTTACATCCTGATTGGCAAGTGGGAGGCAGGGAGAGAGCTAATCGGAAATGGCTTGAGCTTTTGAAATCTCAAAGCCCACCCCTAGTGACACACCTCCTCCAACAAAGTCACACCTCCTAATTCTTCCTAAACTGTCTACCAGTTGGCAACCAGACATTCAAATATATAAGACCATGGCGGGGGGTGTGAAATTCATATTCAAACTACCACAAGAGATCTGTTACTTTCCCTACTTTGTAGGTAGGGAACTGAGGCATGGAACTGCTCCCTACCCACTGGAGGATGCATGGCTGATAGTTAACAAGAGCTAGCATGTCAACCCAGGTTTTGTGTTCCCATAGCTCACATCTTCTATTGTGATTACTTTGGGTTTCTCTAAGTGGTTCTCAGTTGATAATCCCGTTGTTTTCATCCTTCTGAAGTCTCCATAAGCTGACATGTTCAGAGGCTGAGGTGAATGAATCTATCTGTATTTCAGGTTCATCAGGAAGTCTCTTCTCTTACGTGTTGGCCTCAGAGAGTTAGTCAGATAAGTGGAAAGAAGAGCCTTTTTAAAGACTTACAATAAATGCTTCTAAGTAAAAATCTTACCAGCAGGTAAAATACTTGATTTCTGAGTTGGAAGAAGATAAGTCTATTCTGACTGATTTAAAACTATTAAGTCAGTAAAATATACATTTTCCAGAATGTTTACAGTTGCCAAGTATTTGTTACTATATTAGCATCTTTGCACAGTTAAAATTAGAAATATTTATAGGCTTAAAAGTATGGAAAGATAATAGATTGCATATTAATTTTCATGATAAAATTGAACAGTATTCATGGACATTTGCTGTATTTTTCTTTCTCTTAAATTGAATCTTAGTTTGAGGTTAGCCTAGGTTTCATAGCCACATTTTGTCACAAACAAACAAGCAAACAAACACAACTAACCAACTAAACAAAAAAACAAAAAACAAACAAAAAAAAAAGACAGGATGGAGGGGCTGGTGATATGACTCAGCAGTTAAGAGAAATGGCTGCTCTTCCAGAGAAACCAGATGTGGCTCTTGGGAGAGCCATATGTCCCTCACAACCTCCTCATCTGTTATTGATGGTTGGTTAGCTTGAAGCCTATTGAGAGGCAATCTCTTGATTACTGTTAAATCAACATCCTCAGAGTGATGGGGCCATGAACACATTTGACTTTTCTATAGATCCTGTGATGATTTATATATGCTCAGACCAGGGAGTGGCACTATTAGAAGGTGTGGCCTTGTTGGAGTAGGTGTGTCATTGTGGGTGTGAGCTTTAAGACCCTCATTCTAGCTGCCTGGAAGCCAGTCTTCTACTAGCAGCCTTCAGATGAAGATGGTGCACATGCCTGCTTAGATGTTGCCATACTCCCACCTTGTGATAATGGACTGAACCTCTGAACCTGTAAGCCAGCCCCAGTTGAATGTTGTCCTTCATAAGACTTGCCTTGGTCGTGGTGTCTGTTCACAGCAGTAAAACCCTAACTAAGACAGATTCATAAAAGAATGTTGATTCTTCTTCATCTTGGTTAAAACAAGCCTGTTCCAACATGGGCTATTGATAGTCACTGAGAAACAATGATTGTGGCAGATACTTTTTCTAAGTGGCAGAACACAAACATTTTAATGTCTCACTTTCTGTTTGACAAATAAGATAATAATCCAAGTGGAAGAAAAAAAAATTCTAAGGAGTAACTTGTTTACAAAAAGGCAAAAGCGGGCTGTAGAGAAGGCTCAGTGGTTATGGTAGTCAATAATGAGAAATGGAGTTTAGATCACACCATTCACACTGAGCAGCTCAAAAACCACCTGAACTGCAGTTCCAAGGTTTATGATACGCTGTTCCGACCTCCAGGGGCACCTCCACTAGATGTTAAGATAGTACTACACCACAGACCTTGGTGGTACAAACATAGAGAGAGATCAAATGGCAACTGGGTTGGAAGTTTTGCTCATTGCTAGTCAGGTTTTGTGCTGCCAGCAGATGCTATTCAGGCTGCTGGGGAAGAATTATTATCAATTGTCTTACTTAACCTGTGGGCCCTGGGTGCGATGATATCTACTAACCAGGCAAGATGAACCATTCGATGCCACAGTGGAAAGTATTTTGCTGGGGTGGGGTGGGGTGTGATGGCTTGAATAAGAATTGCCCTCATAGGTTCATATATCTGAATGCTTGGTTGCTAGGTGTTTTAGTTAGGGTTTTACGTCTGTGAACAGACACCATGACCAAGACAAGTCTTATAATGACAACACTTAATTGGGGCTGGCTTACAGGTTCAGAGATTCAGCTCAGCATCATCAAGGCAGGAATATGGCAGCATCCAGGCAAGCATGGTGCAGGAGGAGCTGAGAGTTCTACATCTTCATCTGAAGGCTTCTAGCAGAGTACTGACTTCCAGGCAGCTAGGATAAATGTTCTAAAGCCCACGCCCACAGTGACACACTTCCTCCAACAAGGCCACACCTCCAAATAGTGCCACTCCCTGGGCCAAGCATATACAAACCA
The DNA here is from genome assembly GCA_021653895.1 of Mastomys natalensis. Taxonomy (NCBI): domain Eukaryota; kingdom Metazoa; phylum Chordata; class Mammalia; order Rodentia; family Muridae; genus Mastomys; species Mastomys natalensis. The sequence goes on from JAJTUV010000381.1 coordinate 342,546, forward strand.
TCAAACTAGTGGTTGGCACTTTTGAAAGGATTAGGAAGTGCAGCCCTGTTGGAGGAAATGTGTCACTGGTATGTGGGCTCTGAGGTTTTCAAAAGCCCAAGCTAGACCCAGCGGCTTTTTCTTCCTGCTGCCTGTGGATCTGGATGTGAACTCTCAGCTACTTTTCCTGCAGCATGCCTGCCTGCATGCCGCCATGCTCCCCAACATGATGAAAATGGACTGAACCTCTGAAACTGTAAGCAAGCTCTAAATAAAGACTTTCTTTTTATAAGAGCTGCCATAGTCATGGTGTTTCTTCACAGCAATAGAACACTGACTAAGACAGAATGTAACCTACCACTTTCTGATTATATTTGATGTTCTCTGGACAGGAGGGATGGATACATCTGGCAGTTTAAGTACAGTCAAAAGCCCATAGTTAGGAATGTCATGAACTCTAGTAAAAATGTTACTGCTGTTGTTTTGCCAAATGGATATGATATGTCCATCACATCACCTACTAGAAGTAAAAATGAAATAAAATTATAAAAATAAAAACTCTTTTATAAAAAGTAGGGAAAAAGCACATCATAAAAACTGTTGGATTTGTGCGTATGTGTGTATGCACATGTGTGTGCATGTGTGTGTGTATGCATACATATGTATTTGGAGATAGGGCATCTTGTTTGTCAGGGTTGCCATAGTTGTCCTTGATCTCATTATGTAGCTAATTAATAACCTTGAACTTTTATTGATCCTCCTGCAAGAATAATCGCCTGGTTACTGGAATTAAAGATGTGTACCACTATGTCTGGCAGAATTATTATTATTGTTTTTTAAAAAATATTTCTTTCTCCATCAGTAATAAACAATCATCCTGTTTGCGCTTCCCAAAGCACTATTTAGTAACATTTTTATCCTTATGAAGAGATTATTTTATAAATGAGCTAAGAAATGTTTTATATCCTATTTTAGTGCTTTTCAAAATAGGAAGATTATGTAAAATGACACAAGATGTTACAGATATCAGGAGCCAAATGGAGCTGCTGATTATTTTACTCTGTGGTGATAAGGCAGAGTATCTGATGGGGAAAAACTCAGGGTAGAGGTCTTAGAAGGGCTTGAAAGGATTACGAAAATATCAAGAGATAAACTTGTGGAACCAAGGCTGACTATATTTTTGTAGATTTTTTTTCCCCTTGCAGGAGATGACTAGTGTCAAGAGAAGTAAACAGAAGGCTTACATTTCCCCTTAAATAGCAAATAAGGTGTCTGAATGAATATCCCTGCAGACAATCCACCAAAATTATGTGAGGGCTTCCATAAATTACAAATGGACTAATTCACGAAGAAGTGAATATGTCCAAATAATCTGTAGCATTCAAAATAAGAACTCAGAAAGGAAATGGGGCCCAGAGCATTGCTTTGTCCATGAAGACTTGTTTAGCAAGCAACAGGCTGTGGCAGACACGACGGCAGGATCCGGAACCTGAGAGATCACATCTTCAACCACAAGTACAAAGCAGAGGAAACAAATATGAAGTGGAATGAGGCTATAAACTCTTTTTTTAAAAAATTAATTAATTTATTTAATTATTTAAATCACACCGTAATTTACTTATTCACACAGGGGTTATAAACACAAAAAGGCAGGATGTGGGGAAGGGAATGGCACCAGAGCATAAGTGTTCAGGGGGACTATGGATACCATTCAGAACAGGGCATCAGCTGGGTAAGTTTCAGGTGACAGGTCACTATGACTCTGCCTATGATTCACTTGTCCTTATCTAAGTTGGTACTATCCACAAGGCTACCTATTTACAAGATCTATGACTACTCAGGCTGGTAATTTCCACAAAGCTGCCTGTTTACAATAGCTTATAGCCTTCTGTTCAGTGTTTTTCCACAGAGACTCAAGACTTTGTGTTAGTATGTATGTAGTCAGGCCTATTGCTGATTTTAGGCCTATGGCTGATTGCTTTAGTGTATATGCAGGGCTGCTCCTGACTCTCCTCCCTTCTCTAAGTATAGAGGGGCCTTGGCGATTCTAATCTTGCGAAGGCGGGGATAGAGGCCTGACCTCCAATAATTGAAGGGGACCTTGTAATGGCTCCGGTCCTCCTGTGTTGTCCAGTGAGGCATGAGGGCCATACCCATCCCGATGTCTTTTTCCTGGAGAGGCTATAAACTCTTAAACCTGCCCCGAGGGATGTGCTTCCTCCAGCATCGCTTCATCTCCCCATATCTCTCCAAACGTCACTGCCAACTAGGACCAGGTAAGCATTCAAATACATGAGCTACTAGGGGAATTCTCATTCAAACCATCACAGTGGTTTAGTGAATTTCCAGATTGTTTTCCAAACTATCCTATAGTATATAAAAGCTTCAATTCTCTCTCTCCCCCCTCATTTTGTTAAAATGTGCTATCTGACTTTTGGATTTTTTTTTTTTAATTTTAGGCATTAACATGATATAGTACAGTATGTGTTGTGCTTTGGTTTTCTTTCACTTGGTTAAGTTTTATCCTCATTCTAAGTTGTATTTTTCAGTTTCTATATATGCCCTCTTTTGTTTTTTGTCAGACATTTTGATTTTTATATTGTTGCCTGGGAATATTTTTTTAAATTAATTATTCCATTCGTTTACATCTCAAATGATATCCCACTTCACGGTTACCCCTCCACCACCCCCTATCCCACATCTGTCCTCCCCTTCCCTTTTGCCTGTATGAGAGTGCTCCCCCAACCACCCACACTCTCCTGCCCCACCGCTCCAGCATCCCCCTACTCTGGGGCATCCAACTCCCTGAGACCAAGGGCCTCCCCTCCCGTGGCTGTCGGGCAAGGCCATCTGCTACATATGTGTGTATCTGGAGCCATGGATCCCTCCAGGTACACTCCTTGGTTGGTGGTCTAGGCTTTGGGAGAACTGGGTAGTCAGGCCAACCTATGTTGTTCTTCTAATGGGCTTGCACCTGGGAATATTTTTGTTCCTTTATCATTGAACTCTTTTCTGGGACGCAGTTAACCATCTTGAAGACCTTGCGATTCTGTTGGGTCTTGTCCTTCACATTTGGCAGTACCGTGGCTATAACTAGAGCTAGTCTCCACAACTAGGCAAAGTCCTGTGCTAAGCCCTAGAGACAGAATGTGAATTAAGCAAAATGGTCCTTGTCATCAAAATAAATGTTCTGTCCAGCAGGAGGGAAATTGGAGAGAACAGGAAATTAAAATTACATAAAAGCACAGAATTGCTGTTTCAGCCATAACAATGAGCAATCTAGTTTGAGTGAGGTAAGAGGTGGTAGGTGTTCCAAGCAGGAAAAGTTAAGAAGGAACTAAAAGCTGGAGTGTGTGCTGTGTTTTCAGAGAGCATACAGAGGGCTCATGGTGAGTGCTCAGAATAGGTTCTAATAACCAGGGACAAGCAGGTAGCTCACGGGGAGCCCAGCAAATGGTGAGGGGATTACACTTTATTCTGTAGTCACTGGAAATTGTTAAGCAAAATGGAATTTCATTAGAATTGCTACTGATGCCTACAGAGAATCCAACGCTATTTTCTACTTTCCAATAAATGCATGTGTATTTATGTATAGTATATTTCATTTGGAAAAGAATTTTAATATATCTAAAATACTTGTAAAATAGTATATAAAATTAGCATATTTACATGTTCAGGGAAAGTTTTGAAAATACAAGGGAATCATGTTGATGTCAAACATGAAGACTTCATATGGCAGAAAAGGAGAAAAATAGATAAACAGAGAACACACATGATAATCTTGAAATATGTCAAAGTTCTTTTCATTTTTTAAATATGCACTTAAACTCTTGTCTTCATTTTTTGAGAGAGCATTATTCTTTATTTTTCTGGCTAACTCTATTTCACCAGCATATTCACTAAACTCCCTCAAGCAGCAGTATAACTAAAATATGTATGATTTTACCTTCCGGAATTATTCTTCAGAAAATTTGTTTTCAGCGGCAAAAAAATATATTTTGACATATGACATTACCTCAAGGATATTCTCAGTCACTATTGATTAATACTAAAATGTTTCTGCCATGCAGAAAACAAAGACAAATGAAAGAGCATAGATCCTCTTGAGGGGGAAAGCAGGATATTAAAGAGAAAGAAAAAGCAAGAGTCATGAAGCCAAGACAAACTGTGTGCTAAGCGGCAGCAACTCTTTCATCTTTTAGAGTTTTCAAGTATGTTACAAAATTGTTTATGTGAGATCTTCCCCCGAAATAGTCTTCGCATGTATGCACTCAGTGCTATGAATCACCTCTTAGAACTGTCTTCACTGCGTCCTTTACATTTGGGAATGTGTTTCCATTTTCATTCAGTTCTAAAAAGTTTTGAATTTTCTTCTTGATTTCTGTCTCCCACCCATATATTTTCATTCAGTAGTGAGTAGGGAGAATCTTTTTGTTAGATGTTTCTCTGTCCTACCTCACCTGTCTAAGGCATTCTGTGATTGGTTTAATAAAGAGATGACTGGCCAATGGCTAGGCAGGAGAGGATAGGTGGGACTTGTGGGCAGAAAGAGGAACTCTGGGAAAGAGTCAGAGGGAGGGTCTTGCCAGCTGGAGGCCTGTCATGCAGGGACTGAGCAGAGGTTAGGAGCCACGTGGCAGAAAGTAGATTGATGTAAATGGGTTAATTTGCACTGTAAGAACTAGTTAGGATCAAGCCTAAGCAAAGCCTTAATCATTGATAATTAATGAAAAGTCATTATTAGGAGTTGGCATCTCAGGGACAGTATGGTTTTAAGTGCATTGTTTAGTTTCCATTAGTTTTATACTTTCTGTTGTTGATATCTAAACTTTAATTCATGGTAATTGGATAGGATTCAGGGTGTTATTTTGATTTTTTTTTTTCTTATATAACTTGAGACTTGATTTGTGTCCAAGTATGTGGCTAAATTTGGAGAAAGGTTTTGTGTTTGGGTCAAATGTTTTCTAAAGAATCTGCTAGGTCCATTTGATTTATAATATTTTAACTACAGCATTTCTCTGTTTAGTTTTTGTCCGGATAAGCTGTCTGTTGGTGAGAGTTGGTTACTGAAAACACCCACGATCACTGCATGAAGGTAAGCATGTGATTTTAGCTGTATTAGTTAGTGTTTCTATTATGAACTTTGATGTCCTTATATTTGGTGCATCAATGTTTAGAATTGCAAAATTCTCTTGTTGGGTTTTCTTTTGATGAGTTTGTAGTGTGCAGCACTATCTTCTGGTTAGCTTTGGTAGGAAGTCTTGTTTTGTCATTTATTAAGTCAGAGCTAAGTGTGTATACTCTTGGGTTATTTTCTTGGAATACATTTCTATCTCTTTATGTTGAGATAATGTCTATCATTGATGCAAAGCGTGTTTCTCAGATTCAGCAGGAAGTTGGATCTGTTCTGTTTGTGTGTGTTGTTTTATTGGAACGTTGAGACCATTGATATTGAAAGTTATCATGAGCAGTGTTTATTGTTAGTAGGGTGTGAGTTTTTCCTCTTTCTTTTGCTTTACTGATTATAATTCCTTCTGTCCTTTTGCATGTGGTTAACATCTTTAGATCAATGATTTCTTTCTAGAGTCATCTGTATTCATCTGTAGATAGATACTGCTTTATTTTCATTTTTATTGTGGAATGTTTTTTCTTCTCTGTCAATTGTGATTGATAGTTTTGCTAGGTATAGTACTTTGGTTTGACATCTTTATCTCTTGAAATTAGGTGTAATTCTAATGAGTCTGTCTTTATATGTTATATGTTTTTTCTTGCAGATTTTAATATTCTTTCTTTATTCTGTACAGTTAGTGTTTTGATTATTATGTGTCATGAGGAATTTCTTCTCTGGTGCTATCTATTTGTTTTTTCTATATAGTCGTAGTACTTTGATAGGCATCTCCTTCTTTTGGTTGGGACAATTTTCTTCTATGAATACATTGAAAATATTTTCTCTACTTTTACCCGGGCTTTTTCTTCCTATATTCTTCCTATTTGTATATTTGATCTTTTCATAGTGTCCTAGATTTCCTAGATGTTTTGTGCCTGGACTTTTAAAGATTTAACACTTTCTTTAAGTGAGATATTCATTTCTTCTACCTTGTCTTTGAATCCTGAGGTTCTTTCTTCCATGTCTTATACTCTTTTGGTGAGAACCACCTGAGGTTTCTATTTGACTTCCTATATTTTCACTTCCAGCTTTGTTTCTGGGTAAGTTTTCTTTAGTGTTTCTATTTTTGATTTCTTTTTTAAAATTTTTAATTTTTTTGATTTCATGTTTTAAACTATTTTAGTTATCTCATCCCTTTGTGTTTACATAGACTTATGTGATTTACTTATATTCTCTTTAAAGTACATGCATATATTCATAGTTGCTACTTTGAAATTTTTGCCTTGTACTTGAGATATATTGAATTTCTCATGGTCTATTTTAGTTGGGTTACTGAGTTCTGGTGGAGGTAATTGTTTTGTCTATTAACATTTGTCTTTTTGCATTAGTAATTTGGAGTGTGGAGTCCTGAAGATTGAGGTGTTGAGGTCTGATATTGTCTTTGTTAGGTGAGTGTTCCATTCCTTGTTTTTTGTTGCCCTCTCTAGACGTTAGGAAAAGGTAGTTGCAGTAGGCTGTCTGGAGGAAAGTGCTTCTGCTGGTCGGTGGGTGGCAGAGAAGATTAGAGATGGGCTGGGAGGAAAGGTTGAGAGTGGCTGTGGGAAAGAGCTTAGAGAATCCTGACCACAGCAAGAGGTGGGGGTCCCCAGGGAGTTGGTGGGAGGAAACTTATGCTAGTAGGTTGCAGTAAGACAAAGAATATGTCTGAAGAGACAAGAATAAAAGGACTAGATGAGTCCTTGGTCTGTATACAGAGTTGTGTTCTAAAGTGAATGGAAGTGAGGAGGGAGGAGGGACACTTTCAAGTAGGCTGCTATAGAACTGAGAGATGAAATTGTAAAGGAGGATAGGTAGAATAGTGTGAATTGGTGGCTGTGTTAGTTAAGGTTTCTATTGCTGCAATAAACACCATGGTGAAAAATCAAGTTGGGGATGAAAGGGTTTATTTGGTTACACTTCCACATTATAGTCACCATTGAAGGAATTCAGGATAGGAATGTGGAGGCAGGAGCTGATGCAAAGGCTGTGGAGGGATGGTACTTATTGGCTTGTTCCTCACAGCTTTCTCAGCCTGCTTTCTTATAGAACCTAGAACCACCAGCCCAAGGATAGCACCACCCACAGTGGGCTGAACCTTTTCTCTTCCATCACTAAGAAAATGACTTACAGGTGAATCTTAGAGAGATATTTTCTGAATTGATGTTTTATCCTTTCAGATGACTCTAGCTTGTGTTAAGTTGACATAAGACTAGCCAGGACAGTAGCAAAAACAAAGGGACGGGAATGAACTAAAGGAGATGGTTGATAAGTTCGTTGGAGTCCCCAAAGGTGGAGATAGAGTGAGAAGTGAAGCACCTGCAAGCAGAGTGCTACAGGTCTTGGAGTGAGACAGGTAAGTTTGTAATGGAGGATAGGAAGGAGAGTGAAAATGGCTTGAGTCCCAGCCTGGTGAGGCCACTGGGAATCCCAGAGAGGAAGAGTCTCTAGATATATGTGGCTGACACAAAGGGATGTGAATGGGTTAGCTCTGATTATTTAATGTAGCTACTTAGAGCTATAAATTTCACTGTCTCAGAGGTTTTGTTGTGTTGTGTTCTCATTTTAATTTAGTTCCAGGAAGACTTTTTTCTTAACTCATTCATCATCAGTAATTGGTTGTTTAATATTCACAAGTTATATATTATCAGAAGGTTTTGTTTTGCTATTCATTTTAAGTTTTATTGCATTTAGGCCAGATAGGATACACAGAGTGGTTTCAATCCTTTTGAATATGTAAAGACTTATGTTTTGTCCCAGGATGTGATCACTTTTAGAAAAATGTCTATGTGATGATGAGTAGAATGTATACTCTTTGGTGTTTGGATACGATATTCTGTAGATAGCTATTATGTCCATTTAATGTGTGATGTCAATTGATTCTGATGTTTCTCTGTTTATTTTTTGTCCAGATGAGTTGTATATTGGAGAAAGTGAGTGTTGAAATCACCTACTATTTATGAATTGATGTTATTAATCTTTTTCACTTCACTTTGTCTCCTTTTCATCTTCCATACTGAGATAATTATATTTCAACATGGTGAGAACAAACATACATGAGATCTTCCAAGGGAAGATCTAGCTCTCTTATCTTCCTCTATTATGATTTATAATTATTGTGAATAAAAATACTCTAATACAAGAAAATTTAAAAACTCCAAATCACATGTAAGGAAAGCATTTTCAAATATTGCATGGTGGAGTTATATTGCAAATGTACATTAGTACTGTCGGGCCCTCTAATGGTTAACTTGATTGGTATAGTGTTGGATTTAGAATTACAGTGAGTTATGAGCTTTAAACAGGACAGAAATGTCGATCTATCCAAGCAAACGGGTAGAGCAGTTAAGGATTTTTCATTACAAGTGAGCCATCTCCACAGGCTTTCAAGATTAGGGCATCGATAAAATTGTGTACAAAGCTATAAAAAATGGCTCTTTGGAGATACACACTTTTCCAGAAATCAATTTTACCCCACCACATGCCTCTAAATCATATTATAAAAGGTAAAATCTTAGGGTTTGAAGGGAACAAAGGAGGGCATTTATTCAACTAATCTGTCTGCTGATAAGACTGTAAAAAATCCTATTTGAGATATTATTTTGTTTTGTAGGGCTCTCAATAAAAGAGAAAAATGGAATTTCTTAGAATGCCCAACTAATGTTGAACTACCTGAGAGGTAGAAACCCTTTTCACTCTATGTTGTTGGTTGGCTGTCTTTCCTTTCTGCCCCTTCATGTTTCCATATTGAAATATCGGCTCACAAAGAAATATTAGGAAATTGAGTTTTGGGAAATAATTAGGCTGTAAAATTGGTGTTTTCATTATGAGATCTATGCTGTAACAAGAGAGACTCCCAATGCCCACATATGAAGATACATGAAAAGGGCAATTTCAGATGTGAAAGGGTCCTTTTTAGAATCTGACTATCCTAAAGCCCTAAATTCAGAATTCTAGCTTCCAAAATTTGGAGTTCTTTAAGAAACAACCCAAAATATGTTTTTTTTTTTTAAAGCTATCAGTTTATTGGGATATATCATAGCAGCCAAAGTATACCAAAACAAATGCCCTTAATATCTTTGAAGAAGAATGTTATATTTGTCCATAGACTTTTGTTTTCCTTCTGAAAAGCACTGTTTTTTAGTATTTTCTTTGTAGATGTTACTTGCTCGTAGATATTCTTTAAACACATTTGAATTTGGAATAAATCATTTCTAAATTTCATGCATTATTTATTCTCTGTGAAGCTCAGAATAGTGTATCCTCGTGTGGAAGGCAGGGATGTAACTAAGGACTTGGAGAGTTTGGAACCTTGACAGAGAAGGAGAAAAAAATATCATGCATGATTTTTATTTATTTATTTTATTTATTTATTTTTATTTATTTATTTTTATTTATTTTTTTATTTTTTAGACTCCTTTCATTCTCATATTATTATTAGTTTTTAAATATTTTGTTTGCTGCTGTAAGAAATAAGGATAACATGGAACACGATGCCTCAACAGAAGAGAGTGGACTGAGGTGGGAAATAGGAGAGCAGGGATTTCATCCACTCTGCCTTATTTGCTCAGGGCCATCAGGGACAACATGAGCTATACTGGACTGTGTGCTTTTAGTAAGACAGTGACAGCTCCTTCTTCATGAAGCCTCTGATAGGTAATCATTTCTGGATACAATAGAAGCCTATGACCTATATCTTCTTTATGCAAAATATATAATATATTATTATATATAATTATTTATATATATTTTATTATATTATAATTATATATAATAAAATATATAATGCCATTTACACATTTTATTTGAGTCTGTGATTTAGACCCATGCTTGAAGGCCATATGGCCCCCATGTAGGGTTTATGTCCATTCATAACTTTAGATACAATATAACTCACACTGAAGAAAAAGATAGTTGAATTACATAAAACTTGTCCTCCTCCTCTATTCAGATTCACAATGAATGAAAATATGAACGCAAACAGAGTGATTTCTGGGTGACAAAGTCACAATGGGACTGGGTGATGGGTTAGTGCTGACATGTTGGAGAAGAAAGAAAAAAAATATCCAGCATGGAAAAAAATCATTTAATTCATTAACAGAGAAGGGGAAAGGGGAACAGAGTGCAGAATAAAGACCTGCAGTGAGCAAAGGAGGAATGAATGAAGCAGTTTATAGAAGCTCATTGATACAGTCTCGTCCTGCAATTTGCCCCTGTTACGATTTGAGCGTGAATTGTCTGCTAGCAGCTTATGCGTCTTAACAGTTGGTACGCAGACGGCATCCCTGTTTTGGGAGACTGTAGAACCTATGAGTGAGTCTATTGGGCCATGCACTGGAGTAGTGAGCACCCATGATCAAGAAAGATCAAGCTTACAGAAGTTTCTGTCTCCACCAGTGTATAATCCGAGACCATGGCTAGACTTGGGTGACCAACTTCTTGGAAGCCTGTATCTCTGTGTGCAGATGGAGACAGATCACCTGAAAAGCTTAATACCCCTTGTTTTTTCTTAAGGCTGTGCTAAGGAGGAGACCCTGTGACGTGAACATATGTGGGTCTGAATCCCTGCAAAGAAACATCTTGCAGAGTCTTGAGGTCATGCTTCCTGAAAAAAAGAAAGTTGGGGTTTTCATTTGAGCATTGGTAATTTAATTCCACCTAGAGTTTGAAAAGGCAGCTGAGTGGTGACTTTCTTGGAACCAGTATGTCCCATGAGATGAATAGGTGACAGAGAAGTCTTCCATCAGGGTTGCTCTCTTTTCTCCCTCTGTCTGCAGTCTGCCGGGTGGGTGTCTCCAGCGTGACAGCCGTGAGCATCTAGTGTGGGTTGGTCTGTCTTGAGGAGAGACTGGATTAAGTACTGGGATTTGCACAACTTACCCGTGACTTCTCCCTTAGGGTTTCAGTGCTGTGAGGAGACACTGTGGCCAAGGCAACTCTTATAAAGGAAAACATCTAATTGGGGCCGGCTTACAGTTTCCGAGTTTTAGTCCATTATCATCATAGCGGGGAGCAGAGCAGCATGCAGGCAGACATGGTGCTGAAGGAGCCAAGGGTTCTATATCTTGACCTGCAGGCAGCAGAAGGAGGAGTACCTATCAACACGGCAGATTTTCTCATAGTTCTGGGGTGGGCCGTACAAGGTCAATGTGTTAATAGGTATTATTTGTTCTGAAGTCATTTCTTTGCCTTGCTTTCTCTCTGGGTCCTTACATAGTTTTCCTTTGTGTTTTCTACTCTGCTCTTTGATATCACTTAAATGTAATCGTTTTTATAGACCTAACTCTAAATGTTTTGAGGGATATAGATGGGTCCCTATACTATTCCTACAAAGCCATCTTTACAGGGGGCTCACCTTAGGTAATATGCCCCTTCTAGATTCAGAGGGAGAAGCAACTAGATTGAGTACATGGATTCCCACTTGAAAATCAGCCGTTGCCTTCAGTATTAGCATAAATGGCTTCTGGCCAACTCAAGTCAGCAAGCACCAGCACCGAATTCACTTAGAAGCATACATTAGGACTCTAACATCAGTTGAAGTTGTTTTTGTGATAAATAACTAAATGCATAATGAACTAGAAAAGGAAGCAAAAGTTTGTTTGTTTGTTTATTTATTTATTTATTTATTTGCTATTTGCCTTTGAGACAGCATTTGTCTTATAGCCAGCCTGGACTTGAACTCACATCCTGTGTCTGTTAGATTCCTAGGGGCTAAGATTGTATATATGCTCCACCATACCTGGACCCAAGAAATAGATTCTTAAGTTAGATTTTACATTTTCACTTTCAAGGAGAGAATAATGTTATCACTGTTTAGTAAACAGGAGAATATATCACAGCTTAACCAACAAACTTTCTACAAAGAATAGCAACCTCAGAATATGTTATTTCTGTTAGCTACCTTACGCTTGGAGTAATTAAACATTTTAGACCAGAGGAAAATAAAAGCAATTAACTTGAGATATGGATTTGTTTACCTGTCTTTTAAAATGCGTTTGGAACCAGAAGTGATGTATTATTGGTTTATGTTGATCGTAAGTGCCACAGTGGAGAGAGAAGCTCACAAGATGCTAGACTTCATTTTCTGAAGGAGCAGAGGAGTTCAGCCTTATGGAAAAAAGACTGACCCTGACTGGGGTCACTCCAGTTACGTTATTCAATCATTACACAAAATTAATTCAGGCTGGGAAAGGTTCCAACTACCAAAGTTATCTTGCCCTTGTTGCCTGAGAGACCAGACAACCCACACAAATCTCTGTCCTTTTTGACCATGGCTACCCATAACCAAAGATAAGAACTCCAGGTTTTCCAGGAGCGTCTGAGGACCAAAGTCTGTGCAGCTGTAAGCTCTCACGTAGTACCAAGTACAGACTTTCCCAGGAGACGTTTCTTCAAGGATCAAACAGTCTCAAAACAATTTCTCAGCCTTTTCTGATTAACCCAAACATAGCGAAGGCGTTGGTGAAACATTCCACTCAAAGCCAGACACAAAGGCTTTGATTTACATGCCACTTAGAGTCAGACATAAAGGCTTTACTATGCTATACTACAATAAATTCTCTCCATACGATATCTTTTCTAACCATATTTCATCCAAATAAAGAAAAGAAGCAAGTTAAAAACTCCCCAATATGCAGATAAAGGAATATAATAGGGAGGAAGTTTTATCTGTTAAAGACGGGAAAGATCTAAATGTGAAAGCATATAAAATTACAGAGGATGGCAAAACATTTAAAATATTTGCCACCAAATTAGTGACGATATCGACTACTAGCATTCACATGCTTGCCCCCTAAGCATGCCTGGAGTTGTAAGAAACTCCAGTTACTTTTTCGTTCTGTGGAAAGATACAGGACCGGAAGTAGCAGGGATTGGAAACACTTCAGTTTTTGCTCATTTTTCTCTAATGGCTTAATAGGTAAAGCTAGAGTGAGGAAGAAATTATACAACAGTTAATAGAGACGTTATAGAATGCAGTGTCTATTTTCAAAATTATTTGATTACAAAACCCAGACTTGCCTCATGAGAGGAAATTTGTTCATTTTTTTCTTTGTTATAAACTGGGAAATGTTCCCGCAAGTAAAGTTAAAGGTTCACATATTTTACATATTCGTTCATACATATTCTGCTTTAAGACAGGGTAAGGACGTTCGTAAAATTACCTTTAAAACTTTCTGAAATAGTTTAAATATGTTTGGAGGGATGGCCTTCTAATGAACCTAACAGATGTTTCATAAAAATTACAGCACTTGAGTGAATGCTCCAGCATTTTATACTGGTCCCTGAAGATTAATAAGAGCCTAGTTATCTGTGAGAAAGTGAAATAATTGGTATGCAGCCTGAGAATCAAAAATGTCACATCCCGACAAAGAGAAAGGTTTGACTGACTTGTCCTTTTGCTCCAGCTCTCTCCTCTTCCTCCAACTCCTTTCAATTTCATTTCTCCCTTTCCTTCCTTCCCCTTTCCCTCTCTCCCTCCTCCCTCCTCCCTCCTCCCTCCTCCCTCCCTCCCTCCCTCCCTCCCTCCCTCCCTCCCTCCTCCCTCCCTCCCCCTCCCTCTCCTTTCTCCTTCCCTCTTTTTCACCTTCCTGATCATGTTGTATTAAGAAATGAAAAGAAGTCTTTCTTTGGTAGTTTAGACCAAGAGCAATCCCAATTTGAACTCTCCACTGTAGAAGAATTTTAATCCAGCAACATGGCTACCTTGGCAAAGGATCACATGGAAAGACCTTCTAGGTCTATGTGATCCAGCTGGAATGCAGACACACTCTTGATACAGTGTGATCTGGTTGGAATACAGCCCCCCCCAACTCTAACATTCATAACATACTTTTTATATGAGTAAGATTTGGGAATGCCTTAAATTTTCAACAATAAGGGAATCAATCAAATAGCAAAAATAAACAAATATAAGGTAGTCATAATGTACTGTAATGTAAAATACAAGTGAGCAAGAATGGTACTGCTGCACTTTTGTTAAAAAAATATTTTTAGAATAACATCAAATTGTATGAACTATCATAGATAGTTCATTGTGTATCATAGGTAGATCATTGTGATCTACCACAAGCTGTATTTCTGGAGTCCTTTTCTGAATTTATACATCTTTGTCTTTTTTCCCCCCCATCAATTTATTCATGCACTTTACATCCTGTTTGCAGTTTCCCCCCTTCTTCTCCTCCTAATCTCACCCTCTCACCCCCTTCCCTTCCCCCTTCTCTTCTCCTCAGAGAAGGGGAGGCACCCATGGGTACCACCCCACCCTGGCACATCAAGTCACAGTAGGATTAGGCACATCCTCTACCACTGAGGCCGGATAAGGCAGCCCAGGAAGGGGAAAGCTGTCAGCAGAAAGCTGTCAAGTATCCTACAACTCTGGCATCTTCACATCTTGGGATCTCCAAGACAACTTCAACCTTACAGCTTCTTGTTCCAGTGTCTGGCATCCACACATGATTTTCTGAACTCCTCCAAAGAACTCGGGTCCCTTCTCCTCATCTGCCCTCTGTAGCGTTTTAGGCTCTGATTAACTACACTTCACTGCTGCTGCTGCTCTTGGTGGTCATCTCATGGTACTGGCATCTCCAATAAGCTGGGTCTTCTGTTGCATCCAGGCTTCACCAAAAGCTTCTTATAGACTTTCTTCATGGTGCCAAGCCTCAACTTCTTTGCATGATCCCTTCAGTCTTGGACTGTCAACTGCAACTGAGGCCATATCTTCACTAATGACTTCCCTGGCCTCTCACAGTGCCAAGCCTCAGCTGATCTCCATGACACCTTCATGCCTTCAAATCCATATCACCTGGGTGATTATTACACATTACCAAGTCCATCTGCAGCATGAGGTACAATATTGTCTATCTCTGGAACACAAATATTTCCCAGAAGATTTCACTTCAGTGATGCTGGCCTCTTTTTAATCATCACTAATTTCTAAGCTCCAGCTAACAAGCATCAATTGTCCCAGTAGTCCCTTCCATTCTTGACTCTAAAGTCAGAACCATGTGGCTAAAGCTGCCAAGTTCTGCTGCTTGCTGGGGCAGGAACATGCCCCTCTTGTTCTATT
This sequence comes from Mastomys natalensis, assembly GCA_021653895.1. NCBI lineage: Eukaryota > Metazoa > Chordata > Mammalia > Rodentia > Muridae > Mastomys > Mastomys natalensis. The sequence goes on from JAJTUV010000381.1 coordinate 357,734, forward strand.
CCATTATCACCAGTTTTCTGTTTTCCAACTCCTTCACTGCCTGAGCTTGGCTGTCTTCTAACTTGCTCTGTAGACAGACCTTGACCTCAGAGATCTGCCTGCCTCTGTCTCCCGAGTGCTGGGATTAAAGGCATGAATCACCATGCCTGGACCTAAGCTTTTATTTATTTGGAACTTGCTCTGTACTAGGCTGGCCTTAAACTCAGAGATCAGTTTGCTTCTGTCTTCTGGGATTAAAGACATGTGCTGCCATGCCAGGACCTAAGCTTTTCAAGGCCACTGTTCTTCAAGATCTGGAACTAAATCCTGTGTCTTTTAGCCTCAAGATCTGGATCATAGGAATGCCTTCCATTTCTGAATTGTAGTTAATAAACCAGGTAATAATAACTCCTAATACAATATAAGTATCCTTTGTTCAACTACAAATGCATAAACAATAAACCTGGCTGAGTGGGATCTTGCCCCTAAGTCGCCACTCCCTTAATTCCACTTATCCTTCAACATAGGATTCAGCTCCATTGCATTTTCTGGTGCCACTGTAATACTTAACTATATATTTTGTAATTTTCCTTTCTAAGCTTGCAACACTTGATTAAAATGTTCTTCATAAGAGTGAACCACAGGACAGAGTCTAAATTTGGGTGATTTGAGGCTTCTTTGTCAATACAATTAATCTGAATCTCTTCATCTTAGTCTCAGGCAGACTCTTTGGACAAAGGCAGAAAGCAGCCACATTCTTCACCAAATATGACAGGAACAGTCTCTAGGCCACATACTAAAATTATTCCCCTTGAAATATCTATAGCCAGACCCCCAACGTTCAAATCACCCTCAGCCCACTGTCTTCTATGTTTCTACAACTGGCCCATTAAGCTCACTCTGTTGTATTAGTAAAATGTTCTGTCTTGGTGGTTGTACAAAATTATAGCAGTGCAGTATAATAGCTTTTTGCTTACATTGAATGACTTATGAATGTAACATATATTGTTGTAGAGAGAACATCTTGTGTATTGTATGGATGCATCACCTGTTAATTAGAAAGCCTATGCCTATGGCTTAGGGAGGAAATAGAAGATAGGACATCTGCGAGGTGAAAGAATTCTGGGAGAGAAGGAGGTGAAGAGATTCGCTGGAAAGATGTGACCAAGTAAAGAACTCACTGTCCCAAATGAATGTATTATTTATTGTGTCTTACACTTAAGGCAAAGTGTCCCAAGTTTTCCCCATAAATGTGGCAAATGCTGTCCTTTGTTCTTTCATGAAGAGGGAACAGCAGACGGTGGGCTTTGAACTTCCTCCTTTCTTATTTTTTTTTTTTTTCTTTATTTCCTGTTCTTTTACTGTCTGAACTACTTGTAGAAGTCTGCTGATGAAATTTTGCTAATCTGGGATTAAGGGACAGGGACTTCCTCCTTTGCTCATGAAACATCTTTTTATCATGTATTCCTTGGTATTTGTTTATTGAACTTTTTGATTAAATTAAACATCTTTACAGCAATCCTGTTTTTATTTGTTATTGTAAATCTTTTTGATTATTTATTATATTTGTTTTAGGACGGGTTACTTTCTGTAGTGCTTTCTGGTCTACTCATTTGCCTGAAACAGATTTCTAGATGCTGGGTTTTAAAGGATTCAAAGCTTGATTTTATAAATAACACTATTCTGATCCTTTGGGTCTGATACATTAGGTGCCTTTCAGTTTCTTCCTATTGCAAAATAAGTGCTTGTTTTAAAGTTGAATAGTGTTTTTTATGTAAATGAACCATATTTTCTGTATCCATTTTTTGGTTGAGGGACATCTGGGTTGCTTCCAGTTTCTGGCTATTGCAAATAAGGCTGCTGTGAACACAGTGGAGCAATGTCCTTGTGGTATGTTGGAGCATCTTTTGGGCACATGCCCAGGAGTGGTATAGCTGGGTCTTCAGGTAGAACTATTTCCAGTTTTCTGAGAACCTCCAGATTGATTTCCCAGAGTGGTTGTACCAGTTTGCAATCCACCAGCAATGGAGGAGTGTTCCTCTTTCTTCACATCCTTGCCAGCATGTGCTGTCACTTAATTTTTGGTCTTAGCCATTCTGACTGGTGTAAGATAGAATCTCAGGGTCACTTTGATTTGCATTTCCCTGATGACTAAGAATGTTAAACATTTCTTTAAGTGCTTCTTGGCCACTAGAGATTCTTCTGTTAAGAATTCTCTGTTTAGTTCTATACCTTTTTTTATTGGGTTATTTGATTTTTGGAGTCTAATTTCTTGAGTTCTTTGTATATTTTGGATTTTAGTACTTTATTGGATGTAGGGTTATGAAGATCTTTTCCCAATCTGTAGGTTGCTGTTTTGTTCTATTAACAGGTGTCCTTTGCCTTAAGAAACTTTTCAGTTTCATGAGGGCCCCATTTATCAATTGTTGATCTTAGAGCCTGAGACATTGGTGATCTGTTCAGGAAATTTTCCTGTGTCAATGTGTTTGAGGCTCTTTCCCACTTTCTTTCTGTTAGTTCAGTGTATCTGGTTTTATGTTGAGGTTCTTGATCCACTTGGACTTGAGCTTTGTGCAAGGTGATAAATATAGATTATTTGCATTCTTCTACATGCAGACTGCCAGTTAGACCAGCAACCATTTGTTAAGATGCTTTCTTTTTTTTTTTCCCCCCACTGTATGGTTTTGGCTTCTTTGTCAAAGATCAAGTGTCCATAGTGTGTGGGTTTATTTCTGGGTCTTCAATTCTATTCCATTGACTGACCTATCTGTCTCTGTACAAATACCATGTGATTTTTTTTTTTTTTATTATTACTATTCTCTGTAGTATAGCTTGAGATCAGGGGTGGTGATTCCCCAAGAAGTTTTTTATTTTTGTTGTTGAGAATTGTTTTGGCTATCCTGAATTTTTTGTTATTCCATAGAAGTTGAGAATTGCTCTTTCTAGCTCTGAAGAATTGTGTTGGAATTTTGATGGGGATTGCATTGAATCTGTCGATTGCTTTTGGTAGGATGGCCATTATTACCATGTTAATCTACCAATGCATGAGCATGTGAGTTTTTTCCATCTTCTGAGTTTTTCTTCAATTTCTTTCTTCAGGGACTTGAAGTTCTTGTCATACAGATCTTTACTTGCTTGGTATGTACTCACTGATATGTGGATATTAGGCAAAAAGTACAGAATACCCATGATGGAACCTCCAGACAGTAAGAAGTTGAACAAGAAGGAAGGCGCAAGTGAAGATGTCATCCCACTTAGAATGGGGAACAAAATAATCATGGAAGACAGAGGGAGGGAGAGACCTTGATGAAGTGGGAAGGAAATGGGTGCAGAATCAGGTGTGGGGGGAGACAGAAGGAGCCCAGAGGACCAGGAGAATAAATGGAAATATGCAGCTGCCAGGGTTAGATGGGGACCCTCTAGAAAGTCCCAGAGACCTGGGATGTGATATGACTTCCCAGGGAAATTTAATGTCTGAAATTCCCAATGCTGGGAAAATGGAACCTGAAGAGACTACCTCCAGTAGATAGACAGGGCCCCAGTGGAGGGATGGAGTCACCAACACACCTTCAAAAATTTTGACCCAGAATTGTTCCTGTCTAATAGAAACGCAGGGACAAAAAATGGAGCAGAGACTTAACGGAAAGGCCATTCAGTAACCAGCCCAACTTGGGATTCATCTCATGCATGGGCACCAAACCCTGACACTATTACTGATGCCATGTTGTGCTTGCAGACAGGAGCCTAGCATGGCTGTCCTCTGAGAGGCTCCACCAGCAGCTTATTGAGACAGATGCAGATACTCACAGAAAACCATTAGGCTGAGATCAGGGAACCCTATGGAAGAGTTAGGGGAAGGATTAGAAGAGCTGAAGGGGAGAGTGACCCCATAGGAAGACCAGCAGTGTCAACTAACCTGGGACCCTGGGAGCTCCCAGAGACTAAGCCACCAATCAAAGAGCATATACAGGCTGGTCCAAGGCCCCTGGCACATATGTAGTATGGGACTGACTTGTCTGGCCTCAGTGGGAGAGGTGTGCCTAATCCTGTAGAGACTTGATGCCCAGGGAAGGGGGATGCCTAGGGAGGACACACCCTCTCAGAGGCTAAGGGGAGGGGATGAGGTGAAGATCTCTGGGAGGGGGAACTGGGAGGGGCAACATTTGGGATGTAAAGATATAAAAATAATTAAAAAAAGAAAAAGAAATCCTCAAACAACACTGTCTTACTATTTCACTACTGATTTTTCTCTAATTCCTAGGGAAAGTTATAGTTAAGTTCAAGGCTCAAAGTTCATTTCCTATACATTTTGAAAAAAAAAGTATGCGAATAAAAGTCCATCTTATCGTTAATTCACATGAAAGCAAATCTATTTACAGGGTTGAAATTGGTGTCATTTATAACTTAAAGAAATGTAAGGAGGTGTATAGATGCAGCTTTAAATACTACTTGTGTAAATTAACTGTGGAATATACTTTAACACGTGGGTAATTTGTGGCTATCCCTGAGCACCAGAGCAGGGGTTATTCAGAATCTGAGGTCGGGTTGTGGCTTTATACACCCCTCTACATTAGTTTAAGGATAAAGTGTAGTTTGATATTAAAATTCTTTGTTAAAACATTGCAGAGTAATTTTCAAAGTTCTCCACTATACGTGTGTTTCAGACAGCGGTGGAAGTTCTCTATCTTCCTGTCCTATGCTTCAGTTTAGTCTTTCTCTTTTCCATTTCTGCATTGTTCACATTGTTCTCCCAATGGTTGAAATACTGCTGAAGACCTGAGCACCATTTCTTTCTCTTCTTCATTTCCAGAAAATTAATTGGTTTTCTTTTCATAGTTATCTGTGTTCTTACTTTTCATATAATTACAAGTTCTTCAGAGAGAAATTGGTTTATAGCATCCTATATACCCCACACCTAGTGCTTGTGAAATAATGCATACAAGTGATGTCAGTTTTTTTTTGTTAAAATTTATTGTTTGAGTTATATTTTAACATAACTGTAGGGATTAATAAAATTGCAATTTAATAATAAAAAAGCTTTGGTGTATATAGTTCTTACCAAGGAAGAATTTATCATTTTTTGAATTTCCTTTTTTTTATCATAATTCTCATTGTTTTTGATGGCATTTCCACATTAAATTTTTTTATAGCAACACTTAAATCATTTATTAAGGATAATAATTTCACAAGATATAAAGATTCAACACCAATTAAAATTTAGTTTCACAAATGGAAATGTTATTTCTTGTATTAATAACATAGAACTATTAATACATAGCTAGTATAATTTAGACATGATGGAAAATTTTTAAAGGATTGGATTTTATTAATTAGAATTCCATTAAATATCATAAAGCTACTCATAAATTAATTTGATCCCCCTTTCTCTCTCAGGAAGGATTAGTTTATATTATAACTTGAACTTTCCCATCTATTTTGCTAAATTTTGGGTCATTTTTTATTAAGTGTTACTTTATAATATTTTGAGGGTAGTAGTATATTTTCCTTAATGTGTTTCTGAGTACAGTGAGCTTATTAGAAGACTTGACAGCTTTTATTTTTTTCTCTCTCTTGTGCTAAAAGCTTTATTTTGCTTTCTTAGCAGAATTGTGCAAACATAATGTCATTAAAGTATTTCTCAGTGGAAGTAACTAATGAGTGTCTAATGAAATTAGATAGTGTACTTACTGTAATATCTTTATGATTTTTTTTGGGGTGTTAGATTTAAAATTTTATGATATTAAAGCTGGAAGAAACTCTGTAGGGGTTTTGTTTCAGTAGTTTTCAGTGTTGGGAATCTGCCTACTTCTTCAGGGATGCAGCCTGTGTTTGGATATTTATGTTGTTCTTATATTTAGAACTGTTCATTTCTGGAGGTGGCCTATGCATTCTCTCTGGTTGGAAGTTCAGTCTTCATAAGGCCCTTATTGGGCTCAGGCTAGTTGATGCTGTAGTTCCCCTCTCTGGCTCCTTCAATCCTTCCTCCCCTTCTTCTGCAGGATTCCCCAAGCTCCACTTTATGTTTGGTTGTGATTCTCAGCATCAGTTTGTAACAGTTGCTGGGTGAAGCCTCTCTGATGACAGTTATGCTAGGCTCTTGTCTGCAGTTATAGCAGAATATCACTAATAGTGTCAGGGATGGGCTCTCTCTCATGGCATGGGTCTCAAGTTGGGCCAGTAATTGGTTGGCCTTTCCCTCAAATTCTGGATTATTTTTAAATAAAATTGATTCTTTATGAATTTCACATCATGAGGCATAATCCCACTCATCTCCCTATTCCTTTATATCTACTGTCTGCCCTCGAAACTTACCCTGACAAAAGGAAACAAAAAATAAAACCAAAACCAACCAACCAACCAACCAACCAACCAACCAACCAACCACCACCATTATCACCACCAACAAACAACAAATCTCCCATGGAAGCTGCAGTGTGTCACAGTGTGTCACACAGTTTACCATTTTGTCCAAACAGCTTTACTTGCAAATGTTCATTGCAATGAGTCGTTGGTCTGATTTGAGGCCTCTGGCTTCTGCTACACTATCACTACTGGATCCTTATTGATCTTGTTTACTTATTGATCCAGATTACTCCTTTCAGATATCCTGTTGTTGCCCCATGTCATCGAGATCCTGCAGCTTTGGATCTCCAGGACCTGCCCCTTCTTGGGTTCCAGCAGTTCATAGATGGGGTGGAAGTTGGGGTAAGACAACTCAGAGCCCTGGATCTGGGCCTGGGTGAAAGCTGAGTTGCTCAGCTTGCCAGTTCTCCTGAGCTAGCATCACCAAAGTCAGCTCTCCTGTCTTGCCCAGGCAGGGGGCAGGGCTAGCCATCTCACTCTCATGCCTTTGAGGCCAGTTCTCCTCTGCTGACACCATCAGGGTTAGCTCTACTGTGTTGTTTTGACAAGGTTTGAGTGCTCTCCTTAGTGCTACAGCTGTTGAGAGGTATGGTTAGCTCTTCTGCTCTCCTGCCTTTGGAGCCAGCTCACCTGCCTACAGCAGGTTAGGGGAAGACCCATTCTAACCTAGATCTTCTGAGGTGGGAAGATACATCTTTAATCTGGACCACACCTTCTGGTGGCAGCCTATATACAGGACACGGAAGAAGGAAACTTACTTTCTTTGCCAGCTTGCTCTCACTCTCGATGGCAAATCCACTCTTTCACTGGCATTAGATCCTACTTCTTCAGAATTATGTGTATCCTGAAGACCGGCTGAGACATCTAGCTAAGCCTCATAGACTGAACAAAGATTCTTTGATCTTCCGTTGGTGACAGCCATTGTTGGACTAGCATGACCACAGCCTGTGAGTCATTATAAGTTATAATGAAGCCTACATATATGAATATATTCATATATAAAAATATATATTCATTCTATAACTCACTCTCCTCTAGAGAACACTGTCTCATACACATATGTTTATAATCCTACCACAAGACAGGAGCTGAGACAGGAAAATCCCTGGAAGATTTCAGATAAACTAGCTTGGCATGTGCAGCTATGAAGAACAAAAGACTGAACATAGACAACAGTGCTGCGTGTCTGCCTCACCACTGGGATGCCCCAGTGCCATCAGCAGTCTGCTCAGGGAAGGCAGAACACAGTTTGTGGTGGGATCCCAGCTTGTGTTTCCCTGATGAGAAACAGTGAAGTCTAGGCTCAGACATTGCTGGGAACCTTGGGGAGTTGGTAACAGTGGTCTACAGAGTGAGTTTCAGGACAATCAGGAGCACACAGAGAAATCCTGTCATGGAAAAACAAAAGCAACAATAAAAAAATAAAAATAGAAACAAACAAATAGAAACCCAAACCCCAAACAAACAAACAAAAACAAACAAGCACACAGCAAAACCCAAAACCGGCACTATTTTCCATATCTGTGTCTTTTATCTTTTTAAACATCAGATTTTTAGGAGAGTCAACGTTGTGCCTGTCTTGTAGAATATTAGTAGTTCTCGAAGCATGTATGAGAGAATTGAATGAATTATGTTGTTCTAAAAGAAAGAGTGTTCCATAAGGCTTGCAGGGTTTCTGCCCTGCAGAGACATGTGAGATTCATGTATTTGCTTCATGAAGCCTACAACACTTTTAAGCTGCTTGTCCTGTTAGGTGCAGTGTTAAGTACGGGCTGTGCACCATTCATATTCCCTCACTGGAGCTGTTGCGATTCCAGTCCTGTGATTAGAGACCATACGATAGATCAGCACCACAAGTCACCTATATTTATTGACTTTATTTTACAACAGTAAAGCGACACTTTATAAAATTTCTAAATAGTTCAAGAGCCACAAGAATAGCAGTATTTATTTCCTTTTCCATTTTATAGGGGAGGAGAGGGGAGCAGAGAGGAATTAAATAAACTGTAGGTTACAGCTTGTATGTGGACGTGTTGACTAGGGTTCAGCTCTGACATTTTCCTTGAGTTCATTGTAGTGTTCTGACTTTCCTGTCAGCATACTTTGAAAATCAGGTCAAGCCCTAAATTAAAAGCTTTTGGTCTTGTTATCTTTATTTCTTACATTAAAAAATATTATTTTGGTGGTCAAATATTTATAGACTAAGTCCTGTTTTTGAGAGAGGGAAAGAGGGAGAGGGATAGACAGAGAGGGAGAGAGGAAGAAGGAGAGGAGAAGGAGAGAGAGAGGGAGAGGGAGAGAGAGCGGGAGAGGGAGATGTTTATAAAGAGTTATGTGTTTCTGAGTTTTCCCCAAGAATCCTCAACTGCTTGTGTTTTTCACACATGTCCAGAAGGCCTAGCTCAGGTTGAATGCCCTGTATATCAGCCCATCCGGTGAGTTCCCTGGAACCTTACCCATCCATGTGGTTCACAGACTTTGAAGCCTAGCTGGCATTGCCCAGTGTGTGGACCAGCCTAGCCAGCTGAGTGCCCAAATCACCACCCAATGCTATCATTCCAGCCTGGTGAGTGACCTAGATCTCTGCTCTCTATACCATCCCCACATTTCTGGTCCAATTAAGGTCATGTGACCTGAGCATGGTGGGTCTCAGATTCCTACCTACCCGCACTGTCTTCATCTTCCCAGCTCTAGCTCTGGGTAGCACAGATTGTATACCAGACAGTTTGTATAGCAGACAATTTGTCCCAGTCACACGATTTCTCGGCCATCGCTGAGTGGGAATGAGTCATTTCTTCAATTAAAATTCAACATGAGTATCTGACAGACTGATCTACCAACTCTTCATATCTAATTTGAAGTTGGCCAAAGTTGGACAACAGCAAAAGAGAGCCAGACTTCCACTTGATCATGTCAGGCTCAAATCTCATCTCAGATATGCCACCAATGACAGATGTCCATGTGGATATTCCCCCAGTACCTTTCCTCTTATGGCTCCTCCGTCCTTTTGCTAATCTATGTTCTTCTAGGACAGTGGTACTCAACCTGAGGGTTGTGACCACCAGAAAACACATATTTCTAATGGTCTTAGGAACCCTCAACTGCAAATTCATTTTCATTGTTACTTCATAACTGTAATTTTGCTACCGAGCAGTGTTTTGGTTCCTAAGACCATCAGAATATGTGTTTTCTGATGGTTGCCATTGCATAGGTTGAGAAAAACTGTTCTTGGACGTCTCAATTTTACTTTTATTTGACCCAAAGTTTTAAGATTGTGAAGGAGACAGTGAAGGTAGAGTAAGCTTTATTCCTGATTTTGGCGAAGTAGCCTCTAAGTCTTTGGTACAGAGGTAAGATCTGAAAGTATAGGAAAGGGATAGATCACCCAACAACGGCAAATAAACAGGATTGTGGGGGAAACGTATTCACAAAGAAAAGGGGAGAAACGGGCAGTTATTTTTGGAATTGAAGTACATGGGGATGGGGTTGCTGCTGACACGTCTGGGTCTTCTGAGACACAATTAGGGGTTTGTCAGAAAGATAAAGAAAAATGTGCTGTACAGAGGAGGCTGTTTACTGAGACCTAGGAAGAACTTGGTGTCTTGAAGTCTCTCTTTCCGTCTAACCACTGGGAGTTGTTGCAGGCACTAAATAAGGGGCTTCTTTTATTAACTAACTTATTCATATCCTTAAAATATTTTTATGAATATATAATCATTAGGCAAAGTGGATTTCATTTTGACCTTTACGTTCATGTACATCTTAGGCTTTACTTATACTCCTGGCCCCACTTTGCCTCCTCTCGGGCTTCTTCCTCCTCCCAAGACCCGATCCTGCTGCTTTTATGTCTTATTTACATGCATTTTTAATACCTAGGGTTTTTTTTTTTGTATGACAGAAACCATGCCATATTTTTCTTTCTGAGTTTGGCTTATTTTGTTTAATGTGATGCTCTATAGTTCCGTACATTTCTTTTTGGCAAATGGCATAATTTCATCGTTCTTTCCAGCTGAATATAATGCCATTGTGTATTTAAACAGCACCTTTTAATCCACTCATTTTTAGATGCACATTAGATGATTCCAGTACTATTGTGGATTGTGCTTCAGAAAGCACAGATGATCAGGTATCTTTGTGGTAGGCTGATGTAGAGTTGTTGGTCATATACCCGGCACTGGTATAGCTGGATCATATGGAAATTTACTTTTAGTGTTTTTGAGGATATGAACACTTATTTTACAATTTGCCTTCAATTTATGGTTTATTGTTAGTGTCTAAATCAGCTATACTACATAGGTAAAGTGGTGCTAATGCCTGTGTAACCAACTGGGATAAAATTTGATGCCACTTTGGTTCCTGGCATCTCTGAGTGTCTTGGCATTATCATTTCCCAAAAGAGCCCCAGGTGGTAAGTTTTTTGTTAATGAACTGTGAAAAATTATTTTGATAGAAGTTCTACTGAATGGAAATAGGTGTTAGGGAAATCTTGCTTTAACATTTTAATGAAGCTAATTCTATAATTTATCTATTATTCAAATTTTACCATATGTACATCTGTCCACAAGGTAGAAGAAATTGGAGAATTTCTGGAAACTCTTGATTTTTTTCTGTTATTGACTACTAAGGCTTTTTAACACAAATACGACTGTACTAATAGCTTGGTCAATGGTATCTTCTTTTTATTTATTCCATACATAGTTTTTCAAGCTTTAAGAGTGTTCTGATATTTGGTAAACTTATTAACATTAGCATGTGTTACTAATATGATTATGTGAAGTAGTACTCTATAGGCAAACTCATACTGTACCTCTCGTGGTAAGAATGAATCAGGTTGTACTTCAGATTTGGTAGGTATTTTGGAACTTCTCTTGGGGGCGTGCTGTTTTACTGATGTCAATTTTATCCTAAGGAACATTATAAAATGTTAATATTACAACTCATAGAAGGGAATAGAGTTCTGTTAAGATTTTGTTTGAAGGACCTTCAGAAACATTTAAAATGATTTATCTTGTGGCTAGTTCCTGTGCCACGTAGGTGAAGATAGAAACAAACTTAAAATACAGCAGAGCACACAGCATATGACACATCTCTGTGCTCAACATCTTGGGTTGTTGGTGTAAGCATTTGGGCTCTGAAAGGCTTAGGTAGCCCCACTCCTGCTGGTGGTGGGGATGGAACCTTCCTGGGCCATTGACAGAATGGCTTGAGAGGAGGTAAAGAGTTGGCTAGGAAAGAATGAGTCAGGTGTGGTGGTCAGGAGAATCTTGCAGCTGTGACTGACTAGCAATCAGGTTGCCTCTTTATACAGGATCCACAAGTCAAAGACAGACTAATGAGTATCCAAGAGGTATAGATTATATCATTTTGTCTCTGGACATGTATTTGATTTTTCATTACATTTCTGGTGGTACAAATTCAGTCACATTTAGAAAGTACAAATAGAACAAATTTTATTTTTTATTATCAGACCTATAACTCCAACTCAGAGAATCTAAAGGAATTTCTCCACCAAAACAAATACATTTATTATATGACAGCCTGCTTTTAGACTGGCAATATTTGCAATTTCAAAGCACTCCAGACAAACAGAAAATATCTGAACTGGTCTTTTTATGAATAACAAATACTATCACTTAACTCTTTTTTACTATACACTCTATGCTAAAAAGTAAGAAAAGGTTATTTGAGTCTATCTTATTTACTGAGTTCTGTTTCTCTAGGGGTATACCTTATAATAATCTGCTATCTTTAAATTGTATGTTCAGAGTGCTCTAAGTATATTGTAAAGGGAGGACTTGAATCTGTTACTAATTCTCCTGGCCAGTCAGAGTTTGTCAATCATCTCTGTTTTCCCTGCACCAGTTATACTGCTTAGATTTGTTTAGGGGTGGATATTCCAGAGAGATTCCTGGAGTCATGGCCCCGTTTAGAAATTCCAAGCTTCACAATCTCCAGGGCATAAGGATGACTTCCAAATAGGGCCAGATCAAGTTATTTCCCTAAAAGCAAATGGAATAGTAGACTTAGGCCTTTCCTAAAAAAGACTCAGACATAATTTTCTCTGGAAAAGACATAAAATGAATCATAATGCAGAAAGTTCCCGAGAAAGCAACATACAGAGACGTTTTTTAGAAAACCTAAAAATGAGAGACAGAATGACAGCTATAGCAGCATTCGGCTCAGCTTTGCTGGGACTGTGTCAAACAGCTGTGCTGACTTCATGACTTTTGCTGTTTCCAGAGGACATGGCTGTGCCACATTCCTACATCTTTGGCACTTGTCCGTTTATTTCTTAGTCTTAGTCTGGCTCCACTCTATTCTTGTAACCCTTTCTGGTGGAAATCCCATAGCCCTGGCATTTCCAATATCCTGCATTCCTCCTTGCAATGAACACTTCTCCTTCCCAGCTTCACTCAATAACCTCTGAGGGTATGTGTCATGGTAATCCATTTAAGAGGCGGTTTGTTCTCTGCACTGGCCTTGTCTGAAATTTTTAAGCATGCCCAAGCATTATCTTTAAATTCAGCTTCATTGACGTTCTCAGGACATGGGCAGAATGAAGACAGATTCTTGACCAAAATGTTATATGAATGTCCCCTAACGCAGATCCTAAGACGAAGCTTGTTTTTCTCTTCCACTTGTGAGGCAGTCCTCTGTTGCCTGTACTTTTTTTCTGGTTTCATATCTTCCATAATCTTGTCAGAGTGCTTCACTAAATTCTTCTTGCAGAATTCAAAATTTTTTGTTAAACACAAATTCTAAACTTTTAAAATATTAGACTCACAAAATAGTTTTAATGGGTAAGAACCACATAGTCAGGATTATGCCAGCAGCAGCCACACATTTTAGTACCAGTTTCTATCTTAGTTATGTCTGTTACTGTCATAAAATACCCTGACAGATGCAACTTAAGGAAGGAAGAGTTTATTCTGGATCATAGTTCAAGAGTATGGTCGATCAAATCAGGGAAGCAAGGTGGAGGTTTGAAGCAGCTGGTCACATGCTTCTACAGTCAGTAGTCACATGTATCTACAACCAGGAAGTATAGAACTATAAATGCATGTTGTTATTCAGCTCCTTTTCTTTACTTATATACTCCAGGTTCCTTGCCAGGGAATAGTGCCACTCACAGTGGGCGGGTCTTTCAACTTCAGTGAATGCAATAAAAATGACCAGTCACAGGTGTGTCCAGAGGCCCATTTTCTGGGTGATTTTAGAGTAGTGGTTCTCAACCTGTGGGTTGAGACTCCCTCTGGGGTTTGAATGACCCTTTCACTGGGATTGCATATCAGATATTCTGCATATCAGATATTTATATTATAATTCATAACAGTAGGCAAATTGCAGTTATGAAGTAGCAATGAAAATAACTTTATGGTTGGGAGTCACTACAACATGAGGAACTGTATTAAAGGGTTTGAAGCATTAGGAAGGTGAGAACCACTGCACTAGAATTCATCAAGTTGACACTTCATATAATCACATGCCACCACTTCTATTAAAACAAACAAGAGATAGACTGGCGGAGGAACCAGTCTTATTCAAGTCCAAGCATTAGAAAATGAAGGAAAGGATTTATGCCTTATGGAAAAATGTTTCCAGAGTTTGAAAGGGGAAATAGTCTCAGGAGTTTTCAATGTGACAGTGGATGGAAAACCCTACCGCTGGAGAAGTTCTTCACTCTGTAAGTTCTCTGAATGATGGAGACTAGCTCTTTTTTTTTTTTAATTTTAAAATTCCTCAGGCCCAAATGTCTATGTCTCTAATAACACATAACTTTTGAAGGGAAAAACAATGATAGGAAAAAAGGCGAGGCAATTATGTCTCTTCATGCAGTTTAGAGCACTAGGTGAGAAGGATTAGTTTTGTAAGTGAAGAGAGTGACAGGCAAAGACAAAAAGATTTGACAGAGCTTTGTTTATGTTACATGCTAAATCCCAGCAAAGAAATGGCTATTCCTTCTTGATAGAGCATAGCTTCTTCTCACTAAGTCATTCATTCATTCATTCATTCATTCATTCATTTATCTATCTATTTATTTAGCAAGACACAGTTTCCCTATGTAGCCTTGTCTGGCCTTGAACTCACAGAGATCCACCAACCTCTCCTTCCCAAGTGTTGGCATTAAATGTGAGCCGTGGCATGTCTGGCGATCTTTACTTTCTTGAAGTAGCTTTTATTCTGTACTTTTATAGTATTTTCGTATTCATCTCTGAATCTCTAGTACTTGACACATAAAATAAATTCAATTTATTTCTCAGATAAATTAATGAATAAGATAATTAGTTTAGTACTTACTGGTATTTGCCTTTGGATCATTCTTTTTCTTTTTTTTTTTAAATAATATATATATATTTTGTGTGTGTGTGTGTGTGTGTGTGTGTGTGTGTGTGTGTGTTAGGGTTTTACTGCTGTCAACAGACACCATGACCAAGGCAACTCTTAGACAACATTTAATTGGGGCTGGCTTACAGATTCAGAGGTTCAGTCCATTATCATCAAGGTGGGAATATGGCAGCATCCAGGCAGACATGGTGCAGGCAGAGCTGAGAGTTCTACATCTTTATCTGAAGGATACTAGGAGAAGACTAACTTCTAGGTAGCTAGGGTGAGGGTCTTAAAGCCCATGCTCACAGTGACATACCTACTCCAATAAGACCACATCTCCAAATAGTGCCACTCCCTGGGCCAAGCATATTCAAACCATGACAATACTGTAGCTGTCTTCAGACACACCAGAAGAGGGCATTGGAGCCCATTACTGACTGTGAACGCCTATGTGGTTGCTGGGAATTGAACTCAGAACCTCTGAAAGAAATAGCCACATCAGAAATAGGAAACCTTATACCTGACTACAGCATCCAGTTTGGAGATTTCAGAAAGGGTAAAGAGACCGAAGACAGAATGGAACATTTAGAGATATGCTATGGAGGAGTTCCTGGCTGCAGCATCAAGTGTCTTCAGAGCAGAGGGAACCCAGTTGTGAAGACAAAGCTGGCACATCGAGGAATTTAAATTGTCAGGAGAAAAACATGTCTCCATACCCAAGGGATGTGTCATCTCTTTATACACATCAAAACACCCTTCCCCAGGCCATCTAGGCTAGCATTAGTAAACATAGTCACAGTATCTTACTACACCTTCTTAAGAGAAACCTGTTTTTACTAAAGTAACTTTTCAAACTGGGATTGATAAAAGATTTGGCCATCTTTTCCTCCATTCATTTTTGTGATTTTTATTTTAAAATAAATAAATAAATAAATAAATAAATAAATAAGGTCCTTTGAGTCACGAGCTGGCCTCAGATTCACTATATATCCAAGTATGACTTTGTCCTTAGGATCCTCCTGGGATCTGAATGCAGATATTTGAGTGGGTAGGTGTGTCACAGCAGTCTGTCAGACTTTACATCGGCAGGAGCCTTTTCTATGGGGCTGTCACAGGGTCTGGGCACCTTTGCAAGCCTTAGCGGGAGCTACAGCCTCTGCCTTGGTTTGAACCTTGGGCCTCGGTTGGCAGAGCCTACGATCCTTTGCCATGTAGCTTGGAATCCGATTCCCAAGCTTGGGTGAGTGATGAAAGCCAGGCGGCTGAGTTTGTGGCTGGGGTTGTGAGGGCGTGTCCTTTGGCATCTTTGCCTTAACCACCTTAGGCTTCACAGGGGCCTTGATGGCCTCTGCGCATGCGCTCATTGTCTTTGTGTTGTTGGCTTGCATCTTCTTCAGGCCTTCCTTGTTGTGCCTGTTGGCAAAGCGCATGTTCCTCAGGAACTTGAGGTTAACTGCCTTAAGAGATTCATATCTTTGTGACTGGGGTTTCTTGATGCCATTTCTGTGCCATTTGCAAGACTGGTTGTGTGTGGTGTGGTTCTTGGGCTTGGCCGTGACTGGGTGGTAACCCCATACCTTTAATATTTATATACACATTTTTACATGCAGCAAAGTGGCAAGGCAGATAGATAACCTCCTCACAGTTTCTTGTTTGAATTGGATCGTGTATTGTATCTGATGATTGTCCCCTTTGGCTTAACTCCATGGGAGAGATCTTATTTTGGATCTGACTGGTAGACCTTGTGTAGATTTTTTGCAGCTAATTTCCCCCTGCTTTATGTACTGAAACCTCAGCTCTTTACATTCAGCCCAAACTCTGGGAAGATACCATGTGGGTCATTATGTCCCAGGACCTTTCTTTCTCAGAAAGAACTAGCTTCCAAAAATCCTTACGGAAAGTACAACTTTCAAGCAGTGTTTTTAGTACTTGAATATGAGTTTTAGATTGATATATCAGTGACATCTTCATAAAGTAAAGACCCTTTCACAAAGTCATCTCTAGCGAACAAAATGAGTAGACACTCATCTAACCATTTTAAGCTATTATTTCATTGAGACTTGGATCCAAATTTCTAGGGTTGGGTAGGAAAATTAAGAAAGGGGTGGGGGGGTGATACAATAAGAGGTAGTAGAGAGTATATGATCAAAAGTGGTTTTTGGCATTACTAAATGAAAGCCCATTATTACTGTTGATTAATAATGGTGCTGAGAGGCTAGATATCCCACCGAAAGGGAACCCAAAATCTCAAAATTTCATGTGAAATGCTTCTTTTTAAATACTAGTAACTTTGTGTCATAACCAGTAACATAAAAAAAATCTAGGTTTCACTATTGATTTATATCTGGTCTTGTCATCATCTCTTGGGGCTAGTTTAACACTCTGACATTTTCAATAATGATATTTCTGATTTTTGGTTAAATAAAAAAAAATGTGAAGAAACATTGTTGGAAGCTAATACAGAGACCTACAGCCAAACATTGAGTGGAGCTTGGGGAATCCTGTGGAAGGGGGAGGAAGGATTGAGGGAGCCAGAAAGGTCAAGGACACACAAGAAAACCTACAGAATCAACTCATCTGGGGCCATAGTGGGTTCACAAAGACTAAGCTGCCGACCAGACAGCATGAACAGGGTAGGCCTAGGTCCTCTGCCCATATAGAGCAGTTGTCAAATGGGAGCAGGGGCTGTTTCTGGCTACATTACCTGCCTCTAGATCCCTTTCCACTAACTAGGCTGCCTTGTCCAGCCTCAGTGGAAGAGGTTTCACCTAGTTTTGGTGAGACTTGATATGCTGGGGCTGGTTGATGTCCATGGGAGACCTCCCCTTTTCTGGGGAGAAGGGAAGGAGGGGTATATGGGGGGGAAGGGGAGGGACTCGGAGGAGAGGAGAGAGGAAAAGCTGCCATCAGGATGTAAAGTGAATAAAAACTTAGTTAATTAAAAAAAGATGAAGAAACCAGAATTGAGAAATGCAGAAAAACTTAAAAAAATCAGAATGTTGTTAAATTAAACAGATGAGTATTCTGAAAGGGGAAAATATTTTTTTTCAAAACATGCTCAAAGTGGCATCATTCATGAAAATCTGGCACTGATGTTCAGGTTACCCGACAGGAATAGATGATAAATTCCAGAACTGGTGTCCTGTCATTTGCATATAACATGGAAGATGACTTCATGCCGGTCATATGTATTAACTTTAAGTTGGGAACCTCTGTGTACTTTAATGGGATGCTAATGATCAAAGAGAATGCCCTGAATTATATGAAGAGAATAAATATGGTTAAATAATAAAGATTATCAAAGAACAAACAGTGCCAAATATGTAAGCCCCCAAAACCCATTAAATAATGTCTGTCTTAGGGTTTCTATTGCTGTGATGAAACACCATGACAAAAGCAACTTGAGGAGGAAAGGGCTTATTGGGCTTATGCTTCTAACTCACTGTTGGTCATTGAAAATAGTCTTGACAGGAATCTAAACAGGGCAGAAACCTGGAGGAGGAGCAGATGCAGAGGCCATGGAGAATGTTGCTCACCGGTTTGCTCCTCATGGCTTGTTCAGCCTGCTTTCTTATAGAACCCAGGGCCACAAGCCCAGAGATGACGCTACCCACAATGGACTGGCCTCTCCTTCATCAGTCTCTAATTAAGATAACTCTCTACAGGTTTGCCTGCAGCAGGATCTTATGGAGGCATTTTCTCAACTGAGGCTTCCTCCTCTCCAGTGACTCTAGCTTGTGTCACGTTGACATAAAACAAGCCAGCACAGGGTCTTTAGTCGAACTTACACGTTAAAAAGAATTGAGAACCGGTTGTATTTAAATCTTGGGGAATCTTTACATTGTTCGTAGATAAGTGAGCCAATCTCCTCAGCCTTTTCAATTGCTCCAAATTCTTCAATAAATTTAGTAGTGCTAGAATGAAACTTAGAACACTTAGGTTATTCAGGTTTGGCTAGTTACAATGAATAAAAATAAAATTTGCTCAGTTTTGAGGCACCCTTTCGGTGGTTGGTGATGTCAAGATGAAGTTGAGTATGTCGTCTTTTCCAGTCCCTAGCTGTCAGAAATTCACTGAAGTGGACGATGAATGTCATGAGTCTGTCTATGGAAATAAAGACCCATAGAAGTAGCAGCTGATGGTCTGGGCAAAAAGTAAAGAGTTACGTGATCTGAATCAGTGGTGGGGACCCAGTAAATGTTTTCCTTTGTAGGAGTGACTGTGGTCATAGCGTTTCTTCACAGCAATAGAAACTCTAAGACAAAAGCATTCACATTTAACAGTAAAGTATTAACAGGAAGCATTTAAGGTATTAGAATAGTTAATTTTACTACTATAAACAAAATTTTGTATTTAAAAATTTCTTTGGAATATTACCTCTTTTAGTTCCTAGCATCTATTTTGACATTGATAAGAAGTCTTCTAGCTTCTTTGAATCTCTAAAAATAGGATACATGAGAGATTTTCAGTTCGGGCTTCAACAGAATCTTTTATTACAACTTTTATTTTCCTCCATATTTTTTTCCTAGAAAAAGGCATCAGATGAGCTTCTGTGCATTCATTATTGAGCTTCATGTATACATCTTTCTTTGATAAAATATTCAAATTGCATAAATTGCAATTTTTTTTTTTGTCAAGCATAGTAGATTTGGTGGCAGCTTATATTAGCAATTTACTTGTACTTACAGTTACCTAAAATAGTGATTATCTTCTTCAATTTGAGATGATTTTCATGAGAAGATTAAAAATGGAATTATCTCCACAGTGGTTAATTCTGGCATTAACTTACTTTAGGCATTTTAATTTCACAAGCCAAGTAAATTGAAACTAGACATGAAGGAAATAACCAGAAATTATTGAAACATGGCAGTTGAAGGATATGTGGTTGCCTGAAAAGCTGTAGACTGGGGTCTATTATCTTACAAATAGCATTAAAACTTTAGTTTCTCTATGTTATTGGAGTTAGTAACTAGGAAGTAGATGATGGGCTGATTTATTTAGGGTTATCATCATCGCAAAAGGTCATGCTAGGTCTCCTCGTATTTGTGTGCTATTTTAAAGGCCCCACATACTTTTCTATTGGTAACATCTGGTTCCACATCAGCGACATGAAATTGTAGAGATTTACTTGTGCTATCTTCACAAAGCAGCACGAACGTGTCGCTTGTAGGTCTGTAGCTGTCCTCACTGGAAGGAAGATCCTCTAAGGAGACACTAGTTTTCCGCCCCCTTGGGCTGTAGGAGCTGAAACAAAGGAGCTCAAGAAGTTGGAACTTCTCCAGGAGTCTCACGCTGGGAGAAAGAGAATGTTGAGACTTTTCATTATACAGAGAGGAGGCTTATCACGCCACACAGTTCTCATTACTTGCTAGATCATCTTGTAGGAGAAACGGTTGGAGACCATGTTGATGGGCAGGGCTACCTTGACCAGGACTGCTTAGCTGTGTGTTTTCCCTTCTATTTAAACCTAAACTCAGTGTCAGGAACCGAAAGCCTTACTTGGATTGGGAATGGTCATTTAACTTCTTTGTCCCTCTCTGTGATGTGGCATATAGGTCAGTCTTTGTCTGTCTGTCTGTCTCTGTCTTTCTGTCTTTGTCTCTCTCTAATGACACATCATTCTTTGTCAGCTTTCATTGGCTAACGGAGGACAAGTGGCCAAGCCTAGGGTATCAGGACTGCCAAGGCCTAATCTCTGCCACTAACAATGTTGGTAACAAGAGTGCTCAAGTATTGCCTTTGATTTCGAGGTTAATTGGTTTTCAAGTGATTTGCTATGACTGGAAAGATGGCTGTGCAGTAAGGACCCCTTGTTGCTCTTCTATAAGGACCCTGGTTCAATTCCCAGCATCTGTATGGCAGAGAAAATATATTCTATAAAATTATATGTAAAAACTTCCCCAAGATAGGAACTCCAGAGGAAGACCAACAGAATCAACTAACCTGGACCCTTGGGGACTCTCAGAGACTAATCAAAGAGGATACATGAGCTGGACCTAGGTTCCCACAATGCGTAGCAGATATGCAGCTCGGTCTTTATGTGGGTCGCCCAACAACCAGAGCAGTGGCTGTCCCTAAAACCGTTGCCTGTTTGTGGATCCTGTTCCCCTAACTAGTCTGCCTTGCTTGTCTGGCTTCAGTTGGAGGATGTGCCTAACCCTGCAGAGACTTGATGTGCCAGGGTGAGGGAATACCCACGGGGCCTCCATCGTCTCAGAGGAGAAGGGGTTGGGGGATAGGAAGAGGAACTATGTGACAGAGGGGGGGAGGGACTGGGAGGAGAGGGGCAGTGATCAGGGTGTGAAGTGAATAAATAAATAAATCGATGGAAATAAGAGGAAATGCTTTAGCATGAAATCAGATCACTGCTAGTTTTTAATTGGCTCATATGTTTAAAGACTTGGCTTCATTCTTATCTGTTTTATTGTGTTACTATGAGTGTGTGCATATGTAACAGGAGTGGATTTATTTCTCAGTAGAATATGAATATATAACTTAAAGGAATAATAAAAAAACTTCCTCAAATTTTGAGAAACACATTCCCCATACAAAGTTACACTGGTTAATTTTTTTGTCAACTCAGCATAAGCTAGGGCCATCTAGGAGGAGAGGACCTCAGCTTAGCATATATCCCAATCAGATCAGCCAATAGGCAAGCCCATGGGACATTTTCTTCATTATTGATTAGTGTGGAAGGGCTCTGTCCACTGTGGTAGTGTCACCCCTGGGCAGGTGTCCCAGACTGTGATGCCCCAGAGAAGGGGATGCTAGAGAGGTGAGGCGGGAGTGGGTGGGTGGGGGAGCACCCTCTTAGAGGCAGAGGGGATGGAGATAGGGTGGGAGGCTCATGGAGGAAAGATCTGGAAGGGAAACATTTAAAATATACACAAAATAATTAATAATAATAAAAAAGAAAGCAGAATATGCAGACTGTGGAAAACAAGCTAGTAAAGTAGCACTCCTCCATGACCTCTGAATCAGCTCCTGCCTCCAGATTACTGTATCGAGTTCCTTCCCGACTTCCCTTCATAATTGACATGAGAGCAAAACAAACCTTTGCCTTTTTAGATTGCTTTTGGTCATGATGCTTTATCACAACAATAGGAAGTGAACCAAGATAAGGGTGATAAGTACTCACGGAAATATTGATGGGAAATTTGTTGGAAATTAAGTTGTGGCTGGGAAAGCAATATTATAGGAAGCTTGTGTCTACTGTTTATATTTCTTTATATAAAATTGCCATAGAAGAAACGTAGTCACAGTCTGTATGTGATAGACTAACATCTTTTGATTTGTGTATATAACCTTAAATAAGGAAGGGATTAGGTATGGAGGGAAAAGAAGGATTCAAGAGAAGAAGAGGGTAGGAAGCAAATGGGTACTATGGAGGGAGACAGAGAAAAATGAGAGAGAGGTAAGAGAAGGAAGTGAGAGGTTAACAGAAACATACACACATACATACACAGAGAAACATACACAGAGAAAGAGAGAGACAGAGAGAGGGGAGGGAGAGGGAGAGAGAAGAAAGGGAGCAGCAGAAGAAGGAGGAGAAGAGAAGAAGAAGAGGGAGGAGGAGGAGGAGAGAAGAAGAAGAGGAGGAGGATGAGGAGAGAAGAAGAAGAAGAAGAAGAAGAAGAAGAAGAAGAAGAAGAAGAAGAAGAAGAAGCAGCAGTAGCAGCAGCAAATTTTAACTCTAAGGATGTTTGAAAAAGTAATAGGGAAACATTGTTTTATCAACTAACAATAAAACAGATATTGGCAGGGATCCACTTATATGCATATCAAAACCCCAATTGGTAGGCTATTTCTTCCTGCTAAGGTGTGGGTCCTTCCTTATAAATGTACTTTAACTTTCTCTGTGTAATTTCCATTCTTTTCTGTTACAGCTGTCCACTCATAATTACGTGTTGATCAGGTGGCTAACATGGTATTGATGATATTTCTATTAAAGACATTAACAAAGTGTAATTAAATACTGACAAATCTGACTTAGGAAAATTTCCCTTTGAAGTGTCTATGTAAAGAAAAAAATTAAAAAGTTGACTAAAGAGGCTTGTCCATGAAAAGCCATGTGTGATCCAGGATGTAAAAGTGTAAAAATGTGTTGATTCCCAAGGCAAGGAGTATTTCTTTTCCACTGCTTTACATGAGAAAACTCAGCTTTTTAAAGATTCCGGTTCCTTTGATTGCCACCTGAATAGAGAAACACTAACGATTCCACAGTCAATCAAATCTGATGTTATTTTTGGACTCCTAATTTTTGCTTAAGCTGTCAGAAAAGATTTCATTGTGATGCAAAATTGAAATGCAAAGTTACATGTGTGCACAAGATTGCCTTTCATATGGCAGACTAAGACTCTCAGGTTAGAACATGGATCTGTCTAAAGCAGATAATGTTGAAGTGGCTGATTGATCTGTCAAAAAGTACTGTATCAATTAGGTGCAAAATCAATAACTGTCAAGAATTTACAGATGAGTTCAAGAGAAATGTCTATTTCCATTGATCTACAATGTGAATAGGGATTAAAAAATCTAAAATAACGTAATAGGAGTGTTGGGAGGAAAACCAATCATAATTCTTCAATATATCTTATTGGCAACCCCAAAGCTGTAAAGGAGTGAAGAATAGGAGATACCCTAACAATGGAAATCTGTACTCTTCACAAGGCTCTGTAGCTAGAATTCTTAGGCCAAATCCCCTGCTCTAGCAGTGCAAACAGGCTAGGCTTGGCTTTAACAACTTATAAGAACTGACTTGTTAATAGTTTCAAATAGTTGTGCAAGAGAATTGAATGCAAGCTCATGCATTTTATGTTAATTATGATGTGATGAAACAGATCAGATTTCCTGTCTCTGTGGCTAGTCTTTTGGAGGTATTATGTGAGCCTTTAAAAGGTGAAAACAGCCTGTCTGTAAAATGACTAATTATTCAGTTCTAAATTCTAATTAACTCAAGTTCCTGCATTTCATCTAGGCATGGTTAAGATAAGGAACTTGAATAACTTATTTTTTGAAAAGACACTGCGGCAGAAAAAGAGAGGGAGTGTCAGAGGTATAGCACCTATATTTTATAAATGAAAAATTATCACACACACACACACACACATGCACCTACCATGTAGATGTATTTCAAATATGGCATGTTGTGAATAACAATGGATATTTAGAAAATGTGGAAATAAAGTGGTTTCAGATTTGCTACTAAGTTATTTTCAAGAAATATGGAGGTAAAAAAAGTTTGCCTCATCTTGTTTTAGACATAAAATGATACACGCAAATACATTAATTCAGACTATATTACAAAAATCACCGTAAGTTTAGGAAACTCTTGTCAGCTAGAACTCTCTGTAGGGAGCACCAAGATAGCACAGACTTAGTATTTCCCAAGGTCAAACCAATGAAAACTGATAACCCTGATAGTCTTGTACCTATATAAGTTCTCTGTTATTACAGAAATCACTTAGATTTATAAACCTATCACATCTTAAAAAAATTGATAAGGAAAATGGGATACTTTATAGTGATGAAATTTGGGAGAAAAAGATTGCTGGTTTCTTTCTTTTTTTTTTTTTTGGTTTTTCGAGACAGGGTTTCTCTGTATAGCCCTGGCTGTCCTGGAACTCACTCTGTAGACCAGGTTGGCCTCGAACTCAGAAATCCACCTGCCTCTTGCTGGTTTCTTTCTACCTTTATATAGTAATGTTACAATTTTACACTCCCCACACATATGAGAAAGAGTATGTAAATTTTAATTGAAATAGAAATATATTTTTTCAGAAATAGAAATATATATTTTTTTTCTCTGGCAAACAGCTGAGGGTCATTCTTTCCCTTGTTCTGGCATGGGATTCCTGAGGAAATTTGGTTTACTGGGAACCATTGCTTCTGTAGTAAGAGAGAAAAAGGAAAGGACTCCTGTGTTTCTTTTTAGACTGTTTCTTCATCTAAAGAGGTTGTTACACTGCTAGTTAATGACACAAAGTTACAATGTGCACAGTTTCCTTCTCAGAGTCGGAGATTCACAAGGGGTTCAAAAGAATCCTAAAGGCAGAAATTCAAATGACTCAAAAGAAGCCAAATATCTCAAAAGGCATTTGGAACCAAAGTGTAACATTGAGTGTTCAGTCTGTGGCGCTGTTTGGGCAAGTTATGGATGTTTAGGAGCTGGAGCCTTGCTAGGAAGTACATCACTGTAGGTGGGATTTGAATATTAGAGCCCTGCCCCACTTCCCATCCCCTTTCTCCGCTTGCTGGATAAGGATTGAATGTGGGCAGTCAGCTCCCTGTCTTGATATCATACCTTCCTTGCCCGCTACACATTTTATAACTTCTTCCCCTCTGGAACTACAAGCTAAACTATACCATTTTTCCTCTACGATGCTTAAAAACCTTGTTTATTGATTCTTTGTGGGTTTTACATCATGTACCCTAATCCCACTCATCTCCTTCATCCCTTCATATCTGGCCCCTGCCCTTGCAACCTTACCCTCTACCCTCCCAAACAAAACAAAACCAACCAACCATGAAAACAAAAAACCAAACAAACCTCAAAATAAAAACACATCTTGTGCTGAAAGCTGGAGTGTGTCACAGTATGTTACAGTGTACCCTTTGATCTACACATCTTTACTGGCAAATGCTCATTGCAGTGAGTCATTGGTCTTGGAGGCATCTGGCTTCTGCTCCTCTATCAGTACTGGATTCTCACTGGGACTCCTCTCAGATATCCTATTGTTGTCCTGTGTCAGGGAGGTCCTGCAGCTTTGGATCTTCAGGACTGACCCCTTCACGTGCTCTAGCAGTTCATCAGTGGTGTAGATGTTGTGGTGGACCAACTCAAAGCCTTGGATCTGCGTCTGGCTGGTAGCTGAGATAGTCAGCCTGCCAGCTCTCCTGTACCCACACCACCAGGGCCAGCTGTCCATCACTGCCCTGACTAGTTCACCCCATGCTGCAGGCAGAGAGGGATAAGGCCAGCTTTCCTGCTCTCCTGCTCTCCCTCAGGGTCAACTCGCCCACACCCTTGTCAAGCAGGCCCAACTGTACTGTGCTACACAGGTGAGGTGTATGGTTTCCTCTACAGAGTGCTGCAACTCTCCATCATGACCTTGGGGCCAGCTCTCCCTCCTACCACAGGTGACAAGGTGCAGCCACAGCGAAGGGCTGGCTGGGTGGGTTGGTTGGGGAAGTGGCATCTCTCCTGCACCCACACCACTTCAAGGCAGATGAGAGGAGGCGCTAACTCTCCCATACTCACTCTGTCAGGGTCGGCTCATCTGTGTTTTTGCCACCAGAGCCAGCTCTACTGTGCTACCCACGCAAGGTGCAGACCCACTCACCCAAGAGCCACAACCAGTGAGAGGCGGGGCCAGAACCACACAATCCATAGACATCAACAAGGTCCCTGGCAGCATCATGGCATTTGGTGATAATATAAGCCATGGACATGGACACCAACCCTTGCTGTTGCATGACACAGATTGTAGACAGGACCCCCAGTGGAAGCATTGGCAGGGACTTCGCCATGGCCTCCAGTGGCAGGACAGGCTACTCACGTCAGGTTGTTTCTCTCCCTCTCTCCGTCCCTCCGTCCCCCCTCCCTCCCTCTCTCCCTCCCTCCCTGTTTCCGTCTCTGTCTGTCTTCTTCTCCCTCCCTCCCTCCCTCCCTCCCTCCTCCCTCCCTCCCTCCCTCCCTCCCTCCCTCCCTCTCTCTGCATCTCTAGTTCTGCTCCTCTTCATAGTGCTCAAACCTCTCTCCTCTTTCTCTCCTATCTCTCCACTACATACTTGCACTTCATAGTGGCTCCTGCTGCCGGCAGGCCATGCAGTGGGTGGGTCTTTTCTGTGCACCTGCACATTCGTGGTGGTGGGGTGGGCCTCATGGAATACTGAATTTTTTAAAAGTTTGTTTGTATGATTTTCTGAGTTTCCTTGTTGTGTATTGTAATTTTTTCTTTTCATATCTAATTGTATTCATTTGGATATCCTCTTTCCATCTTTGGGCTAATTTGTCTAAGTGTTTATAATCTTGTATTTTTGTAAAGAATCAAGTCTTTATTTCATTGATTCTTTATAATTTTTGTTGTTGTAGTGGCTTCTATTTCATTGATTTCAGCTCTGGGTTTGGTTATTTCATCCCACTCACTTTTTTGAGTATTATTCCTTCTTGTTACTCTAGAGGTTTCAGGTGTGCTATTAGGTTACTAATACGAGGTCTGTCTACTTTTTAATATGCCCACTTTCTGCTGTGGTCTTGCCTCCTAAAGTCACTGCTTTCCTTTGAGTCTCACAGTTTCAGATATTAGTTATGTTGTTATTCCCACTCAATTGGAAAATGTTTCATTTTTCTTCTTGGTTTCTGTCTTGACCCAAAATGTATGCAGTGGTGACTTGCTCAGTTTCTATGAGTTTGTATACTTTCTGCTTTTTCTATTGTTACCAATATCCAGCTTTAATTCTATGGTGATCAGATTCATGGCGTTAGTTCTGTTTTCTTGTATCTGTTGAGACTCCTTTGGTTCCTAATATTTGGTTAACTTTGGAGAAAGTTCCATTTGTTACTGAAAAGGCAGTATGTTTTGTAGTATTTGAGTGGAATGTCCAATATATGTCTGCCAGGCCCATTTGATTTATATATATTAGATTTTATTATTTATTTAATTATTTAAATCAAATCATAATGTTTACTTATTCACACAGGAGTTATAAACACAAAAAGGCAGGACATGGGGAAGGGGATGACACTGGAGCATAGGTGTTCAGGGGGAGTACAGATACCTTTCAGAACAGGGTATCGGCTGGGTGAAGGTTCAGGGGACAAGTCACTATGACTCTGCCTATGATTCACTTGTCATTTTCTAAGTTGATACTATCCGCAGAGGCTATCTACAAGATCTATGACTACTCAGGCTGGTAAATTTCCACAAAAGCTGCCTGTTTACAATAGCTTATAGTCATCTGTTTCAGTGTTTTTCCACAGAGACCCAAGACTTTGTGTTAGCATGTATATATGTCAGGCCTATTGCTGATTTTAGGCCTATGGCTGATTTTAGGCCTTCAGTGTATAAGCAGGGCTTCCCCTGACATCTCCTCCCTTCTCTAAGTATAGAAGGGCCATGGCTATCCTAATCTTGTGAAGGCAGGGATAGAGGCCTGACCTCCAATAATTGAAGGGGACCTTGTAATGGCTCCGGTCCTCCTGTCGTTGTCCAGTGAGGCATGAGGGCCATACCCATCTAGATGTCTTTTTCCTGGAGAGGGGATACTTTTGACATCAACCCCTATGCAGTCAGGCTTGTCCCTCAGGGAACCCAGAGAGATATTTTTAGTTTTTATTTATATTCCCTTGCAGTGCTTAGCCTCGCAGCCTAAGCAATAATTCAGATCGCCAGTCAGAGGGGGTTCTGGGTGGCCCCTCTCTGCTTGGTCTAGGGGAAGAAGTCCCCTCTTTTAGATTGGGTGGAAATGGGTTTTGGGAACACCCTGTATAGAGTAACAACCTCATTTTAAGTCTCGTGGTCCTCCATAGCTAACTTATGATAATGTATCTGAAGAGGTTTTGCTACCAAATTATCTATCTGTTGTTTCACAAAGTTAGTCAACCTATTTAAGGTGCAGGGATCAAAAGAAATCAGCAAAAATAACCCAATTAATGGTCCCAAGATGGTTGATTTATATTTTATTGCAGAATTTTACAAATTTTTTACCTGAATAACCCATCTATTGGTGAGGATTAGGTGTTGAAGTAATCCACATGTTGAGTCAATTATGATTTAGGTTTAGTGTTTTTTTATGACTTGGAGTGTGTTTTTTTTGGTACGAAATGGCTTAGAATATTATTCTTTTGTCGAATTCTTTGATGAGGTTTTGTTCCTTCTATCTTTTATTTTGTCGAAAGTCTGTTTTTTCTGTTTCTTTTCTTCCGTTTTGAAATTGCAATCTTTTTGTGTTGGGTTTTTGCTTGAATACTTTTAAAGCCTTTACTTGGTGGTTCTTTTGAAGTAAGTGTGTTTCATTAGGCCTTTCAGCAGAAATATGGTACCTTTGGAATGTAGTCTGTTAGTTAGGTTTTCATGGGAAATGAAAATTATGGTCGAGTTTATCATGGCAGGTTATTATTCGTTTTGTTGTTATTATTGGAATAAACCTTTGGTTTTCTTCTTAGTTACTTTTTGTTCCTTTCATTGGTAACTTTTATGAATTTCCCTTCCGTCCTTCTACAGTGTCTTGATGGCAGAAATTACTTAATTTTGGTTTTATGCTAGTTTTCTCTTTTCCCCCATTCGTGATAGTTGCTGGACAGTCCTGTGTTGGAATCTGTATCTTAGAGTTTGTTATTATCTTGATGGTCCATTCGCCTTGCAAGTTTTTTTAAAAATAATGGGTTTATTATACTGTGCCTGCCATTTGTAACTTGGTCTTTTTCCTTACAGTTTTACTATCCTTCTTTGTTCTCTACTTTTAATTTTGATTATATTTGTTGTGGAAATTTCTCAATTTAGGTTATTTTATCATGGCCTTGTCCTTTGTAATGGCATTTTTCTTTAGAGTTGGGAAATTTCTCTGATTTGTTTAATTTTTCTGGCTTTGACTTTTTTATTTCTGTTCTTCTGAATTTCTTTTGTATTTTTCATATTCAATTCATGCCTATTATTTTAAAAATGATTTAGTTTTCTTAAATGGAGAATTCCATTTTGTTTGTCTATAAATTATTCTCTTTCTTTTTATCTCTTGGTGGGCTTAACTCTGAGGTTTTATTTGAATCTAAATTTTATTTCATTATTTAGTTTTCCTTAATTTTAATTTTTTAAATTTCTTAATGTTTGAAGATTTTTTATTATTTATTTTCTATTTGCCTTTATTAAATATTTACTATATTTTTTGAGGTCTTACTTAGGTTTTATTGAATTCGTAGTCTTGTTTCTGCTTAATTGGGATTTTTCCTTGGACTTGTTGCAATAGGATTCATTAAATTTTTGAATTTTTTTTTCTATGTCATCTATGAATGTATTCTCTCGGTTTTAAGTAGCCAAGTAGGCTTGCAAGCATTCCTTATGGATTTGATTTTTTGATGTCTGTTTAAAGTTTCATGTTCATTTCTCTTTATTTGGGTCATCTTTTTTTGTGTTTTGATTAGTTGTCCAAGGCCTGCCAATAAATACAATTTATCAGTTTATCTTTAAGTAATTCATTTCTTTTTCTATATATATAAAAGTGAGATAACTCACCAGAGTGATAAAAATGGTATTTACTGAGCAATGCTATTTTTATTTTCTCAGGATTTATGAGAATTTAAAAGTTCTATCTATAAAGTACTCTTAGATTTTCCTTTAATAGAGGACAAATATTACACAGATTCATTTATACGTGAAACTACACCATTTTTTGTTCTTTCAAACACAGACTTGGATGGGAATGGTAAGAAATGCCTATTCTCATCGTAATTTCTCTCCAGTTTTTCACTAAGCTGCCAAAGCCTAAAAAAAAGAAAGCACACATGTACATACTGTACTTGATTAAGAACAGCTATTTCAGCAGAAGACGTTATGTACAACAGGACTCAAGGAGACCATACAGCATCTGATAGGTAGCAGTTAGGTGATGGGTAGCAAGCTATTACACTGAAAATAGCTACATGTGTATCTTGCACACTTCACATAATGTGAAACACTTGCCACCTTAGTCCTTTGTCTAGCCACACAGCTCAATGAATAAATAATACAACAAGCTGTCTCTAGATGCAGTACATACCCCAACAGTTAAGTGTCCCTCACCTCAAACCTCATGAACTTGACAGCTCCTTAGGGTAAAGTTTCCATTGTAAACTCTGGGTTCTAGGATCATTCTTGATCGTTAGTGGGTCTCTTGCTTCCACACCCAGTGCGTCTGTGGAATTGAAAAACAATGTGTAGGGGCGATCACTTTTACTCCTGAACAACGCTAATTCAATGTGAATCATGCATGCTTTCAATGAGCATTAGACTTCATAGCCACATGTGCCTGTTTTTAAATGTAAATGAGAGAAATGATGTCATACACAAAATTAATCACTCTAAGGAATGACAATTAAGTAGACAGGAGCATGAATTTTTATAGGCTTTGACAATTTAAAAAATATGGATAATGCTAGCCTTTAGGACTAAGAGGTCTTTAATTTTTTTTTTTTTTTTTTGAGAAAGAGAAGACACACAGGGTGCCGAATTATTCCAATCGAACACATTTTGATTCAATTAATTACAGTCATATATTCTCATGTACTTCAGAGTATTCCTAAAATCTCTCCCCACAAAGAGCTTTAGTAGATTTTTCAGTCAAAATTCATGCAGGACTTGCAGAACACTGAAGAATACCCAAGAAATAAAAATGATACAAAATGCTATCTCTAAATTTGGAAATAACTGACCTTAATGTATCTCTCAAATGTAAGCCACACCATTCACCATAGGCTAAGGATGTGTTCGTCTTAGAGATGCTCTTGACTTTTCAGTTCCTCCAGTCTCTCCTAACTAAGAAGTTGCTTTGTACTTCTAGGTACCACTGGGTTTTGTTTTCATGTAGAAACCATACCTCCAGATCCCTCATCCCTTCTCTTCATTTTGCTTTGGCAGAGAAAGAGGAAGTGAACTGACAAGCTGATTTGCTTCAATTTTCCTCACCATTCTCAGAGAGAAGCATCATATTAGGTCCCAACATTCCCATCTTTCTTGTATTTTTCATCTTGTCATTGTGATTTAGGTCAACACTCAGATAACCTTTAGCTCTCTGCATTTATTTTAGCTTTTTGGGTATGTGGTACATAACAGGAAAAGGTGTTTGTTTATCATCTGCCATAATGGGAATAAAATGAACAGCAGTGAGCTGTCACTGACCATCTATTAAAATGGTGACGATGGTACTGGAGACTATGAAAACATCTCATGTAGTTTCATACAGATTAAAAGAAAAAGGTTTGGGTCTTTGTCTTCCACAAATGAAAATTTATATCACCCAAAACATGTATGTGAGAATTTATGGTGATATTATCGATAGTTGTCAAAAAAAATAAAATAGATCAATTAAATCTGTGGTAGATCTATACAGTTACTTAAGCCACAGCCCACAAAGAGGACACATAACTGATGCTATCACTGCAGAACATACCTCCTGTTCAAATGGAAGGAGAAGATTGATTCTCTTAAAAATGGCCAGGATGCCATGATAGTCAAAATCTCTAGCAGAAGTGTGGCTTTTCAGAGACCATGGAGATGAGGGAGGGAGGAGATATAAGAGAGGGAAAGAGGAAGAGAGAGAGAGAGAACATGCAAGTGTGTGAGAGAGTACTTACAATTAGGGCATAGTTTAGCACCCCTCCCCATTTTTATAGTTGTTGGATTTAATAGTTCCAAACCCGATAATTTGTAAAGAAAAGAATAGAGATGAACTTAACCCATGATTCCAAAGGTGAGAAGACCTGATAAAGGCACTTTGCCTACATTAAAATATGTTGAAGGGCATTCTATGTCGAGACAGGGTAAACCTGTCAAACTGAACTCTTATTTTATATTAAAGCTACTTCTACAGGGAATGTACTAGCTTATTAATCTATCGATTACATCTCAGAAGCCCCAGGTCTTAACACTGTTACATTGGTGGCCACATTTCTAAACATATGAACATTTTAGAACTAATTTAAATTATACATCACCCAAGGGATTTCTATTACACTATAGGATTTTGATTATTTACAAACAATATACAATGGCATATTGAAAATTTATTTTGTAAGAAGAATTAGACTTTGCTAATGTAAGGAATGAGAGTAAAGCAGTAGCAATGACTGAGACTCAGTGGAACATTAGGTTGCTTGGGTGCCTCTGCTGCTAGTTACAGTGACAGCCTCACATACGCTGCACCCCGATGCACTATGGCTGAGCTGTCAGCCAACACAAGGCCTTTCTCTTTCAAGAAGTGATTTCAGGGTTTTTATATCACAGAAACAGGAAAGTTAATGAAGACTGTTGCCAAAATAGGATGAAGAAGAAGGGGAGCAGGAGGGTGAGGAAGGAGAAGATCTATTATGGGGATCAACCTCTGTGATGCTTTGTATCTGCCCATACAGTGAAGAGACTTACTATTCTCCTGAGTCTGTTGTTTTGAAGATAATATAGAAACCAGACCATCGTGAATCTCTTGAATACAAATTGTATTCTGATGTATGCAATATTTCAATATCAGCTGTTTAGATTGTGTGTGTGTGTTTGTGTGTGTGTGTTTGCAGTCTTCTGTGGACTTGAATCAGAAACTTCCAGAAATCCACAGCTTGTCCTCTATGGTCTTATATGTGTGGTTTCAGTCCTCTATGACACTGGGGACAAAATATAATTCACCACAAACACTTGCTGAAGGGTAGCACCATTTACCACTCTTTCTGGATTGTCAATTTAAGTTTAAGCCTCTTGGGATGGTGTTCGCACCAAACAAGCCTGCATCTATAAGCCAAAAACTAACTTAGAGGTTCTTTGACTTTTAGCTTACTGAGATTCTGAAGTTCACTATACTCAAGTTGCTGGTGGCTGAGAACATCTTCGACATTGTTTGCAAAAAGAAACTGAGACCTATTGTGGAGTGTCTTGGCTGATATCAAATTCTTACCAACTAACATCGGCCAGAGGTCTAATATGTTAAATTATATTTAAAAAAATAAAAAATCATCCAAAACCAATAGCCTAATTAAAAAATGGAGTACAGATCTAAACCGAGTTCTCAAAAGAGGAAACTCAAATGGCTGAGAAGCACTGAAGAAAAAAGTTCAGCATTTTTAGCTATCAGGGAAAGCAAATCAATCCTACTTTGAGATTTCATCTTACACACAACAGAAAGTTCATGATCAGGACAACAAATGACAGCTCATGCAGGTGAGGATGTGGAGTGGGTGTGGGCATTCATCCATTGCTGGTGGGAGTGCAAATTTGTACAGCCGCTATGGAATCAGTGTAGTGGTTCATCGGAAAGATAAAGATCAATCTACTTCAAGATCAAGCTGGAGCATTCTGGGCAGTTCACGAGAATGCCCCATCCTACTACAGAGACACTTATTAAAGCATGTTTATTATTGCTCTATTCATCATAGCAAGAAATTGGAGACAATGTAGATGTCTGTCAGCAGATGAATAGATAAATATGTGGTTCATTTACACAATGGAATATCACTCAGCAGTTACAACAATGAAATCACAAAATAGACAGTAAATGGGTAAAGGTATAAAGGATAAAAAAAACATCCTGAGTGAGGTAACAGTTGTTATGGTGTGTATTTGCTTATATATGGATGTTATCTGTTAAGTCTTTAACAAGACAATCTATATAACCGTGGAGGTTAGGTACAGAGTAAGAGATTAGGATGAGGGATGGAACGCCCTAGAAAAGTGAAATAAAGCAGATAGTTAAGATGGCCATGGGGAGGAATTGGAATTGGAGGATCCAACATGAAGGAGGAAAAAGGGGATGACAGAGGGAATACAGGTAGAACAGCTTAAATTAATGGCCATTTGGGGAGTCAAATAGAAACAGTACAGTAGAAGCTTTCTATAATAGACATGTATCATATGTATATATAGAACAAAATATAATAATATAACAATATATAAATAATATACATGTATTTTGTATGTATTATCTCTCTATAACATAACAATATATATAAGGATTATCTAAATGAAATCAACTAATAATAGAAAAATGAAACTCCAGTTGGATATGTCTCATCGCAATGAAAATTTTAACACCAGGAATAATTTATATCTAATCATTTTATTGGCCATAGGAGTTCTATAGGAACACCCAAACAACCTAAGCTATTGCCATGGTTATTGGAGGTGCTTCTTAAACTGATGACAAAACTTTATTACAGACAACAGCACTCAGACAACTCATTGGGGAAACTGAGTCACTGCTTATGTAAAAGCCTCTATCCCTACCGACTAGTATTCTTGGTACTCTGCATGCTACCCAGTGTAAAGATAAATACCAACCCAGTTACAAACCTTTTGAACTAACAAGAGTAATCTGCCTGCAAGATACACTGGTGTGACAGTAGGACAAAGTTCTTGGGAATAACCAATCATATCTGATTTGAATTTTGCCCACTTCATGAGATGGGCAAACCCAGCCATGTGCTGGTTGAGTGGTAAGAACACGAGACTTGATAGGACAGGGATCTAGGCTAAAACCAAATACTACTGTTCTGCTACAGGAATATAGCAATAAAAATAACTTTTTTTTGAATCATGAGAACATATTTTATTCATGTTTTCATAGAGGATGGAGCCACAGTTTCTTTTTTTGAAGATATATATAAATTTAAAAAAATTTTTCCCAATCTGTTTTATACCATTTTAATTACGTGCAAGTATCAAGGTCAGTTCTAGGTTGAGGAACTAGCAATACAATAGATGCAAATAGTCAAAGAACAAGCAAGACAATAAATAAAGTCCCTTGATCACTGTTTCTAAGGGCTTATCAGGATGACCAATATATCTGAGCCTATTTCTCTGTCCTAGCCCAAAGTCATTTTCATGCCTGAAGCCTACTTTTTCATTTTAACCTAAGATTTAGATTCCTGCCTGAAATTACTTCTTTGTTCTAGCCTAAGGAGGAGATGTGGAGAGCCTTTGGGGCTGCTTGGCAGAATCTGACCTTGGCCAAGGACAAGGAAATGGGCTTCAGGCAGGAATCTGACATTAGGCTAGAACAAAGAAATAATTTCAGGCAGGAATCTAAATCTTAGGCTAGAACAAAGACATAAAACAATTCTTAATATTCATGTCTACTCAGTGCCTTGCTCAGCTGTCTTCAACGCAACTCTCTCCTGCAACACATGGGAAAAAGCACGGAGACCCATAGCCAGGAAATACAGAGTAAGAGATCTAAAAGGGATGTCTCCATCAAATCCACCCCTCAGGGTTCAATGAGCTATGTGGAAGAGGAGGCAAAGTGGTGCAGGAGCCAGAAAGGATGGAGGACTCCAAGATATAATAGTCTTCCAGACAGTACAGGGCTGGCACACATATGAGCACACAGACTGTGACAGTATGCATAGCTTACCAGATGGGGTCTTAGTGCTAAAAGAAGTGGACATGCTTCCCATTTTTTTTTTTTTTTTTGGTTTTTGTATGGTTTTGAAACAGGGTTTCTCTGTAACCCTGGCTGGTATTAAATGGTAAGCACCACCATGCCCGGCTAAATGTGTAGCCCAGCCTGGCCTCAACTCATGATCCTCCTGCCTCTACCTCCTTCAGCAAATCCCACTGGTGTGCGCCACCACAACTGGCTTCCCTATTCTTAAACCGGAAATTGTCTCCAATTGATAACTACTGGCCAATAAAAAATTTTAGTTTTTTCTAAGGGAGTCTTACTCGGGGAAACAAAGCACTCCTATGGGTAAGCTCCATGCCCAGCAGTAGATGGCCAACACAAAACAACTCAGAGGTATTTTTGGAGGTTCTTTGTCTCATAATGTTAAGTCAGGACATTTTTTATTGTTATTGTTTATCTATTCTGTTTGTTTGTTTTATTTCTTAACCTTACAGGTTCTTTGCATATTCATTATGGTTTCCATTTACTGTTTTTATTATTATTATTATTATTATTATTATGGATTCTTTGTGTGTGTGTCATTGTGTGGGTCTTTGTATCTATATGTATTTCTTGTGGTTTTTCTTTGGTTCTTTTTCTTGTTTTGTCATATTCTGATTTGCCTGTTTTGAATTTATCTTATTATATATTAGTTTTATTCCTTATATGCTTATCTGCTTTCTAAGAATAGACAGAAAGGAAGTGGATCCAAATGGAAGAGGAGGCGCTATGAGGAGCAGGGGGAGAGGAGGCCATAATCATAATATGTTGTATGAAAAAAAAATCTATTTTCAACGAAAGAGGGGAAAAAGACATTTGCCATGAAACTTTTCTTTTATATAACAAAGAACAGCATAATTAAAAATTTAAGACTGGAAATAGTCTTGTGTTGATGAAATTTTTGTTTGTTTATCTTCATCAGTATATGATTATCATATTTTTCAGATCAATGTTGAAGTAGCCAACAATGTTCATGGTAGTGGCATGATGCCCATGGATCCTGGACACCTGCCATGGAAAACAGTTCTGCAAACCAGGCCAGGTGACTAGACTCATTTGTTCCATTGTACTAGTTCATCTCTACATCCACCTGACATTTTATTTTTTACTCAGAATTAATGTCACTTTGCATTGAAATAACTAATGAATATTCCATCGTTGTGTGTAGACGCTGCTCAGCAACAAAAGCTTTGCAAATGTGTCTACTTAAAACAAATAAACCTGGGACCCATAATGGCCCTCTTAGCCATTCTGCTTAGAGCTAGCACTAGTAGATTCTCTTTGGCAAGCCATTTTCTAAACCCTTGGGGCAGGTCACTTTGTGTTTTCCCAGAACTCCTTCAATTTACCTTATTATGCAATTCATTAAGTTTTTCTTGCATGGCTTCCTTATATGCCTCTTCTGCATTAGAGTCTGAGTTCCTGGAAGAGAAATGTGTGTTCTTGAGAGCACGCACAGCACTATTTTGGTATATAGCAAATGCTCAAAAACATGGGTTTGTGGGTTTGATTTGGGTAATTCTGCATAATTTTATTTTCAAAACATTCACGCTTGAATGGCACTTATTTTATCAAAAGGATTGTTCTGAAGATGATGGCAAATTAAGCCAGAAGGAATAAAAAGCTTTAGGCATTGCATCACACTTCATTGGGGTTTATTGGTTCAGCAAGGCGCAGCAGAATGCACAGGTGTGTTGCTGTGCTTGTCACTATTGGATCATATTTGCCACTAGAGTGTGGGATCTTCTACACTCTAGTGTTGGTCATGTGTGCATCCTAAAAACACGACACTAGAACAGTAACACGAAAATGTAACCTCTTACCAAAGGGGGTCTATGAAGCATTTTGTTGAGTATAGGTATGAAGCTTTTAATAATCATAAAAACATATGATTATTAGCAGTTGTATGTCTCCCTCTCTTGATCAAACCTTTCTAATAATGAGTCAAGAGTTCATAAATAATATATGTTTGAAAATGCTAAAGATTTGTTTGTACACAAAGCGTTTGCCAGCAAAACCAAAAGCAAACAACAAGCTAAGGAGTCCCAGCAAGAATAATTGCACTTCTTGAGCTTTTAGAAAGAAGTATTTATTCATTTAACTGGGGTTTGTAGCAATTGTTTACAGCAGGAGACAAGGCTAGAAGGATAGTGAAAGAAGTTCAGAGGAGTGTTTATTTGTTATGACAGTGAAGATTACTGCCGAAGATAACCGACTATACAAGATAGGTTCAAGAAGCAGATGGTGAGGTACAGGGGAAGGTGGGTGGGGGTACACCATCATAGAGGCAAGAGGAGGGGGGAAGGGATAGGGGATAGGGAGTTCCTGGAGGGAGGGGGGAGAATGGGGTAAGGGGAAAACATTTGAAATGTAAATAAAATTTCCAATAAAGAAAAATAGTTTACAACATAAAAAAAAAAAAAAAAGATGAACAGTCATACTTATGCTACAATATTCTTGTCCACTGAATATCTGAGGTGGATTAGCCTTGGGAGAGGCAACCTTAGTAAGCATTTCTTCTAGTACTTTGGCACTGATGGCTATATCAATTAACTCATACTTAATTTTGTAAGTGTCTAAAACTCTCATAACTTCTTCTTGTCTTTGTTTTACCTAGATAGAAAAAAGAGATAGCAAGTTATTCAATTTGCCCTGATACTTCTATGTATTCTTTTCTTACCTATTCATTAAGTTATAAAAGAGGAACAGCCGTTATTGGTGGCAATCGTGGG
Organism: Mastomys natalensis; assembly: GCA_021653895.1. Lineage (NCBI taxonomy): Eukaryota > Metazoa > Chordata > Mammalia > Rodentia > Muridae > Mastomys > Mastomys natalensis. The sequence goes on from JAJTUV010000381.1 coordinate 396,247, forward strand.
TGCAAAACTATATAATTTTGTTGTTAGATTACATATATGTCATATTATATATAGTTTATATGTCATATGTATTATGATACATAACACATATATATGATATATATGTATATATTTGAAATTTTTGTAATTGAACAGGACCACATATTTTTTCAAAAGAAGTGTGGCATTCTAAGAAATATACATGCTTGTACAATCATGCATACTGAAAAATTAAAAATATGGCAAAAGTGAACAATTCCAAGGCATTAGACCTTGCTTTAAAAAGCAAGCAACTTGTTGTATGTGTATATATATCTACATATAGAAGAGGGAAAAACAACAAACAACAAACAAACAAAAAGAAGCAGATGGAGCGAGTTTGCTGGTCAGTGTTTAGGTGATAGCGAAACCTTTCTTAGTTTCACTCTAAGATTGATGATTGGTTTGCTTGTTCACTCTGTTAACAATGATTCGCTTTCAGTGAACTAGTAAAATTAGCACTTGGAGTTTGTTATGGTTCAACTGTGAAATGCTCCCGGGAGGTCATGTTTGGGGTGCTTGGGCCCTGGTTGGTGGTGCTTGTTTGAAGATGGTGGATCTTCAGGAGGTGGAGATTGGCTAGTGGAAGCAGGCCCCTGAGTATGTCTTTGAAGGTGTACTTGCCACTGTCTTCTTTCCAATCCAGTCAATATGAAATCTCTTCCCCAGCTGCTACTTGCAGAGGAGGTGCCTTCTACTTTCCCCAGAATGATGGACAACAACCCCTGAAACCATTTGCCCCAAAAAACTTCCTCCCTTAAGAAAAGTAACTAGTACAGAGTTGGAAATGATTGGGATTGACTCTCTTATTCAGACCTGCATTCCACACATGCCAGTTTCCTGAGGGTCAGGACAGACGCATTGTAGATGATCATCCACTGCAGCCAATTACTCTAAGCTCAACAATTGAGGGCTGTAGTGTATGCAGTTTCCCAAGATTCACAATGTAAAATAACAGTATGAAGCAATCTCCCTAAACAGTGGGAACCCAGAGTAACCAAGTATCTCTCGAAGAATTTTTCTAGGACACTCTATGAAGGAGTTCCATGGTTAGAATCAACTTTTTTCTTGGACAATAGTATCTCTATTATATTTCACTATACTCTGTTGTTGAATATATCAAAAAATAATTTTTGATGTGAACACACAGTTCACCATCCAGTACTGTATTAGGACACACATGGATACCATATCAATAGAAAACAAGTTCTATGGTGCTAAGGATCAAAGCCTGGGCCTGCAAATACCAATGAGCTGCACCCAAGCCCATAGAAACTATTCTTAGGATAAAATTATTATTCTTTTGAATATTATGAATATAAGTACAACCCTCTATCTTGCTATCCTTTTTCCTTCTCTCCTCTTCCCTTCTCAAGGGTCTTTTTATTCTACATATAATTATACTGTAGAAGTGAAGGGAAATTATTTATGTTATACTTTTTCATTTCTCTCTCCTCCCTAAAGCCATTTGTTATGCCCACTTCTAACAAAGAAGTAGGCCTTGAGCTTAGTAGGTGGTCTCATTTGTGCCTGTAGGAGCCCTGCTGTCTGGGGATTGGAGCACAGACACTGAAAGTCTGTATGCTGATCATTGACACAGCAAATGGCTAAGTGGAGGCTAGAGAAGGTGTTGGAAAATCTTGGTCTAACACTAAGAGAGGAAGACATCCATGAAAACACGCAGGGCTCTTTAGTTTTGCAGGTAGCAAAAACTGTGGATGTGAGTATTTGCTATTTAAAATGAGGCTCTGAGGGAATTTGGAGAGTTTTATTATATAACATCCAAAATAATTTTAGTGTTCATATGAACTTCAATAAGGGCGTCTATCTGTTTTGTGTGAAAGATCACCCTCTTTTTGTGTGTATTGCATCTAACAGACACACTGGTCTTTCAACTGGAAGGTACAACATTGTACAGGTGCGACAGATGTACTTATAGAATGACTTTTATCACACAGTTATAGTCTATCTATCTATCTATCTATCTATCTATCTAATCTATCTATCTATATCTACATCTAATCTATCTATCTATCTATCTATCTATCTATCTATCTATCTATCTATCTATCTATCTAACATCTATCTTCTAACATCATATCTGTCTGTCTGTCGTCTATCTATCATCTATCTAATGTGGATTGTGTTTTTCTAGCTAGTATGTGTGTCTGTATGAAAGTATTGGATCTCTTGGAACTGGAATTACAGATAGTTGTGAGCTGCCATATGGGTGCTAGGAATTGAACCCTGGTCCTCTGAAGGAACAGCCAGTGCTCTTAACCACTGAGCCATCTCTCCAGCCCCTATAATCGGTTCTTTTTGAGCCTATGGATACTTGTAAAACAACTATAATATATGTTGAGTAAGTGATCATGCTTAAAAGTCAGAAAAATGGTCTACTCTGAACAAGTTGAGGACAAATGAAATGCACCATGACTTTTAATTGTATTTTGTGAAAGCAGAAGTTCCTTTGATTTCCTCTTGTCCTTCAGTTATTTATGTTTTTAGGGCACAGGGGCATTTTCCATCATGTGGTTACTACTGTTTACTTAAGGGCTGTGTATTAGGAAAGTATTTTTTTTTTAATTAGGAAAGTATTTTCTCATTAAGTTGTGACCTCTGATTATGACTGCAGAGCAGCAATGTGTTGAGCACACAATGGCCTCCCTTCAAAATCTCTCATAAAAGATAAAGTTTATAGAAACTCAAGCCCTCATATTTATCATATTTTTCCAAAGTGTTAGCTTCAAGAGCAGACCATGAAAGCAGTTCAGTCTTTTTTCTACTACATCAACTATAACAGCTAGTCCTTTAACTCTCAACTTCTAGCAGAACCATACTTTAACTTAATAATTCCGAATAAGTCTATTACCTACTGTATTCAGGTTCTCATGCTTGCTTGCTGCTCCCTCCGCCAATACTTCCTATTGCACTTTCTTAGGATTACTTTTCAATTTTCAGGTAACATTCTAGTGATCCTGAGTTACATACTCCATTCCTTTCTCCTCCTCTTCTCCACATGTCACTAAGAGATTGAACGTTGTTCCTTATACACATCCCCTGTTGGTCATCACATTTTTAGTTTCTACTTTTGTGCCACCCAGGCACGATCATGTTCTGTACATTGTACTTCTTTATTTTCTCTTTATTTCTAAATTTGTTTCATTCAACTTCTTTTCTCCTTCTTTTATAATGCTTGCTGAAGTCTTCAAGGAAAATGACTAATTTAAAAATCTCTGGGACCATGAATGTTTTGTGTGCTGGGTATCATGAGAAGTTTGTGTACATCTAGGTTGACTCCTCTTGGTTTATTGAAGCAGCGGGAATCCTGGATGAGTTGAAACTGGTGTGAGCTTCTGTAGCCACTAGTGTTAACTTGACAGAGCTAGAATCAACAGAGAGATGTGCCTCTTGGCATTTCTTCTGGGATTTATCATGATTATACTCACTGCGGTGGAAAGGCCTGCCCACTGTGGTGGCAACATTCCCTGGGAAGGAGGATCCTGGACCATAGAAGCTGATGAAGTTGGTACCAGGTGAATTGTTTTCTTCTGACTGTTAATGTTTTTTGACTAGGTGCTTTAAGCACCTGCTGCCTTGACTTCCCTGCCATGATGGACTGAACTTCCTCAAGTTGTTTTTGTTATTCAAATGAGAGATTCCTGGCACCAGTGTATTTACTGAGTTCTGGACAAAGTTCAGTTAAGTGCTGTTTCCCTTGAGAAGCTTAGATGATAACTTTCTTATGATTTTCTCCAAAACCAAGTATCTTTATTATTGAAAAACTTTTCTTATTTGAGGTGAACAAATGCTATTATGTAAAGTGATGCCGAACGTGTTAATCCTGTCAATCCTTGCTTTCCTGATATAGGTAAAATTTAAAATTGTACAGCAATGATTCATTGAGCCCAAATGGGTGGCATAAATTGACTTTTGTCAGAAACTACTTAGGGGAGCTGATTAATCAAAGGCTGGGTATCTCATCTGAAGTCTCCATAAATGGCAGAAATACATACCATTTCCCCCAAAGTTAAATGCTAATTAGCAGAGGAAAATGAAAGCATAGTTTATATTGAAGAGCTTGCTTTGAAGATGGGCCCACAGAAGACAGGAGTGACACTTTGGCAATGAACTGACTCATGTTCCCAGCCCTGACTAAGAGCTATTAGTCTTCCATTTTCAGAAAGCTGTTAACATTGTCAAAGAAACTCAGCATCATTATGCATGTTGGCTAATGCAGTTGAATAAGAGGATAACTCATTGGGAATATCCATTAGACTTAGAAACTTGCTTCACTCTCATCATTATGCATCAGACATCTTTTGTAGTCCGAAGCAGCCTTGGGGCTGAGGGTTCACCACCTGCCAAATATAAAGCTGAATCTACCATGTTTTTTTTGCTTTGCTTAGATCTTATCAATAAACTCCAGATTTACAGTTAGCCACACTCTGGGTACCTCTTCTCTGATGAAGTATTTCATTCTATTTGTTTTGCTAAACCTTTCTACTGTGACATTTGTATTCTAGACAGATGGTCAGTAGTCTCAAAGAGCCTCAGCTCTTCCAAATACTTGTCTTAACCTCCGATGGCTTCTCAGAATTATCAGGATTGATCATCTGTTCACATCACACTCATCTCTGGGTCAGATCAGGGAACTTCAGGTTGTTTATTCTTGGGCCAACTACTTTGGATGGTTTTCTCTTCTTCATCTAAGATTCTCACTATCCATGAACAAGACTTGCACCTTCTGTCAGGCTTCATCATTTTACCTTAAATCCCTAGGACATGCATTTATTGAAATGTATATTTACATTGTATAATTGATCATCATATCTTATTTTTATGACTTGGCTCTTCAGGATTAACCTTAGCTTATGTATCATTCCCATAACTATTTCAAAACCTTCCTTGTAAGACCCGCGACTCAACTTCTTTATTCTGCACTACTCTAAACAAATGATTTGTATCTGTTTGGCATAATTACATAGATTCTCAGTTATGTAGATTCAGTATGTGGACAAGCTCTTCTGAATCAACAATGTTCTTCTTTGCATCCTCTTCTTCTCATTAAGTCACATCTGCAATTTAGCAAATATTTAGAATTATAACCAAGAAAGCTCTATCTACAGACAACTCATTTACCTATTATAAAAGTCCAAGTCCTGGACTTGGAAGATGATTCCGTGGATATGAGACTTTTCAAAAAGAAGCATAAGAACCCAAGATAAATTTCTATTACCCACATTTAAAATAAAATAAATAAAAGCCAGGAATAGCTGTGCATGCCAATAACTCACTGTTAGGGGATGGAAATGGGTGGATTCCATAAGCTTGTTGTCCAGTCAGTATAGCCAAAACAGCAAAATTCTGGTTCATTGAGAGATCCTCTTTCAAGAGAACAAGGCAAAGAATAATAAGAGAAAATAAGGCAGTCCAAGTTCTTCATAGTTTGTTCCCTGTGCTAGGTGTTATTGCTTCTCACACTGCCAGCTTTTATGTTATACTCATAAGCAGCAATTTCACAGTTCTCAGGAACTCTGCACAGTGCTCGCTGCAATGTGCCACCTGTTTGACTTTTCATCACTGTGACAAGACACTTGAGTGAATTTACGAGCTATGTATTTTAGTTCACAGTTTGAGATGTCTCTGTTCACAGCCAACTGTTGTTTACAGGTCAGTGACAAGGCAGAAATAATTTAGTGAAAGAGCATGAGAGAGGAAAGCGACTCACCTCATGGCAACCAGGAAGCAGATACATTTTAGTCATGGAAAAATATATAGCCTTCAAAGGCACACACCCAGCTACCCACTTTCCACCATCAATGACCCTGCCTCTAAATAGCACCTTCAGTATAAACGCAGGACTGGATCAGTCCATTGATAAAACATGATGCCTTGTCAAACCAATTGCTTTTCAATGTTGCCACCAGGTGGTGTCCAGATATTCAGAAAATGGACCATTTTTTTTTTTTGGGGGGGAGGCACTTTATATTTAAACCATGATGATATTACATCTGGAAATTGGCATTAAAACATATTCCAAATTCTTCAAAAAATAAAATTTTATTTAATTTTTTCATACAGTATATACCTACTCCAATTTCTCCCAGATCCTCCCTACCCACCTAACTTCATGTTCTTTCTCATTCTCTTTCAAACAAGGATAAATAGTAACAACCCTCAAAGAAAAATAATCAAAACAAGCAGAAAAGAAAGAAAGAAAAAGAAAGAAAGAAAGAAAGAAGAAAGACAGAAGTCATTCACAAAGCAAAGAATGCACTTAAACAGGGGTGGGAGGGTGGAGTCTGTTTAGTATGGCACAGATCTTAAATGAAAGAGTATAAATTTGATGAAAGAATCTAAGGAATTTAAAGAAGACATAAACGAATAGCTCAATGAACTTAAAGAGAACCGCTGTGAAAGAATAAATGCCAGAGAATAAAAACTGCAAACACAAGGCTGAATGAAACGAAAATGTAATCCAGTTATGTTGAGAAATTTGAGGACAAGCTTAAATGAAGAAGGAATTGAAAAACCGAAGAAAATACAGGAGCCTTGTTGTAGAAGAAGTCAAATAGAAGACAGACTATCAGGACTTGAAGATAAAGTAGAGGAATTGGCCCATAAAAGAATTAGAAAAGCTTTCAAACACACAGGAGAGTACTGTGGACACCGTGAGAAGAGCAGATCTTCAAATCATACGCTCAGATGAGGGAGAAGCATCCCAGGAGTATTCCAGGAGAACTCTAACACAAAGCAATCTCATTTAAATTGGAAAAGAGACAGGATTGCCCATAATCCCCACTCCTTCTCAGCATAGTGCTCTAAACAAAACTAAATCACTAACCACAGAAGGAAATCAAAGGGTACAAATAAAAAATTAGTCATATCATCTCCATTTGCAGATGACTGGTAAAAGGTCTCAGAAATTCCCCAGAATACTGCTAGAAATGATCACCAATTTCAGAAAAGTGGTGGGACATAAAATCGCCTTTCAAAATTCAGTGGACATTCTGTACTTCAACAGGAACCATGCCAAGAAAGTGATCACAGACACATTTCTAATCATAATAGCCAAAAAAAAAAAAAAAATAAAAATAAGATAAAGCTAAGTAATCCTACAATAAAAATTTAAACTCTCTGAAGAAAGCTACTGGGGAATTCACTAGAAGTTGGACAGACTTCCATCCCCAAAGGTCTGTTAGAATCGATATTGTGAAATGACCATTCCAGCAAAATCAATTATCAGATTCAAGGGAATACAAAGTCTCCTTAACAATTTTCACTCAAATAGAAAAAAAATCCTAAAACTCACATGGAACCCGTAAGACGTCAGATAACTAAAGCAATACTAAGCAAAGAGAACAGTCCTGATAGGATCACCATTTCTGATTCCAAGACACATTGCACTGACATAATATTAATAAAGACAGCAAGGTCCAAAACCAAGCCTGGAGCTCAACAGAATAAAATAGAAGCCCAAGGATTGAGTGTATGAGTGCCGTGTGATGTTTGACAATGATACCAAATATGCACGTTGGAGAAAAGATACCATCTTCAACAAATGGTGCTGGGAAGATCGGATGCTTCCATGCTGACGAATGAAATTAGACCCACATCTATAATCCTGCACAAAACCAATGGCCTAAAGACCTCAGAACTCTGAATCTGCTGGATGAAAACATAGGTAGTATCGCCGAGTACATCTAAATTTTTGTTTCTCTTTTCTAGTTATCTACACTTGTGCCATTCAGAGTTCAGTATCATGAAGTTGCTTGGCTCTTAGAATATGTAGTGGGTGAAAATGGATGATTGTCTGAAAGGTAGTGTGGGTGACCTCTCTTTGTCCTATGATTGGCTCCTTCTTCTGACCCTTTGAACACTGATTCATTTGATACCCTTGGATTGTTCTGCATCTATTTTGAGAATATAGTCTACCTTTAACACACATTTAGCCCAAAGGTGATAAGGGTATAAGAGAAATTATTTTCTCACCTCAGTTATAAAAACATACAGTTTGGGATCCTGATAAAACAAGTCCATCTTTTTAGAAAGTTCCAGAATAAAGACAGCATAAAACAGAAGCAAATTTCTGTGTTTGCAGCAGTAAGATATTCTACAGAACATCTGCTAGTAGTGACATTTTATGATTATCTCATTACGTTTGGTTAAGTACATTGTTTTGTTTCTGTGCCTGTGTTTCAGACTTAGGCTACTTAGAAAACTGACTTTACAAAGCCAAGGTTCACTTAAGTAATTATTCAATTTAAGTAATAATTTAAGTATTGATCTTTGTTAAAGGCTTTTTAAAATGACTTCTCTGCCAGTAATTATATTAAAGTGATTTTTTAGCAGATTTAAATGCTCAATGTATCTGTGAGTAAACTGTGCATAACTGGGTATATAGAATATAAATTTTACAGAGTTAAATTCAAATAAGGCGTCTAAAATAATGAACAAGTACTGTTGTTCTATACTGTGTCTTCTCAGCAGCAGCTAATGACTGAGGAGAAATAATAGTGGGGTTGTAGCCAGCTTTCCTGAGCAATGGGTACAACGGACCAGAACAGAGTCTCACTTCCTCTTGTTCTGGGGCCAGGCTGAAAAGCTTAGTGAATTCCTTTGAGGTTAAAAATACAAGAAAGACTCATTCTAGCATCCCAGTTGAGGAAGAGACAGTGCGTGAGACTCTATATGTGTTGTATATCAGATAGAGAAATACATCAAAGAGAAAATTCCTCCCACCCACACAGATGTGCCTAGCCTTGCTCTTTTAAAGAAACAATTTAGGGACTATTTCCTCCTATACTGTATTATTTACCCTTGAAACTTGTGTTCCTGAACCAACCAGCAAATGGTCATCAACAGTGTCATCAAAGAATTTTGTTCAGTGCCCAGGGGCGGGGTTACCAGAACTGTGGGTTTATAAGTGAGTCTTCGATTCGCCGAGCCTGTTTTTATCCTGATGCCACACTGTTACATTACTATAGCTCTGTAATATAATTTGAAATCTGGAATGACGAGGCCTCCAGCGATTTTGTTGTGGTTCAGTATTATTTTGGCTATCCCACATATTTTGTAATCCCATATAAAATTTAGTATTGATCTCTTTCAATTTCTGAGGATAATTGCTTTGGGATTTTGATGTAGAATGCATTGAAAATGAAGATCGCTTTTGGTAAGATGGCTGTTTTCACAACATTAAACCTGCCCATCTAGGAGCATGATAGTTCTTTCCATGTTAGAGTAATTTCTTTTTTCAGTATTCTGAAGTTTTCATTGTATAACTATTTCATTTCTTTAGTTCGATGTATTCCAAGATTTATTTTTTAAGCGACTGGAATGGTATTCCTTCTTAATTTTTTTCTAAATGGGTTCTTACTTGTATATATTAAAGCTATTAATTGGTTTTGAGGGTTAATTTTGTACCCTGTTACATTGCTGATACATTGTATTTATCAGATGTAGTACTTTTCTGGTCGAGTTTTTCAGGCTCTTTCATATAAGGAATCATATCATTTGCAAATAAAAATGCTTCAACTTTGACTTTGACTGTTTGTGTCCCCTTTATTTCCTTTATTTGTCTTACTGCCTGGCTAAGACTCTAAGTACTGTGTTGAACAGTAATGGGGAGAGTGGACAACCTTGTCTTGTTTTTAATTTTAGTGGAAATGTTTTGAGCTTTTCTCTACTTAAGAAGATTTTGGCTGTAGGCTTCCTGTATATTGCTTTTAATGTATTGAGCTACGTCTCTTGTACTCTAGTCTCTCCAGGACTTTTCTCATGAATGGGTGTTAGATTTTTAACAAAGGTCTTTCATGTATCTAATGAGAAAAATCATGTGACTTCTGTCCTTTAGTCTGTATGTGTGGTGGATCACACATTGATTGATCCCTGCCTCTCTGGGATGGAGTGACTTGATCATTTCAGATAATCATTTGATATGTACTTGCATACAGTTTGCATATACTGTATATAAAAGTTTTGTGTCTATGTTCATCAGAAGTAATGGTCAATAATTTTATGTTTTGTTGGGTTATTATCTTGTTTTAGTATGAGTTATAATGATTTCATAAAAAATAATTTATAAAAGTTCCTTTCTTTTCTATTTTGCAGAAACGTTTGAGCCATATTGATTGATTACATCTTTGAAAGCCTGATAGACTTCTGCATGGAAGCCACCTGTCCCTGGCCACATTTTATTGGGAGATTTTAAATTACTACTTCTTCCTCATTGAGTGTTATAGGTCTATTTAAATTATTTACTTTATCTTGATTTAACCTCAGTGGGTTGTCTCGGTCAATAAATCTACCCATCTCTTTTAGGGTTTGCAGTTTGGTGGAATACAGATTTTAAAACTACGTTCTTATGATTCTCTGTATTTCTTCAGAATCTATGGTAATGTCTCTCTTTCATCTCTAGTTGTTAACTTTGAATTGCCTCTTTCTTTGATTATAACTTTGGATTGCCTCTTTCTTTTGTTTAGTTTGACTGAAGTTTGTATGTAATAACATGTAACAAAAAGAGACTGTGAATTTGAAGGGAAGAGTATATGGAGTGCTTGGAGGGAAGAGAGGGAAGGAAGGAATGTTGTAAATATATTATAATCCCCCAAATTTATAAAGATATGTACTTACAGATGGGAACCTGGCATGGCTGTCCTCTGAGAGGCCCTATGAGCGGCTGACTGAGACAGAAGCAGATACATACACCCAATCATTGGACTGAAGTTGGGACCCTTATGATTGAATTAGGGGAAGGATGGAAGAAGCTGACAGGAAGAGTGACCCCATAGGAAGACCAGCCTTCTCAACTAACTCAGATCCCAGAGAGCTTCCAGAGACTGAGCCACCAACCAGGAGCATACATAGACCAGTCCGAGGCCCCTGGCACAAATATAGCAGAGGTTTGCCTGGTCTGGCCTCAGTGGGAGAAGATACACCTAATCCTCAAGAGACTTGAGGCCCCAGGGAAGGGTGAGGCCTGGTGGCAGGGAGCACCCTCTCGGAGGCAATGGAATGGGATGAGGAACTATGGGGGGGGGACTGAGTGGGGGGACAATGACTGAAATGTAAATAAATAAAATAATTAAAATGAAAAATATTTCAAAAGATTTTTTATAAAAAAGGATATTATATTGTAAGTAGACTGGGCAGAGAAGCAACAATTCCAACATGGTAACAGTGAAAAAGAAAAAGAAGTTAAGATAAAAAAATGATACACTCATGTATGTATACACTGTTAGCAATAACAGCGAAACCAGGAAAAACCATGATACCACAGAGGCAATGGCTTAACCCATGATATTATAGGATGTGCATCGGTAGCAAAATGGTTATCGTAATAAAGCGAGTTAGTCGTCTCTCATCTCACTTCGTTCCAAATGACTTATTTAACAAGAACAGCTCACCACTCAGCGTTTTCATCTGTGGCGTTGTGCTGTGCACTCTCACTGACTGGCTTCATCAGTGGCGTTGTGCTGTGCACTCTCACTGACTGGCTTCATCAATGGCGGTGTGCTGTGCACTGTCACTGACTGGCTTCATCAATGGCGGTGTGCTGTGCACTCTCACTGACTGGCTTCATCAGTGGCGGTGTGCTGTGCACTCTCACTGACTGGCTTCATCAATGGTGGTGTGCTGTGCACTAGAGCTCCAGATCTGTCTGCTCTGCGTATCTGCTCCTTTGCCCTCTCAGGCTCCACACCTCTTCAACTCCTCTATCTTACACTTCTCATCTGCCTCATCAACTCATCCCCATCACGACAGCTATGATTAAAAAGAATGTATTGAGAACTCTAGTACACTGCTGGTGGGATGTAGGTTGGTGATGCCTTTAAAGAAAAGAGAACAAAGTTTTCTGAGAGATTACAAAGTAGAACTTCGTATGACTCAGTAATCTGCCTCTGGGTACATGCTCAAGGGAGGGTACACCTTCACCTCCTAAGATAACTGCGCTGCCATGTTCATTGTAGCATCACCTACAAAACAATCTGAGAGTTCATTGAGAACAAATAAGTCAAGAATGCGTGACAGTCATACAGTGAGGAATTATTTTTAATGCAACATGTCATAATTTATTGCATCAAACCTCTACTGAAATGGGCCATCTAGCAATTAGTACTTGTATAGGAAATAGCATGTTGGGTGTAGGCAGCCGTGTTTAAGATAGCACCTAGGACAGTTGCAAAGTCCTATGACTAGCACCTCACGATGTAGGCAGCTGGCTTCCAGCGTGGCCAGCTCAGCTAAACTGGTAAACAAGTCCTTTGTGCATGCGTCGGCCTTGTGCCTCTCCCGAGCGGGCTTATGCTAATGAGGTATTGGCAGTCTAACCTATCCTGAGAGAACATGTCACCCAGCCCGCCTTGGGAAGATATATAAGCAGCTCATTTCTGCTGCTGGGGGTCCCTGTCCCTGTCCCGGTCCCCGTCCATAAGTCAAAGAGTCGTTCCTGCAATAAAGCTGACTGAGAAGGATCCGACCGTGTAGTGTCTTAATTGCTGGTCAAGGTGGACGCGACATATGGTGGCCCATACGGGGACCTGTGGACTTCGCCTTCGTGGATTCAGAACTCAGCAGCTAGGAATGGTGGTACAGGTATATTTGTTGCAATAGAAAGTGCCTGGTAAGTGGGGCTGTCACAAGGTCTGCGGAAAAGCGGGGTCATAAGGTCCGTGGTCATAGGTCAGTGGTAAAGTGGCAATTGAATCACGAGAGACCTTAGAAGTATCATGTTAGTGTTTGCTGTTTGTGTTTGTTTGGTGTGGGTCGGTCTGGGTGTCATAATTGTGTTTTTTCTGGGGTATTGGCGAGCATCAAATCAGGAAAGTGAAACCATGGGAACTCACCATCGTGCCCCATGAGAAGTGCCTTAAAAGAACTAATGCGTGCAAGAGGCATTAAAATAAAAGAGGGATTTGCGTTGGATACCGGGTGACTTTATACCTTTGTGGGCCGTCACAGGCACCTGGCCAGTGCCTGTGCGGGTCCGTTCTAACTCCCCGGTCCACCCTACATTTTTCTCTACTTCTTGTGCTGGTAATGCACCCTGTATTGTCCCAATGCTTGCTAACCTATATAAACTTGTTCAGCTCTCTTGCGTCTCCTCTCTCAGGGGACTGTGTATTACTCCTTTGGTATATAACTCTTCTCAGTCTCTCAATCAGAGCCGCCTCCTGTCTGAGTACCTGAAAGGAAATTGGTCGAAGGAAGGCGAGGACCTATCCAGGAGGCTCCTGTTGCAGATCGCTACCCTGAATGGCACCCGCCTGGATCCCTTTACTTTGGAGGGGCTCACCACTTGGGTCAAGGATGCCGTCAATTTCTTTAAAGAATGGGCAGGAGTATTTATCTGGGGAGCCATTGTTCTCCTGAGATGTGGTTTCTGCCTTTGGTTACTGTGTCATTTGTGCCATGACCATGCTGGACATAAGGCTGTGGTTTACCAGGTGCTGACTGCCATGGAGGAAGGTGCTCCCCCAGGTATTTGGCTGGCCTCCCTTAGGGAGGCATAGTGGGGAGCTTTCTGGACCCGTAATGGCCGCCCAGGCATTATCCCTAGATCCTGATCATCTTGACCATTGCCAAGGGTGTACACTCATGAGGCTCCTATAGCATCACCTTCAATTTTTCTGAAGCAGGGAGTACGAGGGGTGCCTCGACTAGAGATGTTCTCAATCCTGAGATAGATTCTCTGAAAGCATGTTCGAGTGCATAGAGGTTTTGTGCCAAATGTACCTCTCCCTGAAAAAAGGCACAAAGGCGGGTATGGCAGAAATATAAACTTTCCCATTACAATGCCTTCACTTTGCACAAGGACTCGGACCTCTGTTTTCCACCACTGACTTGCTGCACTAGCGGCGACCTTCTAGGTGTGCTTTCAATCGCCTCACACCAACCACCTAATGAATGAGTTCAAGCATGCTTGGGTGTGGGATGCCTAAGGTCTGAAGGGTCCAGAGGTAACCTACTTCAAATTTAATAAATAAATAAGGGGGAGATGTAGGCAGTGGTGTTTAAGATAGCACCTGGGACAGTTGCAAAGTCGTATGACTAGCACCTCACGATGTAGGCAGCTGGCTTCCAGCCTGGCCAGCTCAGCCAAACTGGTAAACAAGTCCTTTGTGCATGCATCGGCCTCGTGCCCCTCCCGAGTGGGCTTATGCTAATGAGGTATTGGCAGTCTAACCTATCCTGAGATAACATGTCACCCAGCCCGCCTTGGGAAGATATATAAGCAGCTCATTTCTGCTGCTGGGGGTCCCCGTCCCCGTCCCGGTCCTGGTCCCAGTCCCCGCCCATAAGTCAAGAGTTGTTCCTGCAATAAAGCTGACTGAGAAGGATCTGACCGTGTCGTGTCTTAATTGCTGGTCAAGGCAGACGCGACAGTTGGGAGTGAAAATGGGTTAATCCTAGGAACACTGACAGTCTAAGGAAAAGAATGAATGGCGAGGTCTGGCTACTGGTCCACAGCTAAATGGACAAACATATATTTGATGGATATATTTTATAACACTGTAGGTTGTACCATTGTTACAGCCAAGCTGGACACAGATTTGAACTTATCAGAATGTCTATGACTATCCAATACATCTGAAATCAATGTAGAATGTTCAATTAATGGTAGAATTCAAATTTTGTGACAAAATTGTTGTGGTTATAATAATGCAATTACTATAGTTAATTATACTAATACATATTAGTATACTAATATTATATAATATATTACACAGGCTCTATCATTAACATACATTGATATGTTAATAATACTAAATTATATTTATTATAATTATAATTCTCAGGGTAAAATTGAGAGGAAAAAAAGTTTAAATTTAGAGTATACGTTGCTTTGGATTCTTATCAATGTCCTCATTTTGTTTACATATTTGATTATTTTTTAGTAATAAATGAGCTTGTTCAATTATGGTTTGTCTTTGGGAGTTATAAAGCATGGCAGGAGAGATATGATTTTCCCAAAGTTGGCAGAAGGAAATAAGAGTTTTGTTGGTATAAGTAGAGTCATTGCATGTCTTAATCTGTTTTGAGATCCTCATAACAGCAAGAACAGTCAGTAACTGTCTGTAAGCAGTTCAAGAAGGCTCAGAAGTTTAAGTGGCAGCAAAAATACAACTTGAAAAGCTAGAAGCATAACATCAACAAAGTTAAAATGACCAAAGGAGATTTAAACTTTGAGCCTTTAGCTATAATAATTTTAATCACTTTTATAAAGCATTAGTAGCCAGTTTTTATAACTGTTACCAAGAGTAGATTAGTAACTTACAAGAACTTCATTAATTTAAGTAGAGGTTTAACAAATATTTGCTAAACTTAAAACTTTGAAGTTTTAATATTGTATGTATCATCATTTAGTCTTAACTTTTACATACCTTAAATCACAGAACTAACATCCTTACAACGTCTATAAATGTTTTTCTTTTCATTCTGGAAACATCCAGTCATTTTAACCTTCATTACAACTTCCAAAAACTCTGTGTGTGTGTGTGTGTAATATATATATGTATACACACACACACACACACACACACACACACACACACATATATATATATATATATATATATATATATATATATATAATAAATATAAATATTTTAATGAATAAATATGTATATTTAAATCTGGGCATACCATACATCCATTTAAATCAGTGGTTTTTAACCTTGCCAGTGCTGTGACCCTTTAATACAGTTCCTCATGTTGTAGTGACCCCAACCATAACATTGCTACTTTACAACTATAATTTTGCTACTATTTTGAATTGTAGTATAAATATTGATATACATGATATTTGATATGCAACCCTCCCCCGCCCGAAAAGGGATTGTGATCCAGAGGTTGAGAACCACTGTTTAAACCTTGATATGTACATCCTTTTTTGTTAAAAATCTTTTATGTTGTATGTTTATTTAACCTTTTTATTTACTATTTTTAATATCATGAGACATAAATGTTTATTTCTTTATTTTTGATCACCAATGGAGCATAAAGAAATAGTAAAATCGATTTTAAATCAGTGGTAAGAGTGTGGTAACTTGAGTGTTCTCTCCTTGAAATCTGTTTATAATTTTTACTTACCACAGTAGGAAGCCTGTTAGCTTTAGCAAAAGGCAAGGTCTTATTTTTACATTTGGGTCCTACTTAGAGGCCTCATCAGAATTTGTCTTTTCGTAGGTCAGCAAAACAAACGAGGTGGTAGCAATCTGTGTATTTTCTGGCTACTGGAAGGCAACTTTAATTTGTTTCTCAGGGACTCCAAAGCAACAGTAACAGCATGCTGAGTGCTAAAAGATTCCCCAGGACTTAGTTCACGTTGCTCATGCTTGTTTCACAGTTCTTTCTATTTTCTGCCAATTCTCAGGAAACATGGTTCCCTCTCCTAGCGACCATGTATTATGCTCAATAGTAGCGAGTAGACTTTGACCTCAATCATCCTCGTTTACCTAACTGCTCTTCAGCATATGATTAAATAAAGCGAAGTAATGTTCCTGAACACTTCCAGAAATCTTCGTGTTCTTGGTCTTTATCAGTCACGAATCAGTGTGTTCCCTGAGTTTATATGCTCTGTTTCCAAATCTAAACTGCTCTGCAATTTGAGTATCCCCATGGTGGACACTATTTCTTACGGCCGTTGCAGCCAACAGCATCACAGGGACATCCTGGGAAGGAGGGCAAGGGTAGACAGAGACAAAAGACTCTGGGTTCGGGTCAAGAATGAACAGCTCTTATTTTTTCCTTTAGTGCTTATGTGTTGTTTGGCTAGATACCAGAGGCAGTGTTGCAAGCGGAGATGAAACAGTATCTTCGACCACCTTCTCCAAGTGCTTTCTTTTATACCCCCTGCTCTTGTGGTCTTGCTTTACACTGGAGGACATTTCTCCTAGGCTTTTCTCATGCCTGAAGTCTCCCACATTAGAGAGCCACATCTGAAATAGAGTTTGTGCTCGAGAAAGAACTATAGATTCCCTGGACCTCAAGAAAAATAAAGCATCCAGTCCGAAGCATTGGAGAAATAAAATGCTCTTAAAATTTATTGGAAACCTCTTTATCTGGATGATTATGTATACACCTAAAATAATCTAGATGTGAATATAGTCCACTGTTGTTACTAGTTCACAATATAATAGACCTGGAGAGTTAGAATAACTTGAAGAAGCACCACGATGATAGTGAAAAGTGTCCAACACAAGAGTCTTTTTTTCTGGTACCAGATGAAAGCCTTCTTTCCTTATTCAGGTGATAGTAAATTTACAGATGTGTACTTATGTTTTGTCTTTGAAATGGAGAAAAAAAGACAGGTTGAGAATCTCCCTCTGCCTCTCTCCCTCCCCTCCCCCTCCCCTTCCCCCTCCCCTTCCCCTCCTCCTCTCCCTCTCCTGGTTTTGCCTAGAGTATAAACAAATTAATCTCTCAAATTCTATATGGATTGTGTCATTTTTATTAATGTGGGTGAACTTTTGTATCCACCTGGGTATTCAGGTAAAAATAAAAATCACTTCTTTCCAGGCTTCACAGTACTTACATTAAACTCAGAGCTTTAAGGATATTTTAGGGAAGTATTCTGCCTCTGGGGCACAACCGCAGCATCCAAATTCAAAATAGAAGCCTGAGAACTTGAGTTCCTTATGACATTGGATTAGATGCTGTTTTATATTTCTTTGGTAGATTCTGATAAAGACATTGATAAGTAAGTGAATCTGCTGTTGGAATATGGGCATAAAATAGTCAGCGTAAATGTATTTAGTGGATGTGTTGATTCGTCAGAGAAACTGAAGACTTTTGAAGACACAGAAAAAAATGGCACCGAAAAGCTACCTTCTCCTAGAAATGAGTTGTTCTCCCTTCCATTAGTAAATGATATGTAGAGGCAGGAACTTTTAATTTCATACTTCCTCTTTCTATTCTTCTGCCTAGAGAAGAATGTTTATACCCGACTAAAAGAATTGGGTATATGACACATGGCCAAGGCAGAAGCGAGCATAAGTGACTGTTACCTGGGATGCTTCATTGGCAAAATGAACAGCTCTTGCACAGTGTGCAGCTCCTTGTCCCAATCTGCCAGAACCTGCACTTTTCCCCTCCCCACCTCCTGTCCCTTTACTTTGCTCTACATATGTTTTAGATATTTTTGCTCTTCTTAGAAGACATATTCCACTTCTATTTTATAGATTAAAATTATTAAGAATTCAGAAGAAAAAAAATGCAATGTCCTAGCAGCTTAATTTGGGGACAGAAAGATGTTCCTTGGCTCTCATGGATAGTGAGTGGCACATGAAAGTACATTTTTTTTTTTTTTGAAAATATCTCCTGACACCAAAGAGAATGAAATTTTCTGGACTTTGCAGCCAAGTGAATAATATGCCTTGAGATGATTTCATGTATGTACTTTTCCTGATAACCTACTGTGTATTCAGGATTTTTAAGTTTAACTTGAATTTAAGATGACAGTGTGTACTAGTCAGTGCTCTATTTGCTGTGAAGAGACACCATGACCATAGCAAGTCTTAAAGGGAAAACAGTTAATTGGGGGTGGCTTACAGTTCCGAGGTTTAGTTATTGTTATGGTGGGGAGCATGGTGGTGCACAGACAGACATGATGTTGGAGAAGTAACTGAGAGTTCTGCATCCAGATCCACAAGCGGCAGGAAGAGACAAACACTGGTCCCAATGGAGCTTTTGAAACTTCAAAGTCCACCCCCTGTGACACACTTCCTCCAACAAGGCCATACCTTTTAATCCTAGTCAAATAGTTCACAGCAGTATAAAGCTGGGCCCTTACCTTTGAAGGCAGCGACAGTGGTCATGGTGTCAAGGATTAAGGTAAGGTGGTGCAGACACTGAAACCCAAGAGATGTAGATAGATTCACCTCATATCTGGAGGCCCACAGCCTCTGTAAGATGTAACTTTTTTCTTTCTTAAAATTACAGTTATTCATTTATTTCATTTGTGTACATGTGTGGGCATGTGCAAATGACACTGCCATAGGGGTGATATTTAGAAAACGATGCCCGGTCTGGTTCGTTCCCGGCAGCCACCATGTTCCTGCTGCTCCTTGGATCTGACTGGGGCTCCAGCTAGCTAGATGCGCAGGCCCTGGCACCCATGAGACGCCATCGTGAGAGATGGCTCTGCATTTACAAAGCTTGGCTGAACCCCAGACAATATCTGCCATCCTTCCATTACCCGGTAGAAATGAGACCCTTAAAGCTTAATGATTATCTAAAGGATTTATATGTTTAGAAATGCTTAGTCAACAAGATGCCCACACAATTAGAGTTGTTACCCAATATCTAACCTTTTGATAGAGGTTGCTACCCAGGACAGCTTTGACCCATTTGTGGTTCTCCATGACTGATAGCCTTCCTCTTCTCCTCCCTTCCTCTATTTCTCCCCTCCCCTTCCTCTTTTTTTCCCTTTCCTTTCCTCTATTTCTCCTCCTCCTCTTCTACTACCTAATCTCCACCCCCTCTTCTACTACCTAATCACAAAACTCCACTGAGAATACAATGTAGCAGAATAAGTATCCTGCTACACACTGCATAAGTATGGGGGTCAGAGAACAAACTAGAGGAATCCGTTCTCTCCTTCCATTGTCATAGTCTAAAGATCTTGATCAGGGTTGTTTTCTCTGCTAGTAAAAGAACTAAAAGGCACGGGGAAAATCTTATGCTCGACAGATAGGAGAGGAGAAGAAATATTTTCAGAGGCTGGGTTCTAAACTCTCTGAAGAATTTCCCTTTCCCAATCCTAAAGTGGTTAGTTTGCAGAAAGATGGAATGGTTGCTCTTTGTTTTAAGCTGTCAGTCTCTTGTATAAAGTCAGTGGCCACCTGTAGGACCTCACCATGCCTATCTCCCTGTCTGTCTGCTACCAGGGAGTCTGATTCCTGGTCTCATACTGCTATATAAGTCTTGGGTATTCAACTCAGGTTAAAAGGCTTGGCAGCTGTCTTTGCTGTGCACTGGGTCAGATTAGTAGTTCCTAATCTCTTCTTCTCTGTCATTAGAGACCTTAATACCTTATAAATCACATCTTTTTGAGGACTAGCCTTTGAAGAATTAATTACCAAAAAACCCAAGTGGACTAAGAAATTTTAGATAGGAGGGCTGACTTGAATGACAACACCTGTGAAAAGCGCTCTTAAGGAGATCCACATAGCAAACAACTGGACTCCAACATTTCCAGACAGAGGAAGTGATCTGACTGAAGAGGACTGACTCTCCCATCACCAATTCCCTCCTTTTCTGTCCTATAAAACCAAAGACCCCCTACTCACGCTTACTAGGACTTAATGGCTGCCAGCAGTGACTTGGAACCTCTGTGATTTGGTTATGTCATGTATACTCACGTTGGGTGCCCCTTCCCTGCTCCCTCTCTTTCTTTTATGTGGCCCCCTGAGCAGAGAGGCCTTTGACCATTCAATAAGAGCATGTTCAACACCCACACACCAAAGGAAGGTGCAAGTTCAATTCAATTGAAGGTGCCCTAGACTGACATACTTGTCCTGCCTGACCCAGGAGTTCTTTAGCTTTGCCTACTAGGTCACTGGAATTGGAGACACTCGTTGCAGCCCCCTGGGCACTCTTTTTTCCACTCACTTTCTGGTTGTAGGTGATGACTTTTAACATCAGAAACCAGTGTCATCCTTTACCTTGTCTGAAACGTGGTCCAAGATCTCTGTTCCTGGACATGAAAACAAAACTCAAGGAATTTGTATGCCCGTCGTCTGAGGTCTGGAGCCAATACAAATTGGGTAACACTTAGACTTTCAAAGTCTCACTGACTCAGAGAACTTCATGAAGTAGGATGGCAAAAAAGCCCCCATCTTCATGTCTTTTCTATTTTGACTCCTGCTCTATGCTTTCTTCCTCCGTTTCTGCATTTCTAGTTTTACTGCTCAAACATCTAAACCCAATTCCCTTCTCTCTCTCTCTCTCTCCTCTCTCTCTCTCTCTCTCTCTCTCTCTCTCTCTCTCTCTCTCAGATCCTAATCTGGCTAACAGGCCCCTCCCTATCCGAAGCAGAGCATATTAAGTTTTGATATCGGATTCTCCGATGCTGTTTAAGCCACCTTGGCTCTGAGTAGGATATGGCCTTCTCACTCCAGACTCTTGCATGCTTATCCTCCAAACCCCTGTCTTGGGTCAGGTGGACCCCTGACTCTTGCCTGGGAAAAGATCATGGCTGACCAGCTCCCCGCCCCAACCCCCCAACTCTTGATTGGGACAAGGAGATCATGGCTGACCAGTTCTTAGGAAGTTGCTCTTCTATTTCTCTAACTCTGAGAGAAACTCATTCTGTGATTCCAGCAGCTACTTAACAGACTCAGTTTCCTTGAGCAGAGACCATGAAATTCCTTTCTCTGTTTCTTTAATTTGCTATTTGGGGCCTACCTTTCTAGGCCGTAAATCAATAGTAACGTACGTAATTGGAGTGTCCTTTTAAAAAGAAAAGGGTACTGCAATCCAGATTCCGTCTGTGAAATGATGGATTCCACAGGGATTCGGAATGCCCTGGTTGGGGGTGGGGTCACTTTATAATGGAGCCGAAACAACCATGGGTTTGTACTATCTTGATTGAGGAACCTCACCAAGATGGAAGCAGCCACGTGACTTGGCCACCATCTTGGTTAATATTACCATGTGGCACAAGTCAAAGTGGTATCGCTTTTACAACTCATGGTCTCACTGAGTCCTCTGGGGATCACTGTACTGCTCTTATCTTAAACTAAAGAGACAACATGAAATCCCTAAGGTATGTATTTTATGATTTTAATGTTTTATTTTAATTTTGATACAGTTTTCAAAGGATGTATTACTGGACTTTATGGAAGACCTAAAACTTTTCCCTGTCACATGCCTCCGACACTGGCATACTAACACAGGGAGCTAATTCTTTGAGATTCACCGATCCCGACAGAGACTCAAAAGATAAATTGACAAGTTTTAGACAAGCGGCTGCCAATGAAGAGCTGTTATGGCAGGCTCTGCGGGGTCTCAGTGGTGGTTCTTTCTACCTAGGATCTCCAGGTCCATTTTCCTCTAACTGAAATAAAATGTTCTTTCCCATCTCCATTCTTTTTTGTTTTACATCTGTTAGTTTTTGTTTCTGCCCAGTCTAATAACGGGTTTACTAAAGATCTCTATGTTGTTTCCATTTCACAATGAAAACCATAATAATCATAACAATATAATCCCAACAAACAATAATAACTCAAAATCTTAGCTTATTAAAATGTCTTATATATGATTATGTATATATAGACTGTCTACATGTGACTATGGTTTGATAACACACACACACACAACACACACACACCAAAATATTGTGCTTAGAACCAAATTGACTTATAAGTCATGTAAACTAAAATTGGTAACTTGGCTTAATTTTATCTGTTCAAGTAGAACTAAAATTAAAAAAGAAAAGTAATAATGATAATGAGAATGGTCCTAAATATTTATTTGGAACAATTAACATGAGTTTTAAAATTTAAAGTATTTAAATCTACATCTGATGACAAGACATAGAAAATCATACCATTCTGGTCAAAATGTAATCTCCTTGATCTTTATCCCAATTCTGGTTCTGCAACATGGCATTTATTGAGGGTATAATTAACTTTAAGACATGATTGTTCATATTGTAGGATATGTTTTATTGTTTTTAATACTGGACAATTGCCTTCCCTTTGTATAAGAATAATTTGGATGTCTATGCTTTTAAATGTGATATATATACATACATACATATATATGTGAATAAATATATAAATACAAATATTTTTATGATTTTAAGGATAATTTTAACCACTACACCTCTTTAAAAATGAACAAATAAACAAATGAGTTTTTCAAGATCCAATGTCCTATCTTCTAAGTTAAACAACTGCCAACTACATGTCTTCAACTGTTCTGGTTTAGTAAGATCTCCTCCTGGGTCACCTTCTCCCATATTCTTTTCCCCTTTCCTTCTCCTCTGACCAGGTGGGGGCCCCTGGGTAGCTCATCACCCTGGGACATAAAGTCCCTGTGAGGTTAGGTGCATCCTTTCCCCTGAGGCCAGACAAGGCAGCCCAGGTAGAAGAACATATCCCACTTACAGGCAACTAGCTTTTGGGATAGCCCCCATTCCAGTTGTTCAGGACCCACATGAAGGTCAAACTGCACATCTGCTACATATGTGTGGGGAGGCCTAGGTCCAGCCCATGTATGTTCTTTGATTGGTGGTTCAGTTTCTGAGAGCCCCAAGGGTCCAGGTTAGTTGACTCTGTCGGTCTTCCTGTGGAGTTCTCATCCCTTTCAGGGCCCACAATCCTTCCCTCTACTCTTCTATGAGTCCCTGAGCTCTGTCCATGTTTGGCTGTGGGTGTCTGCATCCCTATGAGTCAGCTGCTGGGTGGAGCTTCTAAGAAAACAGCCATGCTACTTCTATCTGCAAGCATTACAGAGTATCATTAATAGTGCCAGGGATTGTTGCTTGTTCATGGGATGGGTCTCAAGTTGGGCTGGCTATTGGTTGGCTGTTCCCTCAGTTTTTCCATTCCAGAATGATAGAGAAATAACACAGATGTTCTGGAAAGACAGATTGCAGGAGTGTAAGGTGTGTGTAATAGCTTGGTGCATTGCCGTAATACCTGCACAAAGTCATTTTCATTAGAAAAAGAAAGACATTTTATAAAGTTGTAAACCCATAAAGCCATTCAAATCTGTACAAGGTCAGAGAGGAGAAGGGTATTCACATACCTGAGCATGAAGGATATCCTGACAGTTACAACTTTTCTTAAGGATAACTTCTGGCTTAAATAATAAGGTTTTCAGAAACCGTGAATTGAGTGCTACTGGGTTTTAAATAATATATTTTATTAATCTTTGATAAACTTATATAATATATTTTGATTATGGTCACATTCACAACTCCACAAAGTCCTTACAGATCCAGCACCTAGTGTTCTTTCTTTCTCCTTTTAAAACTTTTTAAATTTGTTTTTAAATTTTTAGAAGAGACTGTCCAGTAATAATGGGGATCCATTCCATATACAGTCACCAAACCTGGACGCTATTGTGGATGCCCGGAAGTGCTTGTTGACAGGACCCTGATATGGCTGTCTCCTCAGAGGTTCAGCCAGAGCCTGACAAATACAGAGGTGGATGCTTGGATACTCGCAGCCAACCACTGGACTGAGCGCAGGGGCAAGGGTGGCTGGGGGTGGTGGCGATGGAGGAGTTGGAGAAGGGACTGAAGGAGGTGAGGGGGTTTGCAGCCCCATGGGGGGAGCAACAGTGTCAACCCGCCAGACCTCCCCCCCCCCCCCCAGCTCCCGAGGAATGGACCACTAACCAAAGACTACACATGGAGGGACCCATGGCTCTGGCCGCATATGTGACAGAGGATGGCCTTGTTGGACTTCAGTGGGAGGAGCGGCCCTTGGGCCTGAGGGTGTAGGGGAATGCCAGGGCGGGAAGACTGGAGTGGTGGGTGGGTGGGGGAGCACTCTCATAGAGGCAGGGGAAGGTGGGTGGGATAGGGGTTTTCCGAAGGGGGAGACCTGGAAAGGTAAATAAAGAAACTATCCAGTTTTAAAAAAGAGAATGGAGTTTTTGAGAGAGCTGCAGGAGGTGAGAAGAGAGGGCCTGTGAGGAGGAGGGAGGGGAGGGGAGGGGAGGAAAGTGGCTTGCCGAAGCCCCTGCAATGGTAAAGTGACTCAGCTTGGAATCAGTCTGTGGGAGTGGAAGGGCAGCCAGAGAGGTACACATAGAGTTAATTTTGTGCGCCTGTTAGAGAAGGGTCAAAGTTCAGACTGTTTAACTGTTTACAAACTTCCAGCTGTTCCGCTACCACTTCACTCATTTAAGTCATTTAAAGGTGTGAGAGCAAGCTTATAGGATACCCACAGGCACGTTTGACGAGGTAGAACTGTGCATTGCAGAATCTTCCTACGGGAGTCCATAGAATACTTATCAATACTTTTGCAATACTTGTCATGGCTTATATAGAAGAACACAGAAAAGGAATGGCAAAGACTGAACTCGGTAGTGGCAAAAACAAAAAATTAAAGTGAAATATGACTAACTGGGTATCTTGGTTTTGATTTTACTGGGCACATTGTACAGTTTTAAATTTTTTTCTTTTTCCTTCCTTCGTTTGTTCGTTCGTTCGTTCGTTCCTTCCTTCCTTCCTTCCTTCCTTCCTTCCTTCCTTCCTTCCTTCCTCTCTTTCTTCCTCTTTCTCTGTTTTTCTCCTCTTGCATTTTATCTCTCTGCATTTTATTCCCTTTCTTTCATCTTTCATTCTCTCTATCTCTCCATCTCTACCACCTCTCCTTTCCCCACTCCCCCCGCCTTCACCCCAGCCTTCCTTTCTTTTTCTGTTGGTCCGATCAGGGTTATCCAGTCCTGTGCCACTTGCTATGCACAGACATTGATTTTATGACATCTATGGGTTTCAGCTGTCACTGATGGAGTGGTGCTGGTTTCACAGTTGGTACAAGCAATAACTAGCTATCATATCAGCCAGGGCCAGCTGATTTCCATTTGCAAATGAGTGTCAGGGAGGTTTGCATGCTTTTCATCTTGTTGATTTATCCAAGAGGAAAACATCTTTTATTTTATTGTCTGTAAAACGGGTTTTTCTTCCGGACCACTTGATTTCCAGCAATAACGACTCTGAGACTAATTATTTATTAACAAATGACTAGGCTTTGGCTTGATCTACGACTAGCTCTTGTTATACCTTTTATTCTAACCTGAGTTCAGCTACATGGCTGTTTTCCTCTCCTTGTCGTCTTATGCTTTTTTTTTTTTTTAAACACTATCTCCCAGAATTCTCTCTGTCCTTACTGGATGTCGCACCTCCTATTTCCTGCCTCAGCGCATTGGCCATAAGCTTTTCTATTGACAAGTGATGATTATAAGAGATTCTCTCTACGATTGACTGTTTAATGAATTCCCCTGGCAAAGCCCAGGCTCATGATATGTATGTATACTTGATGGTGAAAAACTTAGATTTGAACCAAATGACCTTGGGTTTTCATTTAACTTCTCAATAGCAATGACGATCTTTGTCAATGAGGTGAGAATTGTTGAGGATAAGAAAAGTGCATGTGAAAAAATTGAGTTTATTTTGCAGAGCCTGAGATTACAAAAAGACAGCTCCCATTTAGCAAATTTTGTGATTATAAACTACAGGTGAGTTGCAGTCATCAGGTCAGAAGACTATATTTTGCAGGGTTAAAGAAACTGAGGCACATATCCATCAGTCAACAGGAGTAAGTGTCTATTCTAATGTATTTTCTGCCTGCTTACCTCCCTCCTACATCCAATCAGGGGCAAGTGTACATATTGATGTATTTCCTGCCCGGTGCACCTCCTACCTACATATGATCAAGCATACCCAGTGCAATTGAGTCAAACAAATTTATTTAGAGGAGTAAAGTCATGTGATTTGTTATATCCCGTAAACAATCACCTCATCATTCTAGAAAGTATTTGTCCTTGGGCAAGTGGGGCTTACAGGTAAACTTTGCCCCTTACAAAGGAATATGGCAAAAGGGCTCTTCTTAGGATTATATTCATATACTTTATTTTTTAAGTAGCTGTAGCATTTAATATGTGCCCAGCATTGGTATAAACATTTTTTGAGGCAATGGAGAGCTGAGTCAACAGTTAAGAACAGGCATTGTTCTTGCAGAGGACTAGTGTTTTGTTCTCCTGTCAGGCTGTAAGCCTCCAGCTCTGCTGGGATCTGATAGCTCTGATATACCTGCACCCAATGCACATACTCACACACAGATACATATGTGCATGCAGACACACACACAATTCAATAAAACAAATCATTAAGAATTTTATAAGTAACTATGCAATAAGGAAGGACTATAGTGTTCTCACCTTACAAAAAGAGGAAGTAAAGAACAGAGAGGTGATATGGCCTGCCCAAAGCCACACAGACGTGAAGAAAGAAAATAAACACCAGCCCGAGAGAAGACAGCAGCCCACAAAGGCCACGCTTAGCCACTTACCAGGCTGTCTCTTCAGTGTCCCATCCATCACCAGTTTGAAATTTACAACTTCAAAATCTCTCCCACTCAGGTTTCATTCTAAAGACCTGCCTCTCATCTGTGCATTTATATTACATATGTTCTAAGTTTACAAAATAATTTCATGTCCTTTATGTCACAAGAGACAGAGCCAACCCAAAAGAAACCATCTCAGAGCCAGGCACACGACCTTGTGGGTACCGTTTGTCACCAGCTTTGTCCTATGCACACATCTTAGTCACCCAAGTAGATATTTAGAACTTAATTATAACGACCACAGCTTATGTGCCCCATATTTTATTTTATGTGCCATGCATTTCTCTTTCCTTTTGTATATGGAGTATGGTCTTCTAAAAAAAAAAAACAGTTATTCAGTTATTCATGGAATATTATTTTTTTATATCTCTTGTATTCAGTTTGCAACTACTTCATTGAGAATTTTTGTATGTATACTCATGAGGGATACTGGACTATAATTTATATATTTTGTTGGGTTTACACTTGATTCCACTATTTCAATATTATTTGCTTTGTGAAGGAGCTTATTGTGGTTCTGAATTTTTTTAAACATAACTCAAAAGTATTGCTTGTTTGAAGGCTCTATAGAATTCTTGTATAAGTATATCTGACCTTGGCATTTTGCTTGTTTGTTTCTTTTCATTTTATTCTGTTTGAAGCTTTTAAATTTTTTGATTTGCTGAAAAAAATTAAAATAACATAAAAAAAATAAAGTTTTGTATAGATTTGGAGTAAGGTGTGTAACAAGTTGGGTTTACAACGTGATGCGTCTGTTTTAGGCATTCTCACCAATTCAAATAATCTGGATTTAAATTCTTATTGACTCTAACTTCCAGTGATAGCTAAGGTAATTCTATGGGTTTTACTTGGGCTTATGCCTTGCTATTTACTAAGTGATGTGGTTGGCTTTGTGTTTCCTGGTGGCACCAGCATACAGACTACATACATTGTGAGTGACACTTGCTGGAGCTGTTGGACTTGGCGGCCCTTTTGTGTCTCAACATGTTTCTAATATATCAGTTCCCTCACAGCTGGGTTTGAGTGTTTGTCATCAACTCAGGTATGGTTTCCCATTTAAGTAAATACTTTATTAGATACACGTGAACATTTATTTTAAAAGGATATTCCCCCAAGGAACCAACTGATACACCAGAGCCCTGCTCCTAATTAATCAGACTCATTAAATACATTAATAATGGCAATTGATTTCTGTTACCAAAATTTATGCTCATTTTAGAATCGGTGATTTTTTTTTTTTTTATTTCAAGAAAAGGATATTTTAAAATATTGTTACTTGCCGTGACAGCCAGGGAAACTTACCCACATCTTTACGGTTTCCATCTAGATTTTTATTTTGGCTTTTGTTGTTGCTCCACCTGCGAGTCCCGTCTTTCTAGTTTATCACGACTCTACAACTGCCCATTCATCAGAGCTAACCACAGCAGTGCCTTTTTTATGTCTCTGGATATTCGTAGCTGAAGGATTTCATACCAGGCTACAGTTTCTTTTGTTTGTTGCTGAAGTAGGAGCCCAGGGCTTCAAGTTTCCTAGACAAGTGTTCTATGATGGAGCTACCTTCCAACCCTGAGGTAGGCTAAGTGTACTCCTTTGTTCTTCTCTTAGTAAGGGTTTGCTTTGTCACAGAGGCCCTTAGGATGGAGCAAAAGAGCGTTGGGTTTTTCTGTCCCACTTCAGTGAGTATTAAAGGTAACTGGAAAACTACATTTAATTTATATTCAAGAGATGCTTCATATTTATCTTGCAAAATTAAATCGGGAAAAGGGATTTTTTTTAAAAAAATTAACAGATAAGATTATTTATAATTACTTTATTTCTTTTTTTAAAATACATATGAAACAGTAAAATTATATTTCAAGTGCTTTTCCATTTCTTTTACAAAAGTGATTATGAACTACCCTTCATAACAGCTTTGAGGTTTCATTGTTACATAATTCATCTGATCCTGACAAATACGTTCATACACTCTAAAGAAGACACAGTAAAAATGCTAAAACACAATGTGCAAACATCTTTCAGAGGGTTTACAGGAAACAGCTGTTCTAAGTAATATGAAGTATAAGATGCCAAAGTTCACAAATGACTGGTCACCGAACAAGAGTCAGAAACACAAATTTCAAGACTTCGGTTTCTGTTCTATAATGTAGAAGTCAGCGGACACTGATTTAAACAATGGCTAAGTAGTAAATCACAGACTTCACTTAAAAGGTTACATTGAGAACAGTGACTTAGAGGTACCACAAAAAAGATGAACTATGATGGATTTAAATTGCCTGAGGCTCTGTGAGAAGACTTTAGCAGTTTCTACCAGTATACATGGTGACTATCTACTTGTAAAAGAGTGAGAAAGAACATCGTGTTTATGACGGGAGGCAGTTCTTTCTTGTTGACTTATCTTGACTCTGAATTCACAGTGCTCTGTAGTTTCTTCGCGTTTGAATGTGATCCCACTCATTGCTCTGTTGGGTCAATAACAGCTAATGTTGACAACCTGGGTGTTGTACTTCTTTGTTTAAGGAAGAAGCTATAAATGCAAATATTTTACAGATTGGAGTTTTATCTGCTTCTCCTTTTTGTAGTGAACTCTCCACACTGATATTGCTACACTCCTTAAATGCAAAGCTTAAAGGATTTTACAAGAAAAACCAGCAAATCTTGATGAAACCTACTATGAAATGTTTTATATAAATATTTCTACAGAATGATTATTTTGTTGTTTTACATAATCTTGGGGATAAGAGTTCTTTGAGGTGCACAAAGTTTTCAGCAAATCATGGAAATATATATTTCCTTTCTTAATGTTAGATGAGGCACGGGAAGCTATTTGGAAAGCCTCAGGGAATCTAACCACCTCACACATTAACTCTGCAACATTGAAACTAATTTAACCTTAATGAATTTTGACTCACATCTGTGAATCGTATCACTGTTCAAGAAATTATTTTTCAGGAAACAAAAACCTCATGAGGTTGAATAACTAAACTCAATCCTATGTTCATCAAGTAGGGAATTCTCTACACAGGAGATGCAACTCAACAAAATGTCAGAAGACAATGGTTTACTTTTACCCTCTGATAAAATCAGACATAGTCTCACTATTTAGAAAGGGTCTCATGGTCTACATCAAAAATTATCATAGGCTTGTGAGATGAAAACATCTCCATATAAATTTATCAAGAGCAACTCATATCTCTTGTCACAATAGAGGTAAAAATAGGATTTATAGAAATAGTTCCCTTGGGAAAAGTATACTTAATTATCTCAGACATACAAAATACTATCATTTCTCTTAAACGTCTTTTACTTATTTTTTTTTTTCAGTCAGTATTTTTAGTATTCAAATGTTTTATTTAAGTAAATCATTAAGGCTTACCTTGGTCCTTAACTGAGTGATTTTCTCTATTTCTGTAGCACAGCACTGTTAAGCTATCAAATCAGACTTCAAATTAGTTACACGATAGACATGAGGAAAAGAAAATAATGGTTTACCCATGATGAAAAGGCATTTTTGATCAAACAGGTAATGCCACTGTTCAAATATATATGTTTTGGTTAACTGTTCGTGGCAGAAGATAAGTAGTTATCTTAATCTTAACTGACAGATTATTGAATAAATATTGATCTTTTAATGAAAACATTCTTAGCTAAGAGGATACCCAGGAGATAACATTCTGGAAACAATGTTTTATTTAATTGGCTCTTTATCTCATGTAAAATATTAAACTCATTTTGTCCTAAATATTAGGTCCGCACAGCAGGTTCATATAAATCATATCCTGAGCTATGTCACTGATCGTTAAATGCTGAGTCATGGAGTTTTGAGACAATATTTGAGAATTTACTGTCCACTAAGAGTTAAAATATGAAGGAATTCTTTTTTTCTACATCTCCATATTGTTGTTTTCTTTGCTTTAATATCTTTTTCAATAACTATATGGTTACTGAAATTATCTTAGGCTTTTGAAAAAATCTACTTGTTGACAGTAGTACTCCTTTAATCCTAGAAATTACAAGCACTGAAACCAACCAGGTGAGTTTAGAACAACTATAATTGTTATAAGACTGAGTTGTGACACAGTCTTATTTTCTTTACATTTAACAAAGAGACCTAGTGGTTTCTCAAGGCCATACCAACCCAGTTTTCTAACTATTTGCAAATAAACAGACTGGTAATATCACAGCTATTATGACAAAAATCAGGGAAATTCTGCCGAAGAATAATATCAAGTAGTCTTTTTGAAGAGGTAGAAAGAAATTGATTTGTGTTCAATGTTATAATTTTATGTTCCTTTATTGTAATAAAATAAGATATCTGCTTGGGCATCTCATCCTGGAATAAATTATACTTTGTTTCATAGATGGTAGAATTGACATGGGAATGGAATTTTGACTTTTCTTTTTCTTACCTTCTGAAATAACTATTAAGTGAATGCTTCAAGAGACCACTAGTTCTTTATTGACCCTAGAAACTTTTAAAAGAATAAACACACCAGGAGAGTAAGCACAGTTGTGAATATCAGTTAAACATCACAACCAAGTAGCTCAAAAATACATTTGCTCTAGTATAAACCCTGAGTCAGAATTGGTCGTTTGTGAGTTCCCTGCAGTAACTAGCGTGTGCACACCCCACGAAACTCCGTGTAGGTACGTGATTGGCTCTTCTTCCTGTCACTATTTCCCTGGCATTTGTCCTAGCATTTGAACTGAGTGTGTCTGAATAGGGTGAGTTTATGTGTAAAGTGCCAGCAACACAGGGTGGCCTGAGAAAGGAAACAGGAACTGTTGAGAAACATGTATTAGGAAGCTAGTGATCAATACTGGTGTCTATCATATCCAGTCCTTAGCAACAGTGCTGTCCTGCCCAGCAACAGTGCTGTCCCACCCACAAGGCAACACTGAGTCTTTTTCCTAGATGCATATAGTGCTAAGTCCCTGAATGAATCCCTGAAATTGGGAGTTTAATGAAGACCTGAATGACAGCTTCATGCTGTGCCGACCTGCACTGATGCACACGGCCTTCCACAAGTTAGTGCGGGGAGGAGGTGAGCATCTGGAACACTGAACCATATTTTAAATACTGAGAAACTAACAGTAGCTCACGAGCATGAAGTATCTCTGTGTGGCTGGGTAAGATAAGAATGAGCTTCGTAAGACCCTCGAGGATTGTATTTTCTCTGAGTGAATGGTTGTACTAATGAACTTGTGCATCATTCTGAGAAAATGTCTCTCCCACATTAACGGAAAGACAGTTGTGGATTTATTCTCTTTAATCTCTATCATAGCGCCGGGCGGTGGTGGCGGCGCATGCCTTTAATCCCAGCATTTGGGAGAAAGAGGCAGGAGGATTTCTGAGTTCGAGGCCAGCCTGGTCTACAGAGTGAGTTCCAGGACAGCCAGGGCTACACAGAGAAACCGTGTCTCAGAAAAAAACAAAAGCCAAAAAGACAAAACTCTATCATAGCGTAGTAAATGCTTTGATGCGTCGACTTAATTCTCTTGTAATTTTGGGTTTCATCCCCACTCTCCTCTTTTTTTAATCTACTCGCCTCATATTTAAAATATCCTGGCTACCTGTCAGTTTCTTCTTGTTCTTAAGAAAGTTTAGCTTGTTCTTAGGAAATTAGCTGCGATTTTGTAAGTCTCTAAGATATCATTTTGAGTGAAAATGCATATTTTATGGACTTGAGAAATGTCACATCCGTAGCTACTAATAAAGCGTCTCCCAAAATGTTACCATACTAAGATGATAAGGGTTTTGCTCTCAGTTTAGCAGTTTGCATTTCACGGTAAAATAAAGACTTCAAGATAAGTTGTCATCTTGAGTGATTCTGTAATGAGTAGGGTTATTTTGTTTTTATTTGTTTGTTTGGTTTGGTCTGACAGGATGGTCAAGTGTTTTCAGATGCGTTTCTCTTATTTTTAATGAGAAAAAGTTTAGTAGTATGTTTTCATTAGCTGGACATAGTCATTTTTCCAAAGCTTTTGGCAGAACTGATTTACGCTATGAATATTAATATGAGACATGCTTGTATCCTGGTTAACAGCAATTGAATCTTTATGAGAGAAATTTCAAGACCTTAAAAATACACTTCCTAATATTTGAAATAAGGGAGTTTTACCAATATAAAAATTCATAATTTGTGATAAAACTACCTCATCCTAATGTACTTGTTTTAAAATTTCAAATATAAATCTTGTTTCCTTTTAAAAACCGTATTGTGGAATAAGCTTTAAGTATGCACACCTCAAAAGCAAGGTTATTGTAATTCTGTCTAGGCTCCTTCCAATAGGGTCTTAGAATGAGACAGTAAAAAGCTGACCCAATTTCAAAGAAAGTTCTATCTTGTAAAAACAGAAAGCATCTGCATAGCTTTTTATTTTTTAACCTCTAATGCTCTGATCATGAATCCTTCCTTTCATTGACAAGCTGGCTGTCTGGACCTTTGAAACATATTTATTTTTATTAAATGTGAAAGTTGTACTGTTTATAGCATGCATCTCTATTTTGTCCTTGAGAGACTGTCCAGCTCTGGTGATGAGCTCCTGAGTGGGAGGCGTCAACACCTGTCTATCTAAAGGACAATGGGCACAGAGGGCTTTGCTGGACCTTTGGTTTCTATTGTGATCCATCGAAAGCGTAGGAGTCACATGACAGCAACAAGTTACAGAACAAACACACCACAGTATTGGAGAACCTTGAAAGACAAACTTACGACTGTAGCCACTTAATAATACCTCAAGCTACACTTGAGGTGAAGATTACTAGGAGTATAACTTTCCATCAGCAGTACGACAGGTGTCTGACTAATTTGACAATACAACATTGTAAGCTGGTAGCTTCGCTTACCAGACACTCGACATCACTTTGTGCATTTATATTCAAAATGACTCTTCATTTTGTAGCTTATCTGAGTGTCCCCAAAACAGAAGCTCAAGAGACAAACTTCAATGACAAAAATGCTGATCATGGAAGAAAAACTATTATCAGATACATGACATTAATTAGGATTTAAAGGAGTTGATTTTGTTGAATTAATTTTAAGTATGCACATCAAAGTTCAGATAAGAACTGTGTATACAGTTGGAAGTGACATGTTTCACTATTTCACACAACACAAGCATAAACTATATCTAATTTTACATAAATGTAGATTCTCTTCTCAAAAAACTTATTTCTTTGCTTAGGCCAAGAACTACAACATATTAAAACACTGTGCTAGTAAAGAGAAGACATGGAAATAAAACACCGCATGTAACTAAGGACTATTAGTACTCAAGTAGAATGTATTAATATGCTCAAAGTTGAAAACAGATAAGCCAAAAGAAATTACACATCGAGTTATTAATTATCATGGGTATATTTTAATGAAGAAGTCAAATGTTCCATGTGTGTGTGTGTGTGTGTGTGTGTGTGTGTGTGTTTCTGATTCAATGAGCACATGATTCTAGATATTTCTGTGATACGGTCTTATTGGAGGCTTTTATGGTGTGGACGGTGGCCTGGGAGACGAACAGGATCCTTGACTATCAAAGCTGGTTGCCCGGCCAGGTAACTGAAAGACAGGAATTTCATAATATATGATCCAATAAAGAAAAAAAAATACATAATGGCAATTGTATCTCTCTGTTAACAGTGGATATTCACACACAGTTTGCAAATTTCTGAAAAGATTTATATAACCCCCATGTTCTTCAGAACTTACCTTCCAAGGCAGAAAACACAAATACTTCCAGTAATACACAGTACTTGGATATAAAGAGTATACAGAATAATGTCATTCAGTAACCTTTATGGCTTTAGAAGAGTCCCACACTTTATGGTAGATATTTAGATTTTTTTCTATACTATTGCTTACTGTGATGATTTGTATATCCTCAGCCCAGGGAATGGAACTATTAGAGGGTGTGGCCCTACTGGAGTAGGTGTAGCCTTGTTGGAGTAGGAGTGTCACTGTGGATGTGGGCTTTAAGACCCCTCCTAGCTGCCTAGAAGTCAGTCTTCCACTAGCAGCCTTCAGGTGAAATGTAGAACTCTCAGCTCCTTATGCACCATGCCTGCCTGGATGCTGCCATGTTCCTGCCTTGATGATACTGGACTGAACCTCTGAACCTGTAAGCCAGCCCCAATTAAATGTTGTTCTTATAAGAGTTGCTTTGGTCATGGTGTCTGTTCATAGCAGTAAAACCCTAACTGAGATAATTAGCATAAGAGTAACAAAACTTGTAGACCTAAGAGACTTATGATAGTTTGAATGAGAAATGTCCCTCATAGATTCAGATATTTAAGGACTGTTTGGAAAGGTTATGAACCTTTGGTACATATGACCTTGTTGGGTGGGCTTTGAAGGCTTATATTTTCAGTGCCTTTCTCCAAGTTTGTTCTGTTTTCTGTGTGTGGATAAAAATGTGCTCTCTCTGCTTCCTGCCACCATGCTTCTCTTCTATATTATATCCAGAGGACATAATATATGCTATATATGTTATATCCTATAATACATATCCTATACTATATATTATATATCTTCTCCCTTATATTATATCCAGAGGACATTCCTCTAGAACCATAAGCCAGAAAAGCTCTCTCTTCTAAAGGCAAATTTTGATTTCAATATTTTATTACAGCAACAAATTGTAATAAATTCAAGGCCATGTTCCCTTTGCTTTGAAGCAGGAAGGGATTTTCATGTGGTGGATTAATACACTGAAAAGGCTAGCTTATCATGTGGGAAGCCCCAAGTGACCAGAAGAATTCTCATGATCCTTGCAAATCTGCATTTTAAGAGTTTAGTTAAGGGAATATAAAATATATATTATAATATTGTAGTACCTTGTCTGACTCTATGCTTTCCAAATGATGGGTATGATGAGTATGGATCAACCATCTGAACTTGTATGCAAGCCCCAATTAAATGCATTGTTTCATAAGTTGCTTTGGTCATGGTGTCTCTTTATAGTATTAGAAAAGTAACTAAAATAATATGTCTGTGTATCTGTGTGTCTTTGTATGTGTGTGTGTATATGTATGTCTATGTGTGTCTCTGTGTGTATGTATTTCTGTATGTATGTGTGTATATGTCTCTGTGTGTATTGGTCTGTTTTAAATGTCTTTATCTGTGTTGTCTTGTATGCATGTGTCTGTGTCTTATGATTTACATTAATTATGAAGTCAAGTAAAGTTTTATGACATTTATATACTCTCAGTGCCTTTTTCCAAGTATGTTCTGTTTCCTTGTGTGGATAAAAATGAGGTGTAACGTTTGATGTCCACCCTATTTCCGAATAATGACACAGAGGCTTATTTATTTATGAATGAATGCCTAGGCCTTAAGCTAGGCTTGCTCCCAACTAGATCATAACTTAACTAACCCATTTATACTATTCTATGTGTGTCACATAGCTGGTTACCTCTCCTTGGTTCATATATCTGACTTCCTCAATGTTTTGGTGGCAAATCCCCACACCCCTCTCTTTCCCAGAGTTCACCTCTCTCTCCCGGAAGTCCTGCCTACTTTTTTGCTTTGCTATTGGCCATTCAGCTCTTTATTGACAGGTGAGTGTTTTACACACCGCAAGAGATTATCCCTACAACAGGGATCTGGATAGCAGTTTACTTCCACCCCTGAACATGAAATGTTTGCCCCATTCCCACAGAATGTCTTGAATAACATAGCCAGGGTCTCATTCTTGTAACTAAGTTGAGATGGAAGCCTTGTCCTACTGATGCATTCAGCCAGTTACAGCGCACAATCTTTCCCATTTGAAAACCAAAGCTTAAAGCCAAAGCAGCAACTTACTCCTTAAAAAGGCTAAATTTTTATTTATTTATTTTGTGGCTATTCTAAGTATTCATTTTATGAAACTTCACAAAGTTCTTTCTATCCTTCTGTGAACACCCATTGTGTCTCTTGATGTGGCTCTTGAGGAGGTTCCACCAACTGATTTTGTGGGAATGAAAGACATTAAACAGCAATACTTTGTACCTCCAGCAGACTAACTTTGACCAAAAGTTCTAAGAGAGAAAAACGGGTAACTAATCCTCTTTTCTAACATAATCAGGCAGGGACACAGCTGTCAAGACCTGAATTGAGTCAGCCTGTGTGGCATAATGTTCTCGTCCTCACTGTAAGTTGTTCCTACTGCAGAGGCATAATAGAAACTTAGAGAAGGTCACCATTCACCAAGCTTTATAATTAAAGTCGCATAGCATGGCCAGGCTTTGACCTCAGCTAAGTTGGTGTCTTGATATTTCAGATCTCTGTATGTTCTTTCTGACCAGACTTTATCTGGGATGTACCCAGAGGTATCAGATGAAAGTGCTTTAATTAAGGATTTATAAGTGAAAAGGGCTTTAGGGAAAGAGACTCTTTCATAACGAATCAGTGCCAGAGCTCAGTTCCTACTGAGTAATGAACTTAAGACCATGGCTCCTGGCCACTGACAAAAGCCTACGGCTACGAAAAGGAAAGGACACACTCTTTTCCCAGGCTTACTGAACAAGGAGCCCCAGGCATCTAGAGGGTTTATTTTTTTTAAATCCCTCAAGTCACACAGAACTTTGAATAGACCAGTGTTAGAGAGACTTTGAAACAAAAGCAAGAGCATGTTTTGTCAAATAGGTGAATAAATGAAATGTCAAATGAAAGTTTAGCAGATAAAGATATTTAAGCAATAACAGTATCTGAGGGTAGAATGGTGCCAGCATCCTTACCTCCAGCAAGGGGTGCCAGTGTGTGATTGGCTTTCGGTGATAGGCCAGCATTTCATTCCAATGGTCTCTCCAAGACCCTCAGCGTCTAGTCCAGTTCGACACACGCCTATGACCTCATTGTGTCCCACCCTAGGATATGAGGAATATCATATTTTCATTGTCACAGTTCAAAAGTAAGTGGAATGTTCCACATTTCAGTAGAATTTTAAACTGATCATCAAAGCAATATGTAGGTTATGGTAGTCTCCAGATCAGATTTCACTTTTTGTACTTTTAGTGATCCATGGTCAATCACGTCAGAAAATATCAAACACAAAGTTCTAGAAACAAATAATCCACCAATATTATACAGTGGTCTTAACACAGTATATTGCTATAATTGTTCTAATTTATTAGCCTCTTTTTGTGCACATTTATAAAGTAGGCTTCATGACGATCTTTACATGTAGGAAGAACAGATTTATGGGACTCACAATTGGTTTTGATTTCCATTATGTATGGAACATGTTGAAACATTCCCTACAGGGAAGAATTGTTCATACCCTGTTGATTAAATGGAAGTTAAATAAAAATTAACTAGGCAGTGTGAGGCACAGCTGAGAGGTGGAGACAAGAGACTCAGAATTTCAAGTTCATCATCAGTACAGAGAAAGTTTTGAGGTCAGCCTGGGGTACATGGTATCTTGTCTCTAAACAAACTACCTACCAACCAACCAACCAACTCAACCAACCAACCAACAACCAACCAACCAACCAACCAACCAACTACCAGTCAGCCACCAACCAACCAACCAACCAACCCAACCAACAACCACAACCACAGCCAACAAAGACGAAAAGCCCAAAGATTAATTTACTAAACAACATCAACATGTGAAGTAAATTTGTATAAAAATCTCTCAAACTTTTTCAGCTCTTTGCCACATTGACAATGAGATCACATGCTTGGAAACACCAGCAGGGCCCCCTACCCCACCTTTTACAATGCTGCTCTTTGGGAAGGAGCCCTACCAACCCGCCTCCACCCCCACCACACACACACACTGCAAAGAAAACCCCACTCTTTCACAAGGCTTGCTCTGTAATGGTGCTTAGACTGCATGCCAGGAGGACAGTGCTCATTCTCTTGCATAAAAGTCTCTATTTTACTGACTCTAAATTATAAGAGTAAGTACGCTACTGCTGGCAATATAATTAAGTAGGCTAGCGTTATGTTTAGTCCCGCCACTGTGATTTATCACTGCATAACAAAGCATACTGTTTGACATTACTATTTTCTATTTATGTCCTGTTTTCAATGCAACAACAGCAATGATAGCTGATATTTATTTTCACTTTTTTATTTTTGATATTAAAATATAGTTATACCCTATTTCCCTTTCTCCTTCCAAATTCTCTCAAATACTGCTTTTTCACTTTCCTTCACACCATGGCTCCTTTAATTAAATGCTACTGTACGCATATATGTACATGTTTAGACATATGTATTTGTGGGTAAAAATTGTTCGGTCTGTGTAATGTTACTTGTATATGTGTTTCTAGGGCTGGCTCTTTGGTACTGAACAACCTATGCATGTTTTTGTCTAGGGAAGACCTCTTCTCTCTCCCAGTTTTCCTCAGTTGTCTATAGTTCTTTGTGTAAGTTTGGAGCCCAGTGGGCTTTTCTCTATCCGCTTTGGTGTGTCATTTGGTGTAGCCCTTGATCAGTTCACACTTAGGCAGTCATGTTTGGCGATGTATTATGGATGCAGTTTCTGACATTACTAGGAGACCCAATCTCACAGCAAACTCCAATCTTTCTACCCCTCTCTTCTGTAATGTTTCCCAAGTCTTAGGCATGGAAATGTTTTGTAGATATATCCACTGGGACTCAGGTAACTCATATTTTTGAGAGTCCACTATGTAAAGATTGTTTTCTAAGTACTTTGAGTTTAATGATAAAATTAATCCCAAGCTTATGACTCTGACTCTATCATCTTGTCTCATAAACAAGAAAGCTGGATACCTAGAAGAATTCCTCAGAGTCAACAGCAGAAGCTGGCCTCTCAGTAAAGCCCCCAACAAGCTGGATTTCCCCCCTTTTATTCTTTTTGAGATGGGATCTTATGTCGCTTAGGCTGCCCTCTGTCTCACCACGTAGCTGAGAATGAGCCTCCTGACTGTTATTTCTGAGGGCTAAGTTACAGTCTCTATACCACAGATTTCTTGATAATCTGTTTCTTGAAACACAATGTAATTTGAAAGAATTTGAAAGACTGTCTACAGAGTCACTTTGATAGATATCAAAGAGATTCAATAGGTGTCAAAGTGATGGGTGTGACTTTAGGATGCTCCGGTGTGTTTTCTGCTCTTCTTCTATGTAAATTCCTCCCAATATAAAGTTTCCCAGCAGGAATATTTGTAGAAATAATCTTTATAATCCTAATTTAAGTGATATTAGGATCTATTTCCTTAACAGTGTCTTGATGACATGATCAGCTGTATTTACCCAACCTCACTGCTTTGAGAAATCAATAGGAGTAGTTGCTAATGCAAAATAGAGTTGTTCATGAAGACATTTACAATATTTTTAAGGTTTGAAATGTGGGATAATTCAAGATTTTTTTTTATTACCTCTGGAAAGTCATCACAGGTGCTTTCCTTTGATAAACTCATTTACTTACTTAACTTACTTAATTAATTAATTAATTTTGGGGGCTGTGTTTGGCACATTACCGTCATTCCCCATAGTTTTCAATTCATGTTCTTTTAGGCAGTTTATACTCATGTTCTAAATGACTGGTAGAATTATCAACAAAGACATATACAAAGACGATGAGCAATGTCACAGCCTCCCAGGCTGCTCTGTGTCTTCCCTCCCATCATCACCCCGTTCCACAGGATGTTAACAGTTTACCAGTGGAGAAAGTGAATCTCATAGACATGCTGCACTGCCCTTCATTCTAGCACATTCTAGAGCTGGGGTGAGCACCACTGTCCTTGTGTGGTATCCCATCTCGTAAAGCTAACTCTGAATTGTAATATTTGTTATTCCGAGGAAAGACTTCTGAATAGTTCTTCTGTGTGTCTGAACTTCATACCACTTCCAGACTTGTTCTTTCTCCAGCCTCATTCGAATGTTAAGAAAGGCTGCTTTGGAGAGAAACGAACCCAAACTCTATCTGTAGATTCTGGAGAATTGTTTCCTTGTTGTTTAAGTTACATCTTCTGCCACAGTGAGTAACCTGGACACAGATGCAACTTGACTATGACTACTTGATGATCTGTGTTATGGACAAGTAGCTTCCACCCACCTGTCGTAATCCATGACCGCAATGCACAGGCTGACTGGTCCACATTCTCTGGAGGGATATCGAAAATAATGGCTTCATTGTACACAGGATTGAGAGTATTTTTCTTTGTAGTTGTTTTCCGTTTTTTAAGTCTCGTCCCTCACACATCAGAGACACTTTGACATAAGGATCTATGAGAAGGAAGATACTTTTTATTAAAATGGAAGCATCCATGCTATGCACAAAACACTGTATTTCATTTCTACTAAATAAGAATGTTCATGAGCTCTTTAGTATTAATGGTTTTAAAATTAAATAATTTACTTTAGGGGCTATAGACTCTTGATCTTATTTTGTCTATTCCTACATTCATAACTCTTTTGACTCAGATTTGAATTTTTGAGCAAGATTTTTTTTGAACATTTTAAACTCTAGAAAAATGTGTATCTATATTTTGAGGAACAAAAGGTATTTTGCTATTAGGGTTATGTACATATTGGTGCATGCAAGGGGACAATGTCAATACCTAGCCTCAGGAATACTTTTTTAATACCTGGAAGACACTAAGCAAGGCATTCTTAGTTCTCCTCTGCAAAATTTTTTTTTTTTTTTTTTTTTTTAGGTGAGCTGCAGCCTCTTAACAAGAGAGTGGTGGATAGTCTCCCTTCGCTTCCCTATCACATTTCTGATGGCATTCTTTGCTTTTTACAAGTTCAGTGGTTCCTTTGCTGATGCATATACCTGCTGTGAGGTAGAATTAGATAATACTCTTCAAACACAGACACTTGTGAGAAAAAGCTTCACAAAACCGAGGAATAACTTCAAATTTCATGATAACTCTGACAGTGTTCTGCTCGGTTCAAAACACACAATAAAAGCCCAGAATAAACAATAACATGTTGGGCGCCTTGTTGACATTCAACAACGTATATTGACCCACAGTTTTTCACTAAGATAAATGTAATTTTTCTTCTGCCTCTTTTTTTTCCATTCCATAGTTTACAAAATTTAATTGGGGATAAAGAAGTCCCCAATTAAGATGTTAGCAGAATACACATAAAAAGCATACACAATAACCAGTCCCTTCCTTTGTCACCTGCTGGTTTGTATCACTTCATAATTCTCGAGGCAAACACTGCAACAAAGTTTATGTTCAAAACCATAAAAGGAAGAAAGAAGGAAGCACTGTGCTTCACTCTTTTGTCAAATTTCCCCCAGGAGAAATTTCTCTCAAGTTTCTTGACATATGCTTTTGTTTGTTTCTTGTAGTGTCTTTAGACATTCCCAATGTTTACTGGAAATGTGTTGAGAATGCAAATACAATGGTGAGCTTATGTTTCATCTGCTTCTCTGCAGACAAGTAAAGGGAATATATCCAACTTAAACATATCTTTGTATGGTCTCGACCCACAGCTGAAGATCACAGTCTAAAGATCACAGTCAAAATCTAAGCTGAAATCTTGGGAGAACAAAGAAAGTTAGGCATTTATAGATTGATTATATCAGGAAGGAAGGAAGGAAGAGAAAGGAAAGAAAGAAGAAAGAAAGAAAGAAAAGAAAGAAAGAAGGCAAAACCACAGTTCAAAGTCAATTTATTGACAGTTTTCAAAGATTTCATAATTTGAATGTTATCTAAA
Source organism: Mastomys natalensis (assembly GCA_021653895.1). Lineage (NCBI taxonomy): Eukaryota > Metazoa > Chordata > Mammalia > Rodentia > Muridae > Mastomys > Mastomys natalensis. Next base: position 438,974 of record JAJTUV010000381.1, read on the forward strand.
AGGTGATTGATAATGTTTTAACTTGTAATTCCTCCTTCTAATTTTATCTTATCCCACAGCAGAGACATTAAAAGCCACACGACTTTAGATGTGTGGAATGATTTGCTCAGGAACATGCTCTCGTCTGCGGCGCACGCACCTGATGACCCAGTAATGTCCATTGCCTTCAGATTTCTGCACTTGATCACGGTCAAGGTCATTCGGCCAGCAGTTGGCAAATAGCAAAGGGAGAACATGATTTCCCCCAGGTCTATGCTTTCCTAGAAAGGAAATTGATAATGTCAGTAATTTCAAACATCAAACAGTGAAAGAAAAATGAAATGGAAGATCAGTGAAAATGTTTGCATTAATAGAATATTAGAAAACTTTAAATAATTTCATTGAGGACTAAGAAAACGTGTAACGAAGGTTTTATGAATGGTGTTAGTAAGAGTCTATCCCAGTAGCTCACTTACCACCTGTAACTTAGCAGAGAGGACCAGACTGCTGATGCCACCCACTGACTACCTTGTCTTGTTTGTCACAATGAATAAAGGACAGCACAGCTTATTCAGAGGCTGAGGCCAAACCTAGTAGGCATCTAGCAGGAAATTATTCATTTCCTCTTACCTTGCATCCAACCAAGCCAGAGCAAGTCTTCTTTACACTACTGACAAAATATGCCACACATTATAATTCGTTTTTGGAGTTACTGTGCTGTGACTAGTGAAGCCCGACTGCTGGAACTCACCTACCAGGCTGGCCTCGAACTAGAGTCCACGCCTCTGCTTCTGATTAAAGGTTCAAGCTATGCACTTATTAATCTGAGCATGTGGACATGAAGCCACGATCTCCACAGATCAATGGCTCCAAAAGTCACCTTACTCATAATTAAGCTTCACAATCAAAGCAATCACACTGTAACGAACACGCAAATTTATTCACACACACACATCTTATACTTAAAACCACTTAAGGGATGTATTCAATATAATTTAAACTCCTTACATTGGCCTAGAGATGGAATGACTGTAATCCCTGATGTGTCTGGGAAATTCTTGATTCACAATTCTCTTGGTGTGACTAAAAGAGCTTCCTTTCTGTCTTTCTTCATTAAGCAACACACTGAAAATCCCTATACATAAACCCACATTGACCTGCTCTATTTCGTCTCCAGGGTAACAAATCAGCCCCATTATAAGCACAGAAGCTCTTTCCTACAAATCAAGTGATGCTTGCCTCTGCTTTTGTAGGTACTGTTTGTTGAAACTTACTCCTCTCACATGTTCAATTGCTTAACTTCTTTTTCTTTCATTACTTTTTCTGTCTCTGTTTCTCTCTGTGTGTTTCTCTCTGTATCTTTTTGTCTCTGTCTCTTTCTCTGTCTCAGTCTCTCCCCCCTCACCTATATAGTCTCTCTTTCTCTCTGTGTGTCTGTCTCTGTCTGTCTCTCTGTTGTCTCTGTCTGTCTGTCTGTCTGTCTCTCTCACCATATATATATATGGCTATATATATGGTTAATAATGTATGGCATATTTTGCCAGTAGTGTAAAGAAGACTTGCTCTGGCTTTGTTGGATGCAGAGGTGAGAGGAAATGAAAAATAATTTCCTACTAGGTGCCTACTAGGTTTGGCTTCATCCTAGTGTGTGGTGTGTGTGTGTGTGTGTGTGTGTGTGTACTGCATGTGCACATGTGTGTACACGCATGTAGAGGCCAGAGATTGATGTTAGGGACCATCCTTTATTGATCTTCAACCCTACTTTTCTTTAAGGCAATGTCTTTCAAGCAAACCCAGAGCTCATGAGCACAATTTAGTTTTGGAAGGCAGCTTTCTCTGGGAATCCTGTCTCTGCCTTCTGAGGCTGGGAACTACTGGTGAACAACTACACTCACCTGCTGTTTATGTACATTCTGGGAATCTGAATGCAGGGCTTCACATTTGCAAATGCTTAAATGAATAGCTATATCCTCAGCTCCCAGCTGTTTGACTTCTTATCTGGAAGCTGGTTCTTTAGCCACTCTTCAATGAGACATCCTCCTAAGGCAGCATCTGGCCTGTCTCCTGCACATGCCTCTCCCATGCTCCCATGTTCTGCCATACCCCTTTCATGTTCCTCCAAGCTCCTTCACAGATTTTCATAACAACCACTTGATTGTGTCTAAAATTCCCCTTTAGTTTCTTTCCCTGTTACTCATATACAATATCCAAGATAACAAGGCTCCTGTCTTATTTTCAACGTCCTAGAGAGACATGGTTTATTAGTGGCTGTTAGTACTTGAAAAACATTGTGGTTCTGAGGATTGGATGGAGGATTCCAAGAATGCTAGGCACTCACTCTACCGGGCACTATATCCTCAATCGTTTGGTACCCTAGTCTTTGAAGGAATGATTAAATGATAGTTACTCTGGATAAACATGGACTTGTATTAAATTTCACTTACACATTAGAAGTATCCCTAGCATTCTGATGTAGATGTATATGATATCACTGCATAGATAGTGAGCACATACAAACTGATGAGCACAATGAGAATTAAGGATTTCTTTCTAAGGGTGAGTTAAAGGATTTGATGAAATCATTTCTAAAGAAAAACACTGGAGTTGATTTAGTTTGGAGAAAACACAGTCCCAATCCAGTGCCTAGGATCACAGAACTAAGTTCTTAAAAGTCTTTTGTTTCTCAGGGCTAGAAAGATGCCTCTCAGCCTGATGATCTGAGCTCAGTCTTTGAAAAGGTCTCCACATGCTAGAGGGTAAGCATTGATTCTAGAATCCTCCAAGCTGTAGTCTGACATCTGATTCCCACAGTGTATTTTGGCAAACACACACCCACACCCACACACAAAATAAAGGAAACACATAAAATATTTAAAAAATCCTTATTTCTCTGAAGAATGAAGTCAAAATTTTGATGGGCATCACAGTCAGCCTGGGTTGTGTTCAGCAGTATAGCAACTTTCTTGGAACTGACTCCATGATAAGCTTCGGAGGGCTTCTCATCTTCTTTGTCTTATCATTTCTTATCCTTTGTCTTATCCCTTGATGTGTTAAAGGTTCACTGAAAAAGGTCTTTCCTCTCCTGGCTGTACTTATTCCATCCTCCTTCCCTTCTAAGTGGGAGTGTTTCTTTGATATTTTCCTCAGCGTGTTTGTTACTGATACATAGGAAGGCTATTGACTTTTGTCTGTTAGTTTTGTATCCTGCCACTTTCCAGAAAGTGTTTATCAGCTTTAACAGTCTTCAGGGTCTTTTATGTACACAATCACAGCGTCTGCCAATGGGGATACTTGAAACTCTTTCCCCTTCTTTATCTCTTTCTCTTGTCTTACTGCTTTCTCTAAGACCTAAGACTTCCCAGCTCACTATGAATAGGGGTGGAGAATGTGGACAGCCTTGTCTCGTTCCTGCTTTTAGCTGACATGCTTGGAGGTCTCCCCTGGTTAGTATAACGGTGGCTGCAGGTTGTGGGAACACACAAGATCCCAGATAGTGAAAGCAATTTGGAGCAAAAAGAATCATGCAGGAGGCAAAAATCATTCCAATTTTAAGTTATGCTACAAGCCATGTCAACGAAACCCAGCACGGTACTGGTGCATCCATAGAGTGAGATCTATGAGTAGAACGAAGGACCCAGATAAACCCTACAGCAACAGTCGCACGATGGCAATAAAAAAAAGAAGACGTCCTCTTTACTAATGGTGCAGAGGAACCCTGGATGTGCACATATAGAAGAACCAAACTAAATCCTTTTTTCTTATCCTGTATGTAATCAAATCCAAACAGATCAAAGACCATAAACTCTGAAACTATTGAAAAAAAAAAAAAACCAGTGGGGGAAACATTTCAGGAAATTGACATTGAGAAGATTTTCTGAATAGAAATCCAGTCATGTGGGACATCAAGCTAAAAGTGGACAACAAGACCTTCATCAAGTTCAAAACCTTCAGCATAGTGGAGCACACAGTTAATCAAGGGAAAAGCCATTGTATGAGAATGGGGAGAAACCTATGCTATTTACACATCAAATGAGGCATTAATATCTAGGATAGGCAATCCAGTCGGTATTTAATAAAACTAATAAAACAAGCAGACAGCTCCCAAAAGAAATGGCCAATATACATACAAAAATTTGCTCAACTTTACAATCCACCAGAAAAGTGCAAATGAAGGGTTTAGGGGATGGTTCAGTGGATAAAGCACTTGCCACATAAGCATAAGATTCCGAGTTGTGATTTCTAGAACCATTGGGATAATGGTGTGTGTGCCTCTGTCATTCCAGTATTCTGACAATGACAGGGGGTGGAGGAACAGAATAACGCCTGGAAACTTACATGCCAGTTATTCTACACATAGCTGCAAACAAAGGATTCTCTCTCAAGGTGGAAGGCAAGGACCAACACCCAAGATGGTCCTCTGATCTCCAAACATGCACCATAGTACATGGGCACCCAATTAACACATGTGAATGAACATGCAAAACACACATACACACACACACACACACATCACACACACACACACACACACAGTAAGACTATCTTGATTCTCTGTCTCTCTGCAGTCAGATGGTAGTGAATAAGAAACCAAGTAACAACCAATGTTGTAGAGGTCATAAAGAAATGAGAACCCTTACATAATCTGTTGGGGAGGTCAACTAGTCCAGCCACTATGGCAATCAGTATAATGGTTTCACATAAAACTAAATATAGATCTACCAGTGACCCAGATGTATTACTCATGAGTATTTACCCTAAACTCTAAGTCAACATACCACAGAGATGGTGTACTTCAGCATGTACTTTAGTACGATTCCCAATTGCTAACATACAGAACTAACCTAAGTGTCCAACAACAGAGAAATGTATAAAAAATGTAGGAAATATGCACAATGAAAATTTTAAATCCACAAATGACAAATAATGTTATATGTAGGAAAGTAGAGACAACTGGAGATAATCTTATCAAGCAAATTAAGTCCCTGTCAGACTGACAGATAAATGCTTTCTTTTATTATACATGGTTGCTATATTTTACATAGATACATAAAGCATTCACACACACACTTTAAAATTAGAGGAATATTTTGTTACCAAGTGGTCAATAGCCATAAAAGATTGTAAACATGAAATAATTTTAATAAAGCATAAGGAATTCAACACAGATTAGCATATGATAGGAGATGTTGTCTTGTTCATTGGTACACTTTGGCAATGAATGGCTCAGTATCTTCCATATAATAAATTCTGTGTATCAAAAACCTGTGGCCAACACCATGCTACGTGGAGACAACTTCTAAGTATTCCCTCTAAGATCAAGTATAAGATAAGGATGCAGATCCTCTTCATGCTTATTCAATATAGGGCTTAAAGTCTTACCTGGAGCAAGAAAACAGAAGAAGGAAATACAAGGGATATAAATAAGAAAATGGTAGGCTGCTATAATAAGAGATCCCAAGGTCTCTATCAAAAAACCAACAACAATTCCAAAAAAATACCAAAACTCTGGTAACTAAAAGTCACCTACAGAAAAGGAAAGAATACAAAATTAACACACAGAATCAGTAGACTTCCTCCTTATCAATGACAGAAAAACTGAAAAAGAAAACAGCGAAACAATCCCATTAGTAATAGCCATTAACAATCAAATACCTGGGAAACCAAAGACTTCTATAACAAAACTTCTAGATGCTGAAGAAAGAAATCCAGGGAATGCACTAGGAGATTGAAATTCCTTCCTTACTCATGGATGGGAAGAATCAAAACTGTGGAAATGGCTGTTCTACTAAAAGCAATCTATAGATTCAAAGAAACCACAGGGAGACAATCCATAGACAGACAGACAGATGACAGACAGACGACACACACACAACCATACACACACACACACATTCACACACTTCTTAAAAATATTTATAGAGGAAAAAAAGACCAAGGATAACTAAAGCAATCATTTGCAAAAATACCATTGTATGGGATATCACTATACCTGATTTTAAGTTATGTACACAGAGCCATAGGAATAAAATCAGCATGATCCTGGCACAAACATAGATTCATAAAGCAATGAAATAGAATAGAAGACTCGAATATAAATATGGATAATTATGACTACCTGATACACAACACACACACACACACACACACACACACACACACACATTTTTTTTTACAAAGGATCCAAAAATATACATTAAAGGACAGACAACATCTTCATGATGGTGCTAGAAACCTAGCAACATGTAGAAGAATGAAAACCACAATCATATTATCTTGCGCTGCACAAAACTCAATTTTGTAAATGAATCAAAGATCTTATTAAAAGACCAGATACCTTAGAACTGTTACAGGCAAAGTAGGTAGTACAGTTTAACAGTTATGCTAGGTATAACATGGGCTGCTAAATGCCAAAATGGCCGTGCCACTGGCAATGTCCTAAATGACAGCCTGGGCTCAGCCTAGGCTGCACTCTCAGCGGGTAAATAGAAGCAATGCTGCCTAAAGTCAGCATTTCCCAGAAACCTTGGCAAGTGGGTTTCTATTTGTTAGGAAAAATCATCACTTCCCTTATCTGCCTCCTACAACCAAATGTCTCCAGAATGGACATCTAGATCCTGGTTAGCTCACATAAGCCTTCAGCAGATCAAAGCTCCAGGCTAGTTCCCAGGCTATTTCAGCTAACATGCCTACCTTCCACCACAATATAACCTCTTCCTTATAACCGGCAAGCATCTCCCCACTGTTTTGCTCTTCTTACTGACCCCCAAGAGAAAGCCTGGACAGTTTGAATAAAAATTTCTTTCCACCCATGGAGTAGTCTAGTTCAGTGATTTCACTGCACCCTTGACTGCAATATAAATATAGGCAATGCTTTTCTAAACAGGATTCCAGCAACATGGGAAATAAGACCAGCACAGGGGACATCACAAAGCTAGAAAGATTCTCTACAGCAAAGGAAACTGTTAGGGGAGTCAATAGAATGCGAGAAAATCTTTTCCAGTTATATATGAGTTGCAGGATTAGCAACCAGAATTCACAAGACATTCACTAAACTAAACTCAAGAGAATACAACCCAAGTGAACAATGGGATTTGAACTAAGCAGGAAGTTCTCGAAAGAAAATTTACAAATGGCTAGGAGACAGTCAAAATTCTTATCTATCAGGGGAAAATGCAGACTAAATCTAGTCGACGATTTTATCTCATTTAATGATAACAAATGTTGGCATCTGATTAGGGGAACAGAGCTTTAGACACTGTTAGTGGGAATGCAAACTACTACAGTCACCTTGGAAATCAATCTGGAGGTTTTTCAAAAGACTCCAAGTAAATCTACCACATGACTCAGCTGTACTAGTCCTTAGCATGTATTCAAATGCCTCTATATCTTTTTAAATTTTTATATGTTTTTTTATGACTCTATATACAGAGATATTTATATTAGTGTATTCAAGCTCATTACTACTCTATTCACAATAGATAGGAAATGGAATAAGTCCAGGTTTCCAGTTGAATGTAAAAATAGAGATGTGGCAAATGTGTACAGTGGAATTGTATTCAGGTATAAAGAAAAAATGAAACGGAAAAGAATTATACTGAATGAGGTAAACGACCCTCAGAAACAAATTTCTCATGCTCTCTCTTCTGTTCAGATCCTAGATTTGGCTCTTCAATTGTGTTTAGCTTGGAGCATCTCTCAAAGCCAGGACACCAGAATAAAGATGAAAGGCCTAGAGGTGAATTACCTTTAAGGAAGTGGGTGGTAGCACATAGATAAAACAGTGGAGAGGAGACGGTAAACTGGATGTAGAAAGATTCAATAGAGAGAGGGCTGGGAGGACGCAGATGTAGGGTACCGAGGTAAGGAGTAATTACCATTAACTGGGTATGAAGATGAATAGACTTGTTCAGGCACATCAGCTGATATGTCAGGAAGGTGCTATGGAAGAAGCTAGGAGAGAAAAATCATAAACAGTCTTATCCAGCTGTGAACCCCAGAAGCCACAATTACAAGACATAGTGACATGGTGGCATGAAGTCATGGGAAAATCAACATAATTTTAAATTAAATTTAAAGCCTGCCTCACGAGAGGCAGTTCATGCCTGGTACTGTAACCCTTGGTTAGGGACGCCATAGTCCCAAGGGGACAACCTACTTCTAATGTTCTGTTAAATAAATTTAATAGTGCTTCTATAGGCACTCTACTTATCCTTGTGCCTATAGATTACTGCAGTTCTTGCCCCTCATCAGAGCAACTTCTTATTGTAGTGGACAGAGACTAACACAGAGATCCGCAACTGGTCAAAGTCCATAGAATAATTGAGTGTGGAGTGGCCAATCCTAAACGGAACATCTATGTCATTCTCTTTGCAAAGGCTCTGAGACCATCTTGGAAGAGGTAGTGAAAAATCATTAGGAAAACAGTAATTAGAATATAGTATGTGAAAAAAAATCTGTCTTCAATAAAAGGAAACATGGGGGAAAAAAGGGAGAAGATTGCTGCAAAATAGTACCCTCTTGGACATGGTGGGCCAGTTATACCGTGATCTGCTGTGAATGCCAAGCAATATCCCAACAGGGAAGGGGGAGGGAAATTATGAGGCTATATCCCTAGCTGAAGAATTATTGGCAGCTGATGGCTACTGAGGGAAACTCAGCTTTCTTCAGGAGTGTGCTCTCTGCTAGGATGGTCATACATCTGTGCACATAAGGGTATCTATCACTAATTGGACTCAGAGGATATATCTCTATCTCTATAGATATATAGATATGGAAACATACAGAGAAAAATTCACATACATATATGTTATATATATGAATTTGGAAAGGAATGAGTGGAGCAGAGGTTGTTAAGGAAGAGTAGATAGGAGAAATTAAGGGAAGATATGATCAAAATATGTTGTTATACATGTATGAAATTGTCAAAGAATAAGTACTGTGATGGATATTCTTGATATCAACTTAACTACACCTGGAATTAACTAAAATTCAAGCATCTGAGTACACCTGTGAGGGATTTTTCTTAACTGAATTACTCAAAGTGGGAAGACCCACCCTATATCTCGATCTTTTGAGGGAGAAAAATCCACCGTAAATCTGGGCCATACCTGGTGGCAGCCTACATAAAGGCCATGGGAACGGAAGCTCTTGCTCTTCGCCTGTTTGCCCTCATGGTCTCTGGCTAGTTCTTTCCTTCGTTGGTATCAGAACCTTCTTTGGGATTCTGAAGACCAACTGAGACAACCATTTCATGGACTGAACAACTACTGGATTCTTGGATTTTCCATCTGGAGACAGACATGGTTGGCATGAAAGAAGAAAATTCTCCCTCCTTAGCAGATGTGCCCTACCCCTACCACCTGAAATATTGCCCCTTTCACCTTTGTCTGAGAAAATAGCCCTTCATTGTCTGCTAAGTCATTGGTGACTTTCTTTGAAAGAGATGACAGACTTGGCAATACTGATATCCCTCAGGGTCCACCTAAATTACTGTTAGATCTATAACCAGGTATAAGACTAAGAGGGGATATCTTATCCTCTTATGTCTTATCAAGTAGATAAGTCTAGCTCATGAGAAGATGTTTTATACCACTAATGAGTGTGATAATTCATTCACTCAGATGTCTGAAGAATGTGTGTTAGAATGGATTTCAAGGCTGTGGGATAATGGTAAAAGGAATATAAAAAAGCACAGTTTATTGATGGTTCTGCACATTATACAGGGATCACGCAGAAGTGGACAGCAGCAGCATTATAACCGCTTTCTGACACAACCCTGAAATACACCATCAAAGGGAAATCTTCATAGTGGGCAGAACTTTTGGCAGTACACATGGTCTTACATTCTGTTTGGAAGAAGAACTGGACAGATGTGCAATTGTTCACCTATTCATGGCCTGTAACCAATGAACTTGCTGGATAAACAGGGACTTGGAAGGACCATGATTTGAAAAATGATTGGAAGAAATTCGTGGATAAATCTCTCCTAATGTGCCAAGGGTGTGAAGATACTTGTGTTCTTCAGCAGGGGAGTTCAACAATCAAGTAGATAAGATGAGCCATTCTGTGGACAGTCAGCTCCTTTCCCTAGCCATCAGTACCATTGTCCAATGGTCCCATGAACAAAGTGGCCATGGTGGCAGAGATGGAAGTTATGCATGGATTTGACAATGTGGACTCCCACTCACCAAGCTGACCTGGCTACAGCTGCTGCTGAGTGGCAGGTAGGCCAACAGCAGAGACCAAGACTGAGACCTAGATATGTCCTTCTTTCCAGGGTGACATGGTGGCAGGTTGACTACATTGCACCATTTCCTCTGTAGAACGAACAACACTGTGTCTTTATTGGAATAGATATTTATTCTGGTTATGTATCTGCCTTTCCTGCATGTAATATTTCTGCCAAAACTACCACCTGTGGAATTACAGAATGTAGCATCCACAGGTCATGGTATTCTACACAGTATTGCTTCTGACCAAGGAACTCACTTCACAGACAAAGAAGTGTGACAGTTGGCCCATGATCACATAAGCCACTGGTCTTAGCATGTTCTCCCTCATCCTGAAGTAGGTAGCCTAATTGAACAATGGAACGACCTTTGAAGATGTAGTTAGAGGGCCAATTAGGTGACAGTAGCCTGAGGGTGGGAAGAGTTCTCCAGAATGTGGTATATGGTTTACAGCATCATCCTATATATGGTATGGCTTCTTCCTTAACCAGGATCCATGGATACAGAAATTAAGGGGTGGAAGAGGAAGTGGTTCCACTCACTATCACTCATAAAGAACCACTAGACATTTTTTTTTTCTTCCTATTCTTACAACCTTAAGTTCTCTGTCCTACAAGCTTTGGTTACAGATCAGGGAGCACTCCTTCAGAAGACACAATAAACCTTCCATTGAACTAGAGGCTCAGATTCCTCCCTAACTACTTTGGGATTTTGATGCCCTTAAACCAAGGAATAACTGTGTCCAGATTACCCAGGGGAAATTGGATTGGTTCTCCACAATGGAGGTAAAAAAGATTATGGGTAGAGTGGCAGGAGATCCTTTGGGCATTTCTTGGTATACACACACACACACACACACACACACACACACACACACACACACACACACACACACAGAGAGAGAGAGAGAGAGAGAGAGAGAGAGAGAGAGGTTCATTCTTTCAGTTCTGTTTCTCTAGTCAACCTTGAGTAATACAAACATATTTGAAAAAAAAAATGATGAAAAGTACAAAACCAGAATCATCTAAACAGCTTAATGAATAAACAGTCTAATGTCCAATTGGTCATCTAACAAATCATCAAACAGATCATCTAACATGTCATCTAACTGATCATCTAATGGATCATCTAACTGATCATCTAACGGATCATCTAACTGATCATCTAACAGGTCATCTAACTGACCAGATAATGGATCATCTAACTGATCACATTGCATCACACAATCTATTAATTTTTCTGCTTACTGGCTACTGAATCTCATTATTCAAAGATTATTTTCATAGTTTCAAAAACTCCAACAAGAATGTTTATCTGCTAATCAATCTGCACCACGTGAGAACTCACATGGAATCTATGTGACAATTAGTAGCAGAAATAAAAGTAGCTATATAGAAGTAAAAAGTAGCTGTAATGACACAATATAGATAAGAAAGAATCAAATATTCCCAAACCACAATAATCTAGAGTCATTTTGAATATGGCTATAAGGGGATACACAGAAAAATATCCCCTAGATACGTAGAAATATATAGTCTTAGCATTTTATTAAAAGTGTAAACAAAAATGAACACAAAGTGATGAACTGTGTCACCCAGATAAGAAGCTATGTTTTGTATATTCTACTTCAGTAGAGAATTGTGCACATTTGTTTATGTTCCTTTAAGTGCTTAAAATGAGGCTGGCTTATGAGGGGCTCCTGAAAGTTCACTAATTGTTATGTTACTGTCTGCAGTATTATTGTAAGAATTCCCATTCTTAGCCCTATAGAAACTCCTGTATCTCTGAGAAAACAACCACTGTAAAGTCTAATGCTTGACATTTCATAGCTTTCCTTCCAAGGATTATCTTTAACCTATTTAATCCACATATGCACTTAGTTATGTGTTCACTGTGACAATTTTCTAAGTGCACAGTTGGAAAGTGAGGAATATGGAGGAAGGTAACAAAGAGGCTGACCCAAGGGTTTGTGCACTTGATTTCTTTGTCTTATCTGTGACAACATGATATATGATGTTTAACGAGTTGAAGTAATGAGATTTCACAGATAATATATATGAGTACTATATTATATTAAATATAATATATTTATATTTTACTGTAATTATATTTAGTACTGTAATAAATATTCAAAGATAAGAATGACTAGTTCACATGAAGTGATATTTAATGAGGCTTAGTGTAGGCGGCTGATGGCTTCTAAGCAAGCAAGAATCCAGAGGTGTTCGTGAGATGGAAGAGCAGGAGCTTGGCAAAATGGGAAGGATTCAGGTCCTGAATCAGAAATGATGGAGATGAAACTGTAAAGCTTCAGGACTAGTGGGATGGGTCAATCACAATAGTGCCTGCTATCCAAGGATGAGGGCCTGTCTTCAGTCCCCAGCACCTAGAACATCCATGTAAGTGTTTGGTGTGACAGTGCATATCTGTAATCCCAATTTTAGGCAAGTAAAGACGTGAGTATCTCCAGAGCTCACTGGCCAGATGATGGTCTTGCCAAGCTGGTGAGCTCTGGCTTCAGTGAGAGACACTCTTGAAAATATGGTGGAGAAAGCAAGTACTTTATGTAAATATATTCAAAACACAATAGTGAAAGCAATTCACTATTTGCACCACTTCTTTATCTTTTGTGACCTGGTTAGGAGGAGAAGAGAGAGAGAGGAAGCAAATTAAGCAAAACAGGGATGGGAGACGTTGGCTGAGGGAAAAGTTTGAATTCAGGGATATATTGGGAAGTAGACTAATGAAGACGTATTGGAAAAAAAAAAACATTGGTTGCTATGGTTACAGCAGTCATCACATTTACTTAGCACCCTAAATGTAGCCTGCCTTCCACATTTCCTTGAGGGTAAGAAAACAGATGGTTTTCTGTAGTATATTGCTAAAAGCAAGATGTGCTACTAAGTGGATCAAGTGAACTCTTTTATCAACTTACTAGTCCTTTGTCCACCTCTGAGGAAATGAATTTATAGTGGAATTCAAGTGATGTCCTGGGTTCAAAGGACTATAGAATTTTCATCATTTCCTCATGACACACCTCTTGGAATTTCATCTTGAGCAATCCACCTACCCTGATGTGGCCTCGGTGTCCTTGGTATAAAATGGTACTCAATAAGATGAAATACATTATTTTCCAGCACTAAATGTTTATAAGTGTAAACACTAGTAAAAATGAGGCCCATGGAGGATATATAGTTGAAGCATGCTCAAGAGTGTCTGGACCTGGATTGGAGAGATGGCACAGCAGGTAAGAGCACTGGCTACTCTTCCAGAGGACCAGGGTTCAATTCCCAGTACCTACATGGTAACTTACAACCACCTGTAACTTTATCCCCAAAAGATCTTACACCCTATTCTGACCCTCTACAGATACCAGGCACACATATGGTGCACAGACATACATACAGACAAAATATTCATACACATAAAATAAATACATTAAAAATAATGTCAGAACACCAGTTTCATGGTTTGCTATAGCTAGGCATTAATAGCTCAAATTCAAGAGAGGAAAAAGTAGACACAAAACATAGCTGTCGCTTCAATTGCACGAAAATTTGCCAGATGAGGGAGGTGGTACCCCTCAACTAGACAGCATCTAGGTTCATTGAACTGGAGATTAATGAGGAAGGCATAAAGGTTAATGGATGTAAAATGTTATTTATATTGTGCCTGTGTAATCAGGATGCCCAGAAGGAATAAGGACATCCTAAAAGGACCGGGTTTCTCCCCATACAAACAATCTGGACTACTGAAACAATGCACCCAGAGACTTGGAATTTCTCTCCACAAAATCTCATGCTGGGAGAAGGGAAAGGATGGATCCTGGTGCCTTCCAGAGAGAGAGGGGGAGCTTGTCTCCTGGAAGGGGATCTCACACATTACCAACACCTTTTCAGATTGCCGGTAAGGAAGACAGACTGGGTCATTGATGGGCAAAACCAAGACTGCTTAATTATACAAATCTCTCTTCCTCCCATTTGAAATTTACTCTCACGTCAGAACCCTGAAGATGGACTTGGCAATGGGAGGGGAGGAGGGGGCGTAACTGGAACTTTTTATCCCTTTCCCCAGTGTGGCCACCTTGAATCTGCTTTTACTGATTTCTGCCATTGCTTGTTTGCTCAGCTGGCTTACTAGGTCCAGTTGGCTGAACATGACTTACTGGGGCTGTCCAGTCCCAGGTTCTGACGTTCGACAGCCCCAGCAACACTTGGTTTTGCTAAAAAGCCTTAGTGGGATCTGGTGTGTGTCTCACAGAGATCTCACAGTATAAAGTCCAAACTTCATACCATGGCACACATAGGCCCTTGGAAGTTTGGCTTATTATTATTATTGCTAATGTCTCATTTTGCTCTCACAATTCCCAAACTCTGATTCCAACTCTACCAAATACTTTATCAATCTTCAATGATCTACTCATCCATGCTCACAGTGATTGAGAACATCCCCAAGCACCAGGTACTTGGCTGACCATGGCGACACTAGTGATCAAAATAAATGTTCTCTCCCAAGGTTCTTACAGCTGATTCTGAACAAGTATCGTGACCTTTCAAAATGTCACAGAATTAATTAGGGGACAACAGAGAATAAAAACACAGGTCTTTATCATCTTAAAGCATCTTAGGCATTTGTTTTTTTTTTTTTTTTAACAGAACAGTGATTAATAAAAATACAGCTTCTACTAATTACAATGTATCTAATTTTCAGAGGAGGGCAGCAAGTAATTTGAGGAGAAGTGAAGTGGATTGCAGCAGTGAGAACATCCACAGAGTCTCTGGGATGGGAAGATGGACAAGGACAAGGCCATGCAGTAAACAATTCCAGAACAATACCATCCAATATGATCTGAATGATAACACTGGATGTATTCAAAATGGCCTGTTCTCTGATGCACCTAATGAACTTGGATTTTCGGGGTTTTGTGTTTGCTTGTTTTATGGGTTTTTGAGACTCGAAAACTCTCCACGTGGCTAAGGATGACCTATAACTTTCGATCCTTCTCCTTCTGCCTTTTTCTCTCAGTGCTGGGATTACAGGTGTGTGCCACCATATGTGGTTATAGGATGCCAGAAATTAAATTTTGGGCTTTGTACATACAAAGCAAACATTCAGCCAACTGAACGCTATATCTCAACTTTAATTTTTTTCTGCTGTCAGGATGAGTTTCAATTTCCTGGCTATATAAAAATGAGCAGGAGGTGAGGATTTTTAACTAACATGTAGCCCGTGTCTGTAGACTGCCTCCTGGTTTCTGGTTACACAGTGAGGCAAGCATCCCAGTCACCCACCTTGTACACATATTTTTACTTAAAAGGAAACTGGATTTGGTCATTTTGAAAAAAAAATTTTTGACTGCGGGATAGTAAAGTTTATAAATGTTTATAAATACCATTATTCTGACCCAGTGGTAGGTCTAGTATTAGTGGAGGAAAAATGAAGAATATAGCATTAGAATAAAAAGTCATTTAAAAATTTAAGTACTCACGTAAACATAATAAATGATAAGATATATTTATTTACATGCAGCTCAATGGGGACATTTGGTACGATGAAAGGCTGGCACCAGGAACAAGAGACTGCTCTCAGTTTTCATTTCAAGGTCTACTCCTTTACATACTACTTGTCAAATCATGTGTTATAAAATAATTTATTAAAATATTTTATACCCAGCTCAATATGCCATATGAACCTGCATCTCTTTTTTCTTGTGTCTTGTAAGAATCTTTAAATGCTTTAGGAGATGATTGTTGCTATGAATGTTTATTTAGTAGAGGGTTAAATAAGTAAATGTTCAAAATGTAATTTTATTGAAAAAAAAAAAAAGAGTTGTTAGGTCAGTAAGGGGGCTCAGCAGGTTGAGCGGCTTGCTGCCAAGCCTGATGACTTGAGTTTAAGCCCCATGTTGCAAAGAAGAGAATCAATTTCTACAAGTTGTCCTGTTACTTCCACTCATGCATGTATACATTCATGTGCAAAGATAAACATAAATATGAAATGAATGAATGAATAAATAGATAAATAAGTAAATAAATAAATGTTTTAAAGGAATTATTTTCCTCATTTACATTCCCAATGGCTTCTGGCTATGCCTGAGAAATCTACATGTAAAGATACAAAATGTTTGTTTTCATAGTGATTTAAAAGTTCAATTAAACAGACCAACTAAACATTGAAATGTGGATGCTTTTGTCAATAAGTAGTGATCTTCATTAAATTCTATGTAACTGAATATAAACTAGCATTTTTTCCTGTCACAAAAATGTTCGCCTTGGGTATACTGTGCTTGTCAGTGTGAGCCTCCCTAAGGTCATTAATTTTTCTATGTTAGTTTAGAGACAACCAGATTGCTTTGTGTATGATAAGTAGTTGATATGATGACCTATAAAACGAAAACACCTTTTATACATAACAAATACACACTCCTGATATTTTCTTTGCTATTTAATAACAAACTTTAAGAAAAAAAGTGACAATTCCTTATATTAACCCATGTGGTTCTCTCTGAAGATATTCATCAATTTTCTTTTCTTTTCAACTAACAAAGAACTCTTCAGAATTCTATTGCCATTTCAGGATGATTTTAAATAAAATATACACTTCGACTGGGTGTGGGCAAAGAATTGCTTTATTCCTTTATTTGGCTCTTATTTTAGATTTCTTCCTTGGCTCAAAATGTTGTTCTACTATTATTTATCTCTACGAAAGTTTTTGGTGACTATTTATATAATAAGAATGAAGTGATATAGATCTCAGGCTTCAGGGAAGAGAAATGACTTCCTGGAATGGACTGTCTTAGTTTTTTAGGAAGGATCTTGGAAAGGACTTTAGATATACGAGGAAGAATGCTCTAGAGACACTCTGATGGATGTGTCTCCTAACACAATGATCATGTGTCCCTTACTTAAGCGTTTGTTCATTTTATTGACTCCTTCACATGTAATCTCACCTTTCTAAGCTTTTTAGAGGATGTGGGTGATGGAACTCTCTGTTGGATTCTTATTTTTTTCCTTTTTACTTCCTTCTTCCTAGAAAATTCTACAATTGCGATTTGAATTCATAGATGTACGGCTCGGAATAGAACATTTTTTTCTGAAGCAGATTTTGATCTGCATTGTTTGCTTTTTATTAAAAAAGAAATATAAATAAAAAATGTAAAATTGTCTCATGAAACAGCTATGGTGGTACATACATGTACTGTCAGAACTTGGAATGCAGAGACAGGAGATCATGACTACAAAGCCAGCCTGGGTTTTATAGTGAGTTTATTAGAATAATATGATAATATATAATATATAGAAATAATACATCAAACTATATAAAATAATAACTATGAGAATTTATTAAAATAACTAGATTGTTTGTGTCAAAAATTCAGGATCCTGAAAGCAACGCCTACTTTGAAAAGGACCTGTTCATATTTAAAAAAAACCTTGTAATTAATTATAACAGAAAATCCACTACGAGGCTGACTTAGTTAGGGTTTTATTCTGTGAACAGACTCCATGGCCAAGGTAAGTCTTATAAAGGACAACATTTTAATTGAAGCTGGCTTACAGTTCAGAAGTTTTAGTCTACTATCATCAAAGTGGGAGCATGGCATCGTCTACGGAGGCATGGTGCAGGAGGAGCTGAGAATTCTACATCATCTGGAAGCTGGTAGCAGAATACTGGCTTCTAGGAAGCTAGGCCAAGGTCTTAAAGCCAAAACCCACAGTGACACACCTACTCCAACAAGGCCACACCTACTCCACATAGTGGAGGCCACATCTCCAAATAGTGCCACTCCCTGAGCTAAGCATATACAAACCATCACAGAGGCTTTTGGGAAAGGTACTAAACTTACATTTCACTTGTTGGTTTCTTATTTCTGAGCCTGAACATATGGATAGAATATGCTTCCAACAGTATTCTCGAAATGTGTAGAGTTAACCAAACATTGGTACTCTGCAAACATTTGCTGACCAAATAGCGAACCATGATAGAAGACTTCATAGTCAAAGGAAATAACTTTCCAACTACAGCTCAACAATCACTGTCTACATTTGTAAAATTCTAACCATCAGAGCTCTAAAACTTGTGGCAGTTACTGTAAGAGTGTCTGTGTGACTTAAGGAAAGACCATCCAAAGACTGCCCCACCTGGGAATCCATCCCATACAAAGTCACCAAACCCAGACACTATTTTAAAAAAGGGGAAAAGGGGGGGGATATACCCCCCCCCCCGGGGGAAAAAAAATTCCCCCAAAGGGGGGGGCCCCCCGGGGGGAAAAAAAAAAAAGGGGGGGGGGGGTTTAAAAAAGGGAAAAAAGGGGGGGGAAAAGGGGGAAAAGGGGGGGAAAAAAAAAACCCCCAAAAACCCCAAAAAAAAAACCCGGGGCCCCCAAAAAAGGGGGGGGGGAAAGGGGGGAAAAATTTTTTTTGGAAAAAAAGGAAAAAGGGTTTTGGGGGTTAGGCCCGGGGGGGGGGGGGAAAAAAAAAAGGGGGGGGGGGGGATTTAGGGGAAAGGGGAAAAAAGGGGGTTTTTTAAAAAAAATTCCCCCCGGGGAAAAAAAAGGGGGGGGGGGGGAAAACATTTAAGGGGGGAAAAAAAAAAAAAAAAAAAGGGGGGAAAAACCCTTTTTGGGTTTTTGGGGTTTTTTTTTTTGGGGTTTTTTTTTTAAAAAAAAATTTTTTTTTTTTTAAAAAACCCCATTGGGCCTTTTTTTGTAAAACCCCCCCAAAACCCAAACCCCCCCCCCGGGGGGGAAAAAACCCCCCCCCTTTTTTTCCCCCCAAAAAAAAAAAATTTTTAAAAAAAAACCCCCCCAAAAACCCCCCAAAAAAATCCCCCCCCCAAAAAAAAAAAAATTTTTTTTGGGGAAAAAACCCCCAAAAAGGAATTCCCGGGGGGGTTTTTTTTTTTTTTTTTTTCCTTTTTAAAAAAATTTTTTTTTTAAAAATTTTTTTTTGGGGGGGGGAAAATAAAAAAAACCAAAAAGGGTCCAAAAAATTTCCCCCAAAAAAAAAAAAAAACCCTTTTAAAAAAAAAAAAGGAATTTCCCTTTTTCCGGGAAAAATTTTTTAAAAGGGGGGGCCCTTTTTAAAAAAAACCCCCCCTTTTTTTTTTTTTAAAAAAACCCCAAAAAATTTAAAATTTTGGGGGGGGGGGGGGGGAAAAAAAAAGGGGGGAAAAATTTTTTGGGGTACAAAAAACCCCGAAAAAAAAAAATTGGGGGAAAAAAAAAGCCCAAAAAAGGTCCCCCCAAAAAAATTTTTTTTAAAAAAAAAAGGTTTTTTAAAAAAAACCCGGGGGAAAAAAAAAAAAAAAAAAATTTTTTTAAAAAAATTTTTTGGGAAAAAAATTTTTAAAAAAAAAAAAAATTGGGTTTCCCAAAAATTTTTTTGGTTTTTCGGAAAACGGAAAAAATAAATTTAAAATTTTTTTTATATATTTTTTTTTTTTTTGGGAAAAAAATTTTTTTTTTGGAAAAAAAAAAACCCCAAAAAAACCCCCCCCGGGGGGGGGGTTTTTTTTTAAAAAATTTTTTCCCCCCCCCTTTTTTTTTTTTTTTTGGGGGGTTTTTTTTTTTTTTTTTAAAAAAAAAAAATTTTTTTAAAAAGATTTTTTAAAAAAAAAGGGGGAAAAAAAAAAAAAAAGGAAAAATTTTTGGGGGGGGTTTTTTTCCATGAAAAAAAACCCCCCCTTTTTTTTTTCCCCAAAAAAAAAAAAAATTAAATTTGGGGGAAAAAAAAAAAATTTCCCAAAAAAAAATTTATAAAAATTTTTTTTAAAAATAAAGAAATTTTTGGGGGCAAAAAAGGGGGGGGGGCCCCCCTTTAAAAACCGGGTTTTTTTGGGGGGGGGGGGGGGGGGGAAAATTTTTTTTCCCCCCCCAAAAAATTTTTTAAAAAAAATTTTTTAAAAAAAAAATTTTTTTTTTTAAAAAAAAGGGTTTAAAAAAAAAAAAATTTTTTTTGGGGGGGGGAAAAGGGGTTTTTTTTTTTGGGGGGGAAAAAGTAAAAAACCCCCCCCCCAAAAAAATTTTTTACTTTGGGGCTTAAAATTTTTTAAAAAAAATTAAAACCCAAAAAAAAATTTTTTTTTTTTTTTTTTTTAATTTTTTTTGGTTTTGGGGCCCCCCCTTTTTTTTTTTAAAAAATTTTTTTTTTTTTTTTTTAAAACCCCCCAAAGGGGTTTTTTTTTTCCTTTTAAGAAAAAAAGGGGGGGTTTTTTTAAATTCCCTTTAAATTTTATTTTGGTTTTTTAAGGGAATTTTTCACACACCCCAAAAAATTAAAAAATTTTTTTTTTTTTTAGGGTTTTTTTTTGGGTTTTTTTTTTTGGGGGGGGGGGGGGGGGGTGGGGGGGGGGGGGGGTTTTTTTTGGGGGGTTTAAAATTTTCCCCCAAAAAAAAGGGGCCCCCCCAAAAAATTTTTCCGGGGAAAAAAAAGAACTTTTCCCCCCCCCGGGGGTTTTTTGGGGGGGGAAAAAATTTTTTTTTTAAAAGGGTTTAGGAAAAAAAAATTTCCCAAAATTTTAAATTTTTAAAAAGCAAAATTTTTTTTCCCCCTTTTTAAAACCCCCTTTTTAAATTTCCCCCCTTTTTTGGGTTTTTTTCCCCCAAAAAAAAAAGGGGGGGTTTTTTTTTCCCCCAAAAAAAAAAAAATAAACCCCCTTTTTTTTTTTAAAAAAAATTTTTTTTAAAAAAAAAAATTTTTTTTAAAAATTTTTTTCCCCCAAAAAAAAAACGAAAAAATTTTTTTTTAAATTTTTTAAAAAAAAAAATTTTATTTAAAAATTTTTTCCCCCCTTTTTTTTCCCCTTTTTTTTCCAAAAACCCCCCTTTAAAAAACCCTTTTTTTTAAAAAAAAACCCCCCCCCCAAAAAACCCCCCTTTTAAAAAAACTTTTTTGGGCCCCCAAAAAAAAAAAAAAAAAAAAAAAAAACCCATTAAAAAAATTTTTTTTAAAAAAAAAAAGGGGTTTTTAAAAAAATTTTTTGTTTTTTTCCCAAAAAAAACCCCAAAATAAATTTTTTAAAAAAAAAAATTTTTTTTTTTTCCCCCCCCAAATTTTTTCCCCCCCCCAAAATTTTTAAAAAAAAAAAAATTTTTTTTTCCCCCCAAAAAAAAAAAAGGGGAAAAAAACCCCCGGCCCCCCTTTTTAAAACCAAAAAATTTTTTTTTAAAATTTTTTTGGGGCCCCCCTTTTTTCCCCCCCGAAAAATTTAATTTAAAAAAACCCCCAAAATTTTTAATTTAAAAGAAAGGGGGGTTTTTTTTTAAAAAAAAAAAAAACCAAAACCTTTAATTTAAAAATTTTTTTTTTTTTTTTTTAATTTTTTTTTTAAAAATTTTTTTTTTTTTTAATTTTTTTTTTTAAAAAAATTTTTTGGGGGGGGGGGGGGGGGGGGGGGGGGGGGGGGGGGGGGGGTTTTTTTTTGGGGGGGGGCCCCGGGGGGGGGGGGGGAAAACCCGTTAATTTTTTTTTCCCCAAAAAATTTTGGGGGAAATTTTTTTAAAAAACAAAATTTTTTTTTCCCCCCCCCCCCCCCTTTTTTTAAAAAAAAAAAAAAAAACCCCCCCAAAACCCCAAAAAAACCCCCCTTTTAAAAAAAAAAAATTTAAATTTTTGGGGTTTTTTCCCAAAACTTGGGGGAAAAAAAAAAAAACCCCTTTTTTTTTAAAAATTTTAAAAAATTTTTTTTCCCCCCAAAAAATTTTTTTTTTTGGGGTTTTGGGGGGTTTTTGGTTTTTTTTCTTTTTTAAAAAAACCCCCCTTTTTTTAAAAACCCCCCCAAAAAAAAAAAAGGGGGGTTTTTTTTTAACCCTTTTTAAAATTTTTTTTTCCCAAAATTTTTTTTGGGGGTTTTTCCCCTTTTTTAAAATTTTTTAAAAAAAAAAAATTTTTTTTTTTTTTTTTGGAAATTTTTTTTCCCCCCCGGAAATTTTTTTTTTTAAACCCAAAACCAAAAATTTTAATTTTTTTCCCCCCCTTTTTCCCCCCAACCCCCTTTTAAAATTTTGGGGGGGGAAATTTTTTTAAAAATTTTTTAAAAAAGGTTTTTTAAAAATTTTGGGGTTGGGGGGGTGGGGGGGAAAAAAAAACTTAAGGTTTAAAAAAAAAGGGGGGTTTTTGGGGGGGTTTTTTAAAAAAAATTTTCTTTTTTAAAAATTTTTTAAAAAAAAAGGGGTTTTTTTTTTAAAAAAAAGGGGGTTTTGGGGAAAAAAAGGGGAAATTTAAACGGGAAATTTTCCCCAAAAAAAAAAAGGGGGGAAAACCCGGGGCCCCCTTTTTTTTTAAACAATTAACCCCCCGGGGGGGGGTTTTTTTTCCCCCCCTTTTTTTTTCAAAAATTTTTTTTACCCAAAAAAATTTTCCCAAAAACCCAAATTTAAAAATTTTTTTCCCCCCCCCTTTTTTTTGGGGGTTTTTTTAAGCCCCAAAAAATTTTTCCCCCCAAAACCCCCCCCCCCCCCTTTTTTTTTTTTTTTTTTTTGGGGGGGGGGGGGGGGGGGCCCCCCCCAAAAAACCCCAAAATTTTAAAACCCTTTTACACTTCACTGCTTGATAGAAACCTGTCTCAGACTTCTCATGTGGTTGCTGATACTTTCTCTACATCCTTTAGTTTATTGTGTCTTGGCCTGGAATATTTCATTGCTCTTGTCTGCTGTTACCACTTTACAGTGCAGAAATAAATGCCTCCTCAGTGACTTGTCAGCTAAACACTTCTTCATGGTAATCTCCTGTTATTAGCCCGTGTTTGATAGTCAAATAATTCCCTTGAACCTCTATATTAGTCTCCTGGTTCCTTAACACTTTGGAAACTTCTATTCTAAATGCCACTATATACATGTTTCTGCCCAAAGTTTGATCTCTAAGTTCAACTCCTACAGGGATGTTTTATATCTTAATCATCATTATGCAAACAGTTTGATTCTGTCTCATCATTAATTGGAGATTATTCCTCAGCTCCAACTTTGAGCATACTTCTGATCAATATTTCCTACCTTTCTATATTCTTTTGAGACAGACTGAACACTTGTCATCATGTAGAGAGAATTAGTGATGCAGAATCAGAAAGGAGCATTTGTTATGAAGGAAAACAAGACAGCGACAGGTGGCAATATGGTATGAGATGAAAGAACTGGTTGTTGTCCACTACTGTGATAAAATATGGGGAGGGAAGGGTTTGTTTCATCTTAAATTTTCAGGAACATTATATTACTGAGGGAAACCAGGGCAGGAATTTGAAGCAGGAACTTGGAGGCAGGAATAGAAGCAGAAGCTACGGCAGAATGCCGTTTACTGGCTTGCCTCTTATGGATTGCCCAGTTTACTTTTTAATACAACTCAGGGCCACCTTCCCAGGAGATGCATCCCCCAGAAAGCTTGGACCTTCCCACACTGATCATTAATTAAGAAAATTCCTTACAGACTTACTATATAGGTAGTCCAGATGGAGACATTTGAAGGATTGAAATTCCGTTTCCCAGATAACTCTAATTTGTGTCAAGTTTACAAAAACAAAAACAAAACAAAACAAAACAAAACAAAACAAAACAAAACAAAACAAAACAACCATGACATTTGACTCCTTGTCAACTTGGCACACAAATACATCTGTATTCTATGGTAAACAGTCCCTTCTTCAACCCTATGATCTCATATTAATACTAATATCACAATATAAAGCATAAATAGAATTAGAAATCCCACAGTATTTAAAAATTAAAACATTGTAAAAGTTTGGTCTCATTAAAACATCCGAAATCTCTCAATTGTGGGCTCCTGTAAAATAAAAAATAAGTTGCATATTTTTTTTTAATTCCAAGAATGAAGAACCAGGAGATAGTCACAATCAAACCAAATCAAATCAAAATTCAAGTTTATAGGTATGAATAGAAGGACAGAAAGCCTTATATGTAGAATGAATCAAGCAGGAGATAGACTATCAGGACTTTAAGATAAAATAGAATAGGCTGAATAAGCAAGGAATAGGAAAAAAATCAAATTACCAAAGAGAAACCATAAAAAGACCAAAGCATTGGATTATAGGTGTGAGGATTATAGGATTATGAGGGAGAAGAAACTCAAGTCAACTGCATAGAGCATACCATCAACAATATCATAGAAGAAAACTTCCCTAAACTAAGAAAAAACATACACATACAGATAGAAGAAGCACACAAAATCTGAAAAAAAAAAAAAAAGATTCTGTAGTCTATCATAGTTAAATACTAACTATACAGAACAAAAGAAATGTGTATTGAAAGGTGCAAGAGAGAAAATACAAGTCACATCTAAAGGAAAAGTCATCAGGATAACAGATTTCCCAATGGAAACTTGGAAAACATGAAGTCTTGTCAGGAGCCATAATGGGACAAGCTAATAATTAGCAGGTGTCCATCCTGAAATGCTTGCCTTGGATTATTATATAACCTGCAACAAGTGAGTCCTCATCCGGCAAGGCTGTGAGGGACTTATTTTAGGAAAGATTCCTGTTATTAATATGCTTTTCCTATTATTATTATTAAACATATGTAACAATCACTAAGCAATAGTACACCCCTTTGGAACAGATCTCTGCAGATCCACTAAGATGTGCTGTCTTGTAGTGATGCTATCTAGACAAATAGATGACTTCTTGGGTCTTAATGATGATCCTATAAGAATTCCTAAAATTATATCGATGATTATTAAGCTCTTTTATAGTGGGACTGCTATTAGGTCCCTTTCTGATAGTCAAAACTGCAATGAGAACTCTGCCAGTCTCCCAAGTGTCATCAGTTAATTGCCCTTAGATAGTAACCAGACTTTCTCCAGTTCAGAGTACATTCCAAGAGGTTGTAAAACAATTATAAAAGGGAACTCACGATTTATTATAAGAACTAGGACAGAAGAGAAAATACTGCCTGGGTTTATCTATACAAAACTTCACTAATTTCTTAGTTATAGTTTTAAACCTTCAGTGAACCTGTGGACTTAGACAGGTGATGGATGTTTAGCTAGATAATTGCTCCTAATGAATATGCATGTAAACATTCTGTGTTGTAAACTTCTATTTCTTTTTTTTTCTATTTCAATTTATGATTTGAATTTTGGTGTGAACTTGTGATGAACTTTGTAACATGTGACCATGTACTCTGTAAGATGTATAAGTATTGAGGACAAAGAGAAGAGAGTTAGTTAGATATAGAATAGAGTTAGATATAGAATAGAATTAGAATAGAGAGTTAGAAGATAGAATAGAGTTTTCCCTTTCCCAGATAGAATAGAAGTTTTCCTTTCTCCCCACTTAGGACCTTTCCGCTTTTCCCTTTAGATAGCTTTCATAGGAAACTTTTAACAACTTAGTAATAAATGCTATAACCACATCTCTGGATGTCTTTTCTTCTTGTGACCTCAGACTAGCAAGTTAGAGCCCAGCAGCTCCTGCTAAGAGGGTACAAAGGCTATTTGCCTAATCCTCTGCTGTTTTCTGGACTGAAGTGCTAAGTGACAGAAACTGCAGTTTCTGGCTTCAGAGGATAACCAGAAGACAGGTCAGCTACAGTGGCATAGTAAGTAAACTTTAGTAATGTAGATAATTAAGATTTTACTAAACAGCAACCCTAAATATCTCATAAGACCAAAGTCTTACCACGAATCTCGTAAGGCCCAAGGCCTTATCCTGAATCTCATAAGACCAAGTCTTAGCCCCTGCTGACGCTCTTCCATTCCCACCCAACTTGGCTGCCTCAAGAAGATCAAGATCAAGAAAGATCTCTTCTCCTCCCACCAAGCCGGGACAGGCCCCAGCAAAGTCTGGAGCAGTGCATTCCAAGATCTGAAAGACTACAATGGCCAAGATTGATTAATATATTTAGCAAATTTACCCTCATCATTGAAGGAGAAACAAAAACTTTCCATGATATAAACAACCTAAAAATTATTTATATACAACAGGACAAACCTAAAGATAAGACAGGAAGCAATATTTCCAGTCAAAAAGAGGAATGTGCATAACAGATATTGTGGAAAGAAATACAAAGTCATAATTATTAAAGAATGAAGTACCACTGAAATGTCACGCCTGTAACACTGAAACTGCTAGAAGAAACCATAGGCAGTGCTTACATGATACAGGTGCAGGAAAGGACATTATGACTAGGACTCATACTTTGCTCAAGATATAAGGCCAAAAATGAACAAGTGGGACTTTATAAAACTAAAATGCTTTTTCACAGCTTAAAAAAAGTCAAGCAGGTGAAGATGAAATACATCAAATGAGAGAACAACACATCTGACAGAGCATTCACTTCCAGAATATACAGAGGGCTAACAAGAGAGAGGAGGAGAGGGAGAGAAGGTGGGAGGTGGGAGGAGGGAGGAAGAGGAGGAGGAAGAAGAAGAACTAGAATAATAATAAGAGGAAGAGGAAGAAGAGGACAAAGAAGAAGAAGAAGAATAGAAGAAGAGGAAGAGGACAAAGAAGAAGAAGATGAAGAAGAAGAAGAGGAAGAGGAAGAGGAAGAGGAAGAGGAAGAAGACCAATTAGGGAAATGGAAATCAAAATAATTTTGAGATTTCATTTACCCCAGGTCAACAGAGCAACTGGCAACAAATACCAGAGGGGCTGTCATGGTAGGGGACAAAGGCAATGAGAATGACCCTCCTTCACTGTTTTTTTTTTTTTTTGGGGGGGGTGTTATAAACTGGTCCCACTGCTCTGGAAATCAATGTGGAAAAATCTCAAAAAAGCTAAAAATAAACCTACCATAGGATCCAACTTACCACTCATTGGACTATGTATGTGTAAAGGATTCGGCCTTCTACTCCACAGATACTTGCTCAACCATGTTAACTGATGTTCTCTGTATTCACAATAACTAGGAAATGGAAACAATCTAAATGTCTTTCAGCAGGCAAATAGATAATGAAAATGTGGTGCACATACATTATGGAATGCTATTCAGCTACACAGAAAATGAGACCAAGACATTTTCTGGTAAAAGGATGGAACTAGAAAAATGGTGTTGTTGAGTGAGTTAATCCAGTCCCAGGAAGACAAACACTGCATGTTCTAGCTCATCCGAGGCTCCTAGTGCTGAATCTTCAGATGTGAGAATATATCCTGGAGTTACTACAAAACCCAGGAATGTAAAAAAGGGACCATTTCCAGGATACAGGAACAATAGAGAACAGAATACAAGTGATCTGAAGGGGGATGGGTGGGGCTCCAACTCAGGAGGAGGAAGGAGATAAATAAAGAAGTTGGAGGAGAAAAAAAGAGTAAGGATGTTTGAAAAAAAAAAAAAAAAACAAACAATTCTCATCTACCTAAAATAATCATAAT
Source organism: Mastomys natalensis (assembly GCA_021653895.1). NCBI lineage: Eukaryota > Metazoa > Chordata > Mammalia > Rodentia > Muridae > Mastomys > Mastomys natalensis. Next base: position 466,501 of record JAJTUV010000381.1, read on the forward strand.
GAAGTACAAGTATTACTTATAAGTATGCCAATGCATCATACTTTATGTTAAATTTTCCTATCTTGGCTGACAATGCTCCTTCTAAGAAACAAAGACTATCTAACAAAAGCTTCAACACTTGTCATGAGAAGCCCTTTTTTGTTTGTTTGGTTTTTTCTTTTAGAAGTCAGGTAGTCCAAAAGACTCCCAAAATATTGTAGACTACTGTTATTGCCTTTGGCTGTACCCCACTCCTACCCCAGTGGAAGGTAAGTCTTTATTGCGGAAGACACCATGCACTTCAGACATAGGACCCAGAAGCCTTGAGATGGATCTGGCCTGAATGTGCTCCCCAGGGACTGGCTTTTATGGTACTGTAAGTTCCCATGTAAGCTTCCAAAGGAAGGAAACAACCAATAGACCTACCCAGCGATGGCATTCATGAACCACAACAGTAACTAGCATGGCATGACAACTCTAAGTGTTCATGAGTGCAGTATCCTTGAGGTAATCAACAGTTCTCCAAGACTGGAGACCCACTCAGCAAACCATGCCTGGCACTGGAAACCTAGCTATACCTACTCAGCACTAGTGAAGTCATAAATCCTAGAGATCCTGTGACTACATTAGTCAACCAGCAAAATCACTCACTAATTTCTAAATATTTCCTTATACCCACAGGAGTTCTCACCCCTCATCAGGAAAGCCTCTCTTGTAACAGAGGGAGACTACTACAGAAACCCACAACCAACCAAAATGCATTGATCTGGGACCCAGTCACAAATGATGCGTCTACAAAACACCCCTGCACTCAAAGCTCAGGGCGAACTGAGGAAGAGGGAGGGCAAAGAGATGATGAGATCAGAGAGTGTGGCGTACAACTGTGTCTCCTAGAAATGGCAGAAGCTACACCCATAAAGTCTCACCAACATGACTGCCTACACATGAGCTGAATGAAAGCAACAAGGGACATGCCAAAGTGGATGGGGGAAGCCTAGTGGGTCTCAGTCTGACACAGAGAGCTACAGGCTATTAGGGAATGCTTAGAGTGAGGGGAGTAGTCTTTCCCAGGGAAGCTAATGCCAATTGCTTATCCAATACCAAATGATCAGCCCTGAAAATATGTAACATTACATAGACTAAGCAGGCTGCGTTTCTATATAGGAACATATTATGCTGAATCTTCAGATGTGAGAATATATCCTGGAGTTACTACAAAACCCAGGAATGTAAAAAAGGGACCATTTCCAGGGTGCAGGAACAATAGAGGATAGAATACAAGTGATCTGAAGGGGATGGGAAGATCGGTGGGAGAGCAGATAGAGGGACCTAGCAGGGTTTGGATGGAGGAAGAGGAAGTGTAGATGACATTAAACAGTCAAAAGAACTTTAAATTTTTTTTAATAACCTAATATACAACCATATAACAAATCTTAGACTAAGTTTATATTATTTCTACAGCCTTGAAAAGTATTCTGACTGAACTTATTCTGGACTTAAATTTCTGTACTGAGCGTGGCAGTTTCGACTTTCCCTTACACAGCAACACTCTTTTGACCATCTATTGACCATCATGCAACTATTTCCTGGGTGAGCTGAGCTAGGTTCTGAAGAACAGTTGAAATCTTGATCTGATCTGATCTGGTACCCTTTTCCATCCTTGTACTTTAGCACCTATTCTATTGGAATTATCTGCTGTCTCTTCTGTCTGCCATTCTTCAGTATTTTATTAGACTGTGACATTCATAATATCAAAAATTATTATTAATCTTCGTATACTTTTAATTAAAAATATCATTGGACTGTACTAATGTCTGTTCCTATAAATGATTTATGATGAAGTCCTTGTGACAAATACCATGAGACTTTCAGGACTTATTTATGCTATATAGAAAAAATATCCAGTCAACCTAAAATTAGTGTATATACATATGTATATATTATATAGTAGATAGATAGTAGATATATATTATACATATCCATATAGTATATATATATATATATATATATATATATATAATATAGTATATACATGCTATATATTATATCTATACACACACATACACACATATATACATATACATACACACACACACACACACACTGTTAGTGCCAGAAAGCTAAAATAGTTTCGCTCTTGAGGAATTTGTTCTCTGGTTGTTGTTGTGTTAGGTATACTCTTGATCAAAAGAGGCACCCAACTTGAGAAAAGCAGCATGTGCACACACCAAATGCACCCCTTTTGTAAGAGAGCATATCCACAGACTTCATTTCCACATGCCTCATAAACTTTCAGCCCAAGGAGATTGGCTTTTGTCTATGGTTCTGGACAAACATTGCTTCTTGATATCCTAGCTACCTACATATCTTTTCCAATGCTCCTTTTACTATTGTTTTACCTTCTTTCCTGTTCCTTACAGTGGCCTGGGCTGAATAATTTCAGTTTTTGTTGTCCTTTGAAAGGAATTTAATTTATACAAAATAAACCTTACAGTAAATAAAATTACTCAGGTCTTACAGTTTTACATAATTTTTAATTTCCCTTATAACAAGGTACATTGAACTATTCTTAGTGAAATTGTGCATGGTCATTTCAGGAATCGTTTTTTAATCAGCCATAGCTAATTCCATCAGAACAGGTAGCCATTGTTTATCTTATATACATTCACTTGCTTTGGTTCATGTTCAATTAGGTCTCTCCTGTTTTTTCATCATTTCATGAGTCCTTAGAATCCTCCAACAGTGATGAAGCTATGTAATTCTGCATCTTCAACTAATTATTTTGCCAGTGACTGTTCATTTCATTCTCACACCATTAATGAATGAACAGAAAATTGGTTTTCATACTCATCCGGTGAATACATCACCCTCCTTCTAACACAAGCACCGTGTCCCTTAGCACCCGATGTCTACCGGAATAAACTGAAATGAGCAATGATTAATCAATCAAACACATCCTCTTGATAATTACTGTGTCTCCCTACACAGTGCTGGAAGATAGGAAGGCATGTCAGAAGGTTACGCATCCTTATAGTTTGAGGATTTAATATTTGAGAACAAGTGGCTTCTACTGAACATATTCTTTGAAAGAACAGTTTTGAATATCTCAGCCATGATTTTAAGGACTCATGTACCTTAATTCTAGCCGACTCTGCTTATATTGCTACCAAATGGCCCTTTTGTTAGCAGTATGTCGTGTTCTATGACTTCACGTGTTTCCATCAGCAAAACACTCTCAAGTCTCCACTGGAAATTTATGGACTCCCATTTGCCTGTCCTCACTTCTTCATAACTTAGCAGGAAGTAATCTCTCTGTGCTCTGAAGTTCACCTTCTCCACCCAACAGGTGATATTTATCATTACTTACATTGAAGTCTGTATCAGATGATGTACATTTCTTTACAGAGTCTTCAAGTGGATAAAGTACAGAGCACGTTGATTGCACCCAGAAGTAAACATAATAAGTGTTTGAGTGAATGAAGGGTCAATCAAGATGGACTCATGAGAATCTTGGCAATGGAAAAACACAAGCGAACCTGAGTAGTTTGACTGACAGCTGGAGGGGTCAAATGTCAAAAAACCTTCCTGTGTCCAGCAACACTGCTAGTTTCTAGATTTGTCCGAATGCTATCTCATTAGGGAGAGGGATACATGAAACTTGAAAGAGCATGATGTCATCTCTTGTCTGAACTAATAAGATGAGGAAATGGAAAATTAAAGTTAGGTTTATTTTGGACACGTGTGCATGGATATGCATGTGGCTTTGATTTTGCCATGTATCAGGCAAAACTGGCATTTGAGCTGGACAATTTGATTTATCATAACATAATCTCATTTTGTGTCCAAGGGGATTACATAGAAAACCTCTGAAATCCCCTCTTCTTCATACAGAGGTAATACATTGAAGTGGTCAACATAGATGACGATTCCTGAGAAACAGAAGTGTTGAAATTTTCTACAAGGTGCCCATCCTTGTGCCAAGCATATTTGGAGTCCTCTCTATAATCATTCACAGTAAAGTAGCCACACCCAATTTCAGATTTTAATTAAGAGGAACAAGCAGGAAGATATTCTTCAACTGCTTATCTTCAGCTGACTTTGTGACTCAGTTTTATTTGTATAAAACCCACACTACATTTAAAAAATTGAAACGTTCTACCCATCTGGATAAACCTGAATGTCCATTCCTTGCAGCTTTCATAATGTCAGGCAAAATATTTAATCTCCCTGGCTTTGGCTAATTCACAAAGAACAGAGATGATTACTAATATTTTCTGCAGGATAGTGGAGGCACAGCAGGGAGGGTACAAAGTTACCCAAGATTTCCATCTTCTCAGCCTATAGACAAGGACATTTCAGTAGGTACAGGAAACAGCACTCTTCTGACTAAATTCCTGAGTTGAGTACTCCTTCACTCAGGCAGTTCCAGATGTGTGTAACTTACTTTTATGTTTTCTAAGTCTGAGAGAAGAAGTTTTCTGACTTAATTGCTGTGGGTTTTCTTTTGCTTATAATTACTGAAAAATCCAAGGATAAAATTATTTCTCTTGACTGAAAGAGGTCATTCTGTCTCCAGGGCCCAGCCCCTACGTTCAGTACATTAGTCTCTCATTTTCCCTTCATTAGGGATAGTCAGATGTTCTTTCTATAATACTTTTAATTTTTAAATTTTATTTAAACATTTTAATATTTCTTTAATATTTTGGAGATAAAATTTCACTTTTATGATGTTTTCTGAAATAAAATGCATACATTGTCTTCACTGCTAGAACTTACTTATGTATATTTACTTGTTTACTTATCAGCTAATATTGAATAATTCTGAACACCATGCTGTCATCTATTCATAATTGTTAGGACAGTAGTTCTCTTATCCTGTCTTATGTTCTCTGGTCTTTGTCAAACTGTTGTCTTGGTTACCAGTGGCAAACCGAGGGCTGGAAATATTGAATGGAAAATTCCAGAGGTAAACAATTCATAAATTTAAAAATGAGTATTGTTCTGACTGGTGAGGTGAATTACTGGTCACTTTGTTCTGTCTCCTGGGATGTGGCTCACTCACTGCCCCTATATCTATGTGGCTCATGTAGCTCCCCAGTCACTAATATATCATCTTGGTTATCAGAAGCCCTGCTGCAGTATCACCATGCATTCATTCAAGTTGCTCTGGTATAGAAGCCCAACACGATGTCACAATGTCTACATCATTCATTTCTCTGTTTATTGTATCATGGAGGGAATACCATTGCATATCACAACAGCAAGATATATATATATATATATAGTGTGATATCTGGGGGCAAAGGACCAGATTCATACAGTTTTAATTACCATTATTCTATTCTGCTCTTGTTGCTATCTCTTCCCTATAGGTATGTACACCTAGGAAAATAGAACACTTATGGAACTTGGTGCTTTCAGGAGTCCACTGGGTTCTCAGGACACATCTCAGGTGGACAGGGAGAACCTGCTTCTTTTAACAGCTTTGTGATTTTCAGGGATAATAGCATAATAATCAAGGGAGGCATATGGGATCATTTCACGCACACACAGTTTTAAATGACCATAAATGCTACTCGCTAAAAATGTTCTCCAAATCACTAGTTAGCAGCTGTTGCTTGCTTGTAAATTGTAAGCAGTAAGGCAGGCTAGTCCACTTGCTTTCCTTGTTACTGTTCCTGAAGTTACACATGTCATGCTAACAGTTTCTTATTTGACTCTCTGGAACGCATTTCAGAAAGAATGTTTGCTACATATATACCTGTGACATGTAGGCTCCTGTGGAATTGTCTAGCATCAAGTTCATCTACAGGAGCTCAGATAAAGAGAGCATGTTTGTGTTTACAGTTTAGGTGCTAACTAACTGCAGGCTAAAAACTCTCCTTTGTTTATTGTGAGCAGCTAGGTAGTTCTGGTGTGTGTGACACACACACATACACACACACACACACACGGCTTCTGTGATACTTTTTTTCCCCAATGGCTGTTTGTACACTATTTATTAGTTAATAAAATTAAATTGAAATCTTACAAGTGGCAACTGTGAGCTGATGACATTTCAGGGGCAAGAGTTAAATAATTGGTGTGATTTGACTCAATTACTACCAAATCCTTTTCATACGCCACCTCTATCTGCTTCTTGGTCCTTGATCTTTCTATCTGCTTCCCCTCTGAGTCCTACTCTTTGTCTCTTGATTGCCTTATGTGCTTCCATTCCTTATTGCCTCTCTTTTTTCTCTCTTTTCCCTCCTTCCATTCCTGCTGTTGACTTTTCTTGTTTCTTCTCTGTTCTCCATCTTTACTCCCACACCCGCCCATAGGATCACACCTGTGACCCTTCCTTACCGGGACGAAGACGTAGGCTCGGTCGTTTGCCTTTGCACGCGAGCATGTTTAATTAAGTGCTCCTTTAAAGCAGTCTGCACTTCTGCTGGGATGTCGGGGGACGTGTGACTGATTTTTATGGCAGGCTCAATAGCTTTTGGTGCTGGCTTTTCATTTTCTTCCACTTCTTTTTTCTCTTCGGTCTCAAAAACTTCAGTCGGAGCACTTGAGATGCTTTGTGGAAGGATACTGACATTGGGGGCCACGAGTTTGTTCTTCCAGCATGGCCAGCACAACTTCCAGAAGACGAAAAGGGAGACAACCAGCAAGGCCAGGCCACAGAAGCTTACAACAACTGCTAACAGGCTGACTGAAATATCTGGAAAAATATCGCAATAGAAAGAACTATCAATAGACATTATAAATCAAAAGCAGAAAAGGGGACATAAATGATTAAGATAATGGAAGGGGGAATTGAAAAGTTTTATCATATGAGAAAATTATCAACTGAATGGAATCATGTAAGTGGCCCTTTGCTTCTGTAATTGTCATGCCTCATACCAAAAGCTCACGTCTAATCTTGATAAAAATAAAATCAGGCAAGTTCCAAAAAGTAGACATCCTAAAAAAAACACCCAACCAATACTTGTACACATCATCAAGGTCATCCACAAAAGTTTCCAGTCAAGGATCATCAAAGCAGACTTAATGGAGTCAATCATCTTGGATAGGGTCCTGTAATAAAAAGGAAAAACTCAAGGAAAAAGACATGGCCTTTATTAAGTCTCCCAATACCAGTATATGAATAATATCAATGTGTCATTTCAATATAAGGCATAAATATTAGGAGAAACTGAACATGGATTTGAAGAGAGCCTGTCCTATGTTATTTTTCTATAATCCTTAAACTGCTTGAAAATCAAGAAGTCTAAACAAATAAAAATTTATCTTCCCATTACCTATTTCTGTTTTCTAAAGTGACCTGAATTAGCCATATGGCATTATAGCATTATTAAAATCTTGAATGTCAAAGAGATTCTCAGTAAAGGACAATTTTTCTAGATTTGATTAACCTTATACTTTTTTTTATTACCAAATTTATTTACCCTCAATATCAAATATAAGTCCAATCTCCTCTGTTTGTTTTAAGTAATTTTGTTAGGAATATATCACAGAATGATTGTGTCTGTCTCTTATCCCTTCCTAAATATATATCTTGAAGTAATAACAATCAATACTTCAAAATATGACTATGTTTGAGTAAAGGGACTTTTGATAATTATCATAAAATCAAGTAATTTGAACCAGTCATATTCTATTGACACTCATGTTTATAGATGGGAAGAGGCGAGGACACAGATGGAAAAATCACGTAAAGACATAGCGACAGTGATGGCCATCACTGGCTGTCTTACGGTTTCTATTGCTGTGACAGAACATCATAACCAACCAAAATGCAAGTTGGGGAGGTAATGTTTTATTCAGCTTACACTACTAAGTCATAGTCTATCACTGAAGGAAGTCAGGTCAGAAACTCAAACAGGGCAGGAATCTGGAGGCAGGAACTAATGCAAAGGTCATGGAGAGGCGTGCTTACTGGCTTGCTCCATATGGCTTGCTCAGCCTGCTTTCTATGGAACCTAGGACACCAGCCCAGGAATAGCATCACCCACAGTAGTCTGGGCCCTCTCCATCAATCACTAATTAAGAAAATTCTCTACAGGCTGGTCCACAGCCAGATCTTACGGAGCCATTTTCTCAATTGAGAATCTTTCCTCTCAGGTTAACTATAGTTTGTGTCCCATTGACATAAATCTAACCAGCACATCTACCAAGTACAGAAGCCTCAGAAGAACTCTGCCAATACCACGACCACAGACTCTAGCTGCCTGGATGGGGAAGTAAGTTCCTGTTGTTTAAATCATTCATTCTAGTATATTTTAATGGTAGTCCCAGCATACTAATACTGAGCAATTCCAATTCTTTAAACATCGTTGTGAATATAGTATGCCACATTCCTTGAAACTAATCATTGATACTAAGTGTAGGTTATATTTAAGCCTGGTGCTTATAGACAAAATATATCTTATAAAATCTTAGAGATTTACAATTATATAACATTATTTTAATATAAGTTTTTTACAGCATAATTCTTCCTTCAATTTGCCTTTTTACCCAGAAATGAGTTGTAATTTCATGTTGATGTAATTTTCCATAATAATTCATCAGAACAGATACTATATTAGGCCCAGCGTTTGGGAGTATAGCACAACTACTTTGAGCAGCTATGCATCTTTCTCGTTGTATGAATATTTGTGACTGATTTTCTTTCTTTTTTCTAAAGATTTATTTATTTTATGTATGTGAGCACACTGTAGCTGTCTTCAGACACACCAGAAGAGGGTGTCAGATCCCATGACAGATGGTTGTGAGCCACCATGTGGTTGCTGGGAATTGAACTCAGGACCTCTGGAAGAGCAGCTGGTACTCTCAACCACTGAGCCATTTCTCCAGTCCCTTGTGATGATTTTCTAAAGCAAAAGTCTCAAAATAGAATTGCTCGGTCACTTATATACATATTTAGTTTTACTAGCTATTTTCATAGTTCTAAAAATGAGTCCTCTACTTGTGAACGAGAGGCTTATGAATATCTACAATTTTAGAGAAATATTGTCTCTAAATTTTCACTAATCTTCTAAAGCGTTCTCTTCTCCTGACTGCAATAGGAGGTCATCCTGAAAAGAAAGTTAAAATTTTTACTACTATCTACTTATGAAAATAAGATAGGTTTGGCATGCTGCGATGGACATTAATATTTCCCTTAATTTTCTTCATGCTTCCTAGAGCAACACCTGAGTGCTTGTTATGTGTACTCTATTGATATGGAGGGATTTCTTTGATGTTTTATAAAGTTTATTCTATTCTTTTACACTGATGTATTACTCATTATCACCATAACTTGAGGGAAAGAGAGAATGTGTGAGATTAATGTGCTTCCTGTCTATTAACTAGATTAAAAAAAAATGAATAAAGATGACATATCGGCTATGTTTCTAAAGTACTCCCTAAGGTTTATATCTTGCAAATGTTATTGGAAAAGCAGCAGGGCTTCAAAGTGAGGAGAGGTTCTGTAGTCACAAGGGCCCTGGTTTAATACTGGACTGATGCTATTGCAAGAGCGGTTGATTACTGAAGGGTAGTTGTTAAGCTCCTGAGTTCTGGCCCAGCACAAAGACCCTTGTTCTGAGACTTCTTAGCCTTAGAACTATGAAAAAAGTATCTATTGATAAGTTATGTAATCTGTGCTATTGTTACAGTAACATAAAACAGATCCAATTTTGTGGTCTTCAGGAACTTTCTGTACCATTTATACGTTACAGTATTCTGCATACTTTAAGATTGAAGTTTTTATTTTTTTTAATTTAAAACTTTAACAATTTAATAAAAACTTTAATAGTTAGTTTTAGATTTAAAGTCTTTGACATCAACAGATGTAGACCTGTAGGTCGATGTGGGATGGATGTGGTTTTCAATGGCCAGTGGAAATCTCTCCCTTTCCACATGGGGTAGAGGTTTGAGTAGAGAATCCTGTAATAGCACTGTCCTTGAGAGGGGATTTCAGGATTCATATGTACTTATTCTAGTTAAGAGCCCCGTGGAAATCTGAGTATAGTTTCTATTTCCCTTCTACTATTTTTTTCTTTCTAAAATATTGCATCATTTTGGAAACCATCAAAGACTTTTTCTTCAAAACACCAGATCGTTTCTAAAGATGATAGGTTATGCTGTCAGCACAAACAAGACAGCAGAAAGTCACACATCTTGTTCTTGCAGGACTCCCATCCCTCTAGGTAAATCCAAATTTCTTAGCACATCTGTGAACGTCTGTGATTCTGCCTCTGGCTATGGGTCTGACCTCACTATCTGTGCTTTATTGTGGCCAATGTTCATTTGTCATGATCTTTAGAGGCCTAGAGGCCCCCTGAAGCTTCAATACATTCTTTCCCTCCTGTTTTATCAAGGGGTATGCTTGTGTTCATCCTATAATAATCTAATAACCATCTTATAATAATCCTATAATAACCATATCAATATGGTATATTTTGTCTAGGATATTAATCAAGCATAATACTATTATCTACAACCACATATACATAACTGAGATTACTGCAGGCCATAAGAATATACAATGTTAATTAATTAATGCCAAGTCAGGTAAATTCCTATTGTCAGATTGCTACAATTTACAAACTCACTTTCAATTTTCAAAGTTTTGAGGCTTTGTAATATGGATGAGGGAACTTGAGTTTACTTTTTTTTTTTCCAGGCAGTCTCGTATTACCTACCCTCCCACCTCTTGATCCTTTAGACTAGAAACACTTATTCACCTTTTTATGTTCAGTGTCTATTTCTTATGGCATAGTAAAAAATATTTGTGGAATTGTTGAAATTAGCATTGGGCATTACGTGACAGCTAGTTTCCTCACCGTGACAATGATGAGACTTTCAAATGAAGAGCGATCTCTTCTGGTTCACCATTTCAGAAGGTTCAGCCTGTGGCTACTTAGCCCCATGTGCTTGAACAAAACACCATCCTAATGAAAGCATGTAAGTTCTTCACTTCATGGTTCACAGGAAGTAGAAAATGAAAGCACACTCAGGCCTAAGATACAGAAGTCCTCCAAAGCTAGGTGTGGTAGCTCATGCCTATAATTCCAGAACTCAGGACTCTGAGGAAGGAATCTCACAGGAGCTCAAGGAAGACTGAGCTATATATAGTGTGTGTACTGGCTGGTTTTGTGTGTCAACTTGATATAAGCTGGAGTTATCACAGAGAAAGGAGCCTCCCTTGAGGAAATGCCTCCATGAGATCCAGCTGTAAGGCATTTTCTCAATTAGTGATCAAGGGTGGAGGGCCCACTGTGGGTGGTGCCAGCCTGGGCTGGTAGTCTTGGGTTTTATCAGAAATCAAGTTGAGCAAGCCAGGGGAAGCAAATTAGTAAGTAACATCCCTCCATGGCCCTCCTGCTTCCTGCCTTACTTGAGTTCCAGTCCTGACTTCCTTGTGATGAACAGCAATGTCTAAGTGTAAGCTGAATAAACCCTTTCCTCCCCAACTTGCTTCTTGGTCATGATGTTTTGTGCAGGAATAGGAACCCTGACTAAGTGGGATGCTGACTCAAAAAACTAAACACGCGCGCACATACACACACACACACACACACACACACACACACACACACACACACACACGCACGCACATGCACCCCTTGCCTTTGAATCAAGTTACCCACTACAATGGGCAAGCTTGAGAATAGGCCCCCTGGAGCTGAAAATTTCAGTTTCCAAACAATTTAAATGATTTCATTATATAACTGTCTGTTATATAATGTATTATATCTGGATAAGATTGAAGGTAAATAGAGTTTACAGAAATCAGATTAGGCTTCTAAAGAATTAGATTAAAACTGTGAAAACCATGGACTGAGCACATACATTTGCGTAACTACTGTCCTATCGCTATGGATTTAGACACCTTTGTGTGTTCTAATTTACTCTTCATCATGCTTTAATACAGCAAAATTTAGCCTTAGAGTTCTGAAAAATAAAATAAAAAGACCACTCCAAGAAGGCATGTGTCTTTGGAAACTTTCAGGGGAATGGAATCTTGATGAAGACCAACTGATATTTGGTCTCCACATTTCCAAGTGTGATATTCACTTTGGCTTGTGAATCCATCAGACCTGACTACCTCTGATCCACACAGCTGGTGGTAGAAACACATATACCAAGTGTCATGCCCTCGATTCAACAGCCACGGCTGGGTTAATACTATTTCTACATGTGTGTCTTTCTGGATTATCTTAGTCTTTTTTTTTTTTTTTTTTTTTTTACATTTTTGAGAACTTTATTTATGAACATTGCATCTATATTACACTTCTCCCTCCTTTCCTTCCTTCCTCCCCTCCCTCCCTCCCTCCCTCCCTCCTCCTCCTCCCTCCTCCCTCCTTCCTCCCTCCTTTCTCCCCCTCCTTCCCTTCTCCTTCCTCCTCTGTCCTCTCTCTCTCTCCCTCATCTATCTGTTCCTCTGTCCCTTCTTTCCCCTTCCATCTCTTACAGCATCCCTTCTCCCTCTCAAATTCTTGACCTCTCCTTATTTTAGATTGTAATTTTTAAATCTAGTCATTTTAATTTTTCAAAATGTCTGGAAGCGTGATCTTAAAGTCAAGAAGCAGATGTGGTTGTATCTGGGGTGTGTCCGGTGTTTTGTTTTCTCGGTGGTTCTTAGTTTTACTCGTTGCATGACCACAGACTCTAGACCACACCTCTATTTATGGCACCAAACCACAGAGAGAGGAAGAGGAAAATAAAACCCTAATCCATTATTTTCTTAAATGAAAGGATGTTTAGGTGTTATCGGTGAAGTTAACTTGTTTATATCATTCATTTGGAATTCCTGTTATAAGAGTGAAGTCATTGTTCTGGTTTCTGAAACTCAGGACCAAGTTAATAGTGACTTAGACGGAAACCTTTTTCTCTTGTTAAAGGAGAGAAACTGCCAACTCAAGAAGCCAACGGCAGACTCAGCAACATCAAGGAGTTTTTGCTCCCCTGGCCAGCCTTTCATTCCCAGTTTTACATGGAAAGCTACCATGCCCACATCCCATGTCCGAATGAAGACTGTCCAGAGATGGGAGGGTGAGGGGATACCTCCTCAGGGACTGGAGGATGCAGTCTTAATATTTGGCACATCACACTGCTGCTCACATTCTGGTGTTCCTATTACCTCAGTTTAGTCAGATGAGCATACCACAAACTCGACTAAGCACCAAGAGTTCTATATCTACAAAGGAGTCTGAACACTGGTAAGCAATTACTGTTCTTCATTTCTACATTAGATATGTAATATAATAAGCATGCCCTTGCACAGTGTCTCTGAGGAATTCCATTGTAATTTCATTTCCCCTTGCCCTTCCTTTGAGTTACAGTAAATGAAGAAAAAAAAGAGTTTGCATCAATGTCATACTTAACTGATGATAAAATGTGTGTTTTAAAGTATTTCCTGTTGCTGAGGTCACAATACATCGATACTCTCAACCTGCAGGCCACAACCCTTTTGGGTGGGGGGTCACATATTAGATATCTTGCACATCAGATATTTATATTATGATTCATAACAGTAGGGAAATTACAGTTTTGAAGTAGCAACGATATAATTTTATCGTTGGGGGTCACCGCAACATGAGGGACTGTATTAAAGGCTGGCAGAGTTAGGAAGGTTGGGAACCAGTGCTATATGTATCAGTAGTTATGTTTATTAAAATTTCTAACAATAGTGTAGTTATGCCTGCAGTAAAGCAAAAGCATCTACATAAAAATCCATGAAAGAATTTCACAGTGTGGAAAATATGTACTTCAGCACATGATGGTGTCGTATTTCATCCTTATAAGCCAAGTTCTTAGTGGAAGTCGTTAATAAGTGTGAATGAAGTGTATTTGCCAATATCGCTGACACTCAACACTTTGCACAGACACCTGTACAGAGCAATAGCTAATGGATCTTACGTTAATAAATTCTCTTTAGAAAGAAACGAAGCCTAAATTCTCTCTGTGACATTGTCTGAAAATGACCAATACCAACAAGTACGTTATGGATTCTGAATTAAGAACCTACTCATAAGAACTGGACTCAGAATTTTAGCTTTAGGCCCTGAGGTGTAGCTCAGTGGTCAGAAGTGTTTGCCCAGTATACACAAGACCCTGTGTTCAGTTCTCAACACTGTGAAGGAAAATATAAAAAAGTTAAGCTTCAAAATTACCTAAATCTACCTATTTCTTTTGGATTTCCCCTTCATGTCTACATGTTTGGGGAAGTGACACATGATTCAAATTTATTTTTGTTTAAGTTTAAAGGACATCTTTCTATACATATGATATAAAAATCTCATGTGAATAGAAAGCACAGAACTCTCACACCTAAGGCTCAGGACCACTGCAGAAGACGGAGTCAACAAAGGGCCAGCATTTCAGGGCCAGAATTTCAGGGCGTTTGCATGAGACTGTGTCTCCTCAGAATGTCAGAAGCTACATCTATAAAGTTTCAGCAACATGGCCACCTAAACATGAGCTGAACAAGGACAACAGCAATAGCCATGCCAAAGTGGATGGGGAAGAGCCCAAGAGGCCTCATCTCTACCGAAAGAACTACAGGCAGTGGAGGAAAGCCGGGAGAGAGAAAAACGACCTTCTCCAGGGAAGAGAACATAAATCAGTTATCTAATACCAAAACACACATACCGGCAACCTTTTATAGACTTACAGGTTCTGTTTAGGAATATAGACGTACCTAACATATATGCATATAATAACAAATAATGAAAAAGGAGGCCAAGAATTAAAAAGACAGCAAGGAGAGGTCTGTGGGAAGGTTTCGAGCAGTGGTTCTTAACCTGTGGGTCATCTAGATGTATTAACAACTCCTACTGAGATAGATTTGAAATGACAGTACAACTGAGAATATTTAGCCTATTGTTGACATAATTCTATGAGTTCTGAGACAGAACTAAGGGAGACTAAAGAGAAGACAGCAGTCAAAAACTGGCAGTAACGTTTCTTACTCAAAAATAATGTAAGACATGGTTCCGGTTCCTTTCTTCCTTCTACCTCAAATGACTTTATCATTCTGACTCCAACATCCTCATAGCAGAACTTTGCAGAGGAGAAAAAGGAGGGGCTGGGCAGAGACAGAGAAGAATTAGCTACCCTGCAGAACTGAGTGGAAGAGGTTCTCCAGCTGCTCCACTCTCCTTCAGAAAACGAGGTAATATCACCACAGATCGGCACACACTCTTCAGGGCACTCTAAATCATCCCTAGGCTTCCTGCAATACCTAACATTATGTAAGTGCTCTGTAGACAGCTGCTATGCTGGTTATTCAAAGAGTCACAGCAAGGAAAGGAATCTGTACAACCTACAGATGAGGTTGTTCCTCCGTTTTCCATATACTGGTGTGGAGCCCATGGACTTACAGGGCTGACTGTATTGCCCACCAGGGTAAGAGAATGTGTGCATGTAGTTTTTCCTGATAGTCTCCTGGACCTCTCAGTTCTTACAACTCAGATGATGTATATCTTACATCTTACAGATGATATATCTGATGCTATAAAGCAAAGACAAACCATTGTAAGTGATAAGAAGCCGTATCTTCACACAGGGATTAAATTTCCAAAACTGACACTGTAGAAGTTAGAAATGAGAAGGTATGATCTGCTGACTTTTATTAAAATGCTCATTATCAGCAGTGCGGTCTCCTTGGTGCGTGGACTGTTTCAGAATCTTCTAGCAGAGGATTTGTGCTCCTTTGCTGTATCACGTTGTTTGCATTTTCCCACAATAATGAGTTTTAAGTTAATAACATTGGTCACTGCTTCCTAAATGTGGCAGAAAAATATACAAATCTGAGTTTTCTTGATTTTTTTAAAAAAAGTATTGCAAATTAGAAAGAAAAAACAATTAGTTTTGTTCTAATACCTTTCTCCATTATACGTTTATCTATGAGCACATAAAAAAAGCCATATGTGAAATTGTATGTTTGAAACTGTATGTATGAATTCAACATTATGTACTTAATACACCAAAATCCTTTCCCTAAGGTAGGAGGGATGGCTCAGCAGATAAGAGCACAGATTGTCTTTCTAGAGGGCCCAGCTTCAGTTCCCAGCACCTATGTGCCGACAGCCATTTGTAAATCTAATTCCAGGGACTCTGACATCTTCTTCTGGCCGTTCTCCACACATAGTGCAAAGACATACATGCAGGAAAAACAGCCACACACATAAAATAAAATAATTTTAACAATATTTTACATGAACTCATTGTTAATATGAATCGATTCTATTTAGAACATGGATCAACAAATAGTTGCACACACTGAGGTGCACATAAATGCATATGTTCATGACAAATGGATAACCTATGTTACATTTGGGTGGTAGGAGATCTAACCTAAGGAAAGGTTGGAGGTTTGAGTAAATTGTAAGTGAGAAAATTTTGTTGTTACCTTCTCATATGTTGTAGCCTACAGAATATAAATAGTTAAAATTCCATGTTTACCAGTATTTCCTGTAACAGCTGGGATTTAAGAAGCCCAAGGATCTTAAATGTACTCATCAGCAACTAGTAGTGAGTTGTGATTAAAGTGTACACCTTTTTTTTTCTTTGCTTTTGTTTTTATATCTGCAAAATAATGGTTCCCGGTTAAGCTAGAATAACTAATAAGAGTTTTAATGATGAGCTTTTATTACATCAAGTACTTTTTCCTTAAGCAAAGTCACATGCTTTCTTTTCCTACTGGGGATCATTAAAGAAGCAAGCCATCTTGTTCATTGAGCAAATGATCTATCAAGTTTCTAGTGTGGGGCTTGGATGCTTCTAGCACTGGGGATGTAAGTGTAGACAAAGCTCTGTCTTCAAAGACATAATATCCTAGTGACTTAAAGTGCACATTAATCTTATCAACGTAGATCTAGAGAGTCCTTGTTTTGCCGTCAAAATAGAGACACTTGCCACTGAGTGGCTCTGATTCATGACTTTTTTACTTTATAATGGAACAAGAGATAAGGTAGAAACCATATTTTGAATTTGGTATGCTGACCTTTTCTTAAGTTAGAAATATTGATATCGTCTTCTTGTGATGCTTGGCTGCAAGCTGAAGTAATGGTTCGAGTCTTTTGAGTATAGGATAAGATAGAGCGGTCACACTTTCAGTTCAGTGGGCTGGGTTTATTAAGTGCACTTTGGACTTTTATTATTGGCCTCTGATTGAGACACAGCCTCATCCTAACTTGAAGGGCATCTCTTTTATACAGAGATTTTTTTTTTTTTTTTTTTTTGGAATTCAATAAACCAAGTTTGTTTACTATATGACACCTCACTTACTCAGCAAGTATCTACTGAGCTTTTAGAATGCAACCCACATTTTTTTCTATGCCTACACTGATGGATTTAACATGCACACTAATTGCATTACTGTCAATTAGAAAGAAAACTTTTGATAAATATTTGCTGAGCAATAGCACTTCTAAATGATAGAATGAACTTGGAATAATTTGTCTATTTTTTTTTAAGAATCTGTTTTCCCATATTAAAATTATACAGAGACAAATCAGAAACGCCGATGAGTTGGATGCTTATTAAAATATTTATATTAAGGTGGTGTGTGACCGTGAACTTCAGTGGTCTTGCTTAGCTGTGGATTTGGAGCTCTGACTTCCAAGCAATATAAGTTTCTTAAACTTGATAAACATCTATGCAACCATCAAAACCTGTCCAGAAACGAGCTAAAAATGATTATGTATACTACTATGGTATATCTTAGAAATACACCCAAGAGGAACCTATTTCTTTGTATTTCCCATAAGCTTTCTTGGTTATAACACGTGCACTAAATGAATCTTCAGGGTAACATATCTATTTTGGGGTCATTCAATGTCTTTTGTTTTTAAGCTTCTCCCACATCTAGTTTTTTAAAACGTACACATGGCGCACTTTGTAGTACTATTGTTGTACTGCATTGTATTGTATGCATTACTGTTGATTCATCTAAAGGCTTTTACTAAGCATTTTAAAAGGGCAGTTTAGTTAGCATTAGTCACTACAGTCTAAATCTTCAACATTTCACCAATACCTGAGCTTGATCAACTGGGCTGTGGCCCCTCCAGGGCCGAATCTCTGTCTTAGTGATATACTAGATTCGTAACTTCCTTCCTTTGTTAATGACTTTATCTGGGATTACGTGAACCTTTCTCTTGCTATTACTGGGTGACAGACTGAAGAGTGATGCAGTTTCAACTCTCAAGATTGTCACTGCAACGTAAAAACGAACACCGTTAGTTATAATGGTTACTTTAAAAGTGAACGACTTCTGTATCAATAAAGGTCACTGATGTTCCCCTACCTACAATGCAGTCAACAGCAACTGTTGCAAGTGCTTTTATGTAGGAGCTATAAAAAAGGGCACACATTGTGAGAAAAATCTACAGAACCACAGACATCTGAGTAGCTAACTGATATAATCAAACGTTTAGTAAATAATCATCGAGTCCGCTTCTATTACCCATTAATGTCAGAACACTGCTTTAAAATTAGAGCACTTTGCTTTTAACTGATTTCACAATTTACAAATGAAAAAAAGCAAAGGGATGGCGCTTATCTTCATGTGTCTTGTGTAATCTGTGGACTGTCTTTCTCTAGTTAGAGCCACTGTCTACATTCATTTATCAGACAGGATACCCCACTTGAATAGCACACATTTTCCTTAAAGAGAGAAAAATATCCACAGAATTGCTTTAGAGTCATTTTTAACCCCCTCCATGAATGTCTAACGAGAATTAGCACTACAGTTATGCACTGTAGTGATTATGAAAACCTCAGAACTCTTCCTCCAATTTACATATCATGAAATTTACATACCTTGAATTTACACAATTACACATTTTGGACGGTTGAGAGCCTAACCCTATTTTAGTTTCCATTTGTCACGCAATTTCTACACTGTTAGCCAATGAGAGCCAGGAAACCACCTATTTGTGTGCAATCACAGGGTCAAGAAGGAATAAGAATTAGGAGTTATGGCCTCCGCATTGACAATTGGTGACCAAAATGCATATCTTTAGAATTAAGTATTCTCACTTCTTCCACTTTGAACCTAGGCTTAATGTTAGCTTAAGGACATTTCAGAAAAGCTTACTCCCTTTACAGGTTTTTTTTTTTTTTTAACAGTCGCAGCACTTTGATTTTTATTACATCCTTTGCATAACACACACACACACACACTCACAAATCTCACACACAGGGTTTAAATGGCTCTGCTTGTGTTTATACATTTAAAAAAAAGACTGCTTCTATCACACTGACAGCAACAACAATGTATCATTCTGCTTCAAGAGTCCCTGGTTCTGACAAGCTCAGACAACCCCCCTCTTTGCTTCTGTTGCCATCGGCAGAGCATTTGAAAACCTTGGAGACCGCCCATGTAAACAACTCGAAGACACAGTTAAACCAAACCCATTCTCATCACACCAGACTAACCTTCCTTTGTCTAGCTGTTACGGTCGATGGTGAAAAAAAAATAACTCTTCTTTCATCTATTGCACTTCTCTCCTGAGCCTGACTTTGTGGTTGCGCTTACCTGTTGCCCTGGCTACCCAGAAGCTAGAAATCCTTGCCTGGAGACCAAAATGACTCGAGGAAACAAAGTGAATGCGACAAGACCACCCCCACCCGCTCCCCCAAGGAGCTAGTGCATCTCCTAAAGCGATCAAGTGACTCTGGGATCATCTGATTACATCTCCTCCCCCTGACATTTGCTTCCAAGGTTCTGGACGCAAGTAGTGTGGAAAGGATTTAGAATCTCTTTTTCTATTTTCTTGACAAGTGTCCTGAGCGCCTGGTGTCAATAATCCCTACCCTTTAGCCACCGTGGCCCAGAAGCGTTAGAAAATTACATATGCATATAAAAGGCCTTAGACGCTTCGAAGAGCTCGACAGGTTGCATCTGAAAGTTAGAGCTGAGGGATCTTCTGCGTTTAGGGCTGACGAAGCAGCCCTATCTCTACAACTAGGTTCCTTGAGGCCAAGCGCAGATTCTCCTGCCAGGCTGGGTGATTCTGCTGCACCCTGCGGGACAGGCTAGGGCACGGAGTCCCTGGGATGCCAGCAGCAGCAGGTGGGAGAGCGCGAGAGCAGCCTGGGGGCAGAGATCCAGCAGGTGCAGGCGACAAACCCAGAGAGCAAGTCCCCGAGGCCCGGCGAGACAAGCTCCAGCCAGGAAGTCTGCCCCAAAATGCCCTTATCCCGGGAAGCGCAAGCGGATCCCCTTACCTGTGCCACCTCCTCCCTGGCCGCTCCTGTCGGCTGGAAAGATGCCCGAACACTTGTCCCACTCCACCTGGCCCGCGAAGCACAGCTCGGTGATGATGTGCAGCGCCTTCTGGCACAGGCTGCTCACACCGTCCTCCTTGCGGAAACTCATCTTGGCTTCTGCTAGCAGCTTCTCTGATGTCCCTTGGCCCGAGGCTGAGCCCTAAGAGTTGCGAGTTGGCCCCATGGTTGGCAAGGACGCAGGAGGGCGGCGCGCGCCGGCGGACGCTGCTCCCAGGTCTGCGCTTCTCCTCGGAGCGCTCGGAGGCGCGCGGAGCCCAGCCGGCGGGGAGCGAGGGGCGGCGGCGCGCAGAACGGCGCCTCCCGGGTGCTGGGCGGCGCGGCCAATGGCAGGCTGGCGCGGGCAGCGGTGGCAGAGGCGACCCAGCCCTCCCTGCGGTTCCCACACACCTTCCTGAGCCCCTTGTCACACTCTTCCCATTTCCCCCTTTCAATCTAACTTTCCTACTCCCCCTGGTCTCTCCCAGATTCTGTATCTCTTAAAAAGAAAAGAAAGGAAAAAGCTATTCCCCGTTCCAGACCTGCTGGTCTTTATGTTTTTTTTAAATAAAAGTAATCAGGAGACAGGTCATGCGAGGTAGAGTGACACCTGTTTACAATTTGTTTTTAAACGACTTGGAACAATGATGGTTTGGGGATATGGAACATTCTAGGTAAGAGCCCTTATCGCCAGCAGTGAGGTTCACCAGAAGCCAGTTTACCTGCACTGTGAACAGGAAATTTTGAATTCATTGCATTTAATCCTCCTGGTAGGTGACAGAACGAAATATGCCAACCATCAGGGTTTTATTTATTGAAATCATAACTCGTGACTGAGAGACACCGCTTGATTCCAGTTTCTTCTCTGCTAGCGGCTTAAACAATGTGAAGACAAGACTTCTGCATCAAAGGAGTGTAGGGGATTAGATTCAGTGCAATCAGCTACAGGCGCACTCTTAATTGTAAAGAATTTGTTTTGAAGTTTTTTTCTCACCCTGTTAGAACAAAGGGCTTTAATTGGGGCATCAAAATACCCCTCCCCAGCCCCGTCTAAATTCAAGTGGGTGTAAATCACCAATGAAGCTGAAGATACAAAATAAAATTAGAAAACAGTTACCCCAGGCTATGATAAAGTTACCCCAGGCTATGATAAAAGCAACTACCTAGTTAAAAAAAAAATCCCTTTCCACACCAGCCAGTGAATCAGATAGGAATTCTTCATTCTCTGTCCTCCAATTCCAAGTCACCAGTCTTATCTCCAGCTTCCTAGAAGACCATTTACTGCAGCCTCAATGTCCTCTCTGCCCCCATTTCCCACATGATAACGCAGAGCCTCTCCTACAGCCTTAAACCCTCACTGTATCCCTATAGCTCAGCCTCTAACCCCGGAGGCACTCCCTGGAAACCCTCTGGCCACGTCTGCCTGGGATTTGGGTAACCAATGCAATCTTGACTTTCCTTCCTGCCTTCCAATTGTAATTGCCCAGACTCATCCCCAGACCCATAGCAGTCCACCAACGGTCGGGCATCTCTCCTAGCTTTCTGCCCCTATTCCCAGGGAACTTCTTTGTTCCTGCCAGCAGAACCAGCGTTCCTCTCTCCAACTCTCCGCTCCATCACGCCTATCTAACTCAGACCTATTCTTGGGTCCGCTCGCTTTACCTAGAAGTACTTTCTACCCTAGGAATCCCAGTGACCACCGCTGACAACATCTCAGAAACACTCCTTACCCGGCATACCTCCTAATCCTTTCAAATAGCGCCACTCTTTGGGGTCCAAGTGTTCAAATCTATAAACCTGTTGAGGCCGTTCTCATTCAAGCCAACTAGGAGACGTACCCGAATAGATGGTCAAACAGGGAGGAGGAAGAAAGCAGAAGGCAAGAGAGGGAATTTGAGGAGGGACACTTAAAACTAAGGGCCATTTGAGGAGTCATATGGAAACCTAACACAGTAGAAGCTTTTAAAATGTATACATATATGAAGGTGATCTAACGGAAATCACCAAATAATGGGGAAACAGAGCCCATCGGCAAATCTGTCAATTAAACGAAGCTTCCAAGTCCAGGGATAGGTTACACTTAACGTAGTTATTGGTCAAAGGGGCTCATAGAAGCCCCCAAACAGCCCAAGCTATTGCCAAAGGTACTGGTGGCTCTCCACTAGCTGACAGTGAAGCCATATCAGTAAAGACAACATCTAGACAACGCATTGAACATGGAGAAGTCGAGCTATTGCCTACACTGGGCCTTTACTCCTACGGACTAGGGTTCATGGTATTGGAAGGTACTTGGCATGCCTCTGAAGAAGAAAGGTAAAAACGGACCCAGGTACCATTTATAATTGTGACCTGCCTGCAAGATACACTGGGAGCGTAATGGTACAAGCGTTGTAGGAATAACCAGCAAATATCTGATTGGGTTTAAGTCCTACTCCGGGAGATGAAACTCATACCCAACAGTGCTTGGGTGGCTGAGAACCTGAGACTAGATAGATTAGGGACTGGGGTTCTAGTATGAAGAGAGGTAGAAAGAACCCCCATCCCTTACCCAGAATATATATCTCCAACTGATAACTGCTTGCAAATGAAAAATTAGTTTACTCCAACAGAGTCTCACTGGATATACAAAACATGCTTAGGGCCAGGCCACATGCTGAGCAGTACATGATCAATACAAAGCTAGCTCAATGGCAGCTTTGGAAGGTTCTTTGTCTCAGGGCTCCTGGTTTTTCTTCTTCTTCTTCTCCTCCTCTTCTTCCTTCTTCTCTTTTTAAACCTTACAGTTCCTTTATGTATATATTATATGTACTGGCTGGTTTTCTGTGTCAACGTGACACAAGCTGGAGTTATCACAGAGAAAGGAGCCTCCCTTGAGGAAATGCCTCCATGAGATCCAGCTGTAAGGCATTTTCTCAATTAGTGATCAAGGATGGGAGGGCCCATTGTGGGTGGTGCCATCCCTGGGCTGGTAGTCTTGGGTTTTATCAGAAATCAAGTTGAGCAAGCCAGGGGAAGCAAATTAGTAAGTAACATCCCTCCATGGCCCTCCTGCTTCCTGCCTTACTTGAGTTCCAGTCCTGACTTCCTTTGGTGATGAACAGCAGTGTGGAAGTGTAAGCTGAATAAACCCTTTCTTCCTCAACTTGATCATGATGTTTGTGCAGGAATAGAAACCCCGACTAAGACATTATGCTTTATGGTTTTGTGTTTTGTGGAATTTATGTGTGTGCAGATGTGTGTATGTGTATGTGTGTGCATCTTTATGTGCTTTTTTTAATTACCTTTTCATTGTCTCGTTTTCTTGTTCATTTTGTCATATTGCATTATTAAAATATTTTTGTTATTATTAGTTTTTAGGTGTCTGTTTTCTGACAAGAAAGAGGAAGAGACGGTGTGAATTTGGTGGTGGTGGTGAGACTCTGGGAGAGTTTGCGGGGGGGGGTGAGAGTAAAACCACAATCAGAACATACTGTATGAATAGAAAATCTATTTCAATAAAAGGAAAATCGAAGGGAAAAAAACCCCATTTTCATGTGGTTTATTCCCATATTGTATCCCTAGGATTTGATTACCTATTATTAGGCAAAGGAGACATCGTTTCTGAAACAGAACATGCTGAACGTGTTTGTTTTCCCGTTCTGGTAAAACACATAATTTTATTTTAAACTACTAGTCAGTTTATGGTTCACGTCTGCTGGATGGACAATCCAGTAACACTCACTGTAAGGATTAGGAATTGCAGCGCTGTGGGTAAGCAGTCATTAGCTGAGTCACTTTTACCTGATTCATAGGAAAATTGGGTGGTCTGACACGAGTTTTACCATGATTAAGAAACACTGAAATCTGCACGGTTCTTTTGATTTTTTTTCTCTGTATTGCATAATGAGTGGTAATTTTTAAGACCAGAATAAAAAAATAATTTAACTGTTAGTTTAAAAATATTGACTATCTCCTGGATTTTAGTAGAGGACTTTCCGGTCATCCTTGTCCTCCATTTATCTACAGTCTGGGGCAGAACAGTGTACAGCGCATCATGTGATTTTGAAAGCACTGGGTGAGCAAAATGCCATGTGGTGGAACAAATGAGTAATTTATCCTCTATACCACTTACAGACTGCCGTTGCGTGAGTAGAGTGATGCAGATCCCTCTAATAAACCTCTTGTGTTTGATTTCTGCTTTAATATTAAGTAAACACATTCTGAAAGTAACGTTTCTGGTATTCGTCTATAGATTCCGCTGCTAGTCTCAGTGGTGTTTCTGTGACCTGGGTAAACTTCCCAGTGGTTGACAGCCTTCCTGATGCTGCG
The DNA here is from genome assembly GCA_021653895.1 of Mastomys natalensis. Classification (NCBI taxonomy): domain Eukaryota; kingdom Metazoa; phylum Chordata; class Mammalia; order Rodentia; family Muridae; genus Mastomys; species Mastomys natalensis. The sequence continues at coordinate 491,032 of JAJTUV010000381.1, forward strand.
ACCTTGAATACAGTTGCTCATGTTGCAATGACCCCCCCAAACCATAAACCTATTTTTGTTGTTATTTCATAACTGTAATTTTGCTACTGTTGTAATTTAAGTATCTGTATTTTCTGACGGTCTTAGGTGACCCCCATAAAAGAATCCTTTGGTGCTCCCCTTCCCCAAAAGGGTCACTGTTACTGTAATAGTTGAAAACGGCAGCACCCTATCTGGCTTGTTGTTATAGAGCCGCCATGTTTCTGACTGGACAAGGCCTGAGGCTTTGAGCATCGGTGGGTGTTTTTGTCACTGCTTGGTTCAGGCCACTGGCTCAGGTGGCCAGAGATATGGGCCCTGTCACCCACGAAATGCCAGTGTGGGAGATGGCTCTGCCAATCTGCCATGCTGTCTCTACAATGTTTGGCTAAGCCCAGACTATCTTGTCATTCATGCAGTACCTGGTAGAAATGAGACTCTAACGTTTAAAGATTATCCAATAGCTTTATATATTTGGTAATGCTCAAATAACAAGATGCCCACACAATTAGAAGTGTTAACCAATTAACTAACCTAGATATAAGTTGTTACACAGGACTGCTCTCGATACATTCATGGCTCTCCATGGCTCCTACATCTCTCCCTCCTTTCTAGCTCCTCCTCTTCCTCTCCTCTCCTCCCACATTAGCTCTTCCCAGATTACTGAGTTTTATTGTAAAATGTAGCAGGAGAAATACTCTGCTATAGGTCATGACCCACAGCTCGAGAATCACTGCTTCAGGTGGACATCATTTGTTTGAAGTTATTCTTTCTTCATCTAAAATGAATGCCATGAGATTCTGTCTTTTCTGTTGGTTGTTTGAGCCTTTTCACAAATCATTTGTTAACAAATGAATCAAAAGACTGTTATCTGCTGTTTGTTAAAAGCTTGGTACTTTGGTGAAAGCACTCCATTCAAGGGTTGAAGGCAAGATGACCAGAATTTAAACTTGTAGTCTTTATTATTGTTGTTTTCTGCCAATTATTTCAGCTTAAAAAGTAAACTAAGCAGTACAGATATGCCTTCGTGTCCTGATCCACACACACATTGAAGGAAATTCTGAAATAGTGAATTGTTTAGAGTGACAGCCGTTGACTACTGTTTGCAAGGACAAGCACCATATTCAACACTCTCAGTTTAAAAATACTGCTTATGCCTGACATGGCGGCACTCATATCTGTGAATTCCAAGCTAATCAAGGCTACACAGTGAGGTACTGCCAAACAACAACAAAAAGCAACAACAGCAACACCACAAAACCATTACATTGAATGATCTCTGTCACTTCTGTCTCTCAGTGACTTCTGTATAAGACAAACTGGTTTGGAAATGAAGTTTCTTTTTTTAAAAAAAAAAAATCCCTAGTGGCAACGTTGAACATTCTTTTTTTTTTTTTTTACTACTCAGCTATTTTTTTTAATTTTTTTTTTTTTTTTGCTTATTCACTTTATAACCCGTCCCAGTCACCCCCTCCCACAATCCTTCCCCATCTCTTGTTTTCTGAGTACCCCCTCCTCCTGTATCCCCCACCCTGCCACTTTAAGTCTCTGAGAGGCTAGGTGCTTCCTCTCCCATTGAGGCCAGATGAGGCACCCAGCTAGAAGACCATACTCCATATACAGGCTGCATGTTTTGGGATAGCCCCCACTCCAGATGTTTGAGACCAAACCAAGCTGCACATTTACAACATATGTGCAGGGAGGCCTAGGTCCAGCCCATGGAGGTAGATCTGTGTAGACTAGGTATGCTCCACGGTTGGTGATTCCATTCAATACCGCCTTATTTGTTCAAGCCTCCTCTATTTCATCCTTTTAAAACTATCCTGTCCTAGCCAATTCTCTAGAAGGAAAAATCATAAGATAAGGGATACATGGGAGTCATTCATGTATCTTCAGACCAGAGTTTCAGATATTACTGGATCCCCCACCCCCAAATGAGAAATAAGAGGATCTTTAGAAGAAATCTCAGCCTGAATGAAGATCAGAGTCAACTGTTTAATTATTTCTTTCTTTATTTACTTTATATCCTTATTGCTGCTTTCTTCCTGTTCATCCCCTTCCACAATCTTTCCCCCTTCCCTTTGTCCTCTGAGAGGGTGGAGGCCCCTGTGTGTATTCCCCTACCCTGACATATCAAGTCTCTGTGAGGCTAGGTACATGGTCTCCCACTGAGGCCAGACAAGGCAGCCCAACTAGAAGAACATATCCCACACACAGGCAACAGCTTTTAGGATAGCTCCCACTCCAGTTGCTCCAGACCTACATGAAGTCCAAGTTGCACATCTGCTACATATGTACAGGAAATGGGGGTCCTAGGTCCAGCCTCTATATGCTCTTTGGTTGGGGTTCAGTCTCTGAGAGCCCAAAGGGTTCAGATTAGTTGAATCTTGGTCTTCCCGTGGAGTTCCCCCAACTTTTTCATAAGAGTTCCCAAGCTCCATCCAATGTTTGGTTGTGGGTGTCTGCATCTATCTGAGTCAGCTTCTGGGTGGAGCCTCTCAGAGAACAACATCCTCCTGTCTGCAAACAGAACAGAGTATCATTAATAGTGTCAGGGATTGGTGCTTGTTCATGAGATGGGTCTCAAATTGAACTGATTATTGGTTGGCCATTCCCTCAGTCTCTGTTCCACTCCTGTTCCCATGCCTGCATTTCTTGTAGACAAGATAAATTTCAGGTTGAAACTTTCTGGATGGATTGGTGTCTCTATTGCTTCACTAGGGTTCCTGCCTGGCTACAGGAGGTGGCCTCTTCGGGTTCAATATCCCCAATGTTGTGAGTCACATCTAAGGTCACCCCCACTGATTCTTGGGTGCCTCTCATATTCCAGGTCTCTGTCACATTCTTGAGATGCCCCCCACCTCCCCATCCCTGTCAGTTGTGGATTTCTATTCATTCTCATGGCCATCTGGCCATCTATCTTAGTCAGGGTTTGTATTCCTGCACAAAACATCATGACCAAGAAGCAAGTTGTGGAGGAAAGCATTTATTCAGCTTACTCTTCACATGGTTGTTCATCAGCAAAGGAAGTCAGGACAGGAACTTACACAGGACAGGAACTTGGAGGCAGGAGCTGATGCAGAAGCCATGGAGGGTGCTGCTTTCTGTATTGCTTCCCCTGGCTTGCTCAGCTTGCTTTCTTATAGAACCCAAGACTACCAGCCCAAGGATGGCACCACCCACAATGGGCTGGGCCTTCCCCCTTGATCACTAATTGAGAAAATGCCTTATAGCTGGATCTCATGGAGGCATTTCCTCAAGGGAGGCTCCTTTCTCTGTGATAACTCCAACTTGTGTCAAGTTGACACACAAAACCAGCCAGTAGTACACCATCTCTCCTGTTGTTTCCCCATAACTGATTCTGATCCCTCCCCCTCCATTTTCTTCTCCATCCTCTCTCTGATTGAGTTTCTTCCTCCATCTGCCTCCTATGACTATTTTATTTCCCCTTCTAAGTAAGATTCAAGAATTCTTGATTATGACTTCCTTCTTGTTTAGTTTCTTTGGATTTGTTGAGTGTAACACAGTACCTGTATTTTATGCCTAATATCCACTTACAAGTGATTATATACCATGCATATCCTTTGGGGTCTTGGTTACCTCACTCAAGATGATATTCTCAAATTTGCCTGCAAAATTCTTGATGTCTTTGTTTTTAATAGCTGAATAGTATTCCATTGTGTAGATCTACAACATTTTCTTTATCCATTCTTCAGTTGTGGGACATCTAGGTTATTTCCAGTTTTTGGTTATTTTGAATAAAGATGCTACGAACATAGCTGAGCAAGTGTCTTTGTGGGATGGTGGAGCATCTTTTGAGTATATGCCCAGGAGTGGTATAGCTGGGTCTTGAGGTAGAACTATTCCCAGTTTCCTGAGAAACCGGCAAATTGATTTCCAAAGTGGCTGGCTGTACAGTGTGCACTTCCACCAGCAGTAGAGGAGAGTTCCCCTTGCTCTGCATCCTCACCAGTATGTGCTGTCACTTGAATTTTTGATCTTAGCATTTCTGATGGGTGTAAAATGGAAGGAACCCCAGGGTTGTTTTGATGTGCATTTCCCTGATGACTGAGCACTCTGAACATTTTTTTAAGTGCTTCTCAGCCATTTGAGATTCCTCTGTTGACAATTCTGTTTAGTTTGTAATCTATTTTTAAAATTGGGTTATTTGAATTGTTGCTGTCTAAATCCTTCAGTTCTTTATAAATTTTGGATATGAGTCCTCTGTCAGGTGTAGATTGATAAAGATCCTTTCTCAATCTGTAGGCTGTCATTTTGTCCTATTGACAGCATCCTTTGCCTTACAGAAGCTTTTCAGTTTCATGAGGTCCTATTTATCAATTGTTGATTCTAGAGCCTGAGCCATTGGTGTTCTGTTCAGGAAGTTGTCTCCTTTACCAAAGTATTCAAGGCTATTCCCTACTTTCTTTTTTATTAGTTTTAGTGAATCTGGTTTTATGTTGAGGTCTTTGATCCACTTGGACTTGAGTTTTGTGCAGGGTGATAGATATGCATCCATTTGTATTTTTCTACATGCAGATATCCAGTTAGATCAGTACCATTTGTTGAAGATGGTTTCCTTTTTACATTGAAAACCACGTGTCGTGTCCATAAGTGTGTAAGTTTATTTCATGGTCTTTGATTCAATTCCATTGATTAACCTGTCTGTTTCTATACCAATATCATGCAGTTTTTATTACTATTGCTCTGTAGCATAGCTTTAAGTCTGGGACAGTGATACCTCTGGAAGTTCTTCTATTGTTCAGAATTGTTTTTGCTATCCTGGAATTTTTGTTTTTCCATATAAAGTTGAGAATTGCTCTGTCAAGGTCTGTAAAGAATTGTGTTGGAATTTTGATAGGAATTACATTGAATCTGTAAATTGCTTTTGGTAAGATGACCATTTTCACTATGTTAATACTACTGATACATGAGCATGGGAGATCTTTCCATCTTCTGATATCATCCTCAATTTCTTTCTTCAGCTACTTGAAGTTCTTGTCATATAGGTCTTTCACTTGCTTGGTTAGAATTACATCAAGATATTTTATATTATTTGGTGGCTATTATAAAGAATGTTGTTTCCCTAATTTCTTTCTCTTTCCATTTGTTATTTGTATAAAGGAGAGCTACTGATTTCTTTGAGTTAATTTTGTATCCAGCCACTTTGGTGAAGGTGTTTATCAGCTGTAGGAGTTCTCTGGTAGAATTTTGGGATTGCTTATGTATACTATCATATCATCCACAAATAGTGATACTTTGACTTCTTCCTTTCTAATTTCTATCCCCTTGATATCTTTTAGTTGTCTTATTATTCTGTCTAGACCTTCAAGTACTACAGTGAATAGATAGGAAGAGAGTGGGCACCCTTCTCTTCTCCCTGATTTTAGTGGAATTGCTTTAAATTTCTCTCCATTTAGCTTGATGTTGGCCATTGGCTTGCTATAGATTGGTTTGCTTATGTTTAGGTATGTGCCTTATATCTGTGATATCTGTAAGACTTTTAACATGAAGGGGTGTTATAGTCTGTCAAAGGCTTTTAGCACCTAATGTGATGTTTTTTCTTTCAGTTTGTTTATATGGTGGCTTATGTTGATGGATTTTCATCTATTGAACCATCCCTAAATCCCTGGGATGAAGCCTATTTGATCATAGTAGATGATGTCTTCGATGTCTTCATGGATTTGGTTTGTGAGTATTTTATTGAGTATTCGTTCATTGATGTTAATAAGCTAAATCGGTGTGAAATTACCTTTCTTTGTTGAACCTTTGTGTGGTTTAGAAATCAGGGTGACTATGGCTTCATAGAAGAAGTATGGCAGCATTCCTTCTGTTTCTATTTTGTGGAATAGTTTGGGAAGTATTGATAGTAGCTCTTCTTTGAAAGGCAGGTGAAATTCTACACTAAAACCATCTGGCACTCGGCTTTTTTTGGTTGGGAGACTGGATGACTGCTTCTATTTCCTTAGGGATGTTGAAATAGTTGACCTAATCTTGATTTAACTTTGGTAAGTGGTATCTGTGTAGAAAATCATCCATTTTGTTAAGATTTTCCAATTTTGTGGTGTATAGGCTTTTGAAGTAAGACCTAATGATTTTTTTTTTTTTTTAATTTCCTCAGTGTCTGTTATTGTGTCTCCTTTTTCATTTCTGATTTTGTCTATTTGGATACTGTCTCTCTGTCTTTTGGTTAGTTTGGCTAAGGGTTTGTCTATCTTGTTGATTTTCTCAAAGAAACAGCTATTTGATTTTTTTTTAATTCTTTGTATTGTTGTCTTTGTTTTTAACTGATTGATTTCAGTCCTGGTTTTGATTATTTCATGTTGTCTACTTCTCTTTTGTGTGCTTGCTTCTTTTTTTTATCCTCTAGAATTTTCAGGTGTACTTTTAAATTGCTGGTATGAGAACTTTCTTTATGAAGTACTAACTTTCCTCTTAGCACTTTTTTCTTTATGTTCCCCCAAATTTGAATATGTTGTGCCTTCATTTTCATTGAATTCTAGAAGGTTTTTAATTTCTTTCTTATTTCTTCTCTGACCCAGAAATCAACGAGTAGACAGTTTTTCAATTTCCATGAGTGTGTAGGGTTTCTGGTGTTTTTGTTGTTGGTGAATTCCAGCTTTAATCCATGGTGGTCTGATAAGATACAAAGCATTATTCCAATTTTCTTGTATCTACTGAGGGTGGCTTTGTGACCAACTATATGTTTGTTTTAGAGAAGGAATCTGGGAAGTGCTGAGAAGAAGGTATATTCCTTTGTGTTTGGGTAAAATATTCTATAGATGTTTGTTGGGTCCATTTGATTCATAATGTCTGTCAATTTCATTATTTCTCTGTTTAGGTTTTGTCTGGATGACCTGTCAATTAGGGAGTTGGGTGTTGAAGTCTCCCACTATTAATGAATAAGGTTCAATTTGCAATTTACTATCTCTCTGGTGTATATATGTGTGTGTGTTAGGGGGTAGTGGGTGTCTCATTTGTCCTAGCGTCCCACCAACATGTACCCTCTGTACTTTGATCAGTTGTGAGCTTATTTCCACATCATTCACTGCACAGACCACATTTCTGATGAGATCTAAGAGGTGTCTAAATCTGTGGGCACAGAGATATAAATTTAGACAGCAGTGTGATATTATTTTGACTGGGATAAGGTGAAATCCTAAAGTCGTTTTAATTTGTATTTCTCTGATGGCCAAGGATGGTAAACACTTTAAAAATATTTCTTAGCTATTTGTATTACTTCTTCCAAGAGCAGTTTTTAATTGGATTATTTATTTTCTTGGCATTTAATTTTTTGAGTTCTTTATATATTCTAGACATGAAACTCCTGTTACTGCCAAAGTCTCCCCACCCTCACTCTATAGGTTGTCTCTTCAGTTGATCAACAGTTTCCCCTTTAAATATAGAAACTTTAATTTCACGAAGTTCCAGTTGTTGATTATTGGTTTTACTTCATAAACAACTGGAATACTAGTTTAAAAAGTTTTATCCATTTAGATTGATTTGTGTTCAGGTTAAGAGAAGGATTGTGTTTCATTCTTCTACATATTAATTTCAAGTTTTCCTAACACAGTTTGCTAAAGATGCTGGTTTTTTTTAATTAATTATTTTATTTATTTACATTTCAAATGTCCCCATTCTTGGACTTTCTCCATGAGTCCCCCAACCCATTCCCCTCCCCTTTTTTAAAGAAAAAGGTGATGCTCCCTCCACCACTCACCCATTACCACCTCACCCCTTCTTTGGGGCATCAAGCTGGGCTGGAGTGATGGCTCAGCCATCCAAGGCTAGGCTCACAACCAAAAATATGAGATGCTGTTTTTAATATATATAGGTAAAAATATTGTCAAAAATTAGGTGACTATCCGTTGCATTTTACATAGCTGGATTCCAGTGTCCTAACTAGGGGCAATGAGGGAGTGAAGAAAGGACAGACACGTGAACACATGGACAGAAAAGCTGGGATTGGTTGCTCTGGGCTCTCTGAGAAAGAAGCAAGAGTGCCCAGGAGATAAGTATGTTTAGTAAATACAATTGAACAGAAAGGAGGGATTATTGTATACAAAACAAGGGTGGAGCATTATTATATATAACTCAACAAAAAGTCAGGTTTAGCTAGTATAATAGCTGTCTTGATAGGGGAGAAGTCTTCAGGTAGTAAACATGCATAGGTAGAAAGCTATGGTGGATATTTTCTGCACACACTATCAACATCAATACATGAACTAGGGGAAAGTTTTGCCATTTCTTGAACCTAGCCTCTTCCCACATGTCTATGGGATTGAGATCCTTGACATGGTTGTGCACATATCAAGCAATACACATTCACTTAGGAACTTCACTAGCTCTTGAAGCTGTTGGTGTATGGACCTATATCTGGATCCTTGATTCTATTCCCTTGATTAATGTATTTACTTTTGTGCCTGTACCATACTATTTTTACTACTATGACCCTGCAGTGTAACTTGAAATTAGGAATGGGGATGCTGGTAGAAGTGTTTTTATTATTCAGGATTGTTTTAGCTATCCAGGGCCTTTTGTGTTTCCATATGAAGTTTAATTTTATTTTTTCAGTTCTGTGAAGAATTGTCTGGGAATTTGGATGGAGATTACATTGACTTTATAGATTGCTTTTGGTAGAACAGTAATTTTCATAGAATTAGTAATACTATGTACATGAAATGTCTCTGCTTCATTTTCTGGCATCTTTATTTCTTCAGTACTTGAAGGTCTTATTATATAGGTCTTTCACTTTTATTATTAGTTTATTTTTCTTGAGACTGTTGTGAATCATATTGTTTCCCTGATCAGTCTGTTCGTACTTGAAATATAGGAAGGCTACTGATTTGGATATTTTAATTTTATAACCTGTTACTTTGCTGAAAGTATTTGTCAGCTCTAGGAGTTTCCTGGTAGAGTCTTTGGGGTCTTTTGTGTATAGAGTCTTGATATCTGCAAACAGGGATATGACATGGCTCTGGAGGTGGTGGGACCTGAGAGAACAAAGCCAGTATAAAAGGCAGACTAAAGTCTCATACAGTGGCCATCTTTATTCAGAACACTAGACAATTCAGACACTGAGGCTTAATAAGAATCGCAGGAGTAAAGTTCTCATGAGTTCAAGTTGTATACAATCAAATGGACAAGTTGAACCTGGAATAAACATGTTTTTTTTACAGAGGCAATAAAAGGATAGTTTAGATGTTTATTTGAATAACATCAGCAAGCAATAAGTGAGTAATCTGAACTAAACAGTCCTATCTGCTATGCCTGGGAGGATCACGGAAGCACATTCTAAGAATAATTCTGTGTTTTGAAAAATCTGAAGGCTCATATCTTGAGTGTTCCACAAGCACTCAGGATTCTCCTTACAGGATTCCATTCTTGGACTATCTTCCAACAGAGATACTTTGGCTTCTTCCTTCCCTATGTCTGTTCCTTTTATTCCTTTTCTTTTCTGATTTCTCTAGCCAGGACTTCAAGCTTTATATTGAGTAGGAGTGGCCATAGAAGGCACCTTTGTCTTGTTCCTGATTTTAGTTGGAATGCTTTGAATTATTCTTCATTTATCATAAAGTGTCTTTCAGTTTGTTACAAATTGCTTTGTTAAATTTCTACATGTGTTTTTAATCCTGAGGGGTTGTTGGATTTTTGTCAAAGGCCCCTTTCCTCACCAATTGAATGCCCCTGTGATTTTCGTCCTTGAGTGTGAAGAATTATGTTTATTGATTTACTTGTGTTGGAATGAAGCCAGCTAGATCAGGATGACTGATTTAAAAAAATGTTTTTTTAAGAATTATTTGCAAATATTTTATTTAGAATATCCCATCAGGGAGATTGATCTATGATTTTTTGTTGCTATTGTTTGTTTGATCTTTTCTTGGTTTGGGTATTAGAATAGTAATAATGGTACTGTTAAAAGACCTTGGTAGTGTTTCTTTCTTTTCTCTATCATGGAATAATGTGAGGAGCCTTGTGTAAGTTCTTTGAGGGTCTGATAGAATTCTGCCCTGAAACAGTTGGTCCCTGAGCCTTTGTTGAATTAGAAAATTTTTAATTAGTACTTCTATCCCATTGGCTATTATAACTCTGTATAAATTGATGACTTTTGTTTGTTTAACCTTGGTAGGTCATATTCATCTAGATATGCATGCATTACTTTTAGATTCTCTAATTCAGTGAAATGTAAACTTTAGAGTATGTCCTTGTGATTCTCTGAACTTCCCCAGTACTTGTTATGTTGATTCTTTTTTTATTTCCAGTTGTATTAACTTGAGTCTTGTCTCTATTTTGGTAATTTGACTAAGGGCTTGTCAATTTTATCTTTTCAAAGAAACAGCTGTTTTATTGATTCTATCCCCACCGCCCAATTTCTCTATCACCAATTTCTGCTCTGATTTTCTTCATTATTTCTCTCCATCTACAGCTTTTGGGATTGGTTTAATTTTGCTTCACCAATACCGTTAGGTGGTGTAAGCACCCACACTTGCTTACTCAGCCAAGATCACCTGATATGATAAAGAGGAATTAAGTCAGGGCAATTGGAGGAGCCATAGCACAACTGAGGCTGTGACAATTTAATTGAGAGCAATCAAACTTTGAATACCTTTATCAGAAAAACAGAATATAAATGGCAATCACCAGGATCAATACAGTGGTAGTTGTCAGGATACAATGACATTTGCAAATTATACAGGGTACATAAGACCAATTGTCCTATCAAGCTTCTATGCTTCCTTGACTACAAAGGGAATGTACAGAAAAGCACAAAGCAGCCTGAACATTTCTCTGTCTGAGGAAGAGCATTGGTATCTCAGGAACTGGAAGGCACATGCACCTCAGGAGCCATGGACTCTAACCTGAAAAACCTATGAGGAATGCCTCTCAAGGCAGCTAGGCCAGGGCAACTCTATGGTTGCCTGCAAGGCGCATCACCAGATCTTTTCCTCTTGTTATTTTTTCTGTCTCTCTGATATTTTAAAATGTAAATACTTAAAATTACAAGCTTTCCACTTAGGTCTGTCTTCATTGTTTCCTGTAGATTTGGATATCTTGTTTTCATTTAATTTTATGAATCTTTAAATTTACTTATTGATTGTCATCACTCAGTGGTATATTGTTTAATCTCCATCAATGGTTTCTCCTGCTATTGATTTATACTTTTCTCCCATTGTTTTCAGATAGAATAAAAGATGTTTCAATTTTCCTGTATTTGTTGAGACTTTATCTGTGTCCTGATGTTTGATATATTTTAGAGAAAGGTCCTTATGATGCCAAGGAGAATGTGTATCCTTTGATATTTGGATGGAATGCTATATAGATTTCTGTTGAGTCCATTTGATTTATGATGGTATTTAGTTCCAGTGTTTCACGATTTGTTTTTAACAGTTGTTCTATCTAATCCTGAGAGTAGGGTGGTGAATGCTTCCACTATTACTGTGCTGTTGTTAAGCCATGATTTTAAATACAGTAATGTTTGCTTTACAGATGTGGATGAGCCTATAGGCAATACATATGTATTTACAATTGTAACTTTCCCTTGATGTATTAACTCCTTGAGCAACCAGAAGTAACTTTGCTTATCTCTTTTGGGGAAAAAAAAGAAAAAGCTTTGAAGTCTGACTTGTCAGATATTAGAGTATAGACACCTACTTGCTTCCTGGTTTATTTGCATAGGATATTTTTCTATCCTTTCATTCTGAGATAAGTGTTTATTTGGCATTGAGACATGTTTCTTGGAGGCATCAAAAAGAAGACTTTTTTTTTTTTAAAAAATTCAACCTCTTGGTCTGTGTTTTGACGGGTGATTTGAGGTCATTTTCAGAATTGTCATTGGAAGATGTGCATTACTTATTTACTTGATTTTGTACTATTTGGCATTTTCTTAGTCTCCTTTTGTTTCAAGAGTGGCAGGACACTACTTATTTTACCTTCTATAGTCCTTTGAGTATGTTTATCTTTCTCCTTAGACTGAAATACTCCTTCTAGCATCTGTGGTAGGGCTGGCTTGGTGGTTGTGAGTTCCTTAGCCTACTTTTCTTTTACCATTGTTTTAGTCCCTGTTCTATTGCTGTGAAGAGATACTATGACCAATGTGACTCTTATTTTTAAAAAAGGATTTAATTGGGGCTTGCTTGCAGTTTTAGAGGGTTAGTCCATGATCATCATGGCAGGGAGCAAACAGGCATAGCTCTGGAGCAGTAGCGGAGAGCTTTACATCCTGGTCTGCAGGCAGCAAGCAGAGAGAGGCATAGATAGATAGATAGATAGATAGATAGATATAGATAATAGAGGAGAACAGGTGGGGACAGTGTTGGCTTGCTACACTGCCTTTCTATAGTATATAAGACATATAGTATATAAATTTAAGACATAGCTACTATAGGGAATGGAGGGGACTTGGGTGGAAATATAGAGACATGGAATCACTGGCCTAAATGTTGAGTCTCCTTGATGGACCCTTTGTTTTGTATCTCTGGCTACATTCTTTATTGCTCTACACTGTCTAGGTTTTTCTTCTCTTGTGCTCATCTTTTGTTCCTTGTGTGTGAGTTTTCTTCACCGTGTTCCCTGTGCTGTGGATATTCAGATTAGCAGCAGTTGAAGAAGTGTTCCAACAGGGTGGGGAGCGATAGGTGATGGTGTGTGCCCAAAACTCTGCTTAGAACTTGTGCTTAGGTGTATGAAGAATATTATTTCCTATTAAATTTGGCTAGCCCACCAATAGCCAATGTTCCATCAATATCCCTCACTTTATGAGATATTTTTAAGCAAAGAAATTAAAATCCTTTTATCTCCCAACAAAACACACTTCAAAAACAAATATTTATGGGGTAAAATATTTGTTTACTCAAAGGCCCTGCTATATTCATTCCTGGAATTTAAGGGCTCAGAGCTCCCTACTCCTTTCCTCTTTCCAAAATTTTCTCTGTGCCTGTTCTTTTAAAACTATCCAGTGGCAAGAAACTGTAAGGTCAGACCCCAAACCAATGGGGAGAAAAGACACAGTTCTCTTGTGTTTGAATAAAAGCCTATTGAAGATCCTGCTCAGTGTGTGTGGCTAGCCCAGTTTGTGTTGTGGTGCACACGTTTTATAAAACAAAATTGCCTTGCTGGTTTACTTTCTTTGTATGCTTTTTTGTGCAATGGGGAGACTATTTTCTAACATGTTTTACAGCTCTGTAGTTCCTCATTGTGGTGCTGATGGTGGCCCTGAAAGCAGCCACCGGGAAGCCTTCTATGTCACTCCTCTTGGTGCTGCTTTTATAGAATTCCAGGTAGGGTCTTTCAGCCTACGTTTCCTGAAGTAGTAGGCTGCTATGGAAACAGCAGTCACTTTAGTTGCTGTTGTAATAGCAAGTCCAGTCTGATGGTAGAGGAAGTTCATGTGTCTAAGGATAGAAAATTTTTGTTGAGGTATTGATCAAGTTGATTCTGGGGCGGGAGTAGTAGCTGATAGAGTGAGAAAATATTCCTGTTTCCTCCAATTATCAGAATGTAACCATTCACTTACTTATTCCAATGAAGTTTTTTTTTTTAGTCCAGCATCATACTCAGAATCCACTTCTAACTTCCGTATACACTTGGGCTTGTTCCTGTATATTCTAATTCAGAAAATGGCATGGCCATTAATTTTTAACTTACGGTAACACCAAGGAAGTCTGGATCCTTTTAATTCAACCTGGAAAAAAGCTGAAATAATTTGTATTGGAGTTAGTTAATTTTCAGGGATATCCAGGTCTATCCGTGTGGACGTTCCTGGTCTGGGGTGCTGCCTGGGGCCATGTTGATATCAGTTCAGGAGCTGAGAAGAGACGGCCCCACCCATTGCTTCAGCAGTGCTGGAGAGTTGACCCTGATGGCATAGGAGAGCTAGTGAGCTGACCAACACAGCTATTCCCCAGGCTCAGATCCAGGGCTTTGAGTTGGGGAGCACAAAATGATCCATGAGTAAAGACCTGGGCTTTGAGACACATTTAAAAATGATACTAAATAGGAATTGGGGATGTAGCTTAGTGGCAGAAAGCATTAAGGGTTCTGGTTTTGATTCCAGCCTTTGAAAAATGTGAGAAAAGAAGTTATACTTGGAGGTAAAGAAAGAAGCCTATAGATGTTTCTGTATGATTATGTATCCCACAGAAATCAGCTTGGCCTGCTGCCATGAACCAAACTAGTTAATAAAAACTAAACAAAATCAGGTGAGCAACTAAAACGTCTGCTTTTAAAACCACAAAATTAAAAGACAAGATATATGAAGAGAGGCAGGAAAAAGACAGGCTTGCATAATCCCTCCAACTCCAGCAGTCCAGCATGGAAATAGATACCTGCTCTGAATCTGACATATTAAACCTATTATCAAACCAACTGACAATGAAAGACAGTCCTGGAATAAGTCCTATCATCCCCCCAAACCCTAGTGCTAGGTCTGTACATGTGGACTGAGACAGGGGAAGTACATTGAGCTAGGGAATTGGCTGCTCCCACCATGCCTTCTCTAAATTCCAGCCCCAGGCTACAGAGAAGTACTCTACTTGCTAAAGACCAGGGAAAGAAAACTACCACAGTGGGGCTGGAGAGGTGGTTCATGGGCAATTGCTCTAGTTGCTTTTCCAGATGACCTTGATGTGATTCTCAGAAAACCACCTGTCTGTTCAGAACCATTTGTAACTCCAAATCCAGAAGAACTAGTGATGTCCTTTGACTTCTGTAAGGCACACATGTAGTACACAGATATACATGCAAGTAAAACACCCATATTCATATATATTATATATATACACATACATATATAATATATGCATATATGATATATAAATATATACACATATACAATACATATACACATGTAATATACATATGTAGCATATGTATACATATATAATATATACATATATAATATACAATACACATATATAATAGAGATATATAATTATTTTTCATTAATTGAAAATAAGTTTTTTCTTACAATTTTGATTATGTTTTCTCCTTCCCTCCCCCTCCTAGTTCTTCCCTGTCTCCTCTTTCATTGGAAGCCACATCTTTTCTGGCTCTTAATAGAAAACAAACAGGCACCTAATGAATAATAATAAGATAAAATAAGATTAGAACAAATAAACAAATACCCCTCCTTGTTTGGTCATCCCATTTCATCTCCCACTTCATCTATAATTATGCTATTTCCTCTTCCTAGGGAGATCCATCCCTGCGCCCAGTCCCCATCCCTAACCTCTGTGGTTATGCAGACTGTAGCTCATCAATGATAACTCCTACAGCTAAAAAATACTTCCATTACAGTAGCAGCATAGAATATTAAGATATAAAACCAGTAGCCTTTCTATATACGAATAGACTGAGAAAGAAATCAAGAAAACAATACCTTTCACAAATAGCTTCAAAAACTGGAAAATATCTTGGGGTAACCCTAACCAAACAAGTAAAGGAGTTGTATGATGAAAAGACACTGAAGAAAAACTGAGGAAGATATCAGAATACAGAAAGATTTCCCATGCTTAGTAGCATTAATGTAGTAAAAATGGCCATCCTACCAAAGCTAATCTTCAGATTCAGTGCAATTTCCATCAAAATTCCAAGACAATTCTTCACAGAAATTGAAAAGTCAATTTTTATCTTTATTTAGAAACACCCTCCTCCCAACTGCAAAAATAATGCTGAATGATAAAAAACTACTGGAAAAAAAATCACCAGCCCTGATCTCAAAATATATTACAGAGCTATAGTAACCACAAAAAGACATATTGATCAATAGAATAGAATTGAAGACCTACACATAAATGCACACACTTACGGACACTTAACTTTTGATAAGGAAGCCAGAAATATACACTGGAAAAAAAGGCATCATTTCAATAAATGACAATGGTCAAACTAGATAGCTACATGTAGAAGAATGCAAATAGATTCATACATATCATCCTTCATAGAACTCAACTCCAGATGAATCACAGACCTCAATTTAAGGCCAGTTACACTGAATCTGACAGAAGAGAAAGTGAGGAGTAGTCTTGAACTTAATGGCACAGGAAAGAACTGTCTGAATAGAACACTAATAACACAGGTACTAAGAACAAAAATTAACAAATGAGACTTCATGAAACTGGAAAACTTCTGTATGGCAAAGGACACCATCATTTGGAGAAGGCAGCCTCCAGAACTGGAAGATCTCTATTATACATCTGATAGAGGGTTCTTATCAAGAAAACAATCTCATTAAAAAATGGGGTAGAGACCTAAATCAAATTCTCCAAAGAAGAAACCCTAAGTGTTGAGAAGCACTTAAAGAAAAGTTTAACATTGTTAGTCATCAGGGAAATGAAAATCAAAACTACTTTGAGATTCTTTCACCCACCAGCGTGGCCATGATCAATAAAATGACAGCTCACACTGGTGAGGATGAGGAGTAAGGAAAACACTCATCCTATATCAACAACTTAAAGGGAGATATTCACAGTCTGGCACTGGGATTTTGTTTGATAATCTAAGGCTTCTAAGGTGAGCCTTATCACGTCATAAGGTAACTCCAATAAATTATCTTTTACAAACATTTTTCTTACCTACTTACCTACTTTCCTTCCTTCCTCCTCCTCCCTCCCTTCCCCTTCCTTCCTTCCTTCCTTCCTTCCTTCCTTCCTTCCTTCCTTCCTTCCTTCCTTCCTTCCTCCCTCCCTTTCTTCCTTCCTAGCTACCTACTTACCTACCTACCTTCCCTTCCTAGCTACCTACTTTTCTTCCTCCCTCCCTCCCTCCCTCCCTCCCTCCCTCCCTCCCTCCCTCCCTCCTCCCTTCCTTCCTCCTTCCTTCCTTCCTTCCCATGTATTTGTAGTTTTAGGGAGGTTATAAAATAATAGGTTTTCATTTGGCTTTTTCAATTACATTTCATTTCATTTATCTTTCTCCAATGCTACCTCTGTTTTATTCTCCACCTCAACGAATTCCTTTTAATCTCAGGTATTATTAATTTATATTTTCTTCCTTCCCCTGTTACTGTTGTAGTTAGGGGTATATCTGTCTTGGTATATAAGTTGGAATTCTCTCTGTGTGTATTTTAATATTGTTTGTTTTGTATTTTGATATGGTGATCATAATGCAACATCAAGAAGTTCTTTTCTGCTCTTCTGTCTTTGGGGTTCAAAATACCTCTTGTGTTTGGATGTTCAGTTCTGTCTCTAGGTTTAGGATGTATACAGTTATAATCTTACTAAAAAAATTCCTGAGCCTTCAGATTTTATTCCAGTTCCTTCTTTGATTGAATAGATTCTTGAAGGTCTTCTAGAGCCCAAGAAATTAATTTTTCTCCTGTTCGTTAATGTTTTTATACATATCTTAATACGTTATCTTCACCCTGCCTTCTGTCCCTGAATTTTATCTTTCTACTTGTTGCATCTGTTGATGTTTCCACACTTTTGCTGCTATTTATTTATTTACAAATTAATCGTGATTGGGTTTTGAGCAGCTTAGCCTTGTCTTGAATTCTGTAGGTAGACAAGATGACTTCAAACCCTTGACCCTCCTGCATTTACTTCTGAAGAACTCAGATTATGAAACCCAAGTGTTTTGGGTTTCTTGTTTTGGGTTGTTTTTTTCAGTTTTTGTTTTTTGATTAATTCTTTCATTTTCATAATTTTTTTTTAACTTTTAAATTTTCTTGTCAAGGTTATTGAACATTTGATTTACTTTGGCAACTTTCTTTCCTAGCTTTGGAATTTATTTCTTTATTTAAATTCATCTGCTTTTTAAGTCCTTTATCTGATCATTGAGCACTTTTAAAATTTGTACTCTGAAAGAATTTTCTGGCATTTTGGTTATTCCATTGTCTTTGATCCCTGGTGTTGAGGCATTATAACCTTGTGGAAATACCATGGTGGGCTGCTGTATTGTGTTTCAACTTGCAGTGATTTGATCAGAATGGACTCAATAGGCTCACATTCTTGAGTGTTGGGTTCTGAGTTGGTAAACTATTTAGAAAGAATTGAGAGGTATGACCTTATTGGAGGATGTGTGTAATGGGGGCTTTGAGGTTTTAAAAGCCCTGCCAGGACTAGTCTTTCTCTGCTTCTGTTTGTAGATTAGGATGTTAACTTTCATCTATGGCTACAGTGCCACGCCCACCTGCTGCTCCTATGTTGCTCCACTACCATGCTGATAATGGGCTAACCTTCTGACAATGTAAGCAAGTCCCCAGTAAAATGCTTTCTGTTATACGTTGCATAGGTCATGGTATCTCTTCACAGCAATAGTTAACCGTAACTAAAACAATTTTGTAAAGAATGATTAAAAATATATAAACTTTGGAAGGTAAAGGATCCTTTTCTTAATAAACAGAAATATAATCTGCATCAGTACCTTTGTCTCAGTAGCTTTGACATACTCTTCTCTAAGAAATTTCTGGCAAGTGTTTGCTCTTTCAAGATAAGGGGTAGGGGTTATCACAAACAGGCAGAACTCAGCTTACCTAAGTCAAATTTAAGCTCACATAACTCCCGAGTAACTCTATAGTTTTAGGCATAGATTTCTTTTAAGCTATCACAACAGAGTAGTAATTGATTTTGTTAGGTGCATATGTGTGTGTGTGTGTGTGTGTGTATGTGTATATATATATATCTAACCTCCTTATCATATCTATATTGATAAAATATACTTGATGAACTTTTAGTTTCCTTTTACCACTATTGCTTACTGTTCAGAATCTATTCCCATCTCAGAAATATTAACCCAGAATTGTTCTTGTCTAAAGGAAATACAGGGACACAGAGTGGAGCAGAGACTGCCCCAACTAGGGATCCAGCCCTTCTGCAGTCACCAAACCCAGACACTGTTGCTGATGCCAAGAAGCCCTTGCTGGCAGGAGTCTGGTATAGCTGTCCCTGAGAGGATCTGCCAGAGCCTGATCAGTACAGATGCTGATGCTCACAGCCAACCATTGGACTGAGCACAGGGACCCCAATGGAAGAGTTAGGGAAAGGACTGAAGGAGCTGAAGGGGTTTACAACCCCAAAGGAAGAACAACAATATCAACCAACCAGACCCCCTAGAGCTCCCAGGAACTAAACCATCAACCAAAGAGTACACATGGAGGGACCTATGGCTCCAGCTGCATATGTAGCAGAGGATTGCCTTATCTGGCATCAGTGGGAAGGGAGGCCCTTGGTCCTGTGGAGGCTTGATGCCCCAACATAGGGGAATGCTAGGGCAGTGAGGTTGAGTGGCTGGGTGGGTGCTGGAGCACCCTCATAGAAGCAGGGGGGAGACAGATAGGATAGGGGGTTTTTGGAGGGGAAACAGGGAAGAGGGACAACATTTGAAATGTAAACAAATAAAATAATCAATAAAAAAAGAATCTATTCCCACACATTATTTCCAGACTTGCATTGGTATGGATTAGAAAATTCAAGAAGTTCATTCGGGTCCCACTAAGTTTCCCCACTCTAGTAGCATGTTGAGCCTTGAGTGTGGTTATAAATCTACAAGTGCAGATGTATAGACTAAAAGGAGCACTAGCATTGTCTTTAGGCAAGGTCACTGCTGATTTCATAAACAATGCAAGGTTAATTTCCCCAAGGCAAGGTTGGAGAGGGCAGTACTGCAGAGGGGAATCATGAATGCATCCATTACTAATGGTAGGGAGATTAGTTCTTCAGTTAAAATAAACCCATCATAATCTGAGAGTTTGATGCTCTGAGCCTCACTGGGGTCCTTCATCCTCCCAAGTTACACAATTGAATCTTTTCCAATAAGTGTTCTCACTTTAATTGCCAAGACTCTTAGAGTTTGAGATTTTAGCTTGTGTTGTAAGCCATTTATTTTGATAAGGGCTTGGATTTGGAGTTTAGCTTTTCAGCCCTAAGGCTCCTTGAGAGGTTGTTCACACACTAAGGCTTTAGATTGTTTCTGTGTACCCAGAACTCAGCAATTGCATCTCTGAGCTCAGTGTTTCTGTTCTTATTTGCTTGTGGTTGGCGGAACTAAGATTTATTAAGATGTGTCATAACATGGGTGCTGGGGTTTGCTCATATGTAGTTCTGGTGTATAAAACCTTTATATTTTTCAGTTCTTGAGCAATAATATCAAGAACCTGAAAGCAAAGTAGATGTTATAGACGAGCTCATTACCTGTCATCTTCACGTAACCAATGGCACAGCACCTTCTTCAAAGGAATTTGATTGTGGACTTTATTTTGTTATCTTTGGCCACTGTGTCTTCATTGTATGTCACCAGGGAGGGGAACTTACTAGCTTTTTTCGGGTCTGGGCCCAGAATTCATTGGGATCTGATTGTTCAGAGAACAGAGGCAAAAAGGCATCATAGTTCTTGGCTATCTTCTTGACCCATGTCTTGTCTTGTTGAACTTTCTTAGTGCCTTGATGTTCATATATAGGATGTTTACAGGCTTGGTCTGATCACAGTGCTGCTGGTTCCCCCATGGCATACACAGAATATGGAGATAAGAGTGGATGTAAGCCTGACAGTGTTCAAGAATCAGTCCTTCTTCTGAGGGTCACAGTTCCTGATCTACAGATTTACTGTTTACATATTCTGTGTTTGTCCTGGTTCCTGTTCAGGATTTCCCATTTCTTAAATGCTGTTGCCTCAGACCTCACAAACTAGAAACGAGGTCATTATTTTCTCTTTGTTACATTATCTTGAGATGAATAAAGTAAAGGGTAAAGATAATGATCTTTAAGAGCTGGGGAACTATGAGAGATATTTAGGAACTAAACACAGGCTTGTCTGGGAACATACCTGTGCAAGTCTCCCCTCTAACCAATGTGGATTCTGAAGGAGAATCAGTAGCACTTGCTGCTAGTGGGTAGATTAATATCTAAACACTGATGTAGCTTCTTCCTTTGCAAGATCTCCACCTATTTACTTAACTAGCTGTCAAGTCATGATTACTAGCAATTGCATGCTGAAAATTGGAACCAGAGATTCTAGAATTGGATGCTCATAATGAGCAAAGAGCTTTGAAGCCTACTGACCCAACTGCTTGGTCTGCATTTAAGGCAGGAAGATGTCCTGAGCTGTCACAAAATTCAAGTCCTAGGAAAACTCACTGGGATGTCATGAAAAGATAATAGGAATTCTAGAAAAACAAGTAATTATAGGAAAACAGACATATAGATCAATAGAAGACCCACAAATGCATACACAGGTTAGTCACCTAATTAAGAAAATGTCAAAAACATACATTGGAGTAAATACTGAGTAATTTCTTATCACAAAATGAAGCCTCTAGTTTCAGGAATACATTGTATCTAATAAAGTTATTGGTAAAGGGGCCCCAGGGAGCCCTCAAACAGCCTAGGCTATTGCTAAAGCTATTAGTTGTTCTCTACACACTGGTAAAATCCTACTGATGAAGACAATACCTATAAAACTCATTGAACACAGAGGAGTTGAGCTGGTGGTGACCTAGAGCCTTCACCCCTACTGTGCTCGTGGCACAAGAAAGTACTCTACATCCTCCCAAAGGAGAAAAGTAAATGCCAGCCCAGCCATAAACTCTTTGACCTAAAATGGTGACCTGTCTGAAAGGTACACTGGTGCAATAGTAGCACAGAAGTTGTAGGAGTAACCAACAATTAACCAATGGATTTAAGGCCCACTCCGAGAAATGGAACCTATGTCTGATACTGCTCTTGTGGCCAAGGACTTGAGACTAGGGTGGCCATGGACCTAGGAGAAAGGCAATGATACTGTTCTGCTAGAGGAATGTAGCAATAAGATGAGTCAGACAACAACAATAAAATGAATTCCTAGATCAATGAATTGTTCAGTCATTATCAGAGAAACTTCCTCTTGCTGTTGATGGCAACAATACAAAGGCACACAACTGGACAAAGTGCAGAGAGAGACCTTGGGATGCTCAATCCTAAATGGAATATCTCTGTCAAATCCCTTTTCTCATGGTTCAGGGAACCCTGCTGAAGAGGATGCAGAGAGACTGTTAGAACCAGAGTGTGTGGAGGACACTAAGAAAACAAGGCCTCCTAAACACAGCAGGATCAACCAATGCACATAAGAATTCACAGAGAGTGTAGCTGCATGCAGAGGCCTTGAATAGGAGGAGAAGGAAGAGGAAGAGACTGTGTTTAAATCTCTCAGCATGCACAAAATTCAAATCAAAATGGACAAGAGACCTTAGTGCAAGACCTTAAAATTTCAAACTGCTAGAGGAAAACAGTGAAAATACTTTAAGATATTGGCAAGGATCTTCTCTACAGGGCTCCCCTAAAACAGGAAATTATCTCAAGAAGTGACAAATTAGCTTGCATAAATTTAGAAAGCTTCCACATAGATAAAGAAAATAAATACTAGAATGAAGAGAAAGCGGAAATAATGGGAAAAAATGTTCATAAAGTCATACATCAGACAGGGATTAATATGCAATATATATATATACACACATGAAGAACTTCATAATTTAAACACCAAAAAATCAAATAAAAAGACCTAATTAAATAGACAGTTATCAGATGAAGAAATACAAATGGTGAATAAATCCTATACTTGAAAAAGTATTCACATTCTTAACAGTAAGGGAAATTCAAGTTGCAACAGTATTGAAATTTCGGTTCTTTCTAGTCAGCATATCTATGTTCCAGAAAGCAGATGACAACATGTGTGTCTAGGATATGGGTAAAGAACTCTTAATTGTCAGGAATGGACTTGAGCAGTCACCATGAAAATCAATAACATGGTTCTCACAAAACAAACAGACAAACAAACAAAACCCAACCAACCAGCAATCAAGGAACAATTACAAATGAAAATAACATAACGAATATATTCCTACACTGTCAGTAAATATACTACAGCAATACTTACAGATCCATGTTTATTGATGCACTATTTACTGAAGACAGGAAATGGAACCATCCAAGATATTTGACAATAGAAGAAGGCATAAAGAAAATATGATAGATGTAGTAAGTATAAGGAAATTATACCACCATAGAATAAGATTATGCCATCTTCGAGAAAACATTATGTTAAGCAGAATAAGTTGTATTCAGAAAAACAAGCACTGAACAATTTCTCTCATCTGTAAGAATTATGTTTAAATTTTATTTATTTATATGGTTAGGATATAATATAATAGGTTTTGTCATGGTCCCATCATGTGTCTTCATTATATATTTTTCTCCTTTGCTTCCCTTCTCCAACACTCTCCCCATGCCTATCATCTTCCAGATGATTCCCCTTGTCTCTCTCTTCAAATATCCACAATAAAGGTTCTGGGAGATCTTCCTTTTGATCTCTTTTATCATTTTCTCATACTATGGAACTTAAGCAACTAAGCCAGCCATTTCTAGTAGCAACAGGAAAAGTAGAAAGGAAAAGGCTCTGACTTTCAAATCTCAGATTCCTTTTCTACATATCATCTACACTTTTACTGTCTGCCCTAAAACAATCCCTTCTCTCCTGTAGATGCTGGCTCAGGTCTCTGAGCAAAAACTAGAACAAAACTGATCTGGAGGCTCACTTCATAAGTGACTAAATCAAAGCCCAAAACAAAATCTCTACTTAATAGGCTATTCTTTGTCAAAGTTAAAAGAGTTGAGCTAAGAATGGAATTTTGAATATTCTAATACAGAAAAATAGACAAGACTGTGATAAAGTCTGGCAGACCGAATCCTCAACTTTCTGTCCTCTTTCACAGCAGAAACAGATTTTCCAATACCTCTCTGAGAAAATGAAGCCAGCCCACTTTGCCTCCCAAAACCTGTAATAGATCTCCTTGACATAGTCGTCTTCTAAAAAGCCTTAATTTCCAGACAACACCATCACCAAGCTTTTCAGTTTGCAATTTCCATTAAGTCCTTATAGGTAAGGCACAAAATATAATCCATGTACATGTGTTCTACACCTACAAACAAAAACTGCATGATTTTTCCAATTTATGCAGATGAGTCATGGAGAATTGTGTGAAATAGATGTTAAAAGTGTGATGATGCAGCTTCAAGATACAAAATGAGATTAGGTCAATTTTAACAATACGGTTCTATCAAATAAAGCTTTTAGATGTAATTTTTGGCTCAAGGAGTTACAGTTTTTCATGATATTTGATTGGTTGCCTCACATGTAGATCAAAAATTGCCTACATCAACTAAGAATGAAATAACAGAACAGTCTTTGTAAGCTAAAAAGGAAGTATATAAAAACTTGAATGATCAGAATGTGTGTCTGGACTTATGTAGGAGTTGCTTTTCAGATGGAAAACATAACTTTCTCCATAACTATGAGAAGTTATTCATGAGAACAACTTGAGTATCTTTGATAAGTCCTGGAAGTCCTCTTCTTCATGGGTCAGAAGTTTTCATGAAAATTGCTGCTAACGAAAGGGTCCTAAAAATACAATGGAAACAATCCTGTAGAGTTGCTGGTGACAACCAAAGACAAGGAGATCATGGTTTATACAATAGGCAGCTGGGAGCAGAGCCAAATCAGTAACTACACAGAGACCTGCTTTGTTGGCTAATTGATTATGGTTCTTGTAAAAGAAAAACACAAAGAAAAGATCAGATAATCTGTTATTATGTGGTTTGCATTAGTGGAAGAGTTCTAGGGCAAATATTCAGAAGATGACTTGAACATGATCTTGAACAGAGTACAGCAATCCCTCATTGCCAGAACTGTGTGATTATAGCGATATCATCACTTGAATGCAGGGAAAGTTGGCTACCTTTGAGGAAGTATTTCTCTATCTGGCTAACAATTTATTCTCACGATTCCTTTTGTCCAGCATTCCTTTTCACTGGAGTGAAGGATACTTTAAGTCCTATGGCTCCAGGACATTTGCTCAATTATATTCATAGCAGCTTTATTCATAATAGCCAGAAACTAGAAACAACTTAGATGTCCCTCAACTGAAGAATGGATAAAGAAAATGTGGTGCATACACAAAATGGAATACTATTAAGCTATTAAAAACAAAGACACCATGAATTTTGCAGGCAAATTGAACTTGAGAGACTCAGAAAGACATGTATGGTATATACTCATACTCACTTATAAGTGGACATTAGCCATAAAGTACATGATAATCATGCTACAATCTACAGATCTAAAGAAACTAAGTAACAAAGAAGGCCCAAGTGAAGATGCTTGAATCTCACTCAGAAGGGGAAATAAAATAGACATCAGAGGTGGAAGGAGGAAGGGATCTGGGTGGGAACTGAGTAGGAGAAGGGATGAAGAGGGGAACAGAAATGGGGATCAGGTATGAGGCAGGAAAGGTCTTGGAGAGAGAATAGAAATCTGTGAGGGACTTCTCTGGGACTACCTAAAGACCTGGAACAGGGTTAGGGTGGGGTGGGGAGGGGAGGCTCCCTGGAGTCTATGAGGGTTCTAGCAGCAGAGGTGGGGTATGGAAACTGAAGTGGCCACTTCCTGTAGTGAGGTAGGACTTCCAGTGGAGGGAGGGGGACACCAACATACCAACAAAACCTTTCACTCAAAATCTGTCTTGCCTACACATATTTGCAGAGATAAAGATGGAGCAGAGATTGAGGGAACAGCCAACCAATGACTGGCCCAAGTTGAGACACATCGCATGAGAGAAAGCCAACCCCTGACACAATTAATGATACTCTGCTGTGCTTACAGACAGTAGCCTAGCATAATGGTTTCCTTTATTTCCTGAGAGGCTTCATCTAGCAGCTCATGGAAACAGATGGAGAATCTACAGTCAAACATCAGGCAGAGCTCTGGAGTTTTGTGGAAGAGTAAGGGATAGGATTGAGAGAGCCAGAGGGTTAAGGACAGAACAAGAAGATCTACAGACTCATAGCCTACTTTTAATATCAGATGGAACATAAGGACATATAATTGATGAGGATATAGACTAGAAGGACACTATCAAATAATGAGACCTAATATACACATGGGAAATTATGCATAACAACAGCAATAGAATGTGTGTTCTTCTGGCGTGCACATCACATTCTCCATGATAGAACTCTTATTAGTTTAAATGACACATCTTTTGTGTGAATAGGGTTTCAATCCAAACTCTTCAGCATGCTAGGTAATTATTCTACTACTGAGCCACACCTTGGCACCATAATATGTCTTAATCGATTACAAAATGTAAACAATGTGAAAAATATTTGTAGCTATTGTAGAATGAAGCTAGATTTCAGTGACAGGACAAATGGGAAATTCATACATATGTGGAAATTCAATACAGCTCCCTCAAGAATCACCGGGTCAGAGAAAAATCCAGGGGAACTAGAAAATGCTACAAGAGGAACAACAACAACAAAAGTCTAGTTATGAATCATTGGTCACACAAGTAGCACTGGTTATACTCTGTGGGTCAATAAAATTAAGTCATGAATACAGTGGCAAACTATAACGAAAGAAGAAGGGCTGGTAAGGGTTAAGAAGTAGACAAGAGAGGGTAGAGAAAGAATGATCAGAATGTATTATACACATGCATGAAACTGCTTATGAACAAAATTTATTGGTTGAAAAACAAAATGAGACTGTAAGAAAACTCATGCAATGATCAGTAAGGGAGAAGTAGATTTTAGTGAGAAAAAGATGTCAGACCATTGTCTTACTTCTGTTTCAGTCTCTGTGATTAAAATATCCTGATACCAGGCAATTTAGGAGGGAAAGGGGGTTATTTCAGTTTATAATTTCAGGGTATAGACCATTATTATAAGTAAAACAAGGAAGGGAATTAAAGCATCACATCTATTCAACAAGGCAGAGAGAAAATGAACGCATGGTTCCTTGCTTGCTTGTTTGTGCTCAGCACCTAACTATTATACAGTGTAATGCCAAGCCCATGAAATGGTGCCACCCATACTCAGTGTGAGTCTTTACTCTTCATTTAACAGTTAAGACAGTTGCTTATAGATATTTCTAGAACCAGACCTGGTCTAGGTAATTCCTCATTAAGATTTCCTTCCAGCTGAGTCTATGTTATATAGACAGTTAAAAACCTAAACAACAAAACCCTATCTTCGTGCTATAAGGAACTTGAATAAAATTAGTAAACCAGAATTTAACAAAATAAATATTACTATGGTGATAAATAGAAGATAGAAAAACAATAGAATCAATAAAGCAAAAAAATAAAATCAGATTTTACAAACTATCAAGAAGTTTGCAAAGGCTTTATCTAGACTCATTAAACAAAAGACAGTGAACGTAACCAAGATGAGAACAGGATGATGTGACTACTGACCTTACAGAAGTCATCAGAGAATACTGGTAGCAATTTAGATAATGTGAATGAGGCAGGATTGCTATTAGAAACACTTAAGGAACCAAAATTTACTTAAGCAAAATATACGCACCATAACTAAACTGATGAAAGTTTACATCAGAAACCTTCCAAAAGAAAGCCCTGGGGCTAGAGGGTTGGCTTTGTAGTTTAAAATGCCTGCTCTTCCGGAGGACCTGGGTTCAATTCCCAGCAGCCACATAGTGGCTTATAGTCATATGTAACTTCAGTTCCAGGTAATCTGAGGGTCACTTCTGGCCTCCATGAGTGTAAGTCACAGTCACACATGTAGTATAAGACATGCACACAAGACTCTAATACACATACAATAAAACAATTTAAAAAAAGCCCAGTCAGCTCTGTCAAACACTTAAAGAATTAAAACTAATCCTTTTAGGACTTTCTCCAAAAGTACAAAGTGGAGGAATATGTCATGTCACATTGTTTGAGCCAATATTGCCTTATTAGCAGAGCCAGACTAAGACAGCACAAGACAAAACTAATTCTTTTTAAAAATAAATATGAAAAAATAATTTATAAGATTCTAGCAAACCAAGTCTGGTAAGTCTGAAAAGGATTTCACATTGTGACCTATGGGAATTATTTTCAGCAAAGACAACATGATTCATCTTGAAAAAATTACTGTAATGACATGCATGGAAAGAACTTTCATAGTCACTACAAACCATCGGGTCAATTGTTTAATAAAATTTGACATGTTTTTATAATAAAAATTCAAGGTAAACTAATAAAGAGAAGACCTTCCACACAGTATTAAAGAACTTAAAAAATCTTGTAACAGCAACTTGGTCATGAAAAATGGAAGATTTCTTATGAGATCAGAAATAAGATAAGCATGTATTTTCTAGTATTGGTATTCAACATTGTATTTGAAGTTCAAGTCCTGGCAATTAGCCAAAAAAGCAGAAAACAAAGTGTGGTGAAATCATTCATTATTGAATGAAAATGTCTCCAATAGTCTCATATGTTTGAATATTTGGTCTCCAGTTAGTGGAATTGTTTGGGGAGGATTAGAAGGTGTGGCCGTGTTAGAGAAGATATGCCACTGGGGGGTTGGCTTTGAGGTTTCAAAAGCCTGGGCCAGTCTGACTCTTGTTCTGCCTCCATCTTGCAGATCAGATAGGAACTCTCAGCTAGTGCTTAGAGCATGCCTACCTGCTTGCTGCTACACTCTCCGCCTTGATGGTCATGGACTAACCCTCTGAAACTGTAAGTCAGCCTGCAATTAAATGATACGCTATAAATTACCTCAGTCATGATGCTTCATCACAGCAGTAGAACAGAACTAAAGCACAAAGGGGTCCAAGGTAGAACAGGTGGAATCACACAGCAAAAATGTCACAGTCTTGTGTGTCACAAATTCACAGAGAAGCTACGCATGGGAAGTGCTCTTGCCTGCTGCACTCTGTGCTTTACCAAAGGGAACACAATGAAGCCACGGAAAGGAAGCCTGTTCTCTATGCTGACACTACCCAGCATCATTAGACACTAACAAAGAATAATACTACATCAGCTAGCAAAGAAATGCATTCAAGATTTACCTGCACCGTTGCACAGCAGGGAATAAAGGGAAGGTTTCATCTGAGAGGCAGTAAATAGATAACTAGCACAAAGCTGCTCTACTAAAATGAGTTTAGATTATTTTACCATAAAAAATATTCATTTGATTTTTCATTTGTTTTCTTGGTTTACGATATTACTTTCTATTATCAGGAAGTTAGAAAGAGGCATGTCTTAGCAAGAAAAAGTATAAGTTATTTTCCTCAATATATGTTATAAAGTCAATTAATGATATTGGATTAAATGTAATAATGAATTTTAAAATGTTCCATGAATAGCAAGGTACTCTTATTCATAATGGGGGAGGGGCATAAATCTGTCAGTCAGGATCTCACGTTCTAATTAGTTTTATCAAAGAGAGTTTCCATTGGGAACCCATACATAGAAAACTAGCTGTCCTAGCAAGGTTTTGGGATCATCAAAAATAGAACCAACCATATTCAGATCAAGTTGAACAACCATAAATGACTATTATACAAATATCAAGTGATACAATTACAGGGTCCCCATTCTAAGTGATTATTTTCCTAGCATTTTCTTAGAGCAAAGTACAATGTACTAGAACTACATTATTGCAATAGAGCAATTGTGTGTAAAGGTTGCTATTTTGTAGGATGAAAATCCTTTCTGAACTTTGAAGTTTGCTTCTGAAGAATGAGTTCCGGCTTCACCTTTGTACAGCAGCAGGAGACTGTTATCTGTTATTTTGTGACAATGTTTTATTGCATTGACATTACCAGTTAGTTATTTTTGCCGCCACTAATTTTGAGCCTGAAAAGTTGGATGTCTTGGTCCTCACCAGTTGTACGACTGCTCATTCTTTCTCCACGGATGAGCCCAGAGGAGAAGCAAACCTTAACCAAAGGTAGAGCGAGGTGAAAGTTATATTTTAGAAACATTTCTGAAGACGCTCTGATTATACAGTGTGATTCTCAATAGTCATGTGAATATACTCAATAGCACTTAATAGTCACTAATTCTATAGAAAGATAATGGGATCTTTGAGGAGGCAATGGAGAAGTAAGGAGGAAATTCCACAAGAAATAAAAAACAGGGAGCAAGAACACAAAGGACAGATAGCCTTGTCTAAGTGACATGTTTTACAAGAATGTAAGCCATATACATCTACTTTGACGATGTCACCTGCATGAAACTTTAAAAGCTTTTGCGAGGCTAAGGACACCTGTCTTTAAAACATGTGACTTCTAGGGACTGAAAGCTGGCTTTGTGTTTAAGAGCACTTGGTACTTTCTCTCTTGCAGAAGACCTAGGTTCAGTGTCTAGCACCCGCAGGGGCTCAGAACCATCTGTTTGCCGTTCTAGGGGATCTGACGTCCTATCCATGCCTCTGTGAGCACCAGGTACACAGACGGTGCATCACACGCTTGCAGATGAACCACTGATACACACATAAAAACAGAAATAAAACTTTAAAAAACGCGAGTTCCAGTATTGAGAAACTTTATCCCGGAACTCCTAGTGTCTAAAAACACATTTTTCCCCCTAACATAACTGGGTTCCCACTGTTATTTTCTGAGTTAGCACAGCATCCAGTTTTGCTCCTCTGGCACCCCAAAACTTGTGTAACCCACTTTCTGTATGTGAACCGTTGTAGAAAGTAGGCGCTGCTTTTCGTTGCTCAATCCAGTGGTAACTTTATTATTTTCTAGCTGTTAATGCCGTGGCTCTAAAAGCCTAGTTCAAACCGGAAGCTGGAAAATTCTAACATGCAGCCAGGAAAAGCCTTAAATGCAGCCCCTCCCTCAGAAAATCAATAGATCTTTATAGCATTATGTAATCTCTTCTGTTCACATGATTATGCAGATCTTCAACATGAGTTTAGCAGAGGGTAATGACATGCTGTTCCGTCAGTGCCTGTCACTCCTGTTCAACCACTCGACACATCTCACAGGGAGACTACCTTCAAGTTTGAAATGGAGTCCCATGGAAAAGCAGCTGAATCAAGCAGACAGGCAGCACTTGTGCTGCGTCTTAGTTGACTCAGCCATGACAAGGTGAGACGTGTGCACCGGAACCCTTGTCTCGGGATAGAAATAAAATAATATTGAACAGCAGGCTCATTAAATTCAAGTTAAAAGATTGTGTTCAGAGAACAGAAAAGCTCCGATTAGGAAAACACTTTAAAGCACTGTGAGTTAGTAATGTAACCAGAGGCATTGGCGTACACGCGTACATGCTCTTAGAAAGTAGAGGCAGGAGGATCAGGAGTTTGAGGCCAGCCACAGCTACCTAGTGACTTCAACATCAAAAACCCCACACCAAACCAAAAAACAAGACTCAAATGAATGAGTTAAATTATTACCATTATTAGCACGATTGGTTTACATATGGACTATTGGGATATAATCTATTACTGTGCTATTACTTTTATACAAGCATGTAGACATGTCAGAGAGTTAGATTAAGGAGAGTGTATTTACTGTTAAGCAATCTGCTTGGTTGTGGTATTCTGTTTGTTATACTAAGGCTGAAAAAGTTGAGAGTGTGTGAAGGCCTCCATTGCTGCCATCTAAGAGCTAGTATCACAGGGAAGACAGTTTCTAATTTTCATGTTCTTAACAACATTCTTGCAGAAGAAATAAACTGAACATGTTTGAGCATAGAGAATAGACTGCAAACTGGCTCCAGAGGCTTCAGGCTACATGTTTCAAGACGTTCTACTTTCATTTAACCCCTGAAGCAAGTTATTTCTTGTCACCAATTCCAGTCACTAGTTAGGACTATGTAATGTGTGTGTGTGTGTGTGTGTGTGTGTATGTCAATGAATTATTTGTGCATTTAGTTCAGTTATAAAAATCAGAATAAACACATGATCTTAGTTAATTTAATTATTTAATTTTCATGCCACTTCAAAGGAGAATTAAGGATATTAGACATAACTTAGCTATATCTCTATCTACCTACCTATCTATGTATCATCTATCATCTATCTATTAGACTATTACTTAGCATAACTTTATTTTTTCAACTCTCCACTGACAAAACAATACCTGCATTCACATTTCATAATCAGTTACTTTTTTTTAATGGAAAAAGAAGGGCTTTGACACTTATGATGGTTTAAATATGCTTGGCCCATGGGAAGTGGCGTTATTAGGAGGTGTGGCCTTGTTGGAGTGGGTGTGGTCTTGTTGGAGGAAGTGCATCATTGAAAGGGTGGGCTTTGAAGCGCCACTCAGTGGGGAAGAGTCAGTTTCTCCTGGCTGCAGTCAGATCAAGATGCAGAACTCTCAGTATCAGTTCCTTGTTCAGTATCATGTCTGCTTGGATGTTACCATGTTTCCTGCCATGATGATAATGGACTAATTGTAAGCCGCTCCAACGAAATGTTTGCCTTTATAAGAGTTGCTTGGGTCATGGTGTCTCTTCACAGAAGTAAAACCCTAAGACAACACTGTGTTTGATATTATGGGCATTTGTAAATAAAGAATTATTAATAATAAGTTATTAATTGAAACTTCTTTACATATTTAAAATGCAGACAATTTTGCTTCTACTGAAGAAATACAGAAAGTGTGTATACTTAGTTTTAAATGTGATCCTGTCTTTGCCTCCTGGATGTACTATGGAGAAAATAGAGCAAAATATAGTTAAGTCTGGCTATTCACATATTTCTTATTTAGTCTGAGGGAACACATTGGTCTCTGGATAGCAAACAGAGAAGGCATAGCAGAAGAAGTAATCTTTTTATATTAGTTATAGAACATCACTAGCCAAAAATAAACCACAATAATAAAATAGTAAAAAAAAATATATAACCCTGATATCCCTTAGAACATTCAAGATGTATTTTTTTCCTTGAGGACTTAAAGTTTCAGTCATCAAAGGATGATGATTACAATACTCACAGATTTATTTCATTGGAAATTTGGGGGCACACAAGGTAATAGTCTGTTATATTTTACTCTTTAATTTCAGCTCAGTGGGGCTACAGTTTCCTTCCCTTCCCTACATTACATTTTCAAATGGCACTGTGTCAGAATAATCGTTAACCATGTTATTTATGTTCATCCATCTTCTCAGACTCTGCACATCATGCAGGATATTTTAATTGGCTTTAGAATGTTGTTGTGCGGTAAAATGACACCCACCTTTCCCTCGAAATGAAGACGAAAACTACTGAAGAGCCTAAAGAGTAGGTAAAGGCTGGTGACTAATCAATGAGACAGAATGAGTTAGGTCACCCTCTCCCCCCCCCCCCACTGACTCTGGTAAGAGAGTTATGTACACAAAATTGCAGTACTAAGATATTCAGTGCAGAGCACTTGGCTGTTGTGATAGTTTTTAATCTGGCCTGACACTGACCCAGCTTAGTTCCTATGGTGAGGTTACATCTCAGGATTATGCAAAAGAAGTTTGGGGCCATTTGAAAAGTCTCTTGCACATGTCAAAAATTAAATAATGTCAAAAATTTAAAATGTAAATATGAGTGGAAAAAAAAAACTTTCCATGTCTACATTTGTTTTCTTCTCCAAGTCAGTATACAAAAAGATAAATATTTTTCTGGAACATAAATACACCAAATTATCTTTAATACATAGATTCAGTGGGAAAGACCAAAAGTTAGATGGGAAAAATTCTTCAGTGCACAATATTAAAATTTTTTCTTTTAGGTCTGCTGATTCATGCTTATTTAGACCACCTTCTGATCCTTAGTATAACTACTGTATGTTTTTTTTTTTTTTTTTAACTGAGACTTTCAGAGTAGATGTAAGTTAATGATTTATAAAATTGCAGGCACGGAGGAAAATAGACATAGGGTCTAGAAACAGTTGACATCAGCCAGAACATTGTGTCATATATCTATCATTAACTTTTTATTCAAATAAGACAAAGAAATGAATATTTTTACTTTCGGATTCCTTGTGGTAATGCACACATGTATATAGATTCTGTTCTTAGGAAGCTTTAGAATGGACAAGTGTGCTTTGAATTCATAACTATTATTTTATGGAACTCTATATTATAGTGATGGTAACTAAATTTAGGATGTTCTAGGAAAGTGCCATAATATTGACCTAAATCTTTAGCATCTTTTCCATTTTGTTTTTGAGATAAGTTCTTACAAAGTTGCCTAGGTAGGCTGTGAATTTGTAATTCTGCCTAAGATGCCTTGGTAGACTTGAGATAACTTAAGTAAGGCCTCAGCTTTGTTTACATGATAAAGAGAAAATTTAATATGGAGATCTTTGATATACATATCCACCATGCTATATGTCACAACTATAAAAATAAATAAAAATCTCACATTTGTTACTTGCATATGAGAGATATTCACATACGTCTGGTCTGAGCTGGGGGCCCTGAGCAGACCTTGGGCGCCAGCACTGCACCCAATCCCACAACACCCAGAGGAAGCTGGAATCCCAGAAGTTCTGGCATGCCCAGGACCATAGGTGAAGAGGCAATACCTGCGCAAACTGGGAACAAATGGAACCCCAGGAGACCCAGGGACCCAGGAACTCCTGCCCAGCCAGTGGTATGGATTCCTTCTAGGCTGCACCAGTACCCTGAGCAGATCTTGGGTGCCAGTTCTGCATCCAATCCCACAACACCCAGAGGAAGCTGGTCTCCCAGGAGCTCTAACAAGTCCAGGATCATAGGAAAAGCTGGATTCCCAGGAGCACTAACAGGCCCAGGAGTATAGGATCATAGGATCACAGGATCTCAGGAGCTTGGTCACACCAGGATTTCAGGATCCCCGATGTAGCCTGACTCCAGGAGCTCTTACACCCAGAATCTCAGGATCACAAGATCACAGAGACAGCTGAACTCTGAGGAGTTCTGACACAACCAAGAAAACAAGAGAGACAGGCTCCAGCCAGAGACATTAGTACAAGTAGCACTAGAGAATAACCAGGTGGTGAAAGGCAAGCAGAAGAACATAAGCAACAGAAACCAAGGTTACTTGGCATCATCAGAACCCAGTTCTCCCACCATAGTAAGTCCTGGATACCCCATCAACCAGAAAAGCAAGATTCAGATTTAAAATCACTTCTCATGGTGATGATAGAGGACTTTAAGGAGGACATAAATAACTCCCTTAAATAAATACAGGAGAACACAGGTAAACAGGTAGAAGCCCTTAAAATCACTTAAAGAATTATAAGAAAACAACCAAACAGGTAAAGGAATTGAACAAACCATCCAGTATCTA
The DNA here is from genome assembly GCA_021653895.1 of Mastomys natalensis. Classification (NCBI taxonomy): domain Eukaryota; kingdom Metazoa; phylum Chordata; class Mammalia; order Rodentia; family Muridae; genus Mastomys; species Mastomys natalensis. Next base: position 526,062 of record JAJTUV010000381.1, read on the forward strand.
AAAATGGAAGTAGAAACAATAAAATCACAAAGGGAGACTACCCTGGAGATAGAAAACCTAGGAAAGAGATCAGAATCATAGATGTAAGCATCACCAACAGAATACAAAGATAGAAGAGAGAATCTCACGTGACAGAAATACCATTGAAACGACTGACACAACAGTCAAAGAAAATGCAAAGTGCAAAAAGGTCCTAACCCAGAAAATTTCCAGGAAATCCAGGACACAATGAGAAGACCAAACCTAAGGATACTAGAAGAGAGGTACAGGTATAGAAGAGAGCAAAGATTCCCAACTTAAAGGGCCAATAAATATCTTAACAAAATTATAGAAGAAAACTTCCCTAACCTAAAGAAAGAGAAGCCCATGAACATGCAAGAAGCCTAAGAACTCCAAATAGACTAGACCAGAAGAGAAATTCCTCCAGTCACATAATAATTAAAACATCAAATGCACAAAAAAAGAAAGAATCTTAAAAGCAGTAAGGGAAAAATGTCAAGTAACATATAAAGGCAGACTATCAGAATTACACCAGACTTCTCACCAGAGACTATAAAAGCAGAAGATCCTGGTCAGATGTCATGCAGATCCTAAGAGAACACAAATGCCAGCCAGGCTACTATACCCAGCAAAACTCTCAATTACCATAGATGGAGAAATCAAGATATTCTATGACAAACAAATTTACACAGTATCTTTCCACAAATCCAGCCCTACAAAGGATAATAGATGGAAAACTCAACACAAGGAGGCAAACTACATCCTAGAAAAAGCAAGAAAGTAATCTTCTTCCAAGAACCCATAAAGAAAATAGCTACACAAACATAATTTTACCTATAAAAAAAATACAGGAAGCAAAATCACTTTTCCTTAATATCTCTTGATATCAATGAATTCAATTCCTCAATAAAAAGACATAGACTAACAGATGGATATGTAAACAGGACCCAGCATTTTGCTGCATACAGGAACACACCTCAGTGACAAAGACAGACACTACCTCAGAGTAAAAGGCTGGAAAATAATTTTCCAAGCAATTGGTACCAAGAAACAAGCTGGAATAGCCATTCTAATATCGAAAAAGTCAAGTTCAACCAAAAAGTATCAAAAAAGATAAGGAAGGACACTTATACTCTCAAAGAAAAATCTACCAAGATGAACTCTCAATTCTGAACATCTATGATCCAAATGCAAGGGCACCCACATTCATAAAAGAAACTTTACTAAAGGTCAAGCACACATTGCACCTCACACAATAATAGTGGGAGACCTCAACACCTCACTCTCACAATGGACAGATCATGGAAACAGAAACTAAACAGAGACACAGTGAAACTAAAAAAGTTATAAACCAAATGGATTTAACAGATATCTATAGAACATTTCATCCTAAAAAAAACAAAAGAATATACCTTTTTCTAAGCATCTTATGGTCCAAAATTGACAAAATAATTGCTCACAAAACAGCCTCATCAGATACAAGGAGATTGAAATAATCCTATGCATCCTATCAGATCACCATAGACTAAGGCTGGTCTTCAATAACAACAAAAACAATGGAAAGCCCACATACATGCGAAACTGAACAATGCTCTACTCAACGATAACCTTGGTCAAGGAAGAAATAAAGAGAGAAATTAAAGAATTTTTAGAATTAAATTTGAAAATGAAGGCACATCATACCAAAACTTATGGGACACAATGAAAGCAGTGCTAAGAGGAAAACTCACAGCTTAAGTTCCTACAAAAAGAAACTGGAGAGAACATACACTAGCAACTTGACAGCACACCTGAAAGCTCTAGAACAAAAAGAAGCAAATATACCTCAGAGGAAAATAAACTCATGAAATCAACAAATAGAAACAAAAAGAACTGTACAAAGAATCAACAAAACCAGGAGCTGGTTCTTTGAGAAAATCAACAAGATAGATAAACACTAGTCAGACTAACCAGAGGCACAGAGACAGTATCCAAATTAATAAAATCAAAACTGAAAAGGGAGATATAACAACCAAAAAACCAAGGAAATTAAAAAAAGTCATCAGATCATACTATAAAATCCTATACTCAATAAAACTGGTAAATTGGATGAAACAGATAATTTTTAGACAGATACCTGGTACCAAAGTTAAATTAGGAACAGATAAACTATTTAAACAGTCCCATATTCCCAAAGGAAATAGAAGCAGTCATTAAAGCTCCCAACTAAAAAAATGCCCAGGGCCAGATGATTTTAGTGCAGAATTCTATCAAACCTTTCAAAGGAACTAATACCAATTCTCTTCAAATTATTCCACAAAATAGAAACAGAAGGAACCCAACCCAATTTGTTCTATGAACCATCTTCTCAGCACCTCATGGTACCTTCTCCCAAATGAGATATAATTGGTCACAAAACACAATTATTCTCATACCTAAACCACACAAAGATCCAACAAAGAAAGATAACTTCAGACAAATCTCCCTTAATGAATATTGATGCAAAAATACTCAATAAAATTCTTGAAACTGAATCTAAGAACACATCAAAACGATCATTCAGCTTGATAAAGTAGGCTTTATCCCAGGAATGCAGGGATGGTTCAATATATGGAAATCCATCAAAGTATTCCACTATATAAACAAATTCAAAGAAAAAAAACCCACATGATCATCTCACTAGATGCTGAGAAAGCATTTGAAAAATTCAACACCCATTCATGGTAAAAGTCTTGGAAGATTAGGAATCAAGGTCCATACCTAAACATAGTAAAAGCAATATACAGCAAACAAGTAGCCAACATCATATTACATGGAGAGAATCTTGAAGCAATCCCATTAAAATCAGGGAGTAGACAAGGCTGCCCACTCTCTCCCTACCTATTCAATATAGTACTCGAAGTTCTAGCCAGAGCAATTAGACAACAAAAGTAGTCAAGGGATACAAATTGGAAAGGAAGAAGTCAAAGAATCACTATTTGCAGATGTAATGAATGATAGTATAATTAAGTGACCCCCAAACTTCTACCAGAGAACTCTAAACCTGATAACAACTTCAGCAAAGTAGCTGAATATAAAATTTAACTCAAACAAATCAGTAGCCTCCTCTACTCAAAGAATAAACAGGTTGAGAAAGAAATTAGGGAAATGACACCCTTCACAATAGTCGCAAATAATATAAATACTTTGGTGTGAAACTAACCAAGCAAGTGAAAGATCTGTATGACAAGAACTTCAAGTCTCTGAAGAAAGAAATTGAAGATCTTAGAAGATAGAAAGATCTCCCATGCTCACAGATTGGCAGGGTTAATATAGTAAAAATGGGATCTTGCTGAAAGCAATCTACAGATTCAATGCAATCCCCATCAAAATTCCAACAATTCCATATTCTAAAAAAATTGCAAGTTACAAGGAAATTTGCAAATTCATTTGAATGAAAAATTCCAGAATTAAAAACTTCTCAAATAAACAGACTCTAATCACTATCCAGAACTAAACAATCTGTATTGGCTTTAAGTAGACCAAAGTATCAAAATGCATGTATTGGACAGACTAGCAGGTAAATCAAGGATAAACAAGCTCCAGAAATGAACCGACACATCAGTCCTTGATCTTAGACAAGGGCCTCAAACGCATGAAAAGAGGCAGTTCAATCAAACGTGCTGGTGAAACTGAGTCAGCCCTATGAAGAATCTAAATCAATCCTTTTCTCCTTTTACCAAAGCTCAAGTCCAGTCGGTCCAAAGACCTTCACATAAAACATACCATGCAAAAATAGAAGAGAAGTGGGTGGTCTCATAAATGGGCAAGGGAATATTCCTGACCAGAACACTAATGGCTTAGTTACAGATCAAAATTGAAATAGATCTAAAATTCCAAAGCTTCTGAAGGCAAAGGCATGTCAATAGGACAAAACAGGAAACCATAGAATTCAGGGAAAAGGCACCAATTCCTACAAATGGTGCAGGACTAATTGCCAATATAGCAAAGAACCAAGAAATTAACATCTATCCTCACAAATAAGCCCTATTAAAAATGGATACAGACTTCACAAAGAATTCTCAATGAGAAACTGAATGGAAAAATGGCACTAAAGTAATGATAAATGATCCTTAGGCAATGGAAATGCAAATCAAAACAACTCTTAGATTCCCTAACATCAGAATTGGCAAAATAAAAAACTGGTGAAGCCGAAGGCGAGAAGGGAATGTAAAGAGGACAAACTCACCAATAGATGGATGAAAGCTGTAAAACCATCCGAATCATCTGGCAGTTCCTCAGAAATTGGATACCTAAGACTCAGAACCACTGGGCTATACCAAAAAGCTCCAAATATAAGAGAGACACATCCCACAAGTTCAACTGAGGACTTAATAGTCAAGCAGAGCTAGGAAAATCAACATTCTTCAACCGAGGAAATGGAATAAGAAAATGTTGGTACATTTCACAATAGTCACTATCGCTATAAAAAAAATCGAATTTTGAGATACTGGATGGGAGAAGGAAAAATCCTCATGTGGTAACCGACAAAGATACACAAGCTATGCGTCACTGACTAAGTGGATTTAGACCAAACATCTTATACCCAAACAACTCACAAACCCTGAAGCTCAAAAGAGACAACAAAGGTGAGGTGACTATCAGTCCCTTTTTTATTTCTTTATTTGTTCCTAAAGGTTATGTAGGGCAGATGTCTTAAAGGGAATCGGATGAAATCCCCCAAATTTCAGGGCAGTACCTCGGTTATAGGAGGAGAATGGAGAATTCTGAGGCAATGTATTGGCTCCGGCCTCTGAAATATCAAATAGGTAACATCCAGGCAGAAGCCTGTAGCTACACCACTACCTGTGCACTTTGGATGGCCAATTAATGCCAATGATGAACAATAGTCAATGGAGATTGGCTCAGAGTAGGAACTCCAGTTTGGGACTAGCCGAACTCCTGCCGTTTCTCCCTTGGAGTCTCGGGGTTCTAGGCCCATGCCCAGCCAAGAACCAGGATACCCTTACACAGTCCCACATCTCCTCCCCTTAATACCCAATATACAACTCACAAACCACATGAAGCTCAAGAAGAAGGAAATCCAAGGTGGGTGTCGTGGTGCTTCAGTCCTTTTTAGGAGTAACAAAATGTTCACAGAAGCAAATATGGAGACAAAGTGTGGAGCAGAGACTGAAGGAGGGGCCCTCGGAAGACTGCCCCACCTTGAGATTCATCTCACATGCAGCCACTAAACCCAGACACTATTGTGGATGCCAGGAAGTGCATGCTGATAGGGCCTGATATAGTTGTCTCCTGAGAGGCTTTGCCAGAGCCTGACATATACAGAGACAGATACTTGCAGCCAACCATTGAGCTGATCAAGGGGTTCCAATGGAGGAGTTGGAGAGAAGACTGAAGGAGTTGAAGGGGTTTGCAGGCCCCGTGGGGACAGTGACAATTCCAACCAATCAGAGCTCCCAGGGTCTAAACCGCCAACCTAGGAACACACATGGAGTGACCTCTGGCTCCAGCTGTATATGTAGCAGAAGATAGCTTGTCAGGATTGGTGGGAGAGGAGGCCCATGGTCCTGTGATGGCTGGATGCCCCAGTGTGGGGGAATTCGAGGGGGGGGGAGGCGGAGTTGCAGGGGCGGGACACCCTCATAGAAGCAGGAGGAGGGGGATGAGATAGGGGGTTTCTGGGGGCAGAAATGGGGAAAAGGATATCATCTGAAATGTAAATAAATAAAATATCCAATAAAAAATTAAAAAAGAGATACTCATGATAAACAAAACTACAACAATAGCAAAAAGATTTCCATGCATATTATTTAGAAGTGTATTTTTTCTAATCAACATAAATTTAAGCTAGTGTTTACTAATTTTAGAGTTTTAGATATTGTTTGGAAGTACCATAATAAAAGAAATAAATGTTAAAATGATTACATATTGAAACTTTAGGCCCTTTGTGGCAATGCACACATTATATACATTTTATTGAGATTCTCTCAAGCTCAGCATAGTGGCTAATTTTAAATGTGAACTTTATAGGATTTAGAGTCACCTTGGGAATGGCTTCTGCGCAGACTTGCTGGTGATGATCTTCCACACCTTCTCCCTGAGCGTGCCAGTTTTAACAGAGGAAAGGTATTCACGTACTCACAAATTAGGATGCTATTGATGAAAAGATAAAATTGTGCCATTGGTGTGATGAGAGAGGAAACCAGATGTGTGTGAACCAGAGGGAGTAAGTGGGCAGGATAACAGGAAGCCAGTCACATCAGAGGCGGCCTGCAGACACAGAGAGCAGGGTGCGTGGTGTAACACTTCCTCTTGCAAGCACGATGTGAAATTAACTGCTAATTCTGAGCCAGCTAGCAGTTAGTGGTCCTGGCAGAAAGCCAAATCACCAGAACAAAATATTAATATAATATAATATAATATAATATAATATAATATAATATTAATAATATAGTGACAATAAAAACAGACGAGAGAAGCTTTGGACACATTGTTCACAGCTGTTAAGGAAAAGCAGTTTGCACCATCTCACTCCTTGCCCACTTAATTCATTTATGCTCAGAAAGAACAGATTCTTACTTTTTGATTACAGAAAATTAAGACTTAATAGCATTAAAAGTTTTAGATTAATCGATTTTCCCAACCGTCTGAACAGGTTTTACAGTTTAATTATGCTAGAGAATGGGAGTACCCATCCCACCATCAACAAATCTCAGTTATTTGACTCTAAAGGTAATTATTCTGGGTAATTTAAATGAAAATATATTCAAACATATTTAAAGATATCAATAAACCCATAAGGAAAATGGAACCTTAAGAATAATCTCCATAATTACGATTTTTTTAGTTTTATAACCTCTAGTATAGATGACATCTAGATTTGTATATGCTGACTAAACGTAATGTTGGTTGTGTTAAAACTAATTGCTGGAAACATTCACTTCATTAGTCTAGAATGGTCTGAAATGAGTTTCCCAGGGGGGAAAAAAAACCACCTATATTCATGACTCTATAAGTCAGATTGATTGAGTAGAGCTTCATGGTTGTGGAGAGTTGGAAAGCTGTAATTCAGGGCTACACTATCTTGGGTTTTGTAGTCTTTTCAATAGCTGGTTGTTTCTGTCTGACTTAATATCTTTTCAATTATCAGGCAAAATGTTTGGAAACCAGTGTTACAGACCACTAGTTTCCAGCAACCCAAACAGAGTGTCATCAGATAACATCTACAATCACAACAGTTTTCTCTGCATTGCTGTAACACACCCAGCCAGTGTTCCTGTAGTGTGCCCGAAAAACAACTCAATTGATCTGTGACTTCCTTTTCTCTGTAAACATTTGTGCAACTGCGTTCCTATTGGAACGTGTTATTTTGGGGCAATCTCAATAAAAATTACTACTCTATGATCACTATATATGGCTCAAGAATAAATTTCTTATTTCCATTGAGGGACAGGAGTGCTTTATGTGGACAATACCACACATCCATGTAGAGCTGCAAGGATGGTGTGTTTTCTCAGGAAATCACCAAGTTAACACTAGGTACCAGCATGGGGCATTTGTATCCATTTACCATTTTACCATTACTGACTCAAAGGGATGTTAGTGTTTTTTCTGTTATTTGTTTGTCTTTTTTGTTCTGTTTTTTTTTTTTTACAAGGTATGATGGTAAATTATGGACAAAAACATTATAGGAATATACAACACTCTCTGAATGGATTCAGACCTGTGGTGGTTTGAATAAGTTGGGTCTCATAGACTAATGTGTTTGAATGCTTGTCCCTGAGGAGCAGAACTTTTAGGAGGTGAGGCCTTGTTGGAGTAGGTGTGGTGTTGTTGGAGGAAGTGGCCCATTGTGGGTTGGCTTTGAGGTCTCTCTTATGCTCAAGCTCTGCCCCTTGCAAGATGATAGACTTCTTCAATTAGTATGGCTGCCGGCAGAGATGAGCTTCTCAGGTGCTCAGAAAGTTCCTTCTGGCTGCCTTTAGATCAAGATGTTGAAATCTCAGCTCTCTCTCCAGCACCATGTCTCCTGTAGGCTGCCATGCTTCCTGCCGGGATGATAATGCAGTGAACCTCTGAAACTGGAAGCCAGCCCCAATTAAATGTTTTCTTTGCATGGGTTGCCTTGGTCATGATGTCTCTGCACAGTAATTAAAACCCTAACTAAGACAAGACCCATTTTACAAGATGGAACCCATGCCTTACACCGCTCTGCTGGCCAAGAACCTGAGAGTGGATAGGGCATGGGCCTGGGGGAAACCAAATATTATTATTACACCTACATCTGTAGATCAGCCGCTCTCTCAGACACAGAGAACTCGCAGTGGAACTCCAGGACCCACTGACATGTGCAGAGAATGAAGGACTTTGAAACACTCAGCCCTAAATGGGAGAGATGTCTTCATTAAACCTGTTTCCTCAGGACTCAGGGAACTATGCTGAAGTGGAGGCTGACAGATTACAGGAGTCAGAGGGAATGGTTATTCTGATGTGGTTGCTGAATCTCCAGCCTTTTTCCTGACTTACTTGTGCATTTTTAGAGGACTCATGAGCTTTTATTTTTCTTCAGAGCATTTGGTCTGAGCACCTGTTTATTTTTCTTGTCTTTATTGAAATCTTGCACCTCTCAGTTTAGAAATTCTATGACTTTTATCATAAAGATGCCAAAAATAAGAATTGTTTATTTCAGCCCAACAAGGTAGAAATATGGGGACGGAACTCTCCAGGACATACCGCAATATCACTGCAAAACACAAACAGTGTGCCTCATACCTAGTTTGTAAGGAACTTATTTGGTCTGTTGTGAAAATAGACACAGAAGATGCTCACCCAGTCTCTCAAACCCACACACACTGGTAGGTGCTTAGGATTAGCCTGAGACAGAGTGGGTGAATTCAAACTCAGGATGAGGGCTGAGGGAGCCATTTCTATAAGTAGCACTAACTTGGATCAAAATAACAAATCTTCCAGATTACATAAAAGGATGTAATTTTCATTAAAAAAGATGCCTGCCCCCTCTTACCCCCCATCTCTGACTATTGCCAAGGCTATTGGTTGATCTCCACAAATCGTTGGTAAGGCCTTACTGCTGAAAACAGCATTTATATGTCTCACTGAACATGGAGAAGTTGAGCTGGTAGAGCGTCACCCTAATTGAGTAGCGTTTATGGCACTATAAGTACTCATTATGCTACCAGAGGAGAAAGGTATCCCTCAATCCATCTCTAAACTCTATGATTTACAACAGTGGCTTGCCTGTAAGATATGCTGGCACAGTCGTGGCACAAACATTGTAGGAGTAAACAACATTCTCTGATTGAATTTGAGACTCATTTCACAAGATAGAACCCATGCCTCACACTACTCTGGTGGCCAAGAACCTAAGAGTGGATAGGACATGGGCCTGGGGGAAACCAAATACTATTATTACAGCTATATCTGTAGATCAGTTCCTTTCTCAGACATCATCAGAGAAAACTCTTCTTGTAGGAAGTAGGAACTAACACAGAGACCCACACTGGACAAAGTGCAGAGGGTAAAGGACTTTGAAATACTCTGTCCTAAATGGGAGAGATGTCTTCATCAAACTTGTTCCCTCAGGACTCAGGGCAGTAGATTGAAGAGGAGGCTGAAAGTTTGCAAGAGCCAGAGGGTGTGGATGACACCAGGGAAATAGTGTCTTCCAGACACAACAGCACTGATGCTCGTATGCTCTCAGAGACTGTAGTACAAGCACAAGGACTGCACAGGATCAAGTCAGAAGGGGTGCTAGCCCTGAGAGGGGAGAGAGGGTATAGACTCCCACCACTAATCAAGAAGCTGTCTGCAATTGAACCCATGTGCAAAGGAAAAAATAACTTTTTTTCAGTGGAGTCTCACTGGATATATAAAACATACTTCAGGGCAGGCCCCATTCCTAGCAGTAATGGTAGCATGAATAAACTCAATGGTATTTTTATAACTTTTTGGGTCTCATATTGCTTTGGGCATTTTTTGTCTTATTGACATTCTGCTTGTATTTTATGGTTTCAGACTTTTTTGTGTTTTTTTTCTTTGTGTTTCTTTTTTCTTGTCATTTGACTGTGTTTTGAAAGAGAGAGAGAGAGAGAGAGAGAGAGAGAGAGAGAGGAGAGAGGGAGAGAGAAAGGCATGGAGTTTGTGGACTGGAAGGTAGGTAGGATTGGGGGAGGAAAAAACATGTCCAGAATATATTGTATGAAAATTTTTTCAATAATAATAATAAAACAGAAAATAATATAAAGTTACTAATTATTAAAAAAAGACACAAAACTTTAATTCAAGTTGAAGAAAAGATAAAGTATTGGGAAAAAAACATCAACAACAAAATTTGGTATATTAGTAGTTCTGTTTGATACTTAAATAATTTAGACTAGAAGAACTTAAACAATGAAGGATATTTATTTTTCCTAGTCTTTGCACATGATAAAAAGGAGTCCTAGGCAATATAGAACTCAATGATGAGAAATCACAGCCTACCTGAACTGGAATTTAAAACCATCTCAGAAAAAAAAAACCTATGAAATTGCAAACTTAAAAGAAATTAAAGAAAAATTTAATTATATTATAATTTGAAAACAGATTTTGTTCTTTCTTCCTTACAGAAAATAGATTTTTCATACAAAAAGTTTTCATACAAATATTCTGAATGTAGTTTCCTTCCCCCAACTCCTCCCAGATCCTCTCCACTTCCCCAGCCATTCAAATACATTAGAATACAAACGTACTTCTAAAAAATAATAATTAAATAAAATAAATTAAAAAGAAACAAATCACAGTAGAACAAAACAAACAAACAAAACCAAAACAGCAAAAGAAAAAGTGCAAGAAACATGTTTACACTGATACACACATTCACACACACACACAGAAAACCCATAAAAACAAAATCAGAAGCCACCATATATATGCAAAACATCTGTAAGGTTAAAAATATGCCCAGACAAAGCATTCTGAGACAAAAATATCTCCTAAAATGTCATTGGGTTTATTTTGTGTTGGCCATCTACTGCTGGTCATGGGGCCTGCCGTTAAATGTGATTTTTGTTTTTTGTTTTTTATACCCAGTGAGACTCCACTGAGAAAACTTTTTTTTTTTTCTTTTTGAGCAATTATCAATTAAACTGGTTTTAGAATAGGGATGGAGTTTTGTCTACTTCCCCTCTCAGCACAGAAAGCTCATCGGCTTAGATCTGTGCAAGCTCTATACAATCTGCTGCAGCCTCTGTGTGTTTCTATGTCTCAGTCCTGTGTGTCTAGAAGACCTTGTTATCTTGGTAGTCTTCCATTCCCACTGGCTCTGACAATCTTACCTCCTCCTTTTCTGTAGGGTTTCCTGAGTCCTAAAGGGTAGGGAATTAATGGAGACATCCCATTTAGGGCTGAATGTTCCAATATCTCTTATTCTCTGCATATTTTCCAGTTGTGGGTTTCTGTATTTGTTTCCATTTGCTGTAGAAAGAAGTTTCTCTGATAATGGCTGGGCAAAATACTGATCTATGAGCATAGCAGACTATCATTAGGAGTCATTTTATTGTTTTTTTTTTTTTTTTTTTTCTGTAGAAGAATAGATGTATTTGGTTTTTCCCTAAGTCCATGGTCTATCTAGTCTCAGGTTCTTGACTACCAAACCAACAGTAGATATGGGCTCCATCTCATAAAGTAGGACTTAACTCAAACCACATATTGGTTGGTTACTCCTACAAGGTTTTTGCCACCATTGTACCAGTGTATCTTGCAGGGAGGTCACCATTGTAGATCAAAGGGGTTGTAGCTGGGTTGATATTTACCTTTCTCTTTCGGTAGCATGTAAAAGCTATTCCAGTACCATGAACACTAGTCAATAGTTTTGAAGGCTTTAGTTTGGCACCAATTCTTCTTCGCCATGTTTGGTGAGTTGTGTAGGTGTGTCTTAAGCAATATGGCCTTACTATCAGTTTGTGGAGAACAACCAATAGTTCTGTCAATAGCCTGGGTTGTTCATGAGTTTCCATGGAACCCCTTTGGCCAACAACTCGATTAGATGTAACCCATTGCCAGGACTGGAGGTCTGTTTGTTGGTAAGCTATCTAGTTTGAGATTTGTCTTCCTTATTACTTGATGATTTCAATTTATATTTCACTCATATATGTATACATTTTAAGAAGTATATAGTGTATTAGGTTCCCATATGCTCCCTAAATGGCCCTTTGTTTTAACTGTACCACCTATATTCCTTTAATTACACTCCTACTCCTTCATCCTGTTTTATCCTCCCATCCCATTATTTATTTATTCCCGCCTTATCTTTTCATATCTATTCTATTTCCTCTTCCTGTGACTGATCCTTCTATCCCTCCTACTCACTTACTTTATGCATAAGGCTTACTCTATACATAACTTCTATGGTTATATTGATTATAGCCTGTTTATGGAAGACAGGTAACATTCACATATAAAAGAATACACATATTTGTCTTTTTGGGTCTGGGTTACCTTATTCAGGATGATTTTTTTTTCCTAGTTCCACGCATATACCTACAGATGTCATTTTTTTTTAAAAGCTGAGTAATATTTGATTGTGTGAATGTATCATGTTTTCTTTGTTCAATCATATATTTATAGACATCTAGGCTGTTTCTACTCTGTCTATTATGAATAGACAGGAATGAACATGGCTGAGCAAAAGCATCTATGGTGGGATGTAGAGTTCTTGGGGTATATACCCAAGAGGGATATAGCTAGATCTTTAGTTAAATCTATCCTCAGCTTCCTGGGGAACTGCCATGCTGATTTCCATAGTGTTAGTAACAGATTGTAGTCCCATCAGCAACGGATGAGGGTTCCCCTTACTCCAATTCCTGCCAGCCTGAAGTGTCATTTGTTTTATGGTTCTTGGCCATTCTGACTGGGGTAAGATGAAATATCAAAGTAGTTTTGATTTGCATCTCCCTGATGACTAAAGAAGATGAACATTTAAGTGCTTCACAGTTGTTTGTCTTTCCTCATTTGAGTACTCTCTGTACCCCATTTTTAATTGGATATCTGTTTTCTTGATGTCCAAGTTTTTAAATTATTCATGTATTTTTGAAATTAGCCTTCTCTCAGACATGGAGTTGGAAAAATCTTTTCCCATTATGTAACCTGCCACAGTGTCTAAATTATGATGCCTTTTGCCATTTTCAGTTTTACGAGGTCCCATTTATTTACTGTTGTTCTTAGTCCCTTTAATACCAGTGTTCTATTCAGAAAGTCCTTTCCCATGCTAATGGTTTCAGGACCGTTCTCTACTTTCTCTTTCATTAGATTCACTTTATCTAGCCTTAGATTGAGAGGCTTGATCCATTTGAAATTAGGTTTTGTGCAGGGCGATAAGCATGAATCTATTTGGATTCTTCTATATGCAGTCATCTAGTTTGACCAGTATTTGAAGATGCTATCTCTCTCTGTCTCTATGTCTCTCTGACTGTCTCTCTGTCTCTGTCTCTGCTTCTCTCCCCCTGGCCCCCGTATGTGTGTGTGTGCTTCTAGCTTCTTTATAAAAAATAAGGTGTGTGGACTTATGTCTGAGTCTTTAATTTGATTCCATTGATCAATGGACCAATGTGTCTGTTTTTATGCCAAGACCATGCTGTCTTTATAATTATAGCTCTGTAGTACAACTTGAGATTGGGAGTCATGATACTTCCAACAGTTTTAGCTATCCTGGATTATTTTTTATCTTTACATGAAGCTGAAAATTGTCTTTTCAAGTTCTGTGAAGAACTGTGTTGAAATTTTGATGGAAAGTTTAATAAATATTCAGATTACTTTCGGTAGGATAGCTATTTTCACTCTAGTAATCATATCAATCTGTGGGTCAGGAAGATCTTTCTATCTTTTTATATATTCCTTGATTTCTATCCTTAATGTGTTAAAAATTTTGACTAAAGGTACTTTTAGTCAAATGTAACCTTATCCACATGATAGTTGTCTTCTCTTGATTGTTTTATATTTATTAACTCATTCCAACTAGAAAACTCAGCTAATTTGCTTTAATATAGATCTGTATTCAAATTACATCTTACCACCTCCTTTGTTACTCTCCCTTTCCAAACTCCTTTCAACTCTTGCTTCCTATTCAGAATTGTTTTCAGTGTCTGTTCCTCTCTACTTCTATATTCCATGAGCACAACAGCCTGAGAGGCCCTGGTTCCTTAATGTAAACCTGGTATGTTTGAAACATACAATATCCCTCTTCTCTTCAGAACACCGCTTGCTCTTATTTCACCACAATAAAAGCCAAGTTAAGTTTTTGTTAACCTTAAAAGCTCTCCATAATCTCTCATACAACCTTAATTGGTTACTTCTCCAATCTTGTTTTCCTTTTCAACAAAAAATATGACTCTAACAAATGGAGTCTTCTGCAGCAGCTGTGTCCCGGGTCTGCGGACTCTTTTGTCAGATGTGCATATGAGTTCACCCTCTCTTTTTCCTGTTTGCAATCTGATGCTCCACTCTCATCAGGCTTGTAACCAAGCAGTGGCCATCCCATCTTTACTTTAAAAACAACCATTTCCTTTAAAGATGATAATTTTCTAGCATTTCTAGTACAGACATTTTATTTATTTAGTTTACGATCTGCCTTTTCATCTAGACATACATGCCAAAATTCTGCTATGCATCTCTGTAACAACATCTTCAATGTAGTGGATGTTGTACAAGTAATTAGTGTTGTTTTGGAATATGTCCTGATTGCAGGAGGTGAACAAAATTTTGATTTACCCATTCATGTGTGGGCTTTATCAAAACAAGGAAAATAAAGTAACAATGCCTCCTCGTGGAGCAGGTTGAGTGATTATATAGGGATTGATTTAATCATTTTTGTGCCCAAGAAACCTCATTCTAATGAATAATCATGTTTTGAAAATGCAATTTTATAACACTTCCAGTGATATTGGGTCCTGGCTTCCAGGGACTGCCATCTTTCTTCAGTCCCTCCTGCCGTTCCATCAGAACTGGTCCTGGTGGACTGTATCATTCTTCCTGGTGTGATCCCACAGAATGGCCCAGGTATTGAGGAACACAATGTCTGTGACTCTATGATTGGACCAGGAAAGCAAGGAATGTGTGAAAGCAAACCACAATACACGGGTGCACCGTGCATCTATTAAAAACAACACTTTATAAATGCCACACACCAATATTTCTCAATATAAACCAGCATCTTTTGCCTTTTGTCTACGTACAGTGAAGGAAGAGTGCAGACTAACAGTAAAACTGAATTCTGGTATATGGAAATCCTGAAGCTCGTGCTTCCTTCTGGTGCCAATCAGTCTTCTCATTGTGTTATGTGATTGTCGCTCTCCACACCAGGCTACTGAGTACCTTCCCCTCAATAGCACTTGATTTGTCTGCTCAGACACTGAAGTTAAACTTTCAATGGGAAAATGAAATGGCAGCTTAAATATCAGGGAAGAACTACACTTATTTTACTATGTAAATTTCATTTTTCTAATCATTAGGGATACAATTGTATCAGGGATACAATTACATATATAAATTAAAAAAAATTGCTAGCATCCTTCTCCAGGATACGTCCAGTGAATCTGGCTGACTCCATCCTTCACTCTGTCCATTGTCCCCACCCCATGCATTCATTTGCAGTATAACACATAAAGCTTCTCCCAAAATTTCCTTCACCTGACTCAACTCTTTGTATCTGTCCATAGTCCAGTAAGTTTTCCCTGGATACCTGAAGGCCAATCTGCCCAGGAAAGCTGGTAGGATCACCACAGACCTACCTCTCCCTCCCCTCCTTTAAATCCAATCTCCCAGTCTCACATCCAGCTCTCTAGGAGACTGGTTGCCGCATCCTCCCTCCCCTCCCTGCCCCTACCTCCAGTAGACCACACAAATCTTCCCCTCCAACCATCCTTCACCCAACTCATTGCTTGATTCCAACCTCTGATTCCAACAGGCATTTCTTGGGAGCCTGCAAACCACTCCAGTCAGGGAAATAAATAAGCTAACTGCAGATCTTCACCTCTTTCTCTTCTCCAAATTCAGTCCTGCAGGCTCATCTTTAGTCAGTAGCAGACTACCTGGTTCAGTCTCCCCTTCCTCTCTGCCCCAGTCTCCAGTGGATCACATAGACAGACCTTCTCCTCCACCCTTCATTTACCCCACTTATTCCATCATCCCAGTCACAAACACCAGCAGGCATTGCCTGGGAATCCACAGGCCACAAGGGCCAGGGAAAAAGGTAGATTAACTTCAAATCTTCCATCTCTCCCTCCTCTTTTCTAAGTTCCACAGTTCCATCTCCAGCTCCATAGCAGAGGACCTGCTGCAGCCTCCTCTCATCCCCTGCCTCATCCCCCAGTGGATCACACAGATATTCCCATTCCATCTTCCTTCCCCCAACTCATTGCTTTATCAAAGTCACTCCAGCAGGCATTTTCTGGGAACCCTCTAGTCACGATGGCCAGAGAAACAAGTAGCTAGTGAAGCATGTAGGCAAGCTTCAGATTCCCTACTCTCCCTCTTCTCCAAATCTAATCCAGCAGACTCATTCCCAGTTTTGTAGCAGACTACCTGATGTGACCTCTCCTCACTCTCTACCCACATTCTAAGGGGAATAAGCAGACCCTGGTGGATCTTTCTTTTCTCATCTTTCTTATTCCCCCCACCCCAGTCCATCTCCATTCCCAAGTGTCAGCTCCTAATACTTAGAAACACATTTTACCTAGAAACTGCAGTGGCCACACCTATCACTATCACAGAACAGTTCCCAACCTGGCAACACATACCTTTCACACGCTCTTGAGAAGCAGAGGGCAACAGAAACCAAGAAACAAAATACTCAACCAACCAAGATAAAACTGTATTATCAACCACCTAGAATAACAATTGTTCCTAAATCAGAAGTCTAGATCCCAGCATAAAAAACATTCAATAACAACCAGGAGAGTATGTCTCTACCACAGCCCAGAAATTTTACCACATTATGTAGCTGATGCACAAGAAAACAGCAGTAACAGCAGCAACAACACCACCTTAAAGTAGCCTTTATGAATAGGATAGAGGTCCTTAAAGAGGGAAAGGATTAATCACTTAAAGAAACCTATGAAAATACAAACAGTAGAAGGAAATGAAGTAAACAGTTTAAGACTTGAAAATGGAAAAGGAATCAATAGAAAACCCAACTGAGGGAAAACTAGAAATGAAAATTTGAGGAGCTCAGAGAGGAACCTCAGAGGAAAGCCTCACCAAGAGAATACAAGAGATGGAAGAGAAAATCCCAGGTGTTCAAGACACAATAGAAGAAGTAAGTGGATACCTTGGCCAAAGACAATGTTAAATCTAAAAACCTCCTGGTGCAAATATCCAGTAACTCTGGGGCACTATGAAAAGACAAAGTCTAAAAATAATAGCATTGAAGGATGGAGGGGAAACTTAGGTCTAAGCCACAGAAAGTATTTTCAACAAAATCATTGAAGAAAATTTCCCTAACCCAAGAAATAAATAATCCCTGATCAGAAAAGTCAAAAGAGGAGAAACATACAAGCATGCGCATGCACACAAGTGTATAAACACACACGCACACATGCACACACATACACACACACATGAGCTTGTGTGCATGAGATTTCCTGACACAAAATAAACAGAATTAACAAGCACTGCTTACTGATATAACTCCTCATCAATGGTCTCAACCTATAGTAAAAATCTATCCCTTATGTTAATGTAAAAACTCCACAGTAAAATCTATCCTTTATGTTAGTGTTCTTGAATGCAACAGGATGGACTTAACTAAACATAAGCATTTTACCCAAAGGTAAAAGGATAGAAAAGTTATTCAAGACAAATGGACACAAGAAGCAAACCAAAGTAACCATTTCAGTATCTGACAAAATAGACTTCAAACCAAAAACCACTCAGAAGAGAAACAGAAAGATGCTAGAGTTATCAAAGAAAGAATCCCCAAAGAGGATATTGCAGTTCTTAATATTTACACACTGAACAAAAGGACACCAAAAATCTTCAAAAAAACTCATTACATTAAATTACACATTAACCTCCACATACAGACAGTGGGAGCCGTCAGTACCCTACTCCTACCAATAGACAGGTCAACCAGACAGAAACTAAACAGAGAAATGGTGGACCTAACAGACCTTATAAACCAAATGGACCTAAGAGATGCTTACAGAACTTTTCACCCAAACACAAAAGAATATACTTTCTTTTCAGCACTTCATGGAGCTTCTTTGAAACTGACCACATACTTGGTCACAGAGCAAGTCTCAACAGATACAAGAAAACTGAAATAATATCCTGCATCTTATATGATCATCATCGATTAAAGCCAGATATCAACAACAACAGAAGAAAAAACAGAAACTCATGGAAATTGAAGAGCTTACTACAGAATGAAAAAATGGGTCAAGATAGAAATTAAGAAAGAAATTAAAGACTTTCTAGAATTCAGTGTAAAAGAACACAGCATATTTAAACTTATAGGACACAATGAAAGTGGTTCTAAGAGGCAACATCATATCAAAGTACCCACATTAAAAAACAAAACAAAAAAACAAAACAAAACAAAACAAAATAAAACAACAACCAAAACTGGAGAGATTTCAGACTAGGAACATAACAGCACATTTAAAAGCTCTAGAACAAAAAAGGAAGAAATTGCACCCAAAAGGAGTACATGGCAAGAAATAATCAAATTCAGGGCCGATATCAATAAAATAGAAACAATGACAAAAGCAAGACAAAACCAGAGTTGGTTCCTTGAGAAAATCAGTTAAGACTGACAAACCTATCCAAATTAACTAAAAGACAGAAAGGAGGTCCAAGCTAACAAAATTAGAGATACCAAGGGCATATAACAAAACTGAAGAAGTCCAGAGAATCAAAAGACAGTCATTAAAAACCTGTACTCTACCAAATTGGAAAATTTAAACAAACAAACAAACAAACAAACAAACAAAAATAATTCTCTCAATACATACCACCTACCAAATTTAAATCAAGAACAGATAAGCAATGTAAACACAGCTATAGCCCCTAGTGAATTAGAAGCAATAATTAAAAGTCTACCAGCCAAACACAGCTCAGGGCCAGATGGTTTTAGTGAAGAATTCTACCAGACATTTAAAAGAGTCAATGCTGATACCCTTCAAGTTATTCTACAAAATAGAAATAGAAGGCACATTACCCTGTTCTTTTTACAAGGTCACAATTATCCGAGACCTGGACCACATAAAAGACTCATCAAAGAAAGAGAATTATGAACCAATAGCTATTATGAACATAGATGCAAACATTCTCAATAAAACATTTGCAAAATGAATACAAGGACACATTAAAAACATCTAGCACTATCAAAAAGGCTTCATCCCAGAGACACAGGAATGGTTCAACATACACAAATCAATAAATATAACCTTCCATATAAATAAACTGAAAGACAAAAACCACATGATCATCTCATTAGTTAGAGAAAAGCCCTTTGACCAAATTCAACACCCCTGCATAATAAAAGTACTGGAGAGATTAGGGATACAAGTGAACTATTTCCATTCATAAACATAAAAACAGACAAAAATCAACTTAAATTCTACTAAAATAAACAAGACAAGATTTTCCATTCTTTCCATACCTGTTCAATATAGTACTTGAAGTATTAGCTAGAGCTATAAGACAATTGGAGAAGATCAGAGGAATACAAATAAAAAGAGAAGAAGCAAAAAATCTTTATTTGCAGATGATATGATTGTATACTTAAGTGATCCTAAATAGTAACAAACAGCATGATATTGGCATAAAAACAGACATGTTGATCAGTGGAAGATGAAGATGCATGCATAAATCTACATGCCTATGGACATGTTTCTTCCTTCCTTTCTTTTTTCTTTCGTTTCTTTTCTTTTTTTTTTAATAAAGGATCCACAAAATACATAATAGAAAAAAAGACATCTTCAACAAATGGTGCTTGTCAAACTGGATGGCTGCATGTACAAGAATCCAAATAGATTCTTATCACCCTGCACAAAACTCAATTGGAAATGGATCAAAGGCTTCAACCCAAACCCAAATATATTGAACCTGATAGAGGAGAAAACGGGGGAATTTTCTTGAACTTGTTGGCACAGGAGACTTTCTGAACAGAACACTGTTAACAATGACACTAAGACCAACAATTAATGAATCAGAGTTCATGTAACTGAAAAAAATAAGAACAATGTTGACTTTTTAAACCTTTTGATATAGATATTTTTGATTTCCATGTGTTGCCTTATAACATATGAAGGAAGAGACTCTGTACATTATTTAGAAGTGGTGAGATAACTTAGCCTGGTTACTATCCTAGTGAGACATGACAAGGTTTCATCACAGAATATATTAACTGTAGATTTTTTATAGCTAATTTTTACCAGGGATTTTAAAGTGGTTTCTTTTTCTTTTGCCTCCCTTCTATTCCAAGACTACTTGAAATGTTACTGGAAAGGGGTCTTGGATTTTGGCAAATGCCTTTTCTTCAATTATGTATTTGATTGTATCTTGTTTCCTTTTGATGTGTTTGACTAGTAAATACTTGCATTGAATTTTGGACATTTTATCTCTCTGTGGTATGTCAGTTAAGAAAATCAGCCCACTAAATATGTTTTAGGTGGTGATTATGTGTATCTTCAATACAATGTCACACTTTGTCATGTGTGTATTGACATCCTCCTCTTTCCTCTCTTCCTTGCACTACCTGATTTAATCTTCATTTCTGAGCCAATGTTTCATTTTCAAATTTGCAATAAATTCAGATGCAGCATAATTGTACCTGTTTTTTATTTTGGGATGAAGAATATTCAGTCTCAAAAAGTTATTATAAAAGTTAAAACATTTTAAAATACAAATGATATGTAATAATAATATTTTTTAAAATGAAAGATTCAGTCATATGTCTGCTTTATGAACTACTATAATATGTATTATTTAAATATCATCACAGATAACATTATGGGAATATTTTAAACATCTAAATAATGAAAACATTTAACACTTCCATAAAATATACAAAGGGTGTTTCAGACTGGACTAGCTAATGTTATACAGTCACATACATTTCAAAGACCTGTGACAATATGGTTTACTGAAAAAAGTAAATTCTTCAGTTAGTAAAATAAAAACTCCAGTGTCTTTTTATGGAAAAGATGGTAACTAGGCAAATTGTTCTGTAATATTTTAATTTGTATGATTTCTTAATAGGAGTATATGAAATTTTATATTACATACAGTCTCTCTCCTATAATCTAAGCTCACATAGAGAGAGCCAATACTCTTTTAATAAGGCAGTGAACTGTTACCTGATAGATACACCAGCCTTAACATTTGTGATCATTTAAACTCCTTGACTTCTTTCTCCTTAAATACTTTTGTTTTTATTTTATTTTTTCAACACAAAGCACTAACTAGAGCCCAAAGAGATGCCATACAATATCCATCAGAAAAAAACATTTGAAACAAATGTAACAGTGCTTACAGCGATTCCTCTTAGACATAAGAGGCACAAAGTGAATTAGCCCTGAAAACAAAGAATGGATTATTAAATAAGACTATGAGCTGTTCTTTTTGTTTTCTTAGCCAAAGAGTAAAAACTATTTTAAAAGGTAACTGGAGATGCACAAGATGACTGAGTAGATGCACCTAGACTCACTTGATCTCCCACAGGGTAAACGTGAAGCCATAGCTGGACAAGTTCACACTGAGGCTAGAGACCATAAGAGAACACTGGGATTCGGCCACAGAAAAATGTTAACGTAAACTCTGGAAGCCTGGGTCAACAAACACAACAAGAAAGGTAGACCCATCATCCTCTCCCTAGTTCCACTGGCAAGAAGTGAAGTGTTCTTCCCTGGGTACAAAGGTGAACTGGCCCAGAATGGCTATCAGTACAGGCAGTGGTAATAATAGCTGTTGGAGAGAAAGTACAGTCATCTGACTTGGGAAAAGGTTGCTTGTTAGGCTGGCATATCCTCAGGATGCTGTAGTCTGGAACCAGAACCATCTTGAGTAACCTGTTGTTTGAATTTGGAGTGTGTTGGGGCTTCAGACATCTTTATAGATCATCATCATTGAGACCTCATAGAAACGCCATTGCTCTGATTCAGGCCTCAGGAGGCAACTTGGCTTGGTGGAATGACTGATAGAGACCTTCTGAGAATTTTACATACAGGGACCAGGTATGGCCATGTAAATGGAAGCATATGATGCTATTCATAAAAGCTAGGGATTCAGGATACCTCTGGGGTGTGAAGCACAGTTAATCACCTATGACATTGCATGGGTTCGAGAATGAAAACAGATGCCTCAGTGACCCTGCCATCCCTTTCCTGGAACTGCACGTAGGCTCTTATTCCTAAGAAGGTGGAGAAGGAACTCTGGAATTCAGTGATGGTTTCAAGTAACATGAGAATTTCTCAAGAGAAACTTCTCAGTGTAGTCCATATGTAGTCTTCAATCACCCCTTACTTCTTCAACTGAGAATTTTGCCCATTTGCAATGATGCCTCACTCCCACTACCTTCCAGTAGGTGCTATGAGTGGAAGTGGTGGAAAAGTGCCCAGCTATGGTTTTGTCTCCAGGTAAGCACAAGTTGGATTCTGTCCTAGCAAACTTTAATGGCTAACTTCATACAGTCTAAAGTCAACTGAGAGAAAAGCCTGACTTAAAGAATTGTGCAGATCACATCTCCCTGTGTGTGTATGTTGGGAACTGTCTTGATTATCAATTCATGCAGTAGGATTTGGTCTACTGTGGACAGTACCAAGGCTAGGCAGGTGATTCCAGCTGAACAATAAAAGACCTTACTTAACAAGGATGGCAACTATAGACATGCTAATATGAAAGGAAGAAATCTCATGGGTATCAACCCTAGCAAACTAGAAATGCTGAGAGTGGGAGAAATAGTCTTCCCCAAGAAAGAGCTCCGAATTGGCTATCCATTACTAAGTGGTCAGTCCTGAAGTCATGGTCAGCCCTCAAATCATACACACACACACACACACACACACACACACACACACACACACACACACACATGATATATGTCACTCCATGGACTGAGAGTATTGCATTTATATATTTAGAAATCTGTGTGTGTGTGTGTGTGTGTGTGTGTGTGTGTATAAACAATTAAATATCCCCAGGAGTGATATAACTGGGTCTTGAGGTAGAACTATTCCCAGTCTTCTAAGACATCACCAAATTGATTTCCAGAGTGGTTATACAAGTTTGCCCTCCCATCAGCAGTGGAGGAGCATTTCCCTTGCTCCCCAACCTCAATAGCATGTGCTGTTCTTTGGGTTTTGAACTTAGCCATTCTGATGGTGTAAGGTGAAATCTCAGAGTTGCTTTGATTTGCATTTCCCTAGTGACTAGAGACATTGAACATTCTCTTAGGTGCTTCTCAGCCATTTGAGATTCTTCTGTTGAGAATTCTCTGTTGGCTCTGTACCTCATTTTTTAAATTGGTTATTTGGATTGGCAGAGTCTAGGTTCTTGAATTCTTTACATATATTGGATATTACCCTTCTGTCAGATGTAGGGTTAGTGAAGATCTTTTCCCAATCTGTAGGTTGTTGTTTTGTCCTGGCGATGGTATCCTTTGACTTATAGAAGCTTTTCAGTTTCATGAGGTCCCATTTATTAATTCTTGACCATAGCCATTGGTTTTCTATTCAGGAAGTTTTCTCCTGTACTGATGAATTCAAGGTTATTCCCTACTTTCTTTCTATTAGATTTAGTGTATCTGGTTTTATGTTGAGGTCTTTGATCTACGTGGACTTGAGTTTTGTGCAAAGTGATAGATATGGATGTATTTGCATTCCTCTACATTCAGACATTCAGTTGGACCATTTGTTGAAGGTGCTCTCCCTCTTTTTGGTATGCTTATACTATGTTTCAGGTGTGAAGTCGAGATTAAGTGTGAGCTGAACAGAACAGAACATTTACAATAATAAATATGCAAAGTATCAATTGTTAAAGTGGAGCCTCTTTTTGCCAGGGTTTCATCTTCTGTGGTAATTTCCGTTTATATGGATCCTTTCTAGTGTCATATGAGATAATTTTGGAGTGGGGAGAGAAGAGGCAAGATTCTGGAGAAAATACTGAGATTATTTAAGCATCCACTTTCTCAAATAAAACATAAGTTGATAACGTTCTTCATTAGGATTTGCCATGGTAATAAAATACCTCGTGTGTGGTGATATATAATAGGCACACCAAGATACAAGTTGTTATGCAAATGCTTGTATAATGAGGTTAATGAATGAAGATGTTAATTAGGGGTTTTGGAATAAAGGAAAAGGAGAAAGCAAAATGTTAGACAATAACAAAGTTTGTGTGTCTGAGAATAGAAATCAGCTCTGGGATTCTTGACAACTCAAACAAAAAGGAGTCAAGATGTATTATAATCATCCAAACTATGCAAATGGGAAAACATGATTGTTTACCAGAAGAAAGATTTTAGTATCACATTCTGCAAAATAATTCTCACTCAGGAATTTATAGTGGAGGAAAGACAGATGTTTTAAAGGATGTTCATGGATATCTTGGCCACCTCCCTCTTTTCTCCTAAGCCACCAAGGGCTGGCTAGGTGGAAGTCCAGAAAGGACATGGGCTGGGGTATGTGAGTTGTGTGAGTGCTGGTCTTTGCCCACCCTGGCTGTCTGGCTCTAATGGTTGGCTCTGTGGAGTACTGTGCAGGCTATTAACTCATAAGATTCAGTTCATGAGAGATACTATGCTCCTCACATATACAAATTAGATTTATTCATTTTCCATTATGTGTGAGTATTATGCCTGTACGTATGTCTGCACTGTGTGCCACTGCGTGCATACTTGGTGCCTGTAGAGGTCAGAGAGGCCATCAGATCCCCTAAAACTGGAGTTATAGATGGTTGTGAGCCACCATGTGGGTGCTGGGAGTTGAACACTGGTTGTCTGTAAAAGCCATAAATGCTCTTTACCACCAAGCCATCTTGGCAGCTTAACATGTTGTTCCTCATTTAAAACATGTGGTCTGCAGCAGAAAGATCTTTTTGCATACTCCACCGTGTCCACTTGGAATGCAGTTTAAACAGTGGTTCTGTTGTAAACTATGATCATAAATTTAGAAAAAGTCTCCTTAAGGTAAGAACCCTGGCAGAGCTGCTCAACACTAGAGGAGCTATAGCTTAGATTTCTGTAGCTTAGATGTAGAGAAGAGACCATACATTCTTTTTGAAAAATTCCCTGGTCCTAGGAGTTGAGGTCTCCTTCACACAAAGATTCTTCGGAAGTCACTTTGTTATTTTTTTCGATCGTTTAAAAGGATAAGGCTTAAGAACTCCCAAACTGAAACTCTAAGGCATCCATTTGGCAAGTAACAGCTGTTGCCAGACGATTGTCATTTATCATTTTCGGTATTGGTGTAGCTACTTGCCGTTGCTGCAGTCAATGACCTATTGCAAATACTGAGGCAAGGAACTCTAATTAAACACAGTGGGTCACACACAAGAAGAGGAAAGTAGCAGGGGACTTACAGATGAGAGTAGGAAAGGGAGGATGACTAATGACTTAAATTCATTATGTAAATGCGTGAGCCTGTCAGCCAATAAACAATATTTTTAAAATAACCACCATGGATAACTGATTATACATATTAATTTGAAATATACTGTGATATAGTAATTGAAACATTACTATATTCTGTCTTATTGCTTTGGGAAAATTAAGAATAAATTAAATCTGTTATTTCGGATTACATAGATGGTACCAGATACTCGGCCTGGGGCTTTATATGTATATATATTGAGAAAAAGGAAGGAAGGAAAGAAGGAAGGGAAGAAGAAAGGGAGGGAGGGAGGAAGGAAGGAAGGAAGGAAGGAAGGAAGGAAGGAAGCATGATAAGGATGCCTTCTGTCAGAAATTAAAATAAAATTGAAGACACATTGGCTCACAGTTTCAGGGATACAGTCCATATAGTGAAAGGGGATGCTGACTGGGGTGTTTAGTCTGTGATGGCCAGAGCACAGGCCACAACTTCTACTGTAACAGTGGGGGCATGCTGTGATCCTTGGTCACATCTTGACAGATATGAAAAGAAAGGGCTCAGCACACCTCTGCTAACCAGGGAGCTTTTAATAAAACTTCTGTAACACCCAACCCAAAATATCACCATCAGCTCGAACAAACTCTTCATACGTATGATCTTGTGGGGAACATCTCAGACCTAACTCAAATATCGCAGACTTTTAATTCTCATGAGCGATAGGTAACCTGTGTGGTACACATGTTATTCTCATACTGCTTCACAACAAATAACTACAAATCTAGATGTTTAAAAGAGCGCCTATTTATATCAGCTCCTGTGGACGGAAGTCAGGTGGTCTCTGCTTAGGATTATACCAAGCTAAACCAACCCTGGGGTTATTGTGTGCTTGTTCTAGCTCTATGTTCTCATCTAGTCACTGCTTTTTAATAGAATTTAAGCACAGATACACATTCTCAGACATGTTTTGAGCAATGTGGTTTAGGTTACTTTGTCATTGTGGAAAAGATGAACTAAGAAAACTATAACTTCAATGTTAACGACCCGTTCTGCTGCACGTTTGGGGGCTACTATGTCCTGGCCCTTTCTGGTCAGTCAACCGGATCTAACAAGAGAGAGAGTGGGATGGAGAGGCAAGAGACTCGAAGAATGGAGACAAGACAGAGGGTCTGATCACGTCTCTCCTTTTTATTGAAAGGAAATCCTGGGTATTTAAACCATTTACCACGTGCCTTGCCCTGGTGGACAAGCAGGGGACACAGCTGAAGGCATTACGTCATGTGCCTTGCAGCGTTGATACCATGTGCGCCTTGCAGCTGGGGCACTAAACAGCAAAACAAGATATGTGAGAAAAACAAGATGTTTATCAGAATGTGCTCAGCTGTTATGGGCTGTTGAAAACAAATCTCTTGTCAGGGTATATGACTCAAGATGGCTGCAAAGATGATAGCCGCTTTCTGCTAGAAGTCGGCTCCCAACACTTCAGTGGTGATATCATCCCATGGGACCCTCCCCCTTCATATATGTGATTGATCCATCAGTGACATTATTATGGACCACATGATTATTCTTATATTGGGATGACTGAGTTCTCTGTTATCATCAGCCTGGGCATGAACTCAGTTCTCATAGACAATTCAGTTTCTCCCCATGTGATGCTTGTTTATTTCCAGGCCTGTAATCAGCCACTTGCTTTCAACAGGTTCATACACTTAGGCCAGGAAAAACCAACATTCCTATATTAATAGGAAGTGACTTCATATCTTAACTCTATCACGTTGACCATAGTATTTGGCTTAAAATGCTAAGAGAATGTGAGGAATATCACAGAATGGAAACCCCTCAGGCCAGAGCTTAGCATCATGTTCCCAGTGTAGGCCGTTTGAATTTTCACGTTTCTGGAGAGCAAATATTTCTCATGGTTCTCAAAAACTTAATGTATGAAAGTCATTTTCCTACTAAGACTACTAAGGATATTAGACTAAATTTAATGAAATCCAAAGGGTGTGCAAACATTAGTTCTGCAGTTTAGCGGGGAAACACAAACAGGGTGTAGTACTGGCTGAAATTCAAGGTAGGAAATAAGAGATAACCTCTAGCTACTTGCCTTTCCTATTCAGCTAAAACATTTTTAAAATAGGTTATGACTTTGGTGAAGGTTTTAAATCTTGTCATGTCAATGTTCCCTGTGAGGGTGTATTTTGATTATTTTCAGGAGTCAGTGGGTGGGAGGAATACAGCTTTGAAGATTCAAGTATTCCTTTAACTTAAGTGCTTTGTTCAAATGCCTTTATTGCTTATTTTGCAATTATAATGTGATATTTTAAAATAAGAAACATTTTATGTACTATATAGTATTTACTATGTAATTGATGATTAATTTAAAATTCACAAAGGAAAAAAGCAATTTATCTTATTAGGATGGTAGGTTCACATTTTATTAAATAGTCATAGTGACTTTTTTGCTATTTAAAATGTACTCATGTTCAGCATATCTTGTCAAAAGTTATATTTGATTTTTAAGATCTAAAACTTTTTATTCCTAAAAAAATAATGTCCCATCACCGAGTAGTAAAATAGTCCGCAGGTGCTTTTGTTAATCATTTATTCCACATTTGCAAGTCTGACCAGATGCTTTTCAAATTTGGAGCCTGGTAGTGTTTACACCTCATTAGGAAAAAGGAGAAACAACAAGCGACCCACCCATCTGTGCTCAGCGTGCCCTGTGCTCACATCCTTACAGAGCATGCTGTGTGCTAACATCTTTACAGAGTGTGCCCTGTGCTAATATTTTTTCTTCCTGGCATCCAGTAGTCTCATATCAAGCCTTGTATATTCACTTCTAATTTATTTTTATTTTCTTTAGTTGACAATACTAATTATGTACTATACATTTATGGTACAATGAGGTACCTTAATATCTGCTTACTAAGATATTTTATGTTACCTCTTAATGACTGCTTCTTACGAACATTCACCTATACTTATACAGAAATTCTCCCCTTTGATATTCATGTATTATTTCATCATGCTATGTTATCTATTTTATATATTGCTAAGATTTTTGGTTACCTTTCCTTTCATTCAACATCAAGGGTTGATGTCAGGTTTCTATTGACCTCATAAAAGGAAGTGGAAAACCTCCTTTTCCCTCTATAGTTTGAATAAATGTCTAATTTTGATTTTGCTTCTGCCTTAATTTAAATATACATAGGAATTGACTAATGAGATCTTATGCTCCTGAAATTTGTCCTTGTGAGGAGGTTGTTGATAACAAGATTGCCTTGAAGACTAGAAACAAACTGTTATTTTCTGTTTATCTTGTATTGTTTACTATGGTAATGTGCATGGATTCCCCGCAAGATAACGGCATTATTAACTCAGTTGCAGCTCAGCATTGCACGTTTTGCAACAGCGTCTCTTTCATTTTTAGTGTTAGTTGCCTGCTTTTCTGTCTCCTAACTCAACCAACCTTATTTCTTCAAACTGAGATCAAACTCAGAACCATGGTATGCTAGGCAAGCACTTTACTGGTGTAAAGGCATATCTTTACATATTTTTTCCATTTTCCTATGTTCCAATCATCAATTTCTGCACTTTGATACTTAGTCTAAGTATTAAGTCTAAGGCTATAGTTAGCACCTATTTACTTAAAAATGAGAGATATATTTCAGCTTTATTCAAAGCTTTATTTATTATACTTAGCAAATTACATTACAATTTATTATATAACATGATGACTTGACATACATAAACGCACATACACATGAGTACATACTGTGAATTGAACACAATAACTAATTTTATGAGCTTACTCTTTCACATATTCAAAGCATAATATTCACATATTGCATTTTGATTCTTGGCAAGAGTGCTGAAGGTCTCTTTCTTTACTAATGTAGATTGCGAAGCCTGCTATTATTAATTTTAATCACTGTCTTGCATATTAGATCAGGATGCACTGACATTATATTATGAAATAGTTTTCACACTTTGATAAGGATCTCTCCAGTCCCTCCAATCCTAGTCTGTAATGACAATTATTGTCCATTGTGTGCCACTGAGTTCAACTTTTTCAAAACATAATTTAAATGTATGAATGATAACATACAGTATTCATCTTTATCAAAACAGTTTCATACGTATAATTCACTCCAAATTCTTCTGTGCAATTTCTTCTCAGTAAAACTTGAATAATAATGTTGTTTCTCTTAATAGTTTTTGATCACTTCAAGTATTACCTGCTATAAAACTTCAGACTCTTCTATTCTTTCCATTTGTGTGAAATTTTATTTTCTTTCTGTTCACTCAGTTTACTTGTGTCTGTAAGGGTAACTGAAGAGTCCATAGTTTAAATCAGACATTTTTAATATATCTAATTAGCAACTCTGTTTTAGATTGGAGAGCTTAATCCAGTTTACATTCAAGAAACGACTTCTGAAGTTTGGCCACTGTTTTCTTTATGGTTAGCATAAACTTTGTTGCTCTAGTGTTACCTTTTAAAGCTATTAAATGGTTTTCTATTAGTGGTCCACTTGGACTGCTCACTAAATAAATAGAATATCTAATGCAAGTTTATGGGCTGGTTTCCGTGAGTCTGCATGAAACATCTTACAGCTGTGATAGTTTCAGATAACGACAATCGAAGTGTGGTTATAAACCCCTTGTGTCTTTTCTCCCTTTGGTGTTTTTAATACTATTTTATGCTTATGGCATGTTCCTTCTTGGGTTATTGCAGTTCTTAGTATTTTAATAGTTTTGTCTCCACATTACTATATGTTCCTATTCTCTTTTTGTTTTAAAAGATAATTTGCCGGGCGGTGGTGGCGCACGCCTTTAATCCCAGCACTTGGGAGGCAGAGGCAGGCAGATTTCTGAGTTCAAGGCCAGCCTGGTCTACAGAGCGAGTTCCAGGACAGCCAGGGCTACACAGAGAAACCCTGACTCGAAAAACCAAAAAAAAAAAAAAAAAAAAAAAAAAGATAATTTAATGCTTTTTTTACTTTTGTTTTACGTATATGAATGTTTACCTGTATGTGTGTAATCATGTCCAGAAGGCACGGGATCCTGAGTGGGAGGCACAGATGACTGTAGACCACAGTGTGGATGCTGTGTCTTCTGCAAGAGCCCCACCTGCTCCTAAGTACCGAGTCACCCCTCCAGCCACAGTTACCTTTTGTTTCCTTTTTTTCTTTTTGTTGCAAAAATAGTTTCAGTATTCTATTTGGTTTCTTATCTATACTGAATATGTAATTTTCAGTGTTTATCTGGAAATTACTCATAATTACTAATATTGCTAATATTACTCATTTGTAACTCGTGATTTGTTTAAAGTTAATATGATACCAGTCCATGTTAAATACAGGAAATTTGCAGAGATCTATTTCCATTTCTTTTCTGCCGTCTTTATTTCTCTTATTGTCATATGACTGTCTTTACAGTATGTCACACAGCATTGAATTGCATAGTGCCTAAGTGCACACGCGCATGTGTGTGTGTGTGTGTGTGTGTGTGTGTGCTGGAGACCAAACTCAGAACCATGGTATGCTAGGCAAGCACTCTACTGGTGATCTAAAATCTTAGCTCCATAATTAAAATTTCTATTATATTAAATCTCCCTGTCTAGGTTTCCTCAACAATAGAACAATTTATTATGGTATCACTGAACTAGCAATCTTGTAAAGAAACATGTGCATATTCATAACAAAATGGTTTTAATGGATGGACATATCAACTTTTAACTTTTTAAAACATTTGTTCTAAATTGACAATAACCATTGAGTTTAGAATTTAACTGTGCAATATTATTTTATTTTAGGGAATTACCTTAGCAATTATTTGTATTTTGAATTATTTAACTACTTTAGAAATCAGTTTCCTAGTTATATGAATCAAATTTAACTATAAGTGCATCAAATTAATCCTAATTCATTGCATAAGTCATGTGCAACTGTAAGTTGTCTGCAATTGTTCTATATGAGTTAAGCTAAATCTTAGTTCCTATGCCTTGGGACAAATTTTCCTTTGCCATTGGCTATTGTGAAGCGTAACATTGTTATGTACAGATTTGGACTTTTTACCTGATTGGTAAGCTGAGGTAGATATGTCTGTGATTTTCAATGTCTGTCTTTCATCAATGCTTACATTTTAGGATGAGGGATCAGATTTGTTTACATTAATTTTTTAAGTGGCTAAAAATCCTCCTCCTTCTCATCATCTTCTCTTCTCTACACATCTCCTTCCTCCCATTCTTTTTCTTACGTTGCCAAGAGAATAACTTAGGACTTCGTCCTCCCTCTTCCTCCGTCCTAGCTCCTTATAACTGTCTCATTGCATCTCGGTCTCCACTGACTGTTTACTCTCTTCGTTTTGTTACTCATAGATAATTTTAGACTTTAGAATTTATCTAAAACTTTCAATTTACTATCCTTCTTTGTTCCTAAATATATTTAATTTATTAAATTGTTCTGAATTTGTTATTAGACTGTTAATTAGTTTGTAATGGTCTCAGTGTATTTATTTACATAGCAATTATTATCTAGAAATTTTTTTCAATCTAAAAAACATTTTCCATATTCAAACATTATATTCAAGTTTTAGATAATGTTTCCAGTGATTTGTTTTAGAGAGTTTCTTATTATGTATTTTTAGATAATCAAAGCTATGATTGCCTTGTATAACATGCGTTTAAATCAATCGTATAACTGACACAATTAAACATTTAGATGTAATTTAAGTTTTAGTTAATGTTTCCCGTTAATTTTTTAGTAAGGGTGCATACTTATATTTATATCTAAATTGAGTTAAGAATTCGATCTATATTATTTGAATATTTTCTTGTTTGTTAATGCAGCTTGTTTGTATATCTTGGTCTTTCGCATTGAAAGCTTTTGTGATCATATTTGCCATGAAGGTATAGTATAAATTGTGTTGATGATTTTTTTTATTTTCATTTCGTATGGTTTTATTTTTCTTTATTATAATTTTTTCTCTGTAATTAATCCCGCTCATTGCTTTCTGCTGTCCCCGTCCCTTCCCCTTTCCCCCTTTCTTCTTTTCCCTATCTTCTAAAGAGTCCTCAAGCTCCATCCACTGTTTGGCTCTGGATGTCTGTATCTGTCGATTCAGCGCTGTTAGAGCCTTTCGAGGGCAGCTTGCCCCTGTCTGTTCTCAGGCTGGAGGTTTAGATTCTGGGGCTCTGGTTGAATCTTTTGATACTCATTCTAAAAAGGACAAAAGCACCCTCACTTTGGTCTTCCTCCTTCTTCTTGAGTTTCATGAGGTTTTATGCGTTGCATCTTAGGTATTGTGTGTTTTGGGCTAATATCCGCTTATCAGTGAGTGCATACCATGTGTGGTTCTTTTGTGATTGGGTCATTTCACTCAGGATGATTATTTCTAGCTCCATCCATTTGTCTAAGAATTTCATGAGCTCATTATTTTTAATAGCTGAGTAGTACTCCATTGTGT
The DNA here is from genome assembly GCA_021653895.1 of Mastomys natalensis. Taxonomy (NCBI): domain Eukaryota; kingdom Metazoa; phylum Chordata; class Mammalia; order Rodentia; family Muridae; genus Mastomys; species Mastomys natalensis. The sequence goes on from JAJTUV010000381.1 coordinate 559,091, forward strand.
AAATGTACCACATTTTCTGTATCCATTCTTCTGTTGAAGGACATCTGGGTTCTTTCCAGCTTCTGGCTATTATAAATAAGGCCGCTATAAACATAGTGGAGCATGTGGCCCTGTTGCATGTTGAAATATCTTCTGGGTATATACCCAGGAGGGGTATAGCTGGGTCCCCAGGTAACACCATGTTCAATTTTCTGAGGTATCGCCAGACTGCTTTCCATAGTGGTTGTACCAGCTTGCAATCCCACCAACAATGGAGGAGTGTTTCCTCTTTTCCCATCCTCGCCAACATCTGCTGTCACCTGTGTTATGGATCTTAGCCAATCTGACTGGTGTGAGGTGGAATCTCAGTGTTGTTTCATTTGCATTTCCCTGATGACTAGGATGCTGAGCATGTCTTTAGATGTTTCTCAATCATTTGAGTTTCCTCAGTTGAGAATTCTTTGTTCAACTCTCTACCCCATTTTTAATAGGGGTTATTTGATTGTCTGGAATCTAGTTTCTTCAGTTCTTTTATACCTTGGATATTAGCCCTCTATCAGATGTAAGGTTGGTGAAGATCTTTTCCCAGTCTGTTGGTTCCCGCTTTGTCCTGTTGACCGTATCCTTTGCTTTACAGAAGCTTTGCAGTTTTATGAGATCCCATTTGTCAATCCTCGATCTTAGAGCATACGCCATTGGTGTTTTGTTCAGGAACTTTTCCCCTGTGCCCATATGATCAAGGCTTTTCCCTATTTTCTCTTCTATTAGTTTCAGTGTAGCTGGTTTTATGTGGAGGTCTTTGATCCACTTGGAATTGAGCTTTGTACAAGGAGATAAGTATGGATCAATTTGCATTCTTCTACAAGTTGACCTCCAGTTGGACCAGCACCATTTGTTGAAAATGCTGTCTTTTTTCCACTGGATAGTTTGAGCTCCTTTGTCGAAGATCAAATGACCATAGGTTTGGGGGTTCATTTCTGGGTCTTCTATTCTATTCCATTGATCCTTCTGACTGTCTCTGTTCCAATACCATGCCGTTTTTATCACTATTGCTTTGTAGTACAGCTTGAAATCGGGATGGAGATTCCCCCAGAAGTTCTTTTATTGTTGAGTGTAGTTTTCGCTATCCTGGGTTTTTTGTTATTCCAAATGAATTTTAAGATTGCTCTTTCTATCTCTGTAAAGAATTGAGTGGGAATTTTGATAGGGATTGCATTAAATCTGTAGATTGCTTTCGGCAGGATAGCCATTTTTACTATATTAATCCTTCCAATCCATGAGCATGGGAGATCTTTCCATCTTCTGAGATCTCCTTCGATTTCTTTCTTCAGGGTTTGAAGTTCTTGTCATACAAGTCTTTCACTTGTTTGGTTAGATTCACACCAAGAATTTTATACTATTGTGGGCTATTGTGAATGGTGTCGTTTCCATAATTTCTTTCTCAGCCAGTTTATCCTTTGTGTAGAGGAATGCTACTGATTTGTTTGAGTTAATTTTATACCCAGCCACTTTGCTAAAGTTGCTTATCAAGTTTAGGAGCTCTCTGGTGGAAGTTTTGGGGTCACTTAAGTATACTAACATGTCATCTGCAAATAGTGAAACTTTGACTTCTTCCTTTCCAATTTGTATCCCTTTGATCTCCTTCTGTTGCCTAATTGCTCTGGCTAGGACTTCCAGAACTATATTGAACAGGTAGGGGAGAGTGGGCAGCCTTGTCTAGTCCCTGATTTTAATGGGATTGCTTCAAGTTTCTCTCCATTTAGTTTGATGTTGGCTATTGGCTTGCTGTATATTGCTTTTACTATGTTTAGGTATGGACCTTGAATTCCTGATCTTTCCAAGACTTTTATCATGAAAGGGTGTTGAATTTTGTCAAATGCTTTCTCAGCGTCAAGAGATATGATCATGTGGTTTTTTTCTTTGAGTTTATTTATGTAGTGGATTACGTTGATGATTTCCGTATATTGAACCAACCCTGCATTCCTGGGATAAAGCCTACTTGATCATGGTGGATAAGTGTTTTGATGTGTTCTTGGATTCGGTTCGAGAGAATTTTATTCAGTATTTTTGCGTCGATATTCATAAGGGAGATTGGTCTGAAGTTCTCTTTTCTTGTTGGATCTTTGTGTGGTTTAGGTATAAGTGTAATTGTGGCTTCATAGAATGAATTAGGTAGTGTTCCTTCCGTTTCTATTTTGTGGAATAGTTTGAAGAGAATTGGTATTAGATCTTCCTTGAAGGTTTGATAGAATTCTGCACTAAAACCATCTGGACCTGGACTTTTTTTGGTGGGAGACTTTTAATGACTGCTTCTATTTCTTTCGCAGTTATGGGACTGTTAAGATGGTTTATCTGATCCTGATTTAACATTGGTAACTGATACTTGTCTAGAAAATTGTCCATTTCATCCAGATTTTCCAATTTGTTGAGTATAGGCTTTTGTAGTAGGATCTGATGATTTGTTGAATTTCCTCGGTTTCTGTTGTTATGTCACCCTTTTCAGTTTGGATTTTATTGATTTGGATACTGTCTCTCTGCCCTCTGATTAGTCTGGCTAAGGGTTTATCTATTTTGTTGATTTTCTCAAAGAACCAGCTCCTGGTTTTATTGATTCTTTGTATAGTTCTCTTTGTTTCTATTTGGTTGATTTCAGCCCTGAGTTTAATTATTTCCTGCCGTCTACTCCTCTTGGGTGTTTTTGCTTCTTTTTGTTCTAGAGCTTTCAGGTGTGTTGTCAAGCTGCTAGTGTGTTCTCTCTCCAGTTTCTTTTTGTATGCACTTAGAGCTATGAGCTTTCCTCTTAGTACTGCCTTCAGTGTGTCCCATAGGTTTTGGTATGTGTGTCTTCATTTTCATTAAATTCTAAAAGTCTTTAATTTCTTTCTTTATTTCTTCCCTGACCCCATTATCAACGAGCAGAGTATTGTTCAGTTTCCATGTGAGTGTGGGCTTTCCATTGTCTTTGTTGTTATTGAAGACCAGCTTAAGACCATGGTGATCTGATAGGATGCATGGGATTATTTCGATTTTTTTATATCTGTTGAGGCCTGTCTTGTGACCAATAATATGGTCTATTTTGGAGAAGGTACCATGAGGTGCAGAGAAAAGGTATATTCTTTTGTTTTTGGTGAAATGTTCTATAGATATCTGTTAAGTCCATTTGGTTTAAAACTTCTGTTAGTTTCACTGTACTTCTGTCTAGTTTCCGTTTCCCTGATCTGTCCAGTGCTGAGAGTGGGGTATTGAAGTCTCCCACAATTATTGTGTGAGGTGCAATATGTGCTTTGAGCTTTAGTAAGGCTTCTTTTTATGAAAGTGGGTGCTCTTGCATTTGGTGCATAGATGTTCAGAATTGAGAGTTCATGTTGGTTGACTTTTCCTTTGACAAATATGAAATGACCTTCCTTATCCTTTTTTATATATTTAAGTTGAAAGTCAATTTTATTTGATATTAGAATGGCTACTCCAGCTTGTTTCCTAGGACCATTTGCTTGAAAAATTGTTTTCCAGCCTTTTACTCTAAGGTAGTGTCTGTCCTTGTCACTGAGGTGGGTTTCCTGTATGCAGCAAAATGTCAGATCCTGTTTGTGTATCCAGTCTGTTAGTCTATGTCTTTTTATTGGGGAATTGAGTCCATTGACATTAAGAGATATTAAGGAGAGGAGACTGTTGCTTCCTGTTATTTTTGCTAAAAGGGGAGGCATTGTTTGTGTGGCTATCTTCTTTTGGGTTTGTTGGAGGTGGATTACTTTCTTGCTCTTTCTAGGGTATGATTGCTCTCCTTGTAATGGGTCTTTCCTGCTATTATTCTTTGTAGTGCTGGGTTTGTGGAAAGATATTGTGTAAATTTGGCTTTGTCATGGAATATCTTGGTTTCTCCATCTATGGTAATAGAGAGTTTTGCTGGGTATAGTAGCCTGGGCTGGCATTTTGTTTCTCTTAGGGTCTGCATGACATCTGACCAGGATCTTCTGGCTTTCATAGTCTCTGGTGAGAAGTCTGGTGTAATTCTGATAGGTCTGCCTTTATATGTTACTTGGCCTTTTTCTCTTACTGCTTTTAACATTCTTTCTTTGTTTTGTGCATTTTGTGTTTTGATTATTATGTGACGCAAGGTATTTCTTTTCTTTAGTCATTTGGTGTTCTGTAGGCTTCTTGAATGATTATGGGCATCTCGTTCCTTAGGTTGGGGAAGTTTTCTTCTATGATTTTGTTGAAGATATTTACTGGCCCTTTAAGTTGTGAATCTTCACTCTCTTCTATACCTATTATCCTTAGGTTTGGTCTTTCATTGTGTCCTGGATTTCCTGGATGTTTTGTGTTAAGAGTTTTTTGCATTTTTCGTTTTCCTTGACAGTTGTGTCAATATTTTCTATGGTATCTTCTGCACCTGAGATTCTCTCTTCTATCTCTTGTATTCTGTTGGTAATGCTTGCGTCTGTGACTCCTGATTTCTTTCTTAGGTTTTCTATCTCCAGAGTAGTCTCCCTTTGTGATTTCTTTATTGTTTCTATTTCCATTTTTATGTCCTGGATGGTTTTGTATAAATCCTTCACCTGTTTTGGTTGTGTTCTCTTGTGATTCTTTAAGGGCTTTTACCTGTTTACCTGTGTTCTCCTCGGATTCTTTGAGAATGTTATTTATGTCCTTCTTAAAGTCCTCCATCATCATCATTAAAAGTGATTTTAGGTCTGACTCTTGCTTTCCTGGTGATATGGGGAGTTCAGGACTTAATGTGGGAGAACTAGGTTCTGATGATGACATGTGTTCCGGGTTGCTGGTTGTATTCTTGCGCTTGCCTTTTGCCATCTGGTTCTCCTTGGTGCTTCTGGCTGGAACCTGTCTTTCCTGTCTTTCCTGTTCTCTTGGTTGTGTCAGAACTGTTTAGGTTGGGTGTCGCTGCTGAGATTAGAGCTAGGGCCCAGGATCTGCTCAGTGCTTTGGTCCGGACGGGAAGGAATCAGTGCTCTGGGCCGGGAGTGAGTTCCTGGATCCCTGTGGGACCTGGTTACTCCCTGTTTGGGGCAGGTGTTGCTGCCTCCTTGCTTAAGAAGCTGCTCGAGTTAGAGCTCCTGGGAGCCACGCTTCCTCTGGGTTCTGTGAAATTGGGTGTAGAGTTGCCGCCCGAGATCTGCTGAGCCCAGGCCCAAACCGGAAGGAACCAGTGCTGGGGCCAGGAGTGAGTACCCGGGTCCCCGTGGGTCCCAGTTACTCCCGGTTTGGGGTAAGTGTTGCTGCCTCCTTGCGTAGGAAGCTGCTTGGGTTAGAGCTCCTAGGAGCCCTGCTTCCCCTGGGTTCTGTGGGATTTGGTGTAGAGCTCCCGCCTGGGATCTGCTGGGAGCTCTGACCCAGACCGGAAGGAGCCGGTGCTCCGGGCCAGGAGTAAATCCCTGGGTCTCAGTGGGTCCCGGTGGGTCCCAGTTACTCCCTGTTTGGGGTGGGTGTTGCTGTCTCCTTACCAGAGATACTGCCTGGGTCAGAGCTGCTGGGTGCCCCACTTCTGCCGGGTTTTGTGAGATTCAGTGCAGAGCTGCCTCCAGGGATCTGCTGCCTGGGCCCAGACCGTAAGTGGAAGTCGAAGATGAGGTTTTTGCCTTCCACCTTGTATGTAGTTTGTTACCTTTCCTATGAGTTTCTGGGGGATTCTCCTGTGTTTGCTCCCTTCTTGCTTTAGGAGTTCTGGGATTCGAGATGAATAGGACTTTGTGTGGTCTCTGCAGATCCAAACTATTGTCTTCATGTGCGAATGGCTAGCACTTTATCCACTGAGCTGTCTCCCCAGCCCCAGTGGTGCTGCTTCTACATGGTGTTGGGCTTTTCTTTTGCTTCCCCCGTCCCCTCCCGAAATATGATTAAATGATTGGCAGATGATTTGTTTAGTGATGGGCTCTGATTTTTTTAAAATTAGACAATATAGTCAAGTCTTAAACCATCTGTTTTAGGCTTCCTTGAATCCAAACTACAAGTTCAATGAATTCTTATGTATCAGTGGACTGACTCTTTACCCTATTCTTGCTAGAGAGGTATGTCTGCATTTGCTGGTCAGTTTTCATTGCAGAGTCAGTGAGCTGTGCCAACCCTCCTAAGTTATCGTTGTGTGCATGTGTGACTTAGTCGTCTGCAGAACTCTGCTGAATCCTAGTGCATGCATTGGGTTTCCACATGAGTGCCTTTCTCTTGTTTAATCCCTGAACTTCAATGTGTTCATTCTGGGCTCAGCAAGATGGTACTATACTGGACCTCTACTTTGTGTCCCCATATCAGAAATGCCCCCACTAAAAGTCAGAATGATTTGCTAACATATTCTTTCTCTAAAAGAACACTGTCACCTACTGTTGTTTGTCAGTTACCTAAAAATAGTTGCCTCCTATTTGTCATTTTTTTATAGCTCCTTTTTTTTTGGCAGGAAGAAAAACCTGGCATATATTCAATTAAGTTTGCATGATATTATTATAAAGTTTTTTTTTTTTTTTTTTTTTTTTTTTTTTTTTTTTTTTTTTACACTACATCTTACAATTAAAAAAGAAACCCTGAGATTTTAAACCAAATGGAACTGGGTACAGGTCTTAGCTCTGCTATCTTCTTTAGATTAGAACCATCTATGCAAATTTGCATGGAGATTAACTTCCATGAAAGCATTTATTGTACTGTGATCAAGTTCTCCCCTCTCTCCCGCTGCCCCTCTTGTCTCCTTGCCCCTGGTACCCTTTCTCTTCTCTAATAGACTTCTCTTTTACCTTAAAATCATTAAAAGACAAATGCTTCCTCAAATGAGATATCACGTTTGAGCTTGCTCAGCTCCAAACTGCACATGACATAATTTCATTTCTTTACTGTTATGAAATATTTCATAGTGTTTATAGACTGTATTATATCATCAATTGAAGGCACCTGAGCTGATTTCATGTCTTGGGTATTCTAAATAATATCATAATAAACATAGTAGATAGTGATGCATTTTTATACTGACTTTATTTCCTTCAGACAAACACTCAAGAATCTTAAGCTGAAATCTTGGTCTATCTTCAGCTTTTGTGAACTAGCCATTTTCTACTTGTGCGACTTTCAACAAGTAGATACAATGAGTAGGATTAGTAACTGGATACAAATGTAGAATTATTTGTTTCTTTCACCTTGTTTCTAAAGATGCATTACTGTGCTGTCTGCATTGTTTTTAGTAATAAAGTTGATAGTGCCTATACACTGTTTTTAAGATGAATGGAACTAAACGAGTAATAAATAAGCATTTGATTAGCTTCATTCCTTTTGAAGGTACAGAGAGGTATAGTTGATGAAACATTTCCAATAGAACACCTGTATACATGAACTGAAACAGAGACAGTTAAGTCTAGGATGTACAACCAAAACGGCATTGAACATTTGTTACAACTTACTGCCTGACATTCCCCATTTATTCAATTATGCCTTGCTCCTTTTCGTTTGCTCAGCTACTTTTCTAAGAAGCCTAGGCCCACATGGGCAGGGCTGATCTACTCACAGTGTACTGGGTCCCACTTACAATACTAAGAAGATTCTCAGGCAGACAGTGGTGACACACACCATTAATCCCAGTACTGGGAAAGCAGAGACAGGCAGATCTCTAAGTCTGAGCTCATCCTGGTCTATGGAGAGAGTTCCAGGACAGCTGGAGCTACCCTACCTCAAGAAAAAAATGAAAGAAGGAAAGAAAGAGAGAGAGAAAGAAAGGAAGAAAGAAAGAGAGGAAAAAGAAGAATTAAGAAAATAATTCTACAGATACACCCACAGGCCAATGAGATGGAGGCAATGAATTAATTGAGCCTTTTGAAAACAGATGGGAAAGAAAGTCAAATATATTATTTATTAAACCATAAACTCAACTGGGCAAGCAAAAGGATTTCTATTTACAGAAATCCTTTTGAATCCAGTGGAATGTATAAGTGTGTTAACTGCTTTTAAATTTTCCCGTTGTGAAAATTGGAGGAAAAGAAGGAGCAGAAGGCTGGGGAGGTTGTTCAGTGGTCAGAGCTATTGCTGCTCAGCACTGGATCTCAACCTTCTCAATGCTGAGACCTTTAATATAGCTCCACATGTTGCAGCGATCTCTCCCCAAAGCATAAAATTATTTAGCTTCTACTTCCTAACTCATTTTTTTTTTACTGTTACGAATCATAATGTAAATATTTGATATGAAGGATATCTGATATGGGACCACTGTGAAGGGTCATTCGACCCTGACCTTCAAAAGGGTCTTAGCCACAGGTTGAGAACAACTGCTGTAAGGCATGCAGACCTAAGTCTGAATTCCACAGCCCCAATATTAGTTAAAAGCAGGGCATGGCCACACATTGACACTCAACACCTGTGCTGTGGGCAGTGGAAACAGGAAGATATCAATCAGGCTTGCTAGCGACAATGAATGATCCCATCTTCAAGAGAACAAGGCAGAAAGAGCAGGATATCCAAAAGGGCCTCGTTCTGGACACCAGAAGGTATGAATCTTGTTTTCAATCTTACTTTAAACACGTTTCTGCTAAAAAGCATTGATCATCTTTGCTTGCCATGATTGGAATGCATACGAGGACGTCTCAAAGCCTTGCCCTGAAAGATAAATGCCACCAAGCAGGGACTGCAGAAACTCTACAGCCACCATTGCCATCAATTATTCTAAAAGGTCATGGAGCTTCAGAGGGGACTTATCTGGTTTTCCTGAGCTCCGCGCTGTTTGCTTTATTGTTTTCAGATTTACTGTTGGGATTTTTGTGTTAATGGCACAGAAAACCTCTGGGAATACAATTATTTGTGATCTAGCAGAGGGATCTGTAAGCCTTGTAATTATTTTAATTGAGAACTACTGCTCTCTTTGTGATACTTTACTTGATTAATGAAGATCTAGTTGATTAGATTCAGAGGAGCAGAGCATATTTGCTCATCCACATACTGACGTTTAGTGATGCTGTATCCTCAAAAGAATTGGGAACACTGGGGTGTTGAAATCCTAGAATATATTACACATATGACTACAGGTTTTTAGCACTAAAGGAATAGTAGTCATGTGGTCCGCTCTGCTATTTTACATCCATACACACAGGTGTGCACTCACCTGCATGGACATCCATGTCATAAACAGCACAATTTCAGTGTCACTATATTCACAATGGCAGCCTATCCTAGTCAGTTATAACTGCCAACCTGACGGCCTAAATTCATTAGAGAGAAAAATCTCAATCAAGGAATTGTCTAGATTAGATTGGCCTTGTGGACATGCCTGTTAGGGATTTTCTTGATTTTTAATTGATGTAGAAGGGCCCAGCCCACTATGGGCAGCACCATTCCTGGGCTGTATAAGAAATCTAGCTAACCATGAGCCTGTGAACTAGCCAGCAAGCAGCAATCCTCCATTGTTCCTGCTGTACTTTCTTTGGCTATAAATGAGTTCCTTGTTCTCTGAAATTGCAAGTAGATCTGTCTTCTAGTTCCTGATTGAGTTTCTCCCCTGACTTCCCTCAATAGTGGACTAGACCTGTAACCTGAAGTAAATTCCTTCCTTCACTAATTGCTTTGGTCATGGTATCTGTCCCACCAACAGAATAAAACTAGAACATAGCCTCATAAGATAAGCAAAGCAGAGTGTCTGATCACCTCATCATACCATTGCCCCCCACACACTGTCAAGGTGCTCATGATAAAGCAGGTGCAAATGACACGACTACCAGTCCCATACAGAACAGTGAGTACAGTGCACAATGTTTGACAGAAAATGACCATGTTACTGCTTTATGTACTTACTGCTCTATCTTTTGATAATTAAAGTACATTCTTTCTACCTAAAAATATTTAAAGAAGTATACTGTCACAGTGGTAGCGATGTCTTGTGTATTCTGTTTTCCATGTCTCTCGATGGTGTCACATAACCTCATTGAACAATTGACCTGTATAATGTAGATTCACTGGACTTAAAAACATCTACCCAGAGAATGTCAGACAAACTTTGTATTATGTTTCATGAGGGAGACTCTGAACTCTAGAAAACCAAATATCTTTTAATGCACAGTAAGCTGGCCTATCATTTTTGTGCATAGGGGAAATAGCTTCTTACATTAGACAATAACATTTATGACTTTTGATTTTAGATAAAAGCATTATTTTCTTTTCTTCAAAGGCAGTAAACAGACCTGTCTTGCTTGTGGGTAGGAGTAGTATTTCTCAAAGCTTTTTATAAGGCTATAACCTTGAAAAATCATCCAGAAGAGGAGAGGTGGCAACTTACATCAAAACTTATAGAACTATGCAAGATAAATTGTTAATGTTTCACTCTAATACATACCCTTCTCTTCATAATATCTTTGCTTGAAAGCATCTTCTGTGAATAGTGCCAGTCTGTTGGTAGATGTGATTGATCTAATAAAGGATGAGAAAAAATAACATTTAGTTAAGTCCTCCAATCACTTAGAGCAACAACTATCAATGCTTTTAGCAATGATGTTTAATTATGTTGTACTTAGCCAGGCCATCAATGGAATAAAAGTGACCACCTATAGCAGTCTGTTCTGGAAGTCCAGGTGTATTTCAAGTTAGGTTCTGTACTTGTTGGGAGCAGACTCCTAGCAGAAAGCGACTATCATCTTTGCAGCCATCTCAGGCTATATACCCTGACAAGAGACTTGTTTTCAACAGCCCACAACAGCTGAGCACACTCTGATAAACATCTTGATTTTCTCACATATCTGTTTTGCTGCTTAGTGCCCCCAGCTGCAAGGCGCACTGGTATCCACGCTGCAAGGCACGTGGCAAAGCGCCTTCAGCTGTGTTCCCCTGCTTGTCCATGAGGGCAAGGCATGTGGTAAAGGGTATAAATACCCAGGATTTCCTTTCAATAAAAAGGGACTTGATCAGACCCTCTGTCTTGTCTCCATTCTTCGCGTCTCTCTGCCCCTCTATCCCCATCTCTCTCTCTTGCTAGGCCCTGACCGGCAGACCGGAGCAGCAGCTGGGCTGGTACTGAGTGGCCCCCAAACGTGCAGCAGAATGGGCTGTTACATGTACTGACAGTTCCAGGTGACCTGAGTCATTGGTTCAGGCACACGACAACTATTAGCAACCAGAGACCCTGGTGGTATATAACCATCATAGCCTTGTACTGTAAATTAAGCTGATAATTATTTTAAGAGTGAAGTGATGTTGTTACTATTTGAGATAACGCCAGAAGCAAGTTTTATTCTACCTTTTCAAGTTAAATGACCACACTATTGGAATAATTACCTACATGCAGAGATAATAAGCCAGATATCACTCAGGTGGCTTGTCTGAGAAACCAATTACAAACTCATCTAAAATGAGGTTCTGGGTGATATTAGTGCTACATTATGATTGACCTATGCTAATGTATAAATCACAGAGTCCTATTTATCCATGTCACGTCTGGACAGATTTTGTTGAATAATGTCTGTGAGAATTTGGGACCAGAAAGCTCTTTGGAAATGCTTATGGGTATTGCATGGGTAATTTGGGACACAGGGCCATCCTTTGATACTTTTGATTGATTTCTTAATCAACTATGGTCAGATTGAGTGGGATTGAGAATAATGACTGAGCAGATACATCAATCAGTTAAATTATAAACACCATGTTTCAGGAGCAAGCACTAATATTTTAATTAATAAAGATGGCTAATGATGTTCTGAATGACTCTCTTTAGTGTGTGAAGTGTTATTTGTGGCAAGAAGACAAAAGAATAAAATAAAAAAGGCTACAGAAAGGTAAGGAAGACACAAAAGTATTCTTATACAGGCATCATATAATTCTATGTATTAAAGATCCTAATCCTCTACCAGAAAAAAATATTAGACCTGATAAATAGTTTTAGCAAAGCGACATGAACAAGATGACATACAAAAACAGTAGGCATCCTGTATCCCAATAACAACAGACTGAAGATGAAACCAGAGGAATAATCCCATTCATAATTCCACAAGAATACCATAGGTAATCTTATGGAAAGGCAGAGAAAGACTTAGACATTAAAATTTTGAGTAAGATAAAGAGATATATTGAAGAAGACACTAGAAGATAAAAAAAAAATCTCTCCCACTCATGTATTGGAAATTCAAACGCCATTCTTCCCAGAAAGATGAAAACAATTTAAAACGTTCTAAAGGTGGAGGCTGAGAAAATGGCTCAATGATTTAGAATACTGGGTTTTCTTCTAGAGTACGCAGGTTTGATTCCCAGCACCCACATGGCCGTTCACAGCCCTCTGAAATTCCTGCCCTATTCTGGCTTTTAAAGGCACTTCACACATGCAGTGCACAGATGTAATGTGTAGGATAGACAACCATACCCACAAATAATTTAAATTAAAAATAAAGACTGATGCTGATGGTGCCAATCATAGAAATTAGAATAGACACATGGTACAATGGAATAGACACGTAGATGCCTGAAATACAAACAAGCTACAAACAGGATCTTTACAAAGTTGTAGAAAAATAAATTAGAAGAATTTATAAAATGATGCTGGGAAAACTGGAGGTCCAAAATAGAAAAGCAACTATTGATGGCTCCCTCCTCCCATCTTGTACAAAACGTCAAATCCAAAAGTGTCCAAGATCTTCATAGAACAACTGGGACTGTGAAACTGAAGAATAGTCAAGAACAAGTAACTTAAGGATTTTCTGAATCGTCCTCCAGTTGCTCAGCAAATAATGTCAATAGTTTACAAATGGGACCTTAGAGAATTGAAAATCACCCATTGAACAGAAGAAACATATTGCTGATTGTAAAGGCAGCCTACAAATTGAAGAAAATCTTTCCTGTCTCCTTACCTGATTTCAGATAATATCTGGAAAATACAAAGAACTCAAGTATTAAAACAGGCCATCAAGTAATTGAATCAATGAATGAAGGCAATAGATATAAAGTTCTCAAAATATCAAATACAACATATGACTCAGACCTCCAACCCAATCGCAGCATAGAGATGCAAATTAAAGTTCCATTGAGATTTCAGTCAGAATGACAGCCATTCAGAAAACACCGAAAAAATATTTATGACAATGTGCACACAAAGAAGCACCTACATACTGCTAGGAAGGGTGCAAATTAATTCAGTTACTATGGACATCAGTAGACACTTGTCTACTTCAAAAACTAAAACTAGCTCTGCTATATGACTCAGTTATCCAGGAACAGAGGAATTGACTTTTAAAATTTAATTTATTTTACATATATGGCCATTTTGCCTTCATGAATGTCTACATACCAAGAGTGTGTAACGCCTCAGAGACAGAAGAGGATGCTGGATCCCCTGGAACTGGAGTTACAGATGGTTGTGAGCCACTCTGTGGGTGTTGGGAATCCAACCTCTCGAAGAGCAGCCAGTGCTCTTAATTGCTAAGCCTCTTCTCAGCCCAGAAATTGATTTTTGAAAATGTGTTATTTATACAAAATGAAAAGTTTTTCAACCATGAAGAACGTGCACAAAGCAACAGTTGCAAATGGAATTAATCACATTAAGCAAATAAAAACATCTTTATCATTTAGAGTGTACTCTTGGCACTGTGCTATCTCAGTTTTATTGGTTCCAGAAAATACCATTAGTAGTACACTTTGAGTTACAAATTTAACTGTGGCATTTTTTCAATTCAATTTGTTCAGCCACATTGAGGTAAGGCCATAGATTAGGCGCCGACACGGTAAATGAGAAAACAGTATCATAAAGAAGACATTCCTTTATAGAGAGAAAGAGTTAAATTGAGAAATCGCAAATTTGGTGGCAGGATAGCATGAACCTGTGAAAGACTAGAAGGATGAGTCAGTGAAAAGATTTAAGCAGCACAGGGCTCCAACAGTGGTGCTCTGCAGCCTGAGAGAGAGAGAAAAAGGCTCATATGAAGGAAATTGGGAAGTTCTGAGAAAAGAGCCCAGCAAGGGGAAAATCCACTCAACATAATTATGGCAAAAATCCTCCTCAAATCTAGTGAAATAAATGTACAGCCAAGTCCTAGAGACATTTAGAGCTCCAGAGTCTCATGGCCAGAGAAAAACCTTTCCAAAACACATTGTCATCAAGATGCCTAAAGTAAAAACAGGTTTAAAAGCTGTAAAAGAAAAATGAGACCTCTCAGTATGACAGAGACAGGAGAATAAGATCAATCCTTCAACAGAAACTCTAAAGCCAGTAAGGCATGGAAAATATACTTCAACCCCTGAAAGCAAGCACATTCCAACCAATATGACTATTTTTAGTAAAAGTAATCTTTAAAAATGGGAGAGAAAATTAAAAACTCCCACCAGCAGTGAAAAATGAACAAATGACATCGGAAGACTTGGGAATACAGCAAAGGCAATTTTAAGAGGAGATTTTGTTAAGATGTGTGTATTAAAAATATAGAAAACTCTAGTAAATAATGTTACATTTTATTTTTTATTTTATTTTTTAAATGTTCTTAATTGAAATAGAATTATGTCACTACCTCCCTTCTTCTCTCAGTTACTCACCCCCATCAAATCCCTCCCATGCCTTCCTTAGGTTGATAGTCTCTTTTTTGAATATGTATATATATATATTTCTTTGAATTTTTAGTCCTTCTGCCATGCTTCCTGAGCCATATGTGCAGGAACCGTGATATAAATATATCCCTGTGTCCAGTGTGGTTTTCTGTGATAGTCTCTATTTGTTATAAAGGTGTTTCTTCTGTGGGTCTGAGGATATGATCTAGAATGTAGTAAGAAATGATGCTCATTTGGCAAAGTGGCAATAGCAGATTCTTTAAGGCTGAGTCATGACTTCTTACAACTACAGCCATCTGATATTTGACAAAGAGGCAAACAACACACACTGGAGAAAAGATAGCACCTTCAACCAATGGTCCTGGGGAAACTAGATATTCACATACGAAAAGTGAGATTGGAAAGAGAAAGGACAACACGAGATTCGTTCTATGAAGCCATTATTGCTCTAACACTAAACTTAATATCGAACAATAACAACAACAAAAAATACTATAGACCAATTTTCACCATCAGCATACATATGGAAGTTTTTAATAAAATATTTGCAAACCAAATAAAGAAACATTGAGAGGACCATACTATATGACCCAAATTATTTTATTTTAGGGATGCAAGAATAATTCAACAGATACAAATGAATAAGTGTAAAATAAGACCTTGATAAACTTAAAGGCAGAAATCTCATGACCATATCAATTAATAGAGAAAGGTCTTATGACAATTTTTTTTTATTGGAAATCTTATTTACATTTCAGTTGTTCTCCCCTTACCCCATTCCCTCCTCCCAGGAACTCCCTATCCCATCCCCCCTCCTCCTGCTTCTATGAGGGTGTACCCTCACCTACTCCCCCAACCCCCACGCACCTCGCCTCCCCACCCTTGAATTCCCCACCCCCCACGACGTCCAGCCTTCTTGGGACCAAGGATCTCTTCTTCCATTTATATATAGCTCCCTTGTATATATATAGCTAGAGCCATGGGTTCCTCCCTAAGCTCTCCCAGGCTGATGGTTTAGACCCTGGGGGCTCTGGTTGGTTAGTATTGTTGTTCTCCTCATGGGGTCGCAAATCCTTTCAACTCCTTCAGTCTTTACTCTAACTCCTCTATTGGGAACCCCATGATCAGTTTAATGGTTAGCTGTGAGCATCTGCCTCTGAATATGTCAGACTCTTTCAGACCTCTAAGGAGACAGCTATATCAGGCTCCTGTCAGCATGTACTTCCTGACATCCACATCAACATCTACCTTTGGTGACTGCACATGGGATGGATACCCAGGTGGACTGGTCTGCAGATGGCCCCTCCTTCAGTTTCTGTCCTGCACTTTGTATCCATATTTGCTCCCTTGAGTATTTTGTTACTTCTTCTAAGAAGGACTGAAGCACGCCCCTCCCCCCCAACTTGGTCTTCATTCTTCATGAGCTTTATGTGGTCTGTGAGTTGAATCTTGGGTATTTCAAGCTTCTGGGCTAAAATCCAATAATCATTCATTTACAATAAAATCCATAAAAATCCTAGGAATGAAAGGAATACACCTCGCCACAATAAATTCTACATGATAGATGTATAGCCAACAGTGTGTTAAGTGAAATTATATTTAAATCATTTCCCCTAAAATCAGAAATGACACTTTCTTTGCTTTTATTCACTATTGTGTTTGAAATCATAGTTGGAGGAAGAACATAAAGGAAAGAAATAAGAATGATACAAATAAGAAAGGGAGAAATCAACCCCATGTGCACATGATATAATCTTATATTTGAAAGACTATACCACAAAACTCTTAGACTTGATAAACATTTTTTTGGCAAAGTAATTAGATACACTATCAACATACAAAAATAATTACATTTCTACATACTGATAGTGAACTTGAATGAGAAATAAATGAAGGAAAGAAATCCCATTTTATGAACGTAAACAGTCTGAGTACACACCCAAAGGACTCCGTTTCCTGTTATAGAGCTACCTGGTCATCCACGTTCATTGCTGTTCAAGTTGCAATAACCAGGGAACAGAAATAACCTAGATGTCCACCAACTGAGGGATGAATAATTAAATGTGTTATATGTACACAATAATATTTCTCAGTCATTAAGAAAAATGAAATGCATGGATAAATGGGTATAACTGGAAACAACCATTCTGGGTAAACTATTCAATTCCCAGAAAGACAAACATCCTATGTTTTGTCTCATTGCTGGATGCTAGCTTTGAATCTTTAAATATGTATATTTTACTTGGAATACCCATAGAGGTGGTCAGAAAATTACTAAGGGGGTCAAGGAGGAAGCTTCAAAGGAGAAGAAAAACCCTACTGAAAGTTTCTGGGCTTAGCCTTTTTCATAACTGTAGTCATTCTGACTTGGGACTTTAGTAAATGATGTTTATGGATATTGTAGATCCTGACGGAATTAAGCTCGGAGTGCAATTTGAGGTAAGAGGGATATAGAATAATGAATGACACTAAACTTTTTTCTGTGTTGTCTTATTTCCTATCCACTGCCTCAAAAAGCAAAACTAAGTAGAATTAAATACTAATGAAAAATTTCTTACCACAACTGACGGCTTTGGGGTTCTTTTAATCAACCTGTAGTGTGGTGTTTTCTTACATGATCAATAAAGCTTCCACGATATTTCAAAACACTGTGAGACTATCAGTTCTACACCTTAAGATTTGTGTGTGTGTGTGTGTGTGTCACACAGAGCTAAGATAGGAGATCAGAGGTTCCATACAACATGAATATGTTGCTCTGTGATACCCCTTTGCTTCTCTGCAATAAAATTAAACTTCTAAAACAAGAATGACATTTTTCTTTCTGACAAACAAAAAGATAACTCTACATACATGTTGCTTTCAAAATACAATTTTTTGATCTTGTTACCCTGGAGGATGGAAAGGGCCAGGGCGTTACATTCTTAACTGGATAAAAGCCTTTTGGAAATATGCCTTGCACAACAGAAGAATCTGGCTCAAAGAACATGCTCACAGAGATGGAAGGGTGCTTGTTAGAAAAGCAATATTCTTGCTCATTGTTGCTACACTTGTGTTAGAAAAAGAGTGCCCTGGTATCTCCAGCACAGATGCTTCATCACTGAAGATGAACAAATCTAAAATTATTTCCCTCTGAAATGCTACCATTTTCTGCTTGTGGTACTTAAACATTGACTTATAAAGTCCATAATGGTTAGTGATTTTTGCACACTCAAGCAATTTGCTGAAAAGTTGCAGCTAACGAGAAGTTCCTCCCCTACAGTATCTCTTCACCTTAGTTATGAAATAATGGCCATGTGTGTTGGCTAATTGGAGTTAAGAGCAGCCCAGACAAAACATGGCAAATTATTCAATGGGATTATTGGCTGAGAAATAGACACAAAAGCATAGAGGATAAATATCTGCCCAGCTCTTGTGCTGATTGGGGCTCATTGTAAAAATAAAGGTTTGCATGTGTCTTTTATCCAAGAACTAAATGGTTAAAGGCAGGGCAGAACTCTCAGAATGGGATTAATTTTCTCTGCAACAGTGCAGGTCTGTAATGCAGATCCTAGAAAGTCATACTGTGGAGAGACATGTGAGAAACGAAAGTAAGGCAGAGAAATTATCTGCACCATAGCCTGACCTGTCTACTACAGTCAGAGCTGTAAGAATGGCTATCATGAACTCAGTTTTGATTTTCTGATGTAAACACTCAGATGGATAATAGTAATAATAATAAAAATGATGATGATGTGGTGATGATAATGATAATAACAGCTCTCATGTTGGTGACAGGTCTCAATTGAAGACTCACAATAAATAGCTTTACATTTCTCAGCTCGAGAAAGGTCATTCAGAAAGAGATAGACCAGAGATTGAGAAGAAACTCAGAGACTGTGTTGTCTCACACTAATGTTATAAATTCAGAGAGATAGAGGAGTGACCCGAACCCACAGGAATGAGGATCTGGGACAGTAAGGTGTCCAGTGGGAGAGCTGGGGGCTGAGAAATAAAGAAGAGATAAAGAAGACAAAAATCAATAGCTTTGGGACTAGGGGGTCTTGCATAAGTTGATGACTTATTCCGAGCAACCTTGTTAAGAAGTACAACATCAGATACACTATTAACTAGGGGAAAATGGCCAAGGTCAAGAGAGAGCTAAATCAGATAATATTGGCAAACAGAACCTGGGATGCCTTAGACATGGCTGCCTTAGTACTGATAGCCCAGGGGGAAGGGTCGAGTCCCCAGAAACCACAACCTTGACTCCTTTGATGCACTGGCTTCAGTTTCAGACGAGCTTTGCTGTCTGTCCATTCCTGGACAAGAGACACAGAATGACTCTCCCTTTGTCCTTTCATCAGGACCGCTGAGAGAGTCTTGGGTTGGTCTGGCTCTCCACAGAGGAGGAACAACCAATTGTGTCATTGATTACATGGACTGGCTTATTAATATAAAAAAAATGAGCCATCAGATGAGGTAGATCTTTTGATCTTCCCCATTTAGAACTGTGAAAGTTGTTTCGCAACTTATAACTTACATACGACACCTTACAAAAACCAGGTTAATTATTTTCCTGTTGCAAAGGAGCCTTCATACAAAGAACTCACAAAAGAAGAATTCCTGCTTTATCTGTGTCTCAGGGATGTCAGGAAACTGACTTAGCCATCCTGGGCCCCATCCCTTCCCAGTACGCCTGGCACTGCGGGTTACTGTCAGAATGTGCGTCTCCTTGTCTGTAGAACATTTCTATAAAGGCTTTCATTAATTTGGTGTTCTCATGGTGCTTTTATTTTCTGAAACCTTGAAAATGTTCAGAAACTATAACAACCACGATCACATTTACAACATACTTTTGACAGTTTTAGCATTTTCCAATTCAGTATTGCCTCCCAAAAGACAGGGAAAACTTTGTAATGATGATTTACAAGAGCTCTGTGAACTCTGTACCTGGCAAAAGGCAGCACAGAACATGACTCTTCTGAAAGCACAATAACCAGAAGGGATGAAAGTTCAAGTTTGTAGCTTATATGGTCCTTCTTTTTGATTCATTAAAAAGAACAGGAGCTGTACCCATTCCTTTTCCATTCTGGAAGAACTAAGTCAGGATGACTGTGGTGATGATAACCAAGTGCTTTAGAATTGTATCATTCTCCCACCTTCCATTTTACTAGCTTTCTTTGAGAGATCTAATTAAGTAGAATATATTTTTCCTTCAAAGCTGTTGGGAGGTGATTTCTACTCATGTTTCCTAAGATTATAAACGTAATAGATCCATGTAATTTATGTGGCATGTGTATTTGACTGTTTTTTTAGTAATCTAAGGTTTTATCATGCAAAGAACTTGAAGTTAATTTTATTTTTCTTTTCTACATATGAAAATACCTGGTTAGTACATACCAAGATTACCATGCAACAATAATTGGTCTTGTTTAATATCTTTTTGAAAATTTGTAGTATATTATTCAGTGAATATAACTATTTTATGCTTAATATACTAACTAGCAAATGATTACTACTTATGTATTTTAAATGCCTACAAAAATAAACTCTTCAAGAAAACATGAAAATCTAGTGATATTTATTTACTTAAAGTAGAGATAACATTTAGCCAATGATTCGTATACCACAAGTTATTTTATCAACAATTTCAACTTCATTCCTGATTTCTTTTATCAACAATAATTTCAATTAAAGCACAACCATTAATATTTACTTTTGCAAAGATGGCTAGTGAGCTTATGGCTATTATGATTAATTCTAATTATTCATAGTAGTAAAACTAGGTCAGCCTTACATGTGTCAAATTAGATTTATTACTGTGATATTCACACAGGAGGATAAAGCAAATAATTAAGAAAATGAATCTGGAGTGTGTAGAACTTGCTTCTTTGAGTAAAAAAAAAAAGGTACATTTGGATATGACATATGTATAGGTAGTAATCACATTGTTTATTGATATTGTCATAAGACTAGTAAGTCAATAAGAACTAAGGTTGAAGTCTTGAGAATGAAACTCACTAATGAGACAAAATGTGAAACCTGAGAGAGAGGGAGAAGGTTATGTGCTCTGTAATCTGAAATTCAGGAATCCCTGAGATAAGGCTTAAAGCTATTGATTAATTTTTGATTGAGTGCCTGTCACCAGAGTAGGTGATAAGATTCAGAGATTATCCCAAAATTATTAGCTATCTCAAGAAGGTAACAGCCTAAAGGGTTAGTGAGACAGTGTCCTATGCATAAAGCCGACGTTGCAGATTGAGATGAGATAAGATAAGCCTGTCTTGCAGCAGAGAGCTAGTTGAGGATATAAAACACTTTGCTGATAAATCATTTCTTAAGTTGAGGTTTAAGAACAGAGAACAAATGGGTGAAGGTGCATGGTAGAGGGAAAGGCATTCTGGGTGAAAAAGAAACTTAGGTCAAGATCTTTGTGTAAATGATTCGCATTGTGTCAATGACTGATCATTGTGGAGGGCACAGAGAAACTGCTGAGGGACAGACATGGGCCAGATCAGTGAGTGCTTTGGTCAGATTAGACATTCTGATATGCAATCACAATAAGTTATATGCTCTTCAAACAGGCAGTTTCAGCAAAGGCAACCAAAACCTAGGCTGGGCTTATGGGAAGAAACACACATGCACATGAGAGTTTTGTGACAAAATCAAGAAGCATGTAAGAGAGGGAGCGGTTAGATCCTGAAAACTATCTATGGATTTGGCCACATGGTGTTGTCATCCTCTGTCACAATGAAGGGGCAAGAGCAAGAGTGGGATTGAGAATCACACGTTCCATTGTTTAATATTCAGGTAAGGAAACTATATCATAGACATCACCCTTTCCAGAAATCTACAATCTCAATAGTATGGAGGGACAAATAGGAATATTTGGAAAATCGTGTTCAGCTGCTAAATGTCTGAGGGTCAAATTGCATGCCAACCAACTGAAAATCTTTCTTGGATATGTCATCCTTCCCTCCTCAGTCTCTTTGTTTAAGGATGTCTGTTTTGTTCTTTCTTCCTCCTACAAAACACTGGGGTTAACTGCCTCTTTCACCTTCTAGCTTAGCACAACCCATTAGTCCCACAGAGTATAACACTCTGTCAATGGTTAGGATCCCCTGCTCCTCCATTTACCTGAGAAGATAGTTTTGTGATCTTATTTGGCTATTAGGACTTCAGGAACTTAGTAAAAGTTCTTATTTTCTAGAAATTTCACTAAGAAGTTTCTTTAGGGGATTTATGCTGTGGAAGAAAACCATTGTTCTGCCATGTCCTTCCCCAAACCAAAACGTATGGGGCTACAAATGTACACCAAAACTAAAACTCAGCAATGTCTTATCTATGCATACTATTAGCTGCTACTCACTTGTTAGTTGCTTAGAAGAAGCAGTGGAGCAGAATTAAACAGGCGTTTGAGTTGTGAGTGATTACAGGGTTGAAGTAAAGCAGGGAGATATAGCAAAGTACAGAGTTCTTGATAGTAAATTTCATTTTAATTGAAATGAGTAGCATGTGGGAACAAGCCATAAGAAGATAAAAATTAAACCCTCTCAGGAAGGCCAGGGAGTCAATATAAAGTCTGTAAATCACAAATTATTTTCTGAAATGAAGGTCAGTATATTAAAAGAATAAGAAATGAGGGAAGGAATACTGTGAGTTGGAACCACATGGGGAAGGGTCACATAAATTGTATAGAATTTATTGAGTTAAGCAGACGTTTGGATGTTTATAGGTCCATTGGGAACTAGTATAGGATTTTGTTTGGGAGCAGCAAGCTGTGTTTCATTTGTTGCTGGCAAAGACAGAGCAGAGATGGAAGGAATGGCCAACTAATGACTGGCCCAACTTGAGACCAATTTCATGGGCAAGAACCAATCCCTGTAACTATTAATGATACTCTGTTATGCTTACAGACTGGAGCCTAGCATAACTGTCCTCTGAGAGGCTCCACCCAGCAGCCAATGGAACGAGATGCAGAGACCCATAACCAAACATTAGATGGAGCTTAGGAAGTCCAGGACTCTATAGAAAGACCAACAGAGTCAACTAACCTGGTACATTGGAGGCTCCTAGAGACTGAACCACAGCCAAAGAGCAAGTATGGGCTGGACCAAGTCCCCCAGCAAATATGTAGCAGAAGTGTAGCTTGGACTTCATGCTGGTTCCCCAACAACTGGAGTGGAGGCTGTCCCTGAATCTATTTCCTGTCAGTGGATCCCATTCCCCTAACTGGGCTGCCTTGTCTGGCCTCAGTGGGAAAGGATGCACCTGGCCCTGTAATTACTTGATGTGTGGGGGTGGGGTGATACCTAGAGGTGTCCCCCATTCTCAGATGAGAAAGGCTGGGATTAGTGTGGGAAAGATCTGTGTGAGTGGGTACTGGAAGGAGAGGGGCTGATATTGGTGTAATGTGAATAAATAACTAAATTAATAAAAAATAAATAAAAGCCAGTACAAGCTACTATGAGGTAAACGGACTGTGGGGGAACATTGATCCACCTGAATGGTTAAAATTGACCATTTCCTGAAGTGGAGGGAGAAAAGTCTCTGACTGTGTTGTTCACTTTCATGGTGTAAGTTATAGGAAAAGAATTCTCTCTCTATGTAGAAAGAAAAAAAGGAAGGAAGGAAGGAAGGAAGGAAGAAAGAAAGAAAGAAAGAAAGAAAGAAAGAAAGAGAAAGAGAAAGAAACACATGAGCAAAGCAAAAGTAACCTGTGAAGGCAATTTACTTTTGTAAAAAGGGGGTGCTGCAACCCAAGCAGGACTGTAAGCACACAGAGCAGGAAATGCCACTAGGCTTTCATCACTGTACAAAAAATACTGTTTTCTCATTGGTTAGGCCTCACTCCATGAAGGAACTAAGCGGGGTAAAAAGTTCCAGGAAAGTAGGAAGGCCTTTGTGTAGACAAAAGTTTTCCAGAATGGGGGAGATTAAAAGATTTTCATAAAATGTTTTACCAAGTGGGGATTAAATAACTTGAATCTTTTTGCATAGAAACTTTTGCAAGACCAGGAAGGTTATGGAATATTGACACTGTGGCTAAGGAGACTGAAAGTCAGGCGTGGAAAGAATTGTTAACAAAAGTAAGATTTATGCTAATCATTGTCCCAAGTCCCAAATGACAATGTCTAAATTTAACAATTTGTTCCCATGAGTTTGTGTGGACCAGTCAGAGCACAAATGCTTATAAAGATAATGTAACCTTCTTAGAAAAGTAGACTCTGTCTGGGAGCAGGAGTATAATCAATTCCCTGTCTCTTTCTCTCCATCTGATTGCTGCTGCTGGGATCTGTGTATTCTGGGTGACTGAGACAAACCCCTGACCTCTGGAAGCCTCTAGGAACCAGAGAGCTAGATCATCTGGAAAACAAGGGAAGTGGGGTCTAGAGGAGGTTTGGGGTGCTCACAGAACAGGAGTCCCCTCCCCCCAAAAACCTAGGATGGTCATGGCTGGGTCCACAGTGTGTCTTCCATAGTGGGTTTACTCTGGATCTAAGCCAGAGTAAGATGTCTAGGGGATGTCCAGCGCTCAGGCTCCTGTGGTCATACAGGGACTGCATTTTTGACAAATGAGTCAAAATGTTAGATAAGGTAATAACGATTTGGAGGAAAGGGATCAGATTACGTTTTATGCTGACCACTTTCAAAGTTATGATTTTAAACATTTGATAATTTTGAAAGTGGGCAGCATAAAATACGTAAAATTAATCTCCTCTGCTTTCAGAATAAACGAGAGACCTGAGGTTTTATTCTCAACAGGTTAGTGCAGAGATGTCTCAAAACACAAATTCAATTATGGGATGTCACAGCTGTCTCCAGTTTTCTATTTACTACGAGTTTTTTTTTTTTTTTTTTTTTAAATGAGATGTCAATCATTGAGGTGGCAGAATCTTGTCCAGTCAGAAAGTCTTTACTGTAGTAACATCTGCTTGTGTGGTTGTCTTACATCAGTAGATCATCATGGGTAGGGCATCCTCAGACTCTGGTGTCAACTATCTGTAATGGTATCCAATGATACACGTTTAAGTCTGTCTTTCTTAGAGTTTTCTGAGCAGGTAGTCAATCATTCATGCCATCAATGACTATTCAATTCCCTCAGCATCTCTTAACTTTTTAAGTTAGCTTAGAAACAAGATGCTCTACTTCTCTTGGGCACACAGGAACCTAATCTTTGTGGATGGTTTTCATGTCCTTTGCCTTTGAGGTACTTATAAAGAGTACAGGAGCCAGTTATAGAACTTAGTGGTCTGCTAAGTTCATATATTTTGAAGGCACAAGGATGATAGATGAATGAGTAATTAAAGTACTAACAACCACCAAAGAATACTTGGCTCTGGATTTGTGACAGCTCAACAATCCACTATCATGAATCTTTAACCAGCCAACTGCCCTAGTTGACACTTTAATATTAGGGACTTTTAACATTAGTCCCTTTTATCTGGAAACAATTTCCTAACAGGTAAATGCATTTTATACATGTCTTTCAGTGTATACATTACTGTTAAAAAGTGAATACATGAGTAAAAATAGCTAAACAAAACAAAAGACCAAAAAACACTATCTGATTGGTTAAATGTCAGTGAAGAAGGAATTCTTGAAAAGGAATTCAAGACAACTTATAATGTGTCAAGTAACCTCACGTTGCTGGCCAGTTAGAAAAGTATTTTCCATTTACCACAGAACATGTGCCCATGATTAACACCCTGGATCCTTCCCTTTGCTCAAGGATCACATGTAGCTTCCATGAAAACTGTTCTTCATCTCTACGAAAATTATCATTGCATTTCATCCTAAACATAGAAAGTTTATGATGACATTTGTTTGCCCTAAATTCTTACTCTCACACAATTCTGTGCAAAATTATAATATGATCTTCAAAACTTCTAGCAAGCAAAAAATGGGTGCCAGTTAGACTTTATGATTTTGCAATCCCGAGCCAATGTTTGATTCTGTGTTGGAATTGTTGTAGGCTATCTAAGCCACTCCACCTCTCCTTTCACTTCAGTATAGTCAGCTGCAGATTCCCTTGGCAGACACATTATTTTGTCATAACCAGAGCCCTGATAAGACCTTTCTATGCCCAGATACTATGAAGGCTTAAATCAGAATACTCCTAGGCCAAGATTTTCAGAGCTCTTTCATGTTATACGTCAGAATCTAGGCTCCTTTTCTAAACTCGAAAACTTCCAGTTCTCAAACTGCTTATTCTGAAGAACAACAATTAGACAAACGTGATAACCTTCAAAGAGTTTATTGACTAGTGCTACTTTGAATGCATCTTCCTTGTTAAGTGTTGCCTATTTAACCCTAGATTTCTATTCTGAATCTCTCTTCTCATTGTATCCTTTCTTGCAGCCAAGTCCTTGGTGCAGAATTGCTATACTACAAACGCTGATTAAAACAATGGATGCCAAGAGTAGAGACACTTGAGATGCTTATCACCCAAATGGATCTAAACTAAGGTACCTGTGTCTATAACCAGCATAGGCAAAATATAATGATAGTAATGAGAAATTTTAAAGAGGTAGTGTCCTTTACTTGGTCTCCTTTCTGCTGCTATGATGAAACGGTCTGACTAAAGCCATGTAAAGAAGAAAGCTTTTATTCAGCTTACAGTTCCAAGCTGCAGTCAAACTCTGCAGGAGAGAAAGGTTACAGGAACTTGAAGCAACGGGGTAACATCATATTCACAGCTGAGCGCAGAGGGCCGTGAGTCAGGGCATGGTCTCCTGCTCAGCTTGCTCTCTGCTCGTCCACTAGCTTCCATTCTAAGAAGTAAGGACAGCCTTATCAGGGTGGATCTTCCCACCTCACTCAATCCAGTTAAGAAGCTCCTCATAAATATGCCCAAAAGCTTCTCTCTCATTTTGATTCTAGATTGTGTCAAGCTGCCAAGAATAACAATCCATTGTAAATGTTACATCTAAATGACCAACAATCCTCACCCATTTGGAAGGAATTTTTATCTGGAGTTAAATTTGAAGTGATTTACTTTCACTTTTTTTTTTTGTTTTGATTCGGAAGTACTAAATGAGTGCTGTACTTTAATGTTTTAAATTTTGCTACATTTATTTATCTGTATGTGTGTGTATGCGTGTGGGAACCAGAAGACGACCTGCCAAGAGATTTTCTCATCTAACCATGAGCGTTCCCAGAGTCAAACTCAGGTTCTGAGAGGCTCAGCAGCAGGTATATTTATCCAATGGACCATCTCCCCAGCCAAAACTTGATATTTGAAAAGTTTCTTTCCCTCTTCCTCACCATACCCTGCACAAGTTTGGGTTTCGCATAAATGATAGCAACTCCAAAAAGGAACAAATTGCAATCCTCTGAAGACATTCACTGGGGTAAAGATACCGTGTTGGTACTGAAGGAAACAGAGCCAAGACCTTCTGCAGACTTCATACTAACAACATTTACATAACTAAATACAGGAGGGACCTCGTTAAAAGTCGGTGGGAATCAGAGCGAAAGTCTGTCTGCGATTGCCATTTCCCTAACCAGGAATTACTGAGACTCCAGCTGTGGGAAGCTAAGCCATTGTCTGAAGACAATGGCTTTTTTATCCTTTTCTCAAGACGGGGTGGAGGGAGATAGATCGACAGACAGACAGAGACAGAGACAGACAGAGTGAGACAGAGACGTGTAGAATTTAGACTGTAATTGTATTATTCTCTTCTATCTTGATTGAGGTCTTGCTTTTGTTGCTCTTTCTAATGAAGATGCAACAGAGATGAGTTTCAGCACTTATATGGTTTGAAAAGAAAGCATTCAACTAGTTGTGGCTCTCCTGCCAGGTTCCCAGGACTTTCTCTGTATTTGTGGAGCAGGCTGAGCAGTGCCCAGCCACTCAGGGCTGAAGATGGTCCATCTGACCTGCCAGAAAGGCCTTCAGGAAGACTGCTTCACAAACCCTCGCCCTTATAGGGACAATTTTCAAAGCACTTTTCATTTCAGAAATTTTCAGTCTTGAGTTTGAGGTGACAGGGGTGGGTAGGGCAGTTAGAAAGGGGTCAAGGACCCAGACACTAAGCAGAGCTTCCATTTAGAGAGTGGTCTTAATATTTTATAAATATTTAAGATTTTTCTGTTGGGTTTGGAAAAATGCTCCTTAAATTAATGGTACATTTATTCAAACACATAAATGAATCTTTAATGACACAACAAGGTAGGTTATTGTTTTCCAAAAAGGTAAAGGGCAAATGTGGGGAGAGGCAGGCCTTCCTAGTATGATGAAGAAGTCCTTTGTAGGGTTGGTATAGAGGATACCTTTGCCATGTCTGTTGATGGTGTCACATAGGCACATATATTAAGATGTCAGTTTTGTAGGTTTGAATATCTGCACTTATCACATGTGGGTCATACCACTGATGCACCGGTTGCATTAAACAGTTATAATAAGCAACATTGGGCATAGAATAAAATAATGTTGTCTATTTTCTTTTGCTGTTGAAACTAGGGTCTTAGGCTTTTTAGGAAAGTGCCTTACCACAGAGCTATATCCCCTACCCTCTTTTATTTATTTATTTTTCTTTTAGACAAGGTCTCATTAAGTTCCATAGCTGGTCTGAACTAACTTTGTAAGTCAAGTAGACCTTGACCTTGCTGCCTTCTGTCTTAGCCTCTTCAAAAACTGGGATTACAGGTCTATACATCCAGAACCGGCTAGTACATTCAATATTTATATAAAAACTAAGAGATTTGAATCAAGAGGTCTCACAGTGAAAGACACAGCTGAGCACCTGCCCTCTCTCCTGCCGTGACAACAGCCTGCCTTATAGACAAGTCAGTAATTCACAAACAAGCTGATCTGGTGCTCACAATCTTCTCAATCCCTCAGGCTCTATGTATGAATAAGAAATTTCAGCTACATTTGATTTTTTAAGTTACCTTTGCACTTACTGTTCACCAACCCCCCATTTGTAAGAATATTGTGTTTTTGTATCTGTACTGTCTGGTTTTGTGTCAACTTCACAAGCGTTATCACAGAGAACGGAGCCTCCCTTGAGGAAATGCCTCCATGAGATCCAGCTGTAAGGCATTTTCTCAATTAGTGATCAAGGTTGGCAGGGTCCATTATAGGTGGTGCCATCCTTGGGTTGGTGGTTTTGGGTTCTATAAGAAAGCAAGCTGAGCAAGCCAGGGGAAGCAAGCCAGTAAGTAACATCCCTCCATGACCTCTGCATCAGCTCCTGCTTCCTGACCTGCTTGAGTTCCAGTCCTGACTTCCTTTGGTGATGAACAGCAATGTGGAAATGTAAGCTGAATAAACCCTTTCCTCCCCAACTTGCTTCTTGGTCATGATGTTTGCAGGAATAGAAACCCAGACTAAAGTAGTATCTGAACACTGGAATTTTCTGCTCATGAAAATATTAAATATTGGAACAGCATTGACACTCAGACTGGTTAAAATCTATTGGTGTGAAGTTCATTTGTAAATTAAGTTTCTATGATAATTGTGCAGTTAGTGTGGCAGGAGAAGTCACGCCTCATGGAGATGCTAAGCAGTATCGAGGTGTGAACATCATGATTATGTTTCTTGATACCATGATGGCGTGTTTATTTTGACAGTGCTGATCAGACACATGAATAAGATACGCATCATATACAAATAGGAACAGAAACATGTTATTTCTTCAGTCCGACAAACAGTAACCATAGCAGCAACTCCAACATCTGAGCACCTTCTATCCCCAATCCCTATTGGATAATACATTTTCATTTTTGTATTCTGTGTCCCAACTGTGGCTCTCTATTGGCTAGATTTTTGTAATATTCACTCCCTTCCTAGGCATCACGAGGACATTTGAATTATTCAGATTTATAATAGAGTAATCCAGATATTTATGGGTATGTGCTACAAAGTTGATGTTTGAATGAAGAGAAATCACTACTTCAGATAAAGAAGCCACTGTTGATGAGAGAGAATGGCGGAAGGGACTGTGAAGGGAATATGTGACTCTCATATCAAAAGTTCCAGAATAATTTTCAATTACTTCCTTATGTCTTCTTATGAAGAGCTTTGCAATCCAATACCTTTATGTCATCAGTAATAAAATTCTTGCTGTGTTCACCTCTGCATTTGCACTATTACACAATTATAATTAAGAATATATTTGGCCATTTAAAATATCAATCACAATCAAGAGCAAAGCTCATTGGAGTTAGCCTTGGAATTCAGTCATATTAAGAATCTTACTTGACTTCAGGTTTCTAAAACAAGTATTTGCATAGTGATTTGAAACAAACCTAAACAGTCATTCAACTTTATTCTTTTGCCTTGTATTCAATTTGGAGATAATTAAAGCTCTAAAAGTCATTCTGAGTTGCACTATAAGATTAATGTCTGACAAAGACTCAAGTGAATTTTGTTTTATGAATGGTGTTAGCCCACCCCAAATACCCTAAGATGACTATTCTAAATAAATGACATTTTGATAAATCTGAAGAAGAAAATAACTTACTTAGTCTTTCTTGGGATAACATTTGAAGATCTGTACAATAAAGAAAGACATGGAAAGCAAGAAAAGTAGACATTTTCATACTTTTTGAAGTTATCAGTCACTGGATAACAGTAGCACAGCTATAATTAAAGTCACTTGAGCAGGGAAGCCAAGAAATACAGCTCTACAAAACTGGAGGTAAGCAGGCTCTGTAAATGTGCCAGTAAGATAAAGCAATGGCCCCTGCTTATGAACCACATGATTGCTCAGCTATCAAAAGCGGCACCAAAGTCCTTACAAAGGCCTTGGATAATTGCCTCAGTGAGAGAGGACGTACCTAATCCCTAGAGACTTCATGCCACAGGGAAGGGGGATGCTGGGAGCATCAAGTGAGGTAGGGGGTGGGTGGGTTGGGGAGCACCCTCTCAGAGGCAAAGGGGAGGGGGGATGGGATGAAGAGTTCTGGGAGAAGGGCTGGGAAAGGGGACAACATTTGGAATGTAAATAAATAAAATAATTTAATAAAAAAGTGTGGATCTAAAAACAATGTCAAAAATAAAATTATATATATACACACACATGCACATTCATAAAGAGAAATTGAACTTTAAAAGCAAAACTATCCTCAGAATCTTAAAGAAATGTGAATGGTATTCAGCAAAAATGGTATCTGAGCCACAATGGTATTCTGAAGCACACAGTGGTATTCTGAAGCACACATGTTTCTGAGGACAGTGTATTCAAGCACACAATGGTATTCTGAAGCACACAGTGGTATTCCCATTCTGAAGCACACAATGGTATTCTGAAGCACACAGTGGTATTCTGAAGCACACAGTGGTATTCTGAAGCACACAGTGGTATTCGAAGCACACAGTGGTATTCGAAGCACACATGGTATCTGAAGCACACAGTGGTATTCCAAGCACACATGGTATTCGAAGCACACAGTGGTATTCTGAAGCACACATGGTATTCCGAAGCACACAGTGGTATTCCGAAGCACACAAATGGTATTCCGAAGCACACAATGGTATTCCGAAGCACACAGTGGTATTCCGAAGCACACAGTGGTATTCCGAAGCACACAGTGGTATTCCGAAGCACACAGTGGTATTCTGAAGCACACAGTGGTATTCTGAAGCACACAGTGGTATTCTGAAGCACACAGTGGTATTCTGAAGCACACAGTGGTATTCTGAAGCACACAGTGGTATTCTGAAGCACACAGTGGTATTCTGAAGCACACAGTGGTATTCAGAAGCACACAGTGGTATTCAGAAGTGTCGCGTCCGCCTTGGCCCGCAAGTAAGACGCGACACGGTCGGATCCTTCTCAGTCAGCTTTATTCCAGGAACGACTCTTGACATAGGGATGGGGAACTGGACGGGGGACCTGGACCAGGAAGGGAAGGGAAGGGCCTGGACCCCAAGCAGCAGAAAGGAGCTGCTTATATAACTGCCCTAGGCGGACTGGGTGATGTGTCCTCCCAGGATAGGTTAAGCTGCCAATACCTTATTAGCATAAGCCCGCTCAGAAGGGGCACGAGGCCGACGCATGCTCAAAGGACTTGTTTACCAGTTTCTGAGCTGGCCACTCTGGAAGCCAGCTGCTTACATTGTCAGGTGCTGGTCATACGACTTTACAACTGTAAACACGGCTGCCTACACAGAAGCACACAGTGGTATTCCGAAGCACACAGTGGTATTCCGAAGCACACAGTGGTATTCCGAAGCACACAGTGGTATTCCGAAGCACACAGTGGTATTCCGAAGCACACAGTGGTATTCCGAAGCACACAGTGTATTCTGAAGCACACAGTGGTATTCTGAAGCACACAATGGTATTCTGAAGCACACAGTGGTATTCTGAAGCACACAATGGTATTCTGAAGCACACAATGGTATTCTGAAGCACACAGTGGTATCTGAAGCACACATGGTATTCCGAAGCACACAGTGGTATTCCGAAGCACACAATGGTATTCCAAAGCACACAGTGGTATTCTGAAGCACACAGTGGTATTCTGAAGCACACAATGGTATTCTGAAGCACACAGTGGTATTCTGAAGCACACAGTGGTATTCTGAAGCACACAGTGGTATTCTGAAGCACACAATGGTATTCCGAAGGACACAGTGGTATTCCAAAGCACACAATGGTATTCAGAAGCACACAGTGGTATTCTGAAGCACACAATGGTATTCTGAAGCACACAGTGGTATTCTGAAGCACACAGTGGTATTCTGAAGCACACAATGGTATTCTGAAGCACACAGTGGTATTCCAAAGCACACAATGGTATTCAGAAGCACACAGTGGTATTCTGAAGCACACATGGTATTCTGAAGCACACAGTGGTATTCTGAAGCACACAGTGGTATTCTGAAGCACACAGTGGTATTCTGAAGCACACAGTGGTATTCTGAAGCACACAGTGGTATTCTGAAGCACACAGTGGTATTCAGAAGCACACAGTGGTATTCAGAAGTGTCGCGTCCGCCTTGGCCCGCAAGTAAGACGCGACACGGTCGGATCCTTCTCAGTCAGCTTTATTCCAGGAACGACTCTTGACATAGGGATGGGGAACTGGACGGGGGACCTGGACCAGGAAGGGAAGGGAAGGGCCTGGACCCCAAGCAGCAGAAAGGAGCTGCTTATATAACTGCCCTAGGCGGACTGGGTGATGTGTCCTCCCAGGATAGGTTAAGCTGCCAATACCTTATTAGCATAAGCCCGCTCAGAAGGGGCACGAGGCCGACGCATGCTCAAAGGACTTGTTTACCAGTTTCTGAGCTGGCCACTCTGGAAGCCAGCTGCTTACATTGTCAGGTGCTGGTCATACGACTTTACAACTGTAAACACGGCTGCCTACACAGAAGCACACAGTGGTATTCCGAAGCACACAGTGGTATTCCGAAGCACACAGTGGTATTCCGAAGCACACAGTGGTATTCCGAAGCACACAGTGGTATTCCGAAGCACACAGTGGTATTCCGAAGCACACAGTGGTATTCCGAAGCACACAGTGGTATTCCGAAGCACACAGTGGTATTCCGAAGCACACAGTGGTATTCCGAAGCACACAGTGGTATTCTGAAGCACACAATGGTATTCAGAAGCACACAGTGCTATTCTGAAGCACATGAATTTGTAATAGTCATTTTCTACAAGTGATTTTTTTTTTAAAATGATGTTCTTTACTATGGTTGTTTCTTTAACCCAAGGGTTCTAGTTGCTAGAATAAACCTGAAAGGGAGAATTCGAGACAACAACAAAATTTATTTTCATTACTAAGAAGAGAAAACTGAGGCCTAAAAAAGAATAGTTTACACATTGTGGACATAAAACCACAGCTCTCATCTTAAAGGGACTACGAGATAGTTTATTCTGGGACTATTTTGAGTGACCACGTCTAGGGAAACAGATTTATGTTACCCCAAATTTGCTGTTGAACATGGGAGAAGTTTCATACAATATTATAGTTTTGCAGAACAAAGAAAGGCATAAATCAAGGCAAGCTGAAAAATACACTAGTGGGTACAACAGAGAGGCAGGTAAATTAAGATGTGAAAGCTTTTCTATATGTTCAAGATGCCCTAGGAGGACATTCTTAATTTTTGTATCGGTGAAAGCTAGTGGTCGGGTAAGTGAATAGATTCCAGGACATTTCTATCTATTAGTCACAAGATGCTACTTCAGACACAGATGTGGACAGGGAACTTTCAGAGGTTTAATAGTCTCTAAATTGAATACAAAGCAAAAGAATAAAGGTAAACAACTGCTTAGGTTTGTTTCAAATCACTATGCAAATACTTTTTAGATGGCTGAAGTCAACTAAGATTTGTAATATAACTGAACACCGAGGTCAACTCCAATGAGCTCTGCTCTTGATTGAAACTGCTATTCTAAATGACCAAATGTTGTACTTTTAATTATAATTGTTTAATAGTGCCAATGCAGAGGTGAATACAGCAAGAATTTTATTACTGATGACATAAAGTTATCGGATTACAAAGCTCTTCATAAGAAGACATAGGGAAATAGGTGAAAATTGTTCTGGGACTTCTGATATGAGCACCACATAAGAGAGACCTAGCTCTGGAGTGCTAGAACTAGCTCAAGATAGGATGATTAGCCTCTGGGCCTCCAATATCCCAATCTCTCCACGCCACTGAAATCCTGTCAATCTGTCTGTGCAGATACAACTTCTTTTCAGTTTTCCTTTATAACATGCAGTTAATATCAAACTCAGATCTGGACTCCTGGGATGACTTCAAGCTAATGGTTTTTAGCTTCCCCACTTTGACATAGAGTCAGAATAATTCGGCAAGCAGAAGGTTAACAGCCGTAGAAAGCCTCAGAAGGGAGATGTTTTCACTGAAATAGTGATTGCTGTTCTCGTTGGAATGGTGAAGTTCCCCAAACGTGTTTCACACAGGCACAGCTAATCAGAATAAACTGGAAGCACTGTAATTTCAGGTGACAGAGAGAAGCCAGCAAACCTCAGAAGAGGTGCTTCCTGGGACACCAGATCCATTCTTCTCTTGAAAATCATCTATCTACACAGACATTTTTGGCAATTGTGTGAAACAGCATGAAAGAAAATCTTTCACTCAAAACAAAGTTGCCCGAATAAAGCCAGAAGGGGTCTTTCATGACGAAGCAAAAGCAGGGGAGCTTTGACCCCTTTTTGGCACAGTGGTCGGATGGAGTTGGTTTCACTGCCAGAGTTCATGCTGAGTTGGTTAGTTCCAGAGAGACGAGAGAAAAGGTAGGTTTGTGTGCACCAATTCTCTCTTTCATTAAATATATCTGAGAAACCATCTTCTTTGTGCGCCCCTGTAGGGAATGTTCTACCATCTATCCTGAGACAAACTTACAACTTTTTCACTCGTTGTGACAATGGAATGTGGAGCCCAAAGGGGCTTATTAAAGGTAGCATTTTGAGTGACCGCGCCCAGAAAAACAGATTTAGGTTATCCAAAATTCCCTGTTCAGCATGGGCACATCAACTTCACAAGGTAGGTGCCTTTTTAAAACACCGGCTCATGGATCCTTTGGTATGTGCAGCTTTCTCACTGTCCTGAATGGTGGTTTGTTTCTCATCAAGGTTTTGTAGCAAATTGGTTGCTACAAAAGGTACATACTTCCAAAGACTACTAAAACTTTAGTGAAATGTGCTTACAGTTTTCACTAAGCTTAATTTTATTAAGAATAAAGGGTACAAAAGATGATAATGTAACAAGCCTGGCAGAAAGGAAGACATGTTTGTCTCTCAATCTGATTATCAGGCTGTTGAAACAATGGGCCCCAAAGAAATGAAAATTTCTTCAGGAATCTCATGTTGGATAAAAGGAAAGTCCCTAGCCATCAGAAAAACTTGTCTCCCAAAAAGAGATTTCAGACAGTTCTAATAACTTGTCTGACCATCTTACAGGATGAGACTGAAGCCCTGATAATGATGGGTCAGTGGTGGGTGGGACCACGTCTTGATCAGGACTGCTTATATGTGCATATATATCCTCAGCCCACTATTTAAATGTTATCTCACTTCAAGATCCCTAAGATAGACTTTATGTGTTTGCTGGGTTTCTTCATGTCTCTTCCTAATGTGAACACATTGAATAACTCTCCCTTTTGTGCTTTCCATTTTGAAATTGGCTCTTTTAATTGGCTAATTAATTTATGATGTTCTTTGTTTTATAAAACTGTAAGACTTCATGAAACTGCTTCCATGTTGGATGGAGTAACCTAATTCTGTGTTTCTGGGCCATGGTCACTCCATATGGCTCAGGAATAAATTATCTCTTGTTCCCTTTAAGGTGACAGCTGTGTAGTTTGGGTTTTGTTTGTTTGTTTGTTTTTTTGTTTTTGCACATTCTTTTTCATTGACAACAGAAATGCTACACACCATGAACCCATGAAGCATGACCCGCCCCCAGAGAATAAGAACTAGCAGTTTTGTAGTCCTCCAGCCTACCAAACATGGCATTGGAGGTAGTGGCAAGGAACCATGTCTAGAGGCATTTTTCTTCCTTGAGTTTTGAGAGTTTCTATATTAGTTCAGGCAAGTATCGCTGATATGTTGGTTGAGGAGATGTTAAGGCACACACAAGGAGTCTGTTTAGCTATAGTAACTCCGTCCTCTGTGTGCTGACTTCACATCAGCCTTCCAGCCAATATTTTACAAAGGCATAAAATATGCCTGTGATGCTGACATCTGTCTCACTCCTGTTGAGTATACTGTTGCTCCTCTGTGGTGTGTCCTCAGGTGTCCTTTAACCATTCAAGCCTCCTGCAATAGATTATAACACGGCTGTCAAGTATGTATGTAGTCCTGCCAAACTTTGAAGCAAAGCAGGTTAGTAGGAATGATACTTGGGTCTTACTTGTACACTAGTCTGTTTATTACTTCTTGACAGAATTTTACTGTTTGTGTTAGTAAGAAGATAATTTGAGATTTATACTTTTTTTTCACATAGGTGATACTTTACAGCTTTTCAGCTAGATACAAATGTGAGAAGACATGACCTTTTTCTAATTCATAAACTGGTGTGCTGTGTAAGAACATGGATTTATAGACTCTCACAACGAGCTTTCTGTGTATGCTTCCCTTTCAAGTTACATTTCATTTTAGTACATATGTTCCGGACTTATGTTTGCAATAGAAAGAGCACAAAATACACAAAACCTCAACTGCTTAAAATAAAATCTGAAATTATCTCATAATCCTCTAGTTTGACTCTTATATAGCTCTTCAAATATAATTTTTTATTTTTTTATTTTTTTTTATTTTTGGTTTTTCGAGACAGGGTTTCTCTGTGTAGCCCTGGCTGTCCTGGAACTCACTCTGTAGACCAGGCTGGCCTCGAACTCAGAAATCCGCCTGCCTCTGCCTCCCAAGTGCTGGGATTAAAGGCATGCGCCACCACTGCCTGGCCTTTTCTTTCTTTCTTTCTTTCTTTTTTTTTTTAGCTCTTCAAATATAATTGTCTTAAAGTACTATTTTTTAGCCATGATAAAAAATCATGAATTATTTAACTTATTTTAATTTCCTCACATAACAAATGCAAATCAGTTATAATGGGATGATATTTTTCAATCAAAGTCCAATTATTCATTTGGGGGGAAGAAAAATATCATTCATTCAGAGCTTTTTCATTAAACATAATATCCTACATAGAAAATACATCTTGATATTTGGGGACCAGAACATATAATTATAATCCTAGGAACCCTTGGCAAATACTACATTCTGTACACTTCTTGAATAGTTGATAAATTTTAACATTAAGGCAATAAATAATCAAGTGATTCATTCTCTCCCAAACAACCACAACAAACAAACAAACCCCAGCTTTATCACTATTTTTGTGTGAGCCCATATCTATAGTTGGAGTTTCACTGGATATTTTCAGATAGCGATTTCATAAATAGCATTAGCATGAGTTCAAATTAAACTTGATTTTTTTTTCCTCTTTGTTTTAATATATAAGTAGTCACACGATAATGCCAACTATGAAATATACTAAATAATCAACTTCTCAGATAACTTCCATAGTTTATTGCTGTAGGGTATCCACCAGAGTAGGCTCCTCAGACTTGGGTTTAAGCTAATAGAAGGTCCTTATTAGCTAGCTGGCAACTACACTGGGTATTTGGGATCTGAGCATAGACATAAGCCCTTCTCAGAGTGAGCTTTTAAACACACACACACACACACACACACACACACACACACACACACAAAGTAAATATAACCTGGGCTGACATACTTCAGCTAACAAGAACAGTTAACCAGAAGCAGAACGACAGAAGCCAAAAAGCAAGATTGGTAGATTTAGATTTGAAGACTTTCCAAGAACTATGGACTTTGGTGGATTAGGTCTTTGTTTTCACTATGGCAGGTGGTACTGTCTACATAATTTTATGGTCCAATTGATACTACCATTGTGGAGTCAGTTGTTGGAAGGCCTGGAGCCCTGTTACATTTATGGTCTTGTCCTTTCCCGAATAAAAAGTATAAGTTAAATCTGCGTGGTTGACATAGGATATGTGACTGTTCTACGAGGGAGGTGAAGGTTTTGACATGGCAAAGCCAATTAGGTAGAGTGTAATGTCTCTGTGATGCTTTAAACTGGTTTTTCTGTCTCAGAAGAAAACCTTTGTATTTTTGAAATTAAAACATAAATATGTGATTTTCCTGCTTCCCTCTCTTCCCTCCAACCCCTCCATGCACTCCTTGGTCTCTTTCAAATTCATGGTTTTGTTCTTTAAAATATGTGTGTGTGTATCATAAAATACAAAATATATATTCCAAAATATGTAAATTAAACCATGTCTGCATAAATTTACTTGTATGCATATGATTTCTAGGTTAGGTACTTGATATTAAATAACCAATTTTGAGGTCTTCCGTGGAGAATGCTACATCTCCTGCTATAAACAATTCCTTAGTTGCTGGTAGTTCTTTGCCTAGGGCTGAGGCCCCATGAGATTTCTGCCTTTCGTGTCAGCGTGGTGTTGCTCCTGTTCAGGTCACGTTCAGGTAGCCATGTTGATGAGACTTTCTGCGTGTAGCTTCTCCGATATTCCTAGGAGATGAAATCTCACAGCACACTTCTGTTTTCTTGCTGTTTCTACTTTCTCCTTGAAAAGGTCAGGCATATGAAATGTTCTACACAGCAATGGAAATAATCAAGTAAAGAAACAACAGCCGCAGAATGGAATAAAATCTTTTCTAACCACATATATGACAAAGGACATATTACAATTTCAAAGAATAGAAAAAGTTATTATAAAAATGGTTAGAACAACCCTATCGACTCTAGGAAGAAAATGATAAGGTATATTAGACAACATAGACTGGGAAATGGTACTTACAGACATACATGTGATCAAACCCTTCAAGCCAGAATATTTTTTAAGCCAGAATATTTTAAAAGCAACTTACAACTCGATAAACAAACAAACAAACAAAAAATGCTTAGTAAAAAGCTAATTTAAAAAGTATAATTAAAAATAATTATAAAAAGGAAAAGAAAATATTTGAATGATAGTAGCATGTATCGGTAGGTAATGTTGATCCCAGAAGACGTGTTATTAAATGAAAATCTCAGTGCCAGATATGGGGTATAGTCCTAAGCACTCTTGGCCAGAGGTCCCCACTGATGCCCATCCCTTGCATTACACAGGCTATGGCTATTCCTCTTGATTGCTGTAGGCAGCTAGAGGAGAAAAGCCTGGATGCAGTAATCTTTCTCACTTTAGACCCTACATTCTCCAATAGTCAGTTGCCTACTGGTTTAATAGGAACATGAATGTTTAGGGGAGTCAATGACTTCTGATGGACTATGAGGCCAGCTCCAGAGGAAGCATTCCACGTCTGGTACTGTAGGCCTTGCCAAAGGACCATGGCTGTGCATGGTCACAGGCGGCATGGGTTAAATATACCATTTTTACTTTTCTAAATGAATATGTTGTCAAACTTCCTTCTGAATATTTGTCAGCATAAACTGTTACTGTCTTCATACTCAATCAAAGAAGCTTCTCTTTGCAGAGGATGCAGGATGAGTACAGAGACTTGTGATTAGTGAAGGTGCTGAAAAAAAAAAAAAAACCAAAAAACCCCACAAACAAACAAACAAACAAACAAAACCAAGGAGAAGCGAAACAAAGTTAGACCAGGCTGTGAGTTCATATGTGCTCCAGTCCTGGTGTGTCTAGAAGGCCTTGTTTCTTTGGTGTCTTCTGTATACTCTGGTTCTTACAGTCTTTCTGTCTCCTCTTCTGTAGAGTTTCCTGAACCCTGAGAGGAGAGATTTAATAGGAAGACATCCCATTTGGGACTGAGTGTTCTAAGGCCTCTCATTCTGTGCACATCATCTAGTTATAGGTTTCTGTAGTTGTTCCTACCTACTTATGGTGGCTGAGCAAGACATTGATCTATGATGTGGTGGTTTGAATATGCTTGGCTCAGGGAGTGGCACTATTAGTGGCCTTGTTGTCATAGGTGTGGCCTTGTTGGAGGAAGTGTATCACTGTGGGGGTGGGCTTTGAGTCCCTCCTCTGTAGGACTGTGAAAGGACAGCATGATTTCTGGTCAAGCACTGGCTAGAGATGGCTGGATACCCAGCAGGTTAGAGACCTCACAGGTTTCCCTGCAAGGGATGGCATGTGTTTCACCATGTTCCCAGACTCCAGGCTCCTGACATGAGGCCGAAGACCTCCATCAATCTGCGCCTTTCAGGCACGTAGGACAATGCCCCTACCAGCCCCTCCACAGGTAGAGGGCATGACTACAGGCCACAGAGTCTCAAGACAGATATCCATATTATGAGATACCTAAAGGCCAGAGGGTGTAGCCTCAGGTTTTCCCTGGTTCCATGGCCTAGGTAGTCTCTAGTTCTTGGCCACCCAAGCAGTGTTAGGCATGTGTTCCATCTCATGGAGTGGATCTTAAGTCCAATTGGATAGTGTTTGGTTACTTCCACAACTTTTATGCCACTATTACATCAGCATATCTTGCATGTAGGTTACCATTTTGGACTGAAAGATTTGTAGCCTAATTGGTGTTTATCCTTCTTCTTTGGCAGCACGAAGAGGACGTTTCAGTACCATAGACACTCATCAGTGGAGGTAAAGGTGCAAAGAGAGGACCAGCTTGACTTCTCAGTGATCAATGAGTTATGTAGTCGATGTCTTCAGCAATAGGACCTTACCATTAGTTTGTCGATGTCTTCAGCAATAGGACCTTACCATTAGTTTGTGGAGACCCTGTTGACAATTTTCAATAGCAGCTCTGATGGTCATTAGTTCCTGTTTATATCTATACTTGTTATTCATCCTTTTGTACATTATTTGAATTTGTTTTACAACCTCATATATTAGTTGGGGTTCTCTAAAAGAACAGAATTGATTTAGTACAGTTGCTTAGGGGTTCTGCTTCAGCTAGTTCAACTATGGTTGTCTACCAACAGAAAGTTCAAGGAGACAGTAGTTCTTCAATTCGTAAGGCTGGATATCCTTAGTATCTGCAGGAATCTGGAAGAAGTAAGCTTTAATGCCAGTGCAGGAATGAACTTGCAAGAGAGAATGAGGGCAAGCAGGCATTGAGCAAATGCTTCCTTCTTCCATGTCATTTACATAGGCTTCCATTAGAAGGTGTGACCCAGAATAAAGGTGGATCTTCCCACTTCAAATGTTTTAATTAATTAAGGTAAATCCCTCAGAGGTATGCTCAGCCACCTGGGCTTTAGTTAATTCCAGATTCAATCAAGTGAATAGCCGTCACATCTCACAGTCATTTTTTGAATGGCATTGGTGGACTGTATAATTTCTCACAACTCTAGATATGATGTGCCAATTTTCTTTCTCACAAGGAAAACATCTTGACAGTTATGAATTCATCTGTGAATTTGTCTTGCATCGCCAAGATTTTGTCAAACCTCCTTTTAACCTAGATCTGGTTATCTGAGAACGAAAAGGAGGCTCTCGAACAGGACACAGGAGCACAAGCCACCTAGGGGAAATTGACCTCTGCTACTTCCTGGATGTATGGTCCTTACAGATTGCTGACACTTTGGCCTTTTTGGAGGTTTTCACAGAAGCTGAAAACAGTAGATGACATGTCCTCAACACAGAAGCTATACTTCAGGCATGGTTTCATTTGTTGTTGTTTCCAGACCCTGTGGCTACCTGTCTGCAGCTGTTATGGTAGTTACCTGAGATGCCTGCTAAATATTGTGATTCTTCTGGAGGAATTGCATATGAGTCAAACTACCAAGAATTATGGCATCATCTTAGGAGGCTGTAAAGTTCTTGCTTTGCCAGGACAAGACCTGAGCTAGATGCCTAGAACCCCTGTTGGTTTTTTTTTTTTTTTTTTTTTTGTTTTTGTTTTTTTTTAAAGAAAAAGATGGGCATAGTAGTGTGCACCTATAATACCAGCCATGGGAAAGTAGAGTCAGGAAAATCTCTGAAGCTCACTGAGCAGCCAACATAAGCTGCAAGCCAGTGAGAGAGCCCTGTCTTTAAATTAAAAAAAACTGCAGATACCGAGTAAAGACACTCAAGGCTGTTCTCTGGACCATGCACACACCTGCACACAAGCACATACACACAAATCATTTGTGGAAACAAAGGGTAAAGCTGTAATCAGTTTATGCTACCACCTAAACAAAAACTATTGGTTTTGCAGATGATATTATCAAAAAAAAAAAAAAAGGATGCCAAACAAACTATCTTGAGGTAATTAATGTCATACTAACCAATACATATAAAAAAATCAAACCAGAAACTAAACCCTGGCTATGGCATCAGGCACTGAGTCAGCTCCAGTCTCAAGTGCCCATATTTGAAGGAACTGGCTGGGAAAAGTCTTATTTACCCTACTCAAGTAGCAACGATTCTCAGTTGGCTGCTCAGTCTGACTTCAGTGAAATTACAAAAGAAGTGCATAGTGTATCTTCTGCCAAGCATACAAATATTCAGAAAACGGAGAAGGGAAGAAATTGTCAAACGTTTAGGACATTTTAAAAGAACATAATTAATTTTATTGAGTTATCACTCTTTTGGCTTTTAATATGTTGTTTTATTGTCTACTTTTGGCGTTGCTAGGAGTCTTTTCCTGATGTAAAATGAATGCTCTGAAGCAGAAAAGATGCTTTTGGATTTTGGAGTTATCCTTTGATAAAGTCTCCCTTCAGAGGAGCTATGAAGGTATCTGTGTCTCACTAAGTTATTAAACTGAAATTCTGTGTGTCACCCTGGAACCAACTGTCCTTCTCAGTTCTCAAGGAGAACAGAACAATACATGGCATTTTGTAGCTGTGACTTCCAAGCTATCCAAGAAATTCCAGTAGATGCGAACAAAGGATTTGACCCTTAGCCCTCTATCAGACAACCATCAATAGGAATGTATGGCCTTAGGGAGCTTTCCCCATTTTTCAATGGCTTTTCTATTTTTTTCTGACCTATATGGCGAACACCTTTCTTAAGGTGTTCAAATCTTCTCTCAGTAGAAGTTATTTTTTCAGTGATAAACTGTGCAGAAGACTCTAAGTCTCTCAGTTACTTCCTGTTTTGCAGAAGTGACACCATCTAAATTAGTGGCTCTCAACCTTCCTCTGCTGTGACCTTTTAATGAGTTCCTCTTGTTGTGGGGAACCTCCAACCATACAACTTATTTTGTTGCTTTTTTATAACTGTAATTTTGCTGCTGTTATGAATCATAATGTAATTACATGATAAGCAGGATGTCTGATGTGCAACCTTCAAAGGGATCAAGACCCACAGGCTGAG
This sequence comes from Mastomys natalensis, assembly GCA_021653895.1. Taxonomy (NCBI): domain Eukaryota; kingdom Metazoa; phylum Chordata; class Mammalia; order Rodentia; family Muridae; genus Mastomys; species Mastomys natalensis. Next base: position 602,293 of record JAJTUV010000381.1, read on the forward strand.
AACAACTGATCTAAGGTTCTTGTGAGCCTCATTGAGAAGACACTCTGTAAAATAGCTATTACTCATATTTATTTCAGTTTCAAGATAGTCAGTCACTTCTTCCTAGAAGATTCTAAACAGAAACTCTCAGAGTTGTCCAAAAGCAGCTACAACTGGAATGTGACTTTTTTCCAAGGAGTCTCAGGCTAAGCAGAAACCTCCACAACCCATGTGGTCTTCACCCAAGACTCGTAGATCATGAGTCCGCATGCTGCAGCCATTGTGTGAAACTTCATTTCTTTATCCCTTTGCCTTATTTTCTTGCCACTTTTTTCTTATTGTTTCAAGTTGCTAAAATAATATTCTCAAAAATCTTTACCCAACCTAACTACTCATAGGAAGGCAGGAATATTCATATCAATTATTATATAAATCTATTGCTATCAAACTGCCTTACCTCAAACTTTGGGTAAGAACGGGAATTTTCTCTCACTGACCCAAGTGCGCTGAGATTTAGCTGAGATACACTTCCCAGGCTCTCTTTTTACCATTTTAAATCTCAAATCAAGATTTGTATATATATTTTTTCCCAGAATTTTGACCTTGAACTGTTATAAAACTCTAGCCTAAGTTTCCCGAGTGCTAAGATTATAGTAAATATCACCATACCCAGGTTAGAATAACACACTGGAATTTATTTTTGTATGTTTATTCGTGTTTGTATTCAGGTGTGTGTGGTCAGTAGGCAACTTTATTTCCACCACTGGATTCTGGGATCAAACTCAAGTCTATCAGATTTGTTTTTTAATCTGAATCCAACACATGAAAATCCAGTGCACACTTTAATGGTCTTAAAGACTCTATTAAAAACATAATTTAAGCTGTTAAACTGGAAGGATGTTGTTGCACGGATCTCTAACGCTCCTCTTAGAAAGAATACCACCTAAAGGAAACCTTGCTATGAGTTGTTGGTCAGGGAGGAAACAGAAGTCCCCAACAAGTTACAAACTATTGTTGATGCCCTCAGAGTCTCACCATAGATAAATCACAAGACTCTATTGCTGAGAATACCAATATTGGATTGGAGCTGGAAATTCTCTTTCTGCTGGCTAGCTTTCACAGTGCCACAGAAGCTCCTGGAGGAGAAAAGTCACCCTACCCAGCTGTAGACCCTGAGGGTGTGACCACAACTCACTTATTTCATATGCCAAGCTAAGAAATAGCGACATGTTTCTACGAAGGTCATCAACTCATTTATGCTTGGATTTGAGGCCCACCCCAGGAAAGAACTCATATCTGGGATTAAAAATCTGGTCCAGAGCCCATTTGTGGCAAGGAGCTGATAAGATCCTATTACTGCTTGTTGGCTCAATGGAAATGTTAAAGCATCTTCTAAATATCTGTGTTTATACCCTAGATTAACACTGCTCTTGGTCTCCATCAGAGAAGGTTATTTTTTTTCCCGTGGTTAATAATGAATGTAGACTCACATCTGGTTGGCATGCGGCGAATAAGTGTCTGTGTAGTGCTTGGCTCTAAACAAGACAGCTGCTTTAGCACCTCCAAGACTCAGCGAACATCAGGGAAAAAGGGGACAGAAAAAAACAAAAAACTGAGAGGTTGGGAAGTAGTCTTGCAAAATAGTCTGTACAGGTTATGACATTTCTGATGAACTCACGAGTTCACTGCAGCTGCAGTTTCCGGTACAAGATAGGCCCATCCCCATTCCATCAAGCATGGGTGGGTGCGCGTAAGGGTCATGTGATAATGTTCTAGTGAATATGCCACTGCTCAGGTTGATGCAAACATGTATAAATAAACTCTGTAACTGAAAGTAAGTAGTAAAGAAAAAAGAAAGGGAGGAAAGAAGGAAGTGAGGGAGAGAGGAAGGAAGGAAGAGAAAGAGAGGAAGAAAAGGAAGGGAAGAAGGAAGGAAGGAAGAAAGAGAGGAAGAAAGAAAGGAAAAGGACCTTTAGAGCAAAAAAGACATTTCATCAGAGAAGAAAGAAAGATGCACAAAGATGATGGGAAATAAAAATCAGTATAAAATGTATAAAAAAAATGTGGTACATTTACACAATGGAATATTAGCTACTAAAAACAATGAATTCGATAAATTCTTATGTAAATGGATGGAACTAGAAAATATCATCCTGAGTGAAGTAACCCAATCACAAAAGAACATACATGGTATTCACTCACTGATTATTAGATTTTAGCTCAGAAGCTTGAAATACCCAAGATTCAACTCACAGACCACATAAAGCTCATGAAGAATGACGACCAAGTTGGGGGGGGGGAGCTTCAGTCCTTCTTAGAAGAAGTAACAAAATACTCAAGGGAGCAAATATGGAGACAAAGTACAGGACAGAAACTGAAGGAGGGGCCGTTTGCAGACCAGTCCACCGGGGTATCCATCCTATGTGCAGTCACCAAAGGTAGATGTTGATGTGGATGTCAGGAAGTACATGCTGACAGGAGCCTGATATAGCTGTCTCCTTAGAGGTCTGAAAGAGTCTGACATATTCAGAGGTAGATGCTCACAGCTAACCATTAAACTGATCATGGGGTTCCCAACAGAGAAGATAGAGTGAAGACTGAAGGAGTTGAGAGGATTCATGACACCATGAGGAAAGCAACAATATCAACCAACCAGAGCCCCCTGGGTCTAAACCACCAGCCTGGGAGCGCTTAGGGAGGGACCCATGACTCCAGCTATATATGCAAGGGAGTTATTTATAAGTGGGAGAAGAGATGCTTGGTCCCATGAAGGCTGGACATCGTGGGGGGTGGTATTTGAGGGTGGGAGGTGAGGTACAGGGGAGGGTGGGTGGGGGTAACACTGACGGGAAGAAAACTATTGTAAAGGCTATCTCCCATGATAACGACAATCATTGTTACAGGCAATCATGCCCTGGTCTCCAATTGTTGTTATAGACCATCAAGCCCTGGTCTCCAATCATTGTTATAGGCTATCATACCCTGGTCTTCAATCGTTGTTATAGGTTATCATACCCTGGTCTTCAATCATTGTTATAGGCCATCATGTTCTGGTCTCCAATCATTGTTATAGGCTACTGTGAACCACTCTCACCACTTTTTAAATGTCATGGGTTTTTTTTTGTTTTTGTTTTCTGTTTTTTTTTTTTTTTTGTATGCAAAGATCCAAACATTCCGAGCATCTCCCTGGAATAAACATGTTCTTAATGTGAAAAAAAGTATTTGAGGAACTAAAAAGCTCCACATACAGTATAGAACCCAGAGTCTCTCTCCTAATGCTTTTCCTATTTACTAATGTAGATCTTGGCCACATTGCTTAATCTGGTCAAGTCTGACTTCTTTTATTTTTCAAATGACAATATTAAATAATAAATAATAGCATTTTAGGAAACTGAAAACAATCCATGTGCAATATTTAGAACTGTAGCTGACAAAGTAATTGTCAAATAACATCCCTTTTTCTGTTTCTGTGTGAGCTTCAACTTTGCACATATACCTACCAACGTCATTGTCTAAAAGTAAATTCCTGAATTATCTAAGTCATCTCAAAGAGCTATTTGTTGAAATGTGCTGAGAAATTTAAATTGTTTACTATATTTTTGTTTTGTCAAATAAGAAAACAATGAACAGTCAGATGAGTGGTTTGATATCATCAAGTAGGTTGATTTCCTGGGTATTTTGCTACTTTATAACAAAAATGAAACTCATAAGAGAGCATAATGAATTATTAATGTTATTGACTTCAGCATAAAGTACTATGTGGATGTAAGAGTGTGTGTGTGTGTGTGTGTGTGTATGTGTGTGTGTGTGTCCTGCATGTGTGTCTGTATGTATGCTTGTACATGTGAAGGTCCAACAACACAAATGACTACTTTGGCAGTTCATTTGGACTGAGGAGGAAGTACATATTTGCAAGTAAGTAACTTAACGTTGAAACGATGATAAATTATATGGAAATCCATCATGTAGACATTCATAAAGTTTGCAGGAATTAAAAAAAAAAAAACGAACAAAAGCTAGTACATAGAAACTTGAATTCTCCTTGCAAAGAGAACATTAAACTGAAAGTGTAAATTAGTCTTTGAATATGGTGAGGATAAAAACAAGCTTGCCGACTGAAATCTCCCTCAACCTAGTGTAACAAGGATTCAGAGCTCTCATGACATGAGACGGTCTCTCAGGCATTTACAATTGGTTAATAAGGTAAAGGCTTTAGGAGTAGCATCACTTTAAAAGTGAGTGTGCATGCGAATACACACCACAAATGCACTTGGCAGTTTCTTTTTATTTGTGGGCAAAGAAGCAGCATGTTAAACGATATGCATTTACTTTCAGGGGAAACATACGCTGAGTTTCCAAATTGGTCCTCAGCAGATGTCAATATCTTCCTTCTAATAAAAAGTATCATCTTCCTCCCACCCCTCCCCCTTGCCCATCCCCCATCCCCCACCCCTCAACCCTCTTTCACCTTTTGGAAACCAAGTGAACATAAAAAGAAAATAGGAAGGACATCCCCCAAAGCTATCATTTGAGGAAATAACTTACTTAAGCTCATCAATCACAGTAAAGTTCTGTTATTACGTTCCCTACTTCACATTAATGGCTTCTCTGAAAGTGACATCTCTGGCTTAAGAGCTGGGTCACTGTAATTCACTTATTAAAAACATTTTTTTTTTTTATTCTATGACTATGAGGTGTGCTTTTGAAAACAATTGCTCCAGGAAACAACTTTTCTATTTCTTTTATTTTTTTTTCTTAGACTTCAAAATTATTTCTTAATTTAGAGGTTACAAAGAAACACTGAGGGAAGGAGCGACCTATGTCAGGATAACAATTTTCAAAGACTTGCTTCTTCAGTGGCCTGGAGCAAACTAACTGGTCTTTGTCTCTGACCTTTGAACAATTCTACAGGATTTGAATTGCACTCCAAGATGAAGACATTGCACCTTAGGTCTTTTTTCAGAACCCAGGGCTCAAAATGTCTTGAAAACTGCTCTCCGGATCCAGTTCTTCAAGTCTGAGGAAATGAAGTCATTTCTTAGCGTAGACCTGTTGGTCAGATCTCCTAGTTACACAAAGAAGTGACTATGGAGGCCTTCTCTTATGTCTCATAATATATCCTGCCTTCCTACTTATTTTCTTGTATGCTGTTTTGTCTTTTCATTTTCTCTCTTTGCTTCAGTTTGTGAGTGTTATACTGACATTTCTCGGACTTCACAGCCTTTGTTTTCTGATATGCCTAGTCTCATACTCAATTAAGTTAGTTATTTTTAATAATTATAGCTAAAGAAATCACTTACTGATTCTAATTCTCTGTTTTCCATCCCTTTACTATGTCTACCCTCGCCGTCTGTATTTTTTTTTAAACATATTAATCACAGGAATAATGATGTCCTTATCTACTGACTGCAATATGTGGGTTACATTTTATGATTTTGTCTCACTGTTTTCCTGATTTGCATTGCTAATCATATCCTGTTGATCTGCTGCAGAGCCTTTGAGTTTAAAATTTCTTTTAAATAAAGTTGCTTTTGTTGTTTCAAGCACTTAAGTTACCAGGAAATGCTGTTGTTGTTGTTTTGTTTTATCTTTAATCTTTTTTTACAGTCCAGTCATTATCCCCCTCCCATTCTGCCCTTCAACAGTTCCTCATCCCATTCCTCCTCCCCTGTCTCCAAGAAGATATCCCCACACCCCCACACTCCCTCACCCCCCCATACCCCACCAGGTCTCTCCATTCCCTGGGGCCTCAAGTCTCTCAAGGGTTAGGTGCATCTTCTCTCACTGAGGCCAGACCAGGCAGTCCTCTGCTGTATATGTGTCAGGGGCCTTGGACCAGCTAGTGTATGCTGCCTGGTTGCTGGCTTGGTGTATGAGAGATCTCAGTGGTCCAGGTTTGTTGAGACTGCTGGTCTTCCTGTGGGGTCACCCTCCTCAACTTCTTCTAGCTTTTCCCTAATTCATCCACAGCAGTTCCTGACTTCAGACCATTGGTTGGGTGCAAGTATCTGCTTCTGTCATGCTTTATTTGATCTTTCTATTAAAGGACTAAGATGTTTACTGGGTTATCTTCATTTGAAGTTGGTCCTAAGTCTAACATTGATGTGTATGTGTACATGTGTACAGGCACCCCAAAGGGCCAGAGTAGGCTGTTGTATACCCTGGAGCTAGAGTTACCAGGTGCTGGGTGCTGGGAACTGAATTCAGGTCTTCTACAAGAGCAACAGTGCTGTCAATCATGGAGCTAACTCCCTAGCCCTCCAATGGACTCCAAGATGTCCTTATCCTGTATGGCATGTCTATCATTTCTCTCCCTTTCAAGCACCATCGTTCTGGAGTCTGTCTTTCCCATATGCAGAATAAATATATCAATAGTGTTGGCTGATCTTTCAGAATTCCCATTTCGGCTTGCTACATTCATCTGGGTACTGCTTCTTTACTTGGACTTTCTCCCAATATGCTGTAGATTGGAAAGTATCCACAGAAAAAAAAACAAACCAGGTTTATTATCAAGTTTACCATTTTTTTTTTCAGACTTTCCCTCATGGATTAGATTCCTGTTAAATTTTGCTTCATGAGAGGAAACAAATGCTTTGTAGATTTTTTTTTTTTTTTAGACTTAAGCATCAGTCACTCAATCATTTAAATAGGAATCCTAACTTCAATGATTATTTCAATTTTCTAGACTAGTCGCAGTCATCTGAACACTCATCCAGCTCTGATTTTCTAAGTCACTACAGTTTCTAAAAGTATAACGAACACCAGATTTCTACTTTTGGTTGCTATTAAAAGATAAATTCCCTCTGCTCTTCCTGTGAAGGGAGTATGCTTCCTCTTCCAGTACAAATCTGCATCTATGACAATTACAGGTCCAGCTCCAGACATGGCAGCCCACACACTGGTCTCACCTGGAGAATTTCTCCAGAACTAAGCTGACCCACATTGTCTCCACACCTCTAGGCATAGCTCTGGATACAGGCCTAGCTTTGCCAGATGAATGCCCTAGAACCTCGCTCTCCCTCTGCTATCCCCACAATTGCAGGCCTAGCACTGGTTGAGGGATTCTGTACCAGCGAGTCATCAATCAACTCTGTGTTTGACTTATTGCCCTTATTACACTCAAGCAAACCCATTTGGAATGTAGATCTCACCAAAACAAAAGCTAAGAACATTATGTCGTAGCATCATTGGATGGATGATGATGATTCTTTATGGGCCAAGACCTTCCTAGGTTTGGTCAACTGTCCATTGGTATATTCTGAGTTAGTTATTGGTATAGTATTTTGTTTGGGTATTATTTTTGCTTTGTTTTAGAGTATTTGGTTAAGATAAATTCTGATTTTAGAGCATTTTGTCTCTTTTTTGCTTGTTTTGGAACATTATTTTACTAATACTGTGAGTATCCAACCTTTATCTCTTGCATTAATTTCATATATGTGGATGACCTCTTCTGATTGTTACAAGCTTACCATTTTTAGTTTAGTGATTCTGTGAATGTTTGTTTAAAATGATGCTGAGGAGGAAGGGCTCTGTTCCCTCCTATTTAGCAGGATGGAAGTGTCAGAGAGAATGTGGCACAACACAGAACCAACCCATGGGGAAGCCCAGCAAAATATACCTGATTCCTGACTCAGATGGGGAGATATATGTAAAGATTGATAGATGTACAGGGAAAACCAGAGACACCGTGAAAGAATCAGCCTTAAGTTAGGAATTGAGGGAAATACTCCTTTAAGAATATATCTGAATATGATCTGAAACATATATCTGAATATGATCTGAAGCATTTATCCCATAGCTACGGTATTTTTATACTATGTAATTTGTAATTTGTAATTTCCAGATTTAAGGAAGGAGGACATGTTTGGAACAATGCCACTGGTGCTCTGGTTGCTTTTAAGTTTGTAATTGTGTGACCTAACTGTGTAACTACTTAAAAAAAATGAACAAAGCTGACTGAGGTTAACTTACGGATTTTCTTACAGTGGAAACATTTGCTATTCCTAACTGACTTTTCTCCTGCACTGGTAGAGGTTCTGAACTACATAACTAGCACTGTTAACTAGGATACTAAAATCTAAGAAACTATAAATCCGGTAATGTACAAAACAATAAATGTTTTAGAAACTTGTAACTATGTTTAAAAGAGATGCTAAAATGAACGGGAAGATTAATAATAAATGTTCAGAAATTGTATCAGAACTAAAGATAAATTGTAACTCATCTACTTGTATCACTCTCTCTATTCTCATTTGTCTTTATGTGCCTTTGACTCTTCCTCTCCTTTTGGCTGTAAGAAGAATAAAATTCTAAATCAAAGAAAAAAAATTGCCATACCCTATTCATAGCTTTTCATGTGAGCACCTGCTTGGTGCTGGGAATGGAAAGACACTGAACAGCCTTTGCACACAGACTCACCTTTGAGCTATTTTTCTTTCTGGTCCTTTACATCTCAGCCAGGTGTTTAAAGCTCTCTACCCTGATTTTGGGTGCCCTATAATTTTGAATGTAATTTTGTCATATGTACATATGACAACAGTTTCAAGTATTTTTTTTTTTTTCATGTATCACTTTTTGTCTAAAACAGCCTGGGACACGGCTCAATCTGACTCTACAAGTCCTGAAAATGATGCTCGTGCAAAATCTGTGCAAGATTGGTGTGTGTGTGTGTGTGTGTGAATGAGCCATTTAAAGATAGTGTTTGAACTCACAACCATAGCAGTAATATGTAGGGGTTGTTGCCTGTTTGCTGGTGGTTTTTCCTCATACTTTTATTTTTACTGTCTCTTATAAAATTCAGGTTTTCCTACATTCTTACCTTGCCCAATTCTAGATATAATGTAAAACAATTAGAAAGAAATGGGGCAAAGGTAATTTTTGAATCAAAATGTTATTGTCTGTTGGAGGCTTACAAATGAGGTGATATTGATGTGATTCATTTAATCCTAAAAGTAACATTTAGGTCTTTCTTCAATGTATTTGAGACAATTACTTGTTTGAGTCTTCAGCTTTGAAGAAAGATAAAATAATTTGGGTCTAGGTTTGCTAAGATAATTGACATGATTATACAGAGGTGTCAGGTGATTCCAAAACAGACAGAGAAAAACAGAACTGCCTGACCTTCTTCCTGCCTATTGTTTCTTTGCAGACCTATGAGAAGGCAACTGAGGTTTCATTTAGCTAATGTTTTCTAAATTTTCAAAAGAAAAATAAGACAGAAAGGATCCATCAGTACACACAGTGAGAATTAAAGCTATGAAGTGTACTTTTGGTAAAGAATGCTAAAGAAGAAAGGAAATATTTATAGATACCAATGGATTTTTGATTTTTGTTGTTTTTTTCTTAAGGGATTGCTTCTACATGGAAAACAAAAGAAAAGAGCACAAACAGAAAGTTAAAATGTGTTTAAAAAGTTGTACATGTTAAAACTTAGCTGGGCTAGTAGTTCATGCCTTTAATTTCAGCACTCTGGTGGCAGAGACAGGCAGATCTCTGTGAGTTCAAGGCCAGCCTGGTCCACATAGTGAGTTCCAGGACAGCTAGAACTAAAATAACCAAAGGGAGAAAAAGAAAAAAAGAAAGAAAAATGTACAAATTAAAGCTTAAAAGCAGGTGCCATGAATTTGAATAAAATGTGCATAATTAAAGAGTATTAAATATTCCTGAGGTTGGGGTGAAGGAACAAGGAGGAAGAAGGGGTAGAAAGGATTCAGATGTAACAATATGGCTGCCTAAACAAGACCTAAGCATTGACAATGCCAGTCGACCTGAGAATGTCATGGGGGAAATCTCACAAGGTGAAATATAGGTGTCTAATAAATATTAGGAAAGGGAGAATCAATCCTTCCCAAAGATGATCCCCTTAATTCTTTATCCAATATCAAGTGGAAGCCCAAGACTCATGCATATGAGTAACATCAAATTCATTCAACAGGCTACATACATGTATGTATGTGTATAAATGTATGTGTATGCATATATGTACACATACATATTTATACACATATGTTCCTACATATATGGGTATGTGTGTTATCTAGATTGCTTTCTATGTATAATATATGTTGTTATATATATGTATATGTATATTGTTTAAGAATAATAATTACAGAAAAAGAATCCACAAATTTGAGAGGAAATGGGAGGGAAAACACAGTAGGGATTGGATGGAGGAGAGGGAAAGGTAAGTGATGTAAATACTATACTCATATAAGAATATTTAAAATAAATATAAGAATTTAACTTGTATATATAAAAAACAGGGTGAGACATGAGTAAAAACAACATGATACAAATGATTCTGACAGATAACATAAAGTTTAATCAACAGAAATCTCAAGAATTGATGGGCTGCTCCTGCTCCTTGGGGTCAGAGATTGGGGACCAGGAACATGTTTCCCTACATCAAGCTTGGCTCACACGTATCTGTGTCAGCTTCCTATGGACTATGTATAAGATTCCACTTGTGCTACCCTGTCTAACTGAGGAGCTGTGAACAGTTGTTGGCTTTTAGGAGATGGAGAGTTGTTTTTCTTTAATGCCGTGCCTCCTGGTAGATGCTGTGCCTCCTGGTAGTTAACCGTGCTCTGGTGGATGCTCTGATACCGAACAGTACATGAACAGCACAAATTGGAATCAATGAGCTATTAAAAAGAAAACAAAGAAGTGTATTCGGGGGTTAGAGAAGTGGGGGTGTAGCTTTAAGAAGTTAAGGGGTGAATATGGTCAAAGTACACTCTGAAATTTTCAAGGAATTAACAAAACCTTAAAAAAAAGTTCTCGAGATCAGAATTCAGTACTCTAATGTGTAACTGGTACCTCAGTCTCTGTGTATAAGAGCAAATTTCTCTGGAAATATTGATTTTTTTCTAACACATAAAAAATTGGGTTTGATTTCTTTTCTAAATGGGATATTTATAATCTAGCAATTAGATTTTATTCAAACAGTTAAATTTTAGTTTTCCTATTGAGTTAAATTCTCACTTGCCAAATATTCACCACCTTGGTGGTGAGCAAAATTCAATAAAATTCAATTTAAAATAGTTATTCCACTTGGGGCATTCTTGATAAATTATCTAGTAGTTGTTTTAGTGTGTAATATTTAAAACTTTTTGTAAAATTTGGCCTATTGTACAAAATTTCTATTGTGCCTGTGATCTTAAATCCTGTGAATTGAAGGTTCTGTAAACAAATGAAACCAACTAAAAAAATATTAAAGTCATGCTTTTGACTTTCTTAGAGAAGGACATTCTAATTAGAACTTCTAATTCTTAAGATATCTATTTATTTATTTATTTATTGAATAATATTGGTCATCTCATAAGGAATGGATAAGGAATTATATGTGTTATCCATATTAAAGAAAGACATTACATATTATTATAAGGTATTTTATAAATGATAACTAAAAACTGAAAATCGGTTTTCAGACTGTCCATAGTTACCTCTCAGTAGATGAAGAACTGGATGAATAAGAGATAGAACCATGCTGTTTTATTAACTTTTCTCAATGGAAATAAGAGTCATGATCATCAGTATACACACACACACACACACACACACACACACCCACAAATAAATTGAAAACAAAACATCCCTCCAGCTAGCAGGTACTTTATCTTCAAGTCCTGATAGATATTCTGTCTTCTACTTGATCCATCCTACCTGTGTTGCTTTCATCTGAGCTTTTAGTGGGATCATTTAGATTGACTTTGTATTTACTTCAGCTTGAGCACATGTTATTATTTCAGATTCCAGTTTATCTGTTACTTCCTTCAGCTGTACGTTTGTGTTTTCTGGGCCGTGGCTCAGGCGCTCTCTGCTGTTCTCATTAAGTCTATTGAGCCGTTTGTTTGCACCTTCTTTAAGCTCCTTAAGTTTGTCCACAAGAAATCGATGGGAAGTCATCGCTGAAGGAAACACTCACTTTGGCTCTAGGACATAGAAAATTCAAACTAGGAGTAAACCAAAAGCTTTCTCTTTGCCGGACAGCTTTTCTAGTGCTACAAGGTATTGTGAAGCCTGCCAAGAAAGCAAAGTTATCAACATGTCTCATCCGACTCCATGGATTTTGCATGCTATTAAAACAATATTATATCTAACACAACCAGCCAAGTCACTGTTGCGACGGTGGCTGAACCCTTATGGGAACAGCGTGTTGTTTTTCCTTTTGGATTTGTGGCCAGCTCCATAGGAGTTCATAGAAGGAAATGTAAATCTGATCAAAGGCCTCCTCCTATTGTTTTGCTAAATAAACACGTTGCCAAACATTTATGTTTATATTCAGAGATTAGTGTATGCTCTCAGCCTTGGTCAGAAAAAAATTCCTGTTTGCAGTGGGTAACAGTTAATGCAGAGGTGCTGTGATGGTTTGTATATGCTTGGCCCAGGGAGTGGCACTATTAGGAGGTGTGGCCTTGTTGGAGTAGGTGTGGCCTTGTTGGAGTGGGTGTGGCCTTGTTGGAGTAGGTGTGGCCTTGTTGGAGTAGGTATCTCACTGTGGGCTTCGGCTTAAGACCCTCATCCTAGCTGCCTGGAAGTCAGAATTCTGCTGGCAGCCTCCAGTTGAAGAGGTAGAAGAACTCTCAGCTCCTCCTGCACCATGCTTCCACCTTGATGATAAAGTACTGAACCTCTGAACTTGTAAGCCAGCCCCAGTTAAATGGTGTCCTTTGTAAGACATGCCTTGGCCATGGTGTCTGTTCACAGGAGTAAAACCCTAAGACAGGCGTACAGTTGGTGAAAGTGCTGAGAAAAAGTGGCAGTTGAGTACTTGGCCCTAAGCAAGATATCTATTTTACACTCTTCAAGAAACAGAGAACATCATGGAAGAGGGTATGAAAAAAATATAACAGCCAAGGATATGAGGAGTGCTGTGTGACACTGTCCTCCAGACAGGACATTGGTGCTACATTCATGAATTCTTAGCAACCGGCAGATAACTACATAGAACGTATACGAGGTGGGGCCTATTACTACTCGACCACAGAGTGGGGATCGACTCACGAAACCCTTTACCTAGCTAAGGAGATACTTGAAGTTAATGACTGCTATTGGAGAAGGGGCCACTTTCTTTCAAAACGTGTATAGAGATGGGTGGAGTGGGTGATTAGTGGCTAAGAGCATATCCTGCTTTTCTAAAGGACCAGAGTTTGATACTGAAAACCCATACTAGGTGGTTGACAACTACTTATACCTTCAGCTTCATGGTATTTCCCTTCTCTTCTCCTCAGGCACTGCACACACATGCATAAACACACACACGCACACGCGCGCACACACACACACACACACACACACACACACACAGACATACACGTAATTTAAAAAGTAATAATGAAATGAAAAGTTTTAAATTATTACATGTATGTGTGTTCATGCATGCATGTGTGTATGTTTATTTATTCATACCATGGCATGCATATAGAGTTCAGAGAACTTATAGGAGTCAATTCTGTTCTTCAACCATGTGGACCTTGGAGCTCAGACTCAGATTTTGAGACCTGACATCAAGCAGTTTTACCCACCAAGCCATCTGGCTAGTCTAAGAATATTCATTTTCTTCAGTAATAAAGCACTGGAATGAAGTGGATACTTAAGGGTTCTTTGAAGAGTCAGTTGTGTGTTGGATGGTGTTTTATTGGGGGCAAAACACACGAAGGAGTGTTTTCCTGAATCGAACACAGATAATAGACTAAGGTAGACTCATGAAGGAACGTTTCACTGACGCAGACACAGGAGAGAGGATGTTCTGCTAAAGCAAGCATGTAAAAGGATACTTGCCTTTGCTAACAACATGCATGTATTGGTCTGTCTTACATTTCGGTGAAAATGACCAGCTCCATTAAGTACATTGGTGAAGCTAGAACCTTATGCATATACAAATTAAAACCACTCATTTTTTTTTTCCAGAGGGACTTTAGAGTACAATCTTTGAAGTGAAAGGTAATATTTCTACTTTATGGCAAAGTACTCTATCAGGAAACAGGTCGTGATCCTTTCATTGCTGCAAGACACATAAGAAACCAATGTTAATTAAAAGTAAAATGTCCAAGAGAATCTCTCTTTTTTAAAAGAAATTTTCTTCATCGAATCCCTTACTCATTCTTTAAATATAATTAAACGGGAAAATGCAGCTGAGAACCAGGCAGCTCTCCTATCGTCTGTGGTGCTACCAAGGGTATTGAACCACTGCCCATCGAAGACCTTGTTACTCAGAGGATGACCTCTGTGATAGCAGATGCCATTCCTTGGGAACTTGCTGAAGGTTTACCCATCTACCTGTCATCCCACTAAATACTGGAAAGTTGAATCATCCCTGTTTCAGTCCAAGAGAGATAGATGCGACACACACCTTAACATTTGAGAAGCACTACTGACAGTCTCTTCTGTCATTATACTCTCTAGCCTAGGGTAAATTCAAATCAATGTAAATATATTCAGGTCTAAATTTATTAGAAGAATTGCGATGTGATATGGTTGTATTAAATTACATAGGAGTTTTTGTTTACATTTTTAATTTTTTTTCTCTTTTGGTTTAAGGCACTGGAAGTCTGAAATATATGGAAATTTTTTATCGAACATAATGGAGATTCTAAAAATTAGCAAGTACCACTAGAAGAATATAAAAGAGTCTCAGAAACAACTGAGGGTTGTTCTTTTCTGGCACACACTTGTAACTACCACCATTACAAGCATTTTTGTTCAGTCTTCGTAGTTATACTTTACTGTGTTCAGATGTGAGCTAAAATTACTCTCCACTCAGTTTTGAGACTTAAACTTTCTCTGTCTTGGAGAGGAAAAACACTGTAGTCTCTTCAGGAACATTGTTGGTTTTAATGTTTGTTAGTTTTGTTTTTCAAAAAGAGGTGTAAAACTTCTTAACAATGTTCCCAGACTTAATGTTTAGCAAAGTCTAAGCATAAAAGAAATAGAAATAAATGTAACATTAAAGGGAAATTATACACCCCTATTTTTTTTACCACTTTGTTCATCATTAAGCGTCTTCTGGGCATATGATTCTGAGAATATCTCTTACATTCTATGATCCTGGAACTTTACTATACCTTGTGTCTAGAGTTAATGATGAACCTTTGGTTACTTGAGACTGATATTCTACCCTGTACTCAGCTGTTTTGTTTAACAAAGAAACAACCAATGTTAATTTCAAATGTAGTCACCCTAAACTAATTCATAGTGTTTATATTAAATTATGTAGTCTTCTGTGCCCCTGATATATACATAATGTTATGGTAATATAATGGATACAACAAATAGGTTGAAAAAATTTTCATAAAATGAGTGTTCACTATAAGTGTAGAGAGCACCAATTATCCATAACATAAGCTATTTACAGAACTATGCAAGATAAATGCATTTGATACTACGAAGAAGTTAATCTTGAGGGAGCAAGGGATTCAATGAGTACATAGAAAACTTTCAAACAATTGGGTAGAAACTGTGTAATACAATGAAGCTAGCAGGTTGCTTCTAGCTCTAGAGAAAGTAACAAACAAACCATGAGCCTGAACACAAAATTTCACAGATCCAAGTGTGCATAAATAATCCAAAGCATTCTATGTGTGCCCTGGGAGAGAATTTTCTCCCTAGCAACCATAGGACTCAAACTGCTGAAAACCAAAATCAAACCTACACCGTAGGAATGGCTCACTTAGAGGCAAGTCTATGTCCAGGAATAGAAGGTTGTTGAGAGTTTAAGTGAGGACGCTGACTCAAAAGATTGAAAAAATTGGAATGGATATGTGTGGGAGGGCCATGGGGAGGCTGGCAGCATTGAAGCCTTGAATTCTATCAAGTCTGCTTTGCCCAAGGAAGTAGTTGTTTCATCTACAGTAGGAGATGCATCTCCATCTCCACCTCTCCATCTCCATCTCCATCTCCATCTCCATCTCCATCTCCATCTCCATCTCCATCTGTCGCGTCCGCCTTGGCCCGCAAGTAAGACGCGACACGGTAGGATCCTTCTCAGTTGGCTTTATTCCAGGAACGACTCTTGACATAGGAATGGGGAACTGGACGGGGGACCTGGACCAGGAAGGGAAGGGAAGGGCCTGGACCAGGAAGGGAAGCGAAGGGCCTGCACCCCAAGCAGCAGAAAGGAGCTGCTTATATAACTGCCCTAGGCGGGCTGGGTGATGTGTCCTCCCAGGATAGGTTAAGCTGCCAATACCTTATTAGCATAAGCCCGCTCCGAAGGGGCACGAGGCCGACGCATGCTCAAAGGACTTGTTTACCAGTTTCTGAGCTGACCACTCTGGAAGCCAGCTGCTTACATTGTCAGGTGCTGGTCATAACCACGGCTGCCTACATCTCCCCCTTATTTTTTTTATTAAATTTGAATTAGGTTACCTCTGGACCCTTCAGACCTTAGGCATCCCACACCCAAGCATGCTTGAACTCATTCATTAGGTGTTTGATGTGAGGCGATTGAAAGCACACCTAGAAGGTCGCCGCTAGCGCAGCAAGTCAGCGGTGGAAAACAGAGGTCCGAGCCCTTGTGCAAAGTGAAGGCATTGTGATGGGAAAGTTTATATTTCTGCCATACCCGCCTTCGTGCCTTTTTTCAGGGAGAGGTACATTTGGCACAAAACCTCTATGCACTCGGACATGCTTTCAGAGAATCTATCTCAGGATTGAGAACATCTCTAGTCGAGGCACTCCTCGTACTCCCCGCTTCAGAAACATTGAGGTGATGCTGTAGGAGCCTCATGAGTGTACACCTTTGGCAATGGTCAAGATGGTCAGGATCTAGGGATTATGCCTGAATGGCCATTACCGGGTCCAGAAGGCTCCCTACTATGCCTCCCTAAGGGAGGCCAGCCAAATACCTGGGGGAGTGCCTTCCTCCATGGCAGTCAGCGTCTGGTAAACAACAACCTTATGTCCTGCATGGTCATGGCACAAATGACACAGAAACCAAAGGCAGAAACCACATCCTAGGAGAACAACAGCTCCCCAGATAAATACTCCCGCTCATTCTTTAAAGAAAATTGAGGGCACCCTTGACCCAAGTGGTGAGCCCCTCCAAAGTAAAGGGATCCAGGCGGGTGCCATTCAGGGTAGCGATCTGCAACAGGAGCCTCCTGGATAGGTCCTCGTCTTCTTTCGACCGATTTCCTTTCAGGTACTCAGACAGGAGGCGGCTCTGATTGAGAGACTGAGAAGAGTTATATACCAAAGGAATAATATACAGTCCCCTGAGAGAGGAGACGCAAGAGAGCTGAATAAGTTTATATCTAAACAGGTTAAAACTGGGAAAGGTATTAAGGTCAGCCTCCACCGTTACCGGTACAAAGGTAGGCAGTCTGACAATAAAGGCAATGTCATTCCTGCCTTCCCAGCACTCTGCATTTAGTAGAGTTCTTTGGCAAAGATATGGTGGCATTGTAAATCATAAATAGCATGGTGATGTTTAGGGAGTCATCAGTCCGGTTCGAGGCGTCCCCCGAATCTTGTGACGATCCCAAACTTACCTGAACAAGCACGTTTCTCAAAACCTCTGCGTCAACTTTACTATCTGCAAGGGGATCCAACCAAGCAGATACAATGGCTAATACAAAGCGCAGAGCTTTGATTTTTGCAAAGCATACAAACACAAAAGGTAGAGAAAAGGTAGGAAGGACCGGGGAGTTAGAATGGACCGGCATAGGCACTGGCCAGGTGCGTGTGACGGCCCACAAAGGTATAAAGTCACCCGGTATCCATAGCAGTAGTAGGGTTTGTCAATCTCAATTTCATGGCTTTTAACAGGTCTCTGCCCCAAAGGCTAATAGGTAAAGATAACACATAAGGTTGGAAGGTGCCTTCATTTCCTTCCTTGTCTTTCCAAGATAATGTACCTGCGCTTAAATCGGGCGATTTTGCATACCCGAGCCCTTGTAGGGTTTGGGTTGATGCTTGAATAGGCCAGTTTTTAGGCCAGTCTTTTTGGGCTATAATGCTACGGTCAGCTCCTGTGTCTAATAGGCCCAATATTTTTCTGCCGTTAATTTCCAATTCTATTATAGGTCTTTGGTCCAAATCTAAAGATAAGAAGGCGGCTTCAGTCCCTGAGGATCCGAGGCCTTTATTTCCCCTTATTACATTTTTACTGGGGAACACATTATGTAAGCTGGGTAGCATTACTATTTGAGCAATTCTGTCTCCTGGTGAAATGGCCACGATACCCTGCGGAGAGGAGGCAAGGATCTTAACTGCACCCTCAAAATCGGCATCTATAACACCAGGATGTACCATGAGACCTTTTAGGGTGGAAGAAGAGCGTCCTATCAGTAGACCCACTGTGTCGGGAGGCAGTGGGCCCTGAAAGTCAGTCTCAATAGGTTGCACACCCATTTGGGGTGTTAATACGAGTCTGGTGGTGCAGCGCAGATCCAGCCCTGCTGAGCCCGTGGTGGCTCTCCGAGGCTCCAACACTGCCGAACCCGGAGTGGCTCTCCAAGGCTCGGGCGGTGTAGGTTGGGCTGACTCTGCCCCTCTACTGCTCCATATATTTAAGGGCCCTGGAAGTGTGGGCCCCGCTGCACGTTTTTTGACTGCGTACTACCATAACCAGAAGGCAGCGTTTGGCCCTCAGGGTTCCTTGTCGATCTGCATTCACTGGCCCAATGATTACCCTTGTGACATTTTGGGCATATTCCTGGCGGCCTCAGACGAGGGGTATTCCTTTGTCTTTCCCTGTCTCTTTGTCTTTCCCTGTCTCTTTGGGGGCACTGACTCCTAAAGTGTCCCTGGCGGCTGCAGTTGAAGCAAGCCCCTGCAGCAGGGGTCCTGCCTTTACCCTTAGACAACTGCATAACTGCAGCTGCCAAGCCAGAGTTGGACAATGGTCCACCAATCTCCCTACAAGCCTTCATCCAAGCCTGCAAGCCCTTTGCTTTCCAGGGGGTGATGGCCATCCTGCACTCTTTGGTGCACTGTTCAAACACCAATTGCTCTATCAATGGCATGGCTGTATCAGGATCGCCAAATATTCTCCCTGCGGCTTCCATCATGCGAGCCACGTAGTCGGAGAAAGGCTCATTAGGACCCTGGAGGATTTTTGTTAAATTGGCAGAAACTTCTCCCCTATTGGTAGAGCTTTCCAGGCTCTAACAGCCATGGCACTAATTTGGTCGTACACCGCTGGCGGGTATGCTGTCTGGTTACCTGCCCATTGTCCCTGACCTAGAAACATATCCAGGTTCCATAAGGGCTGTCCTGCGGCGGCATTGGCTTGAGCCTGTCTTTGAGCATAATCACTGTAAATAGATTTCCAATCAAGATATTGCCCCATGGTTAAGCAGGCTTTCACAGTACTTATCCAATCAGATGGTGTCATGGCCTGTGTAGCTATCCTTTCTATCAAGGATTGCGTGTAGGAAGCATTGACGCCGTAAGCCCTGACTGATTCTGCAAGATTTTTTAACATTTTGATATCCAAGTGCTCATGATATCTTTGTTGATTCGGATCTTCAAAAACTGGGAAGGCCATACGCGCTTCCTTCCAAGTCTCGGGGCAGAACGATTGAGTCCCTGGAGTCCCTGGGGGTGGACCGGCCCGAGGAACCTCCGCATATGGAGGCGGGCCTAGGGGCGGAGCTGTGGGCGTCTCCCAAGCAGGTGGTTTAAGCTTCTCCGCCCCATGTTTGCCTTTCCTCCGCCTAGGGAGGGTCACAGACTCCCTTTCAACTGATAGGTTCTCTTGATCCTCCTCCATCTTTTCTAACTTTTCTTCCTCCTCCATCTTGCCTAAGTTCCCTCCTTCCTCCTCATCTGAGCTATCGGAGCTGGAGGAACTCTCTGTCTCTAAATCTTTTAAGCTAGGATAAATGTTGGAGGCCCTTTTTCGTCCCTTATCTTTTTTACACTTATGTCTTGGACAATGACAATTTAAACAGAAACAAAGACTACATACTAGGAAAAACATAATTACGACACCCAGACCGACCCACACCTGGTCTACAACAAACACAAACATGGTACTTCTAAGGTTTCTCGTGATTCAATTGCCACTTTACCATGGACCTATGACCACGGACCTTATGACGCCGCTTTTCCGCGGACCTTGTGACGGCCCTACTCACTGGGCACCTTCTGTGACGCCGCTTTACCGCGGACCTTGTGACGGCCCTACTCACTGGGCACTTTCTGTGGCAATAAATATACCTGTACCGCCGTTCCTAGCCGCTGAGTTCTGAATCCAACGAAGTGAAGTCCTCAGTTTCCCCGGACGGGCCACCATATGTCGCGTCCGCCTTGGCCCGCAAGTAAGACGCGACACGGTAGGATCCTTCTCAGTTGGCTTTATTCCAGGAACGACTCTTGACATAGGAATGGGGAACTGGACGGGGGACCTGGACCAGGAAGGGAAGGGAAGGGCCTGGACCAGGAAGGGAAGCGAAGGGCCTGCACCCCAAGCAGCAGAAAGGAGCTGCTTATATAACTGCCCTAGGCGGGCTGGGTGATGTGTCCTCCCAGGATAGGTTAAGCTGCCAATACCTTATTAGCATAAGCCCGCTCCGAAGGGGCACGAGGCCGACGCATGCTCAAAGGACTTGTTTACCAGTTTCTGAGCTGACCACTCTGGAAGCCAGCTGCTTACATTGTCAGGTGCTGGTCATAACCACGGCTGCCTACATCCATCTCCATCTCCATCTCCACTTCATCTCCATCTCCATCTCCATCTCCATCTCCATCTCCATCTCCATCTCCATCTCCATCTCCATCTCCATCTCCATCTCCATCTCCATCTCCATCTCCACTTCACTCACTCCATCTCCATCTCCATCTCCATCTCCATCTCCATCTCCATCTCCATCTCCATCTCCATCTCCATCTCCATCTCCATCATCTCCATCTCCACTCCCTGAAGTATGGTCCTTTCAGTCCTTGCATAGAGGAATTAGTTCTATGTCATGTATGGAAACAACAATGACCTTCCCTGAAGAAGATGCTAAGCAAGATGATGCCAATATTCCTTAATGCCCAATCATCTTTTATCTCCATACTTGTTACCAGACTCAAGTCTAAGTGATCCCTTATTATAATGAGGTTATTATAGAAGTGTGACTTGTAAATAAGAGTGTCACATTCC
Source organism: Mastomys natalensis (assembly GCA_021653895.1). Lineage (NCBI taxonomy): Eukaryota > Metazoa > Chordata > Mammalia > Rodentia > Muridae > Mastomys > Mastomys natalensis. The sequence continues at coordinate 623,366 of JAJTUV010000381.1, forward strand.
AAAAAAAAAAAAAAAAACTTGCTGAATTTTAATTGATATAAGTAGAAATCTGGAGAATATTCACAGGGATGGATTTTAATAGGGAGAGATAAAGGTAGATTATGGTATCTGGTTTGGTTATCTATGAGCCCATTACACAGAGATTCTGGATTTAGTGTTATAGTTTACACAGCTAAAATCTGTGCTAAGAATGCATTTGATTGACTGACAAGATATATAGGACAAGAGATGGCCTATTATGAATAATCTGGAGATGCATGAAGTCTCTTAGCTAAATGCTGATGAAATTGTAAGCAAGAGAACAGTGAAGAAACCAACAGAAATGCCTGCTCCATGGTTGGAGAGAAGGTTATTTTTGTTGTTGTTGTTTTGTTTTTTTTATCATAGATAGGAAAGAGAGCATGCAGATTTGAAACTGTCAGTGCTATCTCTTGTGATCAGAGAAAAATAGCAGAGAGAAGAGGGAGATATCAGGAGGGGTGTGTGTGTGTGTGCGTGCCTGTGCGTGTGCATGTGCATACGCGTGTATGTGCCTTGTTTTTTATAATGGAGCTAGCCACTGTGGAGTGAGCTGTAATCCACAACAACCTGGGAACTAGCACAGTGGAGGAGAAAGAGGGGAGGTAAGAATGACCTGGAAGCTACGTGGTGGCTTTGATACTCATTAACAGGTACATGTTACTAGGACTAGAAGGGTTAGTTTGGGGCTTTGGAAGATAACCATAGATATAAGCCAGGGAAGAGGCCCTTTCTGGCCAGCCGAAACCTGTTTACAGGTTCCTGAAGAATTCTGGCTGTAGGCAATCCATCTACAGTCCAGCTTAAGCAGAGCTCAGACTGTCATCTTGGATCAAGTCAATGGGCCTGTTCCTTTTTAGGGGATTGAGAGCTTCTTTTGAACTTGATAGAAATGATTCAAAGCTTGGGGAAATTGGCAGGCTAGAGTGTATTCATCATGGAAAACCTGAAACATCCATCATAATAGGAGGCTCCAGAAATAGAGGCAGACTTTAATGTAAGAAACATCCGTGAGAGGAACAGCAGCAAACTTGAAGATCTGTATCACTGTTCTTACCCTTGTGCTGGTTACTATGGGAACTGAGGCTGCTCAACTGATTAAAGTTCAGTGGATCTAATTGGAAACTTGAGTAGCAAGAGGCAGAACTGAATTCTTAAAGGTAAGGTGAACGTATACTATGATCTACATAGACTTTGGGCACTGGTTGATAATGGCTTTTGCTGAAGAGAAATATATAGAAATCCGTGAGAATGAATCTTAATTGTCAACTTGAAAGGACCAGGCATCGAGTAACAGAGATACCTCCGGATAGGTCTGAAAGCCATTTCTAGGAAGGACTGGCTGTGGGGAGAAGCCTTTTCCCCAGATTTGGACACATCTTCTGCTTTTAGCACACATATACAGGGTTTTGAGGGAAAAATCACTAATGTGTGCTTGCCTTCCTGCCCTCATTCTTGCTCATAAGTGCAGACATACCATTGTTATTGATGCTTCCATCCTTCATCCTTCTTTAGAACTCAGCTTCTCCAGCTTTCAAGTGTCAACTGAAGACCAAAAGCTTTTTAGGTGTACATTGGGTCTTATGCTTGACTTGGGGAGCACGGAGGCAAACAAACTACTTCACCGACTAAGCTACTGTCAGATTTCTAGGCTCTCCAGCATGCATACGGCCACCTTTGAAATAGTCTGCTCCTGTAATGTAAGCCAACTTGATAAATTCCCACCAAAATAAAAATCATTTGTGTGTGTTGCTTGAACTGATTTACTAAGTGACTTGAAAAGTTACTATCATGAGTAGGGCCCAGAAGAGAAGTCTCTTCAAGAGATCCAGGATGCTGTGCAAGATGAAATGCTATTTTCCCATTGGATCCAGCAAACCCAACTGTGCGTGAATAAAAAGATGTGTCATAAAGGGATGGTATTTGGTGTTAAATGCCCTGTGTTTAATATCAGTGAGCCTCTACAACACAATCTAAGTGGTATGACAGACAAATGGTCAAGTGACAAATGAAGGTATAGGCCACTCCTCCAGGTCATGATCCATTGAGCTGTTTGCTAGGGCAAAGGTATTATAAAATGGGTAGTAAAGAAGGTTAATATAATTGTAGATAAAGATATTCAGTTATAGAAATAATTGTGATTGCCATGAGTCTTTCTATCTTATTTTGTTAAGAATGAGCTTATGCATACACAGTCATAAATAAAGCAAGTTGTTGGGTTCAGGGTGTAAGCCAAGAAAACTCACTTCAGAGACAGAAGGTTGAAATGAATCTTTATTTTCTACATGCACAGGGAGGCAGCCAGTTCTGGCTCTGAACTGTGTCCCTGAAAGGAGATCATACAACAGTTTGAAAGGATGGGAACACAAAAGGAGGGGGTGCATTGAGCTGTTGCATTAGTCAATCATATTTAGACACAAGGGGTTAAACAAGAAGTTAACTTGGTGACTGGGCCTTATCCAGGTCACCTGGTTTCAGGGTCCTTGAGTCAGCTTTTGCAGTCAGGTGCCCTCCTAGACTCTGACTTGAAATCTAGAGTGATAAAGGAACAAAGGATTGGGTGAAGAGCATGTAGTCAGTTAAGACAGGCAGCACATTTATGACTTGTGTGCCTTGGTTAGATAAAGGGATAGCAGCATCTTCCCTTTTTGCATCCTTTACTGGTTAACACACAAACATAACAATTGAAGGGGCAGGATAGGAGTTGTGTTCTGGGTCCTGGGAACATGAACTCAGTTTTGTCTCTGCCAGCAAGGTGGATTTTGTTCCTGAGATGGCTGAATTCAGGACACTATCTCCTAACAAGTATGTGCATTTAATTTCCTTTTCCATCTCTTTGCTCTGAAATACAGCACCAGTTGAGATAATACCAGTACATAAGCATTGGAAAATATGTTATTATATCTAAGTTATGGGATATTAAATGCCTAAGAATGTATCGAGGACTTTGCCATCTAGTGTGAGAGAAAAATAGTTTCTTTTTGGCATTAGATGGGTTAGTTTTATTACATTAAGTGGAACCTTGACCTTATTTTGTCTTCATTTTAAAGTCAAGCCTGAAATAAACTACTGTATTTGGGTATTATACTAGAAAAGCAGAACCTTGTGGTAATTGCTACTCATTGCCAGCTCCACTGGATCTATAATGAACTAAAAGATGGTGCTCTGGGTACAACTGTGAGGGCTTTTCCAGGAAGCATTAACAGAGCGGAAGCATCTTCTCCTGAGAGGTACCAAGAAGACTGATGGAAAAGTAGTGCTTCTGGACTGTGTTCTTCTCTGCTCACTGGGAGGGCATCTCTGTTGCTGCTGTTCTCCTTCAGTTGCTATTGCAATAGGAATGTGTCTATGATTCCATTCCTCCATGCGTTTGCTGCTGGCATATATTGCTGTTGCAAATTGATTCTGTCATCTGTCACATAGCTGAAATTGGTGATCATTTCTAGAAGTATCTAAGTAGAATTTCTGGGGTCTATTGTATATAATAACATATCATCTACAAATAAAAACAGCTTGATTACTCTTTTTCTACTGTATTTTTGTAAATGATCTTCTCCTGCTTTATTGCTCTAGCTAGTGCTTCAAGCACCATATTGAAAGAGTTTACAATATGTATGCTAGTGTTGTCATGACTATTGAAACCATCTCCTATATCAATGCTGTGTAAAGAATGCTCTCCAATTATCTCTGATTGGTTAAAAAAGAGCTGATCAGCCTATGACTGGGTAAGAAGGCAAGATTTCTGACCCCAGGGAGAGGGTCCCAAAGGGTGGGGAGAAGGAAGAGTGAAGTGGCCACAAAGAAGAGGGCCCAGGATTAATCAGGATGAGCAGGTCATCAAGGGATTTGCCATGAGGTCACACATGGAGCAGAGCAAGCCAGAGCAAGACTCAGACTACAAGTACACAGACCTGTGGCTGGGAAGTAGATAGTTTAGAGGATTAGAATAGATGAGTATCTGCCAGTCATAGTGCTTAAAGCTTGATAGCCAACTTAATAGGTCTTTGTATCTTTATTCTGGAGCTAAAATGAGCTGAAGCAGGGCATAGAAGTGTCTTGTCATTACTTGGAAGCACAAATTTCCCGATTTCAGTGGGACTGTGTCAACTTTCCACATTTAGGATTTTGTTGGCTGTAGATTACACATAGTAGCTGTTATTATGTTGGGACTGTCTCCCTGGTCTTACTTTTCTAGAACTTTTGCCATTCTGAATTTTGTCACAAACATTTTCTACATCTATTGTGATAATCATGTGGGTTTTTTTATCTTTTAAATCAAATTATGTAGTTTATTACATTTATTGACTGGTATGTGTGAACTTAGGGATAAAGCCAACTGGGTCATGGTGGAATTTTTTTTTATTTTTATATATATGTGTTATATATTTATTTAGTATGAAAGTATTTTGTTGAGGATCTTTTGCATCTATGTTAATTAGGTTTTGGTGTTAGAGTGATACTGGATTCATGGAAGGAGTTTGGAGCAATGTTTTTGTTTCCTTTTTTGTTGAATAATTTAAAAGTATTAGAAGAATTGCTTGTAAAGATTCTTAGAATCTTTCTAATCTGTTCTAATTATTTTTTTAGTTGGAAAGTTTTTGCTTGTTTTTGTTGTAATTGTTTAGTTTTCTTTCTGTTTCAATCTCTTCATTTATTATGATCAAGAAAGTCCAAAGTATTTTTTTTTTTTAAATTCTTAATTCTAGCCAAGATCCAAAAGAAGGAAGAGAACAAAAGAAAATAGAAACATTGGATTCAGAAAAGGTAGAGAGACCCAGATGAATGTCATGGTAGCTTGACTGTCAGGGACTACCCTAGCATGTGGGGATTCTGGGAAGGAGAAGTACAATATCTCATTTAAAGAATATTTTTTCTGCATAATTTGTTAAGATAGCTTAAGGTGAGCCTTTGTGAGGTGTTGACTTGACACAACTGGAAATTAGGTCTCTACTTAGAACAGAGAGTCTATTCTCCTGGTCATGAGTTTTCCTTTAATTTCCATTTAACAAAATGTCTTTAATATTTTATTTTATATGTACTAATGGGAAAAAACACAAATAAACAGCTAGCTTTGGCATAACTTACACTGAAAAAAAAGCAGTTGTAACATACACATTTGTAACTGTTAGTAGAAAAAATTAATAGTTGTAATCTTTCTAAGTACTTCTGTTTCTATTAAATCAATTAAGAATTTCATTTATGTGACATTTTGATATAAAATCCTTTTGAGAAATGCAGTGGGTGATGGTGGCACAAATGAGGGTTATTTGGGAAGAGAGAACTTTGAGAAAATGCCTCTATCAGACTGGCCTGTAAGCAAACCTATGGGGCAGTTTGTGGTTACTGATTGATGTGGGAAGACCCAGCCTACCTGGGCAAGTATCCTAGATTATATAAGAAAGGATGTCCAGCAAACCATAGGGGGCAAGCCCAAAAGAATCATTCCTCCTGGTCTCTGATTTACTTCCTGTCTCCAGTTTCCTGCTCAGCTTGAGGGCCCACCCTATTTCCCCTATGTGATGGGCTATAGCTTGGGACATGTAAGTCAAATAATCCCCTTCCTTTCTGTAATGGTTTGAACAAGAATGGTCCTCATAGGCTCCAGTAAACTATTTAGAAAAGACTAGGAGGTATGGTCTTGTTGGAGAAGGTGTGTCATTACGAGTGGGCTTTGAGGTTTCAAAAGCACACACAAGGCCCAGTACCTTGCTCTATCTCCAACTTGCAAAGGTTCATTCTATAGATACTATCTTAGGGAAGGAAGTTAATAGTAAAGACTAGGTTTTTTTGTTTTGTTTTTGTTTTTATGTTTTTTTTTTTTCTTTATAAGATCATGCATGGCTATGCCACTATCAACATAATGTATCCTAAGGTTACAAACAGTGTTTCATCACAGTTCGTTCCTAGCTGGTGACACTTCTAAGCACGCTTACTGAGCATTCATCTTTCTTGAAGAAAGTTAAGGTAAAAGAAAGTGCCTTTGCTTCTTCCCTTGCGTGTAACACTTTCTCTTCTCTCCCACTTATTCTCACCAGAGCATATTATTTTACTGCTCACCATGTACATGGCACAGACTGCGCAGATGAAAACAGATTCTAGTATTAACAACAGGAGTTGCAGGAACAAATGAGATGATAAATGAAAAACATTGTGGTGTGCAACCAAGCAAATTTGAATTGAAAATGGAAACTCCGCAGGAAGTTTTTCATGAAGCTGACAGCAAGGGAATTTATTTCTAATAACAATTTTTTATTGTTTTTATTAATAATTACATTTGTTTACATTTCAAATGATATCCCCCTTCCTGTTTCCCCTCCCCCAAGCCCCTATCCTATCTCACTCTCCCCCTCCCCTTTGCCTCTATGAAAGTATTCCTCCACCCACTCAACAATTTTTGAAGTTCAAAGAAACAGGGAAACCATGTTGAGTTTTGAATGTGTTTTGATGATAAAGGGAAAAATAATACCCAAATAGGAGAGGGCAAATATGATACCCTTCATTAAAATCAATAATTAGAAAAGGGAAAGTTGGAGACCTAGCTTTGATGAAATTAAAGTAGATACTATAATGTCACCTAGTATGGGCTGAACCACTGGGAACTTGATTTGAAAACTTTATTGATTAACTGGATCTTGGATTTTCCCAATAGAATTTGAGAATCATTTGTCCTCGTTATTTGAGACTATATTATCCACTACATAGGAATGTAAGACAGATTTACATGACATGGAACAAATTGAGGATGAAGAACCAAAGCCCCAAATCTATGTGATGACAAGGTGCTGGACCAGACGGTGTAGTCTAATAGTCAGAGACTGGGGATTCAGAAGTCATGCTTGTTCTCCCCCAGTTGTAAATACTCAAGAGTGGCTGTGAGAGTATTGGAGTGTTTCACTTTTTAAAAAATTCCCCACAGGAAAACACTTTCTAATATTCATAAAACCTTTAAGTTGTTAGACAGGGGAATCCAAGAGACTCACAAAATAATACAGGTTTTTGGCACTGTCTTTAGTTGCTTCCTGAACTATTGACAAACATGCCACATACTTAAGACATAAGCCTCAGAGGAATCAAGCTGCAGTCGGCTTGGAAGCTTCCTCTCTAATACTCATATATTGTAGCTCTATATCTAAAGATGGAATTTATAATATAGAGAAGAGTATGCTTAGATATTGTCAAGCTATTCCCCCCTCCCGATTGTGATGCCAACACATGCTCTCAATAGCATCTGAATTCCAGAGGCTGCATACCATTGGCAAGACATGCGATTGTTTTTCTAAGCATTTCCATACAACATTAAACACTTACTAGTTAGTTCTGATACATCATGCATATATAATGACTATATCTCAGTAAATTATTTTTCCCTTCCATTCAAACTCCCAACATACAGTGCCCACTCTTCCATCATGTTCCCTAAGCCTTGGATGGGGTAGAGGTTGATAGAGATGCTCCATCTATGTCTAAGCGCACTCAATAATAGTAGTTGGTATGAATAATTCAGTCTACTTATTGCCACACAACATTGCATTGTGTGAATATTCTATTACATTTGCCCCTTGTATGTTGAGGAACATAGGGTTTCCTCTAGTGGGATGGCAATTCAGTCAGGGCTGCTATGAACGTTTTGACCATGATGTCATCTTATAGTCAGCTCTAGCATTTCAGAGAGAATGCTGTCATTGGTGCAGCAGCTGAGTAGACAGCATATTTGTTATGTTCAGTTGTACAGCAGTAAGCCTAATGAGTCAATTTTAGATTTCACAGACTAGGATGTGCAATTTCATCAGTCACTGTCAGCTCATCTTGGCTATACTAATGTTTTTGCTGTGGTATCACAAGTTGGTTTCTCCTCCTCCTTACTTTCTCCTCTTTCTCTTCCTCCCCTTCTTCTTCTTCTTCTTCTTCTTCTTCTTCTTCTCTTCTTCTTCTTCTTCTTCTTCTTCTTCTTTCTTCTTCTTCTTCTTCTTCTTCTTCTTCTCTCTCTCCTTCCCTTCTCCTCCTCCTCCTCCTCCTCCTCCTCCTCCTCCTCCTCCTCCTCCTCCTCCTCCTCCTCCTCCTCCTCAATGTTAAACATTTATTTACATGTTCACTAGATAGTTTTGGTGTGTTTTCTTCTGAAATGCCCATCCAGGATATATATTTGTCAAACTTCAACTGAGTTTGTCTATTGAAGATGGAATGTCTTTTCCTATTTTCTTTGTTGTATTTTCTATCTTAATAGTTACCAGTTATAATTCACAGTTTATATTGTGGTTTTGCTTGTTTTATAGGTTGTGTTTTTATGTCCTAATTAAGAAATCTTTTTGTTCCTGTGTCTGTATGTGTCCATCCCTATGTCTATTGTATGAGATGTGTGTATTGTCTGTCTGTGAGTGGTATGACTGTCTGTCCATAACCAAGGGCTCTGCTTTCTATATTGAACAGCATAGAAATCCCATGGGAGAAAGAATGGGGTGCTTTATCGAAAATTTAACAGTGTTTTACAAGGGATAAAGTTACTGGGATTAACTGATTCCAACTGACCTAGATAAAAAATAAAATGCCATTGTTTGTTGACCAATATCCATAAACAGTTGTTGTCAACCTTTATGGTAGATTTTAGAAAGTTCTTTTTCAACTTCTGTATTGCTGCTTTTAGCAAATGATGCATACACATGCATTACTCTAGGTCAGAGGCATAGATGAGTACATACTTTAAGATTATAGCTACACATTAGCTTACATTGTAAAAATTGATTACATGAGAGATCTACGGCAAGTAAGGTTGATTGTTACATTGTTCTCTTGAAGGGGGTTTAAAACAACAGGCTTAGTAGACAGCAGGCTGCCAACTTAAGTCCAAGTGACCTCAAGGTGTCTTGTTCACTTTGGCTGTGAGGTTCAGCAAAGGTTCCAGTTTCTTAGAACGTAAACGATGTTAGTTTAGTGCCTGGCCCCATGGCGTCACACTGGCCTTAATTTGACCTTTTAAACATTATGTCCTTCTGCTTGGGGCCAGCCTCAGTGGCAGAGAACATCATCTCTCACATTCATGAAACTCTAGATCCAATCTTCACTCTTTCCCTTCCAACAGGTTTAAAGTTTAAGATTTTATAGTTTTAAATGTAAACATATCAGACCTGGGTCCCATTTATTTTTGGCTACACCTTTCCCACCAAGTATCATTCAAAGTTTATATTGCAAAGTATAAACTTATTTTATATGAGTATTATATTTTTGTTTTCCGTTCTCAGTTGATTTTCTCCTATGTGTAAAAGTACAATTAAGCTTTGTATATTCCTTTCCGTGAGTTTTCTACTTATCAACTCTAATGAATAATATAATCTTCTTTTTAATGTTTATAACCATTTCTTTCTCTTCTTTCTTCCCTGTTAATTTATCGCACTCTTGAGAACTTCAAGTACAATGCTGACCAGCTGGGTATTAGTAGATGACCTTGGTAAACACAGAACATGAACTTGAAAAGCTATGTTTTCTGTAATTGTTCATATTAGTTATGTTTTGTTGGTTACATCATACTACCTGAATCTCTATATATTTATTGATTTGCATATCCTTTTGCCTGTTATATATAAGAGCTAAAAAAATCTAGCCTTATAACTGAGGTTATATCTCTCCATTTTCTGTTAATTTTCTCATTATTGAGTAAAAATGAATATTTAATACTATAGACCTGATCCTGATGTTCAGTCTCATAGCTTCATTTCTATGTGCTGGAGGTCTATTGACCTCTATCACTGAATGTGGATAAGAACTAAGGAACTCTGCTCTTGGCGTGCCTAGCACCTATTGTGACTACTCCTGGAATGTTTTAAAGATACATGTCTCAAAAAAAGTAAATAAAAGGTTTAAATGTATTTGAAAGTGGAAAACCTCTCCTCTCCTGTTTCAGGATGTATGCTTTTCTTGTTTATAGGATTACCTGGTTCTTTAAGTAAGAATGATATAGAAAACTATCTCTTTCATTATAAGAGCAGATATGAAAATGGAAGACTCCTGGTTAAAAATAATCATAAAAAGATAACACACATGCATGCATACACATGCATACTCATATATAGTTTGTACATATTGTTATAATGTTTTGATAATAAATCAATTTATGACTATAAAAATAAAGGATGAATCAAAACATGGAGATTGAGCTTAAAATTTTAGATTCCTTTTGAAGTCTGCTTTTCTCTCATCAGCTACTCAATGAACTGCTGGCTATATTTTGCTGTAAGGTTACAAAGCTAATTATGACATAAGGTTAAAAAGTTAATTAAAAATCTCTTGTTCACAATAGTCAGTTTAATTTATATTGTTTCTATGTATATATTATCTCTGATTTTGGCAGCGTAAGTCACTAAACATAATCATAGGTACACCAAGTGATAGGTGATTATTTATATTATGATATACACCGATGCTTGCTATTCTAAATAAAAAATGCTTTAAGGTGATTAAATTGCATTCCGCACTGAAGCTAAAATCCTTTATTCAAATAAGGATCTTGTTTATATCACAGACTATTGCTGACTTGGAAAATGCTCAATGTTTAGAATTTCTATAGCTCTCACTGAAGAACTAATAGTGACAAAGAAACGCAAAGTTAATTAGCAGGCGTGCCTGCCACTAAAGGTCAGATTAGAAGCAGAAACTTTGACATCTTGCTCTTTGTAGAAAGGATGTGAATGTGGATATCAGAGATGTGCTCAAGTGACTCTGTGGCTGAATGGATAGTGCTGTTCCGCATGAATCAGGATGACTGTCAATCACTGTAACCATAGTTATTGTGTAGTCAGATGTAAAGGTTACAGTGCTAAGCAAGTTCTCCAGGTGTCAGCATTCAAGATCATTTTATGAATGGCAAGCATTCTTAACTATTCTTTAATATCCATATGCTATTTTTATCTAGCTCTAAGAGACACTACTCTAATAAATAATTTGAAATGCCAACTGCAAATGACTGTGTGACAGATCCCAGTGAGCACCTGTGACCACAGAGAAGCATCAGCGTGAAGTCTGCAAAAAGAACTCCCTGCTCAAAATGTCCAGTCAGATCAAAATATAGGTAAGTAACTAGCATTTTAAATAGAACATACTGTTTTGAGTTATTTTTTAAAATAGGATGTTTTTCTTAATTGTTCATTCAAAGCTGCTAGCTAATATAACTCAATTGACCTTAACATATACTTTGTAATAAAATGTCATCTCAGCATGTTAGCGATACTCATTAATTTTAAAACACTGTTGAGCACTCCCCATGTGGTACTCAAGGAAAATATCATGGCCAAGACTGTCAGGGAGCTTAGATTCCTTGGAGAGTCACAGAACACACACACACATACACAGAGGTATACATACACAGACACACACGCACATACGCGTGCACACACACATGCACACGTGTGCGCGCACACACACACACACACACACACACACACACACATACACACACACAGAGACACACACCATGATAAAACTAAAACAGGCATCTAGAGAGAAATCTGTGAGAAGTGGTTGAAAGTCCAGAAGGATTTTGTAGGGAATGTGGGCAAAGTACCTACTGCAGGACTATTTCGATTTTAACGTGAAGGGAAAGATGTGCTTGACAAGCTGACAGCTTGTAAAGAAGAGTTCATAAGAGTCAAATGACTTAATAATAGACCTGGTAGAAACACTTATGATCTGTCAGTCTGGATAAAAGTCTCCTTCTTTCTTAGTTACTGTTCTAGTGCTGTGAAGAGACACCATGACCAAGGTAAGTTATAAAAGGAAGATGTTAGCTACAGTTCAGAGGTTGAATTAAGTTCCTGACCATCATGGCAGAGAACTTGGCAGGCAAAATGCTTAGAGCAGTTGTGAAGAGTTTATATCTGATCCATAAGCAGGAGGGAAAAACAAGAGAAGAGTTTGGGCCTGGTGTAGACTTTTGAAACCTTAAAGTTAGCCTTTAGGGGCATCCCTCTTCAGACAAGCCACATTTCCTAATCTTTTCTAAAACACTTCTACCAACTAGGGACCAAGCATTCAAACATAGGAGCCCAAGGGCCATTCTCAGTTTAACCACCACATTCCATCCCCTGACCTCTAGAGGCTTACAGTTATATCATAATGTAAGTGCACTTAGTCTAACTTCAAAGGTCCCTCTAGTCTTTCACAGTCTCAACATAGTTTAAAAGTCAGAAGTCCAACTTCCTTCTGAGATTCAAGGTAATCTCTTAGCTGTAACCCCCCTGGAAAAAAAGCAAAGTATCTACATATATACTTCCAAAATCAATGTCACGGAACACACAGTAGCATTCCAAAAGGGAAGAAATGGGGACTAGTAAAGAAATGCTGGATCAAAGCAAGGTCAAAATCCAGCAGGGCAAACTGTGAAATCTGTACACAAAGCCAAAGGGCTTAGGTGGTTCTTCAGATCTTGTACTCTAACTTTGTTGTGTTCACCAAACACACTTGTCTTTCTTGGGCTGGTTCACCCCTTGCAGACATCGCTTCTCAGCAGACATCCCAAGGCTGGCTCTGGCATCTTCAACATCTTTGGGTTCTACGACCCTTTTCAGTCTTCACTTTCACAGCCCCACACAATGGCCTCTCCTGGCCCTCACGTAGGAATTCCCATTCCACACACCTAGCCTTGGTGGCTCTTTTAACCATGGAGGAAGATTCTATAACCCCTTTACTCCTGAGGTAGCCTTCATGATTCTAATGGTGGAAACAGTTGTCTGATGCTGCCAAGTTCTGCTTCCTTGAACTGGAATCTAGCCCCTTCCTAGAATTACATTTGCATACAATTTCCATTTTTGTCATTCTTTAGGAACAGATAATTCTTTGGGCCTTTTCCTTTCACAAGTTTCAGGATCAGCTGGAAGGGTTTTTTTTTTTCCCCTGAGCACACCACACCCCTTATTCTACCTTATTCCAGTTAGCATCAGGTCTTTCTTTAAAGTTCTCATCTTTATCTTGGCTCCAACATTACATTGCCTGGTGCTGCTTTTCCTCCTCAAATTGTACATTGTGCATTTGTTTTGCCCAGCTTCCCCTTTTTCATTGTAGATCTGCACAAGAGTTTTCACGATAACCAACAGTCGACACCAGGCTGTCTTGAAATCTACTTTGCCAATGAGAAGAGTCCAAACTCTTCAACTTAGCCTCAGGCAAATCCTCAGGCAAAGTACAAAAAGCAGGTACATTCTTTGCTAAAGTATCGCAGGAATGGTCTCTAGACCAGTCACTGATACTGTTCCCCTTTCAAATCTCCTGAGTTCATATAATTCCATGAACCTCCGTGGTTCACATAACTCTCAGTTCTGTTGTTTTCTGAGTTCCTACTACCATGGGCCATTAAGCCCCACTTACATCATCCATCCAATCACTCTCCTAATCCAAAATCCCGGCATCTTTCATATCTCTCCAAAGAACAGCATGGGCAGGCCTGCCATAGAAATACCCTAGTCCTAGAACCACCTGTCTCCGTTACTGTTCTATACTGTTGTGAAAAGATACTGTGACCAAGGCAACTGATAAAATAATGGGTTTATTCAGGGGCTTGCTTACAGAGGATGAGTCCATGACCACCGTGGAGGGATGCATGGCAGCATGTGGTCAATGTTGGAGCAAGGGCTAAGAGCTTGCATCTGATCCACAAGCAGGAAGCAGAAAAAGACTGAACCTACTGTGGGGTACACACCTTCCTCAATAAAGCCATGCTCCTAATTCTTAAAGAGTCCGTAGACATTGGAATATAAGAACCTATGGGGGTAATGCTCATTCAAACCACCACCTTCCATTCACCATGATATCCTATAATACCATTACTATCCCTGATTTAAAGTTAAAGAATTAAGTCTCAGAAATATTCTGTAGGTAATGAAGGATTGAGTTTGGCTCAAACAAGCTAGTCCAGTTATGCCAGGCTATCTCAACATTCTCAGTGCTTCTGATACCAAGATGGTCTAGAGCACACTTGAGGTGAGCATGAGGTGGATGTCAACAGTCTCCGGTTCCCATAGTGATTCTAAACTCCCACATCTCTAGTATCAGTTTTAAACTCCAGAGATTGCAATTCTTCATATGTCAGGTTTGAAGTGTAAATCATTTCTTGAATATATTGTTTTCAATAAACAAACAGTTCAGGACTTAAACTTACATATTGTTTCACTCTTTTACAAAAATAATGGTACGTGGATAAAACTTGTGATTGCTATATTTCTCCAAAGTTATCCTTTTCCTTGTTATCTGAGTATGCTTTTTATAGCTATATTACTAAGTATGCCCCAGGTGATCTTTTTACATTTCAAAATGCTGTAAAACTTAAAAAAATAAGTGAGATTTGGCACTGTTTCCTCCCTCGCTATAGCATATATTTAGCTTGCTTGATTATAAACAAATTTACCTTTTTTATTTTAATTTTTTTCGGTCCCCTAAGTAATCTTTGAAGAAAGAAAAAGTCCTGAACAATTAATAATGGTCCAGAGGCAGGACGATGCACCCAAAATAATGTTCCAGCTGGCTTAGGCTGCGATTGTTTAAAAAAGAATGTTCTGCTTTAGAAATGTCCGCTATGTAACCCTTAATTTGAACATATATTTAGGGTAGTAGTATTTAGTAGTTGGTACTGTCACAGGACAATTGACTGCAAACTTTACTCATGAAGAGGTGCAAACTAAGCCAAGAACAAAGGCAAAACTGAACTCAGAAGCGGAGATACAAGGGCAGCTGATGACATTTGCCTAGTTAGAACTGTTTCTGCTCTTATCCTTGCTTGTGAGAAAAGACAGTAGATGTAAATTGTGATAGCAAAATAATAATGATAATAACGGCAACCAATAATAAGATTAAGAATAAAGGCTTTCTTCTCTCTCTCTCTCTCTCTCTCTCTCTCTCTCTCTTTCTTTCTCTCTCTCATGTACCTATCTCCTATCTATCTATCTATCTATCTATCTATCTATCTATCTATCTATCTATCTATCTATTTCTATCTATCTTATCTATCATCTATCTTATCTATCTATCTTTCAATCTACTATCTTCTATCTATCTATCATCTATCTATCTATCTATCTATCTATCTATCTATCCATCATCTATCTATCTACTATCTTCTATCTTATCTATCATCTATCTATCTATCTATCTATCTATCTATCTATCCATCATCTATCTATCTACTATCTTCTATCTTATCTATCATCTATCTTATCTATCTATCTATCTATCTATCTATCTATCTATCTATCTATCTATCCAAAACTCTGACTATGGATCTGCATCACTGTTTTGCATGCCATTCCATAGGACAAACCTTGCTACAGATGCCCTGGGTTTCAATTTCCTCCTCCATTTTAAGCTCCATCCAGACAGCTATAGAAGCATTTACCCAGCCAGTGCTGGCTTCCTGTGTTATGTAACAGTCTCTGATTCCTTACAGGTTATATTGGGATCTCAGTAATGCAGCTTCTCAGCATCCTGTTATGATACCTACCTCAAGGTTTTCATGCCTGCCTCTCATCTCCTCTCAGTTTGAGCTAGATTTTTTTTTTTTTTATTGTTGTCACAAGAACAACCTAAAGCAGATGTAGCCTCGAGTTGCTTCTGAGGTGAGGATTCCGGAAGGGTGTAAGTTTCTTGGTGGATGTCCTTTCTTGTTTTCTTATTCTGAGGGAAATCACAGTCTTGGGTGAAAAGTCTGTATCAGTTTGCTAGAGTCATTGTAACAAACCTCACAGTCTGTGCCACTTAAACAAGTTTGTATTGTATTTCACACTAGAATAAAGTACATCTGGGTTATCCTGTCCTGAAACAGTCTCATTGACTTGCAGACAAGCCACCTTTCTTGTCTCACGACAAGGTTGTCCCTTTGTAAATGCATACCCTACATGTCTCTTTCTGCATCCAGGTTCTTTTCTTCTTAAAGAAACAGCTTAGATTGGAAAGAGCCCACATAATAAACTTATTTAAACTTGATTACGTCTTTAAAGGCATTATTTAAAATTCACTATTTAAAGTTGCATTTTGAAGTGGGGTTTAGGGAACCAGCATATAAACGTGGTAGGGAATATAGTCAAGGACCACGAGACAAGAAACTGAGAGAGCCTCAGTTGGCAAGGAGCTCATGTTCTCAGCCCAGCAGCCTGTAAGACAGTGAGTGCAGTGAGTAAGCTTCAGTGAAGATTGCCTCAGGAGAAAGAGATAGCACAAGGCCTTGGAAGCATTCTAACTATGCTCTCAAAAGTGAACTTGAGCTTGAAAGAACAGTTTGCTTACTACAAGTATGACCCAAGGCCGACAGCATGTGAGGAGATGATTCTTCACTGTTTCCATTTCTAAGTTTGGGAATGATGAGTTAGTTATCCAACAAGAGACAAGACAGCTTCCTTCCTTCCTTCCTTCCTTCCTTCCTTCCTTCCTTCCTTCCTTCCTTCCTTCCTTCCTTCCTTCCTTCTTTCCTTTCTTTCCTTTCTTCCCGTTGTTGTTTTCCTGACAGGGTTTCTCTGTGTAGCTCTGGCTGTCCTGAAACTTGCTCTGCAGACCAGACTAGCCTCGAACTCAGAGATCCACCTACCTCTGCCTCCGGAGCACTGGGATTAACTCCACTACTGCCCAGTTTGGACAGTGTAGCAGAAATGTGTCTGTTCAATGTATTTGCAGTGGGAGTTCTGCCATTGGACAGGAAAGAGGGGGGCGGAGCTAGGAGTTGGGAGGAGAGAAAGAACAAGGGGGAGGGGAGGTGGCGGCAGATGTGTACTTGGTGTCTGTAGCAGTCTCAGGTAGTTATTCATATCAAAAGGTTAGATAATTGGGATAACAATTCTAATTGTGTGGGCATCTTGTGTATTGAGTATTTGCTGATAAATAAATCCATTTGGTTAATCTTAAGCTTTAGAGTTTTGATTTACTGAGTTACTGGAAGGTAAGTCCTCTGATAACCGGGAGGTTATGGCTGTGAAGGAACTAGTGGCTCCAGAGACAAGCGAACCAGAGCTGGAAGCACAGTGATGGTTGCTACGGGGACAAGTTAAGAAAGGGCAGCCAGGCGGAACCAGCTCGGGAGAGCTCTGGCCCCGCTGGAGAGCTTGCAGAGACAAATGGGCTTAGTGCGGGAACATGACAACCAAGTCGGGAGCAAGCTGGCCGCCTTTTTGAATATTTCCCGCTATAGGACAGTGTCTTTAAATCTTTACACGAGTGTTTGCTTGGTGGTTTACCTTTGGAATGGAAGAATTGAGCTTTTCCAGTAGTGAGGAGATGGTGGCATCGAGCGACATGGCATTAGGCCTGGTGCTCTTGCTGTTGTTACAAAGAAAGACTGGTGTCCACAGCAAACGGCTTCCACCATCTAAAACCCGTATCCAGGTCACAATTTGTTCATTTGAGTCCTATCTGTCTTTCTGTAGCTGGATGTGACCTTTGTAAGAACTGATGGACTCTCAGAGCAATTCTGGCTTTCCAGAGAGTTCTCAAAGAGAGCTGTACCTCCCTTCTCTTTGGCACACCCTACTTTAGAAACCAGTCTTTATCTTCCAGTCTGATGCATGAGCCTTGAGGGGGGAACAGAAGCACTTCTCCTTGGAAAAATACTTTCTGCCTCACTTGTGTCTTCTGAATAAGAGAACCAGCTCTACTCCCAGGAACTCAGAAGCCCCACATATCTTGCCAGTTAATGAGTTTCTTCTGGTTTTGATGGCCTCTTTTATACTGGCAGGTCCACCCTTTCTCTGGTTCTGTTATTGCTTCCTCTCCTCCTGGCCTATAATCCTCTGTCACTCCACCATTCACTGCTCAGGACAAAGAAAATATGAAGACCTTTCCAATAGTAGTATTGAATTCCTAGCAGCTACCCATATCTTGGTGAGTCTCCTGTGACCAGGTAGCTCTGTATCATCTACAACTTGTATACTCTTAATTGAAACACATGTTTTTTTTCCTCCGCATGGTTATTACATCTATTTCTCTTTCTTTCTAAGTCCCTGAAGTTCAAGAAAGATAGTAGGCATGGATATTTTCTGAAAATTTTATTTCCGGTTTCCAAAATATATTCATGCCAAATGCCAAATGTCAATTATTAATACCAATAGACTATCTATTCTTCATGCATCCTCTATGTTTCTCTCTTTCTATAGCTTGTATTGCAAATAAATTATATTACTACCATGATTAAGCTACAATTATCTAACTTCAGGACTCAGGAGGCTAGGGCAGAGAGAGAGAGAGAGAGTCATGGGCCAGCCTGGGCTATATAGTAAGTAAGATGCTGTCTCAACAAAACACACCAACTAAACAAACAAAGCTAAAAAAAAAATCTCATTTTGTCTTTGACTTACCATTTGTCCTTATTTATCCTCAGAGGTTGATTACAAAGCAAGCTATTTGAGTTGTGGTCTCCACTGAGCCAGGTTTGTCTGTGTCTGCTGTTCACCGTCTTCCTATGGTAGTAGCACTAAAATTAAGCTCTTTGTTTCTGTGCTGCTCCTGTTTAACTTTATGGTGCTCCCTCTTCTTCGTGCTGTACTGATACTGGGATGTTGACCTGTCAGGTGTGGCCCTCTTCAGTCTTCAGTTTAAACTGAACAGCACTGGGACATCGTACTGGCTGGTTTTGTGTGTCAATGTGACACAAGCTGGAGTTATCACAGAGAAAGGAGCCTCCTTTGAGGAAATGTCTCCATGAGATCCAGCTGTAAGGCATTTTCTCAATTAGTGATCAGGGGTGGGAGGGCCCATTGTGGGTGGTGCCATCCCTGGGCTGGTAGTCCTGGGTTCTATAAGAAAGCAAGCAACCCAGTAAGCAGCATCCCTCCATGGCCTCTGCATCAGCTCCTGCCTCCAAGTTTCTGCCCTGTGTGAGTTCCTGTCCTGACTTCCTTTGGTAATGAACAGCAATGTGGAAGTGTAAGCTGAATAAACCCTTTTCTCCCCAACAAACTTCTTGGTAATTGTATTTTGTGCAGGAATAGAAACCCTGACTAAGATAGACATACATTTTTTTTCCTTTTTCCTCTCAGGCCTGCACTTTTGGATGGACAGGAACATTCCACAGCTTTTCAGGGCTTCCTTTATCTACGTTGACTATGTTATTTATTCATATTCTCATTAATATTAACGAGGAAAGAAGAAAGTTTATGCTTGACAAATAATGAGAGTTGAAACATAGTTCCTGTCATTCATACCAGTCCCATCCAGACAGGTAGCTCTTTACAGCGATGGTTAAAGGAAGGATATAAATGGGACAATTTTCTGCCCCTGCAATATGACTCATGGGCCCAAAATATTTATAGCTACTGTTCTGTGCATCTAATTCAGATGTCCTTGTGAAATCAGCTTCCGATACAAATCGAAGGAACAGCACATCTTTTTAATGGTAGGTTATTAAAATTAAAATATTTCCTTAAATTATCTCAAATTCACTATGCTCAAAATTTATAAGTTCAGGACAGATACAAAATTTAAGCTATTTTTTAAAAGATTTGTTTTTAAAGTATTCCAGATGACAAATGATACTTTCCTGGACACTCTCGGTCCTCCAAGCTTTCCCATAATGGGATAACACACTTTTCTTATCAAAGTATTTTAATCAGCTGCTAAACATTCCTTCAGAGAGGAGACCGTGTTTGTGTAACACCAATTCATGTCAGAAATAAAATGTCCACGATTTTTTTCAAATGAATTTTGGATGCTGTAACATTTTTAGCTTATTAACCATGAAGCATTAAGAAAAAAAATCAACTGAACCCTCATTAGCTTGTACGGTCTGAGGAATCTTACTTTATTTTAAAAGAAAAAAAAAAATGAACAGCTAAAGGCACTGATTTGGTTTCCTTGTAATTAGGACACTAATTAATCATGTTTAAAGATTTGTTTGTTTGGCTCTTGTTTTGCCTGTCTTTCTTTTTAACCTTTAAACACACATACACACATACATACATACAGAGAGAGAGAGAAGAGAGGAGAGAGAGAGAGAGAGAGAGAGAGAAAGAGAGAGGATCTCGAGAACATTGTATCTTTGGGTCTAGATGGAAGAAGATAAGAGATAAGTTATTACCATGGCATAACTAATTAGATACATATAGTCACAAAATGCACAACATAACTCCAAGCACAGTTATATCTTGCTCTCACGGTTACTCAGGAGCATTTTGGGAATCTAACATTTGATAGGGACAAGATAACCAGATTCTGGAAATGGCTGAGCAGCTTCTAGCATTTCCACCTCAATCAGGACATGTGACATCTTCCTGAACAACATCTCATTGGCCTCATAGTTCTCAGCTGGCTTTTTGGGTGCCTTATCCAGGTTTACGGTCTCCCCTTGGCTCTCCTTGAGCAATCCTGTTCCACTTTGGGGATTATTTGTACCAGGAAGTCAGGTTGTTTGTGGAGCTCAGTGCCCTGAAGGGCCAAGAGGAAGCCATGTGACCCCATGCTTCTCACAGAGACCTCAAAGATTGTGGTTGGGCAATTTCATGCTGTGCAACTATAGTTTTCAGGGGTGGAATGGGGAAGTCTTTTGATGCTTGGATTTCTCAGTTAACTTACATAGAAATGCTACAGTGTTCATGCATTAATTAGGGGCACTATAGTTTCTTCCAACAGTAGTTATCAAAATAAATGGAATAAAATTGTCTGTAACAATAGAAAAGGGAAGAAGATGGAAACTAGTGTGTCCTCACCCTTCAAAATAGTAATTCTCTTTCGATGTTCACTGTAAACATAATTTAGTGGGCTGTGTCCAAGTCCAGTCTAGTCAGCAATTTCACTCCATAGTATATACCTCAGTAAAATGGAAAACAACTCATAGACCATGTGCTTGGACAGGAAAATGGGCAAAAATTATATAGCACACTATCTACCAACATAAAGCAAGGAAAAGAACCACCTGCTAGTACACACAAACACTTAAAGAAATACCCCCATGTCAAATAAGAGAAATGAGACAAAAACTTTTATTATTTTTAAAATGTGCTCGTAGTCTGTATGCTCCTGTTCCCTTTAGTGCCCCTAGGAATTTTGCCTATGTGAGGAACTACTCACATTTGTGTCAACTTGAGAGAAATCTGGAGGCTGTCCATCAATTATAAAGCAACCTGCCATGCTATGAGAGTTTCAAATGGCAAGGGTAGAAGGCAGCCTCCTTCAGCAGAGAGCACCAGGCCAGCAAGCATCAGGGAAATAAATTAGGGCTTCTGACTTTAAAGAATTGGACTGTGTCAGACACCTACATGCTAGAGCAATAAAGGAGGATGTTTCTCTTCTGTCACCTTGACCTTAGCTCTGTGAGACTGACTCTAGCTGCGCCAGTCAAGCTGAGAATTAAAGCTAAGATACCAAGTGTGTGTTTCTTAAACCATTAAGTTTGTTATTAAAATCAATAGGAAAAGAATAGGAAGACTTTCAGGCAATATATTTAAAATTACTTGTGGATTAAAAAAGGCACTTATGAGTATCTGCATTGAATACTCTGGCTAGTTTAGTTATGGAATTAGATACTGTATGATCAGTTTCTAATCAGTCTCATCACACTGAGATAATAGCATAAATTTCAGTCAAATTGTTCACACTATAGGGGAGTATGATCTGGATATATTAATGATGAA
This sequence comes from Mastomys natalensis, assembly GCA_021653895.1. NCBI lineage: Eukaryota > Metazoa > Chordata > Mammalia > Rodentia > Muridae > Mastomys > Mastomys natalensis. Next base: position 644,968 of record JAJTUV010000381.1, read on the forward strand.
AATGGGGCACCAAGAAATGTAGAAGAAAGTAGCAGAATAGATTTATGGCCAATTTATTTTGCATTTAACCTTTCATGTATCTATGGCATTTGCTAGAGGAAAGAGCATTATTTGTTTCAGAGTATTAGTTAAAATGTATATTAAGTTAGAAACATTATTTAAATCAAAAGACTTTAAAGAAAAAAACACCAAGCCCCATAGCAGGTATTACAAAAAAGGACTCTCTGTTTATTGATTGGGATGTAGCTCTCAGCTACTTCTCCTGTGCCATGTCTGCCTGTGTGCCATCATACTCTCTGCCATGGTGATAATGAACTAAGCCTCTGAAACGTAAGCCAGTTCCAACTAAATGCTCTCTTTTATATTGCCTTGGTCCTGATGTCTCTTTACAGCAATAGAATACAGACTAAGACATTGGTGTTAGGTCTGAAGGAAAACCTCACGCAGTTCAAATGTTGTTTATCCATCAAAAATAAATAAATAAATAAATAAATAAATAAATAAATAATCAACCAATCTGGCCATGTGCAGCAAAATGGGTGAAGAGGAAGTCAATACATTTAGTGAAAGCAAAGAACACAAAAGGCACAGCAAAGAACCTTCTCTCTCATATGTTCTAACTGGAAATGAAAGAAAGAAAGAAAACCAAACATTGATCTGAAAGCACAACCAAGAAGAATTGGAGCTGTGAGGGTGTGAGGGAAGAAGGGGCTTGCTGCATACTATGATATTTAAAACTGTTACTCCAACCAGCTCAGTCTCTTACATTACACCCTGCCTCACTCACATGGCCAGGACCTATACAGAGTGCGTCCAGTTACTTTGGCTTCTAGATGTTCACTCATATACTCAGTGTTTAACCCCAAACCCACCTCAGTGCTTTGTTAAGCTCTGGATACAGCTCTCTAGGTCTTCACTAGTCCAAAGCTCCAAGTTCTTCCACATTCTCCTTACAACTCCATTCCAAAGGTCTACAAACCCAAGGTCAACTTCATTACATCATCTGATTATCTCCTTAGAGTCAGTATTCTATCAGTCTTCCTCTTCTTCTTCCTCCTCTTCCTCCTCCCTTCCTCCTCTTTTTTCTTCAACCATCTTCTCCTTCTCCTCCTCACCTCCCTTCCTCCTCCTCTCTCCTCCTCCTCCTTCCTCTTCTTTTTCCTCTTCCTCCTCCTGCTCTTCCTCCTCTTCTTCTCTCCATTCTAGTGACAAAATATCTGCAGAAGCAACTTAAGAAAATTATACTTTGTATTTTGGCTCATGATTCAAAGTGATAGAATCCAATGTGGCAGATCATGAAGTGACTATGTATGCTGTATCCACAATTAAGAAGTAAAAAAGATGCATGCTGGTCTCTAGTTTTAAGGGAAACGAGGTGCAAAAGCAGACTCAATATCAACAGGCTGAGACTACTTTACTTGAACAGCGAGGGGTCCAACATTTGCAGGGGATGTAGGTGAGGGTACCTGTAAACACCCCAGCACTTATTTTACCTGGCCAAGATCACTTGATATGGCCAAGAGAGGAATTAAATCAGCTTGGGTTGGCGGGGCCACAACAAGACTGAGACTGTGATAAGTTTTATTGTAAGCAATCAGACTTTTTATATCTCTATCAGAAACAGAATATAATGGTGATTGCCAGGATCAATAAATACAGTGGTAGTTGTCAGGATACAATGGCATTTCCCAGCTACACTACACAAGATTAATGTCGAAGACCAGTTGCCCTGTCAAGCTTCCATGCTTTCTTGACTTCTAGGAGAACATACTGAGAAACACAAATGCTTACTGCCTGGGGAAGTGCCTTGATTTCTCAGGAACTGAAAGGCACACAGTGCCACAAGAGTCACTGATTCTAATCGGAAAAACCTATGATGCATGTCTCTCAAGGCAGTTAGACCGGGCCAACATTATGATTCCTGGAAGGCACCTAGAGTCATATTGTTTCTGTAGGTGGAAAACACTCAGACTGACACTACGACATTCTTTATGCTTAGGGTTATTGCCTTGTACAGTCTGATTCAATTCTTCATGACCTGAGGCTATTGCCCACACTAGTCACTTTCTCCATTTTTGATGTCTAGGCCCTAGCATGTGGTACATTGATGCTCACATCCAACATGGGGCTTTCCTTCCTATTAAACGTCTATAGGTATGTCCTCACAGATACACAAAGTGGAATGTCTCCTATGGCTTTCTAAGTCAAGTCAAATTGACAATGGAGCACCATCATAATTATACAGTATATATATACACTCTTTTTTCCTCTTTTTTAGTGACTTTTTTCTTATTTATTAATCAGTTTATTTGTTTACATTTCAAATGATATCCCCCTTCTAGGTTACCCCTCCACAAACTCCCCATCCTGTCTCTCCTCACCCCACTCCCCTTTGCCTCTGTAAGGGTGCTCCTCCACCCATTCATCCATGTCTTGCTCACCCCTCTAGTATCTTCATACCCTGGGGCATCAAGCCTCACTCCCTTCCCACTGATGTCACATAAGACCATCCTCTGCTACTTATGTATCTGGAGACCTGGCTTCCTCCATGTATACTCTTTGGTTGGTGGTTTAGTTCCTGGGATCTCTGGGTGATCCAGTTAGTTGATATTGTTCTTCTTATGGGGTTGCGATCCCCTTCAGCTCCTTCCCCTAGCTCTTCCATTGGGGTCTCTAGGATCAGTTTGATGATTGGCTGTAAGTATCGAATCTGTATTGGTCAGGTGCTAGTAGAACCTCTCAGTGACCAGACATATCAGGCTACTGTCAGCAAGCACTCCTTGGAATCAGCAATAGTGTGGGAGTTTGGTGTCTACAGATGGGATGGATCCCTAGGTGAGGCAGTCTTTCTGCAGCTTAAGAAGGAAGATCAAAGTGTAGATGCTTCAATCCTACATAGAAAAGGGAACAAAATAATCACAGGAGCTGGAGGGAGAGAGGGACCAAGGAGGAAGAGAGGAGGAGGAAAAGAAAAAGGGTGGCAGGAACAGGTATTGGAAGGGACAGGAGAGAAGTACAAAGAATCAGGAAATTGAATAGAAACATGGAGCAGAGGAGGATGGGGAAATAGAGTAGCCACTAGAAACTTCCAGAGCAGTAGAAAGTCCCATGCACCTCAATAATTTAAACCCTGAAATGTTTCTGTCCAAAGGAAAGTCAGGGACCAAAAATGGAACAGAGACTTTTGAAAGATAAGCCATCCAGAGACCACCTCACTTTTTTTATTTTTCAATCTGGCCTAGTTGGCTCAATATTTAATTCTTAAAACTTAGAATAATTCAATACAAATATGATAGGACATTATGCAGTGAAAATTTCAAAGATAAAGACTCTCAGCTATCAGAGATCACAGAAAGGCAACTTTTCAATGCCTCTTACCAATTTACAGAAACAATGAAAGCTAAATAATTTATCTTGAGAAGGCTGCTAAATATTTTAAGTGCTAAAACTATCTTGGGTAAAACTGGTCTCTAGACCAGCCAAAATTCTTGTAAATTGCTGGGATTAAGAAAGATCTATAGAGCAAATAAATTCTCTAGCCTATAAAAACTATACCCTTGAGAATGAGACTGTCAGCCAGCTTGTCCAAGGACAAATGGCTTCCTGGAATTCCTGGGAATTGCTTTAGAACTGCCCAGTCCAATAAAATTTTAACTGGTGTTCATGCAAGATAACAGCCACAATGCTAACCATGTGTTCTGCTTCTGTAAACAAGCTTGCTTATACAACATAACCCCAGACATCAGCAGGACGTCTGTTTGCTAAGTTGAGCCCTGTGCTTGCACATTGACATATTACCTTGTGGGTTTGCCTTTATGAACACTGAATTATCATGGCTTAGGACTCTGCATTTGAGATTCTCAACTCTTGGGTGCAGTACTGGTGCCAGTCTAAATAAAACCTTTTGTTGTTGTTATTGTTGTTAAATGCATTTGTGGTCAGACTGGTGAATCGCTGAATGACCCCAGACCTCTCACAACCACATGAATTATATAAAAAATTTAAAGGTTTGACTTACTTGTTTTAAAAGTTAGATATTCTTTCTTCATAATTTACCAATTAGTAGAAGCATTTTCTCATTTATTTGAAGACTTACATATTAAAGCCATCCACTATTCTAAACTGTTTAGGCTACATGTTCTAATTTGTAAGTTTCTTGAAATAAATTCTTTTCATGCTATTTTTACACTTATTGTTCAATTTTGAGTGTTTGGTCTTTAGAACTATGCCCTGCTGTGTCCCATATTCCTTTGAAGAAAAAAAGTTCCTAAAAATGGTTAGCATTTGTAAGTCTCTGCTATTGTGATTTTTGTCCACTAAGGAGAAATTTTACTTTTTCTTTTAAGTCAGTGCAAAATGATAAACAATGGTCAGTAAGACCATTGCAGCCTATCCACTGGAAATCACATATACTTTTAAATATATTTTGAGTTTTTAAAAAATAACATTTAAAAAGCATAAACACATTAGGTCCAAGATCCCAATGAAAACTACTGCTTAAGACAAAGGTACAACTTGAAATTAAGTTATTAATTAAATTGTATAGATAATGACATACAGATATAACATTGTATAAATAAGTGTGATATAGTCTAGGGTCTATTATAGGTTGATGGTGCCATTATCATTATCATATTATTCATAGTCATAGACTTCTGACCATTTAAAAAATTATTTATTTACTGTAAAATAATTCCAGTGTTATTTTTCTATAGTTAGTTATATACAGGTATAACAAGATTAAATATTATCCATATGATTTGAAAGAATGAGCCTTACATCTATTGTCAGAGTACCTTCACGAATCAACTGTTTGAAATATGTCTTGACATAAGACAAATGCCATTTAATTATCCTGCATTTCTGTGACTAAAAACCAACAGCATAACAACAGAAAACTTCAGAGCAGAAACTGGTAGAGGTAATGTAGAAATGGCTCATTTGCATTGTTTGAAGAAAATGTCTTTACTACGATAAAGTACATACAGCCTCTGTTAGGCCATGTATTAAATTGTCACTTTAATATCTGATTGATACTAAAATAGTAATTGAAGCCAGACACTTATCTCTTTAGCTGAACTGTGTGTTCTGTTTAATGTCATTACTGGCTCCGTGTGTCCTTTCAGAGTAAATGGTAATTAACGGCCAGCAGTTGTGAAATCTAGACATTTATTATCTTTTGCTGCCCAAAATTTCAGCATTTAATTTTTAAAATTTTGAATTTTCCTTAAAATGTGCTTTAACCATATTATTTGAAAGAGCATACTGCTTTTTAAAAACTGCTAAAGTCAAAATTTTATACTTGACACATGCAGACAAGGACAGTGCTACAGCATCGAGGGTATTCACATAGTCCCTGTTGTCCCCTGGTAGGATGTGGTGGCCTTTGTTCTGAACCACATCTTCTATCTATCACGTGTTTTCCCCATTGACATCACTGGTGAGAGGACTCACCAGAAAGATCAAGTGACTGAAGTGTTGTATCTTCAACCCCACTCATTGCCTTCTGGGAAGGAATCTGAATAGAAGCTCTGTAAAAAGTCAAGAAGATTTGATGGATTCTTGACTGAGCAGGTTCAGGGGAAGCAACATAGAAGCTGCTTGTCCTCTTTTACCTCATAGTCTTCCCATTTGGGTGTTTGGGATATAGCCTTTCTAATAAACAATGTATAGAGAAAGAGTGATTTCTAAGTCTGGAATCACAATTATGAGATTAATAAGCTGAGAAGGGAGCCATGGGAGATCTTGAATTTATAGCTGTCAGTCAAGATGAAGCATGGGTATCTCATAAGACTGAGGATTGGAGTTCATTTGTAACATTTAGGTAGATGAGAGCCAGAACCGAATTGACTAGAGAGTGCTAAGTGGATGTTTGCAGTCTTGGTAACCTGCTTGAAACCTCTGGGCTGTGACCCTTTGTGTTGAGCTTCCTGTGTGAAATCTTGACTAGTTGACTTAAAGTCTATTATTTTCTCAAATAACCCACCATATGAATCTTTAATAAATTAAATTTCAAGTCTTGTATCACACATGATAAATTAGATAAGAGAATAGATCAACAGATTAACAATAGTGACTAAGATAGATTGATAGTCTTAGGGTTTTACTGTTGTAAACAGTATCACCATGACCAATGGCAAACTCTTATTAATGACAGCTTTAATGGGCTGGCTTAAGTGTTCAGAGATTCAGTCCATTTTCATCAAGTCAGAGCATGGCAGCATCCAGGCAGCTTGGTGTAGGAGGAGCTGAGAGTTCTACATCTTGTTTGAAGGCAAACAAGGAAAGACTGTCTTCCAGGAGCTGAATGGTATTACAAGCCCACACCCACAATGATACATTCCCTCCAACAAGGCCACATGTATTTCAATAAAGTCCCACCTCCAAATAGTGTCACTCCCTGGGCCAAGCATATTCAAACCATCACAGATGGATAGATGGATAGGTAGATGGATAGGTAGGTAGATAGATAGATAGGTAGATAGATAGAGAGATAGATAGATAGATAGATAGATAGATAGATAGATAGATAGATAGACAGACAAATAGAAAGAAAGACAGACTTCAATTTTTTTTGCAGTTAGAGTAACACATGTACCCTTGAGATTTCTTGGACTCATACATTCAGTTCAGTTATGTCTTTAACAGACTTTCAGTCTGCTAGATATGTCAGTTCCTGATATACACATCATTTTTAGAATTTCCTTGACGTTTTCTATTTTAGAAACAAATTGTAATAACACGTGACTTTTAGCATGGGCCTTATATCTATCTCACTTACAATATCCCAGTCTCCTCATTGATGCCACTGACAAGGGCTTCCTGTAACTCAAAGGCCACACAGTTGTGCTTGTCCTTTTCAAGTTAATTAATGGGCTGAGAATGAAGGAAAAATGGTTATTTTCAGCAAAAATTGCTTTTAACTTATATAACTTGCCTATACCTTCAATTATGCTATAATATAAACTGTTTCTTCTGGTGTTTCTCTCCATGTTTTGCATACATGGTATGAATTTTATCCTTGCAAATGGACTCTGTTGTTATAATGCATTCCCCCTTTCCCTTCTGGTATTTTTCATTTGTCTGAGGTCTGGTTGGTCTAAAATTAATATAGTTTCTCCAGTATTTTTGTATTTATTTTGGCTTAATATACTTTCTTTTATCCCTTTGAATGTCTTACATCTCCATCTTTGAATTAATATGAAAACTATGGCATATATACCTGATGCTGTATATTCAGTCATAAAAAAAAACCGAGCTCTTAACATTAGCAATATGGATGGAATTAAGGGGTAAGTAAAGAGAAACAACTGGGAGACAAGTGGAAATACTGGATGGTCTTACTGTCTTGTGGAAACTAAAACGACCCATCAGGTATAAGTAGCATAGAAGCAACTAGAGGCTCAGAAAAGCAGCAAGGTGCTATAGTGCAAGACTGGATTGGAAGTATTAAACTGACAAGGGAATTAGATTTTATTTTGTAGAGCACAGTAGGGTAGCTCTGAACAACACTTCATAGTGACTAGAGAAATGTGTTATGGTCTCTAGGCACGCAGAAGCAGAAGCATCTGAGAAAAGGGAAATGCTAAGCACACCGATTTTGTCATTGAACATTACATACAGGTATCAAATGAGCATATTTATACTCCATAAAACGCACAAACATCACATTTACATTAGGATGAAAACAAAAGGGAGATTCATTGCACACAATATATAATTGAGTCAGTAAACAAACACACTCAAATTGTTTTTTCAATGGTGCCCTTAAGATGTCATTTAACAGCGATTTGAAGTCTTGTGGATATAATTGGATTTATGTGTATTTTGTCTGTAGCTTTGTAAAACTCCTACCTATTTCTTTGCTGGCTTTAACCTGAGGATTTTATGTGTTGACATTTTGTCTCCTTTCCTGCTGTGTTTGTTATAGACTTTTAAATATATTTTTATTTGTCATCTTAGAGTTTGCAGTGAGCAGTCATAGCTAATAAAAATTCGGTTTCAAACAATGTACGCTGCTTCAAGAGATTCTTTCCACATCACATTCTCAGTTTACCCATCTGTCTATTGTAATACTCGGCTCATTCATCCACTTTTTGCACACTATAACACACTGTTGCAAGTTTTAATTTAAACACCAACTTATACATTTTCTCTTATGCCAAATAGATGCTTCTAATCCGTCTCGTGTCCATACATTATTTACACTTTTATGTACCGTCTAAAATTGATTTAAAATGAACAGGTTTCATGTCATAGAACATTAATTTGAGATAATTATTTTGTCTTCAGGTCACACACAGTAAGTGGAAATTCAGAGTGAAAATGTCAATCCTGTGATTTTAAATCTGTTTCAATACTATAGCTCAATGTGCAAATAATGACTTGGAAAAGAAAACAAAAGCAGCGAGGTGAGAGTAATCAACCCATGGATGCTAACTACAGATGTTCTCTTCAGAGCAGGGTTCCAATGACAGCACTTCTGTACCCAGTAAAAGGCTCTTGCTGTCTTCTCTTCCATAACTCACGACAGTGAAGGCACAGTCCCATTCCCTGTTCATCCCAGCCTTTGTTCAGATAAGTAGAGAACACATTTTTAATAAATGTTTTCATTTTCTACTTGTAGACTTTCAATGGAAAACACAATGCCCGCTCATTTTACCCCACATTTTCTGCTTAAAGTGTTAGTGATTAGAAAAACAGCTGGAAAATGGACCAAACTGTCACAATGAAATGTTCAAACATTTGCATAATCCACACCTTAAAGCATTGTTCTTTTAAGTAGGTTTATAAATTTACATCCTTGCTGTATCCTTCTCAGTATCATGAACCATTTTAATGTAATTCAAAAAGTTAAGCATAGAAGAACTTTTCTCATATTAATAAAATCTCTATTATATATATATAAACAATGTGGAAAATGATAAGCATATTAACATACAGAATAAGCATTACAGATTAGATGCTTGGAAATGTGTTTTGAACTTTACAATCACGTGTTTTAGGTTTTTTTTTAAAGCAAGTAGTTTTAAAAACTCCCAAGAATTAATGAGAATTTGTTATTGCCCATCTGATGGTGTGTGTGTGTGTGTGTGTGTGTGTATGTGTGTATGTGTGTGATGTTACCTATCTAGGAAACTAGTTGGATTATGTGTAAAATGATGATCGTTATCTGATAAATATCATTAAGCTTTTCTTTATAACTAGAGTGATGAAGGATGAAATTTCATCTGAAATATTTTATTGTGCTAGCACAAGACACTGAAAACACCCATAAATTAACCAAAGAGTGCAGCTATGGTTAATGTTTGTTACCCTTTGATTAGATTTGAAATAATCTGGTAGACACACTTATCACATGCCTGTGCTGATGTTTCCAAAGAAGTTCAACTGGGAAGGAAAGATCCACCTGGATTGCGAACACTCCTCTCTCGTGTTCTGGGGTCCCAGATAGGGTTAAAAGAAAAAGAAGAAAGTGTACTTCGCATCTGCATTACACGCATCTTTCTGTTTCTTAGTATGAGCACAGTGTGTGACTAGTGGCTTCACATCCCCCTGTCTTTTCTCTCTACCACAGTGGAGTGTGCATTGCCTTAAAGCATGAGCCTAAGTCAGTATTTCCTCTTTAAGTTGCTTTTAATGATGCTTTGTCACAGTGGCATCAGAAGTAACTAGAACAGTGGCCTGGAGAAAGGGCTCGGTGGTGTAGTGAACACATTCCATTTCCAATATGCACAGTCTACAACCCCATCTACAGGAGATCTTACGTTCTCTTCTGGCCCCTACAAGCATTAGCATACCCATGCCGCACAGACCAGATGCACATGCAGACAAAACACATGAAAGAAAATAATTTAATTTTTTTTAAAGTAACAAGTACAAGGAGGAACCCAGAAAAAAAAAAAAAAACTCCAGAGTGCATATGATTTAAGATGTTTGACTACTTCCAGGGAGAAGTGAGTTATATTACAAACGTTGTGGACAGTGGGAGAGATCACATCTGCAAAACAAAAGATAGGGCATGAAGAATTGGGTATGCAGGCACACATGAAGGATTAGAGTGTGGACAAATACATTTAAGTATTTACAGGATTACCAAAATCCTGGCAGAAAAAATAGTGACCACCAGAGAGGAGGACTCAAGTGTCTTTCAGACCAAATGTATTTGGTCCACAGACATTTTAAGTTTTACACATTTTAAAAATACATCGGTGACATTTTGTAACTGGCAGGATTCACGTCTACTTTTTGCACTTACTGGAAATCTGGGAACCATATGCATAGTTCCTTATCTTCCAGTGATCAGGAGAGCTGACTGAAGTTGTCTTATTTATCTGGGAGGTACAGGCTTCAGTTTGTACCAGTGAACCTCTTTTTATCTCTCCACATCCTCCCCTATGCACTTAATTTTACTCTGTGTGTGTGTGCGTGTGTGGTGGGTTGTGTGTGTGCCTGTGTGTGTGTGTGTGTGTGGACATGCACATGCGTGTGTGGGTGTATGAGGGTATTTGGCAGGCATGTAGAGAAAGAAACACTGCTCTCTGCTGTAGTCCCAAGACAGGTTTTTACGGAACTGAAAGCATTCCATTTCCTCTAGGTTGGCTGCTCCAGTGAGCTCTTGGAAGCCACCTTTCCCTGTCGTCAATTGTTGGGGTTACAGTCATGGACAGCCATGCACCTCTTTTTCCTTGGGTACTGGAGATTTGAACTCAAGTTGTCACGCTTACAGATCAACCCTGCCTCTACATGGATATATCATGCCAGTTCCTACCTTTGCGCTTTGACCCTGGGTGAAATGTACTGAAAAAGTGCAGAGTTCCTTCATTCTATGAAACACAGGATGAAAGTCAAGATTCAATAAAGACAGGACTGTGAAAAGATGAATCAAGACAGCCTAATTGTGAAGAAGACTGTTTATGAAGCTAAATATTCCTTATCCTGCCCAAAACGGCTTAAGCTATCAGAACTAAACGGAAATTGGTATGTTTTACTTCCAATTAATTATATTGTTTAACTTAACTTCAAAGAAAATTCAGTTACTAGTTTATATATAGTGCGTAATTAAATTGTTCCCAAGCAACTATCTTTTTCTTCCATGACTCATTTAAGAAGCAATCTGGAGACTTTCAGATAAAAATGGAAAATTGAAACCATTCCTACCCTCTCCCTCCTAAAGCCAACTTCAAAAGATAAAAATGACGAGACAGACAGGCTACTCAATTCCAATAAGCTTTCATAACAAGTACAATCCCAAATCTTAATAGAGGAAATAATATTTACATCAAATATTCTGTGTCCAGGAAAGCAGCAAAGCCTTGGCCAGGAATGCTACATCAGATTTTCCATGTTGGTGCCATACCTGGAAGTTCAAGTATGTAACCCTGCTCAGCAACTTTAGTAGCACACAGTATAGGCAGGCAGAATGAGCTCCGAGTCTTTGATTGAACATTTATATCTGGCAGTATAAGTGAAGGAAAATATGTAAGTCTAACTGCAGACCACGAAACGCAAAGAACTGCTTTACAGGCAATAGTTGTGTATATATACATATATGTATACGTATATGCATACACACACACACACACACACACACCACACACACACACACATATATATATATATATATATTTATATATATATACATATATAGATAGATGGGGGGCGCAATAATGTGGCATTAGATGGGGGGGGCAATAATGTGGCATTCAACTCGAGAAATGTGTCATAACAATGAAATCCAATGTGTCCACTCCCAGTTCATCCCTAACCTTTACTTTGTGTGTTTACTCTATTCACAGTTGATTCAGAAGTACAAACACACATATATTTTTTTTTTTTTGGAAAAAAATACAGAAAAAGGACAATTTGAAAAGCTACTCAGTGATGAAACTACCTGGGCAGATACATGGGGAAAATTGTTAATAAAATACTACTGGCAAAAACGGTCTGTAAAAATATAAGCTAAGGAAGAATTACTAGAAATTCTTATGATCATTGAGCAGAATATTTATAAATTTTGATTCTCTATAATTCACAAGGTGGGAGGCCATATATTGCATAAATGGTCTTCTCTTTGTCTTTCAGATTGGGCTAGGGATTAACAATACACCCAGCCTGACTATAGAATGGAAATACTACAAGCTATCGGAAAAGCCATTGAAAACATAATTTTATACAACTGTAAAGTCAACTATTTATGAAAACATAAAGACATGCATGAAATAACATAAGGCCACTGCAATCCATTTGTTGACAGAAACATTTAAAGTAAATGAATATTAAACCTCAAACACAACATGGAATTGTGGCAGCCACTAAGAGAACAAACAAGAACACACAGAGCAAAGCCTTCCATTAACGTAAGCAACACCATCGGGACTAAAGCAGATTCTGACGGGATTGAATCCCTTCAATGTTAAAAAAACATTTTCAAAACTAGCATGCTTGTACATGACGACCCAGACCGGCAATCCCAGCACTTGAGAGGAGGAGGCAAGAGAATCAGGTGTTCACTGTCAGCCTCAACTACATAGAGAGTTTGAGGTCAACCTGGCTGTAGGAGTCCCTGAGTCAAAAACAACATTTTTGTCTTGTCAGCATGTCAAATATATATTATATGTATATTATATATGTATGTTATATATTACATATATATACATGCATAACATATACATGTGTATACTACACTTAAATAGAATATATTTGGAAACAGAAGTTGCTCATTAACTCATCTCTTGATTTTGCTCCGTTGTTTTACCCCTCTCTTTATGGATTCTAGCTCCTGATTTGGATCCATGGGCAGCATTAGTGTAACAACATTAAACGCTGACACTTTCCTACTTTCATGCTTTCCTGATCCCAACTTAAATCCATAAGAGGGTCATTTGGCATCACACTGAATACTACCCTGTGAATGGAACACTGAGGAATAAGAAGAGATGATGACCAATGAGATGGGAACAGGGAAGTCTGACATTTCATTACAAGGACAGTAATGATGTGAGAAGAAATAAATTACTTGAATAGCCTTGATATCAACATATACAATACATATAAATGAACAAATAAGTGTTAGTGTCTAGATTTCTATAACTATTTCTTGTTATTCTGACTGATACAAAGATCATGATCCTATCTGTCATATTTAAATGCAAAAGCACATAAATATTAAACACTAAAGTCATAGTCATATAGATACATAGAACCTTACAAAAATTATTAATGGCATGCATTTGTTGATTAAATCATTTAGTGTCCCTTAACGATGATCAAGTATAGTTACACTTTTTCTTTAAATGTATACGTTGAACATTCCAATATATATATATATGTGTGTGTGTGTGTATTCAAATATATATTTATATGTATATAATATACATACACATATATGTATATAGTGTGTGTGTATGAAAATAATGAGTTGCTTTGGCCATCAATCAGTATCATGGCTATGAGCATACTGACAGTTTTATTTTTATCTGTTTTAATGTCTACCTGTTTCTGGACCTTTGTTTATGAAATCTTTTGAAGTATAACATGTATGTCATAAAATTGGCTACATTTAGATGGATTATAAAGCTATGCAACTATTATTGATGATATAGTTTAAAAATATTTTCCTTTACTCTCTATCCTGGTTTGTGTTTTATTACTATGATAAATACTATGACTTATAGCAACTTGGTGGCGGGGTTGGGGCAAAAATTTATTTTAACTCACAGGTGATAGTTCATCATGGAGACAAGTCAAGGCAGGAACTGAAACAGAAGCAGAAGAGGCGATGCTTTCACTACACCAAAGCCAGTATCTTCTGGGAACTCTTACACATTGCAAAATTCAGTTGCCATTATGCTATGCATTACAACCTTGGTAATCTCTGGACCACAGTTTCTGTGTGGAAATACTTGCCAGAAGAATTTGCCTCAATAATGTAGGTCTCCTATTAATCATGGTTGATCTTTCAGCTCCACATAATAAGCATCAATTGCCCCAGGAAAGCACTGAGTTCACTTCAGTGGTGAAGATCTTTCATTAATCAGAGCTGATTATTTAGCCGCAACTGACCAGAAAACACAGATTCTTAGTTCAGAATATCACAGGAACAGAGCTGATAGTCTTTGCTACCTACTGAAGCTTTATGGACTAGGTAAGTCTCCATTGCCTGCCTTTGTTTCAACAGTCTTACATCCAGGCTTCCCATAACAAAAGCCCATTCAGCTCTGAGTACCCAAAGGCTTTTTCAGCCCAAAGTTCCAAACCCTTCATCAATCCTCTCCCTGGCCCCATCCTACTTGGTCAGGTCTGTCATAACAGTACCCCACCATTTTAGTATCGATATCATTGTGCTGGCTGGTTAGATTCTTGTCAGTTTGACACACACTAGAGTCACCTGGGAAGAGGGAACCTTAACTGAGAAAAGGGTCTGTTCTATTGGTGTCCATTAGGCAAATCTGGGCAGATGTTTTCTTGCTTCATGATTGACATGGGAGGACACAGCACACTGTACATGGTGCCACAGCTGGGCAGGTGGTTCTGTGTTGTATAATAAAGCAAGGTGAGAGCATGTTAACAATCATGTCTACATGGCCTCTGCCTTAGCTCCTGCATCAGTCTTCCTGCACTGACTTTCCCTCATGATGGACTCTGGCTAGGACATGTGAGCCAAATAAATCCTTTCCTCCCTAAGTTGGTGTGGTCAGCATTTTATCACAGCAATATAGAGCAAACAAGAACATTCAAAAGTCAAACCTCAGGCCCAAAATCTAAGTTGTTTTTTAAAATTACCTGATATAATTGTCTTTTTAATGTATTTAAAGGCAACAATCAAACATGTATTTTTTTTACATGTTCCAGTTACTTTTAGAATAGCACCTTTTGGCATAACTCTTTTGAACATTAACTTATGAATTACACAGCGTAATATGACCTGGAACCTAACCAGGATACAAAGCAGGGTAATTAAGGAAGTAATATCTCAAAACTGTAATATAGTTTTGAAAAAGACAAGCAATATAGCAGAGAAAATGGTGACAGAATAAAGTCAGGCCACATGAGATCCCTGCTTTGAATGGCAGATGCCAAGTACAGGAGGAGGAAGGAATATGACTACCAGGTTCCTACATTCTCAGCTGAGTTTGATCTGACGTTCTGTGCCACTTCTGCATCAGCTGGGTGAGAATGACACAAGAAAGGAAGGTTGGTAGTTAAGTATGGGAGTAGAACCACACCAAATGTTCGGACTCCGGTTTGACAATGACTGCGACCATTCAAAAAGGACTGTCACTTACTCTGCATATTATTTACTCAGAGATTAGAATCCTAGAAGCTCACTTCTGCTTTTTCACTGGTTTGAAGACTTAGGTTGTTTTATAATTTTTTTTTTTTTTGAGATGGATCTGGCTAAAATTACATTAGGAGTAAACACAGCGATCAGGAAATAACATATTAGTATAAACATGGAATGTGTAAAGGAAAACATCAAATAAACTAAATAACTGTCTATTGACTCTCGCAGGCGTCCCTGAAGCAAGAACTGGTGGGGTATTCAGTAGGAACCCTAGTGTGCCTGTGGTGTTGAATATGTAGGGTATATTTGTACGATTTGAGATAGATTATGTAAATAGAAATTTCACATCATTTTAATATCCTTTAAGGAATAAGTATAAGTAATTGAGTTTAAAGGTATTGCTGCTCTCTACCTATAGATACCAGAGCTATCTAAACCTCAGGTGGCCTCTGCATTGGTGGCAGTCACCAATGTCTGGTAATGGTTATATTTTTGTCTAGGAGTTGAGTCACCTTGAAACATTTTCTTTGTAACAAGTCTTTGTATCTACTGGATCTTGACAGCATGCCACAGAAAGTGAAGAAAATGCACGTTGGCTCAAGAGAGTCTGTCTGGATAACCCTGAGAGGGAAATGTCACAGTTTTTATATAGTTCTTTTACTGTTGAAGATAGATGCTCCTTCGGGATTTCAAGAAATTTAGCCTTATATATTTTTTTTAACTTTCCCATCCATCAACAGGATGATCTGTGTGAGTCTGAGCACACTGAAGCATGCCAAAGGACCTGACAACTTCTCTAAAAATATAGCCGTGCTAATTTCCTCAGTTCTCAGAGACAAAACATTTTCTAATGACTGACCGGACACCTGATCCAGGACTCTAGCTTAATAAAGGGAGGGGTAAAAAGGAAAAGACATTGGGACTAATTAAGACGATCAAAATGATCACGTCAGTGAATGGACCTGCTATGAGCTATGCATTAGACTATCCAGAGTCACTTTGCATGATCTCCATAGTCACTGAACAATACAAATAATCAACCCTGTAACTGTTATGGATGGAGTGGTGAAGAGAGATTAATTAGATGCATTCAGAATAAACCCAGGAGCCTTGAATGCATCAGTATTATATTGCAGGAGAAGTGGTAATATCCTTGCTTATGGAAGTTCAAGGAAGTAATTGCATAGAAAAGCATTCCTACTATGCTTTTCTGTGTATGCATAAAAGATGAGAATATTTCTAGTCTTTTAAAAATCCTGGGAGGTTTGTAATACAACTTCTGCCCAAGAACTTCAGGAAACCAACAAATGCTAATTACCAATTTAGAAGCATCTGGGATTACTGTGCCTTACTTATAATAGCCACGAGGTAGTTTTACACTCAGAATTAGTTATTACCTAAATTATAAAATGCAAAATGATAATTTTAATAAGCTCCTTCTTTTATCTCCTTTGAGCCTGATAAGAGTGTCAGAATAACCATTTCATCAGAGAATAATATTTCTTTTTCATAGACATTCACAATGAGACACAGAAAGTCAAGGACTTATTCAACAGCTTGGAGCCAATTTTCACTCACTATGGAATCTGTATCTGTTCTTATGGTGCTTCCAAAGATTAAAAAGCATGGTCCAGAATTTTTTATAAACAGCTAACTTTACATATGTCTTGATATTTATGTACATATTACTTTAAACATCCACGCCTTGATGTTAATTAGCATATGCATAATTATTAACTAAATAGGAAATGTGAATATTGCTTCAGAAGTATCCAAGGCGACAGAATGAAAAGATGATAAATAACACTTCCTCTCCACTACAATCTAGGGATGTGATCAGACCTGGATGAAGATCACATTGCACGACCACAGGACTGTGATTACAAATTGTGCAGTATTCCGTACACGTGTAAAGTACTTAAACTTATTCTAGATGAGCAGATGTAAGCCGCCAAAATTCTAATTAAGAAGAAAAACAATTCAGGACTCATTTCAGAATATGAAACTGGTAGTTTCTTGGGGAATAGATTGAGGAAGAAACCAGCTAGCTGGTGCCAAGGGTTTGAATGGAGGCTTTTTTTTTTCTTTTTTTTTTAATCAAATGCAGATGAGCAGGACCTGAAGCTATGCCAGGCAGGGCTGATTGGGAGCACTCAGTGGTGTGGATTTACAAGGTTATCTGAATTTGCTTGATGCTCTGGGGAGTGTTTGCCTTAGAAACATCCTACCTTTTAGCTAACATACTTTTCTCCTGGTCCTTTTCTTGAAGTTTTAAAAGAAAAGACAGAAAGTCTTCACATTTGTATTGAAGGATTTTTTTTTTAAGATTAAAATGAGAAGAAAATTGGTACTAAAACCAGAAGACTTACTTTTTTTCTTTAATTAGACTTTAGCACTTCCAAGAAATAACCATTGGTTATTTCTGCCCCTGTGTTTGTAGTGATCTGCTTAACAGTTCATTACTATGTGGTACAGAATCACAAATGCTTCTCGTGTGCCAGATTTTAGACTCTGAAAACTCTTCATGTCAGCCAGGAGCGAAATCTGCCTCTGTAAGCCATATTGATTCCCGTCAGTGCCAACCAGGCAAACCTTCAAGGTCACGGCCTTCAATGAGGAAACCTAGTGAATAGTTCTGTCCTCCTCGAAGGAGCAGCAACCAAAGATAATGTCAGGAAACTAAAATAAATGAGTTGCTTATTTTCTCCAGGTTAACATCCAGTAAGAGCTAATATTTCTCAATTGTTCCGTGATTTATTTTATTGACTCTTAGTTGAAAATTAATCATAATTATTTGAGTAACAGAAGTAAAAAAATTTATTTTATTAAACTTATGTTTCTGTTTCCTAACTATGAATGTAGATTGCACAGGGTGTGATATTTAATTCACTGTAATTCCTAAGCACACAAAGGAATTGAGTGTCTTAATTGTGTGTGTGTGTGTGTGTATGTGTGTGTGCGTGTGTGTGTGCCTGTGTGTATTAATAACCTTTGAGAATTTTTGTCATGAAGAATTTTTCATTTTTCTTCATGTGTTGACATGATCATGTGACTGTTGTCCTGTCCTTCATGTATTAATATGTGGAATTCTGCTTATTGGTTTCTGTGGATTGACCATCCATTTCATCTCAGAGATGATAATCTTTAAGGTTGAATTTGGCTGCTATTTAGAGGGATTTTTTTCATCACCAACACAAATTCTTCATGCTACTAGTTGATTATATATTTTTATTTCTTTATTGTTCAGCTATAGTGGCCATGTGTTTCTCATGATTTATAAATTTCCACTAAATCGGTAGTCTCCCTTTTATGATAGGTTTTATTATTTGGGAAAGTCTGTCTCTCATTTCTGAAGCACAAGCTTCTTGCCCCCAGCATTCTGTGCTGGCCATTTTTCTTTTGCAATTTGTATGTAATCCATCTTCTCCAAGTCTACAAGATTTTTTTGTTGAGTAAATCTGTTAATGATAATAGAGAGTGAATATGTTCCCTCACACGCATTGTATCTCTCTTAAAAAAAAATACTCTGAAGACTTTGACAGTAAGTATATTGTAGAATATACACAAAGACCAAAGACCACTCAGCATGACCAAAGTCTGAATTAAGAGTCTATATTAAGGTTGTCAACTAAATGCTTGGAGAGAGAAACACTTGTCACAGAACAGCCCTAAATGCATTTTATAGGGAGCTCTTAAAGTCAAGCAATACAAAATAAATACATATGTCCTGATTGGTAGTTGCAGGGGAAGGAAAGCAAGCAAGCAGTTGAACAGAAGCCACAAACATGCAGTTAGCTAACACATTTTGAGCCCAAGTTTCAAGAGCAGAATTGGGTACTTTGCTACAGGACTTTTGACAATAGGGTTTTAAAGGGTGTAGTGGTGCTAGTTTTAGGTTGAACCAAAGAAGCTCCAGTTGAGAAAAGATGGAAGAATTTTTTCCTTGTCACTAATGAACTTCTGCATACATATACACATCCATAAGTGATATGTAGCAAATTTGATATTTTGTATATATGCATTAAAATGCAATAGACAATGCCACAAGAATTGGCAGAATAAGACATTCATATGGAAGAGAATCTATCTTGGTGAAACAAGAAAAGGTTCAGAGAAGAAATTCACAACAACTGTTTAGCTAAAGCCATTCAGTGGTAGATGAGCAGCCCGGAAAAGGCTGCAAGCTTAGAAAATCTGTATCTGATGTCCTTCCATGAGTGATAACTACTAAGGATACACAACTACATGTGTTCAGTGCCATAGCCAATAGATAATCACGATGTACTTTCAAAACTTCTTTTATGTTCTTTATAGTCTTTGCATTCATTTGTATTCTTCACATAATGTTTCATTAGATTTTGTGCACAATAATATATTTAGTCACTCAATTAATTTAGGACAAACATATTGCTTGTTTTAGTATACTGCAATTATTGAAAAATAAAATAGCAGTAGACATTCTTTGGACATTTCTATAATTACTCATTTACGTATAACTGCTAAAAGTTGAATTTCAGAATCAAAGAATATATAATTTTAATGCCTCGTGTATAGTTATCTCTTCACATCCATAGGTTCTGATCCTTTAATGTTGAATTCTTCATCCAAACGGTGTGACTGATTTTTAGAGGTGGTTCTCAAAGGGAAAAAATAAAATATCTTATGTTTGAATGTACATATTTATTTACTAAATATTAAATGAAAATGCAGATTAATCTTAATTGTTAATTTCACCAGAGTAAAGGACACCTAGAAAATGAGGAAAGGCGATTTCTGTATGTGTGAGTGTATCTCCAGGGTAGACCGAGATGTGGAGGAGTCAGCGATCTGTGTTGTAAACTCTACACGTGTCTGGATACTCAGAAGGAAGTAAAATGCAGAATAATTTAAAAAATACAATTATGGACATTATAAAACATTGTACCAGTGAAGAAAAATTACGGTCACATATTTAAATTTAAAATATACAATGTTCTGCTGGGTGTTTTAATGTTAACTTATCACCATCTTATTAAGGATTAAGTGTTTTAAAAATAAATTCAATTTAATTACTGCGAAAGAACATTGTTAAAATGTGATGTCATTTTTCCATCTTTAGGTACTGAAAGTCTAAATAGAAAGGATCCGATGTTGAATGAATGGCTGGTAAATGTGCCCGATCTAATCCTAACTCATAACGATCTGAATAAACACATCAACTGGAAAATCTATTCCAAATTCAAAGTGACATTCCTATTGATCTCCCCAAGCTGACAAAGAATCCTGAGACTTTGTAACACTAGCCCAATTAGTCATCAGTGCTCTTGTGTTTCTGTCATTTCTGTCCTGGCATCCCTATCTGTAATAGGGGACCAACCAACCCAACCTAGGTAACAGCTAGTGGATCCTGAGATGGGGATGGAGACCTCAGGCGACCAGTGAGAGTGCAGACTCTCTGGAGGCAGGCTTCAGAGAGTTCTTAATTGGTAGAACAAAGGTTATTTAAACCTTTGGGTAGTGGATATGGGTCTTTGGGGAGAGTGTCATCACTGGCTGTGACCAGGGTGCTGAGGATGCCTCGTATGGATAGAGAGAATTTTCTGATAATGCTGGGCATAACCTTATAAGGAGAGGGAGTCACCCTGGTTGCCAGGTTATGTGACTTCCTTGGAGGGGCAAAGGTTGGGCACAGGACTACATGGGCCAGGTATGCAGACCCCAGGGGAGGGCATGACCCTACTCCTGTCCATCTCAGGACAAGATTTCTGGGGTTTGGATACTCCCAAACCCACTCTTGCTCCAGGCTAGCTCCCTACTGCTTCCATGGCTTCCTGGCCCCAATTATGTTTCAAAGTCAACATAATTGGAAGAAAAATGTAAGAGGCTCAACAGTTTAAGTGAGCAGACAGTCAGGGACCAAGGTACTGGTGAAGCCAAGGCACTTGTGAAGGCAATGCCAGTCTGTCATCTGAACAACACCTGGTTAAAAGACAACAGAAGAAAAAGAGATAGTAACAGAATGTACTTTGGTGAAATCAGACCTTTCAGATGCCTGTGTACAGACAGAGGTATGTGCTAATCAACAAAAGACAAACCAATCAAAGCCAGAGTGTTTGGACAGAGAAAAAACAATAGGTATTATTCTATGTTCATGCTTCATAGTTCTTTGAGCTTTCCTTAACATGTGGACTTAGACATAGAGCTATAAACCAGGAAAAAACATGAATGATGTGACTTCTAAGAATGCTCTGGAAAAAAACCACATCGCCATGTGCACATTGCTAATGCATCTTATGCAAATATGAAGCAGAAGACAACAAAGACTTGGGATTAATGCTGAGAGGATGCCCAGGGTCCACAAAGACAGGCATGCCTTTGTTAACTACTTAACAAAGATGTGAGAAACAGTATTGAGAGAGTAAAAGGCAGTCAGTCCTCATGGAGAAACAGAACAGATGCACTTAATACACTTAATACACTTAATACAGCTAACTTTAAGCTGTTCTGCCTCTACAGCTCCAGAGGATCACTAGTTTCTTTCTTCACAGGAAACCTGTCCTGAGAGACCTGGGCAGCTTCAACGTGAGCAAGGATACTACTACCCTGTGAGAGGCAATCATTAAGCTATTGGGTGGCATGGGAGGACCACAGTTCATAGTATTATGTGGAACACTGAATTGACTACTCTGTGCTCTGGAATGACCGGTGAATAAAGCTCCCACGATTACATGAAATAGACCCATCGTTCCTCAAAACCGAGGAGGAGAGGGGAGGAAGTAAAGCATCACAAAGGATTCTTATTCTGTCAAGTAAAACATCCGAAAGAGAGAAACATGTTCTTAATATTGCAGTTCATATGAATTAGTTCTAAGGCTAGTACAAAATAATATCAGTAGAATACTAAGAATACGTTAAACCAGTTTTACCAACTGTTTCATGTGGTCTCATGTCTAAGAGTCCTTTACATCTAAGCCAGGGAACTAATAATATCTCAGTGTTTAACTGTCAAGTCATAACGCTACACAGTTATTGTTGTCTAAGTTGTGTTCTGTTTATTTTGTGTCATAAACTGAAGTTTAAAATAGTGTTTTTCCAATTGAAAGTAGCAACCAAGTACTGGGTAATGGAACTAATTTCGTTAAGTGAATATTTAAAAATTAGACCAGAGTAAAATAGGAACTACCATGGTCTCTAGTATTTTGCTTTACCTATGCACACATATATACTGCATAGTTTGTTCATATTGTAAGCAGTAAAGAACATGAACATCTATGAGTCGTAGTCACTAATGTTTGAGATACTCAGGTACAGATTACAAATGCTAGCAAATCCATTTTTCTTAAACATCCTTCACTAGCGGGTCAAAAGATCTAATAAGGCTGATTGGTTGTGATTCGCCTCAATGGCTAAGACATGCTCGTGTACATTTTAAATGTAATAAATAAGCAGGCTAGTATCTTCACACTGTGAGGCTTAATATCTTAACACTATGGGGCTCATAAGCTGGAGCAAAGCTTTGGTGTGACACAGAGATAAAAATTAGTTGAACAACAATACTACTTTAATGTTGTTATTTCAATTTCAGATTTTCAAATAAATAAAATTGAAGCGTGAACACTGCTGAAATTTGTAAGTTATTGAATTAAAATCTTGAATAATACGGTGATAACTTAACCAAAAGAACAGTGGAGCAAAGCTCCATCTAGATTTAACTTAATTGTAAACACACAGTGACTTTCTTCTGAGAAAGGCCAACATCTACAAGCTGCTTGCCCCTAACAACACCATTTGTTTTCCAAAACCCATTCATGCACAGGAGTAGGACTTTCATTAAAAAGAAATAAGCATTAGCATATTATAATCCATAAGCTCCCAATATGTTTTGCATTACACAGAAAGTGCCCGTATTTTATGGTTGAATGAAACCATTAATTAAAATTGTCTTACGAACCCCAAATTCCCATCTGCACACACAGTACATCTGCCTTGTCTCAGACACAAACACCTGGGCCAGCAGTAAGTCCTGCCATCCAGTGGTCCAGCCTGCTCAGAAAAAGCCACTTCAGGGTTTCCTTGTATTTTAAAAGATAAGGAAACTAAAGGACGTAAGAAAACTGGATACAATCTGGTCAAACAAGGAAAGAGATAAAAAGGATTTCTTGTCTGTGGCAGTGTTGTGATTTAACAGAAAAGATGAGACAAAAAGCAGAAGTCTGTGCACTCTGAGGTAAACTGTGAGAGATCTCCTCTGACCTGTTTCTTTGCTGCTACACCAGGCCCCATGCCCTACGTTCCTCCAGTGTGTAATTCCAAGCAGAACTGCAGTTCTTTGGGTCAGGTGTGTCCAGAGTGGCATAACCCAAAGGAGGGGCAGAATCAGAATGCCCCGTCTCTTGCCATGACAGCCATCTCCTGTCTTCTCTTTAAGCAGTTAGAATTGGAGAGATGGCAGAAGCAAGCATTTCAATTTCAACCTGAACCAGTTCCTCTTCTGACATTACTTTTACGGTTGTAATTAGCTTTGAGTGTTGAGGTGTGGTGTTTACAAGTCAAATTTATTGAGGTGAATAATTGCAACACTCAGACCGCTCCTGTCAGGCTTATCACTGAAGCAGAAACAAACAAACAAAAAATTAGATCCTTATGGAAATGTAGCAGCTGCAACTGAATATGTAAATCCAGGTACAAAAATTTACCAACTGTTATTTAGAAATTAAATGGCTAAAATCTCCCAATCTCCAACACAGACTACGGAAACAGTGAAAATGAGTGGGCTGTGGTTTCATACTGCAAAACCAGTCCTAACCTGTGGCCTAGGATTAGACAGGTGAGTGTCACAGAGTCTAGTAGCTACTGTAGGCATCTCGGATGTGTTAAGACAGCGTGTCTTAAACTCGTGAACAGTGAAATTGCTTGGATGCATTTATAAAGCTGCTGCTGCTTGGCCTCACTGACAGGTCAGAGACAGAAGGGCGGGCTACTGCTCTGTTGATGAAGCTCTCTGGATGCCTAATGCAGTTCAGACAGGTAACAGGCAAGCCTACATTAAACCAAGGAAGCTCACTGCTGCCCAAGCAACCTGCAGTTACTGTCATGCACAGAGTGAGACAAAGAAAGCTGTTGGAGGAACTGTCCAATTCAGAAACCCTACTTGTATTGAGGGGGTGCTTGGTTCTCTCTTTTAGAAGATGCTGCCAATGAAAGATACCTTTTATTTCCTTTCTCATTAGTTTATTTTTTCTTATTATGTAAAATAGAAATGATGGGATTATTGGCTGTGCAAGTCTCTAGTCATTTTTTAAAAAGGATATCTGTGGATTACAGAATAGATAGACTACCCTTGGGAATGGCTATAGTGGTAAATGTCCCTCACAGTCTTGGTTCCCAGTGAGTAGTACTGTTTGGCTTGATTGCTATTTAGAGTATGAACCCCCAGGTTCCTGCTCCTGCTACCATGCCTGCCACAAGCTCATGCCCAAGTCATAACTGCACTTTGAATAGGTATGGCTGACAGGGACTCATGTGTGTGAATGCTTGGCCCACTGGGAGTGGCAGTATTAGGAGATGTGGGCCTTGTTAGAGTAGGTATGGCCTTATTGGAGGAAGTGTGTCACTGTAGGGGCAGGTTTTGAGATCTGCTATGTTCAAGCTATGCCTGGAAAGAGATACAGTTTCTTCCTGCTGTCTGTGAATCTTAGTTCCTTCTCCAGCACTATGTCTGCTTGCATGCTGCCATGCTTCCCACTACAACAATAGACTAAATCTGTGAAACTGTAAGCCAGACATAAGTAGACATTTTCTTTTTAAAGAGTACCCATGGTCATAGTGTGTCTTCACAGCAATAAAACCCTAAGATACACAGCTAGATCCACAGTAGAGCCTGGTGCTCCTGACTCCCATGTCAGCAGCATTTTGGGACAGTGTTTCATGTTGAGGCACATACCTTTTTATGGTTTACAGTTAACAACATGTTTCCCAGTTTTTCTTATCTTGGTATTCAGTAGAGACTAATTAATTTATTTAATTATTTCAATAAAAGGTCTACTAAATTTGAGCACAAATGCAGATTTATCCAACTCTCAATTTTAAATAAAAGTAATCAGCTAAAGTAAAACAGGAAAGACAATCAGAAGTCTACTGGAGAGACAATTGGGTCCAACAGTAACACGATTTTCCAGATACATTTGCCGCCTTTTCCCATTGTTAACAGGGACTTTCTCCTCCTTCTTCTCCTCTCCTCCCCAACTCTGTCTCCCATTTCCACATCACTATTCTACAGGCAAAGCAGCTGGCAGAAGCTTCAGGCTCATGTCTGTGTTCACACAGCTTGCTCTTCCTGTTAAGGGTATTCCCATGTCCTTTATCCTTCTCAGCTCTCACTCTCGGTCATTCTTATTTAGAAGACCTATTTCTAATCAATACTGTTAGAAAAAGCACTTTCCAATGCATAGGCATAAGTGCCACTATAATATGCTTGTGTGAGTTTGTTTGCTGTGTGTGAAAGGGCATGTGTTCGCTGTGTATATGATTATTGTATGTGTGTGTGTGTTTGCTGTGTGTGTATGTTTTTGCTATTTCTTTGTGTTCTTTGTATGTGTGCATTTGTGTATCTTTGCCATATGTGTAAGATCATATAGATGACAAACACATATACACAGAGGAAATACATAGAAACAATGAACATGCATAATATACATACATACATACATATGTACATACAACACATCTACACACATAGAAAACACACACACCACATATATTCACAGCAAACACACAGATACACAGTCAGTATGCCCATTCACACACAGCAAACAAACTCACACAAGCATATTATAGTGGTACTTTATGCTGATGAATTTATTACAATTTTAAAAATGTTTTCATTGAGTTTATCCATCATATATTGTATTGTGTCCTCCAAGGACATTTTCATAGGTATACATACTGTGCACTGAGCACATCCCCTCCATATACCTGTCTTTTTCTAAATAGTTCCCATTTCCCATTGTTCCTTAGAGAGCTTAGCTTCTCATTTCACATCATTTAAACACTCATGATTTCATGTATCTAAATAAAACCTAGAAAACACATATGAGAGAATCTAAGACCACATATATGGTCTGCTAAGTTAGTAGATTCCAAAAAAGTTTATTTATCTATTTATTTTTTAGTGTATCAGTCACAAAAAGTTAGTTCAGACACAGAGGAAGGCAAGAGATTGTTCTTGGAGGTGGAGATAGAACGAGGCTGATGTAAGGTGCTAAGACTTTGGACCCACACATTACAAACTCTCCACAGTAATGTAGTTCTAACAGTCAGTCTCTCTAGACACAACTTCTTTCCAGGAATTCTCATCCGCACTCCCTAACAATATAGTTAGCAGCCCTCCTCTTACCTATTCAAATACAATCCTACACAAAGGGCTTACTGGGCAAAGAGAAGACCTCACTGCTTCACAGGAGAGAGATTCCCTCCCTCTGAAGATTTCTTTGCTGTGTTTTTCTCATAGTGTATTTTTCTTATTAAAATACCCATTTTAAAAAACAACCTTCCAGGGCTGATACCAGAGCAGGTATCAGTCAACCAACAGAATTCTGATCAGTAGAATTCCTTTAGACTATAGGGGAAAAGAAAATCTTGGAATCAAAGCTTCACAGTATTCATCCAGGAAGAAAATTGGCCAGAGTAAGAATTATTAGGGGAGCATAATATTCGAATTTCAATCAATGTACCATAGCCACGGAAAGGCTGCCTAGGGGTAGGGCCAACACTGTGAAGCTACCTGTAAAAGCAAGACCTGAATCTGTGACCCGACCTCACAAAGGACTGTGCAAAGGTGAGAACAGCATTGCAAACTGGAATTTTAAAAGCCAAGAATGTCACCATATAGCATTTTTATTTAATCTATCTATATAATAGCATCTATCTATATCGCATCTATAAAAAAACAAAACAAACAAACAAAAACCTCACCCTATCTTTCTGGAATTACCTCTCTGAGGTACCCGCCAATGTACTTTGAACTTGCCTTGATTTATAACTTTCTTTGCTCTGTAAACCTATAAAGCTTCATGAAATTGCCTTCATGTTGGATTATTAAATTTGGGGTGACCTAAATCTGTGTTCCTTGGCCAAGGTAACTCATAAATGCTACAGAATAAGCCATGTCTTTTATTCCTTTGAGGTGAGAGTTGTTCTTCTAGGTAATAGATATATTATATTATCTTCTTTCCTCACACTGGTCACGTGTGGTGAGATACAAGCTTCTGATTGCTTATATAAGGCATCATAAGTCTGGATCCTGCTCCAAGGTTTTGGGTTTGATTGTTAACAGGTTGGAAGAATTTGGAATTTTAATTTGGACTTTTTTGGGGGGTGGCTGTACATCCTCTTCAGAACTTAATCTGACTCTATATTTAAAAAGCTATTGTACAGTCTGAGTACACTTTGGATGCATTTTGTCTCTACTCATTCATGTCTCAGTCTCTGAGAAGCTTTAATCTTTCTTCTGCTCCATTCTCCAGATTCAGCCCACCAAAGGCTGCTTCCTTTGAGTTTATATCCAATAGTCTTTTCTGTTAATCTCTTTTTCTTTTTATTTATTCTCTCATATAATACATCCTGACCAAGTTTCCCCTCCCTCCACTACTGCCACCCTCTCCATTCTCCTTGACCTTCCTTCCCACCAGATCCATGCCTCCTCCATTTCCCATCAGAAAAGAGCAGGCCTCCTAGGGATGGATATCAACCAAACACATACAACAAGTTACAATAAAACTAGGCACAAACCCTCACATTAAGGCTGGACGAGGCAACCCAGTCGGAGGGAAAGGGATTTTAAGAACATACAAGGGTTAGAGACAGCCCCCGTTCCCACTATTAGGAGTTAAGAAAAAAAGCACTAAATAACCACAACATATGTGCAGAGTCTCGCCTTTCTTTTAGTTCTCAAACTCTTGATCCATCACTTCTGAAAAACATATAACACAGAACTCATGACTCTAGCTCTTCTCTTTAGTCCATCCTTCAGATGACAACTGTTTTCCTCATGTCAATATGTTTCCTGTACGTTGCATTTTGTTCCCTATAATAAAAATCTAGATTTTTGCCCCCTACATGGAAAAAAAAAAACATTGAGTTAAAATTCCTGACAGCCATCCATGGACTGAGAAGACAGGAAGGTGTGGATTAACATAAAAGACTCCCAAGTTATATGAAATTTGTTACCTTTTAAAACCTTACAAAAACATTTGATGGTAAAAGAAGGCTTGTTTAAATGGATTCTGTTTGAAGTTTAGAGCCAGTAAGTATTATAGGGAAGGAGAATTCAAAAAGCTGGTACTCTCTATTGTAAGGAAGTCAACAGCACTTTTTTATTTGTTAATACATTCATTTAAGATAATTGTCTTCTTTTGCTAATGCCTTCATTTACAATAATTATTTTTGAGTGTTCACTGTGTTCTAATGAAGACATTGGAAGGATAAAAAGAAGGTTCTGAGCCTTTCTGGGATTTCTAGTGGAAAAGTTTGACACCGGAGAGTCACATTTAATAAAAATAAATATGAAACAAAAGGGAAAAAATGAGACAGTACAGAAAACAATAGAAAATTCCCATGGATCAGCTGGAGTCTAAACCAATAGAATTAGAAAAGAACTCCACAGGCAGACACTTAGAAGGAAGGTGTCCTACTGTGGTTTGTTTACTCTCTGATTCACTTGCTAGTTAATTTAGTAGGTGTCCCAGCTGGATTCTGTTTCAAATCTAATTATTCTGGAGAATGTCATCATTTCCACCGAAATAATTTCCTTTATTTATTCAGTGAATATCTAATGAATCTTTATTTTCCCATATCGTCGTAGAAGTGAAAGTACTATAAATTGATTTCAGTAGTAGCTGTTTCTTTCGAGGTAAGCAATATAAATTGTCTTAATAAGAAACAAAAACAATCACCTGAATAAAAACCATAAAGCACATTTTTTGGGGGAACATTCTAGTAAATATTTACCTTGAAGGAGTCAAAAAACGTCCAACTTAGTTCCTTCTTAAAGTTAACAGGAGGGTTTGTGAACACAGATTTAAAGTTGGGAGAGGAAGAACGAGGAGTGGGTTGGTTGGGAATAGAAAGGCTAACAGTGGGAAGAAAGAAAACCATTCTTGGCCATGAATGGGTGGATCCAACCAATGAAGGAAGCTCGCCCAGAGACAATGCTGTAAACAGTGATCCCGTTTACTTAAAACTATGTTTAGTACATACTGTTGAGAGAAATGTTTTATCTTATTATTCAGTTGTTCAGTAATGACTAACCTTCAAAATGAAGGAAATACATGAGATAAAATCATAACGAAAAAGTTACAACAACAACAACAACAACAACAACAACAAAAAACCAATGCAGAATACTATGGTTTTGTAATCCCATCAGTAGCAAGAGAGAACAATCCCGAGTCAGTGAAGCTGCCCTGCCACACACAACCGCTGCTTTTTCTGAACTTCTTTACATCTAGATACAGAATTCTCTGAAACTAAGGAGTGAAAAAGATTTTAGTTCTATGACCATTTCTAATATTTCATCTCAGAAAGGAACAGAAAGTCTAGCAGGTGCTGTTCTCATGTAATCTTTTTGAGTACGAAAAGGCTACAAGAATCCAGATTGTTCTGATTCAAACTACGTGAACTGGAGAGAACATTTGTTTTGTTCCCACAGAGTTCTTATGTGGACACTGTCCTAGTCTGCATCTCTACTGATGTGATAAAACATCACGAACCACACCAAACAGAGGAATGGGTTTCTCTCATTTTACAACACCCAGGTCATAGTTCATCACTGAGGGAATTCAGTACAGACACTCAAGGCGAGAGAGAAGCAGAGGCCATGGAGGAGCCCTGTTCTCGGAACTGCTTTCCATGATTTGTTCAGTTTGCTTTCCTGTGCAACCCAGGTCACCTTTCCAGGGTTGGCACCACTTACAGCGATTCATGCCCTCCCACATCAATCATTAATCAAGACACTGCCTTCCAGACTTACCTACCAGACAAATATATGGAAGCATTTTCTCAGTAAAGATGCTCTCTTCCCAAGTATGTCCAACTTTGTGTAAATATGACCAAAGGCAACAAGCACGTTTTTGATAGAATTGACACTTGTAATATGTGAGCATGGACAATCCTCTCATTTTCTAGTGTCTTCCTCAATCCCTTCATAGATGTAAGGTTTTATACATACCTTACACATACACATAAGACCTTAGACTTAAGTTCTTTCTCATATTTGGCTAGATTTATTCCCATATACTTCAGTATTTTTTGGTGGCTATTGAGAATAGGAATGTTTCCAACATCTCGTTCTCAGTAGGTTCGATGTTGGTTTTTAGACAGGCCATCGATTTTTCTAAGTTGATTTTTATGCCCTGCTACTTTGCTAAAAGTGTTGGCCATTTGTCAAAGCTCTCTTGTGGGATGTGTGGGAGCTCTTATGTGTGATATCATCTCTAGCATGGAAGATATGGACGATGATTTGTCTTAGTTTTCTACTGGCGTCACTTTAATTCTTTCTCTTTTCCTGTTGATTTGACTGGTGCAGCTGGCACAGTGTTGAAAAGGAGCAGGACCATGGACAGCTCCACCCGTTGTTGCATTCAATGGGATTGCTTTAGGTTTTTCTCCACGTAAGAGAATATCCTGTGTGTTTGTCTTATACAGCTTTTATTATGTTCTTTCTAGTCCTCCTCATCCACGCAGACTATGACTTTTATCATGAAGGCATGCTGGATTTTGTCAAATGTCTATCCCTTTTCTCCATCTATTGAGATGATCAAAAGACTTTAGTCTTTAAATCTATTGTATAATTTATTATATTTATTGTCTTACATACATAGGTGTGTATATATATATATATATATATATATATATATATAACACATTAATTTGCTTATATGTATAGATATTAATAAATTTCTAATTTTCATTTACATACATACACTCACACCATATATATATATATATATATATATATATATATATATATATATATATATATCTCACATTTGTTTTGTTCCCACAGAGTTCTTATGTGGACATTGTCTTAGTTTGTGTCTCTACTGATGTGATAAAGCATTACGAGCCACACCAAACAGAAGAATGAGTTTTGCTCATTTTACAACACTTATATATATGCATATGCCTGAATTTAGTTTGCAAGTATCTTAGTGAGAAATTTTGTATCTTTGTTCCTTGGGGATAGGGATATTGCTCTGTAGTTTGTTTTGTTTTGTTTGTATGTGTCTTTGCCTGGTTTTGATAGTAGAATAATGTAATATTGGCTTCATAGAATAAGTTTAGAAGTGCTTTTTCTGTGTTTGTTTTTTTTTTTTTTTTCTGAAGGAGTTAAGAAGTATAGTTTATAAATCTGTTTTGACTGGAACATCTGCTGGGTGACAGTGTATTCTGTATATTATAGAGGAGTTGCATCTACAAAACCTTAACAATATGATTCCCTAAACAAGACTTAAAAAATAAGAACACCAGTGTACATGCCAGCATGGATGGGGGACAGCTCACATGCCCCACTTCTACATGAAGAGCTACATACTATTAATGTCTGCTGAGAGGGAATATATATATATATATATATATATATATATATATATATATACACATATGTGTGTGTGTGTGTGTGTGTGTGTGTGTGTGTGTGATATAGAATTAAAGACAAACAAAACAGCTGGGTAGAAAAGAAACCCAGTGGTTAAGAGTATTGGCTACTCTTCCAGAGGACTCGGGTTGGTTTACAGACCCATATAGTGGCTCACAAATGCCTTTAACTTCAGTTCCAAGGGCTCTGGTGGCCTTTTCTAGCCTCTATAGGCATGAGATCATAAATGGTAAACAGACTTATATGTGAGCATAACATCCATACACATAAAATAGAATAGAATGAATCTGAATAGTAAATAATGACATAGCCAACTAGAACTATGTTTACAATACAGTGTAACCTATCGTATAGGTCTATACATTTTCAAAGTGTGATAATATTGACTAGTTATTTTTAAAAGATAAAAAGTAAATAAAGTATTTTCTTTCTCTCACATCATTTCTAGAAAGATCAAAATTGAGAGTTTTACCATGTGCATTCTTTTTGTTAAGACTTTTGTACTTTTCTTAGTAGTTTGGAGATAAATTATGCCACATAAGAACAATGTTGTTTTTATTCAGGATTTCTTTTGAGTGTATTAAGAACAGTGTGTGAAATAGTTTGTGGTTTCTGATTAATAAACCAGCTGCATAACTTTCTATAATATTTGCCAAAGGAGAGTGCTTCCTTTTGTGCACAAATTTTAATAATTTACCCACAAAGGAACTATAACAAAATAAGTAAAGAATAATCTTCAGTGTAGAATGTGCTTTCTTCTGTTTGAAACATAAAGAAAGCATGTCTGGTCTCCTCACATTGCAGAACGCCTGTTAGATGTGTATTTCTTTTCCTGTAAGAAAGTGAAACTGGAGGCATCTGAACGGACCATCGGAGTGCCCTGGCAACAGTGACTGTATCTCCATCATTCTCTTCTACCTTATTATAATGAACTGAGTATTCGGTCAGATTTCACCAGATAATTTCCAAATAATTTTACAAAGTCTATCCTTTATCCTTTCTTACATCTGGATATTAAGTTCTTTACTCCAGCCTCTGAAGTTGGCCCTTTTGCTTTTGCACACGCCCTCCCTTTCATCTCTGCGTTTCCGTTTACTGCCCTGCTCAGTCTGCTTTGGTTTCTTCCCCGCTGCCATTTTTGAACATCTCATGTCGCATGAAGGTCACTCTGCCATCCGTGGCTCTAAGCGTAATGAATACCATTCGCATCTTTTACCTTGCTCACCACTCAGAAGCACTCATAGTTCTGATTATTCTTCCATAGACCCAGGCTTTCACTAGACTACCATCATGATAGTTAATTTCACCAGTTTATCAGTGCTAGATTTATGTGGTAGAATCCATTAAGTCACATCGTGTTACAGATCACACGTTGGAGGTTTATTCAGAAAGGGGAGAGGGGATACAGAGGCTGACTCTGAGTGGAGGTGGAGGAATAAAACGGGAGATGGGAGGAGGAACCAAGGAACCTGGCCGAGTAGCAGGGAATGTAGCACATGCGCAGAAGGATATGTGACACTACGCAACGTGTCCCCTTTCAGCAGCTAGTGACGACACATGTTCTATTGTTGCTGGACTCCTCGAACTGGCTGTGGAGGTGCCTGGTTGCTAGCAATCAGATAAACACAATAATTTATACTATCAGATTATCCAAGTTGTTCTGTGTTTTCTGACCTCTTTTCCTATATCCACCTTAGAATGCAAAGATATTCAAAATCTTGCATTCTCTTTGCTCTAAGATGAACCTTCTTCCTAATGAGATCTTAGAGTGAGTATACATCTTAACTGCATTTACATTTGTACCTTTCCTTATCTCAGTCTCAGATCTGCCTATTTGCTGCCCACACAGGTAATTTTCAACTACCACTAATTGAAATCACCCAGTTCTAATATACGCTGATACTCCTCCTGAGGAAAATGAGTGTTCAAAAATGGAAGCTGATTTGATAATTACAGGTTAGTCACTGTCGGGACTCACTCAACACATGACCCCCAGAGTACAGCGGCCTGTCATGCTGAGTAGATGCAACTGAATACAATTAGAAAAGATCATTAGATTCCACTGAATCTGAAGAGTGATTAGTAGCTCAAATTGCTCTCTCCCCAAAACATAAAACTTAGATTAGTACTTCCATTGTTTCTCCACATTTCTCCGCACAACCAGTCAGAAGGCAATTCTCTCCCCAGTCGTGTCTAGTAGCAGATTGCAAAAAACTTCATTCCAGAAGAGTCCTCCTACCCTCTTCTTAGAGAAAGGGATGCTAGGAGGAGTGGCCAGACAGAACCGGACAAGAGGCCTCCCGGGCTTCTCCCTCAGTGTATTCGTTTGACTGGTTGCTTTCACCCAGTTTTAGTCCTCTTATTAATTCTGTGCTGAAAATTCATTAAAACAAAACAAAACAACCAACAAGGACTTTTCCAGAATCTTCAGGTTACCATTTCTGAAATCTCCCTCCTGTGCCATGTCGAAGTTTCAGTAAATAAACAGAGTTGGTTTTTTTAGTGTTTGTCTTTGTCTAGCTAGGAGCCCTAGGAGTGTCGGGAACGTTTCCCTCCTTTATATCTACAAGTTAGATGTTGAATCTTGCTATTCTCTTGCTGAGTATAAACAATTTCTGTAACCAGACTTTTGGTTACTTTACTGGGTTCTTTCTCTTACCACCCTTCTCTACCCTTCCAACCCCCCAACACTGAATAGGAGAGAAAGGTTGGCCGGGGAAAAGAGGGCGTAGGTTTCATTAGGCTACTTCCTGCTGAATAAGGACAAGAGTTGCTTGGGCCAAGTTTGATCCTCCTTGTCAGGATATCTCCAACCATCAAAGCAAGCAGCATTCCAGCATTTCATCGTCGTCGTCGTTGTCGTCGTCGTCGTCGTTGTCGTCGTCATCCGCAGCAACAGTGGCAGCAGCAGGAGGAGAAGCTGCCACAGCCTCTGAGGCTCTGGCATTTTTATACCCTCTCAAAAGTCCCCAGAATTCCAAATGCAAATTATCTTCAGCTGGCAAATTAATGTCCCTGCCAGAGCAGGAGACGAATCACAGTCAGCTGCTGTGGACAGTCTGAAATAGGCCATATCCCACACACCTGGGATTAAAACCAAAACATAGTCACTTAATATTTCTGTGTTTTTAAAGAAACCAAAACTCTAACTACAAGTTTCACAGTCACTAATGTCGACATTGGAAGCTGTCATGAATCGGGGCAGAGTAAGATCATTCCGTGTTGTTTTGTGTTCACAGACATAAGGTCTCCGAGTGACTCACAAAATACAGATGGTTTCTCGGG
This sequence comes from Mastomys natalensis, assembly GCA_021653895.1. Taxonomy (NCBI): domain Eukaryota; kingdom Metazoa; phylum Chordata; class Mammalia; order Rodentia; family Muridae; genus Mastomys; species Mastomys natalensis. Next base: position 680,172 of record JAJTUV010000381.1, read on the forward strand.
TACAGACAACAAACCATCACTTCTTTATTAGTTCCTACTTTTGCTTCATTTTAATTCACTCTTCCTGGAGATAAGATTTACTGACATTGGGACTGATGGCTCAAACCTTTAATTCCAGAATTTGGGATGCTAAGACAGAAAGATAATGAGTTGTAGGTTACCTCAGGCTACATAGAGAGTTTCAATATAGTCTAGTCCACCAAGCGAGATTCTATTTTAAAGTTTATAAAAATCAACAGGTTTTTGATATACATTTCTACCAGAATCCAATCTGGAAGGAAGCCCTCCTTATATGACCCAACCAAACCTGATTCCTGTTACAGTTGCATGGACCCTCTTGAGATGCTCCTTGATTTCTTTTTCTGACCACATGTCACTTAGATTTAGGAGGGCTACTGGTTTTTGCGCGTACCTACTTTGCTGAAAGTGTTTATCAGCTGTAGGAGTTTCCTAGTGGAACTTTTAGGGTCACTTACGTTTAATATCATAACTTCTGTAAATAATGATACTTTGACTTCTTCTTTCTAATTTGTAGTCCCTTGATCTCCTCCAGTTTTCTTATTGCCCTAGCTAAAATGTCAAGTGCTATACTGAATAGATAAGGAGAGAACAGACAATCTTGTCTTGTTCTTGATTTTAGTGGAATTGCTATGAATTTCTCTCCATTTAATTTGGTGTTGGCTATAGGCTCGCTATAAATTGTCTTTATTATGTTGAAGTATGTCCCTTGTATCCCTAATCTCTCTAGGACTTTTATGATGAAGGGGTGTTGGACTTTTTTCAAAGATCTTTTCTGCATCTAATACAATGATCATATCATTTTTCTTTCAGTTTGTTTGTAGGGTAGATTACATTTACTGATTTTTGAATATTGAACCATCTGTGGATCTCTAGGATAAAGCCTGCTTCATCATGGTGGATGATCATTTTTATTTGTTCTTGGGTTCAGTTTGCAAGTATTTTAGCGTCTATGTTTATAAGGAAGTTGATCTGTAATTCTCTTTCTTTGCTGAGTCTTTATATGGTTTAGATATCCAGGTAATTCTGTATGCATTTTAAATTATTTATAATAGAATAACATTGGGTATAGTGATCATTTTTGTAGCAAGTTTTGAACTCTTTTAAATTATTTATAATAGAATAACATTGGGTATAGTGATCATTTTTGTAGCAAAGTGATTTACGCTTTTTCAATAAAACTACACACCTGCCTAAAACAAGGAAATTGGATGGGCTTTTAAAATATTCAAACTCAGAGTCTTGTTTTAAGTTTCTGTAATTATGGAAAAATATCTGAGGTAGTGAACTTTAAGGAGGAAGTGTTTATTTGGTTCATGGTTTCAAAGTTCTCAGTCCATAGATTCTTACCCCTCCTGCTCTTGGGGCTATAGTAAGACAGAGTAGCGTGACCATGAGTGTGAGGAGCAGTAAAATGAAGAGCTCATGATTGTACAGGATGTATATTGAGAACGTGTGCAAGGTCCAGTACATATTTACAAAAATGTCTTTTAAGTAATATATAAGGGGATGTCTGCTTTCCAGTATGTAAAGTTTGGGAATAATTTTTTTTGTCATGTATTGTTCAAAGTCACGAAGATTATTTATGCATGATCAAACAGTGATTGATAGTTTACGTAAGCTCAGACTTCGTAGGACGTCTTATATTAAACATTTGGGGTCCTACCACAGTCTCCTGGCATCCCTTCTATGATTTGGTAATAAGTACTTCAACTGTAGGTTGAGTTATCTATATGTGTAGTATAAATTTCTATTTCCAAACTCTTCAGTAGAGATTACAATTAACAAGCATATATACCACATTACCCTTTAAGGTTGTAGAATTTTGGCTACTCTGTGATAAAGCTAGTTGGAGATAGGCTGAATGATAGTAAATCCATTAGTAAGATATGCGTGAGTATGTATGTGATAATTCCAAGTTCAACTGTGATCAGATCAATCATCTGGATTTAGGTAAATACTCTCAAAGCATTCTGCCTTTTAACAAATGTGTATTAGCCAACACAGATAGCCAAAACCAGACAGTGGTTATTCTTTGCTCTATGACTTTGCTTGAAAATTAGACGTTAGAGAGAACTAGTTCAGCAAATGAAAAAAAAAATAAGAAGGTCATACAGGCTTTTATAAGTAGAGGGATGGTTCCTCTTTCTTTTGGGCACACTGGTAAGAAATTCTAGTGCAAACTTACTTTTAGATACAACCAAGAGACAGCAAAGCAGCAAGAACAGCTGAGCTCCAAAGAGCCCAGGTGAAGAGGCCAGCATGGGCTAAATGGACACCTTGAATGATGTTCACTGGAGTTAAACTGTCTGTGCATGTGATATTATTAGCCTTACATGTGACAAGAAGACAGAGCCTTAGAATTCGTTCTTTCTATCTACAGATATTTTATAATTCTTTTCATAATAAAATTACATCTCTTATGACTTGTAGTGATAAATGCTTTCCAGGTTTAGATGAATGCATTTGAAGTGTTAATTTACTGTTTGTGGTATTTAACATATATTCAAATGCTGCCAGGTATTCCCTTGAATAGAGATTAAAATGACTTCTATAAATTGTAAGGTTTACCTGGATCTTTTAAAAGATAAGTTAGCACCGAGGAAATTAAGCACAGATAAATATCCCAGGGGCCAAGTTCATTATATGCAGAAATTGTCACCAGGAATGACTACTTAGATTTACACTCAGCTGAAAAAAATCAAAGTATGGCTCCACTCTTCTTTCCAGTATACATTAAATCAAGATCATATCTTTGTGCTTGATCATCTAAGATCAATTATGTAGAACATGGACCATACATGCTACACTGTTGTCTAAGTTACTGTGGTCAAGCTGTAAAATTGTTAATGATTTTGAGAGGCCTTTTGCTGAGCTCCTCGTTTGCTTCTCCCCTCCGGACATCCATGCAGATTGTGCACAGGGTTGTGACTGGAGGGAGCAAAGTAGGTTAGTGGAATCTCAGTCAGTGTGAGTATGGGAGAAACAGTCTTCTCTGGAGACACTTTTCAGTGAAACAACTCTCTTTATGGGGGCAGGGGAAGGGCAAGGGCTAGATAATCTTTGGGGAGTAGGTAGAAATTTTGGGGGAGAGCTTACATCATTGGCTGAGGTTTAGGTGCTGGGAATGTTTCATTTGCATGAAGAGGAATTCCAAGTGCTTGCTTGACATGTCTTTATAAGGAGAGAGGAAGTTTAAACCTGTAACCTGGCCACCAGGTATGAGACTACCTCAAGGCGGTGGGTTGCAAGGATACATGCACCAAGACATGCAGCCCCAGAGCAGAGAGGAAGCAGTCCTATTCTGCTGGTCCAGAGATGAGCTTTTCCGGTTTTGTTCTTGTCTCGACCTTATTCTTGCTCCAGAGCAGCTCCTCGGGCACCCTGCTTTCTGCCCAATAATCTGAAAAATACTCAGTGAGTATCCAAAGAGCTTCATTCCTATCAGGACTCATTCCCCCAAACAAACACAGCTTACTAGTAGCCAGTCTCTTCCATGACTTTGGACAGCCAGAGTTTAAAAGCTTCTCTCAAGGGCTTTTCAGGGAATATATATTTTCAGTGATTTCGACAGATGAAAGATCACCCAGAATTATTTCAAGTGACTTTATCACCTGTGGGACAGAGACTGACACAAAGTCACCAAATAGATTTGGCACGATGCTTCAGGTCTTCGTACTTTAAAAGGCAATGAAGTACTTCAAGGACATTTCATTACCCAGACTCTATTGTATGAATTTTGAGAGAAAACTCATTGAACAACAACAAACAAACAACAACAAACACACACACAAAACAAACCAACAAAACAAAACAAAAGCAAAACAAAAACTCTATTCCATTGTTTTTTGTAACAAGAAAACAGTTCTTCCAGATTTGACTGTCAGCTTGCCTCATAGAAAAGATGCTTGCATGGTTTCAAATAAATAATCAATATAACAACAGAAAACCAGACTCAGAACATACAGGGAGACAGTGCAGTTCTGTGACAGTGTTTTCATAAGAAAAGCTCTTGTCACTTATATGACCCTGAGCAGGAGTCTTGGCTCAGTCAATAAAAGTGTTCACACAGGCAGCTTTGTGGCTTCATCCTGAAGTCAAGCTGATGAGACTCGAGACAAGTCTTTCAAAATCTCACAGGGACTTGGGGACGTCCCCGACCTCCCCCCCCTTTTTTTTTCCTTTAAAGAAAATTGCTGTTGCCATTAAAGTTCTGGGTTTTCCTCCTCTCTTCCACAGCCGTTTTGATTGTAGATTTGTAAGTTTTCCCTGTGGAATGATTCTCTGGGCTGTTGATCTAGGAAGGGTAACTAGTTCCTGGTACTTAATGTTTACTTAATTTTATTCAGAAAGACAGACTCACAAGGAATCCAAAGAATGTAGACAAATGCACATTTACCTACACCAAAAATTTCATTTTTGATCAAAATTTTATATGTTTAAAATGATCACTCTGTTAGAAATATAAAAGTTTCCCAAACAAACAAACAAACAAACAAACAAAGTTACATGCACACTTCATAGAATGCTCCCTTTTTGTCAGTCTTTTTAAGATAGTATCCTGAAAATGTAGCCTAGGCTACCCTCATACTCTATATAGCACTCCTGTCTCTCAAGCCTCCCAACAATGAAATTTTATATTTAATTTTAATTGCTTAATGGTTAGAAACTTGTAGGAAGTGGTTCTCCCTGCTGTCAGGATGGCGGTTGGTGTAGCCAGCTAGCTTGAGTACGGCACTGTGGCTTAGGTTCATTATAGAGAAAAAGGTTCGACTTCCAGGTGTGGCTACTCGATTAGCCTACCTAGCATCACAGGAACAGCCAATTAACAGTGACAGCATGGCAGCTGCTGATGGGATTAAGGCAATGTATATAAGGGACTGCTGGGGAGGTAGCTGGGATTCAAGAGGATGGATTGAGCATTCAAGGGGATTGAAGGAGAGGATTCAAGGGCATTCAAGGGGCTGGAGGAAGAAGAAGGTAGAAGCAAGCGTGCTGTAACAAGGAACCTGAATAAACCGCTTGAAGAAGAACACATTGTCACTGCCCTTTATTCCTCGGGATGGAGCAGAGGGCAAGCTACAGAAACTATTTGCGCTTCTCTACTCTAGTTTTTATTATGATATAAAATTAGGGATCAAACAACTATATTAACCAGAAAGTCATCTTTAGATATTAAAACAAAGTACTTGAAACAGGAAACTCATAAAGAACCTGCCACACACAATTTAGGAGACATATAAAAGCATGAAATGCTCATTCTGACAGAGGTGGTGCTTTTCCGGGTAGTATCTCAATGGTGGTGTTCCCATGGATGTAGAGTATGTGGAGATAGTTAGAGGGATGTTTGAGAGTCTCAGGCCCTAGTGAATAGCTTGAAGTCCTAATTCTCCTTTCAAAACAAAATCAAAGACATCATGTAGACTACTTTGCCAGTCTGAGGCTTAGCCAGGCTTTCTCTTTCTCTAAGTGCATGTGAAAGAGAAAGACCACACCTGTATTCCTTGTATTCCTTCTATCCAAGGCGAGAAAGACCAAGAAAGCTATGCCTTTGCTTTGCCCATTCAGTAAGAAGCTTCCACCATTTTCCTGTTCTGGCCATTGGAACTAGAAGCAGGAACAAAACAGACACGATACCTACCCAAGAACAGAGTTGCCTCTAAAGGACACAAAATTTGACGAATTACTCACTAACTTCGTACCCAGGTCCTTCAGGTAACAAAAGACAGGTTTCCTCCCAAGTTCTCAAAACAAAAGCAAGTAGTTTGCAAATTATGACAAGAACTAAGAGGTCTTACTTGTAAAAGTCCAAAATCTGCCCCCACAACATTTCAATTGTAACAGAAATAATCTGTCAGTGAAGACATGTGCTAGTACAAGAGAACATTGATGTATGAACTATTTAAACAACTCAGTTAAGAAATGGAAGGAAAGATGTCATACATCATTTGCCTTGTGAAACTATAAAAATCCTGATTAATGTACATCAATAATCATACCAAGGGGAATTCCACTGTTACTTTAATTATTATCTAGGTCAGAGCATTTTGTTTTTAAAGGTTAATAATTGCTTTCAATATTAAATGAACAATAAAAATTAGAATTTTTCTGAATGTAATGGTAATTAATATGTTGAAGATCTCTTTAGTATAAACATGAACATTCCTTGAAAACAATGAGAGTCTGCTTCTTTGTAGCTCATGTAAATCTGGATGTAAAATATTTTCATTGTAATGAAATTTCATATTTGACTTCTGTCTTAGTTAGGATTTTATTCCATGAAGAGACACCCACCATGGCCACAGCAACTCTCAGAAAGGAAAACATTTAATTGGGGCTGGCTTACAGTTTCAGAGGTTTAGTCCATTACCATCATGGCGGGAATCCTGGTGGCATGTAGGCAGAGGTGGTGCTGCAGTAGGAGCTGGGAGTTCGACATCTTGATCTGCATGCTACAGAAGAAAGACTGGACACACTTCCTCTAACAAGGCCACACCCACTCCAACAAGGTCACACCTCTAGTACCAATCTGTAGTTTTTTGTTTTCTTTTGCTTTTTAATTTAAACCTCCACAATTTATTTTTAGAGATTCCATTCGTATAATCCAAAGCAAGAATCATACTTTTCACCATGATTCAGATGTTTTTAAGTTCATCAACCACGTCTGTCATTCATATGAGAGCCTGGTAAGTACATGCCTAATCGCACATACTCCCACAGATGCTCAACCGTTGCTTGAGTAAATATGGCACTGGGGATAATCTTTTCTCAAATCATAACATTGGATGATGGTTCTATTTTGATATTAATCATTAACAGTAAAAAAATAATAACAAGCTTTTATTAGAGTCACATTTCACAGGTCTATTTTTTTCCAAAACAGATCAAGAAAATTTCCATCCTGAGATGGTGATGGGCTTCATTGAGAAAAGCATCTGCCCTTTCTATACATGCCTGTGAACATGTTCATAGAACATGTGAACACACTGCCACATGACATCTTTACATTCTCGGCAAGCCTAGGAGTAAAATGGGTAAATGACCTAAGAAATGAATTCTGAATTCTCTTTATGGTCTCGGGGAAATTTTTACTCCAGATGAATGCTGACTGGTGTTTATTTATTCCTGACTAGTGTACAATGCATGAACGTTAACGGCTGTTGAACAAACTGTGGGAAGGAATTATGGAGAAATGAGTCTTTTTATTCATGCTACACATGTCACCTCCACTCATTTGTACTGTCAAAGCCAGTCACACAGAAATTCAAGTAGTCACAAGCCTAGAACTCTTCAGTTATTTTCTCTTCCTACAAGCCTTCATTATATTGTTACCTGAAATTACACGCTGAGCAGAGCTTTGAGATAGTGCATGCTTAACACACTATAACCACAAGCAATGGATTTCCCATTTTAAAGATCCTAATACTTTAGGGCTTTAGGTAAAAGTTGAATCTATTATAGTCTATCAAGACATATCCTATTATGAAAAGTTCTACAGACCTGAAGTTATTTACTTTCCCTCTAAATAGTTTAGTGTCTACTGTCCAGGGAATTTTCAGGACTAAATGTTAGGAACATCATTTTAAAATGACTTCACATGTGAACTAAAGTTTTCACAGAGGAGACACATTAGTAACAGCCTATATAAAGCTGCAGCACCGTATTCATTAGGAAAGTTAAAATTCCATTCCAGGACATATCCAACCAAAAGAGATAAAATTATGTGTCCATAAAATGACACACATTTTTAGATGTTCCTAGAAGTTTTATACAAATGTTCACCAATAGTTGGAGATGTTAAAAAATTAGAGTATATGTCATTAATGAGATGTCTCTCAGCAATTAGATGGAGTAACTATCAAAATTGAAATTCATGGATTAACAAGAAAATATGCTGAATGAAAGAAGTCTGATGAAAAGTGATGTACGTTGTATTATTCAATTCATGTATATTTCAATGACACTTATATTTTAAACTATATATATATATATATATATATATAATATTATATATATAGATGATGAGTGATGAGGAAGATGTGAAATGAAAGAGCACATCATTATTTCAGACAGGTAGAATGTGGAGGAAAGAGGACCCAGAAATGAATCTACAAAGAGACCTGGAGAGTTCTGAAGGAGATGGATAGATTTGTTGTTGCGATCATGGCAATTATTTCATTGACTTTAAATTTTATGATGTTCAGTACTTTCTGTGCTTATTGTATGCCAAGTATCTTAAATACAAAACTCACCAGGAAATACAATGACAGCAAGTGAGAGTGAGGATGTGGGAGAGATGGAACACTAATCCACAGCTGGCGGGAGGCTCACCACTGGACGTCAGTGTGGAGATCTCTCAAGAGATGGAAACACATCTACCACATAACCCAGCTACATCAGCTCTGGGCACATTCCCCAATGAATCTCTATCCTATTACAGAGATACCTGCTCAGCCATGTTCATTACCTTGTTTTCATAATACTTAGGAAACAGAATAGGCCTCGATGTCTGTCAGCTGAATAATGGATAACAAAACTGTGATCCACGTACAAACAGGAATTTTATTTAACAATAAAGAAAAATGCAGTTATGACATTTGTAGGTAAGTAAGTTAGAAGCTGGAAAAAAGTCACCAAGTAAAGGAAGACAAATTTTGCCTATGTAAATTCTAGCTTCCAATCTCTAATTTTATGTGTTTAAGTAGAGTTCCTGTAGAGTTCTTGGAGGCTTTTGGGAGAGAGAAGCCTTAAAGGATGAGGGATGCTATAATATAAGTAACATGAAAGTAGAGAGGGAGGGTGAGGGACAGGGGTGAGAATATTTAGATAGAGAAGTGATAGAAAATCAGGAGAAAAGACAGGGAAGGTTAATGAAAACAAAGCATCATAAAAAGTCCATATGGAAACTTACTGTCTTGTAACCACACTAAAAAAAATATAACTTACAATTAAAAGAAAGGATCAAAGGGGAGATATCCTGCATAGCTAGACAAAGCAACTTCTATAAGCTATGAATTATTAATAAAACTCCAGTGGCAGATATGAGATGTCTTCTTGTTATTGGTCAAGGAATCCCCAGAATTCTCCAACCCCCTCTTGCCATTCAGTCTTCTTTTGGTTGTCTATAGATCATAAGACCCTATAGCTGAAAATACCACATCTTGCAGTTGTCTTATCTTGAGATATCCATCTGGAAGTGAACCAGGAAGCTTCCTCCTGCCAACTAGCTTTTATAGTACTGTAAAGTGCTACACAGGCTTCTGAGGGAGAGCAAGCAACAGTGAAACCTAATTTGCCAGGCAAACTATGCTATTTGTTAATAGTGCACACCTGTTGTGGAAATAACCAATCTATCTCACAGAAAGAAATCCATACCTGGTATTAAAACCCCACTTAAAAGTCCATGGCAGGCATGACACTATGGTGGGGTAGGGATTGATTTTGTTTAGTTAAACTGACATATACTCAAGTAGCTTCCTAAATGTATGTGTTATTCCTGCAGAAAATAACCACTCTCTGTCTCAATCAGAGAAACATCTCTTTTCAGCTCGAAATGATGAGGCATGATTGCTGTCTTAGTTAGGCTTTCCCTTGCTGCAATGAAACACCATGACCAAAAACAAGTTGTGGAGGAAAGGGTTTGTTTAGCTTATTCTTCCACATCACAGTTCATCATCAAAGGAATCAGAAAAGAAACTCAAGCAGTGTAGAAACCTGGAGCAAGAGCTGACACAGAAGCCATGGAGGGGTACTGCTTACTGACTGGCTCCCCATGGCCTTTTAGCCTACTTTCTAGTAGAATCTGGGACCACCAGCACAGGCATGATACCACCCATAATAGTCTAGGCCCTCCCGAATACTAATTAAGAAAATATCTTATAGGCATGTCCACAATCTGATCTTATGGAGGCATTTTTTTAATTGAGGTTCCCTCCTCTCAGATGACCTTTTGCTTGTGTCAAGTTGACATAAAACTATCCAGCACAGCTGTATAAAGTGTTGAGCATCGTTGTGGAAGATAGAGAGAAAAGGGTCGATAAACACCGTCGTCCGGGCAGTACACAGTCATTGCAATTTTTAACACTGAGCAGCTATGGCTTACTGTACTAGGTCTGCATAAGAATGGGCCTATCAACAGCCAGAAAAGGTTGGAGAAAGGACTTATGGAGTTTTACCCCCTCACTACTGAACTATTTCCTATTGATGATTCAGAAAAATGGGAAGTCAATCCCTTCAGTTAGGAAACACCAACAAAGTCCAATAGATAGACTCATAGTTGTCGAATAGGTGGCCCAGATTAAACTCAATGGGTCACAAAACAAATAAAAAAATGTCATGAATTGGGGAAAAGTCATGGTAGGGAGGAGGGAGAGTTGATAAGGATGTCAACTTTACCCACCTAAGCAGATCTGCAGCTCTGTTTTTTGAGACCTGGGATCTGAGGACCTGAAGGAAGGGGAGGTCCACAGCCTGATGCTGTAGATGACCTCACTTGGGTTTCAGTGTACCTTTATATGGGAACATATCAAAGAAACAATGATCCAAAGAAGGTTGCCTGAGTTCAGAAAAACATGTAGATAAACGCCAGTAAGCACATACTAAATATTAACAGAGCAGCCCTTTCCCAGAACTTTCTCAAGACAGACTAATTTAAGCACGATTGCCTGGCACATACTATTATTATGCTTATCTGTGGGAAAACACAAAAGCAAGGCAGAAGGCTGCATCCAGACTCAGCACACACCAAGGACAGCACTCAGCATATTTTTCCCATTTTTATTGGGTTCTATAGCTATGTTTTGACATCAAACAAGAATAAACATGTCTTATAAATTTAATGTAAATGTTTAACACAGGAGACACAAAATCACATCAAAGAACAATCCAGGGAACAAAATGCACCTGGGGTAAAAGGCTCCTTGTCTTTTCTCTCGGAGCCTCTCTACAGTTCCCCAAGGTATGATTCAGCATGTGCACTCTTCTGACAGTGTTCCCACATAAGCACAAGAGGGAAATGAGAAAGGATTGAGGCAGAGAATAACCATAATGGATCATATATGTCTATAAAATGTTCAAATAACTAACCTAATTAACATAAATATTAAATTTCCCAAACACCTCTTAGATGTTTTGATTATAAATTATATAGAAATACTATCATTCAACAGTGCAAACAATTTTTGTAAGAACAAAATACAATGAAAATAGCAAAACAAAAAGCAAAGATAAGCTCCTTTTGTTTTTAATTGTCTAAATATATTTTCTTTCTTTCCTCTACAACTTCAAAGAGAATTGACCATTAACTACTTTTCCTGAATACACTGAAAGTGTGCAAGTCAGACACTGAACCAACTACTGCTTCTGTATCCAGTGGGTGCCTTTGCTATGGTTCACATAAGATTTCTGCAAATAAAAATTCTCTCCATTGTTTCCCAGAAAGAGACATGCTTGTTGAAATTAAAAGAGGATAGATGAAACACACACACACACACACTCACATACACACACCACATACACACACTCACATACTATACACACATACACACCATACACACACATTCCACACACACTACACACACATTCACACACATACACACATATACATACCACACACATGCACACACACTCACAACATATATACACCACACACGAATACTTACACACACAGTCCCATACATATACTCACACACATACACACACATATACACACGCCACATACACATACACACACATGCAACCACTCACACACCACATACGCATAACATACACACACACACACACACACACACACACACACACACTTTTTATCTTGGCTAAAATAGAAGTGCAGCTCCCTAACTATGTCAAATGTCAGAGGACTAATTTAGCATGTGCTTATGTCTATATAACTCATAGAGGACGGGAAGAGGAAATATTGTTTTTCTTCTGTCTCTTTTCCTTTTTAGCTTGATGTGCAGAACACCATTCATCAACGTTCGCTTGCATCTGCCAAGGACTACAGCTGCTGGGCAGTCCCAGCTAGTCTAAATCACCCGGTGAGTGCGGCAGCTCAGTGCTGACAGGAAAGACACTGTGGAGAAGGCCCAGCAGGTTACTCTGTGTGTTTCAGAATTCACCACAGCTTTGTCCTGCAGCTCCTGCTCCTCAGTCAAGTGCCCCAGCTGCGAGGAGCCAGGCTGCCAGGTGGGCTTGTGTTTGGATAAGCATGCAGTTGGAAAGAAATCAAATGTAGACTCAATTTTCAGTCAACGAAGTAAAGGATTGATTTCCATACCTCAATTAAAATTAATTACTACTAATTAACAACGTTTTTTACTCATTTGGGTCTGCTCACCTCTCTGTTGCTAGGTGATAAAGAGAATGAGATCCTTTATGATGGTTATGGCAGACTGGGGGAGATTTGAAGCCTTGGAGTTAGGAGGATGGGCATAGGTAAGCAACATAACAATTTTTTTTTTTTTTTTTTTTTTTTTATCATTTGAAGGAAGGAATCTGACAGGACACAGGCATCAAACTTTGCTATTTAAATCTTTACATTGGAGTGATTATGTGAACTTTAATTTTGTTATTAACAGTGACATTTGAAAAAAATTATATATTTTTATGCTGTAGGAGATACATTCCACTGTTTTGTAAAATATATCTCATTGACAAACTGAATGATTGATCATCATTATGAATTAAGCATACTTCAAAATTCAAATTCAAAAAGATGAATGTTTTAATATCAGTGGAGGAGGACATGAGCGAGCACGGCAATGCAATTGGAAATATTCCATTCATTGCATATTATGTGTCACAGTTAGGGTTTTATTGCTGTGAAGAGTCACCCTGGCCAAGGCAACTCTTATGAAGGACAACATTTAATGGGGCTGGCTTATAGTTTCAGAAGTTTAGTTCATTATCATCATGACCAGAAGAAGCATGGTGGTTTGCAGGCAGATGTGGTCTGGAGAAGGAGCTAAGAGTTCTATTATCTTTATCCATAGGCAGCAGGAGACTGGGGCACACTGGCCAGACTTGCGTTTATAAGACCTCAAAGACCTCCTCCAGTGACACACTTTCTTCAATAAGGCCACACCTACTCCAACAAGGTCACACCTCCTAATAGTGCCACTCCCTGTGGGCCAAGCATTCACACACGGGTCTATGGGGCCATTCCTATTAAAACCACTATATTAACTCCAATTATTTATCTTTATTTCCTTCAACTAGGTGGAACATATCTATCCATGACTTGATGTGCCTTGCGTCAACATGGCTTCAGTTTATGACCCAACTGAACTTCTCTTCAACTCTAAAAGGTCAATAACGGAGGATTGCTCCGCTGTATAGATCACAGTCAACGATGACAGAGTTTTCCTCACCAAGTATTCTCTGATAAGGAGTAGAACACTGGGAAGCAGCCCCACTGCTAATTCTCCTGTTGTGTGATCATCCATAGTACCATGCTTTCAGGGAGGGTCACTTTTGCGTCAGCAGCAACCTCCTCAGCCCACCAATGAATAGCATGCACTCTATGCAGCTCCTTTGCTCCGTGGAGCACTGCATGCCAATGAAGGTCATTTAATTGAGCTCTTTTGCAGAAGCATGTGAAATTCCTTAAATATTTCCTATAGCAAACGCTAAAGGTAGGCACATATCTCTGGATGGCACTTCATCTTTTAGACTAGAAGGCCTTAAAGCTCCAGCCAAACTCTAGACTGCTTGTATGAGGCAAATAGGTTTGATAGAATCTGAGAAATCCGGTAGTTGAGAATTCTTCTTATGCAGTTCTCATGAAAATATACTTTCTGTAGTTGATTATTATTAGTTTTAATCTCGCTGTGGATACCAAGAGCCGGATGATGCACAGTGAATCTACTGGGCTCTCATTTTCAAAAGGTCCTACTTGATGCTTTGAAAGCAACAAGCCTTTCGTTAACGCCAAGTAATCCATCTATCTGTGCTTCTGATTCTAATACACATCTCATCAAAACAAACCTTTGCTGGGTGATAGCTTACAGGTTAGCTTCTCAAAGGGTCTGTCTTTTTATTTGGTGGAAAAATGTTATTCAAATTATACATCCTGTGATCCTTAAGCTGACAGACTCTCTTTCTCCAAAGAAAGCAGAATAATCTTAATGATTCTTTATGTCAGTTGAAATCCTTAGCATATCTACCACAGTGGGGAGAAACGAGTCTGGTAAATCTGATAAGCTTTTGTTATAGAAAAACCGAGAACCTGTCACCACTGTGATTTGAGGTAAGCGCTCTGCCCCACGGGAGGAACCCTGAGGACAGAAGTCTCACCTGTTGTCATCTTTCTGCCGCTGTAACCCACTATAACAGATACCGAAGATGAACAATGAAAAGATTAACTTCTAAACTGGTGGTGCATCTCTTTAATCCCAGCGCTAAGGAGGCCTAGGCGGGCAGATCTCTGAGTCTGAAGTCAGCCAGGTCTAAGGAGCACATTCAAGGACAGTCCAGGGCTAGCTTTTGTTCTCTCCTTTTTAGAGGTTTCCTTTCACAGTTGCTTGGCCACATTCTTTGGACTAACGGATACACAATGTGGTAGGACATCGCAGCAGAGAAAACCTAGTCACTCCACGGATGGGAAATGAATGTCCAGTCTTGTCCTGGGACACATCCTCCATGACCAGAAGAGCTGACTCAAGGACCGAGTAGCAAGTTCATCACTTTCCAGTAGCGCCTGCTAGAGACCAAACATACAAAACAATGTAGGGCATGAGCATCTGGGGGCTAGGAAGAGCCCGGAAGAAGCATCTCATGGTATTCAGCGCAGTCCTCCGAGATGTTGGCTGGGAAAGTGTCATGTGAACCAGAGGAAGAACAAATAAATAGCTTTGGCTTCTTTACTCGGGTCCGCATTATGTTATTTGCACAGGTTGAATCTTCCTGAGAGAGAAGGCTGCTAGAAAAATCAGGGCCAGACCTATGTCCACAGTTGTATTTTGTGACTCCCAGAACCTGCTTCTTATGGAGACAGAGTACGACCCAGACAGGAACTGCCCCAAGAAGGGTTCTTTCCTGTTGGAAGTTTTTAAGATAAATGAACAAGGTACTGAATTACTTGGTCCTCTCATCTATTGCTTTTATATCATCTCTTTAAATTATTTGGGTTTTGTTTTTGTCTCACCTTTCTTTTTCGGTTTTCTGGTCTTTATCTCCTTTTAAAAACTGTTTTAATCCTAGCTACGGTGCTTCTACGGTGGGCCGTCAGTTCTTCAAATGGTCTGACTACCTGCATTCTTTGCCCGAAATGGCCAGCTTCAATTTAGTTAAATGTAATAAACTTTATTACTATACAATTAAAAATTTAAGTAGATGGTCTTTCTTATACTCACATGTTTTCTCTTTGCTTCGTATACATTTTTTGTTTCCCTTGCTTATATCGACGGTCAACCAGCTTTTCTCCTATGTATAGTGTTGTTGGTAGTGTGTGTGTGGGGGGGGGGCGGGGGCGGGATTCTAGGTATTCACTACTGCGGCCACCCAGCTGCCGGAGCAGCAGGTATTTAAAAGCGCATCTTCAACATGATGATTTGAAGTGTTCACTCTTTATAGTATAGACTCTATTTTGCCATGTCTACTCATGTATTGACATTACACAGGTGTTTTTTTGTTTGTTTGTTTGTTTGTTTTTGTTTTTGCTGTTGTTGTTTTTTCGAAATAGGGTTTCTCTATACAGCCCTGGCTGTCCTGGAACTCACTCTGTAGACCAGGCTGGCCTCGAACTCAGAAATCCGCCTGCCTCTGCCTTCCAGGTGCTGGGATTAAAGGCATGCACCACCACTGCCCGGTGACATTAAGCATTTTAATTTTAGCGATTAGTCAGCTTGTAACATCTTTATAAAGAGATTGATAGTGTTGCTTTTCAAGTTTGCTAGTTATTTGTGCTTATTTTCTGTATGAAGTTGGTCTAAACTCATAAAACTAGATTAATAATAGTGATATTGATACTTATTTAAGGGGATAGATGTGGTTTTACTAAAATAAAATAAAATAAAACAAACAAACAAACAAACAAACAAACAAAACAGCAAACAAAAACCAAACCCTTGGTTATGCCAGAGTGAAGTGCCAGGGAACTCTGGTTATTAGTGGAAGCAGCATAGGGATCCTGCTCTCTCTCTCTCTCTCTCTCTCTCTCTCTCTCTCTCTCTCTCTCTGTGACCAAGAAAACACAAATCTACCCAGATGATAAAATCTAACCTGGCAGAGTTGTTATATTTATTTTTAGAATGTATATATTATCTTCTATTAGTTTGCTTAGGTTTTTTCTCTTTTTTTCCGTATCCCTTCCATAGGTGGAGGAATAACATTTACTTTGGAAACAACAGTAGATATAACACTTAACAGTTTATGTGGGGTATTCAGGTGTGTACAGACATCATACAGAGAATGTTTCTTGTGTGTCAGAGGGAAGTTAACCATGCATGAGTCTTAGAGAACTGTTTGTTAGATGTATCGATTTCTCATAGGCTCAGTAAAGTATTTTAAGAATCACATTATCTAGAAATGGGGGTAGTCTGACTTTATCCTTTCCTATTGCTAAACCTGCTATGTCTTTCTCTTATCTAATTGTTATAGCTAAGAAGTCCAGTTGTATATTGAAGAAGAAAGGAGGAGGTAGGTATTCTTATGTCCCCGACTTTACAGGAAATGCTCTCAGTTTGTCTTCATTTATTGCAATGTTGACTACAGTTTGTTATATATTGCCTTTGTTATTCTGAGATTTGTTTCATTGGTTCCTAAACCCCAAGAACGTTTTTCTTTTTACTAAAGATAGATTGTTTTCACATGTTGTATTCTGATTATGAATGTATAATCTTTTATATCATTTTTTTCTCCTCCTCCCAGTTCCTCCTCACCTTCTCTCTCATCCAGATTTACTCCCTTTCTGTCTTGCATTAAAAAAACAAACAAACAAATAGGCTTCTAAGGGACAATAATAAAATAGGATGAAACAAAAGCCAACACATTAGAATTGAACAAAACAGACAATAGGGCCCAAGAGAAAGCATAAAGACCACAGACTCACTCATTCCTACACTCAGAAATCTCATTAAAATGGGAAGCTATAATAATATCAGTGCTCTGGATGTCCTTTCCCTGTTGTCTATTGGGTGAGCTCATTCTCTGGTAAATGTTTTTGACGAATGTTTCTGTGTGCTGGGGAGTGGTATGTCTCAAGTAAAGCACTTGCCACCAAGCTTGACGACCTGAATTTGATCCCCAGATGCTACATGAAGGAAGGAGATAGTGGGCTCCTGAAAGTTGTCCTCTGACCCCTACACACGTACCATGGTACACATGTATCCATACGTACGTACACACACACAAATAATTTAAAATTGTTGCTCATAATAAAATAGTCCGTCAATTCATGTACTTTTAAAATACTTCGCCTTTTGTGGGAGTTTTAAGAGAGAACTGTCGAGGTTTCCTATGCTCTCTCTGCCCTGATACATCTTGGCTTCTTCCACTGTCAATATTCTGCACTACAAGGGTAAATTATTATAAGTCATAAAGTTCCATTGATAATTATAATTATCAAAATCCTAGAACAAGGTTAAGCTGACTGAGATCCCTGACTCGATCTTATTTGCTAATATCTTGCCCATATATTTTATGATGGTTTTGGTAAAATCTGCATGCAATTCTCCTTCCTATGTTGTTTTCATGGGTAAGATGCCTTTAATAGTTAAGTTTTAAATGATCCAGTATGACTTTTTCTAATTTATTCTCTGCATGGCTGGCAACATATCTTTTAAAAATATTTGGAATGATTGGCTGGCAATGTTATTTTAGCTGAACTTTTTCTTTTTGAAGAATATCTGAGACTGATTGCTTAAAATTAGTAAGCCTACCTGCCCATAGAGGCATTGCAGGTGTGACTGCTGTGTCATATGTGCAAAGTGATGAGAGACCAGTTAGGTGATGCCAATGCTGAGTGTTCTGACCAATGAGCATCTGAATGGTTAGTAGCATAACATTCCCTGAAAAAAAGCAAACCTGAAGTTAGACTCCAGAGAACCAAATAACCCTATTTTAAAAATGGAGTACGAGCTAAACAAAGAATTCTCAACCGAGGAATATCAAATGGAGAGAAGCACTTAAAGAAATGTTCAACATCCTTAGTCATCAGGAAAATGCAAATCAAAACAACCCTGAGATTCCACCTCACACCAGTCAGAATGGCTAAGGTCAAAAACTCAGGTGATAGTAGATGCTGGCGAGGATGTGGAGAAAGAGGAACACTCCTCCATTGTTGGTGGGATTGCAAGCTGGTACAATCACTTTGGAAATCAGTCTGGTGGTTCCTCAGAAAATGGGACATATCACTACCTGAGGACCCAGCTATACCACTCCTGGGCATATACCCAGAAGATGCTCTAACACATAACAAGGACATATGCTCAACTATGTTCATAGCAGCTTTATTTATAATAGCTAGAAACTGGAAAGAACCCAGATGCCCTTCAACAGAGGAATGGATACAAAAAATGTGGTACATTTATACAATGGAATATTACTCAGCTATTAAAAAAATGAGTCTGAATTTAAGGAATGAGTGTAGGACACGTGTTTACAGTTGTAAAGTCGTATGACCAGCACCTGACAATGTTTCTGAAGCGGGGAGTACGAGGAGTGCCTCGACTGGAGATGTTCTCAATCTTGAGATAGATTCTCTGAAAGCATGTCCGAGTGCATAGAGGTTTTGTGCCAAATGTACCTCTCCCTGAAAAAAGGCACGAAGGCGGGTATGGCAGAAATATAAACTTTCCCATTACAATGCCTTCACTTTGCACAAGGGCTCGGACCTCTGTTTTCCACCGCTGACTTGCTGCGCTAGCGGCGACCTTCTAGGTGTGCTTTCAATCGCCTCACACCAAACACCTAATGAATGAGTTCAAGCATGCTTGGGTGTGGGATGCCTAAGGTCTGAAGGGTCCAAAGGTAACCTAATTCAAATTTAATAAATAAATAAGGGGGAGATGTAGGCAGCCGTGTTTACAGTTGTAAAGTCGTATGACCAGCACCTGACAATGTAAGCAGCTGGCTTCCAGAGTGGCCAGCTCAGAAACTGGTAAACAAGTCCTTTGAGCATGCGTCGGCCTCGTGCCCCTTCTGAGCGGGCTTATGCTAATAAGGTATTGGCAGCTTAACCTATCCTGGGAGGACACATCACCCAGCCCGCCTAGGGCAGTTATATAAGCAGCTCCTTTCTGCTGCTTGGGGTCCAGGCCCTTCCCTTCCCTTCCTGGTCTAGGTCCCCGTCCAGTTCCCATCCCTATGTCAAGAGTCGTTCCTGGAATAAAGCCGACTGAGAAGGATCCTACCGTGTCGCGTCTTACTTGCTGGCCAAGGCAGACATGACAAATGAGTTCATGAAATTTTTAGGAAAATGGATGGAACTAGAAAATATCATACTGAGTGAAGTAACTCAGTCACAAAAGAACACACATGGTATACACTCACTGATAAGTGAATATTAGCCCGAAAGCTCAGAATACTTAAGATACAATTCACAGACCACATGAACCTCAAGAAGACCAAAATGTGGATGCTTCAGTCCTTCTTAGAAGGGGGAACAAAATATGGGAGCAAATACGGAGACAAAGTGTGGAGGAGAGACTGAAGGGAAGGCCATCCAGATGTAAGTAAGACACGACACGGTGGATTCTTCTCAGACAGCTTTATTCCAGGAACATTCTTCATTCATCGATGGGGAACCCAGAACGGGGAACCCCAAGCAGCAGAAACGAGCTGCTTATATATCCACCCAAGGAGGCGGGCTAGGCGGCGTGTTCTCTCAGGATTGGTTAAACTGCCAATACCTCATTAGCATAAGCCTAGGATAGGTTAGGGCCAATACCTCATTAGCATAAGCCCTATTGGGAGAGGCTCCAGGCCAACGCATGTGTAACAGGCTTGTTTATACAGGAAGCTGAGCTGGCCATGTCAGAAACCGCGCCATCTTAAATCGGTTGCCTACACTTTACCTCTCTTGTTTCAGTTACTCTGTGGTGTTCAGCTATGGGCTACATACTTTAAACAAAATTAGAAAAAATTAAGCAATCCATAATTTTTTTAAGTAGAAAATTTTGCCACGCTACAATAAACTTCTAGTCAACTGAATCTCTCTCTCTCTCTCTCTCTCTCTCTCTCTCTCTCTCTCTCTCTACATACACACACACACACACAGATACACTTTTATTTCATATGTATTGTGTGCCTGGATGTCTGTCTGCACGCCATATGTATACAGTACCTGAAGAGGCCAGAAGAGGGTGTCAGATGTCCTTGGGACTGGGGTTCCAGACAGTTGTGAGTTATCATGTAGGTGCTGGGAATTGAACTCAGGTCATCTAGGAGAGCAGCCAGTACTCTTAAACATTGAGCCATCCCTTCAGCCCCTAAGACCCACACTTTTAGTCAAGTGTGTATTGGCTATGGAGCCACTCAATAGACCTAGAAATAATGTAGAGACCTTGAGATGCAATGAGTGGAGTGTGTGAACCTTGCTTTGCATGCAAATGTGTTAGAGATGCCCAGCCTTACCTTCAATGCAGGCTTACTGGACTTTCCCCTTAGCTTTTAGCTTGAGCTTTAATAATCTGCAATGATTGGATCCTTGATATTCAGAGTAACTGTTTTTCCCATGTGTTCTCCTCCCATGTGAACCACGGTCAGTCTTCTCAGGATGTGATCTCACTGAATAGGCACCTTGGTTGGAAGATTTCGTTTTGCTGGTCCTCCCCATGTGTGAGGGGCAGAAGCCTGCTGGCCCACCTTTTCATGAACACTGTGTATCTAGCTATGACTAGACGGTAGAGGTCATGTATCCTACATGAATGGAAGCAGATTCATTTCTTCGTATAGTCATGTGATCTCACCATGAGACAAGTACAGGGCAGGGTTATTTAAAGCCAATTATAGCTTCTCCTGGTCTTCTGCCCTTGTAATACCATAGCGGTAAAATAAATGCCAGGGTAGACTGCAGCTGTCTGGGAGGCCCTAGCTGCGTCACTCTAAAGGATGTAAGGCAAAGGAGCAAAGGAAGGGATGAGGCACAAGCTGCCTTCCTTGTTGAGAATGAAAAACTCTTTCTTCCTGACCAGCACAGTTTGTGTCTCCCCCCCCACCTCCCATACTGGTCCCCCCCACCCCATCCCTGTCCTGGAGAAATGTGAGCAAGCTAAGGGGTCAGTTTGTACATAGGATGAAAATAAATCACAGTACCTTGAAAGTGACTTGATACTACCCTACTCTGTATTCCCAGTGCAACAATGTCTGCTTCACTGAGGCGTGCTATTTCTGCACTTGCATAAGAATTTAGTTCTTTGGGGTTAGAGCCGATATTCTTCAAGAGATTTGTTATAAGACCTGGTCTTGAGATGGTTCTTTACTCTGGTTCATTTATTACCTGCCTTTAACCATTCTATTGTCACTTACAATCATCTTAATCATCTCTTGCAGCTGATCAGCAATTTAAAATGCTATTCCATTGGGTATATCTTCTCCAGCATGCCTAATAGAACACTGTGCTTTGTACAGCAATGTCTTCAGACATATGTGAAATCTTTACAAAATTCTAATTCTAGATTGGCTTCTCTCTCTCTCCCTCACATGTACACACACACACACACACACACACACACACACACACACACCTCTGCACTCTTCTTTAAGGGCACTCCTGGGAGAGATTTTTTCAAAAATACTTTAAAGAAACCCAACCCATCACATAAAGGACCACTTATAAAAAAATTTTAGGCAGTGAAGCAAAACAGGATATGTGTGTTTCTAGATGCCAGGATGACAGTTTCTTAGTCTCTGTCAGTAGGGTAGATAAGGTCACTGCTAATTAATGGCTCATTTTTATTGGGCCTCATCAGCATATCTGCTATCATCCCCCATCAGCCCTTTCTCTCTCTCTCTTTCTCTCTCTCTCTCCTCTCTCTCTCTCTCTCTCTCTCTCTCCTTTCTCTCTCTGGAGTTATTGTATTTGTCACAAATATTAATTTGCCTGAGAATAAGTGCCATGTTACATTTGATGTTTGAGTAATAAGGAAATGTCACTTCCATTACAGCACATCGTGGCATTTAATGGGCTTACAGAGTTATTTGCATTCTCTTCCACTGCAACGATGTTGCTTGCAGCCACAGCTGACTAGAATATCACAGAATGTTAATTCAGATGAACTTTAAAAGCAACCGCTGGGGAGCTGACCTCAAGTGAAAACATCTGGTCTTAACCTTGAGAAAACACCGCCCTTCCCCTTTGTCCTAACCCCTTTGACAACCAAGTTGGAAGGGTTTGTACAAGGAGACAGAGAAAGAGTGTGGAGCATATGTCAACTCAAACCAATGAGGTCAATACTTTGCTTTAAGCTGGCAAAATGATCATGACCTTATTGCCCAATGATAAGATATCTACTACAGCGAGCATATAGGATGTATTCACAATGCCTAGGCTTTGCTTCCAAAAATGTCATTTTAAAAAATGAAAGCTTTTATTAAAATCCCTCTTTAGCTCTTTGCCCTTAGACACCCTGACAAGGCAGAGGGATGTTGAAATCAGGACAGCACAGTAGAAGTGCTAGCATAAAAACATTAAAAAAAAAAAATAATCAGTTGTGAATGAATAAAAAATAACCATGGCACAGGTCAGTATAGTTAAGAACTTAAAGTATCTGACATGGTGGTGTATATCTTTAATCTCAGGACTTGAGAGGCAGAGGCAGGTGGATCTCCATGAACTCACATGCAGCTTGGTCTATATACCAAGTCCCAGGTTATCCAGGGCTCCACAGTGAGAACTTGTCTCAAAAACAGAAACAACAGAAAGAAGTTAGACCAACAGAGTGTAGCCAACCAAACTGAGCACTAAGGGAGTGAGGCACACTTTCCTTTTGCCTGTGTTTTCTCATGTCCAAGCCCAACAGTGCCCTGTGCTAGGATGAAACCCCTGAGTAAACCTTGAAAGAAATCTACAAAAACTATCAAGGAGATTTACCAGCTCCCCTACCTTGATTTCATGCCACTCATTTCTAAGCCAATCCACATAGCTGAGATGTCTGGGGAGTAAAAACTGTATGAGCCACACAGGAAGGACAAATGTGATCCCCAATGGCTTGGCCTGCAGAGAATTCAGCAGTCTAGAACCAGAACAGAATGTAGCTTGGGCTGGGCTACCATATCCTGCCCATATCCCTCAGTGAACATATGCATGCCTAAGTATTAGATCTATGAATGTCCCATGCACATAGGTGTTTCTGATTCTACCCCCAAAGTTCTTCCACAAGTACTAGCATTCAAACACTAGGGCCCCACTTGAGTAAGCATACCACCAGTGTTTCAGATTTTGCAGTCAATACTTCGGTAGTCATGCCCATCCTCTAAATAGTGGACTTGTAGTCAACCATTCAAATTTGTAGTTTAAAGACCAGCTCTGGTGCAATTAATTAGTGGCTACACTTCCCATATTACTGTAACAAGCAAGCATCTACCTCCAGCATCAGCAAGTACCCTGAACACGGGAGTCATGGCTGTCTTCTGTGTCTCTGTGCCCAAACTCCCAGCTCCATGTAGATACAAGTGCCTGTATTATAGAAGGACCATCCATAATTTAGACACCAAGCAAGAGTCTCTGCATACGCACCCATAATCCCTATCCTGAATCTTCTCTGCCCCCTATGTATGCATGCATGCTGGATGCCTGTCAATGTAAGTACAGCATGCTCCGAACCCATTGCCAAGAGAATCTCTTGCAGCAACAAGGCCTATCACAGGGAGAAAAGAATTGTTTGAATCTAGAAGTTCTTACTACCAAATATGTTTCCAGCCTTTACCACTACCACAGGCATCCAGAACAATTGATCTCCAGGGTTTTTCAAAAGCTGATTTTAGCCCTCTGCCGTATGAAGACTACACCACTTCTCTCTTTCTCAAGAAATAATCATGCTCTCCCACGCAGCTGACAACTTCTAACTCAGCCAGGTATGAGATTATTTCTTCATCATTGTGAGTTATTAAAGGTCAGCAGAAGTGGGTGTTTTTATAGGCATTTTTACAAGCTACAAAAACAAACAAACAAACAAAACAAAACAAAAACAAGAAAATCAAAGGACCAGAATGTCTCTAGAAGAATAAAATAGTTTCCAATAACTGAATTACTAAAACCAAAATGACGAAAGAGCTATACATTGCCTGACAAAGAATTCAATATAATCCTATTGAAGAAGCATGGTAGGTTAGAAGATAAAACATCTGGACAACTAATACATTCAGAAGAGCAAAATAGGACAAAATCAGCTTCTCAGTAAAGGACAGCATGTTAAGAAGTATACAAAAGTGTATAGCAGAGTCAAATACACTAAACAGAAAACTTAAAGTATTTTACCATGAGACTCAATCAAACAGAATAAAAAAGTTAAATATAGGTCATTAAACAATTATTCAGTTACTAAAAGGAAAAGAATGAAGAATTGTAGCAGCACAGGGGCCACGGACGAACTGGGTGCACCTGAAAGGAGGGCTGGAAATGAAAAACAGATGAAGGGGGAGAGAGAAACATGGAGCCAAGACAAAGTTCTCTGATCAAGGCTCAAAGTTTAATTTTCAGCACTTGTATATATAGGGAAAGCCCAGGGAGCCCATCCTTTTGTTTCAACTGGATTAGGTCGCAAGGCAGGGTCAGTTCTAGGTTGAAGAAATAGCAATGCAAGTAGTCAAGGAACAAACAAGGAAATGAACAAAGTCCTGTGATCACTCCCGTGATCACTGTTTCTAACGTGCTAACCAGGATGGTCAAGCTATCTGAGCCTACTTCCCTGTCTTAGCCCAATTCTATATTTCAATTGCCCTACTTCGTTTGTGATCTAGGGCCTAATAAGCTAAGATAATAGTTTAATTCTTTCACTTGTCATGGCCCAATGTTCAGATTCCTGCCTGAAACCCATTTCCTTGTCCTTGGCCAAGCATGCCCCAAAAGCTCTCCACAAATAATCTCACATACTTTATTGGAATATTAAGTAACACAGTATATGACAGCTCCAGAGATGGCTGTGAGGTAGAATGATATTAGTTTAAAAAAAATTAGATACAAACTATTCCTGAATTCAGAGAAGGAAATAAATTTTGAGGTTCATGGTGCCCAGAAAAGCTCAAATAAATG
The DNA here is from genome assembly GCA_021653895.1 of Mastomys natalensis. NCBI lineage: Eukaryota > Metazoa > Chordata > Mammalia > Rodentia > Muridae > Mastomys > Mastomys natalensis. Next base: position 705,379 of record JAJTUV010000381.1, read on the forward strand.
GAACACCAAGAATATCAGTAGATTCTCATCCGTCAATACATGCCACTACTAAATGATCTCAAGCCAAGGATAAAGAGAATTTTGAAAGTAAATAGAAAAAAGTGAGTAGTTAGATATAGCAAGTTCCATCTAACTGGCTGTTAGATGTACCTCTGGCAAAGGTTTCTCTCCCTTTTTATGAGCTACTCATTCAATTGATTGTTTCTTTACCTGATACAAAAGATTTCTTTTAGTTTTATGAGTTCCAAATGTTGAACCTTAATTTCTGGAGAAATGGGGTTATATTAAGAAGGCCCTTTCCTACACCAATATCATATAGGTTATTGCTTGTGTTTTCTTCTAGCAGTTTTATTGTTTCTGGTTTGATAGTCAAATCTTTGATCCATTTGGAGTTAGTTTTGATGCATGGTGATAGACACAAGTCTAATCTCTTTCTTACACATGTACACATTCAGTTTCCTCAACACCATTGTAGGAAGGTCCAGGTTTTTCTCTAGTAGATGCTTTTGGAATTTTTTTCAAATATGAGATGGTTGTATTTAAAGGTATTCATATTTGGGGCTTCACTTTTTTTTGTATTGTTCTACATGTCAGGTATTTTAATATATATACTAGTACCATAAATATATAAATATATACTAGTACCCCATTGTTTTTATTACTATATGTATTTCAAATTTTGGAAAGGTAATATTTACAGAATTGTGCTTTTTGCATGAGATTGTTTTGGTTACCCAAGACTGTTCGGGTTTCCATGTACACTTTAGCCTATTGTTTTTCTTTTTCTGTGAAAAGTTAAGATGGCAATTTTAACTCAGATTGCATTAAATCTGCCAGTTGTCTTTGGTAGAATGGTGACTTTCACGATTTTAATTCTACAAGTCCTTGAACATGATATGTATTTCTACTTTCTAACATCTTTTTCTAACTCTTTATTCAGAGATTTAGTTTTCATGGTAGAGGTCTTTGACCTTCCTGGTTAGGTTTATTCTGGGATAATTTATTTCCTTTGACGCTACTGTGAATGTAGATGTATCCATGATCTAAGTCTCTGTATGTTTGTTGGTAATGTAGAGTAAAGCTATTTATTTGTGCAATTTTGTTCTGTAGGTGCCATATTTCAGAATTTGTTTATCTTTTCTACAGGATTTCTGACAGAAATTTTAGGGATTTCTTAAGTATAATAACAGGTCACCAGCAATCCAGGATAGTTTTCCTGTTTGAAATCAAATGAAAATCCTTCAGTTTTCTTCTCTTGTAGTATTTCTCAGGCCATTGCTTTGAGAAAAATATTGAAAGGAAGTAGACAAATGGACACCTCTGTCTGTTCTCAATTTCCATGAGATTGCTTCAAGCTTTTTTCCATTTAGTATGATGTTGGCTATGGGTTCCTTGCATATAATTTTTATTGTGTTGATGTATGTTCCTCTAGCCCTGCATTCTCTAGGACTTCTATCATGAAGACATGTTAAAATTTGTTATAGGCCCTTTTCTGAATTTATTGAGAAGATCATGTAATTTTGTCTTTATTACAGTTTATTGAATTACTTATGATGAACCATCCTGTACTTGAGGGATAAAGTCAACTTGATTATAGTGGACAATCTTTTTGATGTATGTCTGTTTTCTGTTTGAAAGTATTTAATCGGAAATTTTTGAATTTCTGTTCATCAGGGATAATAATCTATAGCTTTCACTATTTGTATATCTCTACTTGGTTTTGGGTATTGCTTTATAGAAAAAGTTTAGGAGTGCTCCAAATGTTTCTATTCTTTTGAATTTTTATAGAAAGATTGGCTATAGGCCTTCTTCAACGTCTGGTGGAATTCTACTGTGAATCTATCTGGCCCTGGGCCTTTTTTATTATTAATTATTTAAAGATTTTCTTGAAGAGACAAGAGGTGTAAAGAGAGAATGTCTAAGAATCCTGTTCATCTACTTGTTAAAAAAGGTATCAAATTATCGTTATTGAATAAACTAGGAAAGAATATCTGGTCTAAAATAAAAAGCAACTGAAGAGAAATATACAAAACATAATATAACCAATGGTTTAATTTAACAATATTGACAATGTTTTCTAGTTTTCAAAGTTATATTGGGTTATTAAAAATAATACAAGTAATTAATTATAGGCAAATAGTGACATTTGAAAATATGAGTTGGAATTCAAACTGAGATAAATGGTACTTAATAAAACTTTAAAAAAATCAAATAAAATATAAGTATTTTAACATTTTCCTTCACTAGAATTATGTTTATAACACAAGTAAAAATGATTTCCTTTTTGTAACTTTTTTCTCTTTTATTGAAAATAGATTGTCCCTCATATAATAAATCTTGATTATGGTTTCGCCTGTCTCTACTCCTAGTTCTTCCACAGTTCCCCTCCCATCATGATCCACCCCTTTCTGACTCTAATTAGAAAACAGTCTTCTAATGGATAATAATAAAATGTAATAAGATAAAAGAAGAAAACACATACACACACACACACACACCACACGCTGTTGACCATAAACTGCTGAGCATACAGACTACCCTTAAGATTAGTTTATGATCCAAAAACACTAAAAAGATCATCCACCATGATCAAATAGGTCTCAATCTAGAAATTCATGGATTGTTCAATATACAAAAATCACTAAACATAGTCTACCACATAAACAAACTGAAAGAAAAAAAAAACACATGATCATTTCATTAGATGCAGAAAAGGCCTTTCACAAAATGTAACAATTCTTCATGATAAAAGTCCTGGAGATATTAGAGATACAAGGGACATGCCACATCATAATAAAGGTAGTTCACAGCAAGCCCACAGCCAACATTAAATTAAATGAAGAGAAACTCAAAGCAATTCCACTAAAAACAGGAACAAGGCAAGGTTCCTCTTTCCCAAACTATTCAATATAGTCTTAGCTAGGGCAATACGGCATCTGAAGAAGACAGAAGAGATACAGGAAGAAGTTGAAGTACTTTCATTTGTAGATGATATGATAATATATATTAGTGACCCAAAAACTTCCATCAAGAAACTTCTATAGCTGATAAATATCCTTCAGCAAAGTAGGTGAACACAAAATTAGTTCATAAACATCAGTAGTTCTATGTACAAATGACACAAGAGATCAAGGGGAAAAACTTCTACAATAGTTCCAAATAATATAAAATATTCTAGGGTATTATTACCAAGCAAGTGAAGGACTTGTAGAAAAAAATTGAAGAAAATATCAGAAGATGGAAAGATCTACCATGCTCATGGATCAGTAGGATTAACAGTAAAAATGAGCTTCCTACCAAAGGCTATCTACAGATTATTGCAAGCCCCATTAAAATTCCAAAACAATTCTTCAAAGATCTTGAAAGAACAAATTTCAGCTTCATATGGAAGCAACTAATGGACTTCCCACTTTTTGATACGTGCATGTATGTGTGGTGTGTGTGTGTGTGTGTGTGTGTGTGTGTGCATCTATGTGGTTACAGTTTGGTGGCTTGTTGTTTGGTTTTCCTTTTTGGTGATTTTTTTTCTAGGTTTTGGGTGTTTTGTTGTATTGGGTTTTGGGTTGTTTTTCTAAGAAAGAACTTTAAGAAAGAACTTTTTTTAAGAAAGAACTTTTTCCATAGGTAGGTATGAAGAATGATCGTATCTAGATGGGGAGGTAAAGAATGTGATCAAAATACATTTAAATTAAAAATTTGAATAAATAATAATAATAATGCAGCTGGGAGCATTAGCTGTCAGTGTCCATTCAGTCACTACCCTCCAGTCTCAGGCAAGCACTAATTTCTTTTCTATCTCTATAAATTTGTCTTCTATATGTAACTTCCAATAACTAGAACACAAGGTATCAATGTTTTGAGGCTGCCTTCTGATACTTGACATAATGTTTTTTCAAGATTCATCTTTGTTGTTGTAAGACTCAATATGCTGCTTTTTTTATTTAGGATTAAACTTTTGTGCTATGGATAAAATAAAAACTGTTTTGTTTTCCCAGTGAGACTCCCTTGGAAGAAACTAAATGTTCATTTGTAAGTGGATATCAATTGGAGATAGCTTCTGGGTTACGGATGGGGTCATGTGTCCACTTGACCTTTCAGCTCTAGGACCCCATCTGGAGCAGCCGATTCTTGGCATGCTGCTTTCATCTGTCAGTTCATATGAGCTTTGAGCCTGTAGGTTTGCAGAGTCTTATTTCTTCCATCCCTCTGGCTCTTAGTCTCTTTTCACCAACTCTTCCTGAGCTCTGAGGTGAGGGATTTGATGAAGACTTCCCATTTAGGGCTGAGTGTTCCAAATCCATTCTCTGTATATTATCTGGCTGTGGGTCTCTGTATCTATTCTCATCTGCTGCAGGAGGAAGCATCTCTGATGATGGCTGAGCAAGGCATGATCTGTGAGTATAGCAGAATGTTGTCAGGAGTCATTTTATTGCTATTTTTAAGAGAACAATAGTATTTGGTTTTACTCCAGGTCCCTGGAGTATCTAGTCTGAGGTCCTTGGTCACCCAAGCAGTGTTGGGCATGGGTTCCATCTCATGGAGTGAGCCTTAAGTCAAATAGGATATTTGTTGATTAACCCCACAAACTTTATGCCAGCATTGCACTAGCATGTCTTGCAGGGATGATTCTATTGCTTCCTGTATTTTCCTTAGGCTTGGTTTGTTGTATTCTTAGGCTGTTTATACATAGAAAGTTTCCCTCTTTCCTTTAATTGTTGCAGATAGTTTTCTGTATACATTAATCTAGGCTGTATGACATAGTCTTTTAGGACTTGGAATTCGGTGCTTCAGGCTCTTGTGGCCTTCTGATTTTCCACCAAGTAATCAGCTGTTATTCTCATGGGTTTTTCTTATATTTGACTTTTTTTCCCCTCTTGCAGCTTTCAGTACACGTTCTTTGTTTTGCATACTTAGGGTTTGAACTATGATATGCTCCGGAGATTTCTTTCTGGCCTTGTTTATTCTTTATGCTTCTTGTATCTATGTGGGTATTTTTCCCCTTAGTTTGGGGGAGATTTCCTCCATGATTTTGCTGAAGATCTTGTCTATGACATTGACTTGAGATTCTTTTTCCACATCTAAGCCAACACTGTGAAGGTTTTTTTTTCATAGTGACCCACATTTCCTATTTGTTTCTTCCCTGTGTGACTTTACCTCCCCTCCCCAATATTCCTTGCTTATTTGGTCTAGATCTTCTATGTTATCCTGTAGTCTTGGTATTCTCTGTTTTTGAGTTTCTACTTGTAAGTTTTTCTTTTGAGTTTTAGAATTGAGTTATTGGGGTTTTCAATTCTGTATTCTTTTTGGCTTGAGTCCTCTTCAGTGATTCTCTTTATTGAATTCCACTCTCAAGTCCTGGATGGTCTTCATCATTTCCATCAGCCTTATGTTTGCATTTTCTTGGGCATCACTCAGATGTTTATTCTTGTTAGGTTCTTTCTACTTAATTTCAGTGAGCTGTTTCTCTATGGTTTCTTAGACTCTTTGAACTGTTTGATGAAGTTTATTAATGCTCTTTTAAATTCATGACTTAAGATCATCTAAGTAATTCTTATTGGCAAACACCTCTTGTAGGCTTTGGAGAGCTTACACGGTTTTTCATCTTCATATTGTTTATGTTTGGAGGATAAAATCTGGGAATGTGGACTTCTTTTGTTAGTTCCAAGAGTGATATGTACAGAGCAGATTGGGGTAGAAGAGGCCATGTACAGGTAGGTAGGTTGGGTCTAGAGGTTGGAAATGGCTTCCAACTCCACTTCAGGATCTCTATGATATACCCGGAGGTTAATAGCTATGCATGAATCCTGATCCACCATGTCTTGCTCTCTGACGACAATCTTCAGCTCCTCCCAGTTACTCACTCCCGCCCTCTAGTGTTACCAGTGGTATTTCACCACCCCATAACATTGCCTTGTAACTATATTGAAGGTTAGATTGGATAGCCACTCATTAGAAGGCTGCCCTGATGAGAAAGGCTTTTCTCTTCCAAACAAACCCTACTTGCCTTGCTGGTTTCCAGTCTGCCTCTGACTCCAGGCCATATTCGAATCCTGAAGCAAGTTCATTACCTGCTTTCCCTTCCTGCTGAATAGCTAAGCCATCTGGAAAACAAAATAAAATAAATAAATAAATAAATAAAAGGTTAAAAATAATGCACACACACACAGTCCAGAAAACTGGTTTTGATATAAATAATGTATAAATTTGGAGTACAACGCCGAGAAAGAGAACTGAAATCCAGATTAGTTTAGCCCTCATATGCTCTAACCAGCTTTAGAACTACTCTCAGCTGTGGATTTTTTGTTATTGTTGTTTGTTTTGTTTCTTGCCTTGAAGATTAATGATAGATTTTCTTTTCAAAAAATAAAAAAGTCATTCATTTATCTCTTCCTCATTTGGAAACCATTATAAGATAATCAGAAATAAATTTAAAAGGATCGTCAGTAGTATAAAGGAAGCATCAGAAATAACTGTGAGCCTGAAGACAGGCATTGGACACAAGATTTAACTGACAGGAGAGTGGAGGGAGGTGTTTGCTGACTCAAAACATGAGGCTCAGATACAAGAACAGCAGCCTGTCAGAACAATTCTATGATCTAACATGGGATTCCTGGTCTCTCAAAAGTCTGATTCATTTCTGGGGGAAATTATCAAAACATTTTTCAAAGCAATAAGCATTATCATCTCATAAATGTAAGAAGATCCAAAACAGGGAACATGTGTGCTTGTGTCTCTCTGTGTGTGTGCATGTATGTGTGACATGCACACATGTATATACACACATACACAGTCTTATGCTGAAGACTGTATTAACAAAAAATTAGTTGGGCCAATTAGACACATCAGATTCATTGAAACCAACACAGGAAACTTTAAAAATTGTGTTCAAAACATGCAAATCTGAAGACAATAGTTCAATCATAATGTGCAGAAAGAAAGAAGAAAACCACCTTAGTAAGCAGGAGAGGAGGCCTTACTTCGTTCTGGAATTTGGAATACTGCAAAGAGAGTTGCTCTCACACTAACAAGGATAAGATCAAACTATCTCGAGTTTAAACATTTGTTTAAAACCTGAGAGCTGAAGCTATGAGATAGCCCCTAATTGAAACATGAAGGGTAGACATCACATCTGCTCATAAGAAAATGCACTTGAAGGGGCCTCTTGGTCCATTCTGCTGCAATGATAAATTCTGATAGAAAAATTCAAACTGGTGGAAACCAAATGTAGGCTGCTGAGAGTGTATGGAAAACTTGGCAGGTTACCATTGTTAGAAAATTTTACACTACAAATATTTTTTGAGAAAATCACAAAGGTGGTAACGCCTAGAGATTAAGGGGTAGGGGGCATGAACAGCTGCTGTAGGAAGCCTAGATCTCTTATTAAGCAAGTCTTATAACAGCAAGGGGGATAATCCTAGGGTACCAATGGAAGTCTACTGATGCCATATTGAGAAAAGAGCATGAACACACACACATACACACACACCATTGTCAACTAGAGAGGACTGGAAGCTATTCAAGAAATAAAACCGTGGTTTAAGAAGAGAGGAGGACATTTGCAACCTCAGCATCAGAACAGTGACCACGACACCACGTCAATACTGGTAGTATAGCTGTAAGAGCAACACTAACATATTTCTGGTGCAGGTCTTTCCTGTCTGCAGCATCACCGCTGAAAGGCTAAAGGTTTCTCATCAAGGACCAATGCATGCAGCATGTGTAAACACAGATGTGTCTGCCACCTGCTGTGTTCCGGTGAGCACAGGACTGGTGGAAGGATTTCTTTACTGTAGAGATGTAGCCATAATGGTGGGGAAACTATGTAACTTTGTGTTTTCAATTCATGAGTGATCTCACATTTCTGTTAATGAGAAGCACTAAATCTTTATGTATTGTTTCAGAAATGACTCTGCCTAATCACCCCTAAACTCCATGAGACTGGATGCAAAGTGAACTTATAGAATTCCTAACTATTACTGGCAAAGTTTCCAGAAATGTCCATGCTTTCCTGGCCTAATATAGCCCCTTATCCCTGGTGGGAATTAGGACTAGTTCCAGGAGATGTACAGAGTGTTTCTGTGTGAGCTAATAGCAGGTGACTATTTGGAAACGTTCCTTTCCTTTTCAGAGTCTTCTCTATTACAAATGTCTCAGATCAATTCCCACAGGGCTATACATGATACAAACAGGAACAAACTGATATTTCTGAAGGTCACTGCTGGACATGTGACAAGAAAACTTAGATTGGAGCTTCCAAAAAGGCCATGGTGTAAATGTTACTGTTGGACCACAGCAGCCCAAACAGACTGAACAGTGAGTGGACACCACTGTGAGTTCTTGGTGTTGATTTTTTCTCTAAACAAAGAGAGATGCATCTGTTTCTATTCACTAATGAATTTTCATTCCTCAAAGATCTTGCAGTGAGAATTTTCAGTTGTTCTGAATCTGACAGTGGCTATCCTCAAACTCGGGTGACGGCCAGACTGGATACCTCTCAAGTTCTTTCCAAGCCCCAGAACAAGATGTGACTCTGTGTTCTCTTACTTGGTGGAGAATCAGGCTTTTGTCCCAGTCAGAACTTCAACTGACTGGAGGACATAGAGTGGAGGCTATCTGCTTCATTAGCTCATAGTTATCTTACTCTAGAACATTAAAAAAAAATAGTCAGAAAAACAGTTAATAATACCCAGGCCTCCGTGGCCTAGTCAAGTTGGTAAGAAAATCAGTTCTCACAGTCTATACTTCGCCTTTCAGCAGAGGCTGCAAATGAGTCTGGCAGCCTCCTCCCTTTCATATTTTAAAAATAGGTGTGTACAAAACAAACCACTTCCTTCTATATTCCTTTGTTTACACGTATAGTGCGTTTTTGTGATACGGTTCAAAATTCTTTGTCGCTTCTCCCACCAATGCCCAAGTGCTAGTTCATTGGCTGCTTCAGAAATGACACTATGGATATCTTGACCAAAATCCTAACACTTTCTTTTCTTCTTGCTTTGGAATCCCTGTGGTTTGGATTCTGGCCAGGTAGATGCCAGACTCTAAAAAACAAACACAAACAAACAGCTCCATTCTCCCGAAGAGTCCGGGGAGGGAGCTCATGGCTTGTGTTCTGATCCCGAAGCACAGAAACTAATCCAGCCACGTCTTCAATGGTTAAACAGGTGGATGAAGATAACTGTACACAGTTGGCACACGACTCTCAAACAATACTCAGACTTAAGGGTTTCTGCAAATGAATCCAGATGATGTGCAACAGACACAGAATTCAACACTGTGGCTACTGTTTCTCTTTTTTCTCTTCCTTCCTCCCTCCCTCCCTCCCTCCTTCCTCCCTCCTCCCTTTCTTTCTCTTCCTTCCTTTCTTTTTTTAAAGACAGGGTTTCTCTGTGTAGCTCAGGCTATTCTGGAACTTGCTCTGTAGACCAGGCTGGCCTTGAAATCACAGATCCATCTACCTCTGCCTTCCAAGTGCTGGAATTAAAGGCATGAGCCACCACCACCCAGCACTGTTTTCATTCTTAACTCATCAAATTTGTACCCATCATGAAACCATGTGGGAAAACGGGGCGCAGCAGCGGAGTCCCAGGGCCCACAAGGTGGAGGCCCGCGGTGGCAGGCCCGGGCCTACTCGACAGCGGCCCGGGACTTGCGAGGTGGAGGCTGCCTGGAGGCTTCCAGGCAGCCTGTCTCACATACTGGAGAAAGGTCCCAGGTTCCATGGGCTGGAGACTTCGGTGGCGGTGGGCCCGCAGGCCCCGATGATACGAGGAAGTCCTTGGTTCCAAAAGGGTTTATTGTCATGGCAGATGGTGGATGGGTCTGGATGTACCCCCCCAAACTCAGGGCAGACCTGAGTTAAGTAGGGAGGGAGAAGTAGGAAGGGTCTGGGGAGGGGAGGAATGCTTAATTGGCTCCGCCCTCTGACTTTCATTAGTATGTAAATCCCTAGGGCCTGAGGCCTGTAGTTACACCCTCTACCTGTGCACTTTGGGAGGGGCTGTAGGTCTATGGAGATTAGACTGCTTGTTAGGACCCTGAGTTCTGGGGACATAGCCAAACTCCTGCCGTTTCTCCCTTGAGTCTCGGGGTTCTAGGCCCATGCCCAGCCAAGAACCAGGATACCCTTACGCAGTCCCACAAAACCATATGTTGGAACATTGTAGGTTTTGAAGTAAGTCATTATGCAAGGGTACAAATTGGTGTTTTGTGACCTTGGATGTCTTTTGTGCACCGAAGCACTGGGGGCTGCCTTGTTCTTCATTGTATAATGCAACACTTGACCCACAAAAGAATCTGATAAACAATGAAAACTACGCAATAAATCCATCAATTTTAGTGTAAGAGGTTGCAAAGTCTACAGTCATATAAAAACACAGTCTAACCTATTTAGACAAAGCATTATTTAGCGGGTATTGGTTATATGTTACTTAAGTCAATGTTTCAGTAAAAACCAGTCTCATTGAAAGATGACATGATCAGCACATCTTCAGCCTGTAGTGTCGGAAGCTTAACTTGTTAGAAGTTTTATTTCTTGTAATATTTATTGTTTATTTTATCTTGGGTTATTTACACCTGTTATGCATGGCTTGTTGGTAAGACATTGTTAATGATATGTTAAAATGTTCTTCCATTCAAACCATGGCCCATTGTTAAATTTGGAGCTGAAATTGTATTCCCTAATTACTGTCTGTCTCTCAGACACATTCCCTAGTAGGTTGAGATTGTGTGACTAGATCTCACAAACTAAACACATGGATATGATGTGTGCCACTTACAGGCTGTGGAAATTTGGTAGTAGTGTGCTATAGTTCTGTCTCATTTCATATGCAACAAACACAGAAGCTGTGGTGGTTTGACTAAGTATGGCCTCCATAGACTCCTGTGTTCGAATGTTTTGCCTATAGAGAGTGGCACTATTAGGTGTGTGGCTTTGTTGAGTAGGTGTGGCCGTGTTGGAGTAGGTGTGGCCTTGTTGGAGTAAGTATGTCACTGTGGAGGTGGGCTTTGAGGTCTCTTATATGTTCAGACTATGCCCAGTGTGTTACACAGTCCCCTCCTGCTGCCTGTGGAGCAAGATGTAGAAATCTTAGCTCCTTCTCCGGCACCATATCTACCTGCATGTTGCCATGTTTCCTGCCATGATGATAATGAACTAAATCCTCTGAAACTGTAAGCTTGCCTCAATTAATTAATTAAATTTTTTTGTTTTCATTTTTCTTTTCTTCTTTCTTTCTTCTTTCTTTTTCTTTCTTTTTCTTTTTTTTTTTTTTTTTTATAAGAGTTTGCCATGGCCACAGTGTCTTTTCACAGCAATAAAGCTCAAACTAAAACACAAGTCAAGCTTTTGGATACAGAAGGCAGATAGAGGAGGCTGAATAGGGAAGGTACAGGGAAGAACAATTACTCATTTTAATGCATTTTTATTGGTGAGACACTTATTTTGTGATACTTGTGTTTGAGATTTGATTTGTTTATTTGTTGCAGTACACCCTTAATTGTCTTCATTGATTAACATGTAATCATCATAAGGTCACGTGATCAAAATACAGTTGATCCGAGTTATATCATTATGGTCATCTACACATTCAAGTACAAAATATTTTTTGGTCTCTAGTTCTGTTCTTCTTGCAAGGACTGGTTTATGAAGAAATAATTAGAGTGTCTAGTTATTTAATTTAAACTAAATGTTAAAATGTGCTAAATGTTTCTCAGAAGAGAATACTTTTATTAATTTATCTTTTGATGATTCCATACAAGTACACAATGCATTCTGTTGACTACCTGTGCCTACTCAGCAGTCAAGAAAACAAATTATTATGAAATTTGCAGATAAATGATCGGAGCTAGAAACATTCATCCTGAGTATGATAATCAAAGAACTAATTCTTTGTTCACTGACCATTTTGAACTTTTTCACTTCTATTTCATTAATTTCAGCTCAAAAGGATAAGGTATGCAAAGAGGAGGGCCGAGGCCATCAACAAAGGTTTCCTATATTAGTGTTCAATAGTGAAGTATTAGCTAAAACAATAAGGCAACTGAAGGAGATAAAGGGTACAATAGGGGAAAAGGTTAAAATTTGCTTAACTGTCAACATTATGGTCCCGCATGTAAAAGACCATAAAGACTCCACCAGCAAATTCCTATAGCTGACAAATGTATTGGAGCTAAAACATTATAAGACAAATAATTTTTAAAATCACTTTTAGGAACAATCCAGGTATCAATATTTAAGTGACACATGAGGCAAGGGAACATAGTTTATACTTGATGTAACCATCATAATTTTAAATGAATATCTATATGTAAATGTACTAACAAAAAATTGTCCATGCTACACTGAGGAAATTAAAAAATAATCAAATGTATTTATGATGTCTTCTATTTCAGTAAGTATATGTGTATGTGCGTTCATGTATATGTGTATGTGTGCTCATGTATGCATGTATGTGTACTCATGTATATGTGTGCTCATGTATGCATGTATGTGTACTCATTATTGTGTATGTGGCTCATGTATATGTGCTATGTATATGTATGTATGTGTGCTCATGTATATGTGTCTCAAGATAGTGTATGTGTCTTCTGTATGTGTGTATGTGTACTCATGCTATTATATGTATGCTCATGTATGTATGTATAGTATAGTATATATGTATAATGTATGCTCATGTATATGTGTATGTGTGCTCAAGTAATGTGTGCTCATGAAGACTAAGTCTCTGGAATGAGGCTATTGCACATGTAAAACAAAGCCTACTTGCAACTGTGAGTTCCTAGTTTAATCCCCAACAGAACAATGAAATTGAAAGTGGAATTAATTGTTAATCATCATTTCTGAAGGTTAGAGCTCCTGTCTACTTTCAGTCCTACTTTAAATTTTTCTTCATTCTCTGTATTGCTTATATTGAAATTTTTATCTTTTGTAGTAAAATAACAAATAAGAAAAATGTTTTACCAAAATAAACCTATTTCTTTTCTACATGTTAGTTCTCTACCAGTATAATTGTGCTTGAATTTATTGTCATGAAATACAGTAAATGTATTTTATATTGAAAACTATAATTTATCTTGGTTATGAAGTAGGCAGTTTTTCATGTGAATATGCCCATGACATTTAAAAATTTCATTATTGAAAGTAATATTATATATTTTGTAGATGTATACAATGTATTTTGATCTTACCACCCACTGCCTCTGTCTGATTCCCCAAGGACCACCAACAAGTCTCCTTTCAATTTTATATCTTCTTTTTAAAAAATAACTATTAAAAACCTCCTGAGTGTAATTAGTTCTGGTATCATACAAATGAGTGTAGGACCATCTGCTGGGCCATAGGCAACTCAACAGGGGTCATATCTACATGAGTAAAGCTGGTTATTTCATGAGACTTATGAGACTTTAGTCTGTCTTATTTATTGACCTAATCTCACAGGTTTTAGTACCTCTAGAGTGGTAACACTCCAATGGACACACACATACACACATATCAAAAAATCAGGTAACTTTAGTTGTGTATACTAATGTCAAATTCTTCTATTTTATTCTATTGATCCATGTGTCAATTTGGGGCCAGTTTCATATGGCTTTAAGTTCTATGGTTCTGTAGTATAATTTGAAATCAGATATGTGGTACATTCCACAGTAATATTTTTGTTCAGGATTGGTTTGTCTTTTTTCCCTCTGTATAAACGTTTAGATTTTTCTGTGTTTGTGAAGAATTGCCCTAGAACTTTTATTGAGATTGAATTGAATCTGTAGGCTGCTTTCAGTAGGATGATCATTTTAACAAGATTAATTCTTTTGAGCTTGGAAGATATTTTTGTCATAGTTTTTAACATAAAAACATAAAAAGGCAGAGCAGTACAGCTAGTAAACACATAAAAAATATTCAACACCCTTGGGTGTTGATGCATGGTTCCTCAATCCATATCATTTCCATGACTTTTGTCACCAAGGGATGTTGAATGTTGTCAAAGTCCCTTTCTATGACTCATGAGATTATCATGTGATTTCTGTCTTTAAGTTCATTAATGTGACAGATTAGATTTATTGATTTGCATACATCAATAAATCCCAATATTCCTGGAATGAACCTAACATGAATGATCATTTTGATGTGATGCTGAATTTAGGTTTCCAGTCTTTTATTGAGAATGTTTACACTGTTGTTCGTCAGAGAGATTGGTGTCTACTTCTGTCTTTAGCTGAAATATCAGGGTAATACTTGTTGGGTTTCAGACCTGAAGCATAGAACTGAGGTGAATATTTAACATACCAAAACAGACCTGGCCTCTAGGTTCTCCCAGAATCCCTCAGCCCCTACCTGGCATACCCTGCTCTCAACCCTGAACATTTTAGCCCTTCCCCCAGAGGCTCTTTGGTATATAATGCAGACATTATATAGGTTTCTCTCCTAGCTCTTTTTCTTCTCTCCCTCTCTTTGTATTGGCTCTTTCTCTTTCTTGTCCCTTCTGTTTCCTTCCCCATAGTGACATCCCTGGCCTAGTTCCTTGGAACCAATGAACTCACCCACCTGAGAGCAGGTTCCCAATAAACCTGCCTTTATATATACTCTAATCTGGGTTGAAACTGGCTCATTTCACTGTTAGAAAAATAATTTATCAATACTGGCACCCCCAAAAAGTTTAAAAGCTTTTCTTTATTTTTTATTTTAAGAAATAATTTGGGTAGTATTGGGTTAATTCTTCATTGAAGTTATGATAGTATCATGTAGTTAATACATCTGGTCCTGTCCCCCACCTTTGTAGGTGGCCAAAGAGACGGCGCCGGTTTCCAACTTGGCCGGCGCCGCCTACTATGCTAATGAGGTATTGGCCCTAACCAATCCTGAGAGAAGAGGCAGCCAGGTCCGCCCCCTTGGAAGGGTATATAACAAAGGCGGCTCAGCTGCCTGGGGGAGAGTGTTCCAGAGGTCGTCGTCGGAGAGAGTCGCCAAGGAAGAAGAGAAGAAGAAGCCGCTCCAACTGGTGGCCCGTACGGGGAAGAAAGAAGCGGCCCGGCGGAGAAGAAAGAAGCGGCCGCGGCGGAGAAGAAAGAATCGGCCGGCGAAGCGGCGGCGAGCCGGCGCTGCGGCGGCGAAGCGGCGGCGAGCCGGCGCTGCGGCGGCGAAGCGGCGGCGAGCCGGCGGAAGCGGCGGCGAAGCGGCGGCAAGCCGGCGCTGCGGCGGCAAGCCGGCGCTGCGGCGGCGAAGCGGCGGCGAGCCGGCGAAGCGGCGGCGAGCCGGCGCTGCGGCGGCGAAGCGGCGGCGAGCCGGCGGAGCGGCGGCAAGCCGGCGCTGCGGCGGCGAAGCGGCGGCGAGCCGGCGGAGCGGCGGCGAAGCGGCGGCGAGCCGGCGCTGCGGCGGCGAAGCGGCGGCAAGCCGGCGCTGCGGCGGCGAAGCGGCGGCGAGCCGGCGGAGCGGCGGCGAAGCGGCGGTGAGCCGGCGAGCCGGCGGAGCGGCGGCGAAGCGGCGGCGAGCCGGCGGAGCGGCGGCGAAGCGGCGGCGAGCCGGCGGAGCGGCGGCGAAGCGGCGGCGAGCCGCGGAGCGGCAGCGAAGCGGCGGCGAAGCGGCGGCGGGCGGCGGCCCCGGCGGCGACCCGGCCCCGGAGGCGACCCGGCCCCGGCGGCGACCCGGCCCCGGCGGTGAGTCACCCGACGCCGGCAGTGAAGAACGCGGAGGCCCTGGCAGAAACACCCGGCGCCGGTAGAGAAGAAACGCGAGAGACGTGAGAGACGAGAGAGACACTGCGGCCAAAAAAGACTAACAACAACCTCGTGGATTCAAAAACTAAGGTAAAAAGGTGTAGTTTTTAGATCCCTGGGTTGGGACGAGTAGAGGCTCCCTGGTTTGGGACGAGTCAGGAACGAGTGAAAGATCCCTGGGTTGGGACAAATTAAGGATCCCTGCTTTGGGGACGAGTCAGGAACGAGTCAGGAACGAGTGAAAGATCCCTGGGTTGGGACAAATTAAGGATCCCTGCTTTGGGGACGAGTCAGGAACGAGTCAGGAACGAGTGAAAGATCCCTGGGTTGGGACAAATTAAGGATCCCTGCTTTGGGGACGAGTCAGGAACGAGTCAGGAACGAGTGAAAGATCCCTGGGTTGGGACAAATTAAGGATCCCTGCTTTGGGGACGAGTCAGGAACGAGTCAGGAACGAGTGAAAGATCCCTGGTTGGGACAAATTAAGGATCCCTGCTTTGGGGACGAGTCAGGAACGAGTCAGGAACGAGTGAAAGATCCCTGGGTTGGGACAAATTAAGGATCCCTGCTTTGGGACGAGTCAGGAACGAGTCAGGAACGAGTGAAAGATCCCTGGGTTGGGACAAATTAAGGATCCCTGCTTTGGGGACGAGTCAGGAACGAGTCAGGAACGAGTGAAAGATCCCTGGGTTGGGACAAATTAAGGATCCCTGCTTGGGACGAGTCAAGAACGAGTCAGAACGAGTGAAAGATCCTGGTGGGACAAATTAAGGATCCCTGCTTTGGGACGAGTCAGGAACGAGTCAGGAACATTAAAGATCCCTGGGTTGGGACAAATAAGGATCCCTGCTTTGGGGAAAGGAACGTGCAGGAACGAGTGAAAGATCCCTGGGTTGGGACAAATTAAGGATCCCGGCTTTGTGACGAGTCAGAACGAGTCAGGAACGAGTGATAAGATCCCTGGGTTGGGACAAATTAAGGATCACGCTTTAGGGACGAGTCAGGAACGAGTGGGAACGATGAAGATCCCTGGGTTGGGACATTAGACCCGCTTTGGGACGAGTCAGGAACGAGTCAGAGGATCGAGTGAAAGATCCCTGGTTGGGACAAATAAGGATCCCGCTTTGGAGAGTGAAGAACTGGAGTTGGGAAAATAAGCCGGGTTGGGAATTAGATCCCTGCTTTGGAACGAGTCAGGAACGAGTGAAAGATCCAGGGTTGGGGACAAATTAAGGATCCCTGCTTTGGGACGAGTCAGGAAGAGTCAGGAACGAGTGAAAGATCCCTGGGTTGGGACAAATTAAGGATCCCTGCTTTGGGGACGAGTCAGGAACGAGTCAGGAACGAGTGAAAGATCCCTGGGTTGGGACAAATTAAGGATCCCCTGGGCTTGGGACGAGTCAGGAACGAGTAAAGAACGAGTTGGAAGATCCTGGTTAGGACCCAATTAAGGATCCCGCTTTGGGAACGAGCAGGAACGAGTGAAAGATCCATGGTGGATAATAAGATCCCTGTTGGGTGGGACAAATTCAGGATCCCATGCTATTGGGTGGCGACAGTTAAGGATCTCAGGTATCGAGAACGAGTCGAGGTTGGGACAAATTAAGATCCCTGGCTTGGGAATAAGTCCGTGGACGAGTCAGGAACGAGTCAGAGACCGGTTGGACAAATTCATGGGATCCCTGCATTAGGACCCGTTTGGGGAACGAGTCAGGAACGAGTGAAAGATCCTGGGTTTGGGACAAATTAAGGATCCCTGCTTTGGGGACGAGTCAGGAACGAGTCAGGAACGAGTGAAAGATCCCTGGGTTGGGACATTAAACTTGAAGTTCCCTGTTTGGGACGAATAGGTTACTAGCAGGAAGGTGGGAGAGATGGGATGAACAATTTAAACATCTGCTTTGGACGAGTCGGGACTGGTTCAAAAAGCTTGAAAGTCTGTTGACTATAATTAGGATCTGCTTGGGACAGGAGTTGGAACGAGTCAGGAACGAGTGAAAGATCCCTGGTTGGGACAAATTAAGGATCCTGCTTTGGGGACGAGTCAGAACGAGTCAGGAACGAGTGAAAGATCCCTGGGTGGGACAAATTAAGGATCCCTGCTTTGGGGACGAGTCAGGAACGAGTCAGGAACGAGTGAAAGATCCTGGGTTGGGACAAATTAAGGATCCCTGCTTTGGGGACGAGTCAGGAACGAGTCAGGAACGAGTGCAAGATCCCTGGGTTGGGACGAATTAAGGATCCCTGGTTTTGAAGTTCCCTGGTTTGGGACGAATAGAGATTCCCTAGATTTGGGACAAGTCAAGGTTTAGGGACGAGTATAAGGAAAGCGGCAATAAAAGGTCCGCAGATTTTCTAAACTATGATGTCTATTGTCAACTCGGAGTGGGTTGGCTTGGGTATCATAATAATGCTTTTCCTGACATATAGTCTTAGAATGTACCTAAATTCTTATTGTGATTATGAAGTCACTGTCCAAAAGGACCAGGAAGTTTTTTGAACAAGTGAAAGAGGCTCAGTCAGAAGGCTCTGAGGCAGGAGTTAATAAAATAAACAAGGGACCAAAAAAGATAACCAATATAGATACAGAGAGCTCTTCTGGCTCTGAGAGCTTAGAAAAGATAGAGGAAGGAAAGAGCTTAGAAAAGATGGAGGAGGACCTTGAGGACATGTTAACTAAAATAGAGACCGTGGTCCTCTCAAGGAAAAAGAAAGGCAAAATGGCAGAAAAACTTAAACCGCATGCTTGGGAAACACCCACAGCTCCGTCCCTAGGCCCGCCTCCCTATGTGGAGGTTCCTTGGGCCAGTCTGTCCCCAGAGACACAACGCTCATTCTGCCCACAGACTTGGAAGGAAGCGCGTATGGCCTTCCCAGTTTTTGATCCTGGAGGCAAATATTTTCTAAGCAATCACTCTTTATGACACAGCTCCAAGAGCCTATACTTCCTAAGAAAGAGATAAGAAGTTGAACCTTGAAAATGAGAGAGAGAGGAAAAGTAAAAGAGAAAGAAGTTGCCCACTCTCTGGTGTGTTAACAAAAGAAACAAAAAAGCTTATTACAGAGCCCTCTGGAGAAGCAAGAGATGATTGGGGGACGCCCTAATCTCTCTGGCTCGCTCTAGGAGAGATTCTCAGTTCTGCTTTCCATGTTTATTGTCTGTCATTGGTATACCAATTTGTCCATGTGTGTCATTTATCTGTCTTTATTTTGTTGTCTATTTTTGTTCTATGTAAAAATGATTAAAACGGATGGCCATCCACCACTTAATTTAGCTTAAAACTTGCTTAAAAGGGAATCTCAATTTACACAACAAAAACTGATAATTTACCCTGCTCTGTAGCTGGGAGAAGAGCACTAGCAGAAGCAACCTTAAAAAGAGTTAACTGTTTTCATAAGCAGCTCTTAGAAGGAGGCCAACAGTTTCTGTAGTAAGGGTATCTCCCAGTCTGATAAATACTTTTCTCTTAAATTACAGTTAAAAAAGTAAGAAAAATTTGTTTAGATGTACATTTATATATAAGTATGCTCTATATGTTCTGGTTATATGTTATTGGATATGATTGCAAATTTATAATTTTGGTTATAAAAAACTAGATTAAAACTGGTAATTCAAAGTTAAAGTCACTCAAAACCAGATGTATGAAAGAGCTTTAACATTTTGGAAAATGCTTGTTGCTCCAAAAACATCCAAAGACAATATCTTTTAATATTTGAGACATCAGCTATATTCCTAAATAAATTGTGACATAAGATTCAAAGGTTTCTAGGAGATGCTAATTGGCTAAGATCTTTTTTTTAAGCTCTCCACAAAAGAATTTAAGCCTCAAGAGAGATACAAACCTTAATTTTTATTGGCTGATAGAAAAATAATTTTATAAAAAATATAAGAAACTATTATTAATAGATATGTAAATTAACTAGTTGTTGGCTGTTTTATAACAGTCCTGTTTAGATTTATATTTACAGACAATGGCCCAGCCTATACGGCTCAAGCCTTTTCTTCCTTTTGCCAACGAATGGAAGTCTCACTCACTCATGGACTGCCCTACAACCCTCAGGGCAGGGTATTGTAGAACGAGCACATCGTACGCTCAAGGAATGTCTTCAAAACAAAAAGAGGAATAGGCCATGGCCTTAACCCCAAGCATAGACTATCCTTAGCATTATTTACTTTAAATTTTCTAAATTTGGATACTCAGGGTCAGTCTGCTTCTGACAGACATCATAATCACTTACACCCTCCGCCAGAAAAGGTAAAATGGAAAGATATCATAACTAACTCATGGCAAGGGCCCGATCCCGTGCTCATAAGAGCACGAGGTTCTGTTTGTGTTTTCCCACAGGATCAAGAAAACCCTATCTGGATCCCTGAGAGACTGACTCGGAAGATCTCCAGTCCGGCGATCCCAGATGAAAGGAGGGATGATGAAACTGCAGATCCTGATGTTGAAGCTCCTGTCGCAAGACTGCCACCCTGAACGGCACTTGCCTAGATCCCGTTACTCTAAAAAGACTTATGGGCGGGAGTATTTGTATGGGGAGCTGTTGTTCTCTTAGGATATGGTTTCTGCCTTTGGTTTCTATGTTGCTTATGCCATGACCATGCAAGACATAAGGCTGTAGTTTATCAGGCACTGAATGCCATGAAGGAAGGTGCTTCCCCAAGTATTTGGCTGGCCTCCCTTAGGGAGACCTAGTGGGAAACCTTCTGGACCCGATATTGGCCGTCCAGGCATTTTCCCTAGATCCTGACCATCTTGACCAATGCCAATGGTATAAGGCTCCTAAGGCACCATTTCAATTTTTCAGAAGCGAGGAGTACGAGGAGTGCCTCGACTAGAGATGTTCTCAATCCTGAGATAGATTCTCTGAAAGTATGTCTGAGTGCATAGAGGTTTTGTGTCAAATACCTCTCCCTGAAAAAAGGCACAAAGGCGGGTATGGGGTGGCGCCCCCCATTACAATGCCTTCAACACTTGCACAAGGGCTCAGACCTCTGCTTTCCCCCGCTGACTTTTGCCACAGCAGTGGCTCTTTCAAGGAGTGCCTTCCAAAGCCTTTTGACAATCAAATGCATGCTTGGGTGTGGGAGGCCTAGGACGAATTAAGGGTCCAGAAGTAACCTATTTCAAATTTATAAAATAAATAAGGGGAGATGTAGGTGGCCAAAGAGACGGCGCCGGTTTCCAACTTGGCCGGCGCCGCCTACTATGCTAATGAGGTATTGGCCCTAACCAATCCTGAGAGAAGAGGCAGCCAGGTCCGCCCCCTTGGAAGGGTATATAACAAAGGCGGCTCAGCTGCCTGGGGGAGAGTGTTCCAGAGGTCGTCGTCGAGAGAGTCGCCAAGGAAGAAGAGAAGAAGAAGCCGCTCCACACCTTTTTTTTTTTTTTTCATTAAAGACTTTTTATTACTGTCTCAATCTCATTGGTGGTTAGTGATTTATTTAAATCACTTACTTCATCTCAATTTAATTTAATTTTGGTATATCACATATTTCTAGGCACTGTCTCAAGAGGAAGCATTTAGGTCAGTTCCAGTTTAGGTGTATCTTGGCCCTTTTTTTGAAGCACATAGTGTCTTCAGCAGTAGAGACTTACCCTTGGAAGTCTTTTAGTAAATTTGCCTAAGAGTTTGTTACTATTGCTTTATTTAGGTTATTTGTTACTATTGCTTTATTTAGGTTATTTAAAGATACAACTCTCTATTTTATTGGTCTTACATATTTTTAAATTATATATATACACGTGTGTGTGTGTGTGTGTGTGTGTGTCTTTGGTCTACTCCATTGGGATTTGATTTGTTCTCTTTTTCCAAAGGCCTTGAAGTACCTCATTAAGTTTTTAATATAAGGTCTCTAAAAATTTTAATGTACAACATTAGAGGTATAAACTTCTCTCTTGGTACAGGTTTTATTGTATCCAATAGTTTTTGTATTTTTATTTTCATATTCATTCAGTTGTAGAATTCTTTTTATTTCTTTCTTGACTTCTTCACTGACCCAGTTGTCATTCAGTAGAGTGTTGTCTTATCTTCATCAGTTTGTGTAATTTCTATAGTTTCTATTGTTGTTTACAACTGGCTTTATTCCATCTTGGTCTGGGTGTTATTTCAGTTTTTCTATATTTGTTGAGACTTGCTTTGTATGGCAATTTTGGAGAAATTGGATTCTATGGATTTAAGATAAATTAAATTCTTTAGTGTTTCAGTGGACTGTTCTGTGGATTATTTAATGGACCTATTTTATTATAGATGTACATATTAGGTCTACTTATTAAATTCAGTCTTTCTCTGTTTTAGTTTTGCTCATTTGATTTGTATATTGATGGAAGTTTGATATTAAAGTTATCTAGTATTAATATATTGGGCTAAATCTGTTTTTAGACCTACTAGTATACATTTTAAAGAGTTGTTTGCATGCGTGTTTGGTGCATATATGTTAGAATTGTACTGTCTTTTGGTAGGTTGTTCCTTTAAGTATGAAATCATATTTCTTACCTTTTCTTACTAGTTTTAGTTTGAAACCAAATTTGTTTTTTTATAGATAACCTGCTTGTTTCCTAGTTATATTTGCTTGGAATGTGTTTTTCCATCCTTTTATCCAAAGGCAATGTCTACTGTTGATGGTGCAGCATGTTTCATAAAGACAGCAAAAAGATGTATACTTTTCTTATCCAATGATACTTTGTGACATTTTCTTGAGAAATTAAGACTACTGATATGCAAAGATATTATTAAAAGGTGTATACTAATTCCTGTTACTTTGTTATGTTTTGTTAGGCTTCTTTAAGTTAACTTTTAGTTAATCAGTAATATGGTAATATTACTGATTCCCTGTGACATCTAGAGTATACTTTTCCTTCTCCTTAAACTTAACTATTTCTCTCAGTATGCATTGCAGAGCTTTATTGATCATAAATTTCTTTAACCTGTTTTTAATCATACAAAGTTTTCATTTATCTAATTTTGATAGATAATTTTGCTGGGTATAATAGTCTGAATTGACAATTGTCTTTTGGAACTTGGAATTAATTTTTAAAGGCACTTTGAGTTTTAAACGTTTCTGTTGAACTTATAAGTTTTGGGGTTTAAAACAATTTGGGTTTTTAAAGTTTCTGCTGAATAATCATGTGTAAGTATGTTGGCCCACACTTATAAGCCCTTTTCCCCTGAAGTCTGTGTTTTTAGTGTTTTACGTATAATATGTAGACTTTTAGTATGTATTCTTTTTCCTTTTCTATATCCATAATCTGAAATTTTAGGTCTTTCCATGTTAAAAAAAAAAACAAATAAACAAGCAAATCAAGAAAAACAAGCAAAATATCCTCTTTTTAAAGTTTATTTTTTATTTATTTGTACCTGAGTATATCTGTGTGTGGATGCCTCATGGGTATGCATCTTTGTGAAAGCCATAAGGAACTTTTGAAATCCTGGACCTAGAGTAACAAGCAATTGTGAGCCCCCTGACATAGGTTCTGGGAATCAAACTTGGGTCTTCTTGGAGAAAGCAGCAAGAGCCTTAATAGCTGAGTCATCTCTTCAGCCTCTAGATTGAGTCTTTTCATTTTGTTCCAGAAGTTGTCATAGCATTTTATTTAGTGATCCAATTCCTCTACCTTGCCTTCCAGTCCTGATACTCTGCTATCTATATAATCCATTCTATTGGTGAGGTCTCCTGAGGTATGTATTGGGTTCTTGAGTTTTTTATTTCTAGCATTATTTCAGTTTGGCATTTCTACAATGAATTCTACTTTCATGTGTTGTATTGAATTCCTTTCTTCATCCAGTTGTGTGTGTATGAGAGAGACAGAAAGAGAGAGACAGAGAGACAGAGAGACAGAGACACACACATACAGAGAGACAGAGAGACAGAGAGACAGAGAGACAGAGACACACACATACAGAGAGAGAGAGAGAGAGGGAGGGAGGGAGGGAGGGGAGGGGAGAGGGAGAGAGAGAGAGAGAGAGAGAGAGAGAAGAGAGAGAGAGAAGACTTTTAGAAAGAATTCATGTTTTCTTTTTAAAGCTTAGTTATAACTGCTCATTCAGATATTGTGTCTGGAAATTCTAGCTAATTTTCATTCAGAGCTATTGTTATAATATTAGTTATCTTGGAGTAGACATGTTATTGTGTATATGTGTGTTGTTGTTTCTGAGTTGTGACTTGTTAGATATTTATTGTTTGTCTTTTGTTTTTGAGACAGGTAATCACTATGTAACCTTGGCTGGATAGAAACTTTTTATGGGGAATAAACTGGCCTAAAGCCCAGAGATCTGTCAGACTCTACCTCCTAGGTCTTGACATTAATGATGTGCACCACTGTGCCTGGTTTAGGTATCTGTGTATTTCTTTTCATTCAAGTTGACTTTTTTTTAAATAGAGACATTTAAAATGTTCAGGTATAAGTCTTAGAAGAGGTTGCTATGACATTTTTGATATGGGTTGGTATCAAGAGCCCCAAAAGATCTATTCCTAAGTTTCCTCTGATAGTCAGCTACTATAGCTTTGTGCTTACAGTTGAGACTCTTGGGGCAGTGTAGACAGGCTTGATGCCCTAGGCCATGCAGTTCCAAGTTGGTTTTTTGAAGGGAGACCTAAGAAATATAGAGAATGTTGATGACCCTCATTTGGTACAAGAGGTCAAGCAGGCTGTACTCCTGGGACAAAATTTTCCAGCACTCTAGGTAAATCTGATGTAGGTGGCCACATAGACCAGGTATTGGAGTGGGATCAGGATAGTGTAAGTGGGCCCAAGCTGTGAAATCTAGGATCTCTGACTTGTTTCTAGAAGCCATGTGGACAGGACTCCTGAAAAAAAATTCCTGGATATTGTAGGTAGGCTTGGTAGAGGAGGCCACATGGGCCAGGAACCCAGAGTGAGAACTCTGCTGAATAGACATTTGGGGGAGCCTCATGCTTGACTCTAGAAAACCAAAGCATACAAGAAAAGAAATGAAGACATATTTAAAATTTGTAAATTCTTTTAAGAGAGAAAATTAAAAAGTAATCTATAATTTGTAGCAGTGAGAAGATAGAGAAATATTATATCTATGAAACATATTAAATAGGATAAACAAATGGAAGTTTTGGGATATGAGGAAAGAACATTTAGAAATAGAGAAAAGCAGAAATAAAACATAAAGAACAGAAAATGCCCTGAAAGATATAACTGGGAAAAAACAGTAATAAAATAAGAGAACTAGTTTCCAGCAACCACTAAGCTGGCCTAGACAAAGCTAGCATTTGTTGTTTGATAGGGTGGTGAAGCTTCAAAGAAGCCAGCCAAAAGAATGGCCCTGAGGTGATAGGCTCTCATATTGAAAGAGACCTGTATTTTAGTTTTTATTGTTAAATAAATAGAAACCAATGACAGGTTTTGTACTGTGAAATTTAAAACATTAGGACTTTGAAAATATTTGAAGAAGAGGAATGAAAATTGTGTGTCATTTGGGCAATGTGAACAACAACAAAAAAAAATTAAAAAAAATTAAAAACAAACAAACAAAAACCTATTACCCCCAAAGAACACAGTTAATAGATCAGAAAGTCAAGAAATGATATTATAAATGTATTTTTAAAGATAACCATAAGTATTAGTGATACATGGTAAGAAGTAGAAACCATATGTAAAGCCAAAATCATTACAATTTCTAGACTCATGGAAGTATATGATTTTGATAAAATTAAAGTTATATTTCTAAAGCCCTTTGTCAAGTTGTCACCTAGCATTGTATATCAAGCATCTAAGATGTCATCTGACCCCAAAGCAAACAGCACCAAAGACAGCAAAAAAACAGATAAATGCTAAACATATACTTTTATCTCAGAATGTCATTAATGGCTTACACATAGACTAATGAAATGTCATTTACATGGGATCTTTATTGTCTCACAAAGACCAAAGGATAAAGGTTAGAGCTTATCATGTGTTTATTATAATTAATTTTGCTTTATCAGTTATAAACTAGATTGCGATTTTTCCAGAAAAGAAGTGTTAATTGAACCATAGACTCTCATTTAGAGTCAGCCATTTTGACTTAGAACTACAAAAAGAATCAAGTGAACTTGGCAAACTGCCAAGTTGTTAGCTGAGAAAGATGTTTAAAATGACATTGTTTTAAAAACCTGCCTGCTTGTATAAAATCACAGTGACTTTTAAGATATTAGTTTTTATTTTCTCTAAGGAATCCTTTGGTTTTATTTAATTCCTGATCACTGTGTTGAAGTTTCCAAGTTTACGCAGGGATATTTGATTAGTATAACATCCACACTATTTTCCTAGTAAAAATCTCTATGTGTGTAGAGATCTATCTTTCCCAAATGATAATTATTGACTCTGGAGGACCCTCTCAGCATCTTTTAACATTTTAGCTTATGGTCAAAAGAAAGAAAATTGTATATATTTAGAATATAGCTTCACACTGTCTTGGGTTTTGGTACAGTTCTCATAGCTCACGATTAGAAACAAATTCTGACTTATCTCGTTTCTAATGGAAATGTACTCACTCTAGCATGAAATCTATACCATCTCAGATTTCCTTTTCCTCATCTCTCAAAGATTTGCCAACTGTGTTGTATTTTCTTTGTGCTTCTTGTATTATTCATTAATGCAATTGACAAACACACATTATATTCAGGTCCTGACACCTGCAGTGGGCAGGTAGACCCAGTGGAAGGAATCTATGTACCTAGCACACAGACAAGAGAAGTAGAAAGATCATTGTCAAAGCTCAATGGAATATATAAAAGTCACCATATGATGGTGAAAACTCTTTTAGGAAGTTTCTTTCCTTTGTGCGGGCATCAGGACTCTGACAGGAGTAGGAGAGGGTTTGAGCAAGTGCAGACACCTGTTCATAAAAGGAAGAAGGGAAAACGGGCAACAATAAAGAAATTTGTATTTGACTCAAGAATTATTATTAATTATTAAACAAATATTAAAGGTCAGGAGGAATTTTTGAGTTCTTGGTTCAATAATAGTTAGCACATCTTAACAATTTTTAAATTTTAAAAGCTTTACTTTGGGAGTGATGTAATTGCCATGTGACTCTAACCAGCTAGCTCAGGTCAGCAGGATACTGAAGTTGGAAGAGGCGAGTCATCTTTACAGATGGGTTGCCCATTTTATGATTTGAGATGCCCTGGTGTTTCCAGAGACAATTCGCCCTTCTATGTAAGAATAAATGACTTTTCTAGCAAACTTCCAGCAAGGAAACCTTCAATAACCATCACTTGAGCATAGACCTTTTAAAACAGAAATTCTGGGTGGCATAACTCTTATCAAAAGATGTGTCAGAGCTAAACTGTACCATTGCCTCCTAAGAACAAGCTGTGAAGTATGGACATTATACTTCCGAGCTTCAGCCAGGCCCTGGTTTTAAATTGCTTGGCATATCTACTAAATTCTTGTGAAATCTAGTCACTTTAAGGTTATCGGATTAATTTTTCATTGCACTGATTTCCCGGCAGTATGACTATATTTTAATCCTCTAAGCTAATCGGGCTACCTCCCAGGCAAAATCCCTGAGTCATTTGCATTCTATGACTTTCTCTGCTTGAGCTGTTTTCTTGGGGTGTCTCCTAGACTCTCTCTCTGTGGGTAATCCCCACTTCCTTTTTCTCCAGGATTTCTTGGTAGATGCAAATATTTTGTGATGTTGGAAATTATTATTGCTTCAGAAATCTTGCTTATTAACATTGAGAGTATAATAAAATTATAATATAAGAAATGAATTATTGCATTAAGAAGAAAGGTAAAGAAGCTTATACAGCACTAGAAATGAAAACTGGGGCAAAATATTGAATGTGATAACAAAGAATTACTCATTATATGATTATCTCTTGTATTCTTTATTTTGAAATAACAAAATACAAGTATTTAACCACACTGTGGTGAATGCTGCATATTTAGGCTAGTTGCATATCTGCTAAGCTGTGACTAGAAAGTAGTCATTACATAAGCTGCAATGCTCTCAAATGCCAACTGAAGTCACACTGTTCCCCTGAAAAGTCCTGCATTCTTCGTGGAATGTCAGTCGTAAGACTTGCCTTCTCCTTGTCCGAGTTTCTGCTCGTGTTCCTCTACATATTCAATCTTATTTGGTCTCCCATGATGCTGTCCTATCTTCTCAACAGTGACTCAGATGGATTGTGTGTGTGTGTGTGTGTGTGTGTGTGCTGTGCATGTGTATGGTATATATGTGTACATATAAGCATATATATGTTGCTAGTGGCTTTTTAATAAGTGTGTTATAGTTTTCCTCTTAACTCAGCTAGCTCTCAAATAATTGAGACTGGACTATTATATTTGTTTATTATACTTTAAAGGAACAACAATTGAGCAGTATTACTATATTTTAATCCTCTAAGCTAATCTGGTTACCTCCCAGGCAAAATCCCTGAGATACTTGCATTTTATGGCTTTCTCTGATTGAGCTGTTTTCTTGGGGTGTCTCCTGGACTCTCTTCCTGTGGGTAATCCCCACTTCCTTTCTCTCCTGTCCCTTCCCCTAGCTGGCAGAAGTCAAGTACTATTCTCTACCATGCTCAGGCACTGACTGGACAGCTTATTTATTGACCAATCAGGGAATAATTTGGGAGCAATGTTTACACAACTATTGAGGCAGAAGATTCTTAGAATAAGGATTGTAAGAGATATGGAGGCACAGCCATCAGCATTTGAATACTCGAATACACAATAAACAACACACACATATATGTGTATATATACACATATATATATATAGTCAGGAGCCATCTAGGATAGGCTAAGGCTAGCAGTGTGCCTTCCTGAAGGTGGCCCACAGTTTTTGCATAGTCTTTGATGGGTAGCCTTTATGAGGCAAGGTCCCAAAGGACTTCATCTCAGGATTACTTCTTGCAGCTGATATGCCTTTCCTGTCATTATTAAGTTAATAAAATTATCCCTGGTCATTAGTCACCCTATTGATCGATTTCCTGCAGATCAACATAAAGATGAACTTCATAGAATTAATGCTGTTTAGGTGAATTAATGATTTTATAGAATTTCATGACTTGATTCAAATAATTTTAGGAAGAAAGCTTTTAAAGATTGTTTTAGTTTCTTTGCAGAAAATGTAACAAAGTTAGAATTAAGAATAGAATGTGCCCACTCCTCATACAGCAAGTAAAGTTGCATATAAGAAATACAATTAGCTTTATCATCATACTAAAAAGATAAATGGATTTAGAACAAATTTGTGTTCAAGGAAAAAATATTTACTGGCCAAGGATAAAGCCACAGGTGTGTACTAAGGTAAGCAGGACTATGTAAAAACTGTTGCTATGAACTTATAATGAGCATATAGAATGAAATGCTGCTCTAAACTTAAAGCAACAGCCTTTGGAACTCAAATTTTATGTAACATTTTATCTCTTTGGCAATTTCTAGAACTTTTGTCTAAGAATGTATAAAAAGGCCAAGAAAAAAATAGGGTTGTTATCTTGAGGGGCTATGTCCCATCCACCATCCACCCTATCTATCCATTCAAATATATATGTTTGATTGTTGTGTGTGTATATGAAGGTATATGTGTATGTATGCATGTAAGCATGCACAAACACTTGTAGAGTTGATTAGGCAGATGGGTGGGCCCAGCCAGAGTATGTGTGTATAAAGACCATCCAGAGATTGTCTCACTTTGGGATCCATCCTATCTGCAGACACCAAACCCTGACTCTATTGCTGATTCCAAGAAGTACTCCCAGACAGGAGCCTAGTATGAACTCTTCTGAAGGCTCTGCCAGCATCTGACTAAGACAGATGCAGATACAGCCAACCATCAGACTGAGCCTAGGGACTCCAAAGGAGGAATTAGGGGAAGGATTGAAGGAGCTGGAGGGATTGCAACCCCATAGGAAGAAAACAATATCAACTAACCAGACCCCCAGAGCTCCCAGGACTAACCTACCAACCAAAGAGTATACATGGATAGGTCCATGGCTCCACTCCGATATATAGCAGAGGATGGCCTTATCAATATCAATGGGAAGGGAGGCCCTTGGTTCTGTGGAGGCTCGATGCCCCAGCATAGAGGGATGCTAGGGCAGTGAGGCAGGAGTGGGTGATGGGTGGGGGAGCACCCTTTTTGAGGCAAAGGGGAGGAAGGATGGGATGGGGGTTTTGTGGAGGGGAGACCAGGAAGGGAACAACATTTGAAATGTAAATAAATAAAATAACCAATTAATAATTGTAAAAGCTATAAAAAGCCAAAAGCAATAAGCAAAAGTTGATATACCTATTTTTTGTTTCATCAGTGTGTGCCTTTTCTGTGTAAGTGATTCCTTTCTTTTCTGGCTTACACAGAGTTGACAGCCAAGTCAGTCAGGGGCTCCTGGCTGCCTGGCCAGAGAAGGGAGCACTAGTGATCCTTTACCTAATCCTCTGCTGTTAAGCAAAAAGTGTCAATAGGTCCAGAGGCCTGCAGCTTCTGACCTCAGAGTAACTTAAAATCAAGATAGGTAAACATTATAAAAAGCAACCCTAATCTTTCCTAAGACCAGTCTTGTCCCCACTGATTTTCCCTACCCCTCCTGTTACCTTCAAGAAAGAACCAGCACTCCAGAGCTAGCTTCTGGTGTATACACATACACACGCACGCACACACACATATATCTACATCATATATACATATACACATACATCATATACACACATATCTACATATACATATATATATACACACATGTATACACACACACACATATATATGTATATATATATTTGAACACTAGAATTCAAAGGACATACGGAGTTATATACATGGCAATTCTAACTCCATTGTTTTCAAGTTACTGAGACCAAAATATGTCATATTAACTTCTTTTTTCTCATACACAAAATCAATATTAACAAATTAACAAATACTCTGAGGTCTAGCTCTCAACTATATTCAAATACATTTCCAAATACCCCTTCTTTCACTGGCATCAAGTCTTCTAACTGATCTACTGCCTGTGTCTTTAATCTCTTTTGATATATTGACAGCTAAAATTTTCCTCTCTAAATATAACTGTGATTTCACTGTTCAATGTCTTCCAGTGGTTTTAGCATGATGAGCATAAGGGCTAGCAACGTATGTGAGCAGACTGTAATGCAGATCCTACTTTTTGCTCACCACATCCTCACCGGCATGTCTAAAGGTTTTGCCTTTCCCATGTTTCTGTTTGAAATACCTCTTCCCTTCCCTGACTTACAGCCATGGCAATACGTTGTACAAAAATCCACAAAAAGTGGCAAACACACAAAGGACAAACCCATGCATGTTGATAGTGGAAATTATTCACTCTACAATGGCAGCAGAAACCCAGTCAGGTCAGGTTGGCTTACAAGTGATTTGATATCAAAGTGTTGTGAAAATTCCTTTTGTCTTGAAAGGTTGTTGTTTAGAGGTAGCTGATGATCATGTACCTGTGTAACAGTGCACACACACACCCCTAATAAAAGCAAAATATATAGAGACAAACTTAGTACATAGTCACATAGACAAATCTTATTGAAAAATTCCATACATCTATCTCAATTACTAATAGTGTTGAATAAATAATACTTCAATTAATATATGAATTACTAAAAACACATTTTGAAGCTTAGTATGATACACTATATAAAATTACACATCTGAAAACTCAATACTACTTATTTTATTTAATGCAATGTGTGTTCAGAAAATTGCAATAATGCAAGTCACAGAACTTCAAGGAATAAGAGTGATCAGGTATGTTCTAAATATGGCAAATCTCTACATGAATGTCTAAATAAATAACAAGAGGACATAAAATGAATTTTAACATAAAACATGAAATAATCAACATTTAATTTTGAAATTATGTAGAACATTATATTCTCTAAAAGGAAGTTTTAACTATATCAGTTGTCTTAGTCAGGGTTTCTATTCCTGCACAAACATCATGACTAGAAACAAGTTGAGGAGGAAAGGTTTATTCAGCTTACACTTCCACATTGATTTCATCACCAAAGAAGTCAGGCGGAACTTGAGCAGTTCAGGAAGCAGGAGCTGATACAGAGGCCATGGAGGGATGTTACTTATGGCTTGCTTCCCCTGGCTTGCTAGCTTGCTTTCTTATAGAAACCAAGATTTACCAGCCCAGGGATGGAACACCTACAATGGGTGCTTCTACCCTTGATCACTATTGGAGAAAATGCCTTACAGCTGAATCTCATGGAGGCATTTCCTCAAGGGAGGCTCCTTTCTCTGTGATAACATCCAGCTTGTGTCAATTTGACACACAAAACCAGCCAGTATATCAGTAGTTGCTTATGTATCTATTATTGGGCAGATGGACAAATGTACTATAGGAAAATTTGAAGACATGTTTCCTACTCAGTAAAACAATCAAGCAGAGGTACACAGAAATGCACAGAACCTAAGTTCTGTGTGGGTAAAAGAGACAGCTTTTGCAGAGAACTTGAGATGGCTTTCCAGTTAATTGTCTTCAACTTCAGTTTTGGGGATTTAATACCTTCTATGCCTGAGAGGAGCATAAAAACACACTCCAAGAACAAATCTGTACTTTTGAAGAAACTGAGGTCTTGGAGTTTTCTCACAAGCACTTCGAATTTCCCTCTCACAACTCTACTCTGAAGTGTGTTCTGACACTTTCTAGCATGTGCAGCTAGGTGCAGCAAAGCTCAATGATAAGGGCACACATCTCAGCATGCTCAAGAACTCCGTTAATGATGGTAAGCGCATAGGAACACTGGAACAGAAGACAAAACTCAGCTTCTGAAATACCTCTACATGTTAAGCTGTGCTGTTGACATGATGTCCCGAAGGCAACAGATCTCAAAGCAAGTTGACAGGGTCCAAACTGAGTTTTTAGAGAGATTATCTTTATAAATGCAAGAGAATTAATTACTATAACCTGTAAGTGATTCTTACAAACAATCGGAAGAGCTTGATTTTAAGAGACTCAAGTTGGATTTGGCTGCTTATCATAAAAGAGATTAATTGAAGTGACACCGAGAAGCCCACAGGAATGTGAAGAGGTCAGAGAGCAGGTGTGGCTCAAACTGCTGTAAACTGGATTTTGCTGAAACTGGCAGTTGAGAAACTGCCATAGCTGAGGTTACTCGTCGCATACTAGACTGCTACGTGGGGCTTCCATTAGTAGGTTATTCTTCTACGCACTTGACCTGCGTTTATTAAAAGGACATGGCTGAAGTGTAGGGATATAGCTCTGTGATGGGATGTTTACATCGGTGATCCTCAGGTTCCATTCCAGCATGTAAGGTATAGCCTATATCCCAGAATTTCAGGGGCGGGGCTAGACATGAATATGTTGAGTAGAAGATCAGTCTGGGTTCCCTAGCAAGATTCAGTCTACCTAATAAAACGTAGCTCAGCCATAGTTAAACTTCAGTTACAAGCAGTTGAAACTTTTACAGGACAATATCCTCTTAGAAATAAGATCTTAAGGACACTGTTATAACTGCAGAATATAAAATATTAATTTGGGGTATATTGGAAAGAGTGGAGGTAAGAATTAGAATTAGAAGAAAAAAAATGCATCTCTAAAGCCTTCCAATAACAGGCAACATCAATTTCTTCAGGCTACATAGTGCCATTATAAAGCAATAGAAAACACAACATTGAGGGAAAATAAGAAATAATTCCTCTAAAAATCTTTCCTTTTTTTTTTTTTTTCTTTTGATGGATGTAGGACATTTCCTCAGCACTTAAAAGCCTGACTACAAGGCAGGGAACGGCTAGGATGAGATTTTGTGAACAGCAAATGATCTCAGTATTATCACTAGACAGCCTAGAGGGATGTCTGTGTGTTCAGGATACGTAGACTAAAGGACAGGGTCTAAAGCACTGAAGTCATGGGGAAGAGAAGATCACAGGCTATGTCAGGTTGAAATCTGCAGTTAAGAGCTGCCGTCACTATAAATAGAAACTTGGCCTTTTACTCTTTTGAAGGATGAAATGGTTGGCAGTGGCGAGAAGAGCTGACTCTGTTGTAAATTACTAGGGATTTGAATTTTACTGCTGAATTGTCGGTTTGTTATACATTTACTCTGTTAATCTCTATGAGGTATGCAGCTTACCCATATTTCTCTTATTCTGCGGGGACTTTACATCTTAACTTGCTTCTGTTGTATGGAAGCTTGTCCATTTCATAAGATCCGTTTGACGGTTTGCTTTTGACAATCCCAAAGACACGGAACAACATTTTCTCCCAGTTTCTTTTCTCCTAATCGTTTTACAGCTTTGAACCTAAGATGTCTTTAGTTCAACTGAGTGACTCCTTTTTGCACATGGTATAAGAAGACATGGGCTTTAATTTCATTATTCTGCATATGACTATTCTTTGAAGTCAGTTCATTTGATGGATTTGGACTTTTTGTTCAAGGCTGGTTTCAGCAACTTTGAATTGTGAGTGTCCCTATGATGCTTTTTTAAAGAGAAACCTTAGAGGAGCCCAGTTTGCCCTTAATCTTCCTATGAACTGAAAATAATATTAAACTCCTGATCCTACTGTCTGCTGTTAGTATCAAAACCACACAGAATATTGATAGCAATTTCTTTGAATCAATAACCTGCTTTGGGTATAGGCTTCTTATATATTTTAAAAACTTTTGAAATATAGACATTTTTATTTTGTGAACACTTTGTTCAGTTTATTCCATGTAGGTTTCATGATTTTCAATATAAAAGTCTTTACCTCCATGTTGAGTTTGTTTCTCAGCGTACTGCTTTTGTGGCTATGGTAAACGAGGTTGTAGACTTGGGTTTTCAATCATTTTGCTACTATACAGAAAGATTTCCTACTTTAGGATGCTGGTTTTATATCTTTCAACCTTGCTGAATTTGTCTATTCGTTTTAACAGTAATTTGGTAATGGTTTTAGGATTTCTATACATACAAAACTATGTTATCCTGAAAGGCAGAACGTTTAATTTCTTCATGGTTGAGAGTCAGATCCAAGGCCTCAAGGTAAAACAAGCTTTGTCTAAATGTCAGCCAGCTGAGAGTAGTAGCAAGGCCATCCTCATCTGTATGCACATTTGTAATGGAGAGGAGCAGATTATTTTGTAGAAGAAGTCTATACAATTTTATGTTTTAACGTTTCAGAAACACTATCATCAACTTCATACTTTTACAGTGTCGTCAATGAAGTAGCAGGTTTTGTTTAATGTATAACTTCCCACCCCACTTCCGTTGCAAGACAGAGCCTCTTTCCTTGCAGGACCAAGCCTCTTCCAGCCTCCTCATTGGCAGGACCAAGCCTCTTCCAGCCTCCTCATTGGGCATGCTCTTTATCTCGCAGCTACAAGTCTTGCTTTTGTTGGTCTGAATTTGTGTTTTCTAATGTCTTTTCTACTTTATTGTTTTTATCATCATCTCCTTATCACACACTATATTTTTACTTAATATTTTGCTTAAATTAACCTCTACGCCTGTGGTTCTCAACCTGTGAGTCCCAAACCTTTGTGGTGGTGATGGTGGTGTATGGTGGTGGTGGTGATGGTGGTGGAGATCAAATGACCTTTTCACAGGGATCACATATCAGATATGTGCATATCAGATATTTCCATTACTATTCATAGCAGTAGAAACATTACAGTTATGAAGTAGCAAAGAAAATAATGTTGCTGTTGGGGATCACAACAGCATGAGGAACTGTTAACGGTGTCAGCATCAGGAAGGTTGAGAACCACTAGAGTCTAGGTAGTTGAGTGTGATCAGAGTAGAAACTAGAAGAACTAACAGAATAGCCATAATAGATATTTGGGGATGGTGAGGGATTTATATATCTTAACTGTGATAATGACAGCATGAGTCAAACTCATCCAACTAGGCGCTGAGCAGATGGGTATTAAGGCAGACAGAAAATGAATATATCTTATTCCAATGATATAAGTGTCTGATCCAAACCACCAACTTACCTTCTCTTCTTTTCAGCTGGTAAAACCAAAAATCCTCCTTTGAATCCAGGAATGATTCACACTTCAGGCCCCACCCAACAATCTTCAAAGTGGTGAACTCTGTGTTCAGAGTCACTTCCACCTTAACCCAATCATCAATTTAATGCCAAGAAGTGGTTTCCATATAGTGTCAGAGAGCAGGGAACAGTGTTCAGGGTAGAGGAAGTCTCCATGTGTGTTCTGCTGATGAGTCAGACTCCCTTTTGGATCCCTGTGGCCAGAAGTGAGTCACATTTCCTTATACAATGAAAGCTAGATAGGAGATTGTTCAATATTTTTTAGCTTCTCTAAGAGAAAGCTATCCAGCAAGGAAGAAATCCTAGGTGGGAAGAATGGCTAGGGACGTGGAGTCAACAATGTGTAGCAGTGGCAATTTCTGAAACACTGAATATTTCATATTGTCCTGATTGTTTTCCTGCTTCTATGATAAAACACACTGACACAACCAGTTTAAGGGAGAAAGGGCTTATTCTAGTTTTCAGTTCTAAGAACAGCCCATGTCAGGGAAGTGAAGGCAACAGGAACTTAGAACAGGTGGTCAGGTCACATCTGTAATAATGGTTTTGTTCCAATTATAAAACACCTGAGGAGGTGCCTTAGTTAACTAAGACTGGCTTACAGGTTCTGTGGTTTAGTCCATTATCATCATGGTGAGAAGCATAATGCCATGCATAGAGACATAGTGATGCATGAAGGAGAGAGACAGAGAGAGAGACAGAGAGAGAGAGAGAGAGGCAGAGACAGAGAGAGAGACAGAGAGAGACAGAGAGACAGAGAGTGACAGAGAGACAGAGACAGACAGAGACAGACAGAGACAGAGAGAGACTGGGCCCTGCTTGAGAATCTGAAACCTCAAATTCCATCCACAGTGACACACTTCCTAGAAGAAAGCCACACCCACTCCAGCAAAGCCACACCTCTCAACAGTGCCACTTCCTGTGAGGCCATGGGGGCCATTTTTATTGAAACAACCACACCAGGGCAATTTACAGAAGAAAAATTATTTGACTTACTGTCCCAGACAGTTAGGAACCATAGTGGCAGAGACAGCTGGCATGGGATAGCAAAGGCACAGAGGCTGGAGCTGGAGGCTTTGAACTCACATCTTCAACTGTAAGCATGAAGAAAGGATTCCATCCTTCGTAATATACTTCCTCCAGAAAGGCTGCACCAGCTAATCTTCCCTAAACAGTGCCATCAAGTGGGGACTAACTGTTCAAATGCCTGAGAATGTAGGAAAATCTCTCATTGAAACCATTGTTGGAGTTAAGCATGCCTGTACTTTATAAGGATGCTACTCTCAGAGCTGAACGACAGGTAAGAAAGATGGTGGGCATTTCCATATTGCTACAACTCATTTCCCAAAGGTAACCAGGGAGGACAGCCATTTGTAGTGGTCACATATTTGTGTGTTCTTTGGTATATAAATCATCTCAGCCAATAAATTATACTGTGGGTTTTATTTCTCAATTTAAGCAGACTCTTCCTGCCTACATGAAAATTATATTTTCAGAGGAAGAATGAGAAAGTGGGAGGCACAATAGTACAGGAAGTTTTAAACTCATTGCCGCAATAACATTGTATAATATAGTTCAAAATCAGAGGGATAAATAATGATAATCTTGACTTCCATCATATGTGCAAATGAAATTGAAATGGTATGTGTGTGTGTGTGTGTGTTTACAGATGTAAATACAATAAACAGTGATAATTTTAAAAGAGAGTGTAGATTTGGAAAGGGGCATAGTAGTTGAAGAGGGGAGGAGAGAATGTTGCAGAAGCCGTACTAGCCTTTGAAGTTCTCAGAAAAATAACATTAGAGGCTGTAGAGATGGCTTGGTGGTTAAGAGTGCTTGCTGCTTCTGCAGAGGACTGAGGTTTAGTTCCCAGCACCCACACAGTGCTCACAATGGTCTGTAACTATTGTTTTAACTGATCAAACACCCTCACTGGTGTCCTTATGCACTGTATGTACCATGGTGCACAAACATACATGCACACCCACACCCACACACATTAAAAATAAATAACTATTTAGAAATCTTAAAATAAAAAAAACTAAAACCAAAAACCAACCCAACACACAAAAGAACCCACAGCCCCTGAACAGTTAATAATAATAATAATAATAATAATAAAATAATAATAATATAATGTAGTATTGCTTTTTGATTTGCTACAAGAATTTGAAGGGAGCTATGCTCAACTTCCCACATCCATAAGGTGGCTCAGCATCTTACTGGTATCCAGTGTGGAGCGTGTGGTCAATGATAAGGAGTCAAAGCCATGAAAACGCACAATCACTCCATGAAAGGGCTAGACATGGCAGAAGTGGGGTGGCAGTCTCTAGTTCAGTTATGCCTCCTGAGCCAGACTGGCTGTGCATAGTGCCAAGGAGCTAGGCTGAGTAGGAGCTGCAAACTGTCTGCGATTCAGTGAGGCGACACTAGCTTATCTCCCATTAAGAAGTTAAAAGGAAGCAAACAGACAAGAATTGGCATGCATAATGACAGTTAACTGAGTGAATGTTCTTTAGAAGAAGAAATAAATAACTTAACCTGACAGACACATGCTGATTTGGGAGAGCCCAGACCCCATTGGTGCTTGTCTGTCTGATCTTACACAGTTTACTGGAGGCAAGTTTGGTAATAGTCTTGATGCAAGGTTATATACCTTAGAGAAAGCATAGCTATCCCCAGTAACCAATAACCTCCTTGCGTAATAAGTAGTATGAGTGTGTCAAAATGTTTAGACTAATCTACTCACCTTAGTCAGCGCTGACTTGACCAGAAACATTCTAATCCCATTGTGGTTATGCTGATTAGCAGCTCACTGATTTCATGACTATGAGTCCCAGAGTCTAAAGCTGACTTGCACATTATCTGACCAGAAATGATGGACATAACAGGGTGTGTGCTTCAATAGCGACTTTCTGAAATAGAGCTCATCTGATAGTGTGTGTTTAGAGAAGCATTACTTAAAAATGACTCAAATCAGCCCAACAGTATGAGAATAAACATATTATTCTAGTAAGTTACTGGAAAACAACACACACACACACACACACACACACACACACACACACACAGGCACAGACATCTAGTATGTATCTAACATCACTATATATTGGATTACTGTATAACCATATTGTTTACCTGTATACTTTGTACATGTTAGTAGGTAGGTATTATTCTATATCTTGGTCTTTTTAAAGAAGAGAGGGCTTTGAGTGTCATAACATACTACTCTGCCTTATTTCCATAGGACACAGTGTTTCATTGAACCTTCAGCTAGACTGGAGATCTGAAGCTTTAGTGACCTGCCTGTCTCCACCCCACATGGGGAATGGAGGGGGCATTTAGAGAAGCATGTGTCTATAGTTGGCTTTTTATGGAAGTCCTAGGGCTCTGGACTCACATAGCTAGTGTTCTTACCTGTGTGAGTAAGAACACTAAGAAGTACCTTCTAAGCCTTAATCTGATCTTTGAGTTCTGCATCTTTGTCAGAATCACATTCTGGTTATAATACAATTTTTTACTTTCATGTGCAAAGACACATTTTAAGATCAGGAATAGTCCCTCTGGACTAGGAGTTTTTTTCCCATCTTTTTACTTTAATATTTCAAATTGTTATACTCTCCAAAGCAGAGAATAAATGTTTATTTATCTTTGCAAAGAGTCACAAATGGTTAAATTAAAAGAGCAGAGGGAGATTTCCCAATATCCAGTGCCAATGCCAGTTAGAAATTGCTTCTTTTGTCTGTCTTTTTGAGATGATGGTACATGTCACTTCCTATCTCCAAAGAATCTCATAGCTTTTAGCATCATTAAAACTGTGGTGCAGTCAGAGCGAGCATCCTTTCTGCAAGAAAGAAATGTAAACTCTGTATAGAAGTCTCTTAGTGTACTCAACACTTCAGTACTGCAGAAGTGTATTGAAGTGCCCATCCTGGGGAGACACTTTCAGAAGGGAAACCGGACTTAAGGCAGGAGGAAATGAGGGTAATCACTTCCTCAGTTGTGCAAGACAACAGTTGTCACAGCAAGGTTGCAAACCAGCTGGGTGGGCCCATAGGAAGTAATTCCATGTCACACTTGCTTTCTCTGAACACTCAATATTACACACTGGGTAAGAGACTCAAAACCGGCACCTGTAAAAACCTGGAAGTTTCAGAGTGAATTCTGTGTTTCAGTATTAACTTCATCAAATCCAAAAATGGAAGAAACCCTCTGTTCATCAATGAGTAAGCAAGCAATAAAATATGCTACATCTGTGCAATGAGATCCTACATAGAGCACTCTGGAGTCTCCCAATAATCTCTTCCTCATATACAACTTGTCTCTTACTATCCAAACCAACCAACAATACATGTTTCCTCTTTTCTTTTCCATTCATCCTCCATCTGAATAGCTAATTTTACTGAATAGCTAATTTGAAGACACCTCATTCTTTGCATGCCAAAAGTGACAGTTTCATCACAGGAAGTCTCAGACAAGTCTTACTGAGAATAATGGTACAGGTTACATGGGCCCAACTCCGCTTGTCGGAAGATAGAATTCTGATCAGAAGGGGTGGGGATCATTCTCAGCTCTCACTGCTTGCAGACAGGCTTCTTGCTCTTTCCCTTCATCTCATTGATGAAGTAACTTGTTAGGGTGTCTGTGCTGCACAGCTCGTCTCTCCTCCCTAGAGCAGCGGTCTGAATCCTTAGATTTCCATCAGAAGAACAGACAGAATCAAGCCTGGTTAGTCACAGCTTCTCATTGGAAGCCACAAGAATGGGGGCAAAAACTCACCTAGGAAGGTTTTTGTTTTAGTTTCCCCCAAAACATTAAGAAGCCGATGAAATCACAAACTTTTATACACAGATAATTGATGACTGAGAGGAGGGAACCGTGGTACTGATTAATATTCTTTAACATAGAAACAATTAGAAAATGTCTTTAAATGGCCCCATCATTCTACACCTACTGGTTCAGATGTTCTGATCATTGAGCTTCAGGTTGAGAAGCCAAGGGTAGCATTTTTTAAATTGGATATTGTATTTATTTACATACATTTCAGATGCCATCTCCTTTCCCCATTTCCCCTCCCTAGAAAACCCCTATCCCATCCCCCCTCCTCCTTTTTGCTTTTATACCTTTTTAATTACATGCATATATTAAAGTCAGTTCTACGTTGAGGTCTAGCAATACAATAGATGCCTATAGTCAAGGAACAAGCAAGACAATAAACACAAATAGTCAAAGAGCAAGCAAGGCAATAAACAAAATTCCGTGAACACTCCCATGATCACTGTTTCTAAGGGCTTATCAAGACGACCAAAATATCTGAGCCTACTTCCCTGTCCTAGCCCAGATACATCATATTTTAAGGATGTTATTCTCTTTTTCCTCATTTGAGAGGCAATTTGAAAAATAAGAAATATTGCCATGTTATGTATTTCAGTGAAATAGCTGAGGATGATATTGATTATATGGACTGCACAAGAGACGGATCGATGATCCCTGAGGGCTGAGGCAAGATGGTATCCCACAGACAATACTGTATTCACACAAACTGTGCTACCTTTGTGTATTTTATATCCTAAGTATAATATATCTTATTTGCTAGTAATTATGCTATCTTTAAAAGTAAAAACTGGTTTAAAAAAGTATATGAAACATCTTACAGGTCAAAATAGCTTTTGTTTGCTCTTCATGATGCCAGAAAGTAGAGGTGGATAACATAATATTTATTCACCTTTACATGTTGTCAGATTAATTCGCAGGAGAAAATTAAGCTTAGCTCCAACAAAGAAAATCTGAATTTCCTCAAAAACATGTTATTGAAAGGTACTTAAAGATAATTTGAATTGACTATCTTGCATTATGTGAGTTTGTGGTACTTATCCATGTCAATATTTATCTATGTTTATGTAAAGTGAAGACATGTTCTCAGAGTAAGCTGAGCAGCATTCGGAAGAGGTTCATCTTCCCAGCAAGGGGCCTTGCTGCTACCATTAGTCCATTGTTCACACTGGAAGTTAGACACCAGGAACTGGATAAAATTGTTTTCCTTTGTTGTTTGTCTTTTTTTTCTTTATTCATGGATAGAGACAAGATGTTCCCTTCATAGTTAGTTCAGTTTTATATATTTGTGTGATACATTCACTATTTGTTAGAGATTCTTAATAAAGAGTATTTTAAGCTCAATATTAATTAATTACTACTTGTAGTATAATGTGTGGCAAGGTTGAGAAGAGAGAGAGAGAGACAGAGAGAGAGAGAGAAAGAGAGAGAGAGAGAGAGAACTGTTCATAACAAAAGCAATGATTGTGGATGCACATCTGATATCTGATACACTCTAACATGAAATACAGGGAGTAGGTGTTAGAAATATGCAAATGCATGCTCAAGGGGGAAAAGTCTACAGTGGAGGGTCGTACTAATGGATCAGAGTTATGTCAAAATATGGACATTTAAAGATCTTAGAAACAATACTGCAACAGCTTGTATAGTAAACTGTTTATTATTTTAATGTAATCATTGGTTATAAGAGAAAGTGCCATTTCTTACATTAGTGTGTAAAAAACAAAGAGTTCAGTCTTACTGTGGTGGTGTCTCTGACACAAAATGCACAATCCAACTCTACAGGAACACCAGAAAATTACCAAGGACTTTCTACAAGAACAACCACCTGTATACAGTGCAAACACCAAGATAAAGAAAGACAAAGAAAATGGGAGGAACCATTTCACATTGAAAGAGATAAGATAACTTGGCAAAGAAGTGTAATACATGATCTCAAAAAGCGATACTCTTCTGGAGAGAATAACTGCTACTGAGGATCTCATAGAGATGACTGAAGCACATTTGAAGATGGACTCTAGATTCAATAGTGGTGTTATATTGATGTTAAATTCACTAGTTAGAGCTTTCTGTTAGTTGTTAGTCATTTTTTCCTTAGGAGAATAAATTGAAGCATTGACAATGAGAAATAACATCTCCAACTTATTCTCAGCATTTGACAAAAGCAATACTAAGAAATATTATACAGATTGTCAGAGCCACTGGCATCATGTGTGAACCTGATGCATCCACAGCCCATACGCTGATCTAATTTCTTTTCTCTTCAATAGAAAGTCTATGGAATTAAGAGATGCCAGAGAAATGTTTTGTGTATGTTAAGGCAAAAGGAAGCCCATGTTAGACTTTCTATGGTATATGAAAAGCTAACCAGGTTTCAATCCTATAGGTGCTCTGTCCTGAAGTTCAAAAGAAACAATTACTAGCAGCTCAACCAGGCCTTTACAGTTCTTTTCTTTGTTTTGTTTTAATTTTGTTTGCTTTTTTAAAGTTTTAATGGGTTTTTTGAGGATTCTATACAATGTATGTTGATAATATTCATTCTCCTTCCTCCAACTTCTTTCAGATCTCTACCTGTCTGTCTCTCTGTTTGTTTGTTTGTTTGTTTTCTAACACTCAAGTCCAATTTGTGCTACCCACATATTCTTAGATGTGTGTCCTTCCTCTGGAGTGCTCTTGACTTGCCAGGGGCTAAGCTCTTATAAATAAAACTGACTTCCCTTTGCCACACAGCTGTCAATTGCCAGTAGCTCTTTAGCTCTTCAGCTACAGGTGGGACGTCAGGCCTTCTTCCATTCTGTGCTGGTATTTGATCTGACTTGGGCTAGTATAGGTGTGTGTGTGTTCCATTTAGAACAGATCATTCCACAGTTTCTTTCACTGAACCTTGGTCAGTTATGGGCCCATTGTTAATCATCATCTCCTGCAAATAGA
Source organism: Mastomys natalensis (assembly GCA_021653895.1). Lineage (NCBI taxonomy): Eukaryota > Metazoa > Chordata > Mammalia > Rodentia > Muridae > Mastomys > Mastomys natalensis. Next base: position 748,841 of record JAJTUV010000381.1, read on the forward strand.
AGCCTCTCTGAAAATGGTAAGTGATGCGTTAATCCCTGAGAATAATAGCCATTAGAAGTTGGTTTAATATTATATGTTTTGCTGAACAGGTTCTTCCCTAGGAAGTGTATCTTGTTTCATCACTGGTTCCTGACCCAGTTATAGCATGAGATATCAGTTTCATCTTATGTAGTGGGACATAAATTGATCACAAAGTGGTTGGTTACCCCCACAACATTTGTGACACTATTACCCTGGTGGACATGATTTATCAGGCCAGTCATTATCACAGCTCAGAGTTCATAGCTATGGAAGATTGATAATTAATTTTCTTCTCTAGCATCATAAATAGCAACTTCTAGCACTATGAAAGCCGATCAATAGAGATGAAACTTCTAGGTCAGTGCCAGCTTAATTTCTCCTTGTTCTGGACTCAAATATGTGCTCTCATCAGCAATAATGTCTTATCAGCAAATTCTATAAGGAAACTGATACCACTGCTAATAGCTTGTAATGTTTGGGGGGTTATGGGACTTCCCTGTCCAACAAGACCAAAAGAGGTAACCCATTTCTGGCACTGAGCTTTTTGTTAGATTTTTGGTATCTAGCAAGGGCTTTTTTCTTCCTTTTTTTTTTTTTTCTTAGCACAAATCTATTTTAACTCTTTGTATAGTTGTAAATGTACAGGAGGCTTCTACAGTCCTAGCATGATTTTCATACGATGTTTTTGAAGAGTTGTTAGTGTTATTTATTTCCTCTCCATATCCTCTCTTCTATCCAACACTCCCAACCCCCACCCCAATTTAAGCCTTTCTGTTCCATTATTCGTGCATTAGCCCTTGTACCACTGAATTCTCTTTCTCCTTCCTTGAAACTCCCCCTACCTAGGGCACTGTACTCATTTCCTGACTTTGGTAGGTCTTCCAAAGGGGCCATACATATCTGAAGACTCAAAGCTAACATACACAAATTAGAGAATTTTGGACATTTAACCTTTTGAGTCTTATCTCCTACAGACTGACCGTTACCACTCCATCCATTTACCTGCAACTCTCACAGTTTCGTTTTTTCTTAACTGCAAGAATGGTTTTCCATTGTGTAAATATACTCCATTTTCATTATCCATTCACCAGTTAATAGACACCTAGACTGAGTTCCCTGCCTGATGTGAATAGAGCAGTAGTGAGCATGGATGAACAGTTATCTGTGTATTGAAGTTTTCTGTATGTTAGGATATAGATTCCTTCTGGGTATATGTTCAAGAGTGGTTAGGATAGCTGTATCATGTGGTAGATGTATTTCTAGCTTTTTGAGGAAACACCACACTAAATTTTACAATGGCTGCACCAATTTGCAGTCCCACCAGCAGTAAGTGTTCCCCTTTCCCCATATCCACACCAGAATTTTCCATCATTAATTATTATAATATTAGAAATTCTGATTAGAAAAAGATGAAATATTAAGAAGTATAGATTTGCATTACCCTAACAGCAAAGATCATTTTAATGTTTGTTGTTATTATACCTGGATCTTTATTTATAAGTCAAGCTATTTAGCATTTTTTAAGAAATGGGAGAGCAGGTACCTTCACAGGCTCCGCAGCCTTTGCTTGGGTGTTGGTTTGGGGGGGTCCTTAGCAGTAGCCATTTTTGTCTTCTCTGATGCCTATTTAGCCTCTTTTAACTTCCGAGGCAGCCTTAATAGGCCTGTTCTCCTTGAGTGTGTCTACCTCCTCCTTTCTTTCTTTCTTTCTTTCTTTTTTTTGACTCTTTTTTAATTGAATATTTTATTAATTTACAATACAGGTGTCATTCCCTTTCCCCATTTCCCCACTCTAGAGCCCCCTATCCTATCCCCCCTCCTCCTTTATGCTTTTATACCAGTTTGATTACATGCATGTATTAAGGTCAGTTCTAGGTTAAGGGTCTAACAATATAATAGATGCAAATAGACAAGGAACAAGCAATACAATAAACACAAACAGTCAAAGAAAAAGCAAGGCATTAAACTCAATTATGTGAACACTCCCATGATCACTGTTCTAACGGCTTATCAGGATGATCAAAGTATCTGAGCCTACTTCCCTGTCCTAGCCCAAGGTCATTTTCTTGTCTGAAGCCTACTTCCTTGTTCTAGCCTAAAATTTAGATTCCTGTCTGAAATTACTTCTTTATTCTAGCCTAATATTTAGGTTCTTGTCTGAGATTAGGTCTTTGTTCTAGCCTAAGATTTAGATTCCTACCTGAAATTTCAATTACTTCTTTGTTCTAGCCTAATGTCAGATTCCTGCCTGAAGCCTACTTCCTTGTCCTTGGCAAATGTCATATTCCTGCCAAGTACCCCATTCCTTGTCCTTGGCCCATAAGATTCATGTTAGTTCTACAATGTACAGTGGTAGTCATTATAATTAGGAAGAAGTTTAATGACAAGTGCAGTGTATTTGGCATAATTCTAACACCTCTTGGGATGTTTTAATGATACATAGGGAGCTTATGAATTTCAAGAATGCTGCTCTGCTGAGTGTTGATTCGGCAGATACTGCAGATAAAATTAACCCATGGCCTGAGGTCAGTATTTCTATTTTGGTCAAGCTTCAAAAATGGCATATATAGCTTGATCATGTTAGCCCTTTTTGTCCTGGGAATACTTTTATTCCTGACAGTTGTGTTAAAGCTTTTCTTCAACAACATCAACATGTTGGCAGCCAAGTACATGGCTTGAACTTGAAAATGGACCCCCAGACAGAGTTATTAAATTAATAGGCTGGCAAGTCAAGGACTGGTAAGATTCTGCACAGAGCCTTACCAACCTAAGACACAAGTGCATTGCTTTTGATAATGCATATTCCATGACGAGTAAGGAAGGCATTCTTGTCAGAATGACCTAAGACAGGCTCAGTCTTGTTAACAAAATAAAAAAGGGGGAGAGGTGGAGAGCCTTTGGGGCTTCTTGGCAAGAATATGACATGGACGTGTCTGCCTTCTGATTTCTGATTCCTATTGGCCATTATAAAGCACCAAGAAATGCACCAGTGATGGCTGGCTTGAATTTGACTGCGTGGCAGGAATCTTTTCTTTGGATTTTCTTCCACTTCCCCTTTTTTTGTGTGCTTTCTTCCATAGAGGACAGTTCTGTTTATCTGCCAAAGGTTCCTTTTAGAAAGGAAATGGTCTAGCATCTTTCATTAAAAAACTAGAGAACTTTCCAGTCGGTCCTGGAGAAACATAGTTGGTGTTTTAAGAGCAGCATGAATTCAGAGAAACTGTACAGCTCCATCTTCATGACAAGGAAATAATTTCTTTGAGGGGAAGTGCTACTTCTTGGATCCCCACTTTCCATCATTCTCTGCACAGCATGCATCTTTGCTTTTGTAACAGGGCAGACAGAGACAGTGAGACCTTGACTCTCACTGTTCCTTGGTTTTTATTAGACAGAATTACAATGTTTCCTGTGCTACTCCCTCTCTGGGAGCTGCTTGGTTTTGTCTTCCTGGGGTGACTGTCCTTACAAAGAGTGAGACCTTATATCTTTGAGAGGGTTTAATTCAGGATGGAAAGTAGTAGAAATTCAATTTTGCCTTAAATCCAATTCACAGTCTCTTACCCAGTCTTCAAGTCAGGGGCAAGGCTGGTATTTTTATCTTCATCTCTCTGATTCTTGTATTTCTAAAGTTGGATCCCTGTTGGGGAAAGGAGGTGTGATTAATTATCACCCTCTCACCACAACCACCACTAGGCAGTCTCTGCAGGGTAGCTGGTAAAGCAGGGAAAAGCAGCCTCCAGGAAGACAGGGCACAGGGCCTTGAAAGACAAGTGTGGATGAAGCACAGGGCTCAAACGACAGTTTAATTTCTTCTTATTGTAATATCTTCTTCAACTTTGGCTACATTTCTCTCTCCCTTTGGATTCTGAAAAGCACATATGAATCTTTAGAGTAATGTTCTTTGGGGAGTCCACCAGAAGCCAAAAACTTTCTAGCTATTATTCTAGGTATTATTTTTTCCTACCAGGTTAGGAAAGTATCTAAATTATATTTTAGTAAATAATTTTACTACCAGAAGGTTGAGTCTTGCATTGTTCTAAGAACTATCTAGTAACAAGTACCAAAGAATGCCAGGGTCATGGGCTTCTGTTCCAGTGTGGATGTCTTCAGCACAAGCGTTACATGTGGAAAAACAAAAGGAATAGTGAGAAACAAATGGTGTAAATGGAGTTCCAGGGCTGAAGCACAAGCTGCCCTTTGTCTTAACTCACTGTTCTGAATCTAAGTAAGGAGGAGATATGCAATTCAAGTCTTTGTAAATGGCCCTAACTAGGTGGTGACACTGGGGGAGGGGGGTAGGTAACTTCAGTCTAGGAACCACAAATTGACTGAAAATTAGTTAGGTGATATCAAGTCATTTATTAAAAAAATTGCCATACAGGTCATATTGAATTAAGTATGTGATCCTCCTAGTAGAGTTGAAGGGCGTCAGACCACATGGACTGACTATGGTCGTGGTGCCTGTTTTGCCAAGGGTTGCAATGTGGAGTGAGAAAGAAATGCTGACTCTTGTAAGGAAACCTCTACCATGCCAAAGTTCCAGGCCTGTTAAGAATCATCCTGCCTGTGCCAAATAAAGAAGAGGGAAGGAATTTGCAAGTGGTAAAAATCATTTAAGTGGGGAAGGAAGTATTAGAACATTGTTATTCTAATATGAAAGGAATGAGTCTAATACTGAACATACTTCCTGTGAAACAATTCCATGATGCTCGGCGCTAATGACTTTGCTATTGTTTTGTGTCTTGATGATTTATACTCTTGCAGGTTGTTCACACAGTGGGTATTTTGCAGTGCTCAGTACTGGCCCCAGCTTCTCCCTTCTGACTCTGAACTCCTTTTCTAGTTCCTTTCTTGCATCTTTTTGTCTCAAGGCAGGATCTCTGTAGGCTGTCAAAGCCTTGGTCTTGAAATCCTCCTGTATTGTTGGACTCTAAGATCCAAACCAGGGGACGTGCTCCCCAGAAGCACTCCTGGACAGCAGATTCAATGCAATAACATGAGGTTTATTGATAACTGGTGCACTGGGGTTCCCTCGCATGCAGGCAAGAGGAACCCCGAACCAAAGCTGAGAGCAGTTTTTATACAGAGCTCACAAGGGCAACCACAAAGGCTGACCTTCCCAGGTCTGGTCTCTAGGTGACTCAGATTTGCACATTATTTTTTATGACAATGAGTGTCTTCCGTTTGCCCAGGTTTTATTACATTAAGGACCCAGCTTCCTGATTACCTCTCATCTTGGTTCCCCTGGAATGTGTCTACATGCTCTGGGCCTTCTCCATCTGCAGGTGGGTTCCTTTCCCTGTGGTCTGAGGAATGTTAATCAGCCTCTCTCTTCCTCCTCTGGGCAGGTGTCCTATGACTAAGGAATGTGCTCCTCCTCCCGGAATGTGTCCTGGGACAGTGGGATTCTCTCAATTAAATTCCTACAGTATCAGCCTCAAATGGCTGGGTTTGCAGGCCTGTGCCACCAGGTGTGGTTCGCTATGATTTTAGAGTATATTCCTATTTCCTTTAAAGTTTTTCGTGTAAACTAGAGTATTACTCTGGCAACTGGCTCACATATCTCTTGGTTCCAACAATTGACTATGCTGAGTGACTGATCATCACATGGTGCAGAAAATGCCGGTAACACAGTTCTCAGGCTGTGCCCCTATTAGTGATCCATGTGGGATGCATGTCCACCTGAAAAGTCCCTTTCTTACATGTTTTAGAAGGATTTGAATCAATGGAGTTAAGTCATTGCCCGACTACCTGGAAGAATAGAAGCACACAACTACAATATGCATGAGACTTAGAGGTAGGTTAGCTCTACCTAACAGGAGCACTGGGAGCATCAGTGAAGTTCACAGTGCAGAGGCTCACTGGAGCAGTAAGATCCAGTTGTAGCACCACCATCTTGCTAAATGCCTACTCACTTAAATTCCTTTCATTGTGTAATTATGTACACTTTTTAACAGAACAATCACAAATCATATTGCAGCCAAAAACCAACCAACCAAACAACACAGAAAGAGCAGAATTTGTGTCAGGAATGTTGGAATTATCATACGAGGCATTTGAAAAACATTGATAATCTGTATGCTAAAAGATACAAAGTAAACTACAGTGGAGTATTAGATAGATGAGATAAGTCAAAACAGGAGATTTATTAAAAGGACTCAAAACAATAATTCTATGTTTCAAAAGTATTCTGATTCTGGCAAAACATGATGAAGGTCTGACTGGACTCACTTCAGTTGCCAGAGCTCATACCTGAAATGTACAAGGGTCTGTGTTCAGTATCAATTCCCACATAAAATGTTATCACATAGAGTCAGGAGGGTCAGAAGTTTAAGTTCATCCTTAGCAACCTGGAGGCCAATGAGGGGGGTGCATAAAATCGTCTCAAAAATTTTTTTATAACAGGAAAAGAATTCTATCATCATTTACCACAAAATGGATGAAATTGGAAGACATTATGTTAATTAAAATAAACTGCAAATGGAAAGATAAGTACCCTGCATTTTTTCTCATTTGTGAACAGATTTTTTTTTTTTTTAAACGAATCTAAATTAGAGTAGTAACTATCAGAGACTGTTAAAGGCAGGTAGTAGCAGGAAAGAGGAAGAGAGGTTTGATCAGTGTGTCCTGTGTCTGTATGGAAGGATCACTTTGAACCCAATGTATATGTACAAACATGTTAGTTACAAATGTATACACAAAGTGTATTTGTCAGATGTTGTGTACATTTTTTTTTTTTTAAAGATGGATGTAAGAGAAATCACATGGGTCTGGAGAGATGTCTCAGCAGTTAGTTATCATTACTGCAGAAGACCCAAATTTTATTCCCAATACCAATGTACCATGGTTCACAACAACTTGTAACTTCAGCAAAAGTGGTAAACTGAACTGTTCTATGCTCAACTGCAACACACACACAACACACACACACACACACACACACACACATTACAAATAAATCTTTAAAGAAAGAGAAGCTGTGTACTTACAATGATTTTTGGTGTTACAATTAATATGCTGGAAAACAACAAAGAATTGGCTTATGTAGTCTGTTTGAAATTTTTGTCTCTATTTTATATTATTTAATACTTATTTGTGTCACCAATCATTATTTTCTACTTTACTGAGAAAGATCTACATTATTAATGCTGAAACTATTTGTAGTAAGTGAAGAAAATGTTTTCATGGTATTTTAAGTTTCCCCATACTCAAAGGCCTATTCCTCAGTTGTTATGTTTATTGTACTAAATGTTTAAAACCAAACACCAAAGGATGCGTATTCATCTAGAATACAGGGAGTTATCTGCATATAAATTAACTCTCTCATTAAGGATCCATCAAGCAGAGATGAAAATAATACAATTAAGATATAATTTCTTTGGTGTCATTTTGTACTAGTCATTAGGCTAGACAATTTCATATGAAAATCAATCATATCTGTGCTCCCTGTACAACCTAGAAGATCACTCCATTGACAGCTCACAGCAGGAACTTATTTAGCAAGGAAGGTATCATGAGAGTTTTGGGAAATGTCTCACAGTTTCTCTTTACAACGCTTGATTTGAGCATGTTTCATTTAGCCTCATAAGCCACTCTTCTGACCTGTTGGTTTCTTAGCATTGCCGTGTTCCTTTCTCAGTTACTCAGCTTCCTTTATATTTTAGAGACTCACAGTCAGTCTTGAACTGTGACAGCCAGCAATAGCAGTAGTTATAATCACAAGGTAGTAGTTCCTTTACCTCTGTTCTGAACACTGGATGCTTGGAATCTCATCTCTGTTCTTCCCTTATCTGCTTCACTTCTGCTAATACTCCAGTTGCTACTCTGTATCCAGCTTGCTCATCCAGTTCCCTCAACCCACTGATTATCTCCTCATTCCCACTTCCTTGTCTCCTCCCGCCCACATGTCCCACTTGCTACCTGGCAGAGCCATTACTGTGACACACTGGTTGACGTCATCACTTGCCCTTGTCTCTTCCCACTTCCGCATCTTCACTGGCATGTGGATGGCTGTACTGAGACACACTGTCATTTGGTTTCACCTCATGCCCTTGCTTTATTTTACTCATGATGATTAAATTCAACTGTCCACCCACTGTTCAAAACGTGCCTGAAAAGTCTGAAATACAACCATACCCTGAACTTTGTAGGTGTGGAAAGAGTAAACCACAAAGATTTCCCCATGACTGGCCCACCTAAACCATTCACTCTCCCATTTCATTCCTCCTTGGATGCTTCTCTTTAAACCAACGGCAGTTCTCTTCCATGTGTAACGGTGCTTCCTATCCCCTTGACAAAGCAAGAGACCAACCACAAACACCATTTAATTCTTGTGTGCAACCATGCCTCTGACTTTTCTTTTTATTCCATTCACCAGGAGGCAGTATCCTCCCATGGTTTTCACCATTTGCCTAATGCTGCAAACCTTTTATACAGTTTCTCATGTTCTGGTGACATCCCCCAATCAAAAAGTTATTTTCATTGCTACTTCATAACTGTAATTTTGCTACTGTTATGAATCATAATGTAGATATTTGTGCTTTCCAATGATCTTAGGCTAGCATCCCTTGTAAAAGGGTCATTTAAACTCCCATGGGGATTGCTACCTTGAGAACCACTGGTATATTGGATTCCATTCCTCTCTTCTACAACAAAACAAAACCAAAAACAAACCAACAAATATAAAACATTGCTAACTTCTTGTCACTAGTCTTCTACCTTTCCCTTACAGTCAGGCTTCTCTCTCTGCTCCTTTTTGTCCTCTGGAAGATGAACACTAAACATGTTTGTTTTTCCTGTGATAGAAATAATTTCCTGACCATGATGCCTGCCACTGCTAATTTTCTTTCTCTGTTCCTAATCAAATGTCTTTGAAAAATAGTAGTTGATATTCCCGTTTATTGTCTTTTCAATCCACATTGTTTTGAAGCTACTCCTGTTAGGTATTTGTTCCAGATCTAGCAGAAAAAGCTGACAGCAGCTTCTTTCTGCCTTGATTCATGTAACTACCAATCCTCAGGTTTTGTCTCCCTGGCTACCACTCCGTCCTTCTCCCCTGTGTCTACACAGTCATCTATTGACACTTACCCTTTTGGCTTTGCTTTGATACGGTCTCCTTACCTTCCAGCCTTTATGATCACAGTTCAGTGGAGTACCTCTATTCATTGAGAAGTCTTCGGTATAATAGCCACTGAGAATTTGAAAGTCAGCAAGTTCAGTTAATGACCTGAGATCTCATTCAATATTGAAGTTTAGAGTATGTGACCATCTGTGGCGAATGCCCTCTGCTCCTGTCATGGACACAGAGTTCTTTCTCTATGCCTGTCTTTAGAAGTTCGATTACACACACCTTTCAGTAAACACCTCCCAATCTTTTCTCAAGCATCTACTGCATTTCTGGCTTAAAGTTTTATCCGAGCCCCAGATTCCTGCCTCTTAATTTTTCACTTGAATGCATCATTGGGAGCATCAGTTGCAAATTTCCACGCCACTCTTGGTACTTCTGTCTTGCATTTCCTTTAATTGTCTTCCTAATCAATATCCTGGTAGGGATTGGTTCCAGGATCTCCTATAGATATCAAAAGCCCATATACAAAATGCTGCATGATAGGTATATAGCTTATATCCCTTTTCTCATGGACTTCTATGACAAAAATCCTTTAATAGCGTTCAAAACTCAGTAAAAGCACATTTCTTTGACTTTTAAATCTCCACAGAATGCTAAATTCTTGCTATTTTTCTCTCCCTATCCATCACTACCCTTGTTCATTTCTGTCACCATCCATCAACATGGACCTTCTTAAACTGTTGGGAGAAAACAGGAGGCAGGATCTTCTCTCATCACATAAAAGAATTCATGGGCTTGGGATGTAACATCTACTTGTGATTAATTTAATCAAAGACAGTCTTCCTTATTTTGGAGGTTGTAATCTACTCAGTCTTCTGAACTTTGAAACAATTAAGTCTCCTTGAAAATGATTGTAGCACGATGAAATCATAGTTCAAAACTGATTGCCCCCATCCAGAATTTCAGCAATTTAAATATTATTCTCCACAACGGCTCAAGTCTTAGCTGAATAAGGAATATGTGTATTATTCCTAAGTGGTGAAATCACAATATATATATAATCGCAAGTAGATACGAGCAGAACCACTGTGTATGCTATCTATGTTCCAGAATAATGCTTGTTTCTCCCTAGCTCTGAACTTTACAGGTCATTAAAAAAAAAAACTGCTACTATCAGAACATACATAGAAAATCAATATTTGGCAAGATTCTCATGGTCACCTTACTCAGATAAAAACAGAGGTGTTTCATCAAAACAAGGATTGCCCTCAAATGGCAGAGCAGCCAGTTCTCAACTGCAGAGGCTTATGGTGTTTACTTACATCACACAGAGATGCATGACTCATTTCCAGAGAGTCTGTGGTATGAAAGGAGGGTGTAGAAACCAGAAAAAGCAACTCTCAATCTATTCAACCCCCCTGAGCTAATTCCTACCTACTAAAGAGTAGGTTGTGTTCCTTACTTCAATCAAAATCCTGGAGTGAAGTTACAAATTCGATAGAAACAAGAAGGGACACGGAGACTTCCTCCCAAATGACAACCAACGCCCAAGACAACACACCGCAGGGGCCACCCAACAGCCTTCTTGGAGTGGAAATATGCCCACATATTAAACATCTACTGACAAACCTGAAAACAAGTCTGAAATGAAGTCTACAACCCTGGAATTTTCTGCTTTCTTTTGTGCCTGCATACACCACTCCATATTCTTAAAATTGCTTATATTAGCATTTGCAGCTGAGTTTATGCCTTCTACTCTGCTAAAAATAATTGTTTAGTAAAGGTTTGGAAGGATATGAATTTATTTATAAAAGATCAAGAGAAAAACCATATCTTTCATAACAACAAAATTCACACTGCCTCTGAAGCATCCATGGCATCAAAGATCCCCATGCCCTGGTACAAATGAATGAGAGACTGGCAATGATTTATTGTGAGCAGGAGATTGCACAGAATGAATTAAAGCACGGTCTTAGCAATGTGAGTTTACTGCCCAGTGGGTTCTTGCTAAGCTTTTCTGAGATCCAGTAGGCCACATGCCTACTTATTCTATCAATGTAACAGTTTTCTCCTCTATTGTCTTTCACAGAAGCAATTTTGGTTTAGATTCATCATATACTAATATCCCTAAAATCCATTCTCACATATCCAGATGCTCTAAATACCTGTAGAATAAACTAGTTTAGGAAACAGGCTTATAGGACCTGAATCCCTTTGCTCTCTAAGTTGGCATTTTCAGGATATTGCTTTTCCTTGAGTCAGAACTGTAGTCAATTTAAATAAGAGATATATTTGCAGATACTTTGTATATGAGAAGTAGCTATCTCTCACAGAGACAGAAGAGTCAAGAGTGCCCTTGGATGAAAGGAAAGTGATCCTTAACTAAACACTCTATTTTAATCTGATGATGATCTGTGGAATCTTGCTCTGGACAAAAGAAAATGCACCTCTCCCCACCCCCACCCTGCTTGTCAACATATGACAATGACACAGCCATCATTTACAGGCATGGCCAGAAGTTCCAAAGGCACTGTAATGACTGGTTTTGTATGTCAACTTGACACAAGCTGCAGTTATCACAGAAAAAGGAGCCTCCCTTGAGGAAATGCCTTCATAAGATCCATCTGTAAGGCATTTTCTCAATTAGTGATCAAGGCGGGAGTTTTGAAGGCATGAAGGGGTCATGAAGAGCAGCTGAGGCTTGGCACTGTGAGAGACCATGGAAGGGCATTGGTGACGGTGCAGCCTCAGTTCAAGTTGACCACCCAGGATTGAAGGGGTCATGCAAAATATCTGAGGCTCAACATCATGAAGAGATCATATGAGTGTTTGTTGGTGAAACCTAGTTGCAGCAGAAGACCCCAGTGTGTTGGAGATGCCAGTACCATGGGATGATCACCAAGAACAGCAGTGGTAGTGGAGTGGATCAACCTGAGCTTAGAGTGCTACAGAAGGCAGAGCTGGAGAAGTGAGACCAGACCTTTGGAGAAGCCTAGAAGATCATGAATGGATCCCAGACATTGAGTCTGATTTTGCTTTTGATTGTGACTGTGCCCTGATATTTTTCCCCTCTTGAAGTAAGAAAGTATTTCAGTGGAGTCTACAGTTAAGAGACTTTGAATTGTAAAAAGACTTTGAATTTTAAAAGAGATTGGATATTTTAAAGAGTTTGAAATTTTAATATGCAAAGACTGTGACTTTTAAAGGTATTTAGATCTTGGGGATAAATAAGAAAGTAAAGGATAAGGCTTAATAGTGATGTGTCTGTGTGTCAAGTTGACAAGGAGTCAGTTGTACTGGCTGGTTTGTGTGTCAAGTTGACACAAGCTGGAGTTATCACAGAGAAAGGAAACTCCCTTGAGGAAATGCCTCCATGAGATCTAGCTGTAAGGCATTTTCTCAATTATTGGTCAAGGGGGGAGGGCCCCTTGTGGGTAGTGCCATCCCTGGGCTGGTAGTCCTGGGTTCTATAAGAAAGAAAGCTGAGCAAGCCAGTAGGTAACATCCCTCCATGGCCTCTGCATCATCTCCTGCTTCCTGATCTGCTTGAGTTCCGATCCTGACTTCCTTTGGTGATGAACAACAATATGGAAGTGTAAGCTGAATAAACCTATTCCTTCCCCAACTTGCTTCTTAGTCATGATGCTTGTGCAGGAATACAAACCCTGACTAAGATCAGCACCAATAAATTACGTGATCCAAGTCAATGGCTCTGCAATTCCAACCAGTTTTGTTATATTTGTCTAATATGTTGTTTGCCATCTGACAGGTAGTATATCACAGTTTATATATAAAAACTGTGGACTGAAAAAGTATACTTATCCATACAGCAAAGAGAGGTAGCAAATAAGGCGGCAGAGTAATAGTAGCTTATAAATCACAAGGAAATAATTTTTGGGCCTTTGTGCATATGATCTCATTTGCTTGCACTCAGGAGTGTGTTGTGTGTGTGTGTGTGTGTGTGTGTGTGTGTGAGAGAGAGTTGATTATCCAGAAAAATGTGTGTTGGTTTACATCAACTTGACACAAGCTAGAAAACTTTGGGGAGAGGGACTCTCCCCAAATAAAATAAAATGTCTCCATAAGATTTACCTGCAATCAAGTCTGTAGTGCATTTTCTTCATTAATAATTGGCCAGATCACTGAAGGTGGCCATTGCTCTAGCAGTTGGTCCAGGATGGTATATGAAAGCAGACTGACAAAACCCAAGGGGAGAAAAATCAATAAACAAAAAATACTTCAATGTCTCGGCTTCAATTCCTGCCTTGAGTTCCTGCTCTAATTTCCACTGATGATAGTTGGTGATATAGGAATATAAGTGAAATAAACTAGCCCTCCCGTGTTCCTTTCTTGACCATCTTGTTTATTCACATCAATAGAAACCCTAAGATAGAAGTTGGTACCACATCCATGGGATATTATTGTAACAGACCCGACCACGGATCGGGAAGTTTGTGGAAGGTCTTTGAAACGTTGGACTAGAAACGCCGTTTAGGGCAGTGCTTAGTGTGGCATTGTGGGAACTTAAAGATAATGTTGAGAACAGTACACATGATGGAGCCCTGACTTATGAAGTTTCAGAAGGAAGCAAAGACTCTATTAGGACCAATTATGTAATATTTTGAATTAAGAATCACTAAAGTAAAACCTTTGTTTTGCTGGGACGATTGATACTGGTCAGCTGGAACTGAAGAACTGGATGTGGTTAAGAAAAGTGTAATAGTTAACCTTAATACAAATGTCTGCAGTAAATGAATACAGTAGCTGTTTTCTTTATCCTAGTTAGTTCCACAATAATGACACAGAGATGGAGATTTATTTATGAACTTAAAGTACAATAACTAGGCTTTATAATTCTATTCTAACCCTCTAATCTAATCTGACTATCTCCCAGCCCAAATCCCTGAGATACTTGCATTTTTGTATTGGTTTGGCCCTCTGGGCTTCAGGTGTGTTCCTACCTTGATGTCTCTCCAGACACCTTCTTCATGGTGACGCCTTACTTCCTCTCTTTCTCTTCCTCCTGGCTAGTGGGAATCCCACCCTATTCTCTCTATTGCCTAGTTATTGACTTTTCCAACTTTTATTGACAAAGCAGAGAATAAATAATGAACATTGCTTACATAAATTCAAGACAGAGGATTCTTGACATCAGCATTGCAATGCCATGTTTGGACTGCAACATAATATGAAGGCAGAGAAATCAGCATTTAAATAAGACAAGGATAAACTTTTCAGGGTACACAAAAAACATTAGGCCTACAGAAGAGACAAGCATCATCAAGGGAAGTGTTTCCACAGGGTCAATACACAAAAGCTATGTTCCACAGGGCTCCAATGCTGCACCTTGTGCCAGCAGCTGCACTTGGTCATGAGTAAGAATTTTCAGGTGGTACTGCTCTTAAAGACATAGAGGAGTCATGGAGAGCAAGACAGACTTGTGGCTGAGAGGCCAGTAGACGTTGTTAGTGAAGCAGAAGCCTCAGCTGCAGAGAAGTCCTAGGGTTGAAAGGGTCATGGAGAGAAGTTGAGGCTTGGTACCATGTGGCAGAATAAGAATCCCTAAAGAGAGCCAGGAGAGGTGATTGGTGAAGGTGCAGTACAGTTGCAGCCTAGACTCCAGCAGTTGTGGAGACGCCAGTTCCGTAGGATAATGACTAAGTACAGCGGTCGCTGTGGAGTGGTGGTAGGTTGAGCCTAGGAAATGAAGTGTGTGTATCTTGAATGGCAGAAATAGAAAACCGTAACTCCTAAGTCACTTTGGAACAAAGACGGTTGTAAATGGGTTCCAGACACCAAGCACTGAATGTTTACACTGTTGAATTTAGTTTTTACTTTGACTTGACTGTGAGTGTATCCTGGATTGTCCCTCTTGAAGCAAGACATCATGTAATTAGGTTTTGTTGTCGTGAATTTGTTTGTTTTCTCAATGGAAGCCCAAAGTTGGGGTCTGAGAGATTTGGGGTACTTTAGAGAGACTTGGAATACTTTAGAGAGTCCTTGACTATTTCAGAGGGGCTTTGAACTTTGAATGAGCATTTGTATATTTTAAAGTGCTTGAACGTTTAAAGCATTAGAATTTTTAAAGACTGAGACTTTTAAAATCTGAAATGGGTTTCCATATTTTGATGTTGATATTAACATGAGATCTTAGGGATAAAGGTCTTTTCCATAAAGGAAAGGTTATGGTTTATTGGTATTATGTTGGTTTGTCACTTTGACAAGAGTTCAATTGTCTTTGCTCATTTTTGTCAGCTTGACGAAAGTTATCTGAGAAGAGGACCCTCGGTTTAGAAAATGTCTCCCGCAGATTGCTTTTGGGCAAGGTTGTAGGGGATTTTTTAGGTGATGTGAGAGGGCCTAGTTCATTGTGGGCCATGGCACCCCTCAGCAGGTGGTTCTGGGTGATGTAAGAAATCAGTCTGTATTGCCAGGCATGGTAATGTATGCCTTTAATTTCTACACACAGGCAGAGGTAGAGGGGCAGAGGGGCAGGGGGCAGAGGGGCAGAGGGGCAGAGGGCAGAGGGGCAGAGGGGCAGAGAGGGGCAGAGGGGCAGAGGGGCAGAGGGGCAGAGGGGCAGAGGGGCAGAGGGGCAGAGGGGCAGAGGGGCAGAGGGGCAGAGGGGCAGAGGGGCAGAGGGGCAGAGGCAGATTTATGAATTGTCTTATATTTATCAGGTTCCAGATACTTAATGCTAATACTTTTTAATCATAACAGTTTGTCAGGATTTTCAAAATCCTTGGCCCTTAACATATCTAAAAATGGTAGTGGCTTTCCCAATAAAAATACTCTGATTATTATTCTAGATATGACGGAATATGCTACTGCAGATTCTTCTCACCATTTAATATTGAATTTTTTATGCAGAGCAGTGTCGTCTCCTGTGGTGTTAACTGCTCATACTGTTGCTTTACCAAGGCTCTGCCAAGAAAGTTGTCATGGAATGTTCTAGAAAACATATACTTAGTGTGCTTATGTGTTCATTCTTTGGCATCAAATAATAATTCTGTAATGGGTATGTTGTGCTCTGTATATCCAGAGCTTGCAGAGGATAGGAAACACAATGTCACATGTATTGTAATGGCTGAATTATAATTTGATCCTAAAATTGATGTAGTATACTGAGAACCACACAGTGCCTGTAACAAGTAAGCAAGTGAAAATTTCACACTGGGTCAAAGATCTGCACAATAATTACCTTTATTCTCAAGTTGTTAATTACTATTCATTATTTTGTCTTATTAAAACACTTTGACCCTTCTAGACATTGAGGTGACCTAGGAGACTTATCTCAAGAAAGCAAACACTGTGCTATCATATCATGTGTCATATATCACAAAATGAAGTCAGATTTTTCCTTGCTATAATGGTGTGTTTAAGGTAACTAATGTATAAAAGAAGAAAGTTAATTTTAGTTCCTAGTTTGGACAGACCTAGCTCACGATTGAGGTGACTCATAGTTCTGAGCGTGAGGTAAGGCAGCTATTATAGAAGACAGCAGGATCGAAGTCTACTAACTCTCCCAAAGGGCTCAATATGAGGGTGGCCAGTCAGTTGCCTGGCTGACAGCTGACACCTTTTTCCATAATCCTGGCTGTCTTGAGATAGAGGAACTGTGTCAGTCAAGTAGCCCCTTTTGACAATCAGCCAAACTGCTTTTTTTGAATACTTTTCAGTCACCATGAGGAAAATATCCCAGGGATGAGGACCACTGAAACCACAGCTGCTGAACCACAGCTGCTGCTCCTAGAGGGTTCTCTCAGCCGGTGTGCACTAGTTCTGGAAGATGACACTGTGGGCATCAGGAACCTCTGTATGATCTTGTTCTTCCTGTAACTTCCCTCAGTTAGACAGGAGTGGGAACATGTCCCCAGTCACTCAGAGAATATGGGACTTGAGCTGCTTCATCAACAAAGATCATGTTTGGTATAAGTGTAAGGTTATGATCGATTGGTGGAACTGGGACTATTCTCATGTGGACTACAACTACTATACCGCAAACAGATGGTTGACATGTTCCTTTCCCAACAGCGAGACATTTCTCAGATTTGTTGGACTTGTCTGGGAGGCTCTACTCCTGTGTTCTACCAACCAGTGCTGTAATGTTAAGAACAAGTAGGACTTCTCCTGAGTGGTTCCTTTACCTGCTGCCTGTGATCCCATAGGAAGATCAGGTTGTGTCAGTCCCACAAAGGGCAACAAGAACTCAGGGCTTCTAAGCCTGGTTATGGCAGTGGTGTTGTTATAAATCTTGAGGTTCACAACCTGTGTCCCAACTCAGGTGTGGCTACCCTCCTAGATAAGCCAGTAAAAAACCTCAAATTGAGTTTGAAAACAGAAAGGGGAAATTTATTCAGTGAGGCTACATTGGGAAGAGGGACAAACCACTCAAGTTGATCTTTGGGGTGCTTCAGTGAGCTCAAAGTTTAAATAGCGGGCCAAGGATAAGGTCTGGTCATGATGTGGGCCCACTCAACATTGACTCATCATTATCAGAGCTTCAGTCTCATCCTATAAGGTGGTCTGCCAAGTTAGAGCTGTTCAAACTCTCTTTCTGTAAGACAGCTTCCTCCTCTGGTTCTTTCCTTCTTCCTCCCAGCATGAGAGTCCTGGGAAATCCCCATTTATTTTTTTTTTTACAGTCCATTTATTTCAACAGTCAGATTGAGAGACACAAATATCTTTTTCAAATATTTTCACTTCCATCAGGCCAGTTGTAGCTGTAGCAAAGAAGTGACTGAACACTGGGAGTTTAGGGCCCCGATTTCCAAAGCTCTGAGCTAACACTAGGCAGCGAGTGAAGAGTTTCAGACAATAGCAGAGCTACAAGAATTTAAGACTGTGAAGGACAGCACAAGCATTGAGAAGACAAGAGGCTATGAGGAGCACAAAGGGGAAAAACATCTGGGTCTGAAAGTTCCAGATGTTATAGGCATGGATCTAAATTCAGAGGGCATTTGATACTACTCTCTTGTGTTGGCTGTGTACTAGAAACAAAAGAGTTACAAGTATGAAAAGAGGCAGTTTATTAAGAAAAGCACCTCCAAGGATAGACGTGAGCTTGTAAGCTGAGGGAGACCCAAGATGATCTGGGTTATGGGGTATATGACCCTTTGTAGGACATTTACGAGGCACCCAACTCCTTCACCTGTGTGCCTTTGGTTTTGTTTTGTGGTTTTTTTTATATTATTATTATTTCTTGTTTGGTTGTTTCTTATTTTGTGTGTGTGTGTATATAATCCTCTCAAAACTCTTTGGGGGAATAAAGGGATAGTGGTCAATCAGTCTTGGATAAGGACATCCACATTGATAGTGTATAGTCTCTGAATAATAGGAATACAGTATTTCCTACATACCTTATTAGAGAGGGAACTGATTTTCTGGGATGGGAGGTGGCTCTAATCATAGGAGTTTACCTTAAAATTGCCATATATCCTAAAAGATAGAAATGATACAAGATTAAAACAACAGGTTTAAGCAAGAATAACATGACTATGTCAATTGATCCAGAAAGGACAAGAGCCAGGAAGGTGTGTCTATATTTGATCCAGGAAAGCCTTCCTTTGCAGCTAGTTCCTAGAAGTATGATTTCTTGGATTGTTTAAAAAAAAACAAACCAACTATCATTGTAGACATAAATTTTTTGCAACATACTTTAAATAAGGATTCAACCTCTCCTCTTGTCTACCATCTACCAGAGGTTGTGGAAAAGAAGTTATTAGGATATGAGAGAAGTGGACCTGTTCAGCAATAGTCCTTTGGGACAAGCTCAATTATTTTTGCCAGCAGTTTAGTCCAGTAGCAAACACCAAATACAAATTAACAACTACAGTCCAGTCCTCTCAGCAGGCAGACACCATGCACAAGCCAGAAGCTATAGTTCAATCCTGAAGAAACAGCAAGGCAAACCAACTGGCCTGAGGTGAGGCTTCAGCAGAACACCAGCAGTTCTTTGGCCTCATATACTCTAGTAAAACTATAAACAATTGTCTTGATAAAATTCAGAATAATTGGTTGCTAGGCATATTAATTATTTAAATTAAGTTGAACATATAGGGCTAAGTCATTGTCCCAGTCTTACGTAGGCTGGAGGATCCTCCCCAGATGAGGGCAATTGTTTTGGAGAGGGAGGCTATACTATGGAGTGGCAGCCATCATGTCCTGAGAACCAGTTTTGTTTTTCCAAGCTATAAGGGTGCTTTTAGAGCACTTGTCAAATTCAGATTGAGACAGTGAAAAACCAAATAACATCTGGACTAAAACTTTCATCTGATCTTTTGTTCATTTGTTTTAAAACTTGAGCTACATGATAAGCAAAATTTGGGAAAACTTGGCAGTTTTCATTTATATGACCATTTATAGGCTCAAAACCATATGTGAATAGTGTGAGAAAGTCTCGGGGTCGCTAGCAGTGTTAAGAAACTGAGCAATCACCTGAAGCTCGTTAAGAAATAATTGTGACAATTATTTCTTAAAGAGCTTTTCCACAAATAACCACACAGAGACCTTTTTACTATTTCAGAGCCTTAGGTCTTAGCTGTGCAGACTCTCAGCAATGTCCTCTAAGAAAACCTGACCACCTAGCCCCAGCCCAGTTGGCTAGCTATACCTTCCAGGCCTGTAGTCACATTTTTCTCCTCCCGTATCTCCTATCAAAACTCTCTTCTTCCTTCTTCCCAGAATTCCTTTCTTCCTCACAGGAAGTCCACCTTCATCTTCCTGCCCAGACAATTGGCCATCAGAATTTTACTAAAGCTGGCCAGAGAATGCCTTGGGTATGTGAGGAAGGACAGAGACACAATTTCACACAATGTACCCCAATACAGTGAGATCTATGTGTACCTCTCAGTATATGTAGCTCTTTCTGGGAAGCTCCTTCCCAGTTTTGAGAACAATCTTAGCAGATACGGCTAATACATGCATTTCTGAGAAGGCTCAAGCACACTTTTAGCTTCCAGCTGCAATTCTGAATTAATGAGTAGATAGAAATAATATAGATTAAGGGTTGATACATAGAGGAGCATATTGCAAACATAGCTAAGAGGTACACTAGTACTCCTATCATGCTCAACTACCTGAATTCAACTCCTGGTACCACTAACATGAAGAGGAGAAACTCCACATGAAGTAACTCTCTACTGTGAGTTCCTTTTGTTCTGAAAATCCTCTGTGAAACCAACCTAGCCCATATGTCATTGATAGCATCAATTCATTGATAGCTATTCAAACATAGTCTTCTTCACATTATTCATTCTTGCCCTCAATGTTTCTACCTCAAGGACAACAAGCAGAGTCAGGGAACAGTAAAACAAGAAAAGAGAACCAAGCAAATACATCTTTCTCAAACCTGGCATAGAGCTGCCTTTCAAGAACTATGCAGACTTTGTAGTGCCAAAGACTCTCCAATGTAGAGTTCAAAGATGGAATCCTCCTAAGACTTTAATGTACCATTAACATATTTGATTTCTTTATCAGGAATGTCAGCTTCATAATACTCTGTTAAAATAGAACTGATTAATTAAATGATCAACAGTAATTCAGGTAAATGAGATTTGACATGGTAGTAGAAACATAATTGTACAAAGTCAGTCATACCAGTTGCAAATGTCACATACCAGTGACATCAACAGCCAATATATGTGCTACACTGCATCTCATTATGCATTGCTTTAGAGACTTTTCATTCCTAGACAATTGAATGAGGACATTGAGGTAAAGACAGAAATGAGTTCATGCCTTACAGTCACACAATGCAGAATTAATAGCAGCAAATTGAAAAATTTTCTATAGAGAAAACAATTAGCAAGTGAAGTCTCAGAAAAAAAAATGGATAAAGGCTTTGATTTATAAAGCAAGTGTCTCCTGTGACCTCCACAGCCAGCAAGGTGATGACCCAGGAAAGGCAAGAAGGCAGTTTTGTTCAACATGACTCAGTTGCCAGTATTGTTTCAAACTTCTGGAGTTTGGCCTGAGTAATTTATTTTAGGCATGTTTAAGTACAGCATTATTGGGTGAAAAATTACTCTGGTGATAATTCAATCCTGTATGTAACACAAAGCATATATAAACTCTTTGAGGAACAAAATAAGGATCTCAGTCAGAGTTACTATGGATGTGATGAAACATTATGACGACTTGGGAGGGAACAGGTTTATTTGTCTTATGCTTCTATAAATCTACTCATCACTGAAGGCAGTCAAGAGAGGAACTTAAGCAGGGCAGGAACCTAGAGGCAGGAGCTGATGCAGAAGCCATAGAGGGGTGCTGCTTACTGACTTGCTCATCATTGTTTGCTCAGATTGCTTTCTTACAGAACCCACAACTACCAGTCTAGGGATGGCACCATCCACAATGGGCTGGGCCCTCTCCCATCAATTAATATTGAGAAAATGCCCTACAGGTCTGCCTAGAACTCAGTCTTATGGAGGCATTTTCCTAATTGACATTCCATTCTTTCAGGCAACTCTAGCTTGTATCAAGTTGACATAAAACTAGCCATCACAGTAACGTAAATACAGATCAGAGGTAACTTCATTGAGAACTCTTTGTAATGTTTATGAAGATGTAATATCTATGAAGAACAATCTCTGTTGCATAGATTGACTGAGAAAAACAAGTTTACAATATGAGTCTAAGGGAGGATCCAGTGTGGTCTCACACAATCACGCAGATAGCTTTCTGGGTGGA
Organism: Mastomys natalensis; assembly: GCA_021653895.1. NCBI lineage: Eukaryota > Metazoa > Chordata > Mammalia > Rodentia > Muridae > Mastomys > Mastomys natalensis. Next base: position 770,619 of record JAJTUV010000381.1, read on the forward strand.
TAACAGGTCACAAATTCCTACCTTTGAAGGAACAATGCTGTGTGTTTAACATTCTAGATTCCCTGAGCGCTTATCTGTGAGTGCAAAGATTCCCATGCCTCCTACAAAAAATAACCAGGAACCTTCTTCTGCAGTCTGAGTCCTGATTGCTATTATTAAGGGAGCTTTCACTGTTAACCAATCAACAATTATTTCTTCCAGGATTCCACACTTTCTTTTACATGTCAAGTGCAATGAACTAATTATGGTCTTAGGAGGGGGAGGGTGGGAAAGGAGAAGAGAAAGAGGAGATTTACTGCTTTTAAAGTGGAAGACCTATCTTCTTCCTGGTCAATTTTCTAGTGGCCCAGCAAGCTAAATGTGTCTTCACTTGGAGTACTTTCTCAAAATCTTCTCAGTTCCTTATATTAAAATTACATTACAAATGTTGATAAGTTGCCTTGGTGGATAAAGCCACTTGCTGCCAAACCTGACGACCTTTGTCTGAACCCAAGCCCCACATGGTAGGAGGTAACTTATTCCTCCCAAGTTCTGGGAAAATCTTAGCCATTTGGTGTATAATCTGTGTGATTGGATATGCGATTTTGTTGAGGATTGGAAATTATAATGGTCCCTGCAAAAGAGAAACATCATTCAGATTCAGAAATTTTGCTTGTATGTTCACTATACATTTATTTAAGAAAGAAGGAAGGAAGAGAAGAGAGAAAGAGGGAAAGAGAGGGAGAGAGAGAGACAGAGAGAGAGAGAGAGAGAGAGAGACAGAGAGAGACAGAGAGAGAGAGCACCAAGCCAGACAAGTGTTTTAGGTAGGTTTTTTGTTTGTTTTGATTTTTCTATAATATTTTCTCTAGGCCTTTACTGTATAATCTAATTAAATGTTATTATTCATGGCACAAAATTTTCCTATGTTAAAATTAAAAAATAATAATAAAATAATAATAAAACATACTCTTATAGTACAGGGAAAAAACTGGAGCCAGTTTGATTCTGTTGCATGTGTCAATATTCTTATTTGTCAATGTATTTTCCAAAATTTCTATTAGCTTGATTTTGTCATTTCTCATTATATTCAAATGAAAGTGGCTGATACATGCAATAGCCTCTGAGTCATCCAAAGTATAGTTATGAACACTTAGTATGTGGATTAACTTTGTATCCTCTAGTCTTTTAATCTACACAGTCTTACAATAAAGTATATGTCATTGTGATTAATGTCCATAGTTCCAGTTCTTGGCTTGCTAACACTGCTACAGAGTAGTTTTAGTGAAAATGAGAAATCGTTAAGTCATAAAGCTTCTATTTTTCTAACTCACCTCCTATGGACTCTGTAATTGAAGAACTCACAGCTACCACAACTGCAAAGACGGGAGAGCTGGCACCTTGCTGCCCCCATCCCCAATCACCAGCCCACTAGAGCACTTTACTTTCCCTTCATTTTAAAAAACGGGATTAAAAAAAAAAATCCCTGCTTTACTCCTGATGTGTGGGTTAATCAAGATCATACCCAGGTGCTTTGTAAACAAGCATAATGCCAGCCACTTTGTATGACCCATCTTCTAAGTTTTCCACATGCCATGTAACCTCTCTCTTCTCAACATAGCGACATGCAGTTGTTACAGTCCCATTCAGCAAGTAAATATGTAAAAGTAAGGTAGGCCAGGTGATACTGAGATCAAAGTGTCAGAAAGGAATCAGCTCAGCACTCAGCCTGTTGGCACTGAATCCATGTTCTCTTTCTGCTCACAGATGACAGAACATAAATTTTACATCTCTAAAATAGTGGTTGAAAGAGCTAGCCTGGGCACGGGGTACATGTGAGCAGGCCAGAGGACTAAAGCACAGGAGTATTAGACCCCAGCATTCTTCTGCTGTGAGGTATCTCAGTGATGCCCTTCCCATTTGCCCCTCACCACTTGTAGCTGTTGGGAGAACTGGTCATGAGAACAGGAGAGCTGTTTCTGCCCCTCACTGGCTGCAACATTCAGAAAAACAGGGTGTGTATATCAAGTGGGTAGCACAGTAGAGCTGTCCCCAATTGCATGTACATCAGAGAGTTGAACATGCCATTCTGCTACCATGAAGTAGAGTGGATATGGTGGCAGGGGGTGTGGGGCAATGCCTTCCTACCTCACCCCTTATCACTTGTGGTAGTTTGGGAAAGCTGGCCCTGAGGTTATAAGACTGGGAGAATTATTCTTGCCCCTCACTGACTGTAGCACTCTGGAAGGTGGGTTGTACACCTCACCTGGGAAACACAATAGAGCTGGCCCTGATGGCAAAGGTACTGGTGAGTCCATACAAGAGAGAGAGTAGGAGAGCTGACACAGCTCCTTGCCAGCTGCAACACTTGGGAAAGTTGGCTGCTCACCTTGACTGGACAGCACTGTGGAACTGGCTCTGGATGCCCATGGGCCAGCCCTGAGGGCATGAGAGCAGGACAGATGACCCTGCCTCCTCAAAAATAAAACACACACACACACACTCCCCAAAGCATAGAAAATATCTCATCATGGAAGTTGTAATATGTCACAGTGTATCCCACAGTATACCCAGTGGCTGCATTGGGTGGCCTAGCCAGAGCAATGCTGGAGAGCTCACCTTGGTGGTACAGATAAAGGAGAGTCGACTCACTGACCAGCTCAGCTACAACTAAAGCCCAGATCCAGGGCTCTGCATTAGTTCACTCCCAAATCTATATCATCTGTAAACGGTTGGGACACATGAAAGGGCCCATCCTGCTGATCCAAAGCTGTAGAATCTTCATGATACAGGGCAACAACAAGATAACCAGGAGGAGACCCAATAAGGATCCGATATTGATGATGTCATGGAAGACAGAGATCTCAAACCAGATCAATGATTCATTTGCAATGACCATTTACAAGTAAAGATATGTGAACAGAGGGTATACTGTGGGATACATTGTGACATATTACAACTTCCATGATGAGATATTTTCTATGCTTTGGGGAGTGTGTGTGTGTGTTATTTTTGAGGGGTGAGGTTGCAAGGGTGGAGGGCAGATACAATGGGACTGGGAGATGAGTGGGACTGGGGTGCATGATGTGAAATGCACAAAGAATCAATGAAAAGAGGGAGAGAGAAAGAGAGAGAGAGAATATCAAAAACAGAAAGGCTCCACTGCATAGCTGCTTTTACAATGCCAGGGCCATTGTGGGACCATGAAAGGATAGCTTGGTTTCTGGTGGAGCACTGGCTAGAGATGGCCAGAGATCCACAGGTATCCCTGCAAGGGACAGCATGCATTTCACCATGTTCTCAGACTCCAGGCTCCTGACATGTGGCCAAAGACCTCTATGGATCAGTGCCTTTCAGTCACATAGGGCAACGCCCCTACCAGCCCCTCCACAGGTAGAGGGCATGCCTACAGGCTTCAGAGCCTCAAGAGATCTCCATATTAATGAGATACCTGAAGGCCAGAGGGCATAGCCAATTAAGCATTCCTCCCAGACCCTCCTCCCTCCCTATTTAAGTCAGGCCCGCCCTGAGATGGTGGTGGGGGTACAGCCACATCCACTTTCCTCCATGACAATAAACCTTTTAAAGCCATGGACTTCCTCATGTCTTTAGGGTCCCACCATGGGGAACTGTGGAGAAGGCCTTTGACTAAGAAAACCACTACTTAATCTCTGCTAGAAGACTTTTCTAAGTTCCGCCATGGAGGCCTGTTGGGGACCCTGGACCACTATCCTAGCTTATAAAAATTGTAAACTGCTTTTATGAGGAACTGCCTCCTCTGGGAAAAACCTGACCTTTGACCAAAGAAGATTCTCTTGCTCTGTCAAGAGATAAGCCCAGGAAGCTACCCATTGTTCCAAGAGACTCAGAGAGTCTCCTGCAGTTAATCAGTAGCAGGTTAAAAAGATAGACTCCCTCAGGTCTCAGTAAACTTAAAGAAGTAACTTTAAGTAATTAACTCAGTAAACTTAAAGTCTGGCATTTCCTGGAGCTGGAGAGATGGTCAGCTATTAACAACATGAACTGCTCTCCGAAGACTTTGTCCCCCCTTCCCCCTTCCCCAAGTCTATATATTGAAAATCGCCCTTGCATTAAAGGAATCTTGACAAATTATGCAGAATCTTCGTCTTCTCTCTCGCCATGTTTCCTTTCAGGTGATGGTCCACTCTGACAACCCACGAATAACCAAGGCCCGCAGGTCGGTCAGAGGCCACCAACTCAAGCAAGCTAGCTGACTCAGTGATGACCCAGCCAAGGGAGTGCCATAACCAAGAGTCTCTACCCCGAAGGACACTGCCGGAGCTTCTCTCCCTCTCGTCCCTCTTGGCTGTGGGATGGTCCAGCCCATATGTTCACTCTGTTTTAGTTCTTCCATGGCTCCCAGTGGTATCTGAGAGCCCAAGAACATAGACCACCAGTCTCCTGGTCAGCTGCTTCAGCCAGGAGACCCCCACTCCAGAGCTCTGCCCCACGGGACTTCAGGCTAAGACCTCTCCATGGCTGAATGGAGCCCCGTGGCTTCTCAGCCCAGCATACACCCGGAGTGAACTCAGTCAAATTCCCGTGCTTCTACCTCCCTGAGCTGTGTCAGACACACAGGAACCACAACACAGCCCAACAGGACCCAGACCCATGCCATGCACGAGCTACAGCCCCACAGGCCATGTTTCCCTTACAGACCCCAGTTTCACGTTTTCTTTCTCTTTCTTTTTGTTTTCTAGAGACATGGTTTATCTGTGTAGTCCTGGATGTTCTGGAACTTGCTCCATAGACCTGGCTGACCTCAGAGACCCACCGACTTCTGCTTCCCTCATGTTGGGATTAAAGGTGTATGTCACCACTGGCTGGGTTTTTTCTTATAAATAAGTTTAATGTAAAATGTAAGAAACATATGCAAGACTATGATGTACCACCTGATCTGAGCGCCTACTCTTGGTCCCATCTCACTCATTATATCACACACACAATATCACCAACAAGTGTCCCGGGATGTGAAAATATGGACGCCATTGCTTTGGGAACAAGGTTGGGAAACAACAGAACATTCTTTTTAAAATATAGAAAAAATCATTATTTCTTGAAGTAGCTTATTCTTCTTGGGCATTAAGACAGATTTCGGTTTCTACCTTAACACGGCCATGTTGGCTCTTTACAGAAAATCCTCTCCCAGCAAACACAGTCAGCACGCTGATCTCTAAATGACATTCACTAAAAATGTAGTTGTAACAACCAGTGACAGAGCTCTTGAAATATTTCTCAAAATGGATTTCCAGCACAGAAAAACAGCATTGGCTCAATTACATTACCGGTAGTCAATGTCACCCCTTTTGGTAAGTAGGAGTCCTGGAATCCCTTTCCTGTAGCTCTATCCAGAAGAGAACATTAGCTGCTGCTACTGTTTCTTATTAAATTCATCAGAGTTCTGTGATCATATCTCCTCATAAAGACTGCCAGACACAAGCATATGGACCACTGCTTCACTTACTTATGTACCATCATCGACTTCTACACCCAAAGTTGGGAACTGGATCGTGAACAAGTGAATCTTCAGCATCGTTTTCGGTGTTTTCCTATCCTCCAAACCCAGGATATATCATGGACTAGTCCATGTCACCAAATACTTAACTCTAGTTCCTGGCTTGAAGGTTAAGGCTAGCCTTCACTTACTCCTCAGGGAAATCTTTCACCAAACCCCTATACTTTTAGTAGACTCCAAATGAAAGTCTATGATGCGCATCTGTATATCCATTGGTTTTATGCACTGTTCTGGCCTGGATGACAGAGGTACTCCTGGACTTGGCTGTTTTCAGAGGTTTGCCACTACCAGGGGTCCTGAGACAAAGGGGTCATCCATCATATCCAAGTTCAGGTAGTCAGCTCCGAGTCTACCATCTGAGGCACTATGTCCCTAAATTGGTCAGGTCACTGTTGGATGGGCCAATCTGGCAGCTGACTGTCATGGCACGGTCCCTGAGGCTAGTTTCATATCTTTATGATTAAGATGGTTATATTAATTAATATATATGCAGAATCTTTTAAAGTTAAAATAAGAATACATGTATCCAAAGCCTTTGTAATTGTTGCCCTCATCCCAGTGAATTTAAAATGATGAACTTCATAATCCAGTCTATATTATGGACCCTGAGAGTCTGGAGAAGGTGCAAAAGGGAAAATAGAAAGCTGCCCCTTTAAAGCCCTTATCCAAATAACGAATGGCATAGTATTAATGGGTAGGAGGCAGCAGCAGGTTGCTTTATACTGGGAAGTAGATGCTCCAAGATCACCCGGAGAAATAGACCAACTTCTCAGGGAGTACAGAGTCCTTGCTGACATCATAGTGTTGTTCTAGGTCCTAGAATAATACTTTCAGAACTCACATAGGAAATGAAAGGTTTTCTAGAGCTGAGTTCAGTGGACTGTATCAGTGCTGTAGCTTAACCTGCTTGGACTTAATCAATCCTAAGTGGTCAGATGGCATTTAGTTCTGGTCATGTCCTGATCAATTTGGAACAAAATTTCAACCGTGACATAACTGACCACTGTTCACTTGCTGATTTGGACTTCACTACATGACTCAAAATTGATCATGTGGAGTGTTTTCTATCCTTATATATTAGTATGTGTCTCAAAAGAGCAACTCTCTAACTGGTATTATTTCCAGATGCAGACATATGTGTAATCTTACTTTCAAATCCTTAGAGAACTCCTGCAGTAAAACAGTAGGATAGCATATTTGTTTTTTGTGTCATCACTTCTAAGTCATGGTAAGGTATTAGTTAAATATTGTGTTAGTCTGGTTATCGAAGCATTGATTTATTGGTACCTTATGATATCAGCTACCATGATGATTCTGAGCATTTTAAGCCACACTATTGGTGTTTCTTTTGCAGTATCTTGAGAAACAAAATTTCTCTAGTACCGATATATTTTTGAGAATTCATTGTTACCCATGTCCCCAACGTCATCATCTCCTTTTCCACTAGGGCATAGTGCTGAAAAACTTTAGACCTTCCAGCTCAGCTAAAAGTCTTATTCTACTAGTTCTGATTGCTTGTGGGAAGGTGAGTAGTGTTCCTTCAGGCCTGCCTCACTAAGAATGAGGTTACACGCAGACAGGAAGCCTCAGGACATTCTACTCTTCCTGGTAAGCTACACCTCTACAAGGGGAAATTTATGTCACTTCGATAGAGGAAAATTTGTGATCTGCTCCTCAGCAATGAGAGGGAAGACACAGAGTTCTTCCTGCGTGTTCTAGTCTGAATGGCCTGCAGCTAAAATTAACTGCTAAGACTGCATGTTTCAGAGACTCATTTTCTGACCCTGCTGTTGGCAGTAAGGGCATGAAAGTATCTTCACTATTGTAATTAGGGAAGTGCCAATCAAAACACAACGAGATGCCACCTGTTAGACTGGCTAAAATATTGATTAATTATTAATTAATAAAGCTAGTGGTTAATTAATTCATAACATGACACTTTCTCAAAACAATCAATTAGACATTCATTTGTATTCATAACATAGTAAAAGCATAGTAATTTTTATTCTTGGTCTTCTTACAGGTGACTTCTGGGTCTGTGCCACCTGCTCCAATGTCATTCACCTTAAAAAGCAGAGAGTCTTCTGTACTTTCTACTCAAACATGTGCTAATTCTAGAGGGATCTTTAAGCATGAAGAATACACAACATACATAACATTCATGAGCCCAGATTTAGACCTTGTACTTAACTTCATAAATGATAGTACATTTAAATAACAAGCAACCCTATTTTTACTTATTCATTTAAATTTATAGGGCGATTAAATATACATTGTTTCCAAATGTAACTCAGTATTATGCACCTTCTAGTCTATCTACTTCATTACCAGAGATTTGTTTCCAGAGCTCCTTAGGAATAGTGTGCCTTGTGAACATCATCCTATAACCCTCTCTAATGTTAATCTAGGTATGATACAACAAAAACAAAACAAAACAAAACGTTACCAAGCCTTGAATCACAAAGAAAAGTTGTAAGCCGCTAGATGTCCCTCAGACTTTTCTTTGGGACATTGAGTTTGATGAATGTGGGAGGAAGGGGGAGGGGAGGAGGAGAAGGGATAGGAGGGATGGGAGGGAGGAGTATAATGAGAATGTGCTGTACATGTGTACAAAATGTCAAAGAGCAGGTTTAATAAGAAAAACAAATAAAAAGCCAACAGAAGAGAATCTAATTAGGGAGTTGTAGTGAACAACACTTGCTTTCTTTTCGCTTGTCATTACTTAAAATGAGGCTCTCGCTCACTGAATGAAGGAACAGCTATTTGTGCATTTGCACACTTGACCAATTTCCATTTCTTCTCCTGCAAAAGATGGCTCAAAATGCTTGAAGGTACAACTCTTGATTGATTTATGTAAACTGCCTTACAGAGGGATTGACACATATCAAATGTTGAATGGTAGCTACATTAGCAACAGTGTCTCATTGTTATTCATTTACAACTAGGACTTATCCACCCACCCACCCACCCACCCACCCACCCACCCTCCATATAGACAGAAAGACAGGAAACAGTACACAGAGTCCAAGATGCAAAGTAGCGTGATCCCTAAGAATCCAAGATCACCTAAACATTGACAACATCTGTGGGTACTACCAATAGTCATGATGTGCAAATCTTTTAAAACAAAACAGAAATGTTTATTCAGAAAAATATACATCAGGGAATATTCATCTGTGCAGTGGTTTTGCCTTCATGACAATATTTGCAAGAGAACTTTCCATTTCTGCCTCTGCAACTGCAATTATGCTTTTATTGATTTACAGTTTTATCCATGCAAGTTTTACTACAACTTAAATAGCCTCAAATCATGACCAATGAGTGGGCTGTCAATCACAGCTGTCAATCAAGCTTACTGCATCTTTGAAAAGCTAGAAATGTTCAGAAAACAGCGCTTCACTTGTTTCTTTGTTCTGTTTTGTACAACATCCTGTTTGGGGAACCACGGTTTCTAACCTTTATGGGAATCCTTGCCATTCTATATCTTAGGGCATGATTCTATAATAGGTAATATCTAAAGTATGGCTATTAAATCCTGAATCTGCCTTATCACATTTGTATCAGAAGATGGCTCCTATTTTGTAAGCTTTCAAAGGAAATAAAATTGATATATAGGCCCCTGAGGAAGAATAGTCATAAACAATTCTCAACAACTCAGCAACTCAATTATGGACCCTGAATGCTATACTATTGCCCAGCCAGGAACATTTGGCATAGCTGTGAAAAGTTTCTGAATGGAATTGCAGTCTACTCTGCATTAAGAATTTCACATATGGTTACATAGATCTGGTCCAAAGCTCATGGCTTGGGGAGGTCATGAGCTATAATGGAAAACTATATGTAGAGTCCAATTAGGAAATATATAAATATATATAGTGCTAAATGCATGAACATGATATGCCTGTCAAATTTCTTTCTAATTAATGATGATTACATCCATAGATTAGTAACACTGTCAGCTTTAGCCAAAGAAGTTACCAGTGGGCAGTGGTAACTTCAGACTCATAACTTGTCAAAATACTGCTCACCTTGAATGAGACATCTAGTATCACTCCCAGGCTCAAGGACTATCATGGGAAAGAAGACTGAAAATATACAAGAGCCAGAGAATGGATGGCATGAGTGGTGGAGAACATTGTCTTCTGGGCATTGAATGGCTTGTGTAGTCATGAGCTCTTGGCAGCAGTGTTTACTTACATAAAACTGGGCCCATCAAACCCCTGCCATGGTAGGCAAGGGATCCACATGCTTTCCTTAAGGATCCACAGGTGCCGTTAATAGCTCTAGGGGAGGGAGAGACTTTTTCTTCAAAGGTGTAGCCACTGGTAAGATGTTCATGATCGTGTTAACAACCTCTCATCTAAGCCACTGTAAGGACTTGAATGAACATCCTCCATTGGGTCACCAAAAGGAAAGAAGAAAACAGAGTAAAAGGGAAAAAGGGAAAGATCGACAAGACTGGAGGAGTGACAAGAGAGGGTGACAGAGATGAATATCAACATAATATATTGTACATGTTTGCAAGGAAATCAAAAGAATATCTATTGTTGTGTATAATTAATAGATGCTAGTGAAAAAGCAGAAGAAGTAAAGATGAATGAATGGATGCTTCAACCAGATCCTCAAGAAGCTAAAGAACTAAAACAAAAATACCTGTATTTTTATTTTATAAAATAAATATATATATTTATAAAATATACTTAAGTAATAGTATAACTAATATAATATAAAGTATGTATTAAAATTATTTTATAAAATAAATATATTTTTCTATAAAATATTTATATATATATATTATATATTATATATTATATTTACACCTGAGTTTTTGTTTGAATTAGGTGCTTTATTGTTGTGGGATCTTTTTACTTGTGGCTATAAAATGACTGAAGATGAGACAATTTCCATTAGAAGCACCACAGTCACAATATTTTATAAATTACATATCATAATTCAAATAAAATCATCCCATGTTTATGCCAGAAACCATTGAGAATTTCATTAAAGCAACTAGCTTCTCTGAAGAATATATCTATGTAATATAATATTGCACACATATGAGTGGTCCGTGCTGAGTCAAATCCTCAGCCCAGTGTATTGCCTTAACAGTGTGTTGCTCAGTAGGTTGTCTTTGGTTCTGGTTTTTAAGATATGCTGTATCTTAAAAAGCCAGACGGACAGGTATGGTGGCTTATATCTGTGCTCCTGGTACCAGGCAGGAGGATTAAGGCAACTTGGAGGCCATCCAAAAAAGAAAAGCAAAGTAACATCAAAAGGAGGCAGGTAATCAAGGGTACTCCTTATGGAAACACCGTTGTGGAGCAGAATGAAGACATTTCATCTCCAAAATTAATGCAGTTGTCTTATAAGTCCCGTATGGAAGGGAGCTCAACACAATAACCCACAATGTGATTCCTATCTTCTGTACAAAGTGTTGGCTGTGTGTGCCATATACGACTTGTGACTTTTTGTGTTTTCATTAATTACATTAGGCCTGATTTTTTTCCCTCAAAGTAACAATCCATAAAAAGCATAAATGCAGGAGAATGGGGCCTCATTTACCCTAGCTGGCCTTGAACTAGGTATTTATGTAAGTATGATCTTCAAACTCCTGATCTTTTTGCCTGGATACTGGGATCACAGGCATGCAGCATCATGCCTAATTTTCTGTTTTATAGGGTACTGAACCTAGGGTTCTGATTATCCTAGATAAGTATTCTACCAATGTTCCTATATCCGCAGTTCACTAAAAATAAATACTTCAAATAATAAACACTTCGTACTCTAAAGCATACTACTAAGGTAATGTAATCATTTAGAGGAAAATAATTTTGTATAAATAAATATAATACCTGGTAATTTTTCTCACGTAAGATTAAAATTCTAGTAATGTTCCAATTTGTATCTGTACATCCCCCAATTTGTGTGTCTGTGTGTGTGTGTCTCTGTGTGTGTCTCTCTGTGTGTGTGGGGAGGAGAGCATGTTCATCACATGTGTGCATATGCCCTGTCCAGAGAGGTCAAAGAGTGCACAGGATCCCTGTACTCAGTTATAATCAGTCATAAGGCACCATGTTGGCATTAGAAAACAAACCAGACTCCTCTGTAAGAGTAATAAGCACTTTTAATCATTGAGCCATCTCCCCAGCCCCATAAATCTGTATTTCTGTGTCTACAAGCAAAACAACTGAAATAAAAACCTAAGGTCTTCTGATAGAAGTCTGTGTGGCTGATTCTGTGCTGTCTGTGTCTGACATAATCTTTGAACTATTTGATTTGTATTACTACTGATAAAATTAATATCATTGGCCAGGGCACAAAACTAGCTACAGCAAATAAACCGAGGTATAACCTTGGCTAGGCAGTCATGAAGAATGCATGACTTATCATTGGTCAGTTTCTCCTGATTCACCCATCCCAAGAACACTTACCCAATTAGAAAACTTTAAGAAAAGACAGATGGGTCTAGAAAGATGGTTTAGAGCTGTGCTTCTCAACTTGGGGGTCAAGACTCCTTAGAAGGTAGAACTACCCATTCAAGGGGGTTACCAAAGACCGTTAGAAAACATATATTTACATTATGATTCATAACACAAGGAAAATTACAGTTTTTGAAGTAGCAATGAAAATAATTTTAAGATTGGGGAGGTGGGGGGTCACCACAAGACAAGAAACTGTATTTAAGGTTCTCAGCATTAGGAAGGTTGAGAATCACTGGCCTAGAGGTTAAGCACTTGCACTGTACTTTCTAAGGATTAGAGTTTGGCTCCCAACACAGATGTCAGGTGGCACACATTTGCCTGTAACTCCAGCTCCATATGACCCAACACCCTCTTCTTGAGCATCCAAACGTACATAGTAGACATTCACACATGGACACATGAAGAACTTGCATAATCTTTAAGAAACAAAGCAGAAATTGCAAGCAACACCATAACACAATTTGGCTACAACTCCCATCTACAGATGCTTCTATATCAATCCTTAACTGGAACTATGACATGCAAAACTGACTAATTGCCTAGATTATCTTCCTCTGATTAATCAAATGATCTAACACTTTAAATATCAGTGTTTCAGCTTATCCATCGTATGTCTCCAGCCCTTAGATATGCCTATAAATCTGATACAACAAAACCTTAAAGCTGCAAAGTGTTTTGTATAGCATGGGTTTTATGCTTAAAATCATGTTAAATAGTCATATTAATGTAGAATACATAGGTAAAACTGTATATTTCTGATAGGATTTATTTACTTTGAGCTACTTAAGAGTCTACAACACTTTCTATTTGTGCTCTGGTTTTATAGTTTCTTATCCAACTGTTTCATTGCCTAGAAGGCTTACTTTTCAGAGTGCTTAGGAGTGCACTGGGGGAGGAAATACAACATAAATAAGGATGTTAGCTATGATTACTGATCAGTATAGTTTCACAGAACAAAGTCATAAGTCGAGGCAAGTTTAAGACAATTGGTGGGCACATCAGGGAGGGTGGGTACAGTGAGATGGGAGAAGCATTTCTATAGGTTCACCATGCTCTCTATGGCATTCCCAGTGTTCGGATTGATAGGAGCTAGTGGTCTTCTTGTGGCTGTTGGAAGCTAGTCATCTGCTAAATAGATTATAAAATGGTTCATCGTCGCACTACACAGAGTTGGGTAAGGAATGGCTATTTCCGAGGACAAGAACTAACCCAAGATAAGGTAATTAGCCTTCGGAACTGCAGCACTCCAGTCTCTCCACAGGATTGGAATCCTAATAAGCTTCTGCAGATATAGCTTTTTTCAAGAGTTTTTCTTCACACAAGGAACAAGAGATTTTCTTGTTTGCAATATCTCCAATAACAGCAGAAAATTATACATCATAGTCATAAGCCCACCTACACTAGTTTCTGTTTGATTGAATGTGGTTATAGATGGGCAGTATAGAATGGCTTCCCTTAGGAAACAAGAAAAGATGCTGTAAAACCTGACAGAAACAAGAAGCAGGGGAGAGAAGGAGAGGTAAGGAGAGAGAGAAAGGAAGACAGGCAGGAGAGAGAAAGGGAAACATTTTTCAAATGCAATATTCTTGCCTTTAAAGTTCTATTCTTTTTTTCTATAGTTTTAGCTTTATTAATTTAACTTCCTCCCTGTATCACTGAAATATGTCTTCTTTGTCTATTTGCAGATGTAATTGCCCTTTCTCTTTATTTCCAGCCTTGACTAACAGCAGGGAAAGAAATAACAATGGGACCCTGGCTGGTGTGAATATTGCCTGACTCCAGGGCCTTTCCACCCTAACAGGAGGTTGGGTCACAGTGACAGCATGGACTAAGGAAGGCAAAACACAGTTAAGGAAGTTATTTACAAGGAAAAAAATCTTATTATGAAAAGGAAAGAGAAGCCAGAAAAAGGAATTAGATTTCCCAATTACAGATTCTCAAGCCAGTTTCTAAAACCTCTTGTCAAACTTATAAATAAAATTGTCTAATGTCTGCTAAGAGTGGCAAATAAGTATGCCAACAGACAGAATAACAATCTTTTACTAAAAAAAAAAAAATCATTTTAGATAACAAGTCTGGGCCATGAAAACAAGTCCTTATCTCTTTGAAACTATAATTACATGGTAGGAGGGCTTCTTCCTCCATCCATCGTTTCCCAACAGGATCATCCTACAAGATGTCTTTGACTTCAGGAAATGTAAGTGTTGTTGGCATACATGCTACCACAAGAGTTTTGCATTACCTCTACTAAGAAGAAATGATGTCCATTAGTTATTCAGACATGTAAATAATTCCAGTTTTAAGCCAAATCATTGCCAATGCAAAAAACACTGCTCTTGATTTAAAGGGAATATGAGAAAGTCCCATCATTTCCGTTCTGAGTCCTGCACCTACAACCTTTTGTCTAGGCAGGTTTAATTCTACTTTGGATGTAGCAGATGCTCACTGGTAGAGAGGGACTAGGATTAGACAGATTTCCTCAGGTAGGGAGAGGGGATTGTGACTAGGTAATAAATGGCAGATGACTTTCCAAGATGCTGGCTTCTTCCTTACTGACCTGAGACAAAAGCCTGACACCTCAAAAAATCCTTATGGAATTTGTCTTTTGACAATAGACCCACTGCTGACCGACCAGTTCAGTGTGTCAAGAAGCTATTCCCATAAGACTTAATTCAAATTAACCAACCCTGAATTTGGGGAGGAAGACACCAGAAACTTTTAAAAATTCCAGTCTGGACTTTTTTGAGAAGAGACTGGGCTTCCCAAGCTCTGTTCTCATTTGTGAAGGGTCTTTTTTCTTTTTTCTTTATGTGCCTTCTGTATAGATGTGTTTCCTCACTCCCAATGAACATATTTCTTCAATTGCTGATTCTTGTTTGCTGTGTTAGAGATTTTTTTTTCACCGCTATTGTCCAGCTGGAGATTTTTCCCCTGCCTTTTAATTCTTTAATAGGCAGAGGAAACAAACCGACTAAAACTCCTAGACAGTAACACCAGAGTTTAAGAAAGTTGGATTCACCATGGACCCCAAGATTATAATGGAGTCTTAGTGCCTTTTATGAGCCATTTTCTGTGGGGGCAAGATTTTTATAAAGTAGGAAAGGCTTTGACAGTGCTAATGCCTTAGATCTAAATGTAAACTCTGTCCATAAAGTTGGAGAGCTGTCCACAGATTAAAAAAACAAAAAACAAAAAACAAAACCAAAAAAACAAAGGAAGAGATATATCTGGGTTATTAAAGTGCCTGTGTGGCAAGATTTGTGTCAAATCTAATTTCCTAAGGCAAAACAAACAAACAAACAAACAAAATAAACTCAACAGAAATCCAAATAATCTGCTAATGAATTTCCAGAAGGTGTTAAGGCTTGATGAGTTCACAGAAGGCATTGTTGATAACACAGTGCAGATGCAGAAACTCAAGACTGTCCCAGGTCTAAACAGAGTACATTTATCTCCCACAGAAGATACGCTAGAGGTGGAAGTGTTTTGCCCAACCACAGCCTCCCCCAGCAGCCAGTGGTGGTGGATGGGAAGACACCAACTGTGCCTACAGCCAACACCGTGCCAACCAAAAACATCTTGCACATAGGAAACCAGCCTGAACATCAGATAAAGCAAGGGAAAGTAAGACTTTATTCCCCCTTGATTCTGGGTGGGACAAAGCAGCTGGATCCAGGCCCCTGGAAGGCTCAGGAACTATTGCAGAAGAACAAGGGTAGCAAGAATGTAAGAGGCCAAGGAATGGGTTGTGTTGTGCAGGACCATCCTTTGAGCCAAACAGTCACCCTTTTCATGAGCTCAGCTCTCTCTGAAAAAAAAAAAAAAAAAAAAAAAAAAAAAAAAAAAAAAAAACTTCACAGCTGGGATTGTTGATGTTAGATGATACCATCAGAGGAGGAGTGAGGAGGCTCATTCACCAAGGATCCCAAGACTCACCTGAGTATCCAATTGTTCTTGCTATTAATTGTATGCAACTCTATCCAGTCGTTAATAGGGATATTTACTGTATGCAACTCTACGCCAAACATTAGAGTAGCAGGGAAGGGGTGGGGACTGAGGGTTGAGGGCTTTGTCTATGTACTCATAGATGGGGAATGAGCATCCTTGCTTCCAGTATGGCTACTTTAAGATCACTCATGATACACACATGACCCCATACACATGCTCTGTAAATAAGCCTAAGAAGCTCACAGTTTCCCCAGGGTAAACTTTGACGGAATTAAACTTCGAATGGGGTTAGACATTGCTTAGTTCCACACAGAGTGAAGTGTCTACATAACACAGGTCTTCTCTTGTCTTTCGTAGAAACTGGATCACTTTACTGTGCTGATATAAGAAACAGATGTGAGAGATACGTTGTCTATCTTCTCTTTAGCATCTCCTGATTATGCTACTAGGGTAAGAAATACATGCTACTAGACTGTAATATTCATGCCCATGGAGAGTAATCCATTTCTGAATGCCACAGACTCTCGTTGACAGTGACTGATGAACTCTAAGTTCATCAGCTGAGTTGAGCAGGTTTACTGACCTTAGGGACTAGATAATAAGAAACAGGTGCTATTTAATCATGTGAGGGCATAAGCAGTATTTTTCATGGAAATAAGAATATTATCTAATGAAAACAATGAACATTATTGAATTGACTCAAGGACCTAAGTGATATTAACACTCCTATTAAATCTAGGATTTAATATATTTTAATATGCCTATTAAATTTGAGAATTAATATTTTTTAAAAATTGTAAAGTAAATCTGCTTCCTAAGTTGTCTCTCTCTCTCTCCTCTCTCTCTCTCTCTCTCTCTCTCACTACACACACACACACACACACACACACACACACACACACACACACACACACCTGTTTCCTGTAACTCACTATGTAGCCCAGGATGGCTGTCATACTTATGAGAAATCTCCTGCTTTAGCTTCCCAAATATTGGAAGTAGAGCTATCATTCCCATCATGCTCAGCCACCTTTAAATCCTTACAAAACAGTAGTGTGTTTTGAACATATCTTGATGGGTCCTATTGTGCATCTCTAATCTCTAAATAGTAGCATTCCTTCCTGGAGGCATGGAATAAGCTCAGGAATTAAAAGGCCCCAGAAGCTTATGAACTCATAAGATACATGTGTCCTACCCAGCAGCTTAAAAACAGTAAAAGTTGCAGAGATAATACTTTCCTGTGGGAAGGTAGGGGCAAGTTGGGTAGTGAGCTTCAGAGATGCAGCTTTCCTTCATTGCTAGTCATGAGGGGTGGGATCTTAGTAACGCAGCTGCCTTTGAATCACCTGTGCTTCTCATTAAACTTACCAGTTCACTAAATTAGACTTGAATGGAATCACTTATTTGACCTGTCATCTCTTTGTTGTCTGGGTTAATATTTATCTATTCATATCTAAGTATCAGGGGATCTCAAAATAATGTGGTTTGTATTGGCTGAGCAGAAATATCCAGAGGCTTACAACTGGTCCAAGTGTAGACAAGAAATGGCAATAGAGTACTTGGGTCTAAATGAGACATCTCATCCACCCCCTGTCCCATTCAGGGACCCACTGAGGTTCAGGAGACATTGTAGAGAAGAAGGAGAGCAAGTTGAAATAAATTAAGAGCCAGAGGTTGAGGAGAGGTTCTAGGGAACACTGTCTTCTTCTATATGTGATAAGCCCACGTACTCATGCATTCACAGCAACTATGATTACCTGTACAAGGCTGAGTCTGTCAACATTATGGAAGAGATTAGGGCTCAAGAAACTTTGCCCATCCTTGTGAGACTATTTACAATTAATAATAACCAAGGAAGATAGTGGCATTTATTTCAGCGGTGTAGGTATTATCAGCTGTCAATGCTCTAATAAGCAGTCTTTCACCTACCATGCATGTTCATCTCTCTCTCTCTCTCTCTCTCTCTCTCTTCTACTCTCTATCTCTCTCTCTCTCTCTCCACACACCACCACACACACACACACCACCACACACGTAGGAAGAGGACATGCTGGGGAAAAGAAACATTCCAGAAAAGAAGGGAGAGGGATAATAGTGTAAAAGGGAGCAAAAAGAACCGAAGTTCATACATAAATGTACAAAACCATCAATGAAAAAAATTACATTTTAAAAATATATAACTTAATGTTTTGTCTATTATTTAACTAAATTTAATCAGAAAATATAATATCTCTCCTTTCAGCTTCCTGTAAGACACAACAAGAGTTTCATAAAAATCTTGAGTAAGGATTTGGAACTGTTGCCTAAAACCATAGGGTGGGCATGATGGTGGTCTCATAGAAGTTGCAGATCTCTCATCCAGAATCTAGGATTATGTAAAAGCCATAAGAAAAAGTACAAAGAAAAGGAGGTTGCAGATGGAATTGTTTGCTAATCAACATTAAAATAGAGACACAGTATTGAATCTGCCAGGTGTTTGCAATAGACATAGATACCTTAACACCTGAGGCTGAAGGCAGAAGAGAAGGCAACTATCAATGATAGTTGGCCCCAGGCACATGGTTACTCAAATTAAAAACTTGATTTCCTCTTGTGTCTTGATAATTGTTGTGGCCATATATCCAAGTTTGTTAATGGAAATGATTTAATAGAATGAGATCTAGAAGCAAAACCAGAAACAGTCACAAACAATTTGAAAGTATTATTTGAAAAAAATTAAATCTTGATTGGCTGTTGCTAAGAAGTAGCTAGGGAGTAACTCTGGGGTATGGGTCAAGGACAAGCATAGGGTCCTTTTTGGTACTTGGGTACAGCTTGGGTTCAGCTGCACGTCAAGTTCTCAGGCTCTTTTAAGATGGAGGCTGGTCCCAAGATGGAGTAGATTTAGCTTCTCCCAATAACTATTGATGAAAAGCGAGGCCATGAGTTTGAAGGAGAGTGGGGAAAGGTATCTGGAAGAGTTTCAAGTGGAGAAAGAAGGGGAAAATGTAATTAGAATACAATCTCAAAAATAAAAACTTAGGGGGGGAAAGGGGGGTTTCTTTCAGCTTCCACTTCTAGGTGAGAGTCCATCACTGAGGGGAGGTTGAAGCACAAATTGAAGATAGGGACCTGGAACACATGCCATGAGGAAGGATATCTACACTCACATTCAATGACTCAGGTTCAGGAAGCTTTCTTATCCAGTTAAGGCCCAACTTCCTAGGGATGATACCTCCCACAGTAGTCTGGACCCGCCCACAACGAACATCAATCAGCATGGAAGTAGTTACAGAACATTAATTGACCATCGCCTTTCTATTCTTGCAGAAAATGTTTGAGGCCACCGCTCTCAAGGGACAACTGGGCCAGGACCAAGGAGAAGGAAACATTAAAATCAACACAAAGAAGCTAGCTGGAAGAGAAAGACTATAAATCCTTCCCCACTTCAACTGCATATAACAAACAGAACCTGCTCAAGAAGAGCCAGCAGCATACAAATGTGTGTGAGGGAGGCAGCTGTTATATAAATGCCCCATAAAATGAAATGAGGCTTGTGGCAAACAGCTTTGGAGCAGATGTCTTTTCCCTACTCACCAGCTAGCTCCCATCACTGCAAGCACTTCCCTGTCTTGATAGACTCTTTCTTTTTCTATTTCTAGCCATGTGTCCCTGGTGCAATTCATTGTCCCAGAACAAGAGAGCCTAGCATCTTCGGCAGAGGCTGAGGGACTCAGATCTGCACCTGTAGGAGAGGAACATAAAAATATCTAGATGATATCCTTAAAGAGCAGGGGGCCCTTGGTGGCCCACTTTGTTCTACTTACTTGAAGCAGATTTCGTAAGTGTGTCTGCTTGAGAATTTAGGCTTGAGGCCATACAACCTAGGAAATCTATAGACTACCCAAAAATAGCCTTCAATTTTTAAAATTCAGACCACAAAGTGAGAGAAAAGTGATCTTTTGATTTTAAACTTTTTATGGATTCTTTGAGAGTTTCATAACATGTACCCCAGTCCCATTCATCTTCCTATCCCATCATATCCACCCTTTACCCTTGTACCTTCCCCCTACAAGTAACACACACACTCTCACGCACATACATAATACAAAACAAACAAACAAAACATAAAGCATAAAAACCATCTCATCATGGAAGCTGTAGCATGTCACAGGTGTCCCACAGGATATCCCTCTGTCCATTCATCTTCACTGCAAATGTTATTGCAAGGAGTCATTGATCTGGTTTGAGATCTCTGGCTTCTGTGACATCATCAATATTGGATTATCACTGTGCCTCCTCCTGGCTATCCTGTTTTGCCCTGTGTCATAGATCCTGCAGCTTTGGGCCAGCAGAACTGGCCCTTTCATTTGTCAGATGATATAGATTTGGGGTGGGCCAATCAGAGCCCTGCATCTGGACCTCAGTAGTAGCAGAGCTGGACAGCAGATTAGCTCCCCCTTATCTGTACCAACAAAGCAAGCTCTCCAACACTTCTCTGGCTAGGCCACTCTGCTGCCATTGGCAGGAGGCAGGGTCAACTCTCCTTCTCTCATGCCCTCTGGACCAGCTCACCTGAACCCATGCCTCCAGGCCAGCTCCACTCTGCTGCCCAGGCAAGATGTGGGGCCCCAAAAGTTATCTTTTATCATGTTTTAGTCTCTATCATCTTGAATTTGTTCCACATGCAAACACCAACTCAGGATTTTTAGGCTATGACCACTAAATACTATTAAACCTAATTAGATTTGATAACCTAATTAACCTAATTAATTAGATTTGATAACTAGATATATATATCAGGTCTTGAATCTTTTGTCTTCATCAGTTAGCAAAGATGGAACCTATAGGAAAAACAAGGACATATTTATACAATTATATTCCAATAAATACCAATAGACTAAGTGGATGTTGAAGCTTCTAAATGTTGTCACACAAGGTGAGATTTGCAGCCATACTCTCAACATCATTTTTTTAAAAAAATTTTGCTGTCATCACAGGAATCCTCAAAGGCAAAATAAAGTTAATTATCCTAATTATCTTTTGCAGAAGGTGTCTGCAAAAGAAGCACATTTACAGACCAAAGTTATAGCCAGTCTGTAGCCTTACTTTATAGCTACTTTATTGGGTTCTTATGTCTACCATTCTTTTCCTTCCCAATCCCTTCCAACTTGCCAAGACTAGGTAGGTGAGAAAGAAGCTTAGAGGGGAAAGGGGGCAGAGATGTCTTTAGGGGACTTCCTACTGATTAGGGGTGTCAAGTTCTTAGAGGTAAGTTCAATCTTCCTCATCAGGATATCTCCAACAAGCAACCAGCAATCCAGTAAAGGGCAAAATAGCAGGAGGGATCAGAAGGAGGGGGAGTAGAAGGGAGCAGCAGCAGGGGAGCAGGAGGAAGAGCAAGGGGAACAGGGGGAGATGGAAGGGAATAGGAGGGAAGCAGTAGAAGGAACAGGGGAGCAGGGGGAGCAGGAGGGGGAAGGAGGAACAGGAGGGAGAGCCGCAGGGGGAGCAGCAAGGAGCAGCAGGGGTACTTGGAGGAGAATAGGAAGAGGAGCACTAGGGGGAGCAGCCGCTGCCAGAACCTTCAAGACTTGGCATTTTTATAGCCTTTCTCAAGATTCCCCAGAATTCCAAATGTAATGAGCTTCAGTTCGCAGAATCTCACCCCAGTCAGAGCCTGAGACAAATCATAGTAAGATGCTCTGGACAATCTGAAGCAGCCCCATATCCCACACTTGGGATTAAAACAAAAACATATTCACGCAACATAACTGAGTTTTACAAGTAACCAACATTCTCACTACACCAGTGTTTTATGTAACGTTCTAAGTCTTTTTGGGTAAATATGATTCATTACATTAAATTAAAAAGGGAAAGACACTATCACCCAGAATTAGTGACAATTAATAATATATAGTGGTTAGAATTAGTGACAGTATAAAGTGAGTTTTCTCGGTAGGTAGCACAGTGGATATGAATGCTCATGATGCACTATGAAAACGTAAACAGAAGCAAAACTGGTTTTGAGGCAGTTGAGCACTTTCAGCTAGAAAGATGGTGCTTTCCTGATGTCACCTGAAATTGGAGAAATACAGAAGTAATATCAAGGAAGTACAGTTAAAGACATCACATGGTGATAGATCTCTGCACTAATGCTCACTGCTGATAAACATTGCGAGAGAAGTAGAAGAGAACATTGCACAGGAATCCATAAAGATAGAACTGGGACGCCATAGAGGCTGATTTAATGAAACAGGGGCTAATGTCCCATATGAGGAGTACTGTAGAGACACTGCATTGAGATAGAAACAGAACTATCTAAGTCAAATATGGGTGGGCCAAGTGATCAGCAGAAGTTGGGTAGTCATAAAAAAAAAGTCATTTTTTATTATTGATGAAATAAACCAAAGGAATTAGAAAAGAACTGGAATTTTAAAAGATCAAGGAAACCTAGGGTGTAAGGCAACTGAGATGTCAAAATGCAAAATGTATTATGATAACATGAAAAAGAATGAAGATCAGACCAGAAGAACCCCCGTCAGTATTTCAGAAGCTTAAATGAAAGATAAAAGTCAGAACATTTTGGTTCTTGTTTGAGACCTTCTAATCAGCAAGCAAATAAATCACAAATCCTCCATTCTGTCTGTGGGAAATTTGTGAGAAAAGGAGACATCTAGAGGAAATGCTCTAAATGACTTTGTTTTGGATGTCCACATTAAGATGGCAGTGTTCATTTTGTGACAACAATATAGAAATCAGATTATATTAAAAATTAAAAAGGGAATGTGGAGAAGGTTGCTGTCACTGCATTGTTTTACTGTCTAGAAATACATGGTAGAGATGATGTCGTTCGAAAGACCTGGTCACTTTTAAACATACCAGAAATACTCTAACTTCCAAATATCTGTTATTGGTACATGCTACATGAGAAACATTTATGCTACAATTATCACATCACTTGATTTCTTATCCATTCTTTATATAGATATGTCTTCTCCATGAGCCCTTAGAAACTGATTATGTCCATGTTATTTCTTTATTAGAGTAAATACCTTTCCATGCTAGAATGTAAATTCCAGTTGAAAATAATTAAAGATATTAATCCCATGTAAGTAAACACCCAGAGGTAGAAATGACCAAGAGAGGTAACTCCATCTTGAGAAGCTAACACCCACATGTGAGTGTGCATAACTGGTTCACCTTTAGTGTTCTCACCCTTGCCGCCTCTCCATCCCCATCTCTCCTTCATTCTTCTTGTCTATGTTGAACTCTATTTAAACATTTTTAAATAAACTGTACTTTAATTTTAATTCATCCAGATTTCTTTCCCTGTGTTGTAAAACGTAAGGTTCACCTGAGTAGAGGTCATTTCTTTCTGTTCTTTCACCTTCTTCAATCTCCTCCCAGGGCCTTATGGCTCCCTCTCTCAAACTTCTGGACTCCTCTTCTTTAATTGTTATATATAGACACAACCTGCTGAAACTACAGTGTAGATGGTTCAGAAATTGCTGTTTGGCACTGGATAAAATAACTGGAAATTTCCTTCATGGGGAATACCACTTTCTCCTCTCTCAGTAGTCTTTACTTGACTATAGTGTGTTGTCTAGGGGTGATACCCTATAAGATTTCTGCCTTCCATGCTAACGTGTCTTTTAGCGTTGTCCTTGACTGGTCTTGTTGAGGCAGGTACATTGTTGAGGCATTGTAGAAGAAACTTCCCTGTCATTTCTAGGAGACACATCTCACAGCAGATTTTTGTGCTCTCCTGGATCTAAAGGTTTTTATCCCCCCTTCCAAAACTGTTTCCTGATCAGTAGGTATAGTAGAATTATCAGGTGGGTTCCTACAGGTCTTTTGCTCCCAAATAAGTTCAAGGTGCTTTTACATCCTCTTTATCCCATTCTAGATCCCGAATAATAGAGAAAAGCCCTATTATTTTTATTAACAAGCTGTAAGCCTAAGCTTGGCAGGTTCTGAACTATGTTAACCCTTTAAACTATTTACTTCCTAGCCACAGGCCCTGTGTTACCTGCAGTTTGAGTCTCACCCTGGCTTGTTTTGTTCCATGTGTGTCTTCGAGGTGAATTTGGTGACCTTCTCCTCATGATTCCTCCTGGACCTTCTGCCTCATGGCTACCTCTCCTGTATGTTCCTTGTGGTCCTAGTCTTCTCCTAACTTTCTCTCTCTCTCTCTCTCTCTCTCTCTCTCTCTCTCTCTCTCTCTCTCTCTCTCTCTCTCTGGTCTCCCTGGGTACTCCCATCCACCCACCCCAACTCAAATTAGAGTCCTATTCTCTTCTGCCCAGCTAATTGGCTCATCAACTCTTTATTGACCAACCAGAAAGTGATGGAGAATAATGTTTACAAAACATTGAGACAGGTGATGCTTTATAAAAATAACAACACCAAAGTCCAACCTGTACTCAACTCTTTGCCAGGATAGAAATCAGCATTTGAATAATACAAAGACAACCTTTACACTATGCACAAAATGATTATCATATTATGCAGGTGTTGTACCATAAATAACCCACTGGGGATAGGTGCCCCGAGATACTTGTCCTCTGTATTTTGGACAAAGTGTCTTTTTTTGGTTGTTTTTTTTTGGGGGGGGGTATTGTTTGTTTGTTTTGTTTTTCTGTAATTGTCTGTCTATTGCAAAGAAAAGATTACTCAGTGAGGATTGGAATCTACACTTATCTGTAGGTATAAGAATAAATATTTAGAATGTAGTTGGGAATTGTGTTGGTTTAGTAATGTGAGGGTAGTGTGTTCTCCACTAAGATCCATGACCTCACTAGTCACAGGTAATTGGCTAGGTTTCCAGTATCCAGCATCATTTCCCTCCTGCCAAATTGGGTTTTAAGTCCAATTTGATAGCTTTTGGTTACCACCAAGATATGAATACCATTTTTGCCCTTTAGGGATATCTTGCCATTCTGTTTTTGTGTTGTTTGATTTCGTTTGTTTGTTTTCTATCTAATAAAAACCCCAGAACCAGGCAGGAGAAACTCCCTTTCAGATTGTTGGTTAGGGGAATTCAAGAGAATTCCAAAACAATTACAGGTTATTGTCGTTGCCTTTGGTTGCCTCCCAGATGTCCATATTGTTGATGACATCATGAATTTCATACACAGGACTAAAAGGATCTGAGCTAGATCTGGTCTGAAAGCTTCCTCACTGAAGACTAGCTTATATAACTGGAAAGTGCCATGCAAGCAACCAAGGAAGAGAAGCAACCAAAGGTCTTATGTAGTTGTAAAGCCTAAGTACAACAACAATCCTTTTGTTCTCACTTAGGATCTTTCAAGGATCTCTTGATTAACCTCTTTGGTAAAATGTACACTTTCTACTTTCTTTCTACTAAGAGTCATAGCTTTCTTTATAAGTACAAATTGTGTGCGTGTGTGTGTGTGTGTGTGTGTGTGTGTGTACACACCTGCATATTATTTGTGCCTATAGAAGTCAAAAGATAGCATTGGATCCCCTGGAGCTATGGGCAGTTGTGAGCTGTCCAATATAGATGTTGGGATCTAAATATGGGTCCACGAAAGAAGCAGTGAGTGTTCTTAACTGCTGATACAACTATTCAGCCCAATGAATTAATAAATAAGGATTGCTTAGTATCATCGAAGAATCAAAGATCTAAAGTCCTACATAAATTACAACAACAACAATTTAAAAACTGTGATAAGTTTAAATGAAACATGCAAAGTCTTAGGGGGAGGGTTGGTGGTAGTATTTTGTGCATCTTATGTACGGCTTTATGAGTGTGTTTTGTCTTTGTGCTTGTCAGCTTTTATAAACTTGAGGCAAACTTGAGTCATCTGGGAAGGGAGGACCACATTTGAGGAATTGATTCCACCAGATCAGCTTGTAGGCATGCTTATGGATGTTTTCTTGATTAATGCTTGATGTAGAAGGCCCAGACCAATGTGAATACTGCTACTCATGGACAGGTTGTCCTGAGTTGTATAAGAAAGCAGGTTGACCAAGCCATGGGGAGCAAACCATTAAGCACCGTTCTACAGTGCCCACTGTTCTTGCCCTGAGCCCCTATCCTGGCTTCTTTGGATGATGGACTGTAACTTATAACCCCAACAACCTCCTGTCTCTCCACATTGCTTTTAGTCGTGTGGTGTTTATCACAGCAACATGAAACAAGCTAGATTCATCTTTATGACTGCTTATCTTTATATACTACTTTCATGATATTGAATTGTTAAAAATAATAGAAGGGATTTAAACAGGTCTTAAGACAATTATTTGAGGTGCTACAAAGGGATGTTTGTTTATTGAAGAGGAAATAAAGTCATGCTATAGTAACTTTCAAAATGTGGTACAAAATAGGATACACAATGTTGTTAACTTTTATAATGTTTATTTACTGTTTGTGAATGTTTCTCTCTTTCTCTATATATCTCTGTGAGTGAGTGTGTGTGTGTGTGTGTGTGTGTGCACTCTTGCTAAGGTGAGCATGTTGGGGTCAGAGGAAAACTTTCAGGAGCCCATTCTCTCCTTCCACTAAATGGATCCTGAGGATCAAGCTCAGGTCATCTGAGTCTCAGCATCCCTTTTCCGTCCTTTAAAATCAATTGTCAAAACTAGAGAGAAATTATTTTTCAAATTGTTCTGTTATTTTTTTCCAATAGGTGTTTATCCTTCAGAAATGATGTGAATAGAATAGAAAAGAAAAAGAACACACATCTCGTAAAGGCTCCAAATTATGGAAATAGAAAGGGACTAACAGGCTTTACAGACTTTTACGTAAATAGTGGTTTTAATAAGCATTTTCCATCGGTAACCAAATCTGCCTTTCCTCAAAAAACATCTCTTGAACCTTGAGTTATAAAGAGGAAATGTTTATGTTTATTCTGAGGAAAGGCAATGACAAATAATGATTTTCCCCTCAAAGTCTCTCTAAAACTGTGGCATGTTACATTTTTATTTAACTGTAAATATTAAAACTAGTCAACAGCAAGTTAATCTTTCTCCTATCAGAAGAATTGTTTGTTTGTTTTTGTTTGTTTGTTTCTTTTTACTTTTTTGGATAGACTTGCTACATATTACCTTGAAAATTCAGTTTATTGCCAAACAATATAGGGTTTGTGCCATATTCTGCACAGCTTGGTCTAGGAAACTGGGGCTCTATGGGAAGGAAGAAATGACAGATACTAAAGAAACCAGAAATACACGTACAGAAAATCTGGAGCCAACTGGGCTGTAATCACTCTGATGGAGAGCGAACCAGAAATTCAGTGCTTTTATTACATATAGCACATGGAAGAGGGTATAGCTGGTCTCAGTGGTATGTCTCTGTAGGGGAGCTATAAACCTCCAGGGAAAGGGAGCTGTGGTTTCTGTACACACTGTCAACATTTGTACTTAGAACAGGGAAGGCCTTGCCATTACCCCAAGTTACATCTGGGGAATACTTGTCACCTGAGACATTAGGGTCTTTGACATAGTCATGTTCCCATCAAACAATGCCTATTCACTCAAGACTTTATTCACTTCCCACATTTTGGACTGATCCAGTGATTAGCATCCAAACCAGCCAATTAATTCTATTCACCTAGACTCTGAGTATATTACTGACCGGTGTGTCACCCATTTCCTTCATGGCTCATGAGAAGTAAAACAGACTTCTAAAGTCCTCATCCTTAACCTGTTTTGGGATGAAAAGATTATCAGTGTCACTGAACCAATTTAAAGATCAAAGAGGAAGGAGCATTCAAAAGCATGTATATTTTTCTTGCAGTTTAACTGTTATTATTATTGAATAAGAAAACATGAACAAGGAGAAGAGGTGCAGAATTTCATCTTTAATGGCTGTCAGAATAATTTTAGAATCAGAAAGGGCAAAGCAAAAGAGAGATCTGACAAGAGCTTACTGTAGGTTGGGATGAAATAAGAAAGAACAGGATGTAATAAGAAGAAACAGTGATAATGTGCTCAAGTGTTCCAGACTGGTTAATTTTACAATAGACTAGTGATCCAGTAGCTCTATAACATGTAGTGACACACATCCAAAGAAATAAGCACATTAGTATAACCTTGGTAAGTGACAAATGCTCCGGTTTCCTATGTCAATAAACTAATTAGTGGGAATGAGATTTCATGTCAGTCTTTAGAAACTTTCTAGAATTAATTATTAAATAAATTGCTTATTTATTAGGAAAAGAACAATAAGGGCTGTCAAGATGGCCCAGTTGCCATCTCTTGGCCAATTGCTTTTCTTAAGAGAGTCCATATTATATCAAAGTGACAAATGTAATGAATGAAAGGGACAGGAGTGGATGTCCTTGTCTTGATATTAAAGGAAAGTTATTCATCATTCACAGGAAAATATGATTTTAGATATGGTCTTCTCACATATGGCCTTTATTATACTGGGCTAATCCTGCAACTAATTGGTTGACAGTTCTTTTTTCCATGAGTTTTTAAACTTTCTCAAATTCCTGTCTGTATCTATTGCTATAAGTATGTAATTGTCAGGGGCTTGCTTTTGAATGTTGTGTCATATCTATGTACATATAGACTTAACATATTTATCAGGAATAAATGATCAGAGTCTACTAGAGTTAACCTGTATTTTCTAAAGCTTGGTGTACAGCTCCTAGCCTGGAACACAAGGCCACACAAACTAGCAAGGTACATGAACAAAATCGATGCTCATGAGTCTGGCTGTATGTCAGCCTTGACTCTGAACCTACTAAGATTGGCCTGATGCTAGGGTATTCATGGAAACTTGAGCATCGGGGACTTTGGAACTGGGATGGGCTTCCATGCAAGGCTGTGCATGCTAACTTTGTGCAGTGCTGGCCTTAAAGACTATGTCTGTGGGTTGTAGCCTTGAACAATTCCCTTCAGAGAAACTGAACCTTACATTGAACCTACAAGGCTAATCAGGTGTTGAATGGTATGGAGAGGTAGGTATACAACAGATTATATTGGTTATAGCCATTTATTGATGCCTCTGTAAGGGTCTTAATTCCTTGTGACTGTTTAGTAAAATCCTTTGTAATATATTACATACCCTATCTTCCAACTGAAAGGCTAACAATGCCTACAATACAATACAGTGTAGATTTCCTCACTTTAACCTACCTACCAGGTCTTTCTACCATGATTTTCTTTCCTGTGTTACCATATGTGAACTTAAACATCTAAAAAGAAGCTGCATTAGGCTGTGAATGAAAATCACTGAAAGAAATCTGTTTCAGCGAGACTGGCTGGCTGGTTGGAATTTCTGTATTATGGAAAGACTGGAATGTTGCCAGTCCAGGGGCCTCATTAAAATTGTTATCTAAATTTTCTAATAATAACAATGTTAAGATTAAATTATGTTGTAAATGGATGTTTCAAAATTAATATGGCCATAACTAAGTTAAAATTAATATAAAGGTTATAAAAATTTTTAAAGGTTAATTCGATAACATGAGATAAAATTAGTGATTGATTTTTCTACAACACTATTCTATTAAGTATTGATTAGTTCTTAGTGTTCTTTTACTACATGAACATTTAAAACCTGTGATTAAATGTCTTTTCCCATTGGGCAAATACTTTGCTTTTTAAATAGTCAATCATTACCTTAATTATATTTTTAAAATGTTCTGTTTAGAGAGTGCTGACTACTAGAATATTCTACTAATTACATAGTTGTTGTAAACCTTGTTCTAATGAATAAATGTTAAAATCTCTTTATAAAATTTTCTCTTTTAGACCAACAAATAATATTAGATCAAAAATAATATTTTAAAAGTCTTTCAATTATAATTCAAAAATTAGAATCTCCTTTAAATGATGAAACCCAAATCATTTTATATAAAGAAATAACTTTATACTTGATTTGTCAGGTTTAGAGTAACAGAACATACAGAATGAGTCTCTATATATAGAAAGGGGATTTATTAGAATGACTTACAGAGCTGCCTGCTAGTCATGCAAAGAGCTCCTGGATGAAGCTTTCTTAAATAATCACCTAGGCATGGGCGAACGTTTTGGTGTTGCACTTGCTTTTGGATTATCCCTGCTTCTATAAGCAACCCCTCACCCATACTCCTGTGACCCATACTCATATAAACTCATCAGTTTGCCAAGTTAAAAGTTTATGGAATTATTAGCTTAGTCTATTATTAGATCTAGAGTGAATGAATATACATCTGTTTATGTCTCCCCAGAAAAGTTAACACAATACCTTTGGTACCCAAACAGGCTGTTAACAGAACCAAAGATGTGTTTTGGAGGAGTGCTCTAATGGTCCCTGCAGTGGGTGCTGAGACATGAACCTCAACCTGATCCATGTAGGGGGTGGAAGAGACCTAGCAGAGAAATACCGATCTACTACTTTTGACAATGTGGTCTGGAAGGGTGGACCTCCTTGCTCTAGTTGCTTGCTTGCTCTCTGAGATGTTTGATACATAGAACATGCTACTACAGCTAACTTACTATTGAGAGTGGAACATCCTTGAGGGGATCCTGAGGTGTCTGTCTTCTGTGTGGTATAGATTAGCATACCTACCTGATGTGTGGGTTCTGACACATGAACGTAAGGATACCTTGGAAATGGTTAAAGGTTTGGAGTATACATTACAGTCCTTAAGGATAGAATGCTTGTGACAAGACTGTAAACTTTCATGGCAGATGTGTGCTAATGCTGTTATAGGCTAATGCTATATATAAGATGTCTAACCAAGGCCAAGATGGCAACTCAAAGGTAACTTCCTTCTCAATGAGAAAAATCACAATGGGAAAAGTGTATGTGTCTGGCGTGCTTCACTTTAGGTCTGAGTTGGCCCATTAATTGGAAAAGAGAGAGGATTATAAAGAGATGGAAATGCTAGCATGCTAACCATTGCTTTTTATGGCCATGGGACCAAAGGAGAAAATGAATAAAAGTTAGATTTTTACTAAAAAGTCATGTATCAAAACCTTGGAACCTCTGGGAGGAATCCAACAGGAAGAAATCTGAGTTAAAGTCCACAGTTCAGTATGCAGATGGGGCCTTTGGTAATGGCCCAGTACAAGAGACTGATATTCAGAGACTATTCAGCATCAAAATTGATTAAATGATGAAAGACCTTTAAACAAGCTGTGGAAATTATCACAGCCTTGCTTGTGAGACCATGGATGGTGGGAACAATTATTCTGTGGGCTGTGATAGATGATAAACAGGAACAAAACTTCTGATCTGTTTGAAAGACAAAGGTTGCATAACCCAAGGAGAGAAATCAGTCTATGGTGGAACACAATGGCTTATATGAACCACTGGGGACACTTGGTTATCACCAGATGAAGTTCTCATGAATATCAGGGATTGGAAGAAAACTGAGGATGAGAAAGCATTACTGAGAAGACTGGTATAAAAGAGGTGGTACCTGATGCCCAGCTTACCAGCCCGGCTAGAACTTGCTCACGTAGGAGTTAAGAAAGAGACTGACTCCATCATGTCCACGAGATTGGGGTGAAGCTTTAGTAGTTCTGTTGAGTTCTACAGTAGTTGATGACATTTACAAGGTAAGAAAGGTTTTGATGTACTCAAATAACCTATACCAGTTTGTTACATGGTCTCCCACAGAGAATGAATAAAGGGTTCTTTTGAGGTAGTGAAATTATGTATTATTAAAGAAACTCACCCATAAGAACACAGAATAAAATATTCTCATACTGTTGGAGAAGAAAAATAATTTCTTGTCCAGCATCAGGAGATGCTGGAAAATCCTAGCATTGATTCTGTAGCCAGACTGCCTCAGGTCAGTTCTCAGTTCTTGTAGTCATTTCCAATATGATTTTTTTGGCAAGGATTTAGTTCCTTCACAACCCAATGTACTCATCTGTAAAAAGTATGCAATAATACAGTTCCCCAGATGCCAAGCAAAGCTATAAAATTTAAAGGTTTTCAAACCGAAACTTCCTTTTATGTTTAAATTAGAATCATTTGAGGACCAGATCTAAAATTGATGTAGTTTACCTACAGCCGTGCTTTCTCATGTGGTGTGAACATTGGTCAGTCTCTTTATAAACTACTAGTATATGATTACTAAGTGCTGTATTACCCTACATAAGATACTGAGAATCCAGACAATGAATTCCTACTACGACATAATTGTATTATCTTTCTCAGGTCTGAACAATTATAATTTTTGATAGAAATATAATTTCTGAAAGAGAACTGTAAAACCTCACACTAATAATATGAAATGAATTCATGAATAGATTAAGCATAACAATAGCTCTTACAGAGTAAGTTCAGGATATATTTCAGAGTCATCATAAGGATTATTTGATTCCCTGAGTCACTTACACTCAGGGAATCAAAGAACAGGGGGAAGGGACACTATTCCTCTAACAGAGAGAAAACCATTATGGACATTGGCATTTTCAAACTTTTGCAATGGGAAGCATTCAGCGTTGCTCTTGTAAAGGGTTCAACTCACTATAGATATGATCTATGGTTATAAAGTTTTACTTGAACAAAGTTAAAATTGTTTTCATGGGAAAAATCTCCCATCTTCTGTAGATGGATCAAATAAAATATTGAGAGCATATACTCTGAATGGATTTTCAGTTCTGATTAAAAAAAAATGATGTGATAAAATCGAGTGCATTTCCGTGAAACATTTTGCTGGATTCTTTATGGTTCTAGGAATTTTTCTTTTAGAGATGATTTTTTTATGTGTAATGAGAGTGTAATAACTTTTAAGAATATAATTTTTTATTCTGCCTGTAACTAAGAACTTGGCAGTTAAATTGAGAATAATGGTGTCTTTCTCTTGTGCAGCTCTATACACCATCCATTTCCCAAGGTCCATGAACTCATGGACTCAAACCCCATTTTCAAGAAATCCTTCATATTTTAAGCTATTTCATGGGAAGAACAATATTGTTTCTCAAGTGTTAGAAGTGAATTCTAAAAGCAATAGCCACCCGGAAGATGGGACTGTAGAGCTCAGAGGCCCAGATGTTCCACATCAGATGTAAACACTACGATGTAAACATATTGAAGAAAAATAAAAATTGCCTATTTCTTTTCTTCATTCTCAGTTATCTGTAAGTTGATGGATAATCAATATCAGAATTTGATAAAGATCTCTTGCTTTCAGTTCTCCATGCTAAATTACAGTAAAAACTAATCTACATTTTGTCTGGATACTGAGATACTGTGGAAGTTGGGACCAAAACTTGGAGTAATTAATTTGTATAGTTTAGGGCTGTCCTAGATTCAGGATGTGCAATGGTCACTGTTGGTCAATTTTAGTTTGGTTAATTGTAAGTATAAAAGACTAATTAGGAAGACTTGAAAAGATTTCAACTTGGTGTCAAGGGACTAATAGTTTATGGAAAGATTAGCACAGATTTTTAAATAGTCAATTACATTATACTAGGATAATAGAAAAGACTGTTTGGGTTCATGACAAGAAATGATAAATTACCACTCATCATAGGCCAGAGGGAATGAAATAGATAGATGATTTTGGAACTTTAGATGGTAGAGTCTAGCTAAAGAAAGAAGTCACTGAGCATTGTGTCAGGTGCCAAATATGACCTGGTAGTAAAGACTTGGAATGGAGAAGCTGTGGACAAGGTAACTGGAAGCAGATATTAGCTGATGTTGGTTGGACAGTACATTTTCAATTCTTTTGTTTGACTTCACAGCCTACTATGTAATAATCTAATTCTGTATACAGCTTGGCTATTGTTCATTTGTATAGTCAGTATCTCCTCCACAAGAATAATATTAAATGTTTGAAGATGCAAATGGGTTTTTTTAAATCCTTCAGGTCCATTATAATAGACTATAGTCATCTCTGGTTTATTACATAAGCATTGAACAACAAGTTATAACCAACAGTTATACATGAGAGGAAATATGAGAACATTATAGTAATACTTCCTATGCATAAGAGTATATGAGCCTAAGATGTACAGATCATAACAACACGTGACTTCTTTTTAACTGTCTGTGAAGAATTCTCTCCAGTGTTCAGTCTGTTGCTTTTTGTTTGGCTCCTACCTCATACTTCTATTTGCTATTATCCTTCCTCTGAGTTTAAGACAATTACTTTTTCTTAGTCAAGATTTTCTATCCAACTTTGGTGTTATTTCCTACTGAAAACTCTTTACCTTGTATTTAAAATAAATTTCTAAAAAGCCTTTATTTAAAAGACCAGGGGGAAACTCATTTACCTGGGATCCACGATGCATGCAAATAATAGTCAATAGTAAGTCAGTTGGAATGTAATCAGTGATTCCACTTTGTCCTGGATAAGTGTGTGCACTTGAACTGCAGAACAGTCAAGTTCTGAGTTCTGTGAGTCTCACTTTCTTGAAACAATTCTAATTCCCAGAATCATCCCTTGGCTTCCTTCTTCTATATCGTCCCATTTCCCTTTCATAAAGATATCGCCCAGTCTTTTTCTTACCCTCTGTCCTTCCTGGCTTCCAAGCTCATTTTCAGACTTCTGTGCTGGCTAGCTTTTATGTCAACTTAACATGGCTAGAGTCATTTTGGAAGTGGGAACATCAAATGAGAGAAATGCTCCAAGAGATTGGCTTGTGGGCCAAGCTGTGGTGCGTTTCCTGGATTGATGATTGTTGTGGTTGGGTGCATTCCATAGGGAGTGGTGACATCCCTGAAGGGGTGGTCCTGGATGGCATGAAAAAGCAGGCTAAGTAAGTCATGAGGACCAAGCAGCACTTAACCATGGCTTTTACATCAGTTCCTCTCTCCAGGTTCCCACCCCAAGCCCCTGCCCTGGCTTCCCTCAGTGATGCATTTGAAAACTGAAAACTGAAATAAACCATTCAATCCCCCAGTTGCTTTGGGCCAGGGTATTTTATCACAACAATAGAAATCCTAAGGCATTTCTTTGTGTAACCCATCCTAGGCACATTCACATGTATTCACATGGCTTCAGAATAATAGTAGTTGTTTTCCTACACAGCCTATCCAGCAGGTCTTAAACCTAACCAGAAACGTGCCTGTCATGATTGCACTACCTGGCTTATCTTGCTTGGAAGTTCAATGATATGAGATATTTACTCCTTTTATTTTTCTTGAAATAAGATGTAATGATCCTGAGACTGCTTCCTCTCATACTGCGTGCTCTGACACCTCCTCTCCTCCTGATAATCCCTTTTATTAGTCATTTGTTAAATGATCCCCATTTGACCTGGTATAATTGGCTTCTTGCAATTCCTGAAAATCGATAAACATCTAAATATTTCTAATTATTGCTAATTCTGCATTCTCCTCTGTTATGCCTCTTCTTGTCACTTTCTAAATGAGCTAATTGTAAGTAGAGTATGACACTTAACCTCAGCCATTGAGGAATAGCAGACCCCCAAACCCCACCCTGTGACCTTGAATTAGAGATAAAGGAACAGTTGGAAGCTATCCAGGCCATGTGTACTGACTGCTGCTTGACACCCTAGTGTGGGGGTGTCTAATACATTATTGACACCCTAGTGTGGGGTGTCTAATACATTAAAAAGAAGAATTCCTTTCCAGAATTCCTTTCATTTCACTCAGGTGTTTCTTTTATGTGACACTGAAAAGTTCTCTTTTCCAACAACAGTGTGTCCCACAGGGTCCATACTTAGTCAGACAGTGGGTAACTACTCTCTTCCAGTGGTTTGCATAGCATATCCCAGCACTTTGAAAGGTAGCCAGTAGGAAAGAACACTTTCAATTCCGTCAAAGATTGATTTATCCATGACCTGCAATCAAAGTATGCGACATCTTCAGCAGTAGGTGCTGGTGTGCAGCTGCTTACAAAACCAACACTTCTCATGTTGTTTTAGTTTCTTTTCTATTGCTGTGACAAAACAAAAATGGCCAAGGAAGCTTATAAAATAAAGTATTTAATTTGGAGCTCACAGTTCCAGGAAGTTAGTTTATTACCCTCAGGATGGGGAACATAGCAGCAGGCAAGCTGGCATGATTCTAGAGCTGTAACTAAGAGCTTACATCCTGATTGACAAGCAAAATGCCAAGAAGAAAAGAGCTAATGGGAATATTGTGGGACTTTTGAAACCTCAAAATCTACCCCCAGTGATATACCTCTTCCAACAAGGCCATATCACCTAACCCTTTGGAAACAGTTCAACAAACAAACAAACAAACAAAAAAAACACTGAGGACCAAGCATTCAAGCATATAATCAAGCATAGATCAGCCTATTGGAGGCTACTTTCACCGAAACTAGCACACTCATTGAAGTGAAGAAGAGATAGTTTATTCAAATATGAATACATATTGCCCAGAAATAGGTTTCCGCAAATGTCCTAAATCTTCAGCCATGAAAATGGTTACATGAGATTTTATCAGTTCCAGAAAAACAAAAACCAAAAAACCTCAATCGTAATCCTTTGGTGGGAGGGAGTGGTGGGTAAATTACAGCAGAGCAAAGAAAACCTTTGCTCTAGGTTTTAGATGCTGTTGGTGACACACTTAGTTTGGTGTGGTGAGATCTGGTGGTTTGCTTATTTAGTCATAAGATGTTAGTTCAGACACAGGTGTCGACAATAGATGGACTAAAAATAGTCATAATTTATCTCTTGTCTGTGACATTTAAACTGTCTACTATCCTGAAATTCAGTCTACTGGCCTTGTAAAATTTTTATCATAGGCATAGCTCCTCTGCCCTATCTCCCTCTTTGTCTTTTCCCTTTTTGGGAACTTCATTTCATACAAGGAATAGCCATGGTAATATTCTTCATCATTTATCTCCCTGACTAGCAGCTTATATCAGGGTAACTCACCCCGGCACTGGAATTAGCTTTATGGCTTTGGGGAATGTCTTTTCCCCCATTTGGAATATCTTCTTATAAAACTTATTACTATTGCTTTTACTGTTCCAAATCTGTAAGACAGTCAGGGTTGCCAGGGTGGAGCAGCACCTCCACATGCCCACTGCTGTCCTTTCTAAGTCAATTGACCTCAGGAGCCAGCAGCTAAAGAAATACAAAAGAAAAATGTTGGCAAGGTCCAGTACAACAAAAAAAGGCTCTGTCGTTTGCCCTCAAATGATCAATCTTCAGCACTGTTACCATGGACCTGGATAGCAATGATTGTTCTGCTCTAGTTGCTATGGCAATCAGGGGCAAAGCCCAAGAGGGCATCAGTTATGTCCAAAGGAAAAAGCTGCTACATGACACTCATGCTTCTTTTTTCAAAGCTAGAAATGGCTTTCTTTCAACTTCTCTATCTGAAAAAATCTATAATCCTTCAAGAGGCATGTCAAATGTCATTTCCTTTACTAAAACTTCGCTATCCAAATTAAAAAAAAATAAATTTTAGTTCTGGAATTCCATGCTGCTGATTTCTCTTTATAAAATATTTTCTTGTATTCCAGGGATTATTCTCACCTTTCCCATTAGATAAGCTCCTCAAGGAACCAGCCTTAAATGATAGAAACGTGGAGCTAAATAAGAACTGCCTTGTCCTCGAGACAGTCACACTTTTCATGAGGATGTCTGAACACGCTACATAGTTCACATCATGAGAATCCACAAAAGACCAAAACGGGTAGAGCGAATCCTACCTCACAGGAATTTGAATATATTTAAGTGGAAGGAACACATTCGGTGTGCCACTTTACATGCTGATCCTCCCTGAATACCTTCATTCCACTAAGCTAGCCCCCAGCACAGGAGGGAGAACTCTGTTCTCAGTGTTGCTCTTACCCGGGTATAAACTTCAGAGCGAAAGAACTGGACTATGTTTCTTGGAAATATGTAACTTAGAAATTAAAATTTTGGACAACTCTGTTATTAGTTAAACAGAAAGAATGTATGACCTGTGGTAGCTATTTTTCTACCGTACACATGGAAGGGTAGAATCCAGCGTCGGACTTACATATGAATAAAGCAGATAAGGAAGTGCAGAGAAAGGAAGAGAGAGCAGAACAGTTCTAAGTCCAGTCTGCCTTTCCATCTGCCTCAAGTCTCCAGAGGCCAATCATACATTTTGTCCTTGGGTCTTATTTGATAACCAGTGTGGTCTCTCATTAAATCACAGTCAGTATAAAATCTAGCTAAAGGTGATCTCTGTTAACTACATCCAAACTACCTCTGGCCACAATAGCTGTGTCTGAAGGAATAAATAATACTTTGTCAGATATATGATTGGACCGAGTAGGCCACTCCACCAAAGAAGAATATGGCCAGAAGGCATAGGAATGTGAAATTAATGTTTGAGAATCATGATGTGTATCGAGTAGTTAAATCATCTGTTGAGTGAGGAGATTGTTTGGCCTCATTAAAAATAAGCACGAGTACCTTATGAAAGGGTTTGAACTTTATATGAATAGTAGTAGAAAAAGAACATGGAAAAACGTCCAACCCACATGCCAGATGTTAATGAGAAAGGCTGTGGTTGAAATAGATTGGACACATGCCTATCATACTGTGGTTTTATATAACATTCCTCTTCTTTGTTCTCTTCCTAGAAATAACAATAACAGTAATGACACCAATTATCAGTAACTAACATGTATTTAGTACTTACTTTGTGCCATGGAGCATGCTAATCATTTTAGGCATATTATCCAGTTCCTTTCTTGTGTGAACCCTATGGCAGGGACTGTCATTATCCCCACTGTGTTAAGACCATTGAAACACAGATTGATTAACTTACTCAAGGCCACATAGAGAGAGATTGACCTGGACTATCTAAAACTAGAGTTTGAATGTGAGACCAATCATGTCACTTTCATGGATTTAAAATCTTAAATTGAATAGCCCATCACAAATGTCTTTGCTTTAATAAACAGTATAATTATTAGCACTTCAAGGTGACTCCAGAAACACATGTGCAGCCCTCAAAGCACTGATGTCTGTCCATCAATTTCACCACCACAAGTTTGATTTAGTGATTTTATAAATATAATTTAAGCATTTTTTTATACAATTACTTAAAAATACATTCTTAAGATTAGACTTTTCATGGTACAGGTCCCTATTCAAAAGAGAGAACATAATTGGTATCCTGGAAATCGAATATTGATTAAACATCCTTTGCCTCCAAATTTCATTCAATTTCAGTAGCCGTTATGTCTTCATCTGCCTTTCTTCTCAAGTCTCCTAAACACCTGTCCACCTCAGGGACTGCTCATTCTGTTTAGTAATTTGTTTGGTTCACGCTTTGTTTATGATCTTGCATTTGACAGTTGTCACTGGCATTCTGCAGGTTCAAGAGTACTTCCCCCTGATCCTCACTTCCATGAAGTATATTCCAGGCACTGTTATCAGTAAAATCAGTTTTTAAAAAAGACACAGTAAATATGAAAACATCTATTACAGTTTTCTGTGGCATTCAGTTTGCGTATTAAAAACAACTTTTCACTAAGGCTAGGAAGACTGGAGATACACCATCTTGTGCAGGTGCATGTACATACAGAGAAATGCACATGCATGTACATATGTACACACATGCCTGTGCATGCAGGTACAGTAATATTGTTCTCCAGTGTCTCTGACTAGGGTTTATACATATCACACTTTCATCACAAAAGTTTACTTACAGATGTTAGGCTGCCATCAAGTTTGGAAATTAGAACCAGTTTGGGGGCACCCATGAGATGTATCTTTGTATAGAGCTGCCTAGGACATAAAATTCCATCAAATTTCATTTAATGTTCTTTAATACCTGGATGGTTCTGACCATGAAGTAGTATGATAATTATAATCCTGTCTCCAGTTTCAATAACAATAAGAGCTCCAATATATTTTTAAAAACAATAAATTTCCCTCTAGGCATAAATACTCTAACCTTGATACTTCCCTAACTCCCCTTAACACACAAGTATAACTGACACTAAAATAGGCATAACCAATTAAGTAAGAGATAGGTCTTTGACCCAGAAGAATTTTGCCTTTATAACCAGGGTAGCATTTCTTATACAAATATGATCAGAAGTTACATTGTCCTAGCACTGTGGAGACATAAACTTTAACTAAGTGTTATGACTCAGAAAGAAAGAAGATTGATCATTTGGTACTTTTTACCAGGTTGGTTTTTTTTTTTTTTTTTTTTAAATCTAGGTCTTTCATGACAATCTATAAATTATCACCTCAGCTATGCTATAAAATGGGTTGGTAGAGTTCAAAATGCTATAGCAATATGATGTGAATCTACTGGGTTTGCCATGCTTTTCATTATCATACATAGGGCTGAGGGAATCTTGAATTCATAACGCTGTAGATATACTTCCCCTAGTTGAAATATAGATTATCAAAGGGACACAAGTCTATCGAAGACCCATATTGACACCATTGTCCAAACTCCCAAGCCTATTATCTATGAGTCAGAAATGAAAAGTTTCTATATGGATCAAGAATTACGAGTGGGCAAAATGAAAATGAAGCTCTAGGATTGTCTCCACACAGAAATAATTAATGATACAAAACATTTCTAGTGATTGCTCCACACAGAATCATCAACTTAATTGTATACATCAACACACACATTTCTAGTGATTGTCTCCACACAGAATCATCAACTTAGTTGTAATCATTAAACATAGTTGTATATACAATAATCACAATAGCTAAGGAAACTAGAGAGATGCCACAGTAACCTAATCGTGGCATCATAATATAAAAAAAAATACACAAAAGCAGATAGAAAGAAGAGGACCAGACAAACTGTCCTTCCATATACAACCAGCAGAACAAGGAAGTATTTCTGCTTGAAAGAGGGAGAGGGAGTGAATTGGACAACTTAGATGAAAATTCAGTACTCACCAGCTCTGAAGTATTGGAATTCAAGATGGATAGTAATTTATTTTCTCTTCAAAGTAAACTTGCAGTATAGTGACATTTAGACAGGTTCACCATGACCCAGTAGCTCTATATTTATGTCACCTTCATCTAATGTACCTCTCATGTCAAGTATGATGTCAGAACAGAAATCTGATAAATAGTAAGTAGGTTTTAGTTGAGCATTTGACAAATAACATTGACGTTAACCACGCTACAGTACCATTATAAATGTCAGGAACTTCACAGCTAGCTGTTAAATACATTCTGAAGATATTAAAAGCCTTGCTAACATAAAATACTTTGAGGTATCAACTCTTCTTCAGCTACGTGCCTGTCACAGCTCAAAACAGATGTTTCTATAAAGGAGATTGATCTTGAAGTCCTGTCCTTTGTTGTCCCTGTTCTTTCTATTCTTGTCAAAAGCAGATCTTATGTTAGGAGGCCTTGAGGGATGAGACGGGTTGCTTCTGGTCTCTCTCTATCGCCTTGTGTACTTCTCACTCTAACAAATTCATTTTGTCAGGCAACTTTAGTTATGTAGATAGGTAAGCAGATAGGAATTGTCATCCTCTACTTGGAGAAGTAAAAAAGCAATACATTTTCTACCTGAAGTTTGCCTCCTCTGCAAATCTTTCTATAATACCTTTTTAGAGAAGTCTTTC
Organism: Mastomys natalensis; assembly: GCA_021653895.1. Classification (NCBI taxonomy): domain Eukaryota; kingdom Metazoa; phylum Chordata; class Mammalia; order Rodentia; family Muridae; genus Mastomys; species Mastomys natalensis. The sequence continues at coordinate 811,979 of JAJTUV010000381.1, forward strand.
ACTTTTGCTTACGATACAACCAGAGATTCAGAGTGTACTTTTTCCTGAAACATGCTCTAGTCACCTGACTCCCCTAAAGTCCATGTGCGTTAAAGGCACTAGTCTTTGGGGATGATTTGAAGTGTAAAGACTTTAGGAAGAGGGAATTAGTCATTGACAGTGTGTCCTTGAAGACGATATGAAAGCTTAGCCCTTTATCCATCTTTTGCTTTCAAGACACCATGAAGTAGTTTATTTAGCTTCATCACATGTCCCTGTAGAGATTTTGAAAGTCCCAAAACAAAGAGTAAAATCCCATCTCTAGCAGTCAAATTTTAAGTGCTTAGAGCCCTACCCAGTGTCTTGTGAGGCCTTATTTAACAATTAGAATATAACTCCTATGGGGGCCTTGGGGCCTACCACAAGAATGGCCAGTCTCAGGGAGACAATGCAAGATAGTGAGCTGCCCTCTTTAAATCTATTCAAATAGGATCCCACACAAGGTGTCTATGAATCAGAGCCAGCTATCATCTCCTGACTGCTATAGAAGGGCCCTATTTCCTCTAAGGGACACAACTGCCCCTCCCCACCACCCCCTCTCACTAGCCCCTTACCAAGCCTGAATTTTACCTGCTGTGTTTCCACTCACCTTTATATAAATTCTGGTCTGGCAAATACTTTGGGCATAGCAGTCCTGGTACAATAATTCCTATTTTGATGTTTTTCATTGTCACCGTTGAAAGAAATTGATAGATCCAATTGGTGACAGATGGGATCCTCTACCACCATACATCAGAACAAATCCTTCCTTATTTAAAGTCAAATTATCTCAAGTGTTCGGAACAGCAACAAAACCTTCAAAATCATCCTCTGTCTCATCCCCTTCTTCTCACTTCAAAACTAACTCAACAAAACTCTCTCCCACTTTTATGTTTTCTTTTGATGTGTGGTGCACTGTGGCTTTAATTTAATTAGAGATCCTCCCCATCCCGAGCACGAGCATGAGTGAGGAGTTATTTAGTAGAGAAAGGGCTACACCCTGAAGGAAGTGACACCCTCTCCTGTAACAAAGATTAATTGCCAATAGTCCTTCATGAAAGGGTGGATAGAAAAGACCCTCCACCTATTCATGAGGAAATGTTGACAGGCCTAATTTTTTGCAAGTTTTAAACTTTTAAGTGGTGGACAACTCTCAAGCACAGATTGTCTTCTCTGGCTCTCATGTTTTACTCAGCTGCTCCCATTGCTCAGCCTAAAGAAATTGTTTAGACTCATCAAAATGAAAATTTACTTTTTAAAGGTATTAATATTAAATATTTACAAGGACAATAGGTAGATGGGGATTAGTAGATAGATCTATGGTAATAGATCACTCTGATAAAGACTTGTATTTGGAATACATGAAGAATCAATTACACATAATATAAATAACAATAAAAATACAAACAAACCAGCAAGACATAATATGGTATGGCAAGTACAGAGATAACTGCTGCTTTCTGGTAGGATTTGAAGACTCGTAAACCTGATCAAGAGAGCTTATAAGCCCTATGAGGAAATATGCTCATGTTTTGCTAAATGGTCATGTTATAAAGACTGCTTTTTCAATATTCGTGTTTATGCTTATAGATTAATGCTGAGCTCAGTCTTCCTTCAGAGACATCTCTTAGTGCAGAGGGCAGCAGCTATTTCAAAGACCCATAATTGGTTAAAGTACCAAGAAGTAGTAACAGTGGAGCGAGTACTTAGCAATAATAATAATAATAACAATAATAATAAATCTGTATTATCCCTTCCAAGACTCAGAGAACATCACAGAAGGAGGGCAGAAAGTATGTAAGAGACAGTATGGGGAGATGCACGGCACAAAGACATCTCCTGGACTTTTCCCAGCCATTGTTCTTACTAACTCAATACAGTTCTTATTAACCACAAGAGAGACATGCACAAGATTAAGACCAACATTTCATCATGGATAACATAGTGGCCTATAAAGGTCCACCCCTCTCTGATGGACTATTGGCAATGAACACTGGTCATGAGAAGAAATTTCATTTTCTATAGTGATATAGTTACTGATAAGTTGCCCTTGCTCCGATACATAACCTTCCACTAATGCGTGCCCAAGAAACTCTAACTAAACTCCATGAGTCACTCATAAAAAGACGACACCAAGCTATCAGGGAGACTTGTTTGGAGGAAGAGGGATTTGGGCATGGATTAGGGAGGATAGACATCGAAAATGGCTATTCATTACATCCATGTATGAGCTGTCAAACATTTTTAAAAGTTTAAACAACATAGACATTTCATTGAATAAAATATTTAAATACTATTCATTAGAAGATGTACATTAAAACCACAATTATCTATGAACTAATATTATTAAAAAATTAACATACAATGCAGAAAAACAGTGTTTTTTTATGTACTGTTCTTTGGTATATAGTACGATAAAATGATTTTGGAAAATAACTTGGCAGTCTCTTGCAATGTTAAGTATACACTGATCCGCATGATTCCTGGTTGCCTGCTACTTTTCCTTTCAGAATGAAAGTACTTGCTCACACAGAGACTCAAACCATCCAAGCTCTTCATAGCTTTATTAAAGTCTTCCCAAACCAAAATGTTCACCAAAAGGTGGAGCTGCTTTGAATGAAACGCCTCATATAGGCTCAAGTATTTGATCACTTGATCCCCAGTTGGTGGAGGACAGTACAACATGGAGTCTTGCTGAAAGACATATAAAAGTCAGGGTGGGCTCTGAAGCTTATAGCCATACCCCTCTTTCAGGTCCCTCTGTTTCCTGTGCGTGTTTGAAAAATGTGATCAGCCACCACTTGCTGTACCCTCCTTGCTGTTCTGAGCTCATTCACTGAAATGGACGATCAGCCAAACTAAGCATGCTTCCTTGAGCCACTTCTGGTCTTGGTATTTTATCACAACAACAGGCACAGTGGTAAATAAATAAATATGTTTGATAAGGAGAGTCGGTGATCTACTACAGAGCAACATTAAGGGTTGAGTAGACTAACTACTACCATGGCAAAACGGAGAGGATCCAGAGAGTAGTTGCTATATGCCCATTTCTAGAAAGTTCAAGAGAACAGAAACCAACTTATGGTCTCAGAAAACAGAACAGTGGTTGGATGAAGATGTAAGGAAAGAGTGAGGAGGGGAAGGAAGAAGGAGATTACAAAGAAATATTATAAAATGTATGGAAGGGGCTAGAGAGGTTTACTGTATTCAATATGATCATTCGTATCTGACACATAGATACTTTTTCATACATGTTCAGCATGTTGTACAGGCATACACAGTACAAGACTAACACACACACAAAGGCATAAATGAAATCTTAGCCAGAGACGTGTCCCAGTGGGAAAGATTTAAATAGTGACTTGATTTTGAAGAACAGGAAGGTCTCAAGTGCTATTTTGTAATTGCTACTCCACAGTGATTTTTTTTTCATATTTTTGCCTCTAGAACATGCCTTCATTAGACTTCTTCCTTGAATACTTTTAAAAACTAGTTCCTCTCATTTTTATCCAGAAATATCAAGCTAGACTACAAAGTAACCACATTTTAATATGACTATCTTTAAACTTGAAATCAACCAGACTATAAGTGATCCCAGCACCTTGATGAAAGGAAATGACTCTGAAGCCTCCTGAGATGTATAATAACCAGCTATTTCCAAGAGAGTGATTAGACTGTCTTATCTGTTTCAGGCCCACAATTAGCAATCTTTTTGAGATGACTCTTTCTAAACACTTAGAGTCAGGAAGGAAAGTGTAGGACTAACAAAAACACCTTATGTTCCTCATTTATTAGGGTGAGATTTGGAAAATGTTAGCTAGAGAAAGGATGACTGAAGTTGATTCAGAAAAGGCGCTGACATAAGATCACCTCGACGAATGAACTTTATTAGAAGAAAGGGTCTCAAAATCATGGGAGCCAGGGTTGAGCATTAAAAAGATAGTGTTTTATATCAGAGAAAACAGGAGAATGGCCTTAAAGGGAAGGAAGGGTCCTCTTTTAAAACAGAGAGAAGAGATGAGTTCTCTAACTTGGAAAGATAGTAGTCATGAACAGAGTGAAGGCACCTGTTCTCAGGTTTTTTTTATGTGCTGTTCTCTCTCAGAGGAGAGCTCCTTCAGAGAAATTCCACAAAGTTCACAGAAGACAGTGCCTCAAGGATGCTGGTCTCTTAATCACAGCTGATTTGTCAACCCCAGCTGATTAGCATTGACTATCTGAGCCAATCAAAGCTTTCATTTTAGTTGTTCTGAGTTCTTGTTAACCACAGCCACTTTTTTTTTTCAGATAAGAATTAGCTGACAAGAACCACATATTCTTAATTCAAAATGTCACATAAGTGGTCATTATAGAACCATAAGCCTCGCCAGGTGGTGGTGGCGCACGCCTTTAATCCCAGCACTTGGGAGGCAGAAGCAGACGGATTTCTAGGCCAGTCTGGTCTACAGAGTGAGTTTCCAGGACAGCCAAGCTACACAGAGAAACCCTGTCTCGAAAAACCAAAAAAAAAAAAAAAAAAAAAAAAAAAAGAACCATAAGCCTCCAATGTTTGCCCTGTTCTCAACATTATCTTCTAATTATCTTTATTCTTTATTCTCCCTTGCATGACAGTTTTGAATTTGTCCATTGATTGTCCATTGATTGTCGATTGATTGATTGACACTATGCCCTAGACTGTAGAACAAAGCACAGTATAGAGTTGGATTTTGCAGTAGGTTGTTACCAGGGCATCACAGATAAGACAAAATGCTTGTGGGTTGATAAAAGCATGGAGATAACCACTCGGACATGATTTCAGGGACCGCATATAAACAACCACTTACATAGCGAAGTCTTTTGACTGTGATTGGTTAGCACATTATCTTAGGATTGGATAGTGAATGCTCAGACCACCAGGGACATTATGCTGAAGAAGCACATTAAAGGAGACATGGAGACCACATACTCATCTGCAGGCCAGCTACTGGCCATTCACACCACTTCAGAATACTCCAGAGCATGGTGTGCTATGCTTCTTATTTAGAAGTGCAATATTCCAAGTAGGATAGCTGTCAGTAACATGAAATGCTTACCCTTGTGGGTATGAAAGAAGTGACTCAGCATCTGTGTCTCTGTAGTTGACCTAAAAATGTCTCAAATCAGAAGTGATTTTCTTTCTTTTTTTTTTTTTTTAAATCAAATTGTAATTTTACTTATTCACACAGGGGTTATAAACACAAAAAGGCAGGATGTGGGAAAGGGGATGACACCGGAGCATAGGTGTTCAGGGGGAGTACAGATAACTTTCAGAACAGGGTATCAGCTGGTTCAGGGACAGGTCACTATGACTCTGCCATGATTCACTTGTCCTTATCTAAGTTGGTACTGTCCGCGAGGCTACATATTACAAGGTCTATGACAACTCAGGCTGGTAAATTTCCACAAAAGCTGCCTGTATACAATAGCTTATAGCCATCTGTTTCAGTGTTTTTCCACAGAGACCCTAGACTTTGTGTTAGCATGTATGTATGTCAGGCCTATTGCTGATTTTAGGCCTATGGCTGATTTAGGCCTTCAGTGTATAAGCAGGGCTGCCCCTGACATCTGCTCCCTTCTCTAAGTATAGAAGGGCCATGGTGATTCTAATCTTGCAAAGGTGAGGATAGAGACCTGACCTCCAATAATTGAAGGGGACCTTGTAATGGCTCCGGTCCTCCTGTCGTTGTCCAGTGAGGCGTGAGGGCCATACCCATCCCGATATCTTTTGCCTGGAGAGGGGATACTTTTGACATCAACCCCTATGCAGCCATGCTTGTCCCTCAGGGAACCCAGAGAGATATTTTTAACTTTTATTTATATTCCCTTGCAGTGCTTAGCCTCACAGCCTAAGCAAGAATTCATATCACCAATAAGAGGGGGTTCTGGGTAGCCACTCTCTGCTTGGTCTAGGGGCAGAAATCCTCTCTTTTAGGTTGGGTGGAGATGGGTTTTGGGAACACCCTGGATAGAGTAACAACCTCATCTTGAGTCTCGTGGTTCTCCATAGCTAACTTATGATAATGTATCTGAATAGATTTTGCTACCAAATTATCTATCTGTTGTTTCACAAAGTTAGTCAGCTTATTTAAAGCCCAGGGACCAAAAAAAAATAAGCAAAAATGACCCAATTAATGGTCCCAAGATGGGAGGAAGTAGAGTTGACAACCATGGAGAGGTTCAAAATCAATTCTTGTACCAGCTCTTATCTTTCTCTTTCTCTCTCTGTCTTTTCTCAGGGCCTTCTCTGAACTTTTTCATGCTGTCTTTAACCATCCCTGTCTTGTCTATGTAAAAGCAACATTCTTCTTTAAGGGCTATACACAGTCAAGAGCTGTACCCAGTCTTTTCTATTGTAAAAGAGTAAATCAAGTCCAATAAAGCCCTTTGCAATTTTTGGAGATCACTTCAGACAGCGAAACGAGGGATTTCTTCAGATCAGTGATATCAATCTCCAGCTGTTTGATGTCCTTGTCAATGGCATATCGAAGGTCTGAGTAGTATAAGTCCAGAGGCCAGCATCAAGATTAGCACTTCTAACATCAGACATCACGGGTGATTCATTTTTACCTGGAAAGGAAAAAGAAGGGAATTCTCAGGGAGATTTCTCTTCCCTGGATGTCAATTGTTATTCATCTTATTTATAGTTGGACCTGGCTTTTTAGGGGTATCTATTTATTTCATTAACCTTTTTGGCAGCCATTTAGCTGTGCCTTCTGTGGTATCAAACAGGCATAAACAATTCCATTTAAGGGTAAGAGGGTCCTTACACATATCTGTGGCATAGTTTTTATTGGTCTCAGCGATGCTAGAGGCAGACAGCAGTAGATTTGCCATGAGCTTTCAGTATTAGAGAGTTAAAAGTGAACAAGGTATGATGGAGAGTATTTTGGGAGATTCCTTCTGGGGGGGGGGGTACAGTTCCCCTCTTTTGTTTTTAAAGCCAATTTTTCAGAGTTCTTGTAAAATCAGGGCAGAAAGCACCAGCAGCCACTCCTTCCACACTCAGAGAGTCATGAAGACACTATTTAAAGAAATATAAATCTATATTAATAATCTCTTTTATCAAGGATTGTTAAAGAACAGCCAGCAACTAGTCTATATAATATATCGATTAATAATAGCTTCTTCTACTTTTTGTAAATACTCCTCTTTTGTCATTAATTGTTGAGGAAATTAGGATTTACATCTCTCTGAATTATTATTATTATTATTATTATTATTGTTTTTCGAGACAGGGTTTTCTGTATAGCCCTGCTGTCCTGGAACTCACTCCGTAGACCAGGCTGGCCTTGAACTCAGAAATCCCCTGCCTCTGCCTCCCAAGTGCTGGAATTAAAGGCGTGTGCCACCACGCCCAGCTCTTGAGAATATTAAACAGAGACTCAAATTCTTTTGTGGAGAGCTTAAAATAAGATCTTAGCCAATTGGCATCTCCTAGAAACTTTTGAAAATAATTTTAAATAAGTAAACTATCTTCTTCTCTTTTTGTGCCAGACCCATTATATTTTTTTTTATTTGAAATTTTACATATTACCTTTCAATGTTATCTCCTCTCCCATTCTCCCTCAAAACTCCTTATCCCATACCCCCTCCTCCTATTTTTATGAGGGTGTGCTTCAAACATCCTCCAATCCCCCTCTCCCTGCTCTCGAATTCCCCAAAACTAGGGAATCCAAACTTTCGGGGACCACGGCCCTCACTTCCACTGATGCCTAACAAGGCCACCTTCAATTACCATACAGGTGAAGCCATGAGTCCCTCCCTTTGTGTTCTCAGGCTGGAGGTTTAGACTCTGGGAGCTCTGTTGAATCTTTTGAACTTCTAAAAAGGACCAAAGCACCCACACATTGGCCTTCCTTCTTCTTCTTGAGTTTCATGTGGTCTATGCATTGTGTCTTATGTATTGTGAGGTTTTCAGAAGTGATTTTCTAAGAATAGTGGAACCAGTTGTATATCTCTTTGGTTCTCTTGAGTGAATGCTTTGAAATATATGAGAAGAGTATATTATAGTTTGCTCTTAGCAGGTTCAACTAGAATTTGGTTTTGCCCAATTCACTGACTTAATTACTGGGAACGTTTTTTCATACAGACAAGAGTTTGCAGGATAGCCAAACCAGGAAGCTTACCCTGTTTTCCTTAAATATTTGTGGGCTGCTCATGCAGTAATTATTAATGCCAAACATATAAAAATATTTGTCATTCAATAACACTATGTAGAATAATTGCAATTTGAAAGCAGAATAAAAAAAATTAACTGTTCTGGCCATTTTTTCTAGAACTTTTAGTATAAGGGATGTGTGTGTGTGTGTTTGTGAGAGAGCTAAGGTGGGAGGAGTTAGGAGAGGAAGAGGAAAAGGAAGAGGAAGAGAAGAGGCAGAGATGTAGGAGCAATGGAGACGGATGTTCACTTGTCTGTAGCAGTCAAAGGTAGTTGGTATACCTAGGCTGGGTATTGGGTTACACTTCTGATTGTACGGTATCTTGTTACTGATCATTGCCAAATATATAAGATTTGATTAATCTATAAGAATTAGAGTCTCATTCTCTTACTGGGCCTGCATGGATGGTGGAATGGTCTGGGCAATGCTCTGCCTTGCGGAGACAGCGTGGAAGATTAGCAGAGCCATCTCTCACGCTGGCATCTAGTGGGTGGCAGGGCTGGTGTTTCTGGCAGCCGGTTCTAGCTGCAGCATGCATTTGGCCTAGGCTGAAAACATGGTGGCTGGGCTAGGCAGAGCCGATGCAGCTTAGATAGTCGGCCTGAGTCCAGAGGCCATTTTAAAAAATTACTCACGTGTGTGTGTGTGTGTGTGTGTGTGTGTGTTGTGTGTGTGTGTGTACAGGTACTGCAGATGCCAGATGTGGTCACCCAATTCCCTAGACCACTGAGCCATCATCCAGCTCCATGTTTACTTTGCAGGTACAAAGTGGAATATACTTTGATTTTATTGATCCATTTCCAACAGGTCAAGTCATCTTCTGTGTCCATCATGATAGTCTATTTTGCTTCTAATCATGACACAAATCTCAAGGTATTAAAAGATTTTTAAATGCTTATTTTAGGCCCAATTTATGATCCTAAGGGTTCTACACTGTAGGCAGGTCTCCCAGCACTCACTGTTTTACTGATTTGTAGTCACAAGTCTTCATCATGCACATTAAACTTCTGATTTATCTTCAGTCACTTTTTGTATCTTACATGAGAATCCTTCCTTTTTCTGATTCTCTAGTCCCTGGACAATGGGTACAAATCTACTGCAGAAAACTTGTAGGCTGTGATACATTTGTTATCGTTATTGTTGTAGTTATTGTTGTTTATTATACAATTGTGGATAGCTTTTGCAAACCTATCTAAAGTGCCAATTTAAGGAGAAGATACTGTGCATTGAATTGTGCCTTCCTTCAGCTCCCTTGATTAAAGCAAGCAGTGTGAGGTTTGAGTCACAGTGAGTTATTTTTGTCAGCCACCCAGTTAGAAATGTGTGCCCCAAATAAGACTCAAATTTTCAATATTAACTGACTGTGGTTGATTAAGTATGGAGATTCATAGTTGCGAATTTGGAGAAAAAAGGGAGGAATCTGAACTATTCACTACTCACCAATGGTAGGGCCCTGTATCTCTAGTTCAAAAGCACTACTTGGCAAGCAACATTGTCATCGGATGGCTCATGTGTGCTGCTGATGTGATAGTCAGGGTTTGCTTTTCACTTGATGGCTCTTGTTCTACAAGAATAGCAATGACTCATAAGATCGGGGGAAAGGAAAAAAATGAGGGGTTTTTTGGATACCTCTGCTTATTGCTCACATAATTAGCATTCTGCCATAAACGTCATTTTCAGGTGACATTGCACTGAGCTCTATTATAAAGTGGTGGGTGACCAAAAGGAAGTGGCCTTCAATCATGCTACAAGTTAACGATGAATGAGCGAGTGGGCGAGTGAGTGAGTGAGGGAATGAGAGTGTTAGGTTAAGTGTTTGATCTGAGGTCTAACTATAGATTGTATTAACTAAGGAGTGTTGAATTGAATTTTGAAAATGAATCAGTTTTAATCCACTTACACTAATACAAGGGCTTTCTTGATATGAAAATATAGCTTTCACATCAAAGGAAATAGATAGTTTACTCTGGAGCCAATATCAGTTACTATGGTCCAGGAATATAGATTTAGGTGACCCCAGGTCTCATGTTCCAATGTGTAACTTCTTACTTTATAGTATTCTTTATAGTAACAGAACAAGTGTTTTAAAAATATATTGATGGAAATATCAAAGAGATGGGTTACAGCCAAGTAAAGAAATCTAGGCTATAGGTCTAAGATGCTATATAATAACACTGTTAGCCCTTAATTGCTGGAAAACTAAGGTAATGTTAAGTTAATCCATTCCGAAAAGTTTTTTTTTTGTTGTTGTTTTTATTTGTTTGTTTTCTGTTTTTGTTTTTTATCTATTAGGATATTAGATCCTGCTTTATCTTTACTGACAGAATGTTAGGGCTGACACAGGGTGTGGGACAAGGAATGGCTATTTAGGGAACTAAAGATAGCTCAAGATAAATGATAATTAGGCTCTCGACCTGAGACATTCCATCCTGCCCACATCACTGAAGTTGTAATCAGTCAATCAGCATTTGCAGACACAGCTTCTTTCCAAGAATTCTTGTTCACAGCTTCCTTTGTTAATATCATCCCTTTGAAAACACCCTGGTCTGGACTGCGATTGGTGCCTATTACTTCATGCTTAGAAGTTAATTACTTGTCTATCAGCCACATCGGAAGGGGATAGTACAGCCATTAGTGGAGCTGGAGATAAGAAGGAGTCTATTGATGCCTCCCAGTGGGTATCTGAGGAATGCATGGAAATAAGAACAAGCAGAATCATAGATTATCATGGTCCTGCGCATCATAACCATCATCATGTGGTTGCCTGTATGTTTCCATGTACATCTGTTGTATGCATTTCAGAATGCTCATAGAATTTTACAAAATAAGACTACATGGAGGACTTGGGAGATGGATCAATGGGTAAAGCACTTGCTGTGTAAGCATTAAGGACTTTGACTTCAGATCCTCAGAGACTATGTAAAGCTAGACAAAGGAGCATGTATCTGTGGTCCAAATGCTCTTATCACAAGACAGGAGGCAAGAACAAGAATCCCCATGATTTCATAGGCCAGCTAGCCATGCATATTTAACTGTGAACCAAAAAGATCTTGTTTCAAGTGAAGTGGATGAAGTGAAGGATGAGAATTGACACTCAAAGTTATTCTCTGAACATCCATGCTGTGACACACATGTGTCTGCACTCATATACAGACTTGCATGCACATGCATACAAATGAACACACAATTCACACTGATTTTTTTCCAAAAGAAAAGAATCTAATTATTAACATCCAATATAGTCTAAGATAGATTCTGACTGCATAATATGTATTAATTATTCTCTGATTGTTTGCTTCCATTTGGTACATATAGTATTAAGGATACTATCTTTGTAGAAAAATAAACACATCTCTCATTTGTGTACTGAGTTTAGGCCTTGAGCACAGAATCCTGTTTAACTTCAGAAATGTTTTCATCTACTGACTGTAAGTTAAGCATAATATGTCCCTTGTTCAACTTGCTGATGTTTGCCTCACTAGAAAGGATGGATGGCTAGTGTGGCCACAGGGCTGAGACACTTTGATCCCAAGGAAACATACTATATTTGAATAGTATTTTATTTGTTCTCAGGCTGGCCCAGAACTGAGTGTCTTCTTTAGATGGTACCCTGTACTCTTCACTTCCAATAAAACAGATTAGCTGTGATGTTTTTGCCTGGGTCTAATAAAGGTTGTAATGGCAAAGAACCCATCAGAGTGACTGGTGCTTGTTTTAAACTGTGGGTACCCCTAACAATGTCTGAAGAGGCTCAAGAACACATCTTGGAAAGTCAAACATCTTTGACAATGACAGAAACCTGGGGAAAAGCATAGCCTCACCTGTTGCAGGATATTTGATCATATTGTGAACCCCCAGATTGTGAACCGGAAAAACTTGTTTCTTACAGAATGGCTCAGCCCTAGTGCACACCTTTAACCCAAGCGCTTTCTGTGAACAAGGGCGTAGTAAAATAACTATTAGTCAAACGGCAGAGCAAGCAACCAGTTGACAAGGAGTGAACACAGGAAAACCCAGGAAAGAGAAAGAAGAGTCTTTGAGTTGAAGGGTATTTAAGACAGCCTGGAGGAGAAAGGCTTTTTCCTTCTGGAAGTTAGTGGAGTGGGAAGGTCAGCTGGGTGCTTTCTCTGCCTCTCTGAGCTGGCAGGCTTTCACCACAGTGTTTGGCTCCTGAGTTTTTAATTAGTAAATTGAACACATGGGATTTTGTTTTAAAACAACATTCACCTAGTGGCCAGAATGTTGTTCAGATGTCTTCCCTTTTCCTTTATAAGAAAACCCTTGAATTTGTACTAGACCCTGGTTGTCTGCCACCACTTTGCATGGTGGCTCTTGGCAAAACTCCAGTCAAACAGAACCCAGTGTTGTTCTCTGAGAAGCTCAGAAAGTTCTGTATCTCTCCCTTTGCATGTGGCACAGCACATCCCTAATGGGGTACCTTTCTCCATGCTTCTTACAGGGAACTTTTACTTATTTTCATCATTGTAATTGCAGGACCAAACTCAGGAAATGCTTGTAACACATTGAATTGGAAGATCTAGCAAAAACATCAGTAGAGTCTTCTAGCTCACAGTTCATCACGGTTCATTTTTGTGTTGTGTTAAAATATCAAGAAGAAAGCTTGACTGAGGGATTCTCTCAATCTGATTGGCCAGTGGGCATATCTGTGCTGCAATGTCTTGATTGGTAATTGGCATAGGAGGACCCAGCCCACTGTGTGTAATGTTAATCCTAGAATACATAAGGAAGCAAGCTTATCATGAGTTCACGTGCCAGCAAGCAGCATCCTCCTGGCTTCCTAGTGTATTCCCTTGGCTATGGTTCTCTGGTCAGAGGTCATGCTACCATTAGAATAGCAAGCAGTTCGATTTCAGATTCCTGCCTCTATTTCCTGCCGTGACTCGCCTCACTGAATGACTATGACCCGGAAGTATATGATGAAATAAGCCTTCTTCTCTTCCAAGCTGCTTTTTGTCAGAGATAGAAGGACACCAGAGCGTGCATATGACATCCCATTTTAAGTGGAGAAACCTATAGATAGCTCACATTCCTTCAATGATGTATGACTGTTCAGTTCCGCTCGTCATCACGGTGTGACACAGAAATCATCTTACATTGTCAGAGCCTGCATCCGCATCCCACTCAGAGTCACTAACTGGGTTCAGGAAGAGCAAGAAGAGATGAATAATGCTAATGTGGTCATCAGACCTGTTGCTTCCCCTCTTCTTGAGTAATCAGTCACAGGAAGAGGAGATGGGAGCAACTGGCAGCTCTTGTGCTTGCTCTGAACCCCTGGGCAGAGGCAGGATGATAATAATTAGGTAAAATAACCCAATGATCTATGGAAGTCAGAAAAAACAGTTCTTGTTCCTAGAATTCCTAGTCCTGTGCATAGAAAAGGGCTCATTTTCAATTTTCTCTTGTGCAAAATTGAAAGCTTGCACAATAATAGTTCCAAAAGACTGGCATGGGTAATAGGTCTTACGCTGTGAGGGTGTGGGGATGGTTTTATTTAAAAGTGCAGTCACCTCTGCTAGTTCATATCATTGTTCCCATTTTAATGCAGGAGATGTTCTAGAGAACGTGTTAAAAAAAAAAAAAAAAAGCCTCACGTTTAGCATGCTATGCTCTACTAAATGTTCCAGATTGTGTAACTCAAGGGAACTCACAAAGCAGTCTGACAATGTGTTAAGAGCCAGAGTAAACATGCTTATTTGCAGCATGATGGGATTGTAGTCACTGTGGGGAAGCACATGAGACAATTGTACAACATAAAGATATGCAGAGCACATAGTCTCCCTCAGTGGGCAGAAGGAAGCTCTCAGGCTTTAGCAGGAATTCATGTTGTCAAACTGTAGTCTTCAAATGTCCCCTTTCCCTCTATACAGTCCGATGTTGTCACAGAAAATGAGACAATGTTCACTGGTCTGCTCCACTGCAAAGAGGGAAGGAAAAGGGTAGTGCTCATGTGTGTGTATATGTATGTGGACATAATCTTCGTGTGTGTGTTTGGTGCATGTATATGTGTGCCCCACTATGTGTGTGTGTGTGTGCGTGTGATGTGTGTGCCCATGTGTCTGTAATGCACTAATGAATTGAAAATGTGTAGAGGCAAAGAGGCATTAACTAACACTGATTCTTAGTCTTAGGGGTAGCGGGAATAGGCCAAGATTGGACTTTACAGATGTACACCGGAATCAATTACTGCTGCTTTGGTAGAAAACCCCCCTTTGATTGAGTTATAACTTATATCTTAGGTGAAAAGGAAAGAAGCAAATAAAAACCTAATTTTGAAACCAAGATGTCTTTAATGTTGCCTAGATTTCTAGCATCTGCTTAAATGTGATTAAACTATCTTTCCCCCAAGTCTCATTTATTTATACATTATGGGATTAGCTTAGACTAGTTCTATTTTCAGCTTGTACTAAAAGTAGGTGTTACATTCATGTGTTAAGCAAATGTATGACCACCAAAGGCTGCTTGGGTAGACTGGGTTATTGACTTATTCAATCAAGACACCAGTAACTTATTACACAGCTAAAGCTTTCCTATACTATCAGATAACATCAAGAATAAAATAACCTATGTTCACTTCACTTATGAATAAACAATGCATAGAAATAATCATCTACATACCTTCTGGGAGCTGAAATGTATGGAATAAATAAGATGGCGCCTGTGCTGTCTCAATTTCTCTCAGGCTGACACACGCTATAGTGATTTGTGAAAAAGAAAAAGAAAAATAAAAAGAAAGAAAGAAACAAAAACCCTCAATTGAGGAAATGCCCCAACCAGATTGGCCTCTGGGAAAGCCTGTGGTGCGTTTTCTTAATTAGTGGTTAATGTGAGAGGTCCCAGCTTACAGTAAAGGATGCCACCTGGTGGTCCTGGGTTCTATAAGAAAGCGGGCTAAGCAAGCCATGAAGAGTAAATCATTAAACAGTAGTCTTCCATAGTCCCTGCATCAGCTCCTGCCCCCAATCTCCTGCACTGTCTGAGATGCTGTGCTGACTTCCTACAACTATAATTTGGACTATTCGCAGTGCTAAACCTCTGAGGAAGGAGGAAAAAGCCACCCTCCTCTCAATAAAACATGAACTAGCACTTTTATTGCATAGATTTATTTTTAAATGACAGCCATGCCTGCTTCTGGGTCTCTTACTGTTCTTCACACTCTACCTCTGTGAGCCTTGAGAGTGCTTCCCTTTCCGTACCCAAGTGTTCTGCATTCTTTTCCAGACCAAACTCATGACTTGAGTTGTTTGTTTCTGCTATTAATAAAAGTTCTACTGACCAGATTCTGAAGGAAAGAGTTCCATGCTGTCGCTGGGAATATAGGGAGGACGGTAGGCTTCTTATGCTCTCAGAGAGCATCCCAAGTGTGCTTGCAGGACATGTGCTTTTTCAGTCACTTACATCATAAGAAAAGGCTGGATTGAAACAGCTTCTTGACCAACTGTAGCTATAGCTTCCTCATTGGAGAGTTGTAAGAATAAATTAGGCAAACAGATATCTTGACAATGACTAAAACTGTATTATTATTTGCTAAACAGATGTTCTTAGAATCTGATTGATTAATGATATTTTATCAAGAGAAAATAATGCCTTAAGCATTGATAACCAAAGCTTAAATTGGATTTAAAGAAAAATAGTATGTGGGGGCTGGGGGGGGGGTGATGGTGGTAGTGTCATAGCTATTTTTAAAGGTTTTCTTTTTAATTGTGTGTGTGTGTATTTATGGGTTTGTACAAGAGAATATAGTATCCATGGTGCTGTTCCATGTGGGTGCTGGAAACTAAATCCTGATCCTCTGCAAGAGAAGTCAATACCCTCCAATGCTCAACGATCTCTACAGCCCCTAAATTAGACTTTTATTGAAGTAGGTACAGCATAAAGCCAGGTAAATCCTTTTGCTTATTAACTATAATACAAACACAAAAGGCAATTTGCAAGGCTACTTTTGGAATTAGCCATGGCTTTTAAACGAACAGCACATGAAGCCTATGGCCTTGGATCTTCAGTTAGAGATTGTTGTTCAGTGGAGTTAAAGAGAAGAAACCACCATCTTGATTGTAGAGTAGCTACATACGTTTCTCTCCACCACTTTTCAATATCCAAACTGTTAGAAAGTGATCATGAGTAACGCAGGCAATTATTTGAGCTCCACTTGCTGCATATCTATGTAGGAAATCCAACACAAAACTTTAATTGGATGGCAATATTCAACTCTGAAAGCATCCATATAATGAACAAAAAAATGGAATACATTTTGTATTATGTCTTAAAGGTGTCACTGCCACAGAGTTTCATTTTCTTGCTTTTCTGTGTATTTTCTCTTATTCACGTTAACTGTAAATTCAAGTGTTTTCTTCATATCTTCTGCAGTGTGTTTATCATTGGCATATAGGAAAGCTATTGACTTAGGGTGTGTTAATTTTTAGCAGTTTAGCTACCTGACAATCTTTAAGTTTAAATATAAAATAGTTAAGTGTTGTTTCATCATAATGCATAGTGATATGTGGTCATGCCTACCATACTTTACAATGTTAGATGGTCACTTTCAACATTGTGCAAAATTTTGCTGAAGAAAATTAATTTAGATTACACTCATATTCCTTCTACAAAGCCTATAATTAAAATACAAACACCATTTACAAATTTTATGGAGAATATGGTTCCCTTAGAAGACATCGATGAAGCTTCAGGGTGAAGGGCTACTGCATAAAAAATATTACAGTATTGTTCAGATTACCCTTAGTCCTTTGTGCCTCTCAATAAACTGTGAGACTGTTCATTCTGTGTCTATAAATAATGACCTTAGGATTTTGAATGAGATCACCTTGAATGTGTGGATTGCTTTCTGGTAGGATGGTCATTTTGACAAGATGAATTTTTCTGACCAATGATCATGAGACGTCTTTCTTCCCTCTAGTGTATTCCTGAATTTATTTCCCCAGTGTCTTAAAGGTGTCATTGCCACGGAGTTTCATTTTCTTGCTTTTCTGTGTATTTTCTCTTATTCACGTTAACTGTAAATTCAAGTGTTTTCTTCATATCTTCTGCCCTGTGTTTATCATTGGCATATAGGAAAGCTATTGACTTTGGGTGTGTTAATTTTTATCATGCCATTTTCTATCATCAATACTATTCTGCTGATAGTATTTATTAGATTAGCTCTGAGAATTGTTTTTGGTGGAGTCTTTAGGATCCTTTTACGTGTAGTATCATATCATCTAGAAACAGGTTATTTGCAGGATATTGCTATTGTTGTTGCTCACCAGAACTAGGTGGTAAGACCGTATAAACGCATATTTTGCTTGCTGGACATAGAGAAATCAAGCTTGAATTTATCAGGAAATTCTCTCCCAACTTTCATAGAATCAGAAGTCTCAATGCAGGTACCTGGGGGAGAAAAGACATTAACAGCCTTGCCCAATGCTAGGTACTGCATGCTGTAATACTTATCTGTCAGGCACAATGGATTCAGTGGTGTAATACTGGTAAGACTGTCTATCATAGTAACCAAGAGCTTTCTTGATTGGATTTGAGGCTTGCTCCACAGAATTCATATCTGATACTGTAAATATAATCAAAACTCATAAATAGGGAAATTATAGGCATTAGTAGTAAACCCATTTTGGTTTTTTACCTGAATGGCCATATTGTCAAATTTCTTTCTAAGTATTTATGTTTATGACCATGGATTTGTGCAGCTCTTAGCCTTGGTCAGAGAAGATTCTTATTGCAGTGGGTGTGGTCAGTGGAGACTCAGATGAGAACCAGCTGTGAATGCTCAGTCATAGATAGAAGATCTCTATTAACCCCCTCCCTCCCAAGGCTGAGGCAACATCACAGAAGAGAGAGTAGAAAGAATAGGAAGCCTGTAGCATAAGGAAAAAGGCTGTAGAAGATTGGTTTCTAGGTATGACATCGCTATTGGCATGGATCAACACACAACAGCTGTGGTCACTTGCATAAGACTTGCAAAAAATCCAGGCAGTAAGAATAGCGGCACTGAGAGGGAAAGAAGCTGCCCGCTGAGGCACAAGCAGTAGCTAGGGAGCTATTGGCAGTTGATGGCTTCTGTGGAAAAAAGAGTTACTTTCCTCTGGGAAAGTATCCACTTGGGGGTTGCTATGCCACAGTGGAGAACTACATATCCATGTTCATATAGACAGCACTAGCTGAACTTAGTGGGTTAAAATAAAGCAAACAAATAAGCAAACAGAACACATGAAGTTTAAAAGGAGATGTATTGGGACATCCTTAGGGGATTTGGAGGGGTGAGTGAAGGTGGATATAATCAAGATACATTGTATCCATCAATGAAAAAATGTCAAAGAGTGAATGCAAGTATTACTTTCAAAATAAAAGTAACACTGAGTGGACTGTGAGTGACAGGCCATGAAGAGAGGCATTTTCTTGGTGCAATTTGATCGCTTGGTGCTGGATAAACACTTTTCTGAATCTCCAAGACAAAGCAAAGCCAGAAAACAGCAATAGTGTGTGTGTTTGAAACTAAGAAGTTCTATAAATTGAGATGGAGAGATAGACCAGCAGTTAAGAGAACTGGCTCACCTTGCACAGGACCCATATTCAGTTTCCAGTATCCACATGGCAGCTTTCAACTACCTGTAACTCTGTTTCCAGAGAATCCAGTTCCTTCTTCTTGCCCCAACAGGTACCAAGCTCACATGTGGTACACAGACATGTAGGCACTCACACTCATACATGAAATAAAAATTTATTTAAATCTTTATATGGAATATATACATTAATATATGAGATACAATGTATAAGAGATGGGGCATATAAAGACATCAATTTATAGCATTTTGTTGTGAACAAAAAAGCACATTACTGCCCTACTGTGCTTGTTATAAATAATGATAAAGTTTAAAATCTACCTTCTTGAATAGCTGAGTTAGCCTCTCCAACATCCACTCCCCTTTGATATTTTAT
This sequence comes from Mastomys natalensis, assembly GCA_021653895.1. Taxonomy (NCBI): domain Eukaryota; kingdom Metazoa; phylum Chordata; class Mammalia; order Rodentia; family Muridae; genus Mastomys; species Mastomys natalensis. Next base: position 831,136 of record JAJTUV010000381.1, read on the forward strand.
TTCATACTATAGCTTTAATAAAAGAGTACACAAGTAATCACTATGTGGATTTTACAACAAGCGTGGTATGCTCTGATAACAACTATCAAACATCAAGTTAAGGTGACTTTGTTTCATTATTCTTACTGAATAGGCACTGTCATGGGATCTAGGACATTCTCAAGAACATGGATGGATCTTGCCATTGCTAGTGATGTTATTGTATATTTACTAACTTTACTCTCAAGGATCCATATGTCTCCACAAAGGTGTAATCAGATTGAGATGTTAAGTAAATATAGACTCTTCTTTAATTAAGCTATGGCATTTTCTATACAAAGAAAATTTAACTCATTTTGTTGTTTCAGGCCATGCTTTATTTTCAACACAGTGAAATCATGTAATTTAGAAAATGGTTTCCACGGTCCCTGTGTTGGAAATCTGATGTTTGCAAAGAACCGTTTCATTCCTGTACTGACAGTAGTAAAACTATATCACCTCGATTACACAGTAGAAGCTGCACATGCTAGCATTTTAAAGCTTTACTTTATTACATACAACTCTAAGAAATTGTTGGTGTTGCTGGTATCCTTGCTAGAAAAATGGAATAAGCTTATCAATTTCAAAATATGAACATGTATACTACTTTTGGGGAGCTAAGGGTTTTTATTACCAGTTTGTTTAATTTACAAAAAAGAATCACAGGTTTTCTTGGAAATACCATCAATATGTCCAATGACATATAATGGAACACTGTGTTTCTCTTGAAGCTCTGATACGATACGATAGGATACGATATGATGCGATAAGATGTTACATAATACTACTTTTCTGAGCCTTAAGAAAATAGCCAAAAAATGATTTTTTGGTCAGGATGCTAAAATGAATATAATGTTGCCAGAAACCCACATTATCTAGTAGACCATGTAGAACGCAGTAACTTAATTCATGCTGGAAATGATGCTTGCTAATAGCAAAGATTTACTTTCAGAAAGAGGATAGAGCGTTGATTTAGAAGAAACCTTGGCCCTCGTCCTTTGAAAGATCTATTTCTCCTGTTTAGAGTGTAAGTGCTCCTGAAAGTGCATAAGAAATAGCTCTGACACACCTAACCACATCAATTTTAGCCAGCCCAGATTGACCCGGTTACTGTGAAGGAGCAGCAAAGTGGGAGAACTGGCAGTGAAATGCATACTTTGATGGGCGTCTTTCTGAGAATTGGTTCCCCTTCAAAAGCCAGTATGCCTTTCACATGTCCTGGAGATGGAATAATACTTCTCTATTATGAAAGTTTGGGTAATAATCCAAGTTCATTCTTTGAGACAGGAAAAGGATCAGCTGTCCAGGAAAGACATAAGAAAGTGAAATGCAGAGATGCAAAAATACTGGATGCAAAAATAACTGTTTTAATGAAATGGCATTGACAGTTTCTGTCAGAATGAGAGGAGACCAAGATTTGGAAGTCCATCACAGGAGATCTGGGTTGGGCAGTTAAGGCTCATAGATTCTCCCACTCCCTTGTCACCTACACATTGCCTTTGGTGGTCTTTCCTAACTGACATATTTTGCTGTCACATCCCCTGGGGGAAAAGTGATGGTAGTAAGACGTATGTCCTGGTTCTCCCTATATCCTTATACCCTTAAAATTCTCTCAGTGTGCCATCTCAGAGTGACACAGTTGCCAGGGGTGGAAGGGCAGTAGCTGTTTTAGCTGCTTCAAGCTGAGAGTGCTTAGGAGAGGTGGAGCCAAAACAGGCTCCTGGGATTGGCCACAGTGCTGCCACAGGACTCCAACAAACAGGACATCGGGGTTCCATTTGTAAGACCATCTGCAGTTTAAAAGCTTTGATACAATGAGCATCGAACCTAGCAATGCAATTACAGCAAAACCCACCAAAGATTAGTGACAGGATGGTGACAAAGGGGCCAAACAATGCATGATCCAAGTCCAGCAAGGGAAGTAGACTTTGATCTGTCCCCATCGCTTTGATCTAGTAGCTGGTAGGGAAAGTATACAGCTGGCCTTTGTGTAGAATCCTGAACATTAGTCACCACCTGGGATGAGGTAAGTGTAGCAATTTAAGACTACACATACTCCTCACTGGTCAGCAAACAGGAGGTCTATGGCCAAGCAATTATGAATTAAATTATCTACAGATGTCTCTGTGAGAGACAAAGTACATGTGGCACTTTAATGCAATGTGTTACTGCTTCCGTTGGCTCCATCACATCCAGACTAAATTACAGGATGACCGCTGACGATATTTTCCCTACCACATTTTCTAAGGATCCCTGCACTCCATTTAACAATGAGAAGAGGTTGGAGTTGTGTGACATAAAAAGGCATGATGTTAGGGAGTGTAGGCTGTGCTGTGTTATCTAATATATCAAATGATATATAGTCCTGTCTCTAATCCTGAAAGTAATTAAGAGTCTCCATATCACCACAAGAAAACACCTGGAGCCCTGGATTAATTAACAGTCAGAGGGAGGGGATGGGTCAAGACAGGCTGAATGTGTTCAGAGCTTGGTCTGTATCTTCTCCCTCATGTATCATCCCTAAGTGTGTGACTCATAATGGGCAAGATTGGCCTTCTCTTGAGAGTCTATATCTTCTCAGTTCCTCAAGAGATTCCTCACTCAAATAGCCCACAGACAAACAGGTCATCTATTAAGCTATCAACAGATCATACTAAATAAATGTGGGTTCTCTCTAGAACCTTGGGATAGAATAGTCCAAGTGAATTGTGTAGTTCTATGAGTTAGATCCTCAAAGATCATGGAGGAAGGACTGTCCAGGGCAGAGAAATTCAAGGTAAGAGCCTTCAAGTCCAATATGGAATAGTAAGTTGTTCTAGACAGGATCTGGGTCAAGAGGGTCTACAGATTGGGAACTACAGGATATAGGGTGACAAGGGCTGTGCCAATTAGTCAGAGGCACTGTACCAACCTCCATTTGTTAAGACCCTTTGGATTCCTCTTCCCAGGTAACTTGAGCTTGTGTCAAATTGACAAAACTAACCAAGACAATCATGTTATTTCTCTCTCTCTCTCTCTCTCTTCTCTCTCTCTCTCTCTCTCTCTCTCTCTCTCTCTTCTCTCTCTCTCTCTCTCCTACCTTTCCAGGTATATGCTATAATATACTGAAGTAGAAATCTGGAGCTACTGGCTAATCTAGCAGACTCTTCAACTGTCTATAGATCTCTGGGACTAATTAGGTCAAGGATTTATCTTTCAAGAGACCCTCTCCCTCCAGCGACTCTGGGTTTCCTGACTGCTTCCTTTCCTCTCTGGAGGAAGGTTCTAGAGGGCTTACTATCTTTCTGAGAAAGGTGGCTTATGGCAAACAGTTGAAAAGCTTTCTTCTGGACCTCCTTAGGAGTATCATAATCCAGTGAATGAAATGTTTTCCAGATGTCAAGCGGGTTTGCAGCACTGTTTCAGCCCCCATTGGAGCCAAGATTTGGAGGTCCTGTGTTTGGAACATATGGAAATCACTGCCCAAAGCTGGGGTTAAAGTTTTATCTAAGATTAGCATAGCATCCTTCCAAGCTAAGTCCAACAGAGTGTTTGCCTGCAGGAAAGCTGGGACATACTGATCAAGATTCTCAGTGAAACTACCCTTTGGATATCTTTTAATACTGTCAGAAAAAAGAACTCATGGACATGGGGTGGGGGTGGGGGACAATTCCCCTGATATTTCCTGTACAGAAAATACCCCTAGAACCTTTGGAAAGGAGACATATATACTGGTATCCTTTAGAGATTTCAGAATTTTGGTGGGCAGGATTCAGGAGAAAGCAGACAAGGGTTAAGGGACTTTTGAAGAGCTGGTACAACCAGAAGTGGAAAAGAAAATGTTTTGTCTTTAAAGAGAAAGGGGAGGTTTCAGGCAAGTTGGCCATAAGAATCTAGCTGCCATTTTCTAACCAGTTCAAGATATTCCTAACAGGTAAAAGGACAGCTGTACACAGGGGACCTGTGTCTGTTTTCCTTCCTTTTTGTGAAATAAGTCTTATTGGAGGATGTCATTATAGTGAAGGCTCATGTGAGGTAACTTTTCCTCAACACTTCTCCAGGGAATAATGACTCCTGGCAGAAAAAAAAATCTCTTTTGTTTCTAATTTTCTAAGGATCTAATTGTTCCAAGTGCTTGAGAAGGCAGATTCAGAGGGATCCTGGACACAGTTTGTCCTATCTGCAACACAATGGAGGAAAACCACAAAATGCTGTGCTAGGTTTTCTCTTCCTCTGCCCATGGCCCCTTATCTGTCTAGAGGGACATCTCTAGTCTGTTGATTACCAGCAGCTGGACAGGTCTACTCCATCCTGGGGAGAGGCTGGACTGCCTGGTGGTATTATTTCTGCATTATGTGCGGCTCAGCTCCTGCCATCTCCCATTTTTCTCACTTAGATCCTCTTTTTAGGACCATTGTGACTGCTGGTCCCAGTCCACAGGGGCTCCACCTGGTAGGCTCTGGCTTCTTAACGGTTTTTCTTATATTCAAATTTCCTTGAAACAAAAGTTTTTCCATCTGATCCATCTGATTCGTGGATGAAGGGCTGGAGATGATAATGAAAATTAATTAATACTAACTTTTCAGGATTCTGCTAGAAAGGGATTTAAGCGTGTCTCCTGTGGCTTTATGAAATACCAAGCTGAGAAGTCCCCAATAGTCCCAGCCAATCATGTAGATCTCCAGATCCTGGAGAATCTGGTAAAAAGCCACCAGAAGGCTATTAGCTACCATAATAACAATCTTTGGTCCCACCAAAAGAGGGGGTGGTGAAGAATATGATAATCCAGATGAATAAGAAGTTTCAGGAAGTAGGGGGAGACAGATAGTGAGGAATAAGTCAACAAAAATAATGGCAATCAGAGGAGTCTTGATGGTGTATTAAAAAAATGATTGTGTGTGTGTGTGGTGTGTGTGTGTGTGTGTGTGTGTGTGTTTCATTTCATTGCTCTTTCCAGGCCTCGATAAAGAAGTAACCCAGATGCCACAAAGGCAGAGGGCCACCAAGACATGTCAGTTGAGAAGGTTTCCTTCTTCCTCTAAGTTCTTCCTCCCTGGGAAGTGATTGGCCCCTCAGGGTCCAGCAACAATGTCTCTTAGATCAGGAGTTGCAGTTTAACGCCAGCCCACGTCCTCTACTGGACAAAGTCATGGGAAGAAAACTCCCTTTTGCAGGTATGAGGTCAGAGTAAGCTATTCCCTGGAACCCAATCTACTTGTCTAGAAGTATGTCTGTCTGTCTAGAAGGCAGAGGGGGATGACATGGGGTTTTGATGGGTGGGATTTGTGGTCAGGGTGTCCTCTTGCTTGAAGAGGTGTCCTAAGGATGCCAGGGGATCTTTGTCACTTCTGAGTCCTTTACACAATTGTCAGTCAGTACATGACCTTGACTAGGACTCCATTTAGATCTTGGAGGGATCTGAGATGTAAAGGGGCTGGGGTGGATCATAAACTGTAGGCAGCCGTGTTTACAAGGCAGGCAGCTGGCTTCCAGATTGGCCAGCTCAGAAACTGGTAAACAAGTCCTTTGAGCATGCGTCGGCCTCGTGCCCCTCCTGAGCGGGCTCATGATAATGAGGTATTGGCAGCTTAACCTATCCTGAGAGGACACATCACCCAGCGCGCCTAGGGCAGCTAGATAAGCAGCTCGCTTCTGCTGCTGCGCCTTTTTGGCCTTCCGCTTTTGGCCCTTCGCTTCGCTTCCCTTCCCTTCCTTCCCTGCCCTTCCCTTGCCTTCCCTTCCCGGGCCTTCCCGGTCCGGTCCCCAGCCATACATCCCTATCCTAGTCCCTCGTCCAGTTCCCCGTCCCTAAGTCAAGAGCCGTTCCTGGAATAAAGCTGACTGAGAAGGATCCGACCGTGTCACGTCTTACTTGCTGGCCAAGGCGGACGCGACATATGGTGGCCCGTACGGGGAACTGAGGACTTCGCCTTCGTGGATTCAGAACTCAGCAGCTAGGAACTGCGGTACAGGTATGTTTATTGTTACAGAAAGTGCCCAGTGAGTAGGGCCATCACAAGTTCCGCGGTAAAGCGGCGTCACAGAAAGTGCCCGGTGGATTAGGGCCATCACAAGGTCCGCGGAAAAAGCGGCGTCACAGAAAGTGCCCAGTGAATAGGGCCGTCACAAGGTCCGCGGTAAAGCGGCGTCATAAGGTCCATGGTCATAGGTCCATGGTAAAGTGGCAATTGAATCACGAGAAACCTTAGAAGTATCATGTTTGTGTTTGTTGTAGACCAGGTGTGGGTCGGTCTGGGTGTCGTAATTATGTTTTTCCTAGTATGTAGTCTTTGTTTCTGTTTAAGTTGTCATCGTCCAGGACATAAGTGTAAAAAAGACAAAGGACGAAAAAGGGCCTCCAACATTTATCCTAGCTTAAAAGATTTAGAGACAGAGAGTTCCTCCAGCTCCGATAGCTCAGATGAGGAGGAAGGAGGGAACTTAGACAAGATGGCGGAAGAAGAAAATTTAGAAAAGATGGAGGAGGATCTAGAGAACCTATCAGTTGAAAGGGAGTCTGTGACCCTCCCTAGGCGGAGGAAAGGCAAACATGGGGCGGAGAAGCTTAAACTACCTGCTCGGGAGACGCCCACAGCTCCGCCCCTAGGCCGCCTCCATATGCGGAGGTTCCTCGGGCCGGTCCACCCCAGGGACTCCAGGGACGCAATCGTTCTACCCTGAGACTTGGAAGGAAGCGCGTATGGCCTTCCCAGTTTTTGAAGATCCGAATCAACAAAGATATCATGAGCACTTGGATATCAAGATGTTAAAAAATCTTGCAGAATCAGTCAGGACTTACGGCGTTAATGCTTCCTACACGCAATCCTTGATAGAAAGGATAGCGACACAGGCCATGACACCATCTGATTTGGATAAGTACTGTGAAAGCCTGCTTAACTATGGGCAATATCTTGATTGGAAATCTATTTACAGTGATTATGCTCAAGGACAGGCTCAAGCCAATGCCGCCGCAGGACAGCCCTTATGGAACCTGGATATGTTTCTAGGTCAGGGACAATGGGCAGGTAACCAGACAGCATACCCCCAGCGGTGTACGGCCAAATTAGTGCCATGGCTGTTAGAGCCTGGAAGGCTCTACCCAATAGGGGAGAAGTTTCTGGCAATTTAACAAAAATCCTCCAGGGTCCTACTGAGCCTTTCTCCGACTACGTGGCTCGCATGATGGAAGCGCAGGGAGAATATTTGGCGATCCTGATACAGCCATGCCATTGATAGAGCAATTGGTGTTTGAACAGTGCACCAAAGAGTGCAGGATGGCCATCACCCCCTGGAAAGCAAAGGGCTTGCAGGCTTGGATGAAGGCTTGTAGGGAGATTGGTGGACCATTGTCCAACTCTGGCTTGGCAGCTGCAGTTATGCAGTTGTCTAAGGATAAAGGCAGGACCCTGCTGCAGGAGCTTGCTTCAACTGCAGCCGCCAGGGACACTTTAAGAGTCAGTGCCCCAAAGAGACAGGGAAAAACAAGGGAATACCCCTCGTCTGAGGCCGCCAGGGATATGCCCAAAATGTCACAAGGGTAATCATTGGGCCAGTGAATGCAGATCGACAAGGAACCCTGAGAGCCAAACGCTGCCTTCTGGTTATGGTAGTACACAGTCAAAAAACGTGCAGCGGGGCCCACGCTTCCAGGGCCCTTAAATATATGGAGCAGTAGAGGGGCAGAGTCAGCCCAACCTACACCGCCCGAGCCTTGGAGAGCCACTCCGGGTTCAGCGGGGTTGGAGCCTCGGAGAGCCACCACGGGCTCAGCAGGGTTGGACCTGCGCTGCACCACCAGACTCGTATTAACACCCCAAATGGGTGTGCAAACCTATTGAGACTGACTTCCAGGGCCCACTGCCTCCCGACACAGTGGGTCTACTGATAGGACGCTCTTCTTCCACCCTAAAAGGTCTCATGGTACATCCTGGTGTTATAGATGCCGATTTTGAGGGTGCAGTTAAGATCCTTGCCTCCTCTCCGCAGGGTATCGTGGCCATTTCACCAGGAGACAGAATTGCTCAAATAGTAATGCTACCCAGCTTACATAATGTGTTCCCCAGTAAGAATGTAATAAGGGGAATAAAGGCCTCGGATCCTCCGGGACTGAAGCCGCCTTCTTATCTTTAGATTTGGACCAAAGACCTATAATAGAATTGGAAATTAACGGCAGAAAAATATTGGGCCTATTAGACACAGGAGCTGACCGTAGCATTATAGCCCAAAAAGACTGGCCTAAAAACTGGCCTATTCAAGCATCAACCCAAACCCTACAAGGGCTCGGGTATGCAAAATCGCCCGATTTAAGCGCAGGTACATTATCTTGGAAAGACAAGGAAGGAAATGAAGGCACCTTCCAACCTTTTGTGTTATCTTTACCTATTAGCCTTTGGGGCAGAGACCTGTTAAAAGCCATGAAATTGAGATTGACAAACACACATTATTCCACAGAGGCAACAAACATGATGACAGACATGGGATGGCATCCATCTCATGGCACTGGAAAACATCTCCAAGAGAGAAGGGAACCAGTGCAACTGCAGTCTAAAGGGCTGCGCATGGGACTGGGTTTTTCCTAGTGGCCACTGGACCTAGTATACCCATTATCTGGAAGACTGAGGAGCCAGTGTGGGTTCCCCAGTGGCCTCTTTCCTCAGAAAAGTTGCTAGCCACTAGACAACTAGTCAAAGAACAATTAGAGTTGGGACATATTAAACCTTCTATCTCTCCCTGGAACACTCCCATATTTGTTAAAATTCTGTGGATACTTGTTCAGGTATCATCCATGCTACTCCCCTCACTGGGGAAAGAACTACCAACTCATTGCTTGGAAGCATGGGCAGCTTGGGGAAAACCCCAAACGCTTAAGACGGACAATGGCCCAGCCTACACGGCACAGGCCTTTTCTTCCTTTTGCCAACACATGGAAGTCTCACTCACTCATGGACTGCCCTACAACCCCCAGCGGCAGGGCATTGTAGAACGAGCACACCGCACGCTCAAAGAATGCCTTCAAAAAACAAAAAGAGGGAATAGGCCACGGCCTTACCCCCAAGCATAGACTATCCTTAGCACTATTTACCTTAAATTTCCTAAATTTGGATGCTCAGGGTCAGTCTGCTGCTGACAGGCATCATAATCACCTACGCCCTCCGCCAGAGAAAGTAAAATGGAAAGATATTATAACAAACATATGGCGAGGGCCCGATCCCGTGCTCTTAAGGGCACGAGGTTCTGTTTGCGTCTTTCCAGAGGACCAAGAAAACCCCATCTGGGTACCCGAGAGATTGACTCGGAAGATCTCCAGCCCGGCAGTCCCAGACGGAGAAAAGGATGATGAGGGCATAGATCCTGTTTTTGACCCTACTACTACTATGGATACCGGGTGACTTTATACCTTTGTGGGCTGTCACACGCACCTGGCCAGTGCCTATGCCGGTCCATTCTAACTCCCCGGTCCTTCCTACCTTTTCTCTACCTTTTGTGTTTGTATGCTTTGCCAAAATCAAAACTCTGCGCCTTGTATTAGCCAATGTATCTGCTTGGTTGGATCCCCTTGCAGATAGTAAGGTTGACGCAGAGGTTTTGAGAAACGTGCTTGTTCAGGTAAGTTTGGGATCGTCACAAGGTTCGGGGGACGCCTCGAACCGGACTGATGACTCCCTAAACATCACCATGCTATTTATGATTTACAATGCCACCATATCTTTGCCAAAGAACTCTACTAAATGCAGAGTGCTGGAAAGGCAGGAATGACACTGCCTTTATTGTCAGACTGCCTACCTCTGTACCGGTAATGGTGGAGGCTGACCTTAATACCTTTCCCATTTTTAACCTGTTTAAATATAAACTTATTCAGCTCTCTTGCGTCTCCTCTCTCAGGGGACTGTATATTATTCCTTTGGTATATAACTCTTCTCAGTCTCTCAATCAGAGTCGCCTCCTGTCTGAGTACCTGAAAGGAAATTGGTCGAAAGAAGACGAGTACCTATCCAGGAGGCTCCTGTTGCAGATCGCTACCCTGAATGGCACCCGCCTGGATCCCCTTACTTTGGAGGGGCTCACCACTTGGGTCAAGGGTGCCCTTAATTTTCTTTAAAGAATGAGCAAGAGTATTTATCTGGGGAGCTGTTGTTCTCTAGGATGTGGTTTCTGCCTTTGGTTTCTGTGTCATTTGTGCCATGACCATGCAAGACATAAGGTTGTTGTTTACCAGGCGCTGACTGCCATGGAGGAAGGCACTCCCCCAGGTATTTGGCTGGCCTCCCTTAGGGAGGCATAGTGGGGAGCTTTCTGGACCCAGTAATGGCCATCCAGGCATAATCCCTAGATCCTGACCATCTTGACCATTGCCAAAGGTGTACACTCATGAGGCTCCTACAGCATCACCTCAATGTTTCTGAAGCGGGGAGTACGAGGAGCGCCTCGACTAGAGATGTTCTCAATCCTGAATAGATTCTCTGAAAGCATGTCCGAGTGCATAGAGGTTTTGTGCCAAATGTACCTCTCCTGAAAAAAGGCACGAAGGCGGGTATGGCAGAAATATAAACTTTCCCATTACAATGCCTTCACTTTGGACAAGGGCTCGGACCTCTGTTTTCCACCGCTGACTTGCTGCGCTAGCGGCGACCTTCTAGGTGTGCTTTCAATCGCCTCACACCAAACACCTAATGAATGAGTTCAAGCATGCTTGGGTGTGGGATGCCTAAGGTCTGAAGGGTCCAGAGGTAATCTACTTCAAATTTAATAAATAAATAAGGGGGAGATGTAGGCAGCCGTGTTTACAAGGCAGGCAGCTGGCTTCCAGATTGGCCAGCTCAGAAACTGGTAAACAAGTCCTTTGAGCATGCGTCGGCCTCGTGCCCCTCCTGAGCGGGCTCATGATAATGAGGTATTGGCAGCTTAACCTATCCTGAGAGGACACATCACCCAGCGCGCCTAGGGCAGCTAGATAAGCAGCTCGCTTCTGCTGCTGCGCCTTTTTGGCCTTCCGCTTTTGGCCCTTCGCTTCGCTTCCCTTCCCTTCCTTCCCTGCCCTTCCCTTGCCTTCCCTTCCCGGGCCTTCCCGGTCCGGTCCCCAGCCATACATCCCTATCCTAGTCCTCGTCCAGTTCCCGTCCCTAAGTCAAGAGCCGTTCCTGGAATAAAGCTGACTGAGAAGGATCCGACCGTGTCACGTCTTACTTGCTGGCCAAGGCGGACGCGACAATAAACAACTGTCCTAAAAAGACAAAAGACCAAAATGCAGAAGAGCAGATACAGAGAGCCAGAGTCATTGTTTTATTGAGACAAGCTGACAGTCCCCACCAGGATGAAGGGACCCAAGATTTTGGAGTTCATCAGGAGGATTCTGTATTGGGTATTATTGGATTGGGAATGGGAGAACCCATTTCCCTTATTATCTGGTCCAATGTTTGCCTCTGGGTGGCTTTTCCTTCCTGTCATTGTTTGCTGTACTGTCCCTTGGGATAAGAGGCAGTTATCTTAAGCACACCTCTGCTTTCCCATCTGCCTATCCCCTTCTGTCACTTTAAAGTATCTTGAGCAAAGGTGGTGAACTTGAGCACCTGGATTGGCTGTTTGGTCAGGTAAAAAGCCTGGGAGTTTAAGAAAGCTTATTCATCACTTTATTGTTTCTTTTCCCTCGATAAAATATAACCCGAGTGAACATCTTTGAGCTGCTTGTGTTATCATGCTTACTTTCTCTAATGAAATGTTCATTTTCTCAAGTACCTCCTTTTTTACTGAACAACATTTTATCTTATTATTCAAAGCTGGAACATCTTTGTAGAGCCATTTATATTAATGAGAATAAGTGCTACTGGTTTTCGAATGTTTTGTCAGGTGTATTAGTTTTCTCAAAAACTTGGTTTAGAAATGCTGTATGTGAGTATAGGATGCTTGCCTCGTATGCATAAGGCACTGGGTTTAAGCTCCAGCCCCATAAACGAGAAGGATAAATTTGTTTTATCTTCTGTGGCTGGTATGGTATTGAATGACTACTCCAGACACTCAAATATTCACAAGACGCCTTTTAAAGCAAAAAATTAGAAACTGATTTTCTGTAGTAATAAAAATCGTTTGTACTCCTTTACGTTTTGCAATTAGTTAATGTCTTAGTTAGGGTTTTACTCCTGGGAATAGATACCATGATCAAAGCAACTCTTATAAGGACAACATTTAATTGAGGCTGACTTACAGGTTCAGAGGTTCAGTCGATTATCATCAAGGTGGGAGCATGGCAGCCTCCAGGCAGGCATGGTACAGGGGGAGCTGAGAGTTCTACATCTTCATCGGAAGGCTGCCAGTGGAAGACAGGACAAGCATATTAAAGCCCATACCCACAGTGACACATCTATTCCAACAAAGCTACACCTCCTAATAGTGCTACTCCCTGGGCCAAGCATATACAAACCACCACAGTTAACTTAGTAAATGGATATTAAGTCTTTTTTAGACATTTTAATTATGAGCAGTTCAAGATAATACTTGGGGGAAGAAGTTAAAAATCAGGACTGAAATGCAGTTCCCGGCCTCCGTTTTGTAAGCGTGTTTGTTCCTTCCGTCTTACACCATGTTAGATGCGGCACAGCTATTTTTCACACACCCTTCAAAGCACTTCTGTTCCAGAAAATGAAAAGTGAATCTTTCAAAAGATGCAGACAAAGGTTATGTCTAAACCAACACTAAAACAAACAAACATACAAACACCAACAAAAACAAAACAAAGCCCTAAACCTATGCTATTGGAAAATAATTTTTAAAAATCATTCTTTCCTTTTTGGGGCATGTTGAAACAGTAATTGCTTGTCCTAACTACAGCACAGTACAGGGCACAGTATTCACCTTCACACAGTGAGTCCAGTACTGGACACAGAAAAGACGCATCTGAGCACAGAAATATCCCAGTTCCCACAAACTTCATTTCCGCTTTATCTGTACCCATCAATAACAGGAAAATATCTCAAAGCACAGATTTGATTAAACTCTCCAAACGAGGCAATAAATTTGTTGGTCATACTTTAACCTGTCATAAATAATGAAAGCAAAAATTTATTCTTCAAAATAAACGAACCAAGTCAATTTGTGGTGCTGTGACCTCAAGTTAATAACATGGAGTTTTTAAATGATTCATTTGCTAATCAAAACACTGTTATAATCTTTAATAGAGTGCCCCCCCCGTTCTACTTTACTTCCTTATTTTAATGAGGCAGCACTCGTTTCCCATGAAATGTTATTTAAAGCGATATTAAGAGCAACAGAAATTCATTAAATATTTACTGGGAACATGTCAAACAGAAGACTCATTATTCATGTATCAACAGACGATTTTATAGGCTAAATTATTTACATATTTTGGGCAAAAGGCATTGCACCATGCTAAGCTCTCTCATCAAGTTTCCATCTAGTCTGTCTCCTCAGTTAGCTGTAGTGGGGGAGGGGCAGTGGAAGTCAGCAGTTTCAGAATTCTTCCTCTATCAGTCCCTACCTTGTTTTTGAGACAAAGTCTCTTACTCAATCTAAAGATTTCTATTTCAGGTAGAAGGGTAGGCCATTGAGCCCCAGCATCTCCACGTGTCTTCCCTCTAAGACATACACTGCCATTTGTGGCTGTCGAGTAGATGTTAAGGATTTGTGTGCGGTTCGCATGTACCGCAAACACCTCACACTCTGTGTCATCTCTCTATCTTCATAACATCTTAGACAATCACAAAACACTAGATTTTCAACACACCAAAAAGGGAGAGCAAAGACAGAAAGTTGAACATTAAACAATATTGACAGGAAGGAACGTGGTTGACAGATCTTATCAGGTTAAACATGCTTAGTGTGTTCGGGGTATAGGATGAAATCAGACTTTGTAAATTTTATTTTCACATAAAGCTTTGTTTATCACAATGCTTTTAAAAATCTCTTCAAGCCGGGCGGTGGTGGCGCACGCCTTTAATCCCAGCACTTGGGAGGCAGAGGCAGGCGGATTTCTGAGTTTGAGGACAGCCTGGTCTACAGAGTGAGTTCCAGGACAGCCCGGGCTATACAGAGAAACCCTGTCTCGAGAAAAAAAAAAACAAACCAAACCAAAACAAAACAAAAATCTCTTCAAACAATATATGCAACAAAACAAGGATTTCTTTAGTTTCTAAACTGTTTTGATAGGATTATCTGGTCACAAATCAATGCTACAGTGTTGTGGATTTGTACCAGTTCACAACACACATTTTCTTTTCAATGTAAGCAAAGATTGTTGTGCCTACAAAGTAAAAGTCTGTCATTGAGCTAAATCCCCAGGCTTTAGAGCATACTTGCAATTGAATTCCAAAAGTAAACTAAGTATAATAGTTTATTATATGCTTAATTAATTCTTATATTAGTATAAGGAAAAACTTGCAAATTTTCCAAATAAGTGGTGCTATTCTTACCAGTCTTTGACTATTTCTTCTCCATTATAACCATCATAAACTCTCTAAGCCTGTTCTTCTGAGTGTATCCATTAGTACATCTTGATTTTTCAGTATAAGATATTCTCAGATGCCCATGGGTGGGGGTGGGGATGAAAGTCCACAGTAGCTTCAGTTACACATAATGTTCTTCTGATATCCCCTCAACGGAAGGTATTTCAATTTTAAAGATTTATATTAACCATTGAAATACAAGGTTCTGACTTATGAAGTCTTCATGACTGTTTGAAAAAGCATGCAGAAACAATGAGAAAGAAAATATAACAAAAATGCAAGAGCAAAGCCTCATGTCATGAAAATGGCAAGAACTGGGAGGTCAGAAAGTAGAAGACAGACAGCAGATGGGTTTTTAAAACTCAGAGGCTGAAAATGGGCTGAAATGTTATTGCATTTTAATAAAATTACTATTTTGTAATATCCTGCTAATCTGGGGTCATTTAGAGTGTATTAGATGACTACACAGAACCTGTAATAACTATTGTGTTTGAAATTCAAAATGTCTAGCTTCATTCTTGAACAGGGATGTGAGAATTGTTCTTTTACAATATTTAGTGAAATCCTTTTTTAAAAAAAAACACAAAACTACAAACAACAACAACAACAAAACAACAAAACAACTTTGTAGGGGCTGGAGAGATGGCTCAGCAGTTAAGAATACTGCCTGCTCTCCCAGAGGTCCTGTGTTCAATCCCAGCAACCACATGGTGGCTCACAACCATCTGTAATGGGATCTGATGCCCTCTTCTGGTATGTCTGAATACAGGTACAGTGTACTCGTATAAAATAAATAAATCTTTAAAATATAAAAACAAACAAACAAACAAAAAACCTTTTTGGGTGATGTTTTCAAATGCATACATAAAAAATAGGAATGTCGGAGTAGAAAAGAACCAGGAAGATAGACTTCAGAGTAATCTCCACTTAGCTCCTGTTGTTGTGAACCCTCTCTAGCCCAGAAGCCAGCAACCCATGGCCCTGTTAGGACATCAGTCCTTCACACAGCTGCAACATTGTCCAATTGCCATCCAAACATTTGCATCCCTTTTCAGAACTCTTATAATTGCCATCAAAATTGTCCTCTGTTAAAAAACGGCAGCTGAATTGAAAGAGGCCTCTTTAAAAAGAGCGTATATTCAAATAACCCATAAACATGTCAAAATGTCCTCATTTCATCAGTCTCCAGAGAAAGCAAATTAAAACTAAATGAGATACCATTTCCTATGCACTAGTGTGTGTGAAATAAAAGATAAGCAGCATCAGGTGTTAATGTGGGAACCCCCTGACATGCGCACTGCTTGAAGAAGCATAAATCTGTGCAGTGTTCTTCCACCCCTTCCCAATATCTGCACTAGAAAATGCACACATTTATATATGTTCTGTAGGTTATATATTCAAAGTGCATCAGTGGGATTTTAAAAAGTGGAGATCTGTTTCAAATTTTTGTGAAGATCTGCCTTTGCCTTTTTACAGGGGTGTCAAAAGTTTTTGCCTCTTGTCAGGGTTATGTCCTTCCAAGCCTGAGGGAACCTCCCCAGCCTCATCCTTTGGCACTACTGCATGGCTCAGCCTGGGGTGCTGTTCTCCTGGTAGGAGAGGACATGGACTTGTATCATGGGCCGCCTTCAGTGGTAATCACTCTCACATGTCTAAGGGATGCAGGCTTTCTTTCCTTTGGCTCCCCCTGTTGTGATGGCTTCACTTGCTCAGGCAGCTGAGGCAGCTCCAGAATTTCATGCTTCCTGTAAAAGCATGGCTCCCTGCTTTGGATTAGTGGGGCATCCTGGCCTAAAGCCTTCTTGGCACTCCAATAGAAAAGGGCAGACTATTTTACCTTCTTTCTCCTTAGGGATCTCTGCTGATCCTGGGATGGAAACTCACCTCCCTCAGAGAGAAGGATTTGACTTCATGTAATCCAGGAAAGCGTCGAGTATTTTCTATTTATTTCCAGGGGGCAGCCAGCCAATCATACCCATGCCTACTTGTCTCTGTCAGACTCTCCAGTCTCTCTCCTGCTTCCAAAATTTCTGGCTTGACTATATGATTGTTATAAAAACGTAACATAGAAAACAAAAAAAGAATAGTGAGGAATTATATAGTTCTTGATCACTTGAGGTTCAAAAGCTAAACACAGCCACCCTGAATGGCGACCTTATTAGGCAAATATCTGATCGCCTATCACATGCAGGACTAATGCGCAACTGGAAAGATAAGGAAGCAGTCCTGACTTCACAGAAGTTGTCATCACCCTCTAGTGGGAAAAAGTGTCATCACAACCTTTCAGTGGCTTAGGCCTTTCTCAAATTTTGGCTTGAAATAATCATTGATAAACTTGATAATTATAGAAAGTACCATTTTGGGACAGTAACAATAGAGTGTTTAATTTTATGATATTAAGCAGGTATAAGTTATTTAATATAGTCAGCCATCTTATTCGGGTAAAGAATATAAAGCAGAACAACAACAAGAACAAAAAACGACAGGACACGAAATCAAGGCATTCTCTCAAGGGTGGGTGGGCTCTGTCTATGGAAGAAAAATCTGTACTAGGTATCTGAACTTGAATATATTAATAGAAACCCATGTTATCTCTGCTTATACTAAATCCAACACGTGAAAATAGCTGAAGGATAATATTTAAAATGTGTCCCAACCCTTTTAACTTATACTCAATATCATAGATTGAAATATGCTCACGTTTCCTTTGCCTCTAAAACCAAATGGGTAAGTCAGCCTCCCCTCCCCCACTCAGGTCCTCCAGCAATTCGGCGGAACCCAGCTTTTCAGTTTTTAAATTTGAAAGGCAAAACTCAGTTCTAACTATGAGATTTTCAACCTAGACTGTACCATGTGTCTGTTATAAGTCTTAAATAAATTAAAATTAGGCCACTGTCATGTCTCATTCCTCACTTTGGTGTTTAAATGGTTCTGAAGATTTATTACTATGGTGATCAAACCCATTTAAAAACTAGCTCATGATATATCCACGTTTTACATGGATTAAGTGCAGAAAAAAAAAAAAAGACAACCCAAAAACAACTCATGAAATTTCTATTTCGTGAATGTTGTTCATCTATAGGCCATGATAACATGAAAATGTATTTTCACTTTATATAGAGATTGTCTGAGAGAGGAAAAAAAAACATATCCAAATATGAATATAAATGGAGAGAAATACTAAACTATATTTGAAGTCTAATTTTCTCACTTCTTGGTGAAATAAGTGCATTGGCACCACACTTTCTTCCTATCCTTTCCTTTCCTTTTTTTTTTTTCTTTTCTTTTTGGCGGTGGTGGTAGGAGAAAACCAGCAGACAAAGAACCAGAAAGGACACATTCGTCCTACACAGAGAGCAGGAACCTCTGTGGAAATTCACACCTGCCAGGTTCAGATAGAATTTAAGACATTCATAACTTGTGTGTGGAGTGTTGTATTCATGCGCACGTGTCATTTGCATGCAATTGTAACTGTATGAGCATGTGCCTGCTTGTGGAGGCCAGGCGTTGATGTCTTCCTGTACTGGTCTGCACTTCAAGTTTTTGAAACAGGCTCTGGATGATCTAGAGCCATAGTTCTCAACCTTTCTAATGCTGGAAACTTTAAAACACCAACTCCATCTCACTGGGCATGAGCACATGGAAAACACAGCTCTTCAAGAGGGGAAGTTACCCTGCATCGACTTCCTTTTGTTGTGATGAGCCCCAATCATAAAGATTATTTTTGTTGCTTCTTCATAACTTTAGATTTGCTACTATGATGAATCATAATGTAAATGTCTGATATAAAGTATATATGACCCTGTGAAAGGGTTGTTCAACCCCGTAGAGGGGTCATGACCCACAGGTTGAAAACTACTGATCTAGACTTTACCAATTTCACTGAACTGGATGGCCAGTGAAGCGTCAGGATCCTCCTGCCAGGGTTACGGGCATGCACCACCATGTTTGTTTTTATTATTTTGGGGGGTTTTGGTGGTGGTAGTGGTGGTAGTTTTTGTTTGTTTGTAGCTGTTGGTATCTGAACTCAAGTCTTCATGCTTGTACAGGAAGCATTTTACCTGCCAAACCATCTTCCCAGCCCCTTAACTGATTATTGATCATTGGTTCTATTTCTGACCTTCTGATTCATGAGTTGCAAGGGCACTGGCATGAAGACTTGGTTTTGTAACAGGTTCTCGAGGGTTGCTAGTATTGCTGGTATGGGGACACCATTTAAGGAGTGTGTGTATACATATACATATACATATACATATATATACATATACATATACATATACTATACATGTATACACACACACACATGCTTTGGGTTGTATGGTGTATCTTTCTAAATGGCAGGTCATCAGTGTTTGAGATGCTCAGGGCAAGAATTGAAACAGCTCCAGAAAACCAGGACCGTCTCTCATCATATCGTCAATATCTTCAGTAAAATACTTGCTCACACCTTTTTGTGACAAGGGATATAAGCTGACCACGGTGACTTTGTTTTGGTACCTCAGATGAATTTTGGCTTACTGTGTAAAGTGCCAATACCTGGAAAGGGGAACCTGAGAAAAAACAATTCTGGGAAAAAATACTCAAGGACACAGGTGTTTTGCAATGGTCGGCCTGACCTTGCTGTTTTGCTAATTGCAAATTTTGGCTTTTATGACTATCGTTTTAGTCTGCAGCTGTAGGAAGGGAACCTTGAGTGCCTTCCAGCTAATATGTGGTTTTCTTGTTTAAATATATATGGATCCTGGGAAAGGTTCAGGACTGCGCTTGGGTTCCAAATACCCAGTGTAGTTACCAGCTGGCTGGAATAAAGGCTTTCAATCAGCTCATAGACTGTGTCTGAGAGATCTTCTCTGTGGGAGGCCCCATGCCATTTTAAGTGAAATTTTGTACACGTTTTCTTCATATAAAACTTTCTGTTTTTTTCCCAGTGATAATACATCAACCAAAGACTGATGCCAAGTCTAAAATTTCATTTTGGAGGCTCCTGTGTAGGACATTGACTCAGGTTGTAGTCCTCATTGTAGCTAGAGCCAACTGTGACACCACTAAGTAAATCAGCGCTGTCACTATCAATTAGTCAAGGTTTGGTTCATCAGTAAGAGAAAATGTGTGGTTAGAAGCAGGATGTCTTTGGACAGTGCTTCAGTGTGAGAGGATATGGGAAAAAACGGAGCGCAGCGGTGGAGTCCCAGGGCAGCGGCCTGGGACCTGTGTGGTGGAGGCTGCCTGGGGCTTCCAGGCAGCCTGTGTCACATTCTGGAGGAAGGTCCCTGGTTCCAGGGGCTGGAGGTTTTGGCAGCGGCGGGCCCGGCAGGCCCCAATGATACGAGGAAGTCCTTGGTTCCAAAAGGGTTTATTGTCATGGCGGATGGTAGATGGGTCTGGATGTACCCCCCCCAAACTCAGGGCAGACCTGGGTTAAGTAGGGAGGGAGAAAGAGGGAGGTTCTGGGGAGGAATGGTTAATTGGCTCCACCCTCTGACCTTCATTAGTATGTAAATCTCTAGGGCCTGAGGCCTGTAGTTACACCCTCTACCAGTGCACTTTGGGAGGGGCTGTAATGGCCTACGTGACTGAACAATGTAGGTCTATGGAGATTGGACTGCTTTTCAGGACCCTGAGTTCTGGGGCGTGGCCGAACTCCTGCCGTTTCTCCCTTGGAGTCTCGGGGTTCTAGGCCCATGCCCAGCCAAGAACCAGGATACCCTTACGCAGTCCCACAAGAGGACACTTATATTCTTCACTTACAAGTACAGGGTTTGGGAAAACCCTTATTCAGAAATAAGAGTTTCACTCCATTTACTAAACTAAGACTATCTTAATTATTAAGATGCACACATTCATATGGCAATAATAAATGCAAAAAAAACTCAACTGCTTTTAAACCAAAGGCTTACTTCTTGCTAACCAATATCTAGCTTTAGGAGTCAGCAAAAAATGCTCAGTTTTTCACAAAAACAAATATCACAATTTAAGTAACAAGTCTAAAACAGCTTGACATTTAATAATGAAGGATTTCATCAACTTATTGATGACTCCTCTTCAAAACTAAACATGAAAAAAGTTGAATGTTAATGATGATCCAGTTTCTAAAACTAGGTCTAAGGAGATACAGTGCACTTCATTCAAACCCCAGAAGGAGCTATTTTAATGTCTTGATTTAGGAGCAGAGCTTAGGAAAATGTTTAGAATTTATCAAACAAAAATGTTACCATCTAGGGTCTTGAACGGGTTCATTTTCTCTGCCAGTTAAAGAATTAAAAGGCAGGGAAATTTTAGACAGCAAGAAAGCATCAAATAGAATCAGCACATAAAGAAAAGATTATTAGGGTGGGAAAACACACACATGCACACATGCATGCACACATGTGTACACACACACATACACACTCCACAAAGAGAAAGGCACTCAGCAAAGCAGAGAAATGGTGGTGCAAGAAATAAGCAATAAATCATCATAGGAAAATGAATGAATAGTCTCAGTGTGATCCAAATGGTGAGAGCGAACTTTATTGTTCTAAGAGAGTGGCACAGGTAAACCCTGTGTAGGAGAGTACTGGAGAAGCCACCATACTTTGCATGGTCTGAGTTTTTGTAGCGGGGTAGGAGTGTGTGGCTCACTTCACCAAGCTTGCAAACTGCTTTTTATAGAGATAAACTTCAGGGTAGTAGTTAAGTCAGATTGTCTGGTTTTGTGGCCTCAGGACTTGGGCATGTGGTAGTAGTTGGTACTTCCTAGTATTCTATGGGGAGATGTTTCTTTTAAGACTTAGGCCTGTTTTATGGCCCTAGTTTGGGGATGAGAACTTTTGAGGTAGGAAGCCAAATTCAGGTCTCTCCTTGAAATCTGGGGGTTTTAATGGTCTTGGGGGAATGTAGTGAGAATTCCAGAATTTTGGTTTCTTTAAGAAAAAAAAAACCAACACTGAGATATTGTAAGAATATGTTTTCATTTTAATTCAGGGGCAGTGATATGGGGCTGCTTCGCAGCTGCTATGATTTGCTTCATGTTCTAGCAGAGCCATGTTTTGCCAGCTGCAGATAGTTTCTGCCATTGTGTGACGTTTGGAATTTTGGGTACTTTTCAGATGGTATCTAAATGCTAGGGCCAAGAGAGGTAGGGTGGGCAGTTGTTGGTCATTCAGGGGGTTGGTTGAAGTTTGTTAGTAGTCATGCTCAAAGGAAAAACCAAAACAGAATAGATTCGGGATCTCTCTCTTTCTCTTTCTTTCTCTCTTTCTCTCCTTTATCCTTCTTTCTTTCCTATCTAGTAATGGGTAAAACTGGGGAATTAAGGGTGGAAAAAAGAAGAACCCACAAAGCAGCAAAGGCCAGCAACAGGGACGTCTTCCTCCTCTAATTTAGGATTGGTCAGTTGGAACACAGGGAGGCTGATGGATCCATAAGCTTGGGCTAAATGTCCTGGTGTGATCTTGAATCTCTCCAGGATCTGGGGGTCCTTAATGGTGGCAGAAAAAGCTGCCAGGCTTTTGTCTTAGGTCAGGAGGCTGAGGAAGAAGGCAGCTAGGTTGGAAGTTACATAGTTATGACCCTCTCCTATGTCTGCCTATCTGAGAACCTAACTTCTAGTCCCTCAGAGTTTCATTATCCAAAATCATGGAGATAGAAACAACCTCAGGTTGTAGTTATTAGAGTTTCTTGCATCTGGAAATGACTTTTCCGTGTTTTTTTTTTTTTTTTTTTTGAGAGTGTTTATACTCTAGTTTTGTGTGTTTACAATCCTGTCCAGCATACTTTGATATAATCTATCTATAAATAGAACTTTTCAAACCAATGGCCTTATTTTGGGTTTTTCCTAGGAGCACTGTGTAGGGGGAAAAATTATCTGTGGTTACCCACTCAAAAAAACAAAACAGAAAACCAAAAAAGGCCTTTAACCGTTAGCCAAAACTCTAATAAAAGTTTTACATTTTTCTACTTGGCTGATGGGAGCAGAATTGGGAGGTAAATTTAAACTGCAAATGATGAAGCACTTTTAGTTCAGTAGAAATTATAATTATAAACCAGAAAATTATAGTTACAACTTCTAGTAAACAGCCATATTCTACATAATTTTAGGTATATTACCGATCTTCATCTTGTTCCATAAAACATCTTAAATATATTAATAGAAAAGGTGCCCAGCAGTGCTGAAATCTTACATTTCCTTGACATGTTCTGCTTAACTAAGAAGAGTTGAGAGCACATATCTAAGGAGTTGGATGTCTAACCAAGTCCTTAGTGGCAATTATTCTGATGAGAATGTTTAGCATAAGAAGGAAACCTCGTGTCCTTCCCTCCATTCAATATATCCAGCAAAGACCAGAAGCGTCTATATCATGACTATGTGTGATTGATTATATGTATGTCATGATTGAGCAAGCCTACCGGGTCTGAGGTTAAATTATAGACTAAATTATCTGGAAATGGTGTTAAATTGTGTTGTGGGAGATATTTGAATCTCCAACCCAATTAGGGCCGGTCAACGAAAACATGACTCAGTAATTACGAATATAGTCTATAAGCCTAGGTTGGGCAGATACCCCTCCACTACTCTGTTCCCCAGCTATGAGACCCTTAAAACTTGAGGATTTTCCAGACCCTGGTCTGTCCTTCTACCTCCTGCTTCCCAGTCGTCCTCTCCTTCGTCGTCTTCCTCCTCCATTGTCTCCCTCCAGTCGTCCTCCTCCTCTCTCTTCTCTTCCAGCCTTTATTTCTCCACCGCCCCTTCCTCTGCCCATTCACTGGCTCCAGCCTTTATTTTACAAATTAAGATGGGCAGAAGGTTCACTAGAAATCACCTGTGTGATGACTCACACCTCCTCTGCATTCCTTCACAGGAAAGGGGAATTAGTATCAAAATACAAGTCTGGGGCTATCTACAACAAAATTGGTTAAGTATAACATGTTCTCTGT
Source organism: Mastomys natalensis (assembly GCA_021653895.1). Taxonomy (NCBI): domain Eukaryota; kingdom Metazoa; phylum Chordata; class Mammalia; order Rodentia; family Muridae; genus Mastomys; species Mastomys natalensis. Next base: position 854,502 of record JAJTUV010000381.1, read on the forward strand.
AATCTAAGAGGGAGTTAAGAAAGAAACATGTCATTATGAATCCTGATATAATTTAATTCTGGTTATTTCTAATAGTCGTGGGGAGCTAATAGTACACCCAATTTCTTTCAAGGAACTTTCCATAAATTAGCTGAATTAGCCAGGACTCAAGGAAAAAAGCTGAAGTGACAATTCCAAGGTTGACAATTTAAAAGAAATCTCAGCTGCTTTGAGATGTGTTGCTCCCAAAAACAACCTAAAGTTACCAGATGCTTTTTCCTACAAAACATCGCCAACCATGCTGAAAACATACTTTGTCTTCAGCTTTCTTCAAAATCTCCATCTTCAGTCTCAATTCCAATCTCACAATAAGGGGACTATGTGAAGTCTACGTAGCCTACAACTTTATACAAGTGAACACCATTTTGAGACTACACGCATAAATACTCCATAGCACCACACATTATGATGCATAAGGTCACATTTTAGGGAATGGACTACAACAGAGATAGATACGAATGACTATTTAGTTATTATTTTTAAGGACGAACTTTTACACTGTCACAGGCTGATCTAGAACTAGGAACAATCCTCCTGCCTCAGCCTCTCAAGTGTTGCGAGTACAGGTGTTGAGTCACCACCCACGGCAATAGCAACCAAAATTATATTCACAGATAAGTGTTCCTCGCCTAAAATGCACCAACTCTGAATGCTAACTCAATCTCACCAGGCGGGGGTGCGCGAGAAAAACTAATAGGCTCTTCAAAAGGGGAAGTCGCCCTGAGCGAGGGGCTGGTTGCTCGTTTCAGTCTAAAAAGCATCAATCTCCATTACCCGCCAGAGACGATGAGATGAAACTGCATTGTAATGAGGCTCTAGCAATTCATCTCACTGGCAATGGAGAACAGCGATAACCGCAAACAAATGCGGTTTGGGAGTTTGGAGGTTAGAAAGTTGGGAACGCTCTAGGCCCGCGCGCGAGCCTAGACCCGCCCCTCCTTCAGCCTTTGGCCACTCTGAGAGCTCCAAGCAGTGATTGACAGGGAAACCGTCCGGTGCGTTGCATAAATGCGCCACTCCGGAAACAGTGACCTCACGCTTCCGTCCAGGCTCTCCCAGCATCCATTGCGTTCCGGCCCTGCTGTACTTCGTCCGGCAGCACTGGGCCGGGTGTTCCCGCGTTCCGGGCTCGGCGCTCCGGGCTTCCCAGGGCTGGGCCCGGACGCGGCTGCCCGCCATGGCGCAGCTGGAGGGTTATTACTTCTCGGCCGCCCTGAGCTGCACCTTCCTGGTGTCCTGCCTGCTCTTCTCCGCTTTCAGCCGCGCCCTGCGTGAGCCTTACATGGATGAGATCTTCCATCTGCCGCAGGCGCAGCGCTACTGTGAGGGCCGCTTCTCCCTGTCACAGGTTGGTCACTGCTGGCCCTGCCCCGGGACGGACTCCTCCCAGCCTGTGCCCTTACCTCTTCCCGTCTGCCCTCCCTGACTAAAACGAGAAGAGAGCTGCCTAGTGACTATACCTAGCCCCAAGATTTATGGCATATTTGTTAGGTGAATGCATAAAGAGCAGGTGATGCGGGAAATGCTCCTCTTGGCAACTGACCAATTTGTCTTACTAAGCTCTAGCACTAGAGACATGCAGGTGCCTCTTGAAAATGCAGAAAAAAAATACCTAAAGCTTACCTATGAGGTTTTCCACTCAGTAATTTGAACGCGGAATGGAGGATCTCAGGGCACCAAAAAGTTGATAGTTTTATTCTAACTTCATTCTTAGTTGTTTTTAGAAACTTACTGTTGCCTGGATTAAATTGGCAACTAGTCAGATTGCCAATTTAATCCAACAGATATCTTTAAAAAAATACATGTTTGACCACATAAATAATACACAGTGCAAAGATAAATGTACTATCCTTATCTCGTAAACACAGTATGGGTTACTGCTCTGAAACACAACGTTTGTTGAGAACTTGATTTCTTGGTGCTGTTACTGATACCCTTTGCCATTTTCAGGATCACTCACCTGCAAAATAATAGTAATATATATAATAGTGACTAATACGTGATGTGTTGCAGGATGTAAAACAAGACAAGCACAAGTCACAAATTGACAGGTTTTGTGATCAGAAATCTTGTAATGCAGTCTTTCTCAGTACTTAACGTATCTTAAGATCCACCAGAGTTCTAATTATTGTTTGCCTGGTTTGTAAAATTGGGACCTGGGCAATTTAGTCGCAGAGTATACATTTTCTAAAGAGCAAGCCTTAAAAGTAGAAGTGATTATAACTTACTGTTTGTTGGTTGTTGTCACCTTAATATTGCAGACAGATTTGAGACAGGGAGCCAAACATTGTTAAAATGGGGCGGTGGTGTGGTGGTAGCTCAGTTTTTGAGAGCTCTTGCTGCTCTGGCAGAAGAAGACTACCGCACTTCTCTGTACCCACACTGAGCTGCTCACCACTGGCTGTAACTCCAGTTCCAGAGGATCCAGTGCCACCTTCTGGCTTCCTCAGGTACCTGCATTCAATTGTTGCAAATACATATACTCAGGTGCATGGGCATACACACTAAATCTTAAAAAATAAAACTTAAGAGATATCTAGTCTCTGAGGGTTTCTTTAATTATGTCATAGAATATCCTCTCCAAGTTCTTCATTATTAGAACAAATGAGACTTGATTTTTTTTTTTTGACATTTTCTATCAATGGAATAATTATTGCTCTGCTTGATTGGTGGTCTTTTCTTTTTAAGTGGGATCCTATGATTACTACGTTACCTGGCCTGTACCTGGTGTCAGTTGGAGTGGTCAAACCTGCCAACTGGATCCTTGGATGGTCCGAGCATGTTGTCTGCTCCATTGGAATGCTCAGATTTGTCAATCTTCTCTTCAGTGTTGGCAACTTCTATTTACTGTATTTGCTTTTCAGGAAGGTACAACCCAGAAACAAGGTATGTGCAGAGTAAAGTTTCTGTGCACTAAAGTCCACAATTAGGAATTGGCTTTATAAGATATGGAAGAAAATGTCCACCAGTTAGCATTGATGTATGTTTTTTAAAGCTAAGTGGAAATTCTCTACTTAGATGTAGAAGATATTTGCATTTAAATACTGGAATAACTGTATTTGAAAATCTAAAGTAGATGTTTGTTAGTGAAGGAAACCAGTTTAATAGTTGCATGTTTTCTTCAGGAAGTTAGGCCCTCTTTAGTGGAAATGAATTTTAGTTGAGTTTTGGTGTGATTTCATAATTCAAGTCTTGGAGATATATTGCCTGGGTTTAAATTTAATCCTGGCCACAACTTATATTAACTTGAGCAGATTACCCCCTTTGTGATTATATGTCTTTGACAATTTGAAGTAGTTTAAATCAAATATCAAATAGTAATAATAAATTTGTCTCATTGAATTTGTACTAAGAGTAAAGGAGCTTAATAAATGGAAGGTGCTTAGGCTAGCACCTAATACAAGATTTCAGTAAATGTCCACTATGGCGGTAATGTTTCTAAGGTCTTTTCAGCGATATGAATTATGAAAAGGAGGGAGGCATAAGTACTGTGAGGATTCAGCCGATACATGAGAGGAACAGAGGAATACTGTCTCAGCCTGACGGAATGGAGGGAGAAAGGAAGGCTTTGTAAACGGCATTTACAAGACAAGATTTTCAGAAGCAACAAGATGTGATATATATGCTAAGTTCACAAGCTCTTGTGAAGCTTTACCTTTTGATTGGTTGGTTGGTTGGTTGAGACAGGGGTCTCCCTATATAGCTCTGGTTGACCTCAAACTATAGTTTTTGGCTGACCTAGAACTGAAGAGATCCCGCTGCCTCTGCTTTCCAAGTGCTGAGATTAAAGACATGTGTTACCACTCCTGTCCTGAGGAGAACTTAATTAAAGAGATTCAAAACACTTAACTAAAATTGTCAGGAAAGGTAAAAGAAAACATTTGAGTTTAGAGTAGACCTGCCTGACTTTTTTTTTTAAAGTAAAAGTCCTTGTAATTTTGTCGTAAGAAAAGTAAGATCATCGGACACGGTATTTAGTGCCATTTGCACATTCCCCGTTGTGTGTCCTGTAGAGATCTGAAGGACTCTTTAAAGAGTGGTGATGATGGCTAAGATGTAAGTTCAAGGTGATGCAGCTGGCTACATCTTTACTGTGTTCCTGTGATCTCTGCATTCCTCACATGCCTGAGTCCAGAGTCTCAGCTCCAGTGACCTGACCACTCAATGGTTTCCTCTGTGACCTAAAAGATTTTAAGCTATTAAGAGCTGCACCTCATTAGTATTTTAACAGTTTCCAAGCTGATTAATGTAACTAACAATTACCAGCAGTAGTCTTAAACATGGTGTTGCAAAGCCAGAAGTACAAGTCATTTAAGTTAAACTTCAGTGACTATTTAAATCTCTGTATTAATTCAGCAAGAGAATGACGTATTTATTTTATCCTAAAAACAATGTTTTTCTTTTTTCTTCAAGGCTTCTTCAAGTATCCAGAGAATCTTGTCAACATTAACCCTAGCAGTATTTCCGACCCTCTATTTTTTAACTTTCTTTACTATACGGAAGCTGGGTCTGTGTTCTTCACTCTTTTTGCTTATTTGATGTTCTTTATGGCAACCATAGGACTTCGGCCTTGCTTGGATTTTGTGGCTTCATGTTCCGTCAGACTAACATCATCTGGGCTGCCTTCTGTGCAGGACACATCATTGCACAGAAGTGCAGTGAAGCCTGGAAAACTGAACTACAGAAGAAGAAGGAAGAGAGGCTTCCCCCCATTAAGGGGCCACTCTCGGAACTCAGAAGAGTTCTGCGGTTTCTGCTGGTGTATTCCGTGTCCTTTAAGAACCTGAGTATGCTTGTCCTTTTGACCTGGCCCTATATGCTTCTGCTCTTGGCATTTTTCGCGTTTGTGGTAGTTAATGGTGGGATTGTTGTTGGTGATCGGAGTAGTCACGAGGCCTGTCTCCATTTCCCTCAGTTGTTCTACTTCCTCTCCTTTACTGCCTTCTTCTCCTTCCCTCACCTACTCTCTCCGACCAAAGTCAAGACTTTTCTTAGCTTAGTTTGGAAACGTAGAGTTCAGTTCTCTGTGATTGCGTTAGTCTTGGTATTTTTGGTTTGGAAGTTCACTTATGTCCATAAGTATTTACTGGCAGACAATAGGCATTACACATTTTATGTGTGGAAAAGAGTATTTCAGAGACACGAAGTTGTCAAATATTTATTAGTACCAGCCTACATTTTTGCTGGTTGGGCTGTAGCTGACTCTTTAAAATCAAAGTCAATTTTCTGGAATTTAATGTTTTTTGTATGCTTGGTTGCTTCTACAGTTCCTCAGAAACTACTAGAATTCCGTTACTTCATCTTACCATACATTATTTATAGGCTTAACATACCTCTGCCACCCATATCTAGACTTGTTTGTGAATTGGGTTTGTATACAATTGTTAATCTTCTAACTTTTTATATCTTTCTGAACAAGACTTTTCAGTGGCCAGATAGTCAGGACATCCAAAGGTTTATGTGGTAGTGGCAAGAATATTTGAAGTTTAAAAGACTATTTCTACAACAAATAACTGGGTAAATAGAAGTGGAATTTCTTTTAAGTAAATTCAGGGAAATGAAAAGAATTAAGTTTGAGACTAGCCTAAAAGCTCTGAATAATATGAATAAAGTTGCTTGCAGTTGTCTTGACAATCTTTTCAGAGGTTTGGGGAACTTTTCTGTGTGTGTGTACGCGTTTAGGGGCCTGGGTAGCTCTGCAGCACTAGAACCTATTCACTAACCTTCTTTTGTAAAGAACAGCAAAGAATTTGAACTGTGTACAAATAAATGACCCAGCAGTATTTCTGAGTGAAATTGCCAGATATTGTAATGAATATAGCTCCGATCTTAGAATAGATATGTACAGACACAACAAATCATGGACTAGAAGCTTTGGGATGTCTAAGAAACAGGTATTTTAATTTAGGGTATAGGAATGATGAAGCCATTTGAACTAATTCCTTGTGTGACATTTATGCAGGCCAAAGATAAACTGCGTTGATTATAACACTTTTTATAGATAAACTTTCTGAAATACTGCTCTGTTATCCAGGGCTCCTGCACAAAACCAACCACAAACCTTGTGGCTTCAAAGTTTTTCCTCACATTTGTATTGGCAGCCCCTAAACTGAAGTGTTGGCAGAGCTCATTCCTTTAGGAGATGAAAATCCACTGTCCCTGTTCAGATCATTCCAGCAACCACTTAGAAGGGCCTTACTTATAGAAGGGTCCTCCAGTCTCTCTGTGTCTTCGTAGGACCGTCTCCACTGGCCTCTCGTGCAGTTGATGCCATTGGTTTAGGGATCCTCTCTCTGATTCAGGATAGTGTTACCTGGAGACCCTTGATTATATCTAGAAAAATAGTTAAGGACCCATTCATAGGACCCACATCATTTTGGTGTGTGTGCGTGATAAGATGTACTTGATGAGAGAGGCAAAAAAAAAAAAAGAAAGGCAAATAGCTGAGTTCATGTAGTTTACATGTGTCCCTCTTATCCAAACAAACCAGAAGAACTCAAAATGTGAGAGAAGTCATTGGTTTAGTTTCATTCTATAATTTAGTGAGCACCACTAGGTGTGACTCTGGGGTTTGCCTCGTTTAGGTTCTGTGCTGCTGTTCAAAGTTTATTTATTCGATTGTCGCTGTGTCTGTAACATACAGACACTGTTGCTTAGTCCTGTGCTGTGACTATAAACATGGTACTGTGACTAGAGCTTACTTAGCCCACTCTTCCTTCTGAGCTTTACACATACACACACACACTCCCCAAAGCAACAAAAACCTTTCATTTTATTGTTGGATAAAAACTACTTGAATAAAAATTACACACACAGTCCTGGGTGGTCAGCCAGCACAGACCATCGCTCTGTTTGATACTTAGGAGGTTTGACTCAGGTGTAACAGTGATTGAATTGTTATCAGATCAGAAAGCTTCATGACGGTTTATATGATAATAGAGTGCTAAGTCCAGGAAGCTGGAATTGCAAACACTTGTGGTTGAATAAAGAGCTGTCTGATGCTCTTAGTCCCGGGCTTTTGTGTCTGGGAATGCAGAGGGGGTGGAGTGCTTCCATCCGGGCAGTCTGCTGTAAGGAGGGAAGCACTTTGTCCCGTGTAATGGAAAGGGGCTGCTTTAGATGTGCTGGGTCACTTCTGAATTAGGACACATTGTAGGGGTCTACAGAGAGAGGAGATATTGGTATTCTCCACGGCTTTCCATAAGTATTGGAAGTGGGACTTGGCATTTCCAAGTGGAATGTCGTGAGTCAAAAGGTGCTATTTGTTACTGTGATGTTAAAAATGGATGCGTGTTGATACTTTTAAGGTAGAGGCTTGGTTAACCTTGCTTGGGCAGTTGACAAGTTGATGGTCATTTGCTGATAAATGTCTCCATCTTTGTAACTAAGTATGGGAGAGCAAAAGGCTTCACACAGCAGGGCGGTTCACTTTTGGTTACTCAGAATAACATCTGAAAGACCCATCTCTGAAATCATTTCACTTGGAAAAAAAAGTCCTTGCTTTTACAAATATTAATTATATGTCTGCTTTAAATTTTTAAAAATAATTATCAAGTATTTTTCATTAGACTTAGTTGAATGCATTGGTTATTTAGTGATCATAAGGGGCTGAGTAGTTAAAAGCTTGAACCACCCTTGCAGGGACCCCAGGGTAGTTCCTAGACCTAGGGTAGCGCGTAACCACTTACCACTCCACCTCGAGGGCACTGACTGCAGGCCTCTGGCTCTGTAGTCTCTTTTACTCACTTGCAGATAACCCTACCGCCCCCACACATATTTAAGTTAAAAATGCTAAAAGGTCATTGTAGATAGTATCACTTGCTGAAGGGGTTTGGAGCTCTACGTTCTCTGTCAGATCACTCTTCCAGTAGGATATTTTAAAGCCTTTGTGAAAAGGCCTAGTCTTTTGTCTGAACTGCTTTAGGCTCAGTAATCAGTTTAACCAGCTCCACTTCATGTGAAAATCCACAGGCATAATAGATTCTTTCCCAGATCTATTAGTAAGAGTGTGTGCAGTGTATTTGCTTACATTGATGTTTTCCGTGGCCACTCCTTTTATGGCTGCATCTCACCAAATGATGTGGAAGTAGTGTTTTGTACTTGACACCTAGTACATAATCTTGTTAGAGGAATTTCTGTTTTCATAAACATCTGTGTTTGTCTTGTTATAAAATACGCACTATAAATGATGCAATTTACTTATAGGGAATAGTTTAGGACAGGATGTATTTCTAGTGTGAATGTAACTGACTTGACATGCTCATCACCTTTTGTCTAGACAGGAGAGAAGGGACGCACGGCTTTCATTTATAATTCCTAGAGAGTGAGCATATATAGTCCAGTTCAAACTGTATTCAGATAAAATTATGTTTATTACTTTAGAGCAATTAGAAAGTCTTTAAATGGGTAAGACAAGTGTAATGTACATATTTTTTCATACAGGAAATTAAGATTGTAGAAAAAAATGTCCTTGATTTTGGTTCCAGAGTAAAAAGACAGATTGTTGAAGGACAGTTGTTTGTTCCTGATCTCAAATGAGAATGTTGTGTCTGAACTCTAGTTAGTACCTGGTCTGAGTCCTGCTGTGTTTCAACAGGGATTCATGCCGCATTGCATATCCATAAAGCTCATAAACACGCTATATGATAGAAATTGAGTAAATTTGTACTGAATGGAATTTTCAATATAGAAGGAAGCAGATATTCTACAAATGTACTGTATAACTAACTGAATCTTAGGAAGTAAATTGTGTTTTATAATAAGAGCTCTTCTTGAATGTCATTTTCTGTAGTGATGAGTGCAGACATGCAGATTTATACATTGTCTGCAGTAGGATATGATTTTAATAATGCCATTTAAAATGCGAAGTCCATTCAGTATTAGAGTAAGTTTTGATGATTTGTCTTTAATCCTGAAATTTCATCTAGTTAGAAACATGTTCTGTTTAGTTTTAGCTCTCTAGAGGATTTACTTATTTTTCTTTGGGTGTGTTTTATGTATTTGAAGTCAATGGCAATAATGCTGTTTAGAAATATATAATAAATTAGATACTGGTGACATAATATTAAGATATCCATGATTCAAGCACTAATTCCATAATGTTTGGAAGTTATTTCTAAAGCAAATTTTGTGATAATAGGTAATTCAATAATCTCTTTATATTACTTAAGATGAGGTATTGATTAGTGGCAATTTCTTCGTACCTTAGACACTGTCAAAGCAAAAATAGGTAGGGTGTATTTTTCTTTCAAAAAAGTAAATATATGGAGTTTGCTTTCAGAAATTTGATCAGTTCAGTTTATTTGAGCCCTATCTTTACCACTGTCCTGCTCAAGATGAGTAAGAATGAAAAGAATTACAGAAGTTGTCTTTACCAATAGTGTTTTGCTGGTTGATATACACACACATGCACACGCACGCACGCACATCATAGAGCTGTGAACCTTTGCTATTCTGCTTCACGAGCACAGCTCACTCAGAGAAACTCTGGAGGGAGGCCTCTACTCTACTGATCAGACCTCAGCATATTACTGTGTGAGTTACCTGTTTCTGAAATCGTTAGGAGCTTTTAAGAGGAACAAGAATGAAATGGTAAACACATAGGTTTGATTCTAAACTAATTGTTAAACAAATTGTTGATGTTAATTAGAAAGCATAGCTCCCATAACATTCTTACAGTTAATTTGAAAGCATTATATGTTTTACACTGCTTTAAATGTAGATCAGAGGTCAACAAATAGGTTGTAACTCACAAATAGCCACACCTTTTTCTTTTTAATTACGTAGTCTCTTCAGGGAATAGAGCTCCCCAAATAAGTTTTGTACTTACTGAAAACATTTCATTGGGAAAGCTTTAGGACTTGAGAGAGTAGATATGGCATAGTATCTTTTCAAGGGGTCTCAAAACCTGCCATTTTAAATGTGGGTTTATTGCAGCTAATATTCTTTATATTCTTTGGTAAGTCAAGTTCAAGAATCTCTTGAAGTATTCTGCCTTTCATATATTTTGGTTCTGAAATAAAGTGGATGTTTAGCTATTGTTATTTTGTTTTTGAAATTGAGTTATACAACCAAGCCAAAGGTGGTATGAAATTCAAGTGTACCAGTAATGTAATATTTATCTTACATACATTTGTATTTCTTTGTCAGTAGAAAAATGTATTTGGGTTTCCCCTGTAGTGACGAATAGGAAAGTACTGTGTAATAAAATTTGTAATGAAAACGTTTATTAGGTGATGGCAGTGTGCTACACTTTAACGTATTCTTGTAACTTTTTCTACTAGTCTAGATTAAACTTTTTATAGTTTTGTATTGTTTTGAACCATGAAGATTTATAATTCTCCACCTTTGTTAATTATTGTTTGTTGTTCAGAAGGGTCTCATAATCCAGGCTAACCTGGAATTTACAATGTAGCCAAGAATGACCTTGAACTCCTGATTCTTTGCCTCTACCTCTGGACTGCTGGAATTACAGGCATGCTACACCATGCCCAGTTTATGCAGTGCTGGGGATCAAACATAGGACTTAAAGCCTGCTAGCCAAGCACTCTACCAGCCGGGCTGTATCCTCAGCCCTGCTTGTTATACTGTGACAGAAAGTGGTTCCTGATTTACATAAGTGAAGGTAAATGTCAAACCAAAAGTTGTTTGTTCCATGATGATGCTTCAGATGATGTGACCTAACGTACCCTGCCTGCCTGGAACTGTTTACCTCATGGGTTTGGGGATTGTTTCTGATAGTGGTGATAGGTTTGGAAACAGCCTGTACTATCTATTTACTTCTGTCTCACTGTTTCTCAGCTTTCTTGTACCGCACATATGGAGAAACTGAGGGGAAGGTGTGTATTTGTCTAATGTTAGAAACTAAGTAGAAAGCGATGGTCTAATGTTACAAAGCAGCTATGTGAGCTGCGTTTACGAGTAGGCAGCCTGACAAGAATCCGGCTCTTAGCTGTAGCTGATTGAAGGCAGTGGGAAAGGACACTACATCTACCTTCATTTTTGTAACATTTTAGAAAAAAAGAATTCCATGGAAAATAGAACTCCACTACTCTTCTAGATCAGACAGTTGAGGCACATACAAACTGTCTCTTCCAGAGCAGACATCTCTCCCATTGTGTCAACACTGCCTCACATTGTGTGAACACAAAATCTACAACATGGCTGATGTTGTCAGCCCCATTTGCAAGAAAGCAAAGATCTTTGATATCCGATAGAGATGTAGTTGTTTTAAAACTTTATTTCTCAAAAGAACTTTGAAAATAAATGGTTGTTCTAAACTGCTCTGTGATTTTTAAATAATTCTTTCTGAAAGAATTTGATCTTTATTTTAAATATGTGAATATATGTTTTGAACGGTTTTTAAGTTTTTACATTTTGTTACATTAAAAACTGCAGATGTTTGACTCTAAAATTGTGATTCGTGTCATTTAAACTCTTGAATAAACCTGTTTATAAGAATAAAAGCTTTTTAAATAGTCGTTCAGTATGTTTTATTGGTAAATTAATTCATATTTTATAATGTGCCTTCTCTACATGCTCTTAGTCCAAACTGAGGGCTGACTGCTCTTTGCACTCTGTACTTCAAGCCATTTTCCTACCCAACTCTAAACTACTGGTCTCGAAACAAAAGGAGTACTAACAGTTTAAGTATCTGTAGAAGTGCCCATCACTACCCTGGGTATCCAGAATCCACTAATACTTCCACAGTAACTGCTCAGTCAAGTTACTGGATAGTCACAACTGAGTTTCTGGCTTGGGTTTTTTTAGTTAGTCTAGGTCCATAGAAAAGCCGAAACATACCAATACCTCTACTTTGGACTTTGGCCATTACGAAGAGAGTAGTACTGCTGTGTTTTCACTCTTTCTTGAGTGGTAACTTTCCCCTCATACCCTGCCAAGAGGTTAGCCAAAGATTTACACACAACACACATCTGGGGCTCTCCTCTGTGATTCTTCTTGGACACCATCTATTTACAGCTGTTTTGGCAGTCTGAAATTCTATCGCAAGTTGTTCATTTCAGCTTTCTTGTTATTAGCTATCCTTGGGAAGTGATATACGAATGTGGGTCCACCTAGTAAAATTTTTATTGAATCTGCCAATATCATACATAGGTAAAGTATATTCTGATCGGTATAATTCCCCTCCCACCTCTGTTGCCCGTGCAAGCCCTTTCTTAGATATCTTTGTGAGATGCATCGAGTTTAAACAGGATGGTCATTGTGATTCTGGATGAGTTTGGAGCTGGCAGCCTGGTGATCTGACCAATGGGTAAACAGCTGAAGACAAGGACTGCCCTTCTGCTTGCTGTGACCAGTGGAGCCATGGGCACCACAGACACCTGGAAAGGAGGGCAATGATAAACAGAGTTGTAGGACTCGGTTCATTTAGGGAGTGAACAATTTAGTTTTCCCACTGTTATTTATATAGCATTTAGCTACTAAAGATAACACTGAAAACAGGTTTGATCAGTCTTTATGACCCATCTGTCTTAATCTCTGAGTTCCTTTCACTGCACCTCCTGCATCTGGAATTGTGAATATCTGGACCCTGAAATCCCTAGGATCCATTAGTAGCACGTAGCAGAGAAGGGAGGGTAAGACTCCATGATCTCTCCCCTCAATTCTTGCTAGAGTGCAATTGGCCCATAGCAGGCAGCCCCAGCTGATGTGAAGTTGTGCCTAAATTCCAGATGATAGCACTTCATAGTCCTCCTTGCCTTTTGTCTCAGATTCTGCCTGCTCTCCTGTGATAATCTATGAGCCTTAAAGAAAGTTGTAGTAGCATCTTTGTGTTCACCAACATCAATTGCAAATAAGCTGCTTTGGTTAACAAATAAGTAACTTGGCACAAAGATAATTTAGCTACACAATGCCTTTGGGATGCCTAAGGCTTCATTCATAGGCTGTGTTGTGATGATAATAATGATGATGATGATTAACAAGTTTTACAACACCATGTATGGATTCCTTCTTGTAGATTGGGTCTCACATCCATAAGATGTGAGCAGAGTTGGTTACCTCAGTTATGCTACTATTGTACCAGTGGATGCGTTTTACCTGGAAGGTTGATATTTTAATTCGTAGACTTTACATCTGGGTGTGATTATTGATATCCTACCCCCCCCCCCACACACACACACAAAGCCTGTATAGGACATTTCAGCACCATGAAAACCAGCCAGTAGAAAAGTAGCATCTAGTTCAGTTCCAGCTTCATTTCTTTATTACTTGGCAACCAAGTGTACTGTCTTAAATATTAGGGTCTTATCAACTAGTTCTGGTGGGCTATCAAAAAGAGTAGCAAGAGTATATTTTGGGGAATCTGATGTGTTTCTGACCCAATAATTCATAAGAAAGTGTCTCGTGCCTGGCACTGGGGTTTTGGTTAATAATCCTTGACTTTCAGGAGCAGTGTTATCTAGACACACAGGCTATCTCCCTTCAAAATCTCAATTCTTAGCTTACCTTTTTAATGTATGGCTCTAATACATTCTTAGTTTGGTTTAAATGTTTCTCCCTATTCTGTCATCTTTCCCATCCCTCTGCCCTGATCCCTGCTTAAACTAAAGCCTAAAGATTTGAAGCTAGGACCCACATATTGAAGAGAACCCATAGTGCTTGTCTTTCTGAGTCTGGACCATCTTGCTCAGAATAATCTTCTCTAACTTCATCTATTTATTTATTACATGGCATAGGGAACTTGTTTTCTGCTCCTTTCTACTATGCTTTGTGTACTTTTGCATTTGAATGGAAATCTCTTTCCTAAAATTTAGGGAATTTTCTTCTATGACTTTTGAAAAGTATTCTTCTATGACTTTTGAAAGTTTTTTATTTGCCTTTGACCTGGATTTCTTTTCCTTCTGTGACTATGATTCATTGTTTGAGCTTTCATTGTGCCCCAAAAGTCTTGGATGTTCCATTAATGAATTTAGCATCTTATTTTCTTTGACTAAGTGATTCAATTACTTTATTTTTTCTTTAAGCTCTTCTGTTATATATTTACTTGATTCCTTCTGTTTTCAAGGCTTTGATCTTATTAGTCTAACTGAATATTTCATTTCAGTTTTTTAATTACAGCTTGAGCTATCTTTAATATTTCTCTTTGTCAAAACAAGGGCCATCACTATGGGATTAATTACTTTGGAAGAGGCACACTGTCTTAGTTTTTCATGTTGTTTATCTTCGTATAGATTGTTGGTTGTGCCTTTGATATTGTTGTCTACCCATGTTTTGTTGATTATGAGTCTGGATCTCTACTTGCTGTTTCCCTGACTTGGTTGGGTGGTTCTTAAAGTTCATTCTTGGAGCTACTCAGTACTGAGGTATTCAGGTGGTCCTCTGTTGACTGGGGAAGGTGGAAGCTTCTGGTCTCACTAGCAAACACTCAGAACTCAAGGTTAGATTGCCAGATAGGTAGAGGTGAAAGCAGCCAGTGAGGTGTGCAAGTGCTGAGCACAGGTCCTCAGAGTTTGCCATTGGGGTCCCCAGTGAGACTTTTCAAGTACAAATCCTATTTATTTAGTTCCTGGTTGCCTTTGCTTAACTCTGTGGTTTCAAGTATTGCTTCTTTATATGATTAAATTGTGAGAGAATGAATGTGTAAACATTCCTGTGCAATTACCTGCTTAAGAACCCTATCTCCGCTGCACCCAAGGAATTAATTGTACAAGAGGGAATCTCAGTAGAGAAAATGCCTCCATTAAATTGCCCTGTGGTTCTGTCCTAGTTAGGAGTTTGTTGCTGTGAAGAGACACCATGACCGTAGCAACTCTTACAAAGGAAAACATTTAACTATAACTGGCTTGCAGTTTCAAAGAAGATAGTTTAGTACACTATCATCTGGTTGGAAACATGGCACTGTGCAGGCAGACATGGTGCTGGAGAAGGAGCTGAGAATTGTGCATCCAGATCAGTAGGCAGCAGGAACCGACTGAAACACATTTCCTCCATCAAAACCACACCTTCTCCAGCAAGGATACACCTCTTAATAGTACCACTCTTTATCGACTAAGTATTCAAAGACCTGAGTCTATGGGGGACCATTCCTATTCAAGCCACCACAGATTCATTTTCTTGATTGACAAATGATAGAGGAGCGCTAAGCCTATTTTAAGTAGAGCCACTCATGGAAAGGTGGAACTGGGTTGTGTAAGAAAGCAGGCTGAACAAGCTTCAAGGAACAAGCCAGCACAGAGTACTCCTCCACAGCCTCTGCTTCAGTTCTTGCCTCCCGATTCTTAACTTGAGCTTCTATCCTGACTTCCTTTATGCTGAACCACGATGTAAGATGAAATAAATCCTTCCTTCTTCAAGTTGCTTCTTCTGATCATGGTATTTATTCCAGTAACAGAAAAGAAGTTAGGACAGTACCTGAGATGTAATCAGGCCTTGAACCTGGGAAAGTTTGGGAAAGTGATTTCAGTAAGTCTTAAATAGACCCACTTAGAAATCTTTACTTCGATCATAGGACTCTATCCTTCTTTGTAATACAGAGAAAAGCACTCAATTAAAGCATGAATTATAAATATTGCAATACCATATGGAAAAAAATGATTCCTCTGACCATACAAATATATACCTCACACCATATGCCCAACAAAAGCACAGAGGTATCTGGAGATAAAAACATTACAACTTAAGAAGTATTGCTCAGAAAAAGAAGAGAGAAAGCATTAAAACTGTGGACAGGCAGGGACATCCAAAGAACATTCTGGAAGGGCAACATGTTTACAGTGATGACTCTGAGAACCCCCTTCTGCGTGATAATGAACTCCTCTCATGTGGGAGGCTCTTTGGGAGGAGGAATAAGTCCGCCACATTGTAGAAAGAGGCTACAATATTGATGACAGACTACCTTCTCTCTGCTTCTACTGCTTGTGTGGAAAGTGTTCTTGTTCTAGTAATTCCTCAATGCAAGTAACTATGGTGGGCAAATTTCAATTGCTATTTAGGAATTTGATTTCCAAGGTGCATTATTCTATATTTCCCTCCAGGTGGCAGTGTTGGACATCTTTTCTAGTTGTCGGTTTGATAGAAATTTTAAGTCTATTCTGTTAGCTTTTTCTGTTATTACAGATGCTAATGTAATTTTTTTATTACAAACTGAATCAGATACTTATAGTTACATTTCATTCTCCATAATTAAGAGTGTATTGAGTGATTTATAATTCCTGGAGTTTATATATGGTCCTATCATAGCATTATTTTGTTGTTGTTATATTTGGCTCATTGACTGAAAAATCAAATACTTTTAGACACTTGTTGCAGACAGCAATATAGAACATTGAATCACAGTGTTTCAATCATCAAGTATAAGAGAAAAACAGCCTCAGCCAATAGCTTTGACCTATGATTTAGAAAGTTAGAGTTCAACTGTTAACAGAATCTACCATTTTTCTCTTGGGGCATTTTAAGTGCCTTTTACACTGGCTTTCTTAGAAAAGAGTTGGAATATATATATATATTCCAACTAATATATGCTATATATCAATATATAATATATTGCACATATCACACACATATATACATACATGCATATACAATATATATGTATATGTAACATGTTTTACAGATATCTTTCACATAGACCTGAAGTGCCAGGAAAGTGTTAGGCTTTTAAAATGCTGTCTTTGATCTTCTAGTAATGTCCTTTGGGCTTAAGTTGGGCTATTTCTCTGTTATTTCAAACTGGCAGCTTTCTCTGGGAAC
Organism: Mastomys natalensis; assembly: GCA_021653895.1. NCBI lineage: Eukaryota > Metazoa > Chordata > Mammalia > Rodentia > Muridae > Mastomys > Mastomys natalensis. The sequence continues at coordinate 871,251 of JAJTUV010000381.1, forward strand.
ATGGGACCAAGTTGTACTCTTGTGCCAAATAGTACCCTGTGAGTCTACTTTTATTGAAATGATAAATTTTATTTCAACATGTTTTTACAAGTGATTTCAGAATTCTGAAGTCAGACAGGGGTGATTCTCCTATAGCCACGTGCTACTCCTTTCTTCTGTGGTTCCGCCCCTTCCACCATCACTTCCATTAGTCCATCCTATGCCACCTTTCTGTCTTCTCCTATGTCAGCGGATACTCGGGTAACGGTCTGGTGGAATAAACTCGTTTAGCATTGACCCGAAAAGCTGAAAGCTCTGAGTGAGCACAGAGTCTGTTTATTTGCTTTGTCCAGTTTGTTCTTCTGTTCCAGGAAGTGTTCATGAACCCCGAAAAACCACCAAGGAGCTGATTCCAATGCGATTGCGTTAGGGTCTCTTTATTACAATGAAAAGGTCAGCTCAGAGCCTTTGTAAAATCCCACCAGACCCCCTGTTTTCCCAGAAAGGAGAGGTCGTTGGAAGTATGCAGGCATCCCTTACCCCCTGGAAGAAAGAGGTCATAAAATACGTAGGCATTCCTCCTCTCCAGAAGGGAGAGGCTTCCTCAGGAAGACCACAAGGGGAACAGAGCACAGTAGACGCATTCCTCAGAGGAGGACCAACCTAAGGACCAATCAGTTTAAAAGTCACACTGCTCTGCCAATCACATTGTGTCTAGTTGCTGTTTTTCCATTCTGCCCCTGGAAACTGTATAAAAACTGCTGAATGAGTTGCCTGAGTGGCCTCCCCTTTGGGTGCAGGATGACCCCAGCATGACTGAACAATAAATTCCTGTTGTGTTTGCATTGATCTCCGTCTCCATGTGATTCCCTCAGGGGGTCCTGGTATTTAAGGCTCCTTCAGAGTCTCACAACAAGTTCAAGCTTGGGCTCCTCAGCTCCTCCAACCCTGACACAGCAAGACGGGAAGGTGGAGCCCAAACCTAGTTTCAGGCAAGATTTATAGAAGCAAGCAAACAAGCAAGCGATATTCTAGCCTAGCACACATTTGATTGGGGGGGGGCGGGGAGAGGGGACATTATGGCCTTTAACATAATTGGCTGGTACTGGGAGTCAAACCATAAACTTAACTTCTGCTTTTCTCCTTATTCGTGGTTGTTAGGAAGTGACGTGTCAGGGAAGGCTTGTAACCTGGAGGTGTAGATTTGTTTGGGAGTAACCTGGAAACTGGTGCTAGGTGCTGGTTTGTTAGTTAACTCGAGGATGGAGTCTGAACCGAAAAGATCTGGTCTTTCACTTCCACACTCCAGGAAAAAAATTTACTAGTTTTAAATAATGGAAAACGTAACTCTAGCTGAAGCACACAAAAAAATGTAAGAAAGCCATTGGAAACTCAAAGGCACAATTTTAATTCCTTAACTAGAACTAGCTCTAAACATGGCTTCCCTGCTTTAGTCTCTTGTTTGATTTCTTTAGGTTGAGTCTTTCGCTGCAGCATATGTGACCAGCCGGGGACCTGCATTTATTTATACTGTATCTGCTTAGCTGTCATTGAAGAAAGAGTAGGACTGAGGTTACTCCACGTTCTGTGTTTGATTATTCTGAATCTTGGGTCCTGGAAGCTATTGTCAGTATAAATGAGCAGTGTCTGCTGCATGTGCTCTATGGCTTCTCATTATTAACTAACTTAATTCTCAGAGGAACTCTGAGAGACAATCATATAAAGAAGATATAATTCCAGGATGTCTGTCTATCTATCTGTTTACAGTTAAAGAACTAGGAAATAGAAACAAACTACCAAGCTGCTCCAACTGCTAAGTGCCAGAGCCGTGTTTGATACAAGGGAGCTCTCCCTGGAAATGATACTCAGAGAACATGCAGATTCTAGCGTTTGGAGCACACAGCAAAGATTATCACCAATTTTTTTTTCCCATAGCTTTCTCCCAGGAAAAGGCAATCAGTGGGGTAAGGCAGCACTTTATAAGTAGCAGCTCTGGAAAAATCATGAATTTGAACTACATTTATAGTTTTGGTAGTGTTCTAAGGAATAATTTTAAAAATTATTTATTTATAGTATTGTGTGAGTATGTGCATGTCATGTGTGTGGACATGTTCACAGAGATGTTGTTTCCCCGGAAGCTGTCATGACAGGTAGCTGTGTGGTATCCAACATGGGAGTTGAGAACCAAACTCTCTGAGCACACGCAAGAGCAGCGTGTGCTTGCAACTGTTACGCCCTCTCTCCAACCTATCCATTCAGTAGTTGGAAAACAATTAGCTTCAGGATATTCTGGCTATCAGAAGAATAAAAGGACCAAATATAAAGTTGAGACGAAGCAAATTGATTATGTGAAGAAAAGGCTTTTCAATTATCTTATGTTTGAGATATAAAGATGACTCAGTGGTCAAGAGCACTTGCTGCTCTTCACGAAACCCAAAAGTGATTGCCAGTGCCGGTCAGGTGGCTCACCTGTGACTTCATCTCCAGGTGATCATAACCTTTTCTAGACACTGCAGGCACCTATGCAGGTGGCATACTCATAGGCATTTTTTAAAAACTGTATATTGAATCCTTATGCCTCATGTGAGCTTTGTGCTTTTTCTTGTTCTTTACATGAGCAATAGTTACCAACTCCACAAAAATATTTATTTTACTGCATTTTAAAGGGAATTTTTTTTTTTTAAAAAAAGAAATACCACAGACATTTTGTACAAGTAGTATAAATCAATGATTTGGATGTAAGGAAGTGATGTGTTAACTGGTGGACTACTGTTCCAGACTGCAGAAAACTTCTTTGAATAGCAGAGCAACAAGAATGAAGTATTTTCTGAAGTGTAGTGCGGCGGGAAGGGCAAGTTAAATTTCCGGTTAATGATAGTCATTGTTCTGTCATCTCCTTTCTGCCTTTAATTCTTAAACTGATGTTCCATTTCTTTATTTGAATTCCATAGAACATCCAAGCTCTCTACCCGCTTCTTTTTCTGAGATCTTTAGAGATCAGTGAAGAGGCTGGAAGGAGGTTCTCTCAAGTTAATGACTGCCTCGTTTACGTCTTGGATTATTTTATTAAGTCCAGTAACAATTTTTTTTTTTCTGGGCACAGTTGGTATCTAAACATAAAACCTGTCAGTGCTCTCAAGATCCCAACCGTAAGCAAAGACAATGAGGCAAGTGCCGACTGCTCTCGAGTGAGTGTCTGTCCAGGGACAGTTCTTACCTCCAGGAGCTTTATCATTGAATCTTATATGAAGATGCTGCTTGGAAATGCCAGATGGAGCCATGGTCAGAAGGGAGAGTTGCTAACTAAACCAGCAACGCATAAAACACGATGGTTAATTTTAACTCGCAGTTTTGATTGGACCGAGAAATGCCCTGGGGATTGAGAAAGTACACTTCTGGGTCTGTGAGGGAATTTTTAGAGGTGATTACCAGAGGTGAAAAGACCTGCACCGTGAATAGACCGGGGCCCTATGGGGAATGGAAAATGGATCAGGAAGACCATTAATGCCTGCCTCCCTCTCTCTGTCTCTGTCTGTCTCTGTCTGTCTCTCTGTCTGTCTCTCTGTCTCTCTGTCTCTGTCTCTCTTTTAAAAACTTCTTGAATTCTATTAAATTTCTGGAGAAACTTATCTGCTTTGCTTTGGTTTCTTCTTTATTTTTAATTAAAAGATGAGAGGAAGAGACAAGTAGCCAAGATTTTAAAATTAAACAGTAAGCATGTAAATCTAACTTCCCACATGATTTGGGTAGCTGCTGCTGTCAGGGTTCCCACCATGGTATTCTGTCTTGACTCCTCCCAGATGGACTCAGCCAATCATGGACTCAAACCTTAGGAACCATGACTAGAACAGAGCTTTCTTCCTTGAAGTCAACTTTTATTTCCTACAGGTATTTACACAGTACAGAAAATGACTAAATTATACGAATACTGAAGGATGGGATTTAAGGGATGAATCTAGAGATGCTTTCTGTACAGAAAAGGGCTCCGATTTCTCACATGGTTTGCAGACCCCTTGATACCGAGAGTGTTGAAAGTTGGTGGTTGCCTCAAGAAGAGAGAAGAATCATTAAATAAATAACACCTATAGCTTGGAAACAGTCGCCTGTTCATTCAATATATTTCTATTTTGGGAATGGATATATAACCATGAACTGAAGGAGGTGGGATAAATTCCCAGGTTCGGACAGTAACAGTTTTGTAAAGAGGCAGAAAGTAATTGGAGAAACAAGGTTTATTAAGAGGGTAGTAAGTGCAATGAAGAAAAAAAAAAATTGACGTTTTCTATTGAAAAAGATCTGGGTTTAGGAGCGACCCTGGGAGAGAGGAAAGAGAGTCTTTTCAGAGGGTGGACCCTTGAATAATAAGGATGGAACTCACTTAATAGAGTAAGCAGGAGGCAACAGTATTCCAGGAGACAAGAGCCCAAAATACAAGGCTGAGGTTGGGAACCACAGCGTCTCCTGCAATTCTTACTAAGTTTTACAAAAACACTTTTATAAATTCAGCCTCTTTTATAGATAACAAAACCAAAAACTGCAGCAGGTCGTTTCCTTAGCTCTAAGGCAAGGAAATGCCAGTCATCACCAAAAAATATTGTTCTGCTCTTCTATGGGATCTAAAGCTCAAATTCAGTGTATCAGTAAAGAATTACAAAGGGAGAAAGAGATGCCCGTCTCAACACGAGGGAATCTTCTGAATGGTGCTGCTTATTAATTTTCTTCCTCTAAGATATAGACAACGAAGTTTTCCATTGTTTATCAATGCACTCTGTAGATACTGTGTGTCTATAGTACAACTTTATGATTTATGCTCAAGGATAAGAATTTGATGGTATTGCTCTATTTTCTTTCTAGGAATTGATAGTGGTTTTGCTAATAGGTTTTTTATTGATTCTAACCATATAATATATTCTTGTAAACAATTACCTGGAAGAATCTAATTCATATGTAAACCTTGTGGTTGGCAGGGACTTTCCTTCAGAGTTTATTATCTGATAAGCACACAGAGCCCACTCTTTCTACCTCTTTTGACTATGAAGGAAAAAAACATTGTTGACATCTTTTATTGATTTCCAAAATAAAGCAGAATTTGACATGGCACTGCTATAAGATGCCCTGAGTTATTTTGTTACTGTCTCTGACCTTCGGTGATTCCAAAATCATAGATCATTCTTATGTAGATATCCTATTGTCAATTGTTTTCTTTTGTGGTGTTTCTGACTTATTTTCTTATTAGTCTGATCATAGAACAATAATGAAGTAAAAAAATAAAATAAAACAATGCATATCTACCCATGTTCAATAAATATGTGAATGATCTTGCTTTAAAAAAAAAACCCTATGTTAACTTAAGCAGAGGCTGTACTTAGGGTTACTCATAGAAATTCTCATGTCTGGACTCTATGGTATCAATAAGAATCTACAAATACTAAATTTTGCTGACTTGAAAGATAACTGTTGCCATATATTATTTTGCTAAGGCTTTCACAGTCTTTAGAACATTGCACTGTGTTTTAATCTCATATGTGTTTTTGCTAAGAAGCAAGGGGATTGGGTAATGCAGGATTTGCATTTTTATTTTATAATGAGGTTTAGAACTGGTTTAAGAATGTATTGGTGGCACTGGACACTTGTGGAACAAAGATGGCTGCGTTATAGAGTAAGGTTAAAGGGCAAATGCACAGGAGTGGGGAAGTTACAGAGGGAAGCAGTAATATGGATGGGAAAAACCCTGGCTGGTGTAATGGAATACGCCAGAAACTGAAATCTAGACATCAAGACATAGGGACTTGATCTCAATCACTGTATCTCCAGGGCTCACACGCTCCACGGAACAGAAGGGGGCTCCGTGTTGCCTGTATCAGTCCGTGGGTAGACGGAAGTTAGACTTACATGCTTACTGTTTAATTTTAAAATCTTGGCTACTTGTCTCTTCCTCTCATTTTTTAATTAAAAATAAAGAAGAAACCAAAGCAACGCAGATAAGTTTCTCCAGAAATTTAATAGAATTCAAGAAGTTTTTTAAAAGCACTTTTATGATACGGCTTTTGGGAAATATGAAGGACACCAGATGCTCCAGAATGTTCCAAGACTATGAAATGAGATTATTGTTCGGGGTCAGGACTGTGGCACCACACCACAATTTACTTTAAAATTAAAATTGCTATGTGGGATTTAATTTCCTCCTCAGAAGAGCAATAACCTTTTGAATGAATCAGACCCAGCTACTTATGCTTATTGCAAAGAAAACCGAACCTCCATATAGCAAAGCCATATTTGAAAAAGCAAACAAAACAACAGATGCCGTGCATAAACATACACACACACACACACATACACACACAAACACACACAACCCCAAACCACACAACTGTTTTGCTACACAAAAGAAACGTGGATGGATGTGGATTACAGTGGAGAAGCAGGAGTAGCAAGATTGACTGCAAAGAGGGGCGGGAGACATGGTGGACAGAGGAGCAGATGTTTTAGTAAGTGACATTCTCGTGAGTGAGCATGTGAATTATTGCCTATACAATGAATGAATGAGTGAATGCATTGTAAAAGTACCCAGTATTCAACTTCCCTGCCGCTTAACCCACTGTCTATTCCTACTACATGCCAACTTCCCAAGATCCCTTTCAGAAGCTTGTTGGGTTGGTAGCTGAGAAGCTCTTAGGGCCCAGAGTGAAAGTTTCTGTTTGCTGTGCCACTTTCTTAGCCCAGTAAACTGGATTTTGAGCCTACAATGTAAATATTCATAAATGATACCTGATGGTGTTATCTTTTCCCTTGAAGAGTAAAGACCTTATAGTCTCTAAAACTGCCAATTCCTCAAAGGAGGAGCCTGTGCAGGGGGTTGGGGCTCCTGAATCCTTTCAGATGCTAACAGAAGTAAAATTTGTTATGGGGTGATCCAACAAGAAGGTGGTATAAGGTTCTGAAGTTTTCAGCATTCCTGTTTCAGTTCCGTCTAAGCAGCTGAAACAGCCAAGCATCCAGGCCTTAGCTAGCATCATGTGATGCTTGCATCACGACTCTTCATACCAGTTTGAGTGTGAAGTCCCTTGGTTTATCAAGGGACAGCCAAAAGCAGCATGTCTGCCCAACACACCTATAATCTCCTACTGTCAGTTACAGCTGTGAATCGGCCTCCTTAGCTAAGGCATCTCACGAGTTAATGCCATGCCCTTGTGTCAAGTCGTAGAGTTTTCAAAATGTTTTCACTTCTTTTATCTTATGGATTCATGAAAGCTTAAGGGATGGAGGAAACTGCAGATGTCACGACTCCCATGATGTAACAGCTAAGCTGAAATCATTATTCAACTTTCCTGCCTCAGAATCCAGTGTCTAATTCTATTACACAGCAACCCCCAGGAGCCTGTATCATTTGACTCTTACTGTGTTATTCTTGGTCAGTTCATATTAGTTTCATGCTTTATGGATTAAGGGTGACTTTAATCAAAATTTAATATTCATATTCATGGCATAAAAACTTACATAAAAATATAATAATTTCTTATTTTGGTTGACACAATTAAGACTGGCATGATGCAAAATATTTTTGTTTGCTTGTCTATATTTTTGTGTATTTATTTTTGTGCTCAACAGTTTATCTTCATATTCCTTGTTCTGCACACTGAAAATTAAATATAAATAGAAAAACTAGAGATCTCAACTGAGACTTTATGACACTTGTGATACGTTGGAATCTAAAGATGTTTTTCTTTGAGTATACTCTTTCCCAATGATGTACACTAAAGAATCTGCCAAAGGTCTGATAAGAAAATGTTTTAAACACTATGTCAAGTTTTCTATTTTATTATGGAAAAAAACCACATTTATAGCAAAATTCAATTTTACTGAAAGAGAAAGACCTACATCTAGGTCAAGTTCCAACACTGTGAGGTCAAGACGTTCTTACAATTCAACATGCTGCTGCCTAGCCCCAGAGACACGCATACAAACAACATTGCAGAATGGTAATGTCACTTTTCCAAGGGAGCCTTCTGTAGTGGTTCTGGTTCCTTTCTGCCTCCTTTCCTTGTACATTCATAGGCTCCACGTATAACACTATTTTGCCTGGTTACCAGAGCACCTAATAGCACGTTCTATGGCTATTCATGAATGGTAAAGTCTTATTGGAACATTCAAGTACTCCCTCTTAATTGATAAAAGGTGCACTGTTTCCTTGTTTTACTGATGATTTCATCCATGTTGCCATCACTGGGACAATTTTCTGTCATGTGTCTTACTTGTGGAAACTATAATACATATAAGAAACAGAAGTTTTCCCTAGCCCATTTGAACTTATTCCTAATGGATCTATGTTCTATTTTTTTTAATTGGGAGATTCATGAACTATGGAAATGAATTCAAGACAGTCTCCATACTAAATCAAAACTTAGTAAATTGGAAGAGAAAGTCCAAAATATACAGGAAAAAAAAAATGAAGAAGCCCTCCCTGTTCCTGTGTTGCCAGAATTAATATTGTAAACTGGCTATATTTTTAAAATGTCATCTACAGAGTCAATGTAATCACCATCAACATTCTAGTGATATTCTGTGAAGAACTAAGAATGATGAAAACTCATATGGAAACACAGATCACAAGTAGTCAAAATAATTCTTAGTGTAAAAAAAAAGAAAAAGAATACCTGATCTTAAATAATAATACAAAGAAAAAGACAACATGGTATTGGCACAGGTATACCAAAGGAACAGAAGACTCAGAAATAAATCCACATATCTATATTATATTATGTTATATTATATTATATTATATTAAACATGTATTAATTACACATACTGTTGTATTTTATTATGACACTTTCATGCATGTATGTAATTTACTTTGATCATGCCTGTGCCTTCCTCTACATATTTGCCCAACGGTCTTTCTCTTTCCAGCCAGTCTCAGTTCCACTATCATACCTTTTGTGTATGTATGTGTGTAGAGAGCCGCTATGCGCTGCACCTGAAGATGGTGCTGACTGAGAGTGCTCCTTGTGGTAAACAAGTCCTCATTTGGCTATACAGCTGTGCAGGGGCAGGGAATGGTCATACGTGGGTGTATGGAGAGATGATACGTGGCATATGCTCATTGGCCTTTGCTTAGATATAAGCCTGGTCCCCGGGGTAGGTGGAGCCGCCACCACCAGAAAGCTACAATCCTGAGTAAACTGCCTTAAGAAGGAACCTGGTTGCCCTGCGTCTGATTTCCTGCTGGTCAGGAAGGGTGCCGGACATATGTATGTCTTAGTTGGTGTTCCAATGCTCTGAAGAGACACATGGACCACAGCAACTCTTATAAAGGAAAGCATTTAATTGGGGCTTGCTTACAGTTCAGAGGTTGATTCCATTATCAGCATGGCGTGAAGCCTAGCTAGATGTATAGTTGGAATTATGGCAGGAGGCATGACAGCATGCAGGCAGACATAGGTCTGAGAGTTCTACATTCATATTTGCAGGCATCAGGAAGAGAGAGAGAGAGATCCTCTGGGCTTGGGTAGGTCTTCTGAAACTGCAAAGCCTGTCTCCAGTGACACATGTCCTTCAATAATGCCACACCTATCCCAACAAAGTCACACCTCTAATCACTGTAAGTAGTGCCACTCCCTGGTGACTAAGCATTTTGATTCAAACTACTGCAATAAGTGACCCACTGAGTTTAATTAGAGTTGCTTACAAAAGCATGGGTGAAGGCTAGCTAAAGCATCACAGAACAATTTAGCATAGGCTACCCCACTGAAGAAAACGTCTTTACACCTGTCAGCAATTATTAAGTGCACTTGTATTCTCAGGACTGAATAGGGATGATCCATGATCCCCCCTTTCCCTTTCCCTCTAGGATGGAATATTGATGAGCCAAATCTGTGGGTCTTAGGCTGATAACCACAGTTGCTGAGAGTTCAAACACACACTGCTGTGCCATGCCCAGAAATAAAATATTCTACAACCCTTCAGCTTCCCCTGAATCTTATATTCTTTCTACACCTTCTTCTGTGATGTTCTCTGAGCCCCGAGAGAGGGTGATATGTTCCACGTAGGGTTCCACTTTCAACACTCAGTTAATGTCAGCTCTTTGAGTAGTTATGAGTTTGTGAAGTAACCACTACCCACTGCTCGCAAAATCTCTCTGTACAAGGCTGACAGCAGCGTTGATCTATGGACATAAATACAAATGTTTAGAAGGTGATTTTACAGGCACACCTTGTCCAGTTAGCAGAATAGAAGCAATAGTTTCCTCATTGGGGTCTTTGAACTTCCTAGCCATGAGATTTTGAGCATACCTTTTGTTCTAGAGGTGAAGGCCTCAAATCCAGACAGAAAGCAGCCAGTTACCCCAATATCAGATTTTCTACTATTGCATAAAAACATGCTCTACTAAACATCTTGCCTGGCCCATCAGTAATGTGGAATACAGGATCCTAGTAACAGTGTTGATAGCTGTTCCCTAGAACAGCTTTCTGCCCAATACTTTCTGGCTCTGGAACACTAGTCAGTAGTTAGAAAGTTTCCTGCCTAGTGCAAATATCTGACAAAAGTATCAAAACATACACTGGAGGGGGGAGGGAATTCAACAAATAATACTGACAAGATACCCACCTGTAGAAGAATGAAGATAAAACCATATGCCTGTCTCATCAATTCAAAGTAGACCAAAGACCTTGATTTCAAACCTGAAACATTGAAACTGGTAGTAGATAACATGAGATCCAGGTGTGTGCAAGAACTTGACTTTGGGATGAAGGTGTGGGCAAGAACTTTCTGGATAGAACTCAGGAAGGTCAAGGAACAAAGCGAACAACATGAAACTGAGAAGTTTATGCACAGCAAAGGAAACACAGTAGAGCAAACAGACAGCTGATATATGGAGAAATTGTTTGCCAGCTATCCTTCAGACAGAGGATTAATATCTGAAGTACATATTTTTTAAACTGCAAAAGAATGTCCCTCAGTTTGTCAATCAACAAATGGAACAATGAAATGAATGGGTAGTTCTTACAAGAAGAAATATAAATGACTGATAAGTACATTAAAAACTGTTCTCCAACCTTGTCTACCTGGGAAACACAAACTAAAACTGAAATGAGCCCATCTCACTTTAATCAGTTTGACTATCATCAAGAAAAGATACGGCACCCTTGGCAAAGAGGTGAGGAAAGAGAACCCTCATGCATAGTCAATGGAAGTTTATTAGCCACTATGGAAATCTGTATAGCACCTTCTCAGAAAATTAACATTGTAACAGTTGTGACCACTGTCTGGGCATGCAGTCCAGAGGGTGCCGAATCCCACCACAGAGATCTGTATTTAAGACTGTGTTCTTCACAACAGCAGAGAAATCTCAATCAGTCTCAGTAAACATATGGATAATGAAAATGTGCTACATTTTACATATACACAATAAGGTTTTATTTAGCCACATATGAAATTCTGAATCTTCAGAAAAATGGGTGGAACTGGAAAATGTAAGTGGGGAAACAGTCTTAGAAAGACAAACACCACTTATTCTTTCAAACATTTTATTTTAGCTTCTTGTATTTTGTAAGCTTAACCTTTGAGAATGAGGAAGATATGTGCCAGGAAATTAGTAATAGGTTCATGAGAGGGGGAAAAATTACTTTCAGCGGAAAACATTTTAGCAAATGCCTTCTAGGCGACATTTAGGTGAACATCTCCAAAAGTCATAACTGGAATGTAGAGTTGTAATACTGCACTCTGGCCACTAGCTGGCACTGTACATCAAGGTTCTGCTCTCACCATGGTCAGAGCCCGGCAATTTACCCTCAGTAATTCCCAGCTATCCCAGAATTTTAGCTGTTACTTTACCTAGGGAAACCAGAGGCTCCTGGAAGCTTTCCATTTACAAGTCTCTTAAATACAATGCCTCAAATTCAAACCATGTCCAGAAGGAAAGATAATATATGTTCCTAAGTAAACACCTCAATAATGATGCTATTCACTTAATAATGACTCCCGGCGAAGGAGGTTAGCAGCTGCGAAGCAAATAATAACGAGCATACAGTGATTTATGTGTGAAAACAGCACAATGAAACTCACTTTTGTATGCTAGCTAAATAAAAAATGACATGACAATTTCTGCCAGTGTAGATTACGTGAAGTATACATTTATATCTTCATTCTTTCTGGTTTAAGTGTTAGAGATGTTTGGAAAGGATTGTTGTGTGTGAAACACACGGAGTTCCCGTTCAAATGGATGAGAAGAGTCCAGTCACCAATGTGCTCTTTATGTTACGGCTAAGAAGCTGGTTTTCATTTGTGCCTTTTAACTGTATTTTCTGTATTAATTACCAAAAATAAAATGAATTCATTTAACTGAACAAGTTTTCTTCAACAAGTAAGAGAGTAAGATAGTGAAATGGTGATCCAGACAGTGAGGCTTGGATTTGGAATATTTGTAAATTTCATAAAAGAGCATGCATGCATGGCTAAGAAGGAAAAGCAAGAGTCAACCTACTGATCACTTAAAGAAATGCAAATAACAGGACAGGGAGTCACCAGTGCTAATGCATACTTCCAACAAGACCAGCTTATCAAATTACCTTGGAAAACTGATTACCATTAACCCCTAAGCAGTAGAGCCATCCCTAGGTCGATGTGTGATAGCAGTTACTGTCTGTTCTGCAAAGGGCACAAACAACAAACCTCATGTCAGCATTGTCAACATTACTATAGTAAACTGGAACCAATCGGTATAGCCTCACGGGGGTAAGAAATACATAAATTATAGTCCAGCTGTACAGTGTAATATTTAATAGCAATGAGGACAAGCCACACTCAGCAATGTGGGCTCAGGGAACACTGTAGAAGAGTTGCTGTTGTTACTTTTAGTATCTCACAAGCAAGCTCTCTGACAATGACAAGATAGTGTCGAGAAACAGGTAGTATTGTGCAAAACTCAGTTTTAAAAAAAGTACCATTTATATAGAGAAGAGGCCATCACCAGAAAGGGCAAAAAAGTGTCAAGGACACGTTAATGACAGTGTACATTAAAAAGCCATTCAGAAAAAGGATGATTCTACCATGAATATTCCTCTTGTATAACTCCAAGGAGCATAACTTATGTAGGTCAACATGTGGGCGGGCCCACTGGAACTGAAGATCAATATTTGGGCAGGCCCACTGGGACTGTAGATCAACATGTGGGTGGAGACAATGGAACTGTGCTACAGGGCAGTACTCTCATTGGCTTGCCCAGAAATAAACCTGTCTGATGTGGGAGATAGGTACATCTGTGGGTATACAATACTTTAGTTGTTAAAAAGGAGGCCATTAGGTACTTTAATCAAATCAACAGATCTCCATGCCTTGATTCTAGAACCACCAAACAATCTTCTGAGTCTAATTTTGATTTTCTATGCATCGTCCTATGGAGATAAACTCTGATAGCCAGAGAAATGAGTATCTATCACTTGACAATAATTTTCTCATTAAAAATGAAACCAACACTCTGAAATATTACACTTGCATGTATGTCTGCAGTTATGGTGTGGTAAGCAAATACTGTATAATTTCATACAGTATAAGATGAATTGTAAAATTTAAAGATCAGATGCATGGCTAATATGACTTTGACAATATAGAAGAATTTAATGAAAGTTCTTAAGGATTGCCAGTGGCATAACCCAGCATGGAAGTCATCCAAAGACTTTACACTTTAACTTACCTTTGCAGGATTCTGATGCCTAAGTATTATTATTTAAGTAACAATGGAGGTTTTGTCTTTCATTATAGAGAAAGAGATTTTACATGCAAATCTGCTCCAGCACTCCAATTATTATGAGATTTTTGAATCCATTTAGCATCATGAGTTCAAAGAAGATCAGATGTCTCCATCTTCCTCCCAGCTGGTCATCTTCTGGTGCATACTTCAGCCTACCGATCAGGTAAACTTTAGCACCTTTCTTAAAATTGAGATCTTGAATGGTAAATCCATATTGATAAATTTAGCTTGATCTGGCTGTATATTCCTTTTTATATTGTCCTACAAGTTTAAAATCTATTTTACATAATCCAAAACTATAAGGATTAGGAAACTCAAGAAATCTTTAGGTGTGTTGCTCACCTTCGGGCTAACTGAGTACGTCAACTTTTGTAGCCTGATGAGATTTGAGTCTGGTTCTAGGGAAAAAAAAAACCCCACAAATATGAGTGATGTATGTCAGCACTGATTGTATAGACCTTTGTTATCCTACTTTCACAGAAGGTTATTGGGGGTGACTCCACTGGTAATGGCGGATTAAGTTATTTTTCAAATGTGGAAATGGCATACTTTAGGGGTGTGGATCAGGATTCATCCACTGCTTGGTGTGTGTGGGAAGTATCTTCATAGGAAACGAAGCTACAATCATCTGAGAATTCGGTGTCATGGGACCCACCAAGGACACTCAGCACATCTCTCCCCTGTTGTAAGGTCCTACTTTTCCTCAATCAGTACCTCATTTTAACTGCACATATCCTTCTGGACTTAAACTTCTATTACAAGCAGATGATCATATGATAAAGACTCGAGTTTGGTTTCTGCCAATGGCAGGTCTATGGTTACTTGAAAGATCTCTGAGGGCAGTTAGAAGGTTTTCATGTTCTTTATGTCTACCTTGAACTGGTAACTTTCAACTCTGAGCTCATTCTTTTTCTTTGTTACTTTTTGTCCTGAGATGTGAGAAGAAGCAAGCAAATATTGTTATATTCTACAATTTCTAGAAATGATAACTAAACACACACACACACACACACACACACACACACACACACACACACACAGAGTTCTTTGCTTCTCACTACCAGGAATTTTAAACACATTATTTTTACATAGTTTTAAAGCACCCTACATCATGGATTATTAGTTTTGCCATACTACCAGGAATATATTTAGCAATTTAGGTTTCAATCAATTAGAAAGCCAGCTCCAGACAGAGTCAAACCCAGTAGAAAAATTCATCTTTACAACTTTACAATAATGTTTCTCTAGGATTACTACTTGTACATAATCTTTATTAGTCAGGACTGTCTAGAAGAATCTACATTAATATATGTAAATGTATACATATATAATATGAGGTGATTTGCTAGAATAGGTAATAATATTTGGGGTTAAGTAGTCCAGTGGTGGCCATTTACTGGATGTATAGGTTAAGTATCTGGTACATACCTATGCTCTGGTCAGGAAGTTGGATACATCAATATTTCCAATCTGGTGCTGGAGGGTCGAGGAAGATTCTTGGAGATGGATTAGTCTTCCATCCACATTAGAAGGCAAGTTGTATTTTTGATACAGCAGGAACAACAACAGCATAGGCATATTCTAAACAGAAGTGAAGGCAGACAGAAAACCAACGTTGATTCTTTCCTTAGCTCTCCTCGTATCTGGGCTGTCCACTAGATTGCCCTACACAACTTGCGGAAAGGTTTTCTGGTTTAATTCTTTCTGGTAATGCCCTCACAGATCTGTATACAGGCCTTTTTCATAGCTTATTCCAGAACAACGGTTCTCAAAAGGTGGAACATTGCTTTCACAGAGCTCCTGCATATCAGCTATTTGCATTACTGTTCATAACAGTAGCACAATTATACTTATGTGTAGCAATGAAAATAATTTTATGGTTGGGAGTCACCACATTATGCGGAACAATCTTAAAAGGCTATAGCATTAGGAAGGTGAGAACCACTGTTCCAGATCAAACCAAATTGTCAATCAATCTTAACCATTGGTAGGTTTATTAAGTAATTCAGTGCTAACAATAGCATGGATGAGCTGGCATTGGTTATGTGAAACCTTTTTGGAAGATATGTATGGGAGTCTCTAGGCAACATAGTGAGCTGAAAATAATCTATACCATGTCTGCTGGTCATTAACCACATCTCGTTGTACTAATGGTGTGACTAAGCAGAGAAACAGATGTGGCCACTTAAATCATGAAAGTATACTCATTTATTTTTGTCCAAAGAATGAATACATACAGCAACACTTTGTTCATCCTTAGTGGGAAAGATGGCTTGTGTGGAGTAACTATAATTTCCCTGATGCTAGTGAATAGTTCATGAGTCATGGCCAAAGCCCAATCACCTGCATATTTCTATTTTAAACCCTTTGTAACTCCTTATGGACTGAAATGTCTCTGGAATCCTGAAATAGATCTAACACATGTATTACCAAGTTTATTTGGGGGGGGGATTTAAAAATATAAATATTTATAATATTTATACATTACATTTATATTATATAAAAATATATTGATAAATTATATTAGGAATATAATATAATTGTAAAATATAATAGAAAGCAGAGAGCTGTTAAAAAACTAAACTAAAATAACAGCTTTGAAAAGGCCTGTAATTCAAAGTAGAACTTACAAGCTGCAGAGAAAAAAAGATTAAAGTTTCACAGGCCTACTTGGACCTACTACAAAATCAATCTGCCTGTGCCTTTGTTTGACAATAAATGATCATTGCTGCAACTAACTTGACCCACTTTGTCGAAGAACTGGAGATATCTTGTTAGTCACATTTCAGCTTAAGGATCTCAACAAACTAAATTCTTTCAGAATCTGATTTAAAGATTTTTGAGAACTTCACAAGACCTCAAAGCTTTTTAAATAATAAAGAACGAGATCTACTGTGTAGAATGTACTGACTAATAAGAAAGAAAACTGCTGTATAAAGTAAACATGTTTCAAAGCAATGTGTTGGGCAGCATGTGTGAGTCAATTGAATAGCCCTGTGAGACTACCACAATCAATCTATAACCAAACATAATCCCCATTGAAAACTCAAATGGCTTGTGTGGTGGTTTGAAAATGTTTGGCCCAGGGAGTGGCACTATTTGAAGTAGGTGTGGCCTTGTTGGAGGAAGTGTGTCACTGTGGCCTGGCCTTTAAGACCCTCATCCTAACTGCCTAGGAGTCAGTCTTTTCCTAGCAGCCTTCAGATGAAGATGTAGAACTCTCAGCCCCTCCTGCACCATGTCTGCCTGGAATTTGCCATGCTCCTGCCTTAATGATAATGGACTGAACCTCTGAACCTGTAAGCCAGCTCCAAATAAATGTTGTCCTTATAAGAGTTGCCTTGGTCATGGTGTCTGTTCACAGCCGTCAAACCCTAACTAAGACAACTTGTTTTGAATAAATTGTCAAATGAAGGATAAAATTTTTTATGAAAATTCATGAAGCTCAGGAGAAATCTTTGGAGCTCAGTGAAAACAAATCCCTGAAAAGAACCAATCTGAACTCAGACGTTCTTTAATTTTAATCTTTCTAGGAAGGGACAGTAATCAACACATTGCATCAGTGGTATGAGCACAAATGTATGGCTGAATTAAAGTTTAGAACTTGGAAAAAAACACTTCCAAAATTGTATTCAATTGATTTGACAGTTCAAGAGCAAATGAAAAGATGATTCAATGAATTGTCCATGCTTGTAATCACTGCACTTGAGAGGGCCAGGCAGGAACAGCAGTTCAAGGTCATCATCAGCTATATAGTACACTGAAGGACAGCATGGGATGCATAAGATCTACTGTAGTGTTTCCATATGAGTCCCCAAATGGCCCTTAGTGTTACCTGTCCTTGTCTCCTTAACCCCTCTCCGTTTCTCTACTTGATCCTCTCTTTGCGGCCTCCTTCCTATTTCTAACTATATATTCTATTATGTGCTGGGAGTCAAGACTTCCTTCTTCCTGAGAGCAAATGTCAGTTAAGTAGATAGCCTGAGTTAAGGAATGCCTTATTGCCTTCTTCCTGAGAACAAATGTCAGTTAAGTAGATAGCCTGAGTTAAGAAAGGCTTCCTGCCTGGGAGAGAAAATTAGCAACTTGAGCCTAACAAATGTTTTACTGTCCTCTTGCTCATGAGAAAGTGGTTTGGGCTAAGGAATGCTTGCAAAGAACTTAACAATTACCAGCTGGTCCTGATTCCCTCCTGCCTGCTTGTCTTTATAAAGGTGACCTGAATAATAAAGTTCAAACACTCGATCAGACATTCAGACCTGTGCTTCTTCCTTGTGTCTCTTGTCCCATCTTTCACCTTCCCCTTCCCTAGGGTCTCATCGAATCCCTGCGGGCTGGGACAATTATGTCCTTGTATCCTCTCCTTTCCCATAGTTCCTCACTCTAAAAACACCTCTGTGGTTTTATTAGTACTAGCATGACTATTAAAGGCTTAAAAGCTAGTTTCCACATGTAAGACAATGCCTAGCATATTTGCCTTTGGGGTCTGGGTTACGTTACTCAGGATGAATTCATTCTAGCTCTGTCCATTTACCTGCAAATTTTTTATTATTTTTTAACATTTAGGTAATATTTCATTCTGTAAATGTACAACGCATTTTTATTCATCCGTCTCCTGATAGACATCTAGGCTGTTTCCAATTTCTGTTTCTATTCTATGACTAGAGTAACAGTGACCATGGTTGAGTAAGCGTCTTTAGTAGGATGAAGTGTTCTTTGAGTATATGCCCAAGAGTGGTATAATGGGATGCTGATGTAGATCTGTCCTCATCTTCTGATGGAAATTTCACTTTGATTTTCATAGTGACTGCACATGTTAGCACGCCCACCAGCTGTGAGCGAGTTTTCTCTTTAGCCCACGTCTTTGCAAGCACAAGCTGTCATTGGTTTTATTGATAATGACCATTCTGACTGGTGTAAGTCGAAGTCTCAAAGAAGTTTTGATGTTCATTTCTCTGAAGACTAAGGATTCAGAGAACTACTTCAAGTGGTTCTCAGCCATTTGTGCTTTGTCTTTTGATAACTGTTTATTTCTATGTGCCATTTTGAATTGGATTATTTTTTTCATGGTGTCTACTTTTTAAAGAGTTCTTTATATGTTTTAACCTTCTATAGGATATATAATTAGTAAAAATACATTTTCTTTCTGTGGCCTGACATTTTGTCTGAAAAGTGGTCTCCTTTGCCATACGGAAGCTGTTAAATTTCATGATTCCCCATTTATTAATTGTTGGTATCAGTGTTTGTACTCTCTGTATGCTGTTCAGAAAGTCCGTTCCTGTGGTAAAGAGTTTACGACTATTCCTCATATTCTACCCTATCAGATTCAAGGTACTTGACTTCATTTTGAAGTACTCCATCCATCTGGAGTTTGTGGAAGGTAATGAATATGGACATATTTATATTCTTATACATACAGTCATCCAGTTTGACCAGTACTATTTATTGAAGATTCTGTCTTTTTGTTCCAGTGTATATTATCTTGCAAAAATCAGGTCTTTATAGACATGTGAGGTCCAGATCTGGGACTTCAATCTGATTGCATTGATCAACATGTTTCATTTTTTTCCAATACTATGAACTTTTTCTTACTATAGCTCTATTGTACAATTTGAGATTGGGGATGGTGATACCTCTAGTAGTTCTTTTATTATTCAGGACTTTAAAAAAGATGTTCTGGGGTTTTTGTGTTTCCATATGAAACTAAAAATTAGTTTTCTACTTTCTGTTAAAAATTTGTGTTGAAATTTTCATGACGTTTGTGTTGAATCAGTAGATTGATTTCAGTTGGGTGGCCACATTTACTATATTAAGCCTACTGATCTGTGATCATGGGAGAACTTTCAATCTTCTCATATCTTCTTCAATTTCTTAAGTGTCTTAAAGTTTTTATTATATAAGCTTTTTACTTGCTTGATTAGAGTCATCCCAAGATATTCTTGAGGCCATAGTGAAAGAAATTGTATATAGGAATTATATTGAGTTTCATATGTTAATTTTGTATGCTTATGTTTAATTGAAAGTGTCTATCAGCTATTCAAGTTTTCTGATGGATTATTTTTAGTGTCACTTATGTTTACAATCATATATGCGAATGAAAATACTTCAACTTCTTTCCTTCCTATTCGTATCCCCCTGATGTCTTTCAGTTTTCTTATTACTCTAGCTAAGAATCCAAGTATTGCTGTATCTCTGATTTTATTGGAAATTATTGGAATTCCCCCTCCCCACCCTTCTATTGATGTTGTCTGTGGGCTTGCTATAATTTGTCTTTATTATGGTGAGATGTGTTCCTTATATCTCTAGTCTCTCCAAGACTTTTATAATGAAGGGATGTTGGATTTTGTCAAATGTATTTTCTACATATTTGAGAAGAGGATCACATGTTTTTGCCTTTCAGTCTGCTTATGTGTTGGATTATACTTATCAATTTATATATTTAGAACCACCCCTGCATCTCTGTGATGTAGCCTAGTTGATCATGTTGGATAAATATTTTGATGTGTTCTTAAATTCTGTTTGCAAGAACTTTATTGAGAATTTTTGTATCTATGTTCTTAAGGGAAGGTAGGCTGTTATTTTTTTCTCTGTTATGTCTTTGTGTTGTTTAGGTATCATGGTAATTGTGGCTTCCTAAAAAGAATTAGGTAGTATTTCTTTGGTTTTAATTTTTTCCAGAATAAATTGAGGACCATTAAGTTATACCCCAGACATTTTTATGAGGAGCATATTTTTTTTCTGAAAATAAAGTTTTATTAAATGTTATTTATCATATCTTGAGTATATCACCATGAATATTTTTATTTGAAAATTACATGATAATTAAAATCAATTACTTTGTAAATTCTTTTTTTTTTATATTGGAAAATTTTTTTTACATTTCAGATGTTCTCTCCTTACCCCATTTCCCCCCCTCCCTCCCAGGAACTCACTATTCCTTCCCCCCTCCTCCTATCTCCATGTTGGTGTACCCCCTTCCACCCTCCCCTGTACCTCACCTCCCCACCCTCGAGTATCCCCCCCCACGACGTCCAGTCTTCATGGGACCAAGGATCTCTTCTCCCACTTATATATAGCTCCCTTGCATATATAGCTGGAGCCATGGGTCCCTCCCTAAGCGCTCCCAGGCTTGTGGTTTAGACCCTGGGGGCTCTGGTTGGTTGGGATTGTTGCTTTCCTCATGGTGTCTCGAATCCTCTCAACTCCTTCAGCCTTCACTCTATCTTCTCCATTGGGAACCCCATGATCAGATTAATGGTTAGCTGTGGGCTTCTGCCTCTGAGTATGTCGGACTCTTGCAGACTTCTAAGGAGACAGCTATATCAGGCTCCTGTCAGCATGTACATCCTGACATCCACATCAACCTCTACCTTTGGTGACTGCACATAGGATGGATATCCAGGTGGAATGGTCTGTCTCTTCTTCATTTTCTGTCCTGCACTGTGTCTCCATATTTGCACCCTTGAGTATTTTGTTACTCCTTCTAAGAAGGACTGAAGCCCCCCCTACTTGGTCATCATTCTTCATGAGCTTTTTGTGGTCTGTGAGTTGTATCTTGGGTATTTCAGGCTTCTGGGCTAAAATCCAATAATCAGTGAGTGAATACCATGTATGTTCTTTTGTGATTGGGTTACTTCACTCAGGATGATATTTTCTAGTTCCATCCATTTATTATGAATTTATCAAATTCATTGTTTTTAATAGCTGAGTAATATTCCATTGTATAAATGTACCACATTTTTTGTATCCATTCCTCTGTTGAAGGGCATCTGGGTTCTTTCCAGTTTCTGGCTATTATAAATAATGCTGCTATGAACATAGTGGAGCATATGGAGGAGCATACTTTTATACAATAATGTAGTTTGGTCATATTTACCTCCTCTGGTACCCTCCAACTTCTGACACCCCTCCCACCTACATATGCCCCGCCCCTTTGCTGTTTTATAACCTTCTAAATCTTAACTCATGCTGTCTGTACACACATGGGTACAGGGTGTCATCCACTGGAGCATGGGCAACCTACTAGTAGCCACATCCCTGAAGAAAACTGACACTCCTTCCCACAGAGGCCATAAGCTGCCAATCATGAATCCCTTCCCTCTGCATATTGGACTGTTGACTAGCTTGATTTTGTGCAGATTTTGTGCTGGCAATAACATCTCCTGTGAATTTATGAGCATAGTAACCCTGTCTTATCCAGAAGACATTTCACAAAAGTCTTCCTTGATCTCAGGTTCTCATAATCTTTCCATCATCTTTTCTTACCATATTCCCAGGTCTTAGGGGGTGGGTTGTAGAGATGCCTCATTTAGTCCTGAGCATGCACAGTCACATCTCTACTCTTCAATCAGTTGTGAATCTCTGTATTAGTCTCCATGCACTGAAAAAAAGAAACTTCTCTTAGGAAGACTGAGAGTTATACTGATCTGTGAGTATAAGAATATGTATTTATAGAGAAATTTGGCATTGTTACTTCAGCAAAAGAATAGTAGTAGGACCTATGACCTACACAGCCACAGGTTCTTAAGTTCTATAAAATGACATTAACATGAGAATAAAGACATCTTTGTGTATTCTTTCTTCTAGCCTTAATCTGTCCACTTAAGCTTACCACTGCTCCATCCTGCAACTTACATGACCCATTTGGAGAGCTGCAAGGATTTCAAAGCAATTTCACTGTTGGCAAGGACCAAATTGAGTTCCTGTGATGTGGCCCTCACAATGGCAGCTTCCAGCTCTCAGCATGCAATTGTGCACATTGCTGCTCCCCATCACCTTTCTCATGCATTACCAGCAAAACGGGGCTACCAATGTATTTATATCATTTTATCTTATAGTGAACATAAACTGAACAAGGAAAGCACCAATGAACACACCTCCTAGACGAGAAAAGTCCATGAGGACCCAGTTCTATACAAAGAATTATAGGCAACTGAGGAAAGCTGGGATCAGAAGAAGCAGCTTTCTCCAGGAGTGCACAACAACGGTTGTACAATACCAAATGGTCAGCCCTAAAAACATACATACAAGTAGCATTTACACAGACTGAACAAGTTATATTTAGGAACATATGTATATATATGCATATATGCATGCAATAACAATTAATGAAAAATAGGCCATGAATTTGTAAATGGGAAGGTTTGGAGGGAGTAAAGAGAAGGGAGAAATGTTGTAGTTAAATTATAATGTGAAAAAAATTAAAAAGATAGATGTCAAAACAGAAACAAAGTAGGAAACTAGATACAGGAATCAAAGAAAAGCCCATGTAGGATTGCTCTTTCCTGCATTGCTCATTTACATGGCTGCTTTCTTAGACAACTTAGGAGCACCTGCCTAAAAGTAGCACTGCCCCCAGTGGACTTGGCACATTAATCATTCGTCTAGAAAATAGTTCAACAGATTTGCCTACAAGGGAATCTTATGGAAAGCATTTTATCTACTAAGATTCTCTCTTCCCAGATATGTCTAGGTTTGTGTCAAGTTGATACAACCCAACCAGCCCACATGTCCTAAATTCACATATATGATGCTTGTTTCTACAGACTAGGCATGCTCATATGTCTCCTTTTATAATGTTATGGTGCTGCTTTCCCCAGATTCTTTGACTTGGGTGTTTATTTTTTCCTAAGTGTGCTGCTTATTCTTCTGTTTCTTATAATCTCTTTCTGTATGAAGGCTAAATATCTGCCATTTATATTTAGATGCATCCCCAAGTGGGTTTTTTTGTTCATTAGTCACTCATAGTCTTATTTTTATTTGGCATTTCTATTTTTGATTAATTAGATGCCTTGTGTCAGGGCAAACTTCCAGAGGACCGAAATTATCTCAACATCATACAACAAAACCTTTCTCTTGCTCAGGGGAAAAGAGATGATTATATTGTAGTTATTATTTCTCAGCAAGCTTTGCCAGAGCACTGTTCACTGTGTTAACTTAGTTGTGTATTTGTACTGACAGAGCATGATTAGAATATGCAAATTCCATTGCTCTGTTTAGATCTGTTTAGAGACAAGATGGGTTCCAGGAGGATTTGTTTATGTTCTATTAGGAATGACTGGGTGGGAATTTTGCATAGTATAATGGATTTAATCCCTGTGAAAGCTGAGTGGATTGTATTATCAGTCACAGCCTCTACCCTCTTCTCAAACACATAGAACTAGGTCAAGGCTGCTGCTTGTACTCACATGTGCACACAAAGTTATAAAACAGAACACATGCCATGTGCCATCTTTCTAGAGCTGTCAGTCGTTTTCAATATGAGCACGACAGAGAATAGATTGTTCTTCTTCCAAGTAAATATCAAAGGCAGAAAAGAATGTATAAAAAATTGAGTTCTAAAATGAATAAAAGTGACAGGGCTTTGTATATGCAATTATAAAATAACTAATTTGCTGTGGTTAGAATGTAATTAACAGAATTGATACAAATGACTTTAAGGAAAAATTTACACAGGACATAAATATACATGGTAAATTTTTATTGATATCAGTCTTTGTTTGCTTTGTAAAATCACAAATTTACATACCCCCATACTATGCTGTATTACCATAGTAATACAACAGCCCCATGCTGGAGTGTGGTTCATTTAAGCCTCAAAATAACCTTCTGAGGAAAGTGCCATTATCTTTGTAACAAAAACAGAGAACAGGAGGCACAAAGATTGATTCAAATAAATTCCCATCCAAAATGAGTACAAAAAACCAAGAACAAATAAAACAAAACCAAAACAACAAAAAATGTATCTATCACTGTTTTCCTTTATTTTTTTTAAATTTTGCTGTTTTTGATAATGTTTTCTTCACTACCAAGACCATGTACATATTCATTTCCACCTCCTCTGTTGCTCTCATGCCTATATTATACATTAAACTCTTTGCCCATCAAAAATTAATGTTTAGACAGGGTGGGAAACTATACATTAGGCCTCTTCAATTGTAAGACACTGTCTTAGGATTTTACTGCTGTGAACAGATACCATGGGAAAGGTAACTCTTATAAGGACAAAATGTAATTGGGGCAAGGTTAAAGGTTCAGAGGTTCAGTCCATTATCATCAAGGCAGGAGCATGGCAGTGCCCAGGTAGGCATGTCGCAGGAGGAGCAGAACAACATCTTGTTCTGAAGGCAAGCAGGAGAATATTGGCTTCCAGTCTGTTAAGACAGAGATCTTAAAGCCCATACCCACAGTGACACACTTCCTCCAATGAGACCACACCTACTCCAACAAGGCCACACCTCCTAACAGTACCAGTCCCTGGGCCAAGCATACTCAAACCACCACACATACATTTCAACATTTTAGCATCTCTAACACCAGAATTCTCCATAAAATCAGGAAGTTAGAGGCCACTCTGAGTCTTTCTGGAAAGGTCAAGACAGTACCAACATGAAATTTAAGATGCTAATGTCAACATCCAGGATGAAAACACACATATAAAAAGAAAAAAAAAAACCCTATACATTTAAAACATGCTTTTTCAAAAAACAAAACAAAAGCAAAAAAAATTCCCACTAATATGTTCAAAATAAGTTGTATTAAATTCTCAAAGAATTACTAAAATAAAGGTATAAGTAGAAGGCCTTTGGTTTTGGTAAATGAACATAAAATATCAATATGACTTCTAAATATGTCTCTCTGTGTGCACAGAGCAGTGCTTTTATTTGCATTGGGCTATTATTAACATATAGGCTTACAACTTAGTCCTAGATGGACAAGTACATCATGTTCTGCCCATTCCTGAGTTCAAGGACCACCTCAGACTAGGTGGTGGGAAGACTGAAGTCAGTCTTCCTGACATGGTAACAGTAAGGACTCATAGCTGCTGTGGCTGCCTGCATCATATATACTCTAGATCAGGACAATCAGCAAGAATGAGGAAGCTCCTTAGGAAGCACCACTCAAGAAAAGGAGTTATTGACGGCTGCAGACTGCTACCAGAGATAGAGCCAGCTTCTCTAAGAGTGTTGATCCTGCTAGGATGCCAGTGACCTAGGGAATGGCCTCAACACCTGTGCATATTGGCAGCAGTAATTGGACTCAGTAGATTAAAAACATAGACCACGGGATTGAGAGGTACCTGTGTAGATGAATCCAGAAGGAATTGGAGAAGGCAAGTTGAGGTGGCTATACTCAAAATGTATGTCAGAGAGTATTAAAAAATATACCATACTACCAAAGCTCAAGATGGAAGGAAGGACATCATTGTGTGTGTCAGGGTTGGGGGGAAGTAAGCTTAAGAATGTCTTCACATGTCAGGAGGTTTGTTCATGATGTAATTGTCTTATTTCATATGTAATTTATTTCTGAGGCACAGACAAATATAATCTGTTTAAAGTTTTATGTCTTAGCAACTTTAAAATAGCTCTTCTAGAAAGCTAACAAATGGAGGAAGTGTGAGAAGAAGGGAGGGAGGGGGAAGAAGAAGAGGAAGAGGAGGGAGGAAAATAAAAGAAGTAAGAAAGATTGAAGGTAATAAAAATTTGGGGCTTTTGGAGCTGCGTAGTTCCTGCCAGAGTATTCAACAAGTCAGTTGTAATGCAGAAGGATCCATGGACAACATGAAGCTTCACAGATGTAGTTATGTCCAATAAAGTTTTATTTACATAAGCAAAGAGTGTTCCTGGCCCAACTTTACTTTAATGTAGTATAGGAAGGCTAGTGACAAAATGTTTTTAGTTTTAGTTCATACTTTATACACTGGCAGAATATAAAATATTGATGGACCCGACAATATTGATTTGTTAATCTTAGCTTTAAAGATGAACAAAGTGAAAACTATCATTTCAGTTAATTATACTCAGCATTTTGAATGCTATCTTTATCAAAATCAAGTGTAATGGTGGCTTTCCAATGTGATCCAATGCTGTAACTCTCTACTAATATTATAGACATGCCTCTTACAAGGGTATAATCTTGCAATGTTTTATCATCTCTTAATATCACTTTCTGATAAAATTATTTCTAATGTTCTATTTCAGTCTTTTATACAGAAGACTAAATTGCAAAAGCAGGGTCTCTATAGTTATGGCTAGAGTTACATTAAGCTAATCAAATGAATTTTAGAAGAATTACATATTTACTGAGACCTGTCTTTGTATCAAGGCCACTGTATCTGTTTAAGTATTTGGTAATGCTTTATATTTTATTCAGGTAAGTACTTTCTATTTCTTACAAGTCAAATAATAAGTATTTATACTTAATGTTTATGAAAAATGAGTGTTTTTTCTAGCCTTTATTAGTTATTTAATATAGCTAATGATTTTATAAGGTGCATAATTAGACCTTTGTATTTCAGTAGTTGGTTATATTTAAGTTGCCTAGAAAAATTACCTAGCACATTTTGCAACAACTTAAAACATTTTCTTTTTCATTCTTAATTCTTATTGCTATATGTATCTTTTTCGTGTTAGAATTCGAAACATTTAATATATTGGAAACACCTAATATATCTTACTGTTAAGTATAAAGTTAACTATTGCTTTCCTATAATGAAGATTCATTTTAATATTCTTATGTGAACTTTAATTCCCCAAAATTAACATTGACTATGAAGAAGAACATGCAGTTTTCTTCTTTTGCTTATTTACCAGAAACAGTAGGGCCATCCATCTCTTATGAAAACATTCTTGAATTATCAGGGTTCTTCCCACTTGAGTGTAGTGTGGTAATTAGTTTGCTAGTAATTTGTTTGCATCCTTGTATGTTTACTAAGGAGGAGGAAGCTTTGTCTTTGACACATTTTTACTGAAATCTAGTCTTTATTGGGTTTTTGGCACTAAGGATCTTGAGGTTTAAACAAATAGTAATTATTTTGTCCTATTTTACGACTGCTTACAGCACTAGAATTATGCATTTCTTAAGATATAGAATTTATCGGTCATAATTAAATGCACCATTTTATACAATGAATATTTACTAATAGGTAGTTTTATTTACCATAGGTTTGCAAAAATAACATGCCTCTGACTATAACTTCTATAATAATCGATTTAAGTATGTAACTCAAAATATTTCGGGTGTAACTCGGGGAATTGTAGAATTTCTCAAAATTCTCCAGCCATCATTACAATTTTAGACCATTTTTATCCTCCTGTCATGAAACCCTCTAATTATCATCAGTGGTTTATCATCATCGACGCTCATCGTAACCCTGGGAAGCCACTAAACTATACCCTTCCTCGTTGTGTTTGGCTACTGTTTACATTTCACACGAATGGAAACATAGTATGTGCTCTGTTTCTGCTGGCCCTTTCTCAGCATGATATTTTCAGAGTCTGTCTATATTTTAGCATACACTAACACTACGATTATTGCTATTTAAAATGATGCGAATGTATACTATAGATACGTATGATCATTCTTTTAAAGCTTTTAAGCTTTATTTTTTAGAGCAATTTTAGTTTCACAGCAAAATTGGAAGGAAATGTAGACTTTACACAGCGTTCCCATACAACCCTCCCACACG
Organism: Mastomys natalensis; assembly: GCA_021653895.1. Classification (NCBI taxonomy): domain Eukaryota; kingdom Metazoa; phylum Chordata; class Mammalia; order Rodentia; family Muridae; genus Mastomys; species Mastomys natalensis. The sequence goes on from JAJTUV010000381.1 coordinate 899,444, forward strand.
AGCAATGTCCACACCGTAGCACTGTAAACTCCGCAGCTAAAGATACACTGATGCAACTCATGTTAGGCTTCTCTCATGAGACTGTGAAGACTGCGTGAATACATGTCTGGTGACAAATGCCATTTGTGCATCGTCAGCAGGCCTGCTTGAGATACTCAGGAAACTGGGGCTGAACGAAGTCTTCTTATGATTCAGAAAAAAATTCAAAGGAAGGAGCAACCCACAAAGACCCTCCCCTTTCAAAATATAAACTATATAAATTGTTTACCATACTAAAGACGGTGGGATCTGGGAAAATGGAGCCAGGCACTAAAGTTTCAGGTATTAGCTAACTTTGTTCAGAGCATCAGACAATTTATATTCTGAGGACTAAGAGAAATCACAAGAGTAAAGTGTACAATCACAAGGACAAGCCACACAAAGCAGAAACATGTTTTTCCGAAGAGGCAAATGAACAAATTACAATAGCCAGTTGTAATGAATCATTGGAAGCAAACCCAATCCTGTCTGCTATACCTGGGAGGAGCATAAAAGCATATGCCAAGATCAATTCTATGGTTAGAGGAAACAGAAGTCATAAGACTCTTGTCTTATTTTCTTGGAGTTTTCACATGACGCCATTCTTGGACTGTTCAAATATGGTGACATGCTCTTACAATCTCAGTACCTAGGAGGAAGAGGCAGAAAGTTAGGCCAGGTGGAAGGGAGCCTGAACTATGGTGAAAATTGTAGTTTGGCACGACTATAGAGTGTGTGTGTGGGGGGGTCTTAAAACATGAAAAAACAGACAAACAAACTGATTCTTTTACTGATGTAAAGGTTTATATTTTGCCTATTTTCTGTTCCTTTCTCTCTAGCATCTGGAAAACACAGTAGTAGACAATTTTGACAATATAATAGGACCCTTCTTTAAAAGGACCTATAGCCCGTCCCTGAAAGTGTCTATGGACTGGTTCATACCAGAGAATATTTAGGGGCTACAAATCTTTATTTTGGATACTGAACTTAGACTTACTTTAGCTGAACCTCAGATTCTTCTGCTTTATAAAACCACAGAAGAATATCTGGATTCTTATCTATTTCTATCCCAAGGCAACTATCATCACCGCTGATAAATATTCCTCTGGAAGACAGCCAATACTGATTATCACTGATTCCAACTCCCATTATGGCTTGGATATTAGCTCTGTGTTTGCTGATTAGCATTGCCGCTTGGCCTCTCCTGCTCCAGGATTCATTGCCTCTCTGCATTTAGAAGGTTTAACCCCAAAGCTGAAGCTTCATTGGAATCTCTATCCTTGAAACAGCGAAGTTCTTCAAGGATGCTGGGAATCCTCCCCCAAAATGTAATTTTCACAATAGTGATAAAGGTCTTGTGGTCTAAACCTGTGTTCATATCAATACTTACCTGATAGATCTATTCTAGCATCCCAATCTCCCCAAGTCTTTGTATGTATCTTCTGTATACCGAGGCAGTTTTGGTATTTTAATTTCACCTAAATAAAGTCACCTTTAAGTTTATATTTTAACCAACAACTCAAACTGTTTGATCCCAAATGTTAAATCCAAAATATATATTTTACTTATATAAATAAATTTAGCATAACCTAATTTTATATACCCTCTAAAATGATCCTAAACTATTGAGTCACACATTCCCCACATTTCCATGTAAACTGGGAAAAAAAATCACGAAGTCTTTTACGTGTGTTACCATACCTCACACTTTGTATTTCATTCTTTGTATAACTCACTGGAACTTAAATCTTGTTTTAAGTCCATAAGCGAAGAAAAGAAGTGAGAGTGAAGTCCCAAAGAGAATCAGTGATGCCTTCCAAGATAATTGTCTAAGGAGAGGCCATTCTGTGGCGTTCCCACACAAAAAGGTAACTTCCATAGGCAGGCATTGAAAATAAGGCTGCTCTAATGGCATAGAAGACTCAATAGAATTTTTGATGATTAATCGTTCCGCCTTTGCTGAAATCTATCGATATATCCTCAGTCCAATTTTCAGAATACTGTCATCCATAATTAATTAACTTTCTTTAAAACAAAACTCCAGCGATGCTGAGAAATCTGTTTTTTTTTTTTTCCCACTGTAATTTACATGCACCTGCATGACAAGGCAAGACAGTGTAGAGGCTCCTCCATCTTGAATTCTGGCTGAGGGCACTGCACGTTTAACTAGAATTTGATCTCCTTGATGGAGAATTCCAAGGAAAATTACCAAACTCTATCTAGGAACCAGACTGAGGTCAAGATTCCCCAGTTAACTTATCTTAGATTTTGTTAAACTGCCTGTTTGTTCAGAACCTCCTCCAGGTAACCACTTACCTTAGCTTCGGTTAATCTGCTTTTGCTCTGTAACTGCCAAGCAAGATGCCAGGATGAGGATTTTGCCTTCAAAAACCCTATGCTCTGGACACTAGGGGCTACAGCTGGGTCCACAAATACCTCAGCTGGAACAGGCTTTCAATTGGCTGTAAACTATGTCTGCGTGTTTGTATCTGGTAGACTCCTCACATTAGGAATTAGATGGGGTTTTTTGTTTGTTTGTTTTTCACAAATCTTGGCCTAGTCTCTACAAAAGATAATATTTTAAAAATGGTAGCTGTAGAAAAGTTCAGACCACTGATGCAGAGGCTAAAGGAGACATTTTGGACCCAATCTTTCTCTTTCCTCAGTCTCTCCCACACGATTAAAAGAAAGCAGAAAACTCACTGCACTTATTAGAAAATTAGTTCCTCCAGAGAAACAGAACCAGTGAGAACATAATAGGAAGTATTTGCACAACTTAGGGATATCGAGGTGAGGTCCAAGCCTGCAGAGTAGCCTGCAGGAAGCACTGGCTGGAACTCTCAGGTACAGGCAGAAACTGTCATCCTCAGGCAAGATATTCTTCTAGAAGGTCTTAGAACAAATTGTAATTCAGAGATGGAGGATAATCAGAGTTAAACCACAAGGTGTTATCAGAGAAAATTATCCAGAGACAAGGAAGGAAATTGTCAGAATCAGAAGGAGACTTACTTGACAAAGAGGAGCACACTTGTGAACCCACTGAAGAACTTCAAGGCTAAAGAAAGACGATCAGATGTTATAACAATAACAGTAGAGTCACCTGTGCAAGCTTTTCTCAAATAAGGAATGCCAGGGACTACAGAGGAGAAGCTACCTGATATTGGAAATCTTTCTTAGTCCACACGCAGGGAACTCTTTAGAGGGAGAGATCACTCCTGCCCTGTTCATTTGTTTTGATGTACTCTGATTTTGACTCATTCTGCTATTCTGCTTTCTAGAGGTAATTCTGCTTTCAGACTTAAAAATGTGATTCTTAAACATACAGGAAGGGAGTTATAGCCACCTTGGATTCCAGAAAAAGCAAAGCCTCACCTATCAGATGAGGAAAACTATCTATGAGAGATGACACATGAGCCGAAGAGATGAGCTTGCAGGAGCTGGATTGGTCTCTCCCATGGTGACAAGGATAAACATTTCTGACCTAGACCAACCTGCAGGACCAGAGCTCAGGAAATGATCACACCTTGAGCAAGGCTGATGAATTATGTGTATCTCTCACCCCATCTCAGTTCTTCTATTTAAATCTAAAGATACTTTATGTAGGTGAGGAGGAACTCAGGGATCCTGGGCCTTGATTAAATGGCTTTTCTTTGTTTTTCACAATTAAAAAAAAAAAAAAGAGTCCCTCACTCTTTTCTGAAGAACACAGTATAGTAGATCCCATTCTTAGCATTTAGTACGATACGGCTTATGTAGGGCTGACAGGTTATAGACACTAATCACATCTGCAGAGGTCTTTCACAGAAAGATTTATGTGTACATCGCTCTGGACTGTCAGTTTAGTCAAGATGGCTTGAAAACAAGGTTATCATGGGACTTGCCCTGTGGTTTTATAGAGTCAATTTTTTTTAATGTAGTATAAAAGGATCAGGATTCCATTATAAAATGATTTGTTTATATTGATGAATCAATTCTACAAATGTATGATATGATTTCAAAACTATAATGTACTTTATTGAGAATAATATTCACTTAAAAGCTGACAGAGGGCACTAAAATCATACAATTTGTTACAATTAACTATTCACATAGATTGGAGCTAACTTTTTATGATCAGTCCTCTATTTATCTGCAGTCTGTGACTCTGTGTGGCCCCAAAATTCCTATGTTGAAAACTAATTTTGAAAATGAGGGAACTAAGACTAGGAGCCTTCAGGAGGCGATTGGTCCACGAGGGCAGAGCCCACATGGATAGAACCATTGGTTTTGTGAATGACATGTGAAGGAGCTTGTTTATCTTTTATTTATTTATTTTTTTCATGAAGAAACAGAGTGAAAGGCACTTGCAGCCCAGTGCTTTTGGTCTGAGGTATTCTCTAGATCCTTAAAAAAATGGACATTTTTTTCTCATTCGTTTTTCAAATTTACTTGCTCGATGTCATTTTTGTTATGCCACCAGAAACAGAGACAGAACTGTATGCTCTCTGGTTTTTGTTATTCTGAAGAATTTATGGAACTATTCAACACCATTCAACATACCTCTAGAGGCAATGAGGGATTCTGCAAAGTAACAAGTAAACACAGTAAACACATAAGAAATTAGCTTTGAAAAGGCTCTTGTGAACAAAACAAGGCAGGTAATCAGATCAAGAGTCATAGGTGGAGAAGTACGCTTTCAGTTAAGTTTAACTTTTCTGATTTGGTAGCATTTGAGCAGAAACCTAAAATAATGAAAAGAAAATGTCTATCTTTGTATGTATTGTGTGGTAAGTACCAAATAAAATTTTAAGGCGTATTGTTAGATGAGAAATGTCTTGTTATACCCTACATACTTGAAATATATAATAATAGATTTATTCTGAAGGAAAATTCTAGGCATTGTTAAACAAACAAGATACAATAAAAATATGAAATTTTTGTTGCAATTTCACAGAGCAATGGTCTCCTTGTGATATCAACAGAGAGAAAATAGCTAGCTTCACACTATAATAATAACTCAACAGAGAACAGAGAACAACTTGCTGGCCTCCCAACTTCCTTTTAAAGAACATAAAAGGTCAATCTTCCAAGAAAAGGGCTTTCATGCTCAGTTGTAATCTGTGAGGTAGAAGTTGCTCAACAATGTGACAGGACAGAGGTCCCAGGAGGTATTCTTACCTGCTCTCCAAACTACACAACATGATTCTGATAAGCTGAGAGCTGGATTTTTAATTCATTCTCAATTTAAAAGCAGACACTAGTATTCATTCAGTGAAGCTGATAACCCCAACCCTCAAGTAATGCTTTATTCTTTAAGATAAAAAAATGAAAGATGACATTCCTCTTGGGAATATTGTTATATTTCAAATGGAACCCTTTCCTTATAATTCTCGCAGGGTCCCTCCTGTCCACAATTTGAACTTCCCCATCTTATCCCCAGTTGTGTAGCTGACCACCTGCTGCCTGAAGCCTCTCCTTCTTCTCTGTCCCTATTTCCAGTGGACTATGCAAATCGTCCCCTAAACCTTCCTCTTACCCCATCCTTTTGTCTCGTGTGTCAACACATGGTATCGTACACTGGAAACCTGATGATTACACAGATGATCTTCACTCTCCTGCTTGTCTGCCTTTAATTTTAATTACTAAACCTCACAGGCCACCTGTAGCAGATCACCAGTTGGAGGCTCACCTTCCTCCCTGTCCCTATTCCAAGGGGACAGATCCTTATGGCAGACCCAGCTTCCTCCCTGCCATGAACTCTTTCAGCAATTCTCTTCTAGCACATCCCCATTTCTTCATTTTAGCTCCCAATACCTAGAAACCCATTCTACCCTAGAAACCCATTCTACCCAGGGGGATTCCCAGTGGTCACACCTGGCAGCATCTCAGAAGAACTCCCTACCAGGCAACCCACAGCTACCATACTCTCCTAAAAATCTAGAGAGGGGCACAGAAACCACTGAATAGAACACCCACCAAACAAAGTCAAGAGCAGGTATCAACACCTAGAAGTACAGTCACTCAAACCCAGATGACTAAATGCCAGCATAAAAGCACAACCAACAACAGCCAGGATGACAAGTCTCCACCAAACCCCAGCAGCTCCACTATAATTTTGAAAAATCCAATACAACTGAAGCATAATTCAAGGACTCCAAAATACCTATTGTGCTTTCCCTATAAAGAACAAATTTCATATGATACCAGTTATCTTCCATAACAGCATAAAATATTTGCTCATTATCTATAGGCATATCTCTTTAAGCAAAAGTTGAAGCATAAGAAAGATTCTAGAATTTGCGAATGGCAGTACCAAAATAAGACAAGATAAAGACTTTCTTGAAGACCTAATCAGGAGAAAATGGTTAAAAAAAAAAAAAAAAAGAAAAAAATGTCTGTAGGTGGGAGTGTAATAACAATAATTAAACAGACCTTAAAAGAACATGTGCAAAATTGCTCAAATATAAACTGAGAAACCTTTACCAGAGGCTTTAGACACCTCTACCAACTAGGATAGCCTTGGAATACTTGATACAGATAGGAGCAAGCCAATCTCCACCCCCTTTGTCAGCAGGGAACAATTCTGAGGTATTTAGCTAAGTTAGATAGATCAAGCTTTGCCCTTCCCTTTAATTTTTCCCCTGATGTAATTAGTTTTAGGCAGAGAGATGCTGTTCAGGTTTGATTTTCAATAGGTGAAAGATACGTCTCTTTACTACTGTGGTTTCTCCCTGTCTTGGTTTTCTCTTGGTTGCCCTGTAGAATTATAGGGTGATCTTGGAGAGCAAGTTTAGCTCCTTACATGTCTACCTCCAAACATATATCCTTTTGTATTGCACCATCCCTTCCACCCCTCCATCACAATGGAAGAATATTATTGTTTCTCAAGACATCATTATAGCACAGCTGTGAATCCCAGCCCATCCCCTAAATTATGTCTACTCATTAATCATTCTTCTCTTTGTCTCTGTGCCTACTTGACAACTTTAAGTCTTTACAACTTAAACAACAATGAAACAGTGGTTAAAAAAAAAAAACCAATATTTCCTTTTGTTTTATTCTAATTAATTTCTTTAAACTCTGTCACTTTTACCCAAGTTATTTGAAAGCAATATCTCTAAGACCTTAAAATATATACATACTGCTTTTTCTATGTCTCAGTTCATTTAATTATCATAATTAATTCTTCCCATACTACATTTATACATTAGGAAAATTAGGACTGGTGAAGCTATATGAGCTGCTTTAAGTTCCAGAACTGAAAGTGGAGATGAGATACGGTCACAGGTAACCTACCTCCAATACCCATCAGGCCCTTCTTTTCTGTTCAGTAAGGAAGTTTCCACCTAATGTCCTGAGTGCTTCACACAGTACCCATCCTTCTTCAATCCTAGGAAAGTATTCTTGCCAATTTTTACTTCTTCAAACTAATGGAAGATTTCAAGCTTAACTTAGTTGAGATCATGAGTAGAACTTGACACATCGATATTTCTAAGACCATTACCTGCTTTGTCTATGTTTGGTTATATTCTGAATTTCATTTTTTTAAACATTTTGTAACTATATTTATGTACAGAAAACCCAGTTTCTTAGTGTACATTTAACCCAGTTTAGTGGCGAGTTCTTTAGCCTTTGCCTTTTCCAGCTTGGCAATGTGAGCCACAGACTTGGGACCCAGGATGTTGCCTCCCCAGTGGCGGTGGGTCTCGTTATATCTGTCATTGTAATTGGTCCTAATAGCTTCCACCAGCTTAGACAGAGCACCCTTGTCTTCCGAGTTAACCTACGTGAAGGCAACAGTGGTGCATGTCTTCCTGTGGATCAGGCGCCCCAGCCTGGTCTTTCCCTGATGCAGTAGGGCACCCCATCTTTTGACTCAGGGCAGGCAGGAAAACCACCAGCTCAGTGGAGTCTACATCATGGGCAATCAGCACCAGCTGAGCCTTCTTGTTGTCCACCAAGGTGGTGACTTTGACTCCTGCTTGGAGGACAGGTGGTCTCTTAGTTGGAACGTCCCCTTTACCAGCAGCTTTCTTCTCAGCACAAGCCAGTAGCCTTTGCTTCTTCTCTTGTTTTGTCTCTGGCCTGTACTTGTAGGCAAGCTTAAGCAGCTGAGTAGCTGTTTGCCTGTCCAGGGCCTGGGTGAACTGGTTAATGGCAGGAGGTACTTTGAGCAGCTTATAGAGGATGGCTTTTTGCTGATGATGTAGTGGGGCCATTTGGCGAAGCGTGTTAGATCTCATTTGAGCTGGATGTCCTGCCCAGTGCCGAAGTTCTTGGATCTTTTTTCGAACAAAGGATTGACCACCTCTTTGGCCTCCTGTTTCTTGATGATGGCAGGAGCCAGGGCCACCCTCTTCCCCTTGGCCTTCTTTCCTTTGAGCATCTTGCTTGGCTGGAGGAGAGCTTATTCTGAATTTCCTATTCAACATTTCCAATACATAACTTGTTTTATACTCCCAAAGATTTATGTGAACTCAGTAGTTGAGTTGTAGGTAAAAATGAAATCATATGTATCTACATAGATGTTAATTTATTGTTCTATTACCTATAGAGTTGTCTTGGAATTTTAATTTATGAAATTTTCCTTAAATAAGAAAATTTAGATTTAAGAATCTAAATGTATTTGTAATGTAGTCGGTCAAAGAACTATATTAAGCATTCTTCTTATCATCTATTTCTCCATCTATTGTTCTTGCTATCTATCTGTCTGTCCATCTGTCTGTCTATCTATCATCTATCAATCTATCAATCAATCTAGCATTAACAAGAGATGTAGAGATCATATAGAAAGCATCATCTTTGTGAAAGTTTGAATGTATAACACACCACACACACACACCAATTCATCTCCATCTCCATATACACGTACAGCTCCAGACCTTACAGTTTGTAAGTTTATCTGTCATCAACAACAGTAACATTTGCTGTGTCTGAAGCATACTATGATAGTGTAGGCCTGAACACAAGGGTCCCTCAAGGCACTGTGATGCTGACAAGGCCAGCACCTCCACCATGTTCCCCTAAGTCACACTGCACAACAAAGAACAAGAAACCAGAGCAATGAAACTGCCATTGTGTGCCCCAGATCCAGCAGACCTGGGCAGCAAGCCCTGAGGAATTACATTCCTGGGATGTATCTGAGCAGAGTAGAATATTGTCACAGAAAATTGATTTGTTTTTCCCTTCAAGATTATTTTTTTCAGACAATGGTGAGAAAATGGTAGAAAATAGCTGCTTCACATAACAACACATTTAATAACTTTTTTTTTCAGTGCACAGGAGTATAAAAGACGTTCCTTTTTTTCCATTTAGGTGGCCGGTCAGCCATTCCATTTATCTGGGCTGAAAGGAGCTAAATTCTGGGCTAGATTCTGAGCCTGTAGTAATCCTTTCTGTCTCCCTCTCTCAACTGTACTCCTGAATCTAAGTTAAGTTTCCTTCTGAATTTGCAGAAACTCAGTATGTCCACGTTTGTGCCATTGCTGGCCACAATAGAAAAGATATGGAATTAATCTAGGTTTCCATCTCTAGAAGACCACAATGGCACATTATCTGTCCATAAATATGGATGAAGGCCTGCTATCTGCAGTAACATGGCTGAGCACAGAGGACATAATACTTACTGAAATAAGTAAGGGACATAAAGACAAATAATGGTACTCACTTGTGGAACCTCAAATCTGGTCTCATATAACTAGAGAATAGAAAAAAATGATTACTAGATCCTGGGGTGTGTATGGCTATAGGAGGGTATAGAAATATTATAGGAAAAAAAGTTGACACAAAAGTTGCAATTAGATGGAAGGAACGTTTGACGATACAGTAAGGCAATTACACTTTACAACAATTAATTGAATACTTTAAAATAGCTGACACAGAAGAATTTGAATGCCTCTCAACACAAAGAACTCACAAACATTTGAGGAAATCAATGTGCTAATTACCTGATAATATAATTACACAGTATATGCATTTTTTAAACTATCACAATGTGATCCGTAATTATGTACGTTAACTTAACGTAGTTTTCAATTTTGAAGAAGAATATTGGAAATACTTGAAGTGAACATCATGAAATTGATATAGCACGCCATTAGCCCGTCCATAGTGATTGTGACATCATGTCCCTTCCTGCTGCTTCTCCTAAGACATTTAACACTCCTTCAAAGTAAGTTATGGCAAATGATACTTTGACACTATCGAAAACAAAGAAAGAAAAAGTGAGACCAAGTTTATCTGAAATAAGTATAGACATTATTTACTCACCAATGTTCCATATGACAATGTCTGGGGAAAGAAGGAGAGTTACAGAGGAGATGGGGGAACATAAAATATAACTTAAGATAGAGATCCAATTAAACACCAATTTCCAGAAATTGTCATTTGGTTAATATAATACATAGCCCAGTCTCATTATGGGTGCTTTTCAAAATACCAAACTAAAATATAATAACTTGCTAGAAGGATAAAAAAAAAAACCTTAACTATCATACAGGAGTAGAGCCAAGAAGAGAAAGGATTACTACAGGCTCAGAATGCAGCCCAGAATTTAGCTCCTTTCAGCCCAGATAAATGGAATGGCTGACCGGCCACCTAAATGGAAAAAAGGAACATCTTTTATACTCCTGTACACTTAAAAAAAAGTTATTAAATGTGTTGTTATGTGAAGCAGCTATTTTCCACCACTTTTCACCATTGTCAAAAACATCATCTTGGAGGGAAAAACAAATCAGTTTTCTGTGACAATATTCTACTCTGCTCAGATACATCCCAGGAATGTAATTCCTCAAGGCTTGCTGCCCAGGTCTGCTGGATCTGGGGCACACAATGGAGTTTCATTGCCCTGGTTTCCTGTTCTTTGTATGTACAATGTGACTTAGGGGAACATGGTGGAGGTACTGGCCTTGTCAGCATCACAGTGCCTTGAGGGACCCTTGTGTTCAGGCCTATACTAGTGTATTATGGTCAGATACAGCAAATGTTACCATTGTTGATGACAGACTAATTAATAAACTGATGAAATCCTATGCAGCTTAAGTTTCTCTCTCTCTCTCTCTCTTAACTTCTTTCTCTGTCCCCCCCCCTCTGTATTCAAATGATGCCTTCTATAGTATTTCTTCATCCCTTGCTAAGAAGATAGATAGATAGATAGATAGATAGATAGATAGATAGAGAGAGAGAAGAGAGAGAAAATAAGAATTGTAATATAGTTCTTTCACTGTCTACAAACATGATATATTAACATTTCTGAAAATTCAACATGCTGAATTTGCCCATCAGTTACAATACTTTCTGCAGGAATATGTAGGTTATGTGTATATAAGATCCTATCATCTGTGAGGACAGATGGTTTAACTCCTTTGTTTGCTATTTTAATGCCCTTTATTTCTTTTTCTTTCAAAATACATTATGGGCAGGACTTTCAGTACTATGTTATACAAAGGTGGTGAAAGTATTCTTCCTTATCTTATGGCACATCTTATAGGACACTCTGGACTTTGCCCAGTTAAATGTGGTATGTGCTATGGTATACAAAGATTTAATCTGTGGCTTAACATTTGACCCACCCGAGAGAAATCTCCATCTGTAGTTGAAAATCATGTGGATTCAATAGGCAGAGGATGGAATGTTCTAGATATCTTGAGAGGTATATCTGTTTCATGGGATGATATAAGTTCAATGCTATTTTGCTGAATTTCTGCCCAGTTTTAAACATGGGATGTTAACATTCTCCTTTTATTCAATTGCCATGCATGTTCCCCATTGGAATCACAATAATGACTTTTCTTTTTAGGTTTATAGGTTTTGGTGCCCTAATGTTTCATTTATATGCACATATGGACAATTGTTTGATCCTCATGCTAAACCGATCCCTTTACAATTAAGTGATTTGTGTGTGGGGAGGGGGGAGGTATACTTAGACAGGTTTCTTATAAAGATCTGTTTCTTCTGACCAGCATCACTCTCGTGACCTGCCAGTGACCATTGCTGAGGATTTGAAATACAGTCACGAGTCACCTGACTCTGAGGGCTGTAGGTGATACTGCTCAGGAGCTCTTTCCTGGGCTCTGCTGAAGCTTTTATTCCAAGATAGATCAAGGTTTAAGAGTGGCAGAAAAGCAACGAGCATTTCTCATCACTATCACCAGATGTGCCCCGGGTACAGAAGGCCTCATGGTCAAATGGGGGCTGTCTGCACAATGCCTGAGTGTCTAAGCCGCATTGCTGAGGAACGGGGAAGGAACTCCTTGCTTTTGGTTATCCCTTCAGCAGGTAGAGGCATTCCAGGAAGGGGAGTAAAAAATGGAGCTACAGAAACAGGGCTCACAGAGCTGTACAGTGTAGGAAAGTCTATTACATGCAAGGACACATGCCCCCCCTTTCCTGTGAACTCATCAATAACAATAAGAAGACCATACGATATATAGAGTTCATGAGGCATTGAAAACTACAAGGTAAGATTAAAGTCAAAGTTATGATATATGCCAGGGGTCCCAGAAAAGGGAAGGAGCCAAGAAAACTGATTCCACCAGCTACACCAGGAAGAGGTCATGACGCTATTGATGCCCTTGAGCAGTTGGTTCACCAGTGGAGAGATTCTGTAATACTGAAAACATAGATCAGGAAACTGTACACGGCCAATGTGATGTTTCAGCAGCAAACGATCAATGGCAGCTCCGTTTTCTGTAAACCAGTATTCGAAGTTTCTTCATTTCTGTGTCTAACTCCCCTAACAGAGAAGCCATGATGTGGCAGTTTTGCTGAAGAGGCAAGCTAATCGGAAGATTTGCCGCTGAAGGTTCACTGTCAGTCTTATTGCTGGAAGCTGGAAGGCAGCTACCATTTGGCTTAGGCTTAACAATTGCAGATGGTCACTGCAAGTAGATACCAGACTTTTAGTCACTCTGTGTATATTAGCTAACAAGAGCAACAGTGTAAAAAACCTCTGCCAATAGGGCAGAACCCTGAGAAACTGGCTGACAATACCCAAAATGCTGTGCAGTAGCATTAGCAAGGTATCTCCAGAAAGCAAAGATGTATTTCCTTCCGTAATACACTTAGGGGGTTCATGGTCAGTATTAATACAGTCAATATCAATACACAAGCAATGAGCCTGCATACAAAAGGTAATGGGCAATGACCGAGTTAAATGCATAGGGGAACACCTTGTGAAGTGACGTTGTCACTTGTGATGTTAACGTCAGTCATCATAGTTTATTGACAATCAATCCAGCTTTTTGGAGTTGATGGATAGATTGTCTCTCCTGAACACAAAGTGAGGTTTTGAACATGGTATCTGTAGTTCTTGTTTTCAATTTTGCATAAGTGTAACCCCTTGCGTCAGATATAAAGGTGGGGTCTTTAAAAATACCAATAATCTTTAGATTATCTCTTTTATTCATATTAGGGATATTCTTCCAAAGACCTCTCACACAATTTTGACTGTATGTCTCTAGCCCATTGTTATACCATCTTATCGAACCAATAACAGTTTCATAATATATGAAAGCACAATTTAGCAACAGTGGAAAGCTGGTTACAGTGGGACCCATAACAGAGACAGATGGTTGATAAATCTCTTATATAGTGTGAAAATGAATGTTAGCTAACAAGTGAAGGAATAGAGTTGTGGGCGTGACGGCTAATCTCCTGCTCCCTGAATGAAGAAGAACGCAGCCTCTTGTGTAGGATTTTTCCATTTTTCTTTTTATATTTTCTTCCTGTGAGGCAGGGATGGTGTTGTGAGTCTTTTTTTCAATGATGTTCCAGGGGGTTATCATAAGAGAAATTATGACAATTCAGACCATGTTTTAATCTTCATGCCAGCACTCAAATGTCATTTCCATCTTCCGTGAAACTGAAAAAAATACCACCAACCCCACGACTTAGCAAGTCCAGGGTTCTGAGTGTGATCAATTTCATTTTTCCACTAAATTGTCTGGAAAGCTGGTGGCATTGGCTCAGCTCAAGGCTGCTGTGCTTTGAAACGCCCATCCATTATCATTCAAAGTTTCAACTTTTATAGAATACAAAGTAAGAAACAGTAAATCTTTTGGGGAGGTAAAATTTCCACCTTTATGTTTTTTTGTTTAAAAAAAAAAGCATTTCTATGGTAGGATGTTTATGTTAAACTGTCCCTGCATTTTAAAAAGATATCTATTAAATGCGTAATGTGCCAATCAGCTAAGAAATCAGCAAAGCCAGCACTAGCATATACAAGTGCATTATTTATCTTAGGAGTGCTAGGGAGCCTGGTGTGGTGGTGCTCACCAGCTCTCAGGAGAGGCAGAGGCAGAGGCAGAGGCAGAGGCAGAGGCAGAGGCAGAGGCAGAGGCAGAGGCAGAGGCAGAGGCAGAGGCGAGCAGAGGCAGAGGCAGAGGCAGAGGCAGAGGCAGAGGCAGAGGCAGAGGCAGAGGCAGACAGGCAGAGGCAGAGGAGGCAGAGGCAGGCAGAACTCTGAGTTCAAGGCCAGCCTGGTCTACAGAGCGAGAGAGTTCCAGACCAGCCAGGGCTATACGAGAAGCCCTCTTCAAACCCACCAAAGTACTAGGTACACATAAAATAGCAAATATATGTAGTAAATGTGTGAAAACATGAAATTTTTTCCAGGCAGCGCTGTCTCCCACTGGTGTAGCTGGTGTGACAGGTTTTTGTAATCTGAGAAAGTGTCAGTAACAATGTTAACACAGGACAAAGGATCAAAGAATAATGAGGACACCTATGCAGGCATGGTTGAAACCTATGTGCGATCTACTGGTTGTGAACTAGAGAGTCCACTGGGTTTGTTACATTAGAGATTAGCTTCACCAGTGAAAGAACGAGTATTTGAAACAGCAAAGGAAGGGCAAGTGGTGTTTAGGATTTAGACAAAGAAAGAATTTTTGCAAGAAAGAGATTGGAGCATCAATTATTAAGACAGCTGTAAGGGACACTAACTTCATGTCTTGATAATTCCTCTTTATTAGGGGACCAGGAAGTCTCGAATGAGATCTGATATGAGCAACATATACAGGATGGATTTTTGTCTTATCAATTGTTTAACCTGAAAGAATATCAAAAGATAGATAGGGTTACTTTCAATTTTTTTAAATCATGATAACCATTTAAAAAGTGGTAATGAAACTGTAACATATTGAGAATCAAATTACAGAATTAAATGGACTAGAAATACACTTTAGTAATATCTGTACAGCATAAAGCTCATTTTATTGTTAACAAAAAGGACATGTGTACTTTTTTTTATGAATGGTCCTGCCTAGGCTCCCTCAATGGGGAAAATGTGAAAGATTTTGTGAACTGCCTCAAGAGCAGATTTTACAAAGAACAACAATTTGCTTCAGGTTTAGTTTTAACAACATATACAGAAGAGTATATAATGGGGGCTATAAACTGGTCTCTCCCTTCAATCTTGTCCTTGTAAGGTTTTTTTTGTGTTTTGTTTTGTTTTTTTCCTGAGGCAGGGTTTCTCTGTGATAGCCCGGCTGTCCTGGAACTCACTCTGTAGACCAGGCTGGCCTTGAACTCAGAAATCCGCCTGTGTCTGCCTCCCAAGTGCTGGGATTAAAGGCGTGCGCCACCACCGCCCGGCATCCTTGTAAGTGAATTACATTTTTTCCTTCAGGGTTTCACTTTGAATCTGTATATTACTGGTGATATGAGTTTCTTGCAAAGCTTTTTAGCTACGTCTTTTAAAAATTTTGTTCAACAGGTTCATATCCTTCAGTTGAAAATTTTTTTTAATTTACATTCAAGATTGTTATAAATTGTAATCGCTGTATCTGTTTTAATTTTTTTCAGGTTGGTTTGCATATGTATTTTTTTCTTTCTTTGTTTCTTACTGTCTATATTTGTGGTTTTAAACTTCTCTACATTGACAAATTGCTATCCCCTTTGTCATCTTAGTCAAGCATCTTAGGAAGCATTTGCATTACCAAGCTTTCCTGAGGCAGGTATTTTCTGTTTGTTTGTTTTCTTTTTCTTTTTGTTTTGATGTTTTGATTTTTAGGTTTTTGTCTTCTGGTTTTAAGACTTCATTGGGTGTTTCCTTGAGGCTGGCCTAAAGGTAATGATTCCTTTCAGGTTGTTTTGTTTTGTTTTGTTTTTCCCTACCAGAATCAAGACAAACAAAAAATCAAACAACTGTGTATATATATATAAACTCAATACTATGTTTATATTAACACACACACACACACACCACACACACACACACACATATTTTGCTGTCTTTACTTATGTATTTATTTATTTGTTTGTTTAGATGCTGTGAATATATTTTATCCCATTCTTTCCTAGCCTGAATCGTTTCAGTTAAAGATATTGTAGACTAAGAAGACCTTTTGGAGAGGAATCAAATCAGTGTTGATCAAACAGTATGTCGTCTTTTTCTCTAGAACTTTCAAGTTTTCACTTATGGTTTCCATTACTATGATTTTTGATTCTCTCTCCATGTATTCTTCCTTGGGACTTCTGTAACTCATTCCCCCCTTAATTGGTTCCCTATACTTATAACCTCTTTTTTATTCTTATTTCTCTTTCTCTAAATATTATTTCAAAAGATCAGTATTCAAATCTAAAACAAATCCTTATGTTTGTTCTTTTCAGTGGTTATTTTATTTAAGAATAAAATTTTATTAATTATTGTATTAAATTACTGTAAAGAGCTCTGTTTTGTTCTTTGGGCTGGCTAATCTTATGTCAATTTGACACACAACTCAGAGTTCTCTAAAAGGATGTAACCTTAATTGAGAAAATGCCTCCATAATATGGAAGGCATTTTCTTAGTTATTGATGTGAGAGGGCCCAGCTCATTTGGGTTGTGCCAACCTTGAGCTGGTGGTCCTGAATTCTGAAAGAAAGCTGGCTGAGCAAGGCATGGGATATAAGCAATACTTCTCTACAGCCTCTGCATCAGTTCCTGTCTCCAGGATCCTGCCCTGTATGAGTTCCTGTCCTGACTTCCTTTGGTGAGAACAGTGATGTGGAAGTGTCAGCCGAATAACACCTTTCCCTCCCTAACTTGCTTTTTGATCATGCTCTTCTGTTGTAGCAATAGAAACACTAAGATATTCCTTTATGAACTATAGGCCAGGGACATGGCTCTAGGGGTATGTACATAAAACAATGCAGGCTATTGCTCTTAGGTACCGACATAACTAGATGACATGACCCTATTACTAGAAACAGCATACACAGGTGTCAGACATAGAGAAATAAGTCTTCAATTGAACATGAATCTTTCTACCCGTTGGCTGGCTTTTGTCATTGTGTCAAAAACCAGGAGCTAACACCAAGATGTTGCAAGGTTAAAAAAATGTATTTCTATGGCTGGGCCAAACTTATAATCTCTTCAGGAGTAGGAGAAGGAAGTGGTCTATACCAAAAGCAGGGGAATTTCTTTATAACAAGCAAATAAATGATTATAAATGTGGATTTTTGCAGTTATTTTTTACAATCATGGGAAATATGAGTTAATGTTGGAAGTCTTTGACATGTAGGGTTGTAAGCTATATCTGGAATAGGCTTTGTGGGATAATGTCCACAAAATTGTTGTATTCTAATGGATACATATGCTTGAGCATCAGAGACTTTTCTTTTGGAGTTTGCCTCAAATGTGGCAAGCTGTCACTGGGCAGACATTGTTCTTGCTTCAACTAAAGAGAGAATGCTGTCCAAAATGGACAATCATGGACACAGGGAATTTGACTGCCAAGCTTTGCAAGGACAAGGTAGGCTAACCTTTCATAATTCCTGCTCCATGAAAAAGTCTATCAAACATACTGGACCAGAAAGCTGAAGATAATGCTCCAACATTATAGTGAAATTCTGGGGGACTGTCCAAGCAATCAGCTCCTCTGTCATTTCTATAGTTTGGGAAGCTGCTTGCCTGAACTTCCTACATACTCAGGTAATATTTAATTCTCAAGTTTCTGATGGTGATGAAGATTTGATAGTTACAGTCTCACAATTAAGCTTAAATTGTTTAGTATTTAAAAATATGTTTTAGGTCTAAGAAAATGTTTTTAGGTTAGTAACACAAGTTATAATAGAAAATAATTTAGGTACAAACCTCTGAACTCACCAAGATAGGATAGATAATAGAGTACTTTGTCCAAAGTTGCCAAATACAAATGCACTGGACACTGTAATTTAACTCCTATGTGAAACCTATGTGTTCATAATTGTCCCATATTGTTCTTACTGTATGTCACTTATACATAATAAGAGAAAGAGACTCTTTGTTTAGACAGAAAGGGGAAAGTTAGGGGGTTGTTCTGGTACTGCTATGTATTCAAATGCTCAATACTGGATCCCATGATCTGGTTGCAGTCCCAGGAGCACATTGTTTCTATACTAAATGATGTTGTATAAACATTGCTTGCCTATCTTCTCTGACTGGTTAAGTAAAAATGGCCCACAGTAAATTACTAACTGAGACTAGAGGTAGGCAGGGCTTCTGTTACTGGGCTGGAGGTTGCAGGTAGGGACCATAAGACAGAATGAGAGAAGAAGAGAGGAAGATGCTGCCGTTAAACAGGATGGACCAGGAACCTGTGGCCTAGAGACATGTTCCATGAGGACAAAGTGATGGAACAAAAGCAGTCAGGTTGAAACTCAAATAGCAATTAATTTGGGAAATACCATCTACATAGAAAATTAGTTTAGGGGTAGTTACCCAGTAATTATTCGAAAGATGATGAAATAAATAGATAGGACTCTAGCTTGATCATGGAGGGGGGGGCTGACTGGGTCATACTAAAAACTAATAGAGTTATTAATTATTAAACAACAACAGGAAACATGAGATCATGTTATAAATTTATGGTCATGGGAAGTTACCAGAACATACCACCATGAAACATTCTATGGTCAATCAATTTTTAAAAGATACCAAGAAATTATGGAAACAATTTATAATATGTAAACCACAAGGTTATTGAAGAACAAACAGCACACACACACACACACACACACACACACACACACACAACACACACAACAAACACATACACACACAAACCAACACACGAAAAAAACCTAAGTTGATCTTTAGCTAAGGACATGATTAGAGAGGAGAAAAAACACCATAAAGAAAAAACATAGAATTAAATCAGTACCATTGTTTAACCAAACAGAGAAAACAACAGAGTCATCTGGTTCTTAATACTTTCATATTGCTGTAAGATGCTATATAGTTCACTAATCATGAAATGACTTCAGTGACTTTACCAGACACTGGATTCAGCAAGCCAAATCCTGACCTAAAAGGACGATGTAATCACTAACACAAAAGCTGAATGATGGTTATGGGAATAACCAACCATTTTCTTATTGGATCGTAGGCTTACTCCACAGGACGGATTTTATAGCTGGTGTTGTAAACATTGTTGATGACCCATGGATGGGAGGTCATAACCTGCATGGCTATCTAATTATTGGAAATTGCAGCCATTCCACCCTGAATGTGCTCAATGTTGTCTAATTATCAGAATTTTTAGAATTACATTGCTCAAAGAAAAGGGTTCAGGGAGTGGTGGTTAGTCATTTTCAAACCTCTACAAGAATAAAATTGGAAAAGTACCATTTGAAGTTTTCTTCAGCTCAGACATGTTTCAGCCATAGACTTATAAATACTTGAAACTCAGAGCTAGAACTTCACACAAAGAGGCAGCTAGATTGTCCAATAGAGACCCTTTTCTTCCAGATGGAGGGGATGTCCCCTCCCCATTTTCTCCTCCTTTTATATTTATTTACTGTGGTGATTTGAATAAGAATGAACACCATAGGCTCATATATTTAAATGCGTGGTCACCAAGGAGTGGCAGTATAGGAAGTGTGACCTTATTGGAAGAAGTGTGGCCTTGTTGTAGGAAGTGTGTCACTGGGCGTGAGCTTTAAGGTTTCAAAAGCACAAGCCATGTCCAGCGTCTCTCTCTTCCTACTGCTTTAGAATCTGGATGTAGAACTCTCAGTTACTAATCCAGCACCATGGCTGTCTATGTTTTGCCATGCTCCCTGTCATGGAACTAAACCTATGAATCTGTAAGTAAACCCTAATTAAGTGCTTTCTTTTATAAGAGTTGCCTTGGTCATAGTGTCTTTCACAGGAGTAGAACAGTGTCAGTTACTCATACACAAATCCAAAAAAGAAAAAAATGTTTTTCACTACAAGCCATTTTATTTCCTGAGAGATGACCCCAGGACTGCAGGCTGCTACAGCTAACCCAGTCAGACCAATTTCAAGGATATTTCATTAAGAGATTTTCTGAGCATGGTTTATTCAGGACTTCAGGTAAGAATTACAGAAAGCTTAATGCAGGGAGTGTTAAAGGGCACGGCAAAGGGTTGATGAATGCTGGACCTCAAACTCAAAAATGACATTGCAAAACAAAATTGTAGCATAATTTCTGTGGAGGGATAGAATGGATCTGATCTGCTAATAAAATGAAGGTTGTGTTCTGCACACTAATTACATTACCAGTGGGAAAAGAAGAGACGGGAGACTAAGGTAAAGCACAGCAAGGGCAAATCTTTAATGAAACAGACCTATATTGTAGTCTAATTAAAGTTCTGACAATACACAACAGCAGGTACTTCTTGCCACTCCTTAGCGCTCACAGGTCCTGACTTTGACTTCAAACGGTACATTTCTTTGTTTTGTCGTTGAAGTCATTATTTTGTCTCAGTAACACAAACTTTTTATGATGTTGAGATTTAAGTAAAAATCGGTAGCAAGTCAGTCCGAGCAATTATAATACGTTTCTGCCTTCTGTTTCTTTAGTCTCATTAAATTTTAGGACAGATGGACATGAGTGATCAGTGTTGGGTGCCTGAACATCTTACAAAACCTAATGGATGTTTTAAGATGCTATTGGGTCTGTTTGACAGTATGTTGAGTTATTCAAAGCCTGAAATAACATTGTAGACGTAAATGATTTACCAACAAGGGGAAATATTTGTTTAGTATTTTCTATAACATAATGGGAGTCAACCATCGTCTCTAGAATTTTACAGAAAAAGAAAGTCAGGCTACAGTCTACAGTTTTATAGTTAAAAATAGAAAAAAATGGGTTTCAGTACTGCACAAGCTGTGAGCAAGTAGCCTAGCCAACAGACACAGGCTCCTCATTCTGTGGAAGGAACCTTCTGGCTTTCACTGAGTGGTCCTGATTTGAATGAGGAAGCAAACATAAGAAAGGCTGGTAATTTCTAAGACCTGACCTCTATGGCCTGCTGCTGAGCTTGTGTGATTGACTCCTGCTGTCAGACAGACTGGCCATTATCCATTTTTATATTCATTCTCTCGGCAGCAGGAGGATAGACCCAGAAATGTCTATTTTATCCTGTATTCTGAGTCTTTCTGCCATACTCCCTAATCAGCTTCTGAAAAGAGAAAGAGTAAGATATTGGATAAATTCAGAAAAGGAATTACTCCAATTTATTTTGACAGCAATAATGTTGAATGCTTCATAGGATGAGAATTTTTAACTTTTCCTTGGGGTCAGGAGAACAGAAGCACAAAAGATTAGAAGGTCACGATTCCTCAGTTTAAATGTGCAGTTCTACCTATGGTGATTCTGAGAGGAGTTTGAATACCAGGCTGGAGACGAAGAACATTTCAAAAACTGAAATCAATAAAAGTCACTAGAATAAAGGAATGTGAGAGTGGGGCCATTGTACCCTCAGCATGCTGCTGACTCTCCATGCTCGTGATTAAGGTTGTCCATCTGGGGTTCTGAAATGCTCTGTGAGATCAGGTGGGACCACGCTGCTATTGCCGTGAGGAGTTGTTGCTAATGTAAACCAGTTCTTTATGCCAGAAGGAGCAGAGATCCATACTCAAACAACACACACACACCACACACACACACACACAACACACAACACACATACACACACAAGCTTCTGTTTCACCAAGTGAAATGTATTCACACACCCTATTTATACTACCCAACTCATATCCATACATGCATGTTGCTCATTAGAAAGAAAGCAAAGGCAGTTGTTATATTACTAGCTCCTGTGTTTTCTTTGGCTTATTTGGTACTGTGACCATTTCTAAACTTGTTCTTAAGATCTATGATTACCTCTGGGACCTTGAATTAAAGTTGACCTTTGCTTCTAATTACTTGTAAGGTAAAAGTCATGAAGATCTCTTATAAAAAGGTCATTTATAAGCAAACATTGCAGAAAGTGATAAGTTAATATCAGAGTTTCTTCACACTGGTTTAAAAATACAGTAGAATCAATAGGAAGAAATACCTCAAATATGTATTTATTTTATATATTAAATAATGCATATGTACATGAATGCAAGTGTACTTATATATGTGTTTGTGTATGCATTCATGCCTGAATGTATGTATGTGTGTGTGTGGTGTGTGTGTGTGTGGTGAGAGAGAGAGAGAGAGAGAGAGAGAGAGAGAGTTGTATGTGTATACATGCACATGACACAGTGGAGGACAAAAGACAACTTACAAAAGACACTACTAATGATATTCTGATATACTTGTAGACAGGAGCCTAGCATAACCTTCATCTGAGAGGCTTCACCCTCTAGGGTAGGGGAACAAAAAAATGTTAAGCTTTGGTGCTCTGAAATCAGATTGCTGGCTTCTGAACACCTAAAGTGGTTTGCCTTCTAGGCTCTGGCTTCCCAAGGTTAAGTAGCAGTGAATAGCTTCAAGGTTTAGCCCCTTGAGTCTCAACGAAATCCCTATTCATACCTTCTCCCAAGCTAGCATCCAATACCCTGGCCTAGACTGACATCACCTGCCTGCACTGTGAAGGATCTTTAGGCTTCAGCCAGGACCCTCTGTAGCTATCCCTTTACACACAGGTTCCTCCCACAGGTTGCCACATCTGACCTTTCCACCAGCAAAAGCTATCCCCATACTTTAGGTTTAAACCAGGAACCTGTACACCAGTTCATTTCACTCTGTCCATTTGGCTTCATTTCACCTAAGCCATTTCCAGGCTATAGACCCAACCTGCCCACACATCCTCTCTTCTGTTCTAACTCACTCTGTTTATATCAAACTCAAAACTAACAGAGGAAATCCACATGCCCAGATCTCATCACAGACATACCAACAACATGAAAGATTAAGCCACTATCTTCTCTCTGAACCTATCAATTATATAGAATTACCCATGAGAATGGCTTAGATAGCCCATGAGAATAAATACCTGAATAATGCCTAAGAAAACACAGGCAAAGGCTGAACGAAGTGTTGAAGGCAAACCTGGACATGAGAATGTAATTCAAGGATGTAGAAATGCTCAAGAGGACTCAAGCTAAAAAGAAGATGGAATCAAAATATCCAATAATTCAAGTAGAAAATTCAAGAAAGTCTTATGTGTAGAATGAATCAAGTAGACTATCAGGACCCCAGATAAAGTAGAAAATGTAGATCAAATAAAGAAGGAATATGAAAGATTAGGCACACGTGCGCAAACACACACACGCACACGCACACACACACACCGGAAAATACAAGAAATGTGCAATACCATGAGAACAAAACCCTTTGAATTATAAGTCCATCAAACAGATCCAATCTTCAACAAGATCATAGATGAAAACTTTCCCGAAAGAGGGAAAGATATACCTATATAGATATAAGAAGTACAAAGAACATCAATAGACAAGGCCAGAAAAGAAAATCTCCACAGCACCATATCCTAGGTAAAATACTAAGTACACATAACAAAGAAAGTGCACTGAAGGCTGTAAGAGGAAAAACACAAGCCACATGTAAAACAAAATCCATAGACGTAACAGTGGCTTTCTTAATTCAAAGTTTAAAAATCAGAAGAGGCTAGACCAATGTATTTAAAGTCCTAAAGACTGTGAGAGCCAGCCAAGACTGATCAGAACAATTACCTACCATAATTGAAGGAAAGAGAAAGAATTCCCACCAAATAAACAGCCTCAAAAACTTTATACCAACAACTTGAACCTAAGAAAAATACAGGAAGCAATAGTTCAGGCTGAAGAGAGGACTGAGCACAGTGTAAGTCTGTGGTTCCGATCTTACATGGAAACACTCTTGGGGGGTCGGTGACAGAGCTAAAAGAAAGCAACTTACATCAACATGGATCAAAACCACAGTTCTATCCATAAATCTATCCTTTAAAGCATACATCTTGCAGATGCATGTCCAATGTGTTTAAAGGTACGTGGGTCATGTGATTAGTAAAGCACACTCTCATTATGTCCATCAGTGCACTTAACCACTCAAGGATTTTTATTATAGCAGTTGTAAAAGAACACAAAGGGTGGAAAGAACTGTGTTAAACCATCTGAAAATTCTGTTCGAAAAAGTAACTCACTGACATTCTTGCTGCGATAAGAAATGTGAAGATGGATATGAACTGGATTCTGCCAACCCAGAGATCAGAGATCTTCCTTTGGGAACAGACTTGAAATAGTTGGTTAAAGGGCCTTTCTAAAGATGGCATTGCTAGTTTGGAGTGGGGTTAAACTGTTAAAGGAGATGTTTAGCATGGACTAATTAGAGGTGATAGATGCCACATTCAATAGGAAGGAGAACGGAACGCTGTCAAGTATGGGTTTTGCACTGTGCATGAACTGGTTTCAGTTACTATAGCAACGAAGTAGACTCTAATATCCGCTGAAACTACTTGGAATAGCTTATAGAAGCAATAGAATGGACACGTTTACACAGTAAGTGAATTAGTTAGAGCTCACCGTGCAATAATGACATACTATGCAGCGATAATAAATTAGAATAACAGAGATTCACATAGAATGCTTTGGGAACGCTCACAAATATAATATTCCTTATGATTGAGTATTTTACAGTGGTGACTAGAATTGAAGAATATGACTCTACCAACCATGCTTGTATAGCAAAATATATTATTTCTAGAAGGAACTGCTAATTTATATTAGCCACTAATATGGATAATGCTTTGGATTGGGTTGGTCATTATAGATAAAAGTACCTAAAGGCACTTCTAAGAAGTGATGGATTCACAAAACAGTGATATACACATATGAAAATGTCAAGATATTGTAAATTTTGTATGACTATTGAGCTTAATTTAGAAAAGAAATAGAAGGTTAATTACTCGGCAGCAAGTCTGCCAGAACTTTGAAACAAAATAATGAAGGCCGAAGGCTGCTCGCAGAGATACAGGTAAGCGTGGGGGAGACAGCTGCATGTGAAACTCAGGCAGGTCTGCTCACTGCCTCCCTGCTATGCCATGTAACCCTCAGAGAAACTGGCCCTTCAAGCCTTCTCTGAAGAAGCAACTGGCTCTCAGAAGATGGAGAGATTTCAAAGAGGAAAAAGAATGATGGAATTAAACCATGCTCATTCAGTCTTATCAGACTTGCTCAGGTGAGTCCACACACACACACACACACACACACACACACACACACACACACACTCTGTCTCTTTAGGAGCTTAGGAAATAAAAGACAAGTTATCCTATGTGACATTCAAAAACAGTGTCTCTTCATGTGGCTCATGAGTGAGAACAAGTGTCCCCTTTTAACAGTTGCTTGGTGTCTTGATGAAACATTTAAGATTTTGAATATGGGCAGATTTTACTTTTACAGTTAAGGTGGTTGAATAATATCATCTATTCTTACTTTGAAGGATTCATCCATTAATAATAATTAGAGCTGTCAGGAAATGGAAATGGTTTCTAAATGGAAAAGAGTCACTTTTTCTTTTGATTGCCACAGGCCTACAATGGCCTCAGTAACTGGAAATACAGGCTCACTGCCACTCTGAGTAAAATATGGGGAGAAAAAAAGCTTAAAGTGGCAACTGTTGTTTCTTGAGGGGGCTGCCAGAGACCTGAAGACAGGGGAAGGCTCATGTCTGACTTGCAAAGGATTTTCTGTGAAAGAGCAGAACATGTATGGAAAAGCACATGTGTAGTGTACAGGAGGTAGTTGGACACAACAGGTAAAGAAACTGTTCTGAAGACAGCACTTATTCTTACCAGGAGTATAGTTTGCATAATGATAATTAAAGGCATATACTTATAGGGTAATTAAATATATTTAAAATGATATCTTATTGTCTGTGGCTTGGGACATAATATAGTTCAGATGACAGAGTGTTCGTCTGGCATGAGTGTAGGGTCTTTACATTCAGTTCCTCATGTTGAAAAAGTATTGTTCTAATACTAATAATATGTTTAAAATATCAATGAACTCTGATTAATTAAGTGTTGACTTGGCCAGAGACTGCAGTAAACCCTCTCAAATAAACAGCAAGCAGGCAGAATCTAGATGCCTAGGAGCAGATAATCTCTCAGAATAGATGAAAGGGTTATAACAACAATACACTTAAAATGTATTGCCATATATGGGGTTCTATAATCAACCAATACTCCTTTGGGGGAGAAATTCCTTCTTCATTTTTCTTCCCCAGTGCCTAACAAGGTCTTAATATGTAGGAGGTAAACAGTGTCTATTGAATAATAGTCTGCTTTGGAGAAAGCCTGTCTCTGGAAAGGTAGTTCAGAGACAATATTCACAAGTCAAAGGAGAGTCAAGTCTTCAGTAAGCTGGTGGGAATTTGAGGTTTGTTTTTTGCTTTTTTTTTTTTTTGCCAAGTAGAGATCTATGTAAAATGAAACACAATCAAAAACACTCTGCATTCAGGACCGACCTCGGATCACTGTAGTAATTCTGAGATGACAGTAAGAGATGGCAGGTAGTAATAGAACAGAAAGTCTCAGTGCCCAGCTCGTACTCAGCCTCTAAAAGTCCTATGAATGCATCATCTAACCAGACCCATGGCTGGAGACAACAGGAACCTATAGATTTAAATATAGGTGTAGTTATCAACCCCACCCCCAACAAAGACTCAAAAATAATAAATAAAAATAATATATATTTTTTTATTTCAAATAAAAGTAAGATGAAATATTGGGTACAAATAATGATTGTAATCTGATCTAGACAGTGTCCTCTTAACAAATGACTTTTAAATCTGGAATCGGTGGGCTGAAGACATGGCTAAGTGGTTAAGAGTGCTTCCTGCTTTTTCAGAGGACATGAGTTCAATTCTCAGTACCCACATGGTGACTCACAAGTGGCTGTAACTCCTGCTTCAAGAATTTAGTCACCTCTTTGGGTCTCTCTGGGACCCACATGTATACATGAACACACACACACAACACACACACAACACGCACACATACACACTCCACACCACACACTATAAATAAAAATAAAAACTTCCTTAAACATTAGAGTAATAGAAAAAAGCAAATTCTCTATCCTATTTGGCGAATACCTAATAACACTCAGATATTTAATGAGTGTAAGATAGAAGAATGAATGGATGGAGAGAGGTTCTTAGCAAATGTATGTTCTAAGTCCCATGTGTATATGTTGCCAGGATCCTGAATCCGATCTTTCTGATTGACTTGGAATATGACTCTGTTCCTCTGTTCCTCAATAGAAAATGAAAGAAATATGATGAAGAGAATAAAGGAGACTTGAATAGTAATATCAATCAAATCAATTAATGTTTCAAATTAGATTAGTTAGGGCTTCTATTGCTTCTTCTTCTGAGTTGCTGCTATTCTTGCATGATGAGGTGAAGTGCTGTCAGCAGCATGGAATTGCAGTACTAAGTCTCTATTGACACTTTGAGGTGAACCTGAGTCCTGAGAACTCTCCAGGCTGTGGAATAGCTTAGAGTGGGTGGTATATGGTACATGAATATGCTAAAGAGCTAAAAGTGAAAGGATGACTCAATCCAGCCAAGACAGAGTTGGATGACAAAAGAGGCATCATACTATTCAGAATAATATGAAATTTAATGATGGGAATTTTATGGAAAAGCATTGTGTGTCGTACATGTATGTGAACATAAAGTTGTTCTTTAAAAATCTTTCTTTCATTTCTTATGTGGTGGTATTCTATCAATATAATTCTTCTTAAGCCATCTCTTTCTTCTACAAATCTACTGCCACCTTATTAAATCAACATCTAAGCTATATCTGAGATGAGGTCCTTCTGTCCCTTGACCTTCTTTAGAGACAGAAGATAAAAAAATCCCTATAAGCATTTCAGGAAACTTCATACTAGACTGAGAAGTATTCTGAAAGGCTGTCTTGTTTTCTCTCAAGTCACATGGATTTTGGAGTCTCACTCTTAGCTTTATCTTTAGGTCAAATATTCCTGATTATATCCTTTTTGACCTTGAGGCTATTCCCTGCATCCAGTAGCAATTGCCCATTGCTACGTCCAAGACAGCAAAGTAATTAGAGGATTCGTTAAGACATCAATATTTGTTTGACTCCCAATTCCATAACTCCCAAACTTCATCAGCTAAAAACAATGCATCCATTTATCAGTTTCGGTGAGTCCAGAATCCTGGAGGAACATAGATACAGAGATCTGGCTCATGCTTTTAACAACACTCTGCATTTATTAGTCTGAGATATAGCCACTTTTAGGCCCAACTGAGGATCTATTTAAAAGTGTATATGCATGTGGTCTCAGCTTCTCCCTGGTTGAGGACTTAACTTTCTGCACATGGTACTAAGCACATGTCCCAGCAGACTTCCTTTAAAAGTCCATCAGAAAGAAATAAAGCACCATATGCTTGTCTACCTTGTCCTCATACGCACACATGATCATCCCAGCTGAATTTTCTTCCTCAAAAGGGAATCACTGAATAAATTCTGTTCCAGGAAGACAAACTGAGCTCCACTCTTAGGAAAGTTTGGAATTTTAAAATTGTGGCCACATGCACATACCTCTATAACTATTTATGTCTGTCCATTTGCAAACTCTTGTATGTGGATCTGTTATCTTAAAGTCATGAATTCATGTTAATTATTCAAATTCCAATCTAACAGCACAAGACTCAGCTTTGCTTTCGTCTTTACTTTGTAAATTTCATCTCTGACAATTACATTTATATAATATCTTCCCATACTTTTCTTATTATTCTAACAAAAGTTTAAATCTTCCTCCTTATAATTTTTAAACTGAAATTTTATTTTCTTCATTATTGTGTTTGTGCACGTGTGTGCATTTGAAGGTCAGAGAACAACCTTCAGGAGTTGACTCTCCTCATCCACTACTGGATGCAGGCTGTTGAACTTAATTGTCAGGCCTGCATGGCAAGCTATTTTAGCACTGATCTGTCTCACTGGTCCTCTCCTGGATATTGAAGACCTCTTTACATACTGGGAATATTCGTCATTTGTCTACAGCATGTTTGGCAAGTATCATTCTCACTTTTACAGTTGCCTTTTGATTTTGCTACAAACGTAAGTTTGGCAATGCAACCTCAGGGATATTTGTAAATTCTTCTATAGGTCTCAAAGTCTTCTGCAATTATTCCAGAGGTTTGTCCCCTGAACTGATTCACCAACATTTCCAGGTAATATGCTATGGTTATGTAATTGTATACACAGATTTGGAGTTTATTCCTGTATGGGACATGGACTATGAAGTCTCTCAGTTTATTTTTTTTAAGTGAATACTTAATTTACCCAGTGTCATTTATCAAGGAATCTCTTTTATTCCAGTAATATGGTGGAAAGGCATTATAATTTCAGGTGAAGGAGATGCCAGGGTGAGGAAATGTGATAAGAGACCATTGAGGAGAATGCTAACGTTGCAAAAGTTACTATTCTTTGAGTGTTTACTCTGTGCTGGATAGAGCACTGTCTACCTCACTGTATCTTTATATCAGCTGCAGTCCTCACATCAATGCAGATATGAGTACAACAAGGCACAGAGTCTAAACCAATACTTATTTCTTTTCCTGACTCTCCCTAAATTGATTTTCGACTATAAAAGATGCCTGCAAAAGACACAGAGTAAAAGGTCCTTGTTCAGTTACACAGTTTGCTATCAGTCATCCATAATGATTGAGAGACAATAACATAGAAAAGTAAAATCAATTTATTAGACAGATACAAGTGTATCTACTGTCTTTGTACTCACTCATTAATTATAACTCCATTTTCTTCTTGTTCCATTTGTAGATACACGGAGGAAAGAGCCATCAGGCAGGAAGCAGAAAGGAAAAGACATCAAACTAGTGGGGGTGGGATTACAGCGTATCCAAGGCATCCAGCTTTGAGGACTGAAAGGAACCCCACACCCCCTCTTCACACTGCAAGGGTGTGGAGCTCTTGTTTTGAAGATATGCAAATGTGCTGAAGAAACTGTTTGGTTCTGTTACTTTGTTCCATTTTTAGTCTGTAACTGAACATGTGTTAATTTGCTTTTTGTCTTCTTCCAAGCTTTTAGAGATTGTCTTCTTTCTGAGCATTTCCCCTAATGTCCGTCATTTTATTAAACTGATTATGACAGGTGCATACAATTTGCTTCAGTCCTGTCAAATCTGTTTACTTCCTAGAAAAGGTGAACTATTAGAATCTGCCTGCTGCAATTAAGTGTTGGAAAGAGCTGTCACCAGAGTTTCTCTTTGTCCACAGAGTTTCTGGGTACAACATGCTCAAACTTATGTTGAATGTCTATAATAAGAGAGTAGCATACCATATAGACTTCTATTGGCTGAGATAGAACTGGGCTCTAGGAACTATGACTGTTGTTTTGTTATTAAAAAGTACTAGCCAGCAAGATGAAATTGGTTATACATGGCTACTTACTGTACAGCACTGAGAGCTATCTGATGTCAATGTAAACATTAGTTACCTGGACATTAAAGGCAAAGCAATAGTGTTAATAGTTGGTGAAAATTTCTGCCCTCCAGCACAAACATCACTTTCTTGTTTCTTCTGACATTTGAGCCCATGAAAAAATGAGTCAAACTATCATTTGACTCCAGGACTCCTAATATTTTGTAAATTACAGGCTTCCTCTTGTTTACCCTACATCTGGCATGCTGATATGAATTCTGTGTTTCCCCACTCCAGTTCTGACCTCTAACTCTATGAAAGCCCCATATCAGGCTCCTGTAGTTCATAAATCTTGGGATCACTTGGGAAGCAGCGAATAACTGAACAAACCTGTCAGAAGCCATCTAAGAGAGGCTAAGGCTAGTGGGTGACTTTCCTGAGACGGTCTACCAGTTTTGCATGGCCTACAATGGATGAGCTCTGAGAGGCAAGACTTCAAGAGAATTCATCTCAGGATTGATATGCTTCTGTCAGTATTACATAGTCTAATAATCCCCGCATTGGCCCATCTATTGGGTAGATTTTCATTCTTTTGTAGCAATGCTACTTAGACAAATAGATGATTTCTTAATTCCTAATAATGACTATAGAATTTCTAGATTTTTTATGTGTATTTTTAGACCCTTTGTAATATGAAAATTACAATTAAGACTCTGCATGCCTTCATGTGTCAGAAGTTAAATGCACTAAGATATAAATCAGGCGTGCAATGAATTTACAATCAAGGGATATATTCCTTTTATGCTGTAAAACCATTATTAGATAACTAAAGGTCATAAAAGGGAAAGAATGATTTATTGTAGGTACAAGGACAGAAGACAAAATATTGACTGTGTTTATCTATACAAACTTCAATACTAATGTGACACTAGGCAGATGATTTGCCTCTGTGCTTAGACCTAAGATTTATAGTTTTGAACTTTTAATGAACCTGAGGAGCTAGCGGCAGATAATGAATGTTTAGTTACATGTCTAATCTTAGTGGAAACATGTAAACATCTTTGTTGTTATTTCTTTATCCAGTTTATGATTTAAATTTATATTTGAACTTATTGTGACCTTTTGAAAAAAGATGCTTGGAATGCCATATGATCATGAATTCTGAAAAACTACAAGTACTCAGAATAATGACAATAGTTAAGTCATGTTTTTCCTAAGATCAATAGAAAGTTAGTTTCTCCTTTTCTTTCTCTTAGAAATAAAGAGTAGAGCTTCTTCTCAAAGGTTTGTTTTCTTTCTTGGACTTTCTCTAGTTGGCAAGGAGACAGTGAACTCCCAGCCATAGGGGGTTTGAGGCTGGAAGGCCTGTGGGCAAAAGAGCAAAGAACCTCTTTACTTAGCCCTCCCGCTGTTTAACAATAGGGTGTTAATCGCTTGATGCCTGTGGGTTCTGACCTCAGAATAATTTAGAGTCAAGTCAGGTAAAGATTATTTTATAGGCAGCAAATTTTACTCTGACAAAAACAAGTTTTGCCTTCCAAAAATGCTCTTCCCCTTCAGCTGCCTTCCAGAGAGACCAGTGCTTGGGCAGGATCCTAACTCAAAAGCTTCCTGGCCTCTGAGCTGTGAGTGTGGTATCACCAGTCTTGGTTTTGAACCAAATTTGGTGATGGAGGTGTCTTTGTTTTTCTTTGGTGTATTCACAAAAGCAAGAGCACAGACCCCACTGATCAGAGATGCTCATCATTTGTAGTAAATTCATTCACTCCACTGATAACTAAAGCTGTAAAATCTTTCATTTGCAGCACTAGGAAGCAATATTCACATGTAAATCAGACCAAAATCTGTGCCAAAGTGAGTATACAACAGTGTGACAAGCATACTATTGTAAAGCCCCAATTTCAAAGGACTGAGGCTCCTTCAATACATTCCATCCCATAGTACTGACTTACTACATTACATACACTTACTTACATTCCACAGTGAACCGAGAATTTTTTTTGGGGGGGGGGGTGTAGGGAAAGTGAGCATTGGCTCATTCAAAAACCAACCAGACAGCCAAGCAAACACCAGAACTAAAAACTACAGCACTTGGTCTGGAAGGAGAAAGTGGGAAGACAGCTCCAAGCACCTGACTCCTCTTAACCTTTCCTGACTTTGCCCAGGAAGTCAACTCTCAGTTAGCAGCATCCAGCTCCATGCCACTTCTTCCTGCACTATCTCTGCCTGTCTATGTGTCATGACCATCTTTTAAAGTATAAAGCAGACATCTAGGGTGCTTTACCTTTCAGCAATTGTGTACTTACAAGTCCTCATACCCATTCTCACCTTTAGTGGTTAAAACTTATGAATTCTAAGTATGGAACTCTGAATAGGCTGTTTCCAAATGCCCCATCATTAAGTTCTTTATATCTTCTTTCTCATACCCAAGGCCTCTTTCTCAGATTTGCCTCTTCTGAGCTCCCTCACTTAACTCAAGCTCACGTGTTTCTTAGTGTTCATCTCTCTTCCTCATTCTCAATTTATAATTAAACACAACATCCCCACTTTCTTGTAATATATTTTATTTATTCTAGGACAATTTTAGACACACATACAATGTCTTTTGATCATATCAACCCCTAATTCTTCCCTTCCAACTTCTTTCAGATCCCTCTACATCTCCCAACACCATATAATTTTTATTGTAGTAGTTATGACCCAGTGAATCCAAATAATGTTGCCCACATGGATGTGGGATCATCCATTGGAGGATAGGTGTAAATATATGTAATTAGAGGATAGTTTGAAATTATGTGCATTTAGTAAAATAATAACAGCAGGTTAACTTCTAGGGTTATGAGTTCTTGGCTAGATTATAGTACCAGGTATGCATTTCCTCCTGTGAATCAGTCTTAAGAACCAATCAAAATGCTGTAAGTTACCCTTATCACATTCTGGCCCCTATTTTGTACTCATGTTTGTATTTATCTGGTAGCCATTATTGTAGCATGCAGGCTTCACAGCTGGGCAAGACTATTTTGGTAAACCTTCTTTAATAAATAAATACCTTCTAATACTGTGAAAGCTCGTTAGTAGGGAAGAAGCTTCAGGTTAATATCTCATTGATTTATCCATGTCCTGTGATCCAGGTGTGTATATCTTCAACAATAAGGTCATACCATCAGGTTATCTTGGGAAACCAAGAGCTATGGTGTTGGGAGCCAAGCTCAGGAGGCTACCTGCTGTTCTGGGAAAGCCTCAGGAAATTGCCTGCTGTTTTGGTAGGCTTAGTTAGTACCAGGTTAAGAAAATATGTTCTCGGGTCTCAGGAACTTAAAGAACTGTCTAGAATTTCCTGGAGTTGGTTGCGACTGTGGGATGGCCCTAGGCAGGAATCCCCGCCCCTTCCTTGTTTCCCCTCCTCCCTTGCCTAAGAGTATATCTGTAAACCGCTTGCCACATTAAACAGAGGCCTTGACAAGGCTCCGTGCTTGGCCTTCTGTTCTCTCTCTCACCCATGTCCCTTTGCAAGTGAGATCCACCTTGATATCCCACGAATAACCAAGACCCGCCGGTCGGGTCACTATGGTAATAACCTTTATTGTTTTAGTAGTCTATGGGATCTCCTCTGATCAACAATATGATGGCTTTTCTTGCTTGTCAGCTTTACTACATATGGAATTAACTAAAAGCCAAATGGTCACAACTATAAGGGACTTTTTCTTACTTAAATCCTTTGAAGTAGGAAGACCCATGCGGAATCTGGTTCTTTGAGGTAGGAAGATCCACCTTTAATCTGGGCCACATCTTCCAGTGGGGACTTCTCTAAAGGACCTGGAGCCAAGAAGCCCTCTCTGTTTGCTTGCTCTTGCCACGCACAAGCAAATTCATCCCTTCACTGGCATCAGAGCCACTCCTGGTATTCCATACTTGGCAGCCGGCTTTATATTTAACAACTTTTGGTTTCTGGGAGGAGTATTATTCCCCACATAAAAAATACCTCTCCTCTCTCTCTCTCTCTCTCTCTCTCTCCTCTCTCTCTCTCTCTCTCTCTTCTGTTTAAAATGGTAAGAATTCATATGGCTTTTTCACACATCTTTAAACAAACAGTACCATATGTTGTCTCCCATGTGAATTTTAGCATCAAATCTTTGTTATTTATTTTGTCATTCTTCAGATACAAGGGATCACATCATGGCAAAAGAAACACAGATTGTCAAGGCACTGAATCATGACAACAGAAACACAGATTGCCTTTTTGCTTAACTTAACCTCCAAATATGTTCATATAATAGGAAGCTTTGAAAGATAATGTTTCAGTCATTCTTACTATTCAGTAAAATATACGTAATCACGTTTTCTGCCCATCCAAAAACATTCAAGTCCCCTAATCTCAAGGTTCCTCTGGAGTCCATATATAGACAAATATATCCCATAAACTCACAATTTAAAAGTCTAATTAAATTGTATTTTCTTAGATACATGGTTAAAACTAAGACATAAAGAAAAACTTTATGTCTTATTCAATTTGTGTAACAAACTACTTTGGAAGAGATAATTTAAAAATAACAGAAATGTCTTACAGTTTTGGATGCTATACACTAAAGATCAAGGTGTCAATGGATTCGTTTCCTGGTAAAGGCCTACTCTGCTCTTAACAGTACCTTTTTAATCTATGCTCTCATGTGATTTACAAAAAAAATAATCAGTTTTCCTCAAGCTGTTTTTTAAAAAAATTTAAAACACAAATATAGAGAAATCATACAAAAGTGAGAGAAAAATCATTGTAACATATAGCTGAAAACATGGTAAGCAGTCATTAACAAAAGCAACATCTAAGAAAAGCAAGTGTGATAAATCAGAGTTCATCAAAATTAACATTTTTTTTTTTTGCTCTGCAATCCACCATGTTAAAAAGATTAAAAGACAGATGGCAAACTGGGAGGAAATATTTGGAAACTACAGACTATAGAAAGTAGTGGTGGGAAGACTATATAAAAGATTCTTAAAACTTAATATTAAAAGAAAAAATTGAATTAGTTAAACAAGAAATAAACCTCAAGAGCTGTTTTATTAAAGATATAACAATGTCAATTAAGCATTTTCCAAAGGTATGCTGTTATCTGTTAAGGGATAAAGCTGAAAACTCCAGGGATGCTTGATGTGGTATGACATGTCTATAACTCCAGCACTTATGGGGCTGAAAGGGAGCATGTAGAGTTCAAGATCTTTCTGGGCTACACAGAAAGTCCCTGTCTCAGTTTTTTACAAAAAGCCAACAACTAAGTACAATGAGATGACTACATATCTACCCATTCATCAAGCTGTTTTACAGAAGCTTAAGGTCATTCCTAAATGTGAAGGTTCTGACCTCTCAAAGGCTCTCCTTCTAACATGCCGTCTTTTCCAAGGTCATCTTTCTGTTCCAGTAAATGTAACGTCTAAGAAGGAATATTCATATCCCTCCTGGATTTCTTTATTTACTTTTATCCTATTTGCCACTCTTTATACGTACCAGCCCCTTGAAATAATGTATAAAGATGATGATAAAAGCCCTTCTTTTCATATTAGTAATAGAATTCTAGACTTCTGAAAACTAGGTTGCAAATAGTTAAATGAATCAGTGATGAGAATCCTGAAGGTGACTTTTCTCATAAAACTCATAAGAAAAATGAGTTTTAAAAGAATAGAGAATCTCTTACTTTGTAATCTTCCAAAAATTCAAGGTAATTGCTCCCCCATTCTCCTTTCAAGCCAACATCTGGGCTGGAATAATTCTCATCGAGTATCTGATGCAAAGAACCTGTCAGCATTTCTGAAGACTGTCTGAACTTGGGAAAATTATCCTTAGACTCTATGTGTCTTCACCTATAAAAATAGGATAATTTAATTTAAGTCATATATTATTCTAAAGAATCAGTGTGAGCAAAGCCTGCTGAATCTGTCAATGGCTTCCTTTTGTTCTTTGTTTTGCAACTAAAAATCTGCACAAGAAGCATACTTTGATATAAAATCTCCTTGGCACAGATCCCTATAGGTCACTATAAAATGTCATTTGGTGGAGGTGTAATTCTCCCACGTGAGTCATGAGGAACCAACATAGAGCACTTTTGAATGAGCATGTCTTTGATGAACTAAAGTCATATTTAAAATTGAGCCAATGAAGCCGGGTGGTGGTGGCGCACGCCTTTAATCCCAGCACTTGGGAGGCAGAGGCAGGCAGATTTCTGAGTTCAAGGCCAGCCTGGTCTACAGAGTGAGTTCCAGGATAGCCAGGGCTACACAGAGAAACCCTGTCTCGAAAAACCAAAAAAAAAAAAAAAAAAGTAAAATAAAATTGAGCCAATGTATGTAACTCAGGATAAAAGGAAAAGAACATGCCATTCATTTCAGCGTAGAACTTTTTACAAATATCTGCAGTCAGGCTTTGGGGGCCAGTATTTAGCATTACAAATCACAGCAGAGACCATGGGGAAATGCTCTTTACTGGCTCACTCCAAATCTTATGCTCTCCCTCTGTCTCTGTTTCTCTCTCTCTCCTTTCCTCCCACCCTCTCTCCAGGTTTCTCCCTTCAGTCCCTCTCTGCCTCTCACAACCAGTCTTCTTCTGTTTCTCTTCTGAAAAGGGCAGTCCTCTCATGAATATCAACCAAATATGGCATATCAAGCTGCAGTAAGACTAGGCACCTCCCGATGTCTTAAAGCTGGGCAAGGCAATCCAGTAGGAGGAAGAGCCTAAAAGTAGGCAAAAGAATCAGAGACAGCCCCTGCTCCCATTATTAGGAGTCCCACAAGAAGACCAAGCTACCCAACTGTCACACATATGCAGAGGGCCTGGGTTACTCCCATGTAGGCTCTCTGGTTATCTGTTTCATCTTTGTGAGTCCCTATGAACCCAGGTTAGTTGATTCTAGGAGTTTTCTTGAGGTGTTCTTGACCTCTCTGTCAGCCTACTTTCTTATACAGCCCAATCCCTGCTGAGGGATGGTACTGTCTTTAGTATCATGGCCTTCCCATATCAATCATTAATAATAGTAATAATAATATAATAATAATAATAATCCCACAGATGCAGCTACAGAACAATCGGATGGAACAATTTTTTTTTTTTAGTTGCGATTCATCTTCCAAGATGACACAAGCTGGTGTCAAGTTAACTATAACAACAGCAGCAGCAGCAACAAAATCAAAACCACCTAACCATCACACACGTAACTTCTTCCAGGGTCCTGAGTAACTAATTAATGCAATTATATTTGTTCTGTACTAAACAGTTTTTAGGTATCCCATCAGAGAACTAATTGACATAGCTCTACCATTTCTACCCTTTTACATAAAGTGTCTAGATAACTATGTCTGGTGTTCCTTGTTCATATAATTTCCCTTATTCCCAATACACTCTTCCAAGTTATCAAGTTTCTAAAGAATAATGTTATCACAGACACTGAGTCCATCTAACTCATACACAACTGACGTGTCAGCAAGATGTAACTGGTGTTTTAACACTACCCACAAACTGTCAGCTCAGAGCAACATAATCTTTTTCAGATGTGACCTCTACAAGCTCCGCGCAAATTGCCAAGCTTCACGCTTCTCATACCTGCTGTGCCTAAGAAGCTGGTGTACAGGCACGGAAGACTTCACAAGAGCGAGAAAAGTGTTTTCTTCAAGTTATTTGTCAAAACAGTAGCCAGATGAACCAGACTGCAATGGAAAAACAAGGCACTATTTTAACTCAGGGGGGCTGTGTTATATAGATATAAAACTGTGGTAGGGCCTCAGGGCTTTGACAGTGCTTGTGTATATTTTTTTTATCATTATTTGAGCCTAAAATATATGTATACTAGCAACTGGGCATGTGATGCCTTCCCTTTGTCGCATAAAAATATCAGAGCAGCTCAGAAGAGGGAGAATTGACAGAACTTGAGCTTATAGAATTTCTGAAATGTTGAAAGCAGGCATTGTTAAAACTAGTGCCAGAATATGCATAAAAATATTACTATAGAAAATACTGGAAGCAAGAAACACAAAGTCTTGGGAGAGCTGAAGGTTGTTTGAGAGTCTCTGTCATGAAAACAGGCTGTCTTTCTGCCGCTGGGCATTGCTTCATTTTCACACACTTGCCTCTCACTCTAAAGGGAGGGGACAGTAATGGGGCAATGCCAGGTGTCAGAGATTAATGATAAATGACAGGGTTGGAATCTCTGATATCTTGAAAGAACACTAAGCCACAACAAAAACAGCAAACAGAAGAAGAACCTGGTAGTAATCCATCATCAACATTTAATCCCAACTATTCAACATTTCATACCAACTATTCACAGGTCTGAAACGCTGTGGAGTTCATTCTGGGCAGGGGCTCTGCCTTGTATTCTATCAGTTGCTGTGTAAACAGCAATAGAGGGCTCGACATAATCAATTACAGTACTGTGAGAACAGGACTAACATTCTAAAGGGGAGACTTCCTAACTAGCTCAAGAATCTGTACCTGAGGTTGCAGAGCCAATTAGACAGTGGATGTAGGATTTTTAAGAGAGGTTAAAAACAACAACAAAAACCAATCATCCAACCAACCAAACAACAAACAAACCAAAAAACCCCTAATAAACCAAAAAAAAAAAAAAAAAAAAAAAAACACAAAAACCAAAAGCAGAAAGATTTACCTGGATCCTTCAGGTCAGAAGAGCTGTTAAACATGAAATTCAATTCAATTAGAGATTAAGAACATAACTGTATACATTTTCCGAGCTGAATAACATAGTTGAAGCTATGTTATTCATAGCTGAATTGACATAGTTGAAGAGGAAAATATTGAATTTGAATGGAGTAAATATGTTAAGAGATACGACATCTGGGAGAAAGACAGGAATAGTGCATATTTCATTTAACAAGTGCTCCAGATCAATAGAGACCATGAAGGGAATCTGCTTCTTAAAGGAGAACAGAAATAATTCAAGGGACCTATGCATTCTGAATGGAATAAATTTAAATACAAGCAAAAATAAAAAATAACACTAATATTGATAACATGAATATTTATAATGGAGAAATCTTTGAAGATACTATAGGGAGTTACTATTATTAAAGAAACAGGTTAGATCATTATTTATATTTTTATTTTTAATCAGTCACATTGGAGGCAAAAGTTAAGATGACAATGTATTCTTGATTTGGGTTTCATATTGATAATTTAGTTAAGAAATCATTCAAATATATGTGGATAGGAAAAGATGTATTCAGACACTTGCACAACCATGTTTACTACATCGCTGCTCTCAATGGCAAAGTTAAGGAACTGACCTAAGGGATTGGCACACATTTGTAATGGAATATTTTCATAGAGAACACAAGTGTATTGTTTGCAGAAAAATAGATCCAACTGAAGATATACTAAACAAATTAAGTCAGTCTCAGATAAATATTGTGCATCTCTTTTTATTTGTGATCCCTATATATTTATATATATAGTTGAATTGTATATCTATACAACATGAAAGCAATAGTAAAATGCCATAGTCACAAAAGATTAATCATAGAGGGGGGTATTGGAGGAGTCGGCTTAACACACATTGTATATTGGGAGAAAGTGTCTGATAGAAGAGTACCATATTCAGTGAATATATACAATCAAAATTTTAAAAATTAAAAAATTATAAAATTTATTATGAGGAACTATATGGACAGGAAGGCCCCACACATCAATGAAACTGTTCCAGAGACTTCGGAAAGACTTTTAAACTTATATAAAAATACAGGTTGGCACCACGATTCCTCTGGAATTGTCCATTCTCATGCTCAGGAGTGCCCACTATATTCTGTAATAAACCCTGTTCCTCTTATAAGCTCTTGTCAGCTATTAGTGGGCTTGAAAAACTAGACTTCCCATGATAATCAATAGCTTCTAAAATTGAGGACCAGAACTTTAGTAGTTAACTGGTGAGAGGACTGGAATATGAGTCAAGTTTCTGGGCATGAGATACAACACCAGGAAGTGACAAAGGATCATTAATTGATAACTATGTAAACTGTGATCTGGGAACATTGTGTTGAATAAGATTACTAAGGCTTCTGAAGAGAGAACAAAAGCATTACCGTTTCTGTTACACTCAAACTACATGGGCCCATTAATCATCTGGACAGGAAACCCCACACACCAATCAAACTATTCTAGAGACTTTGGAAAGATTTTAAAACTTCCATAAAAATGCAAGTTGTCACCATGATTCCTCTGGTATTGTCTATTCTCATGCTTAGGGGTGCCCACTATATTCGGCAATAAACCCTGTTTATCTTCTACACTGTATTCTGAGTATTATTTGGAGAGGGCTGGGGAGATAAGTTAAGACCAATGTAAAGTCCCAGTGACACACTGTGACAAAAAAAGAAAGAAGAAAAATGGATCAGGGAAGGAAGCATTAAGCATCTTACAGGAAAGGTTCCCAGGGCACTACTGATTATCTAGTTGTGATCTGTCTTTTATTTTCCCTAGATAAATCTTAACTTTATAAAAGAATTTGTCTTTTCCTTGTTCTAGAAGCCCCTGGGACAAACTTCAGATGCAGATGTCAGAAAATATATCCCAACTAATGTAAACCAGGTTATTACATTTTGTTTAACAGGTTCAGGGCAGGTTGCCTAACTAAAGTGACCAGAATAAGTCTGTGAGAGTTGTGCAGAGACTTTTAGAACATAATTTAATTAGGTAAATTCCAGGCAAAGAAAAGAGCTATAAGCCCCAAGTAGAAGGATGCCGTAAGGTCAGTGCATCAGGAATAGAAACTGAGATGGGTCAGTAGTAGATGTAGTTCTAGAGGGAAGAGGGTGGCATAGCGTTGTGAAGGTTCTGTGTTACCAAGGTTGTGTCTTTAATACTGATGGCCAGAAGGAATTCTTGACTTATGATTAAATCAAGTGCTGAAGCCGGCAGAGGGGAGAAACACCATCACATCATCATGTAAGAAAACAAACTCTAAACTGAGTGTTTGGTGGAAGGCTAGTATGCTTAACTGTATTTGAAGACTACCTTTCCTTTAGACTGTCTACTGTTCTGTATGACCAGAGAGTGGTGTATGACAGCCATATTTTGGATTTTGAAGGAATTTATTAAATATGTAGTAAGCCAAAGAATAAATTCTTAATGTTGATAGATACATAGATATATAGGTAATAAGTGGATAAATATATAGATTATAGATAGATAATAGATGATAGGTAGATAAGCAGATAGATAGGTGATAGATAGATAGATAGATAGATAGATAGATAGATAGATAGATAGATAGAGTACATAGAAAAAATATCACATCAGATGTTGAAAACATCTAGTAGTAATTATGTGGTAAATAATTATTGGGAACTCGGCTGGAGTTCCCAATAAAGACAATGCCTGGAAGATCAGAGTGAAGATTCACACACTCAAGTGAAACTTCCATACAAAAGAACCAATAGAAAAAGATAGCACCTGAGTATCCATCCCATGTGCAGTCACCAAAGGTAGATGCTGATGTGGATGTCAGGAAGTGCATGCTGACAGGAGCCTGATATAGCTGTGTCCTTAGAGGTCTGCCAGAGTTTGACATATTCAGAGGCAGATGCTCACAGCTAACCATTGAACTGATCAAGGGTTCTCAATGGAGGAGTTAGAGTGAAGACTGAAGGAGCTGAAAGGGTTTGTGGCCCTATGAGGAGAGCAACAATACCAACCAACCAGAGCTCCCAGTGTCTAAACCACCAGACTGGGAGCACTTAGGGAGGGATCCATGGCTCCAGCTGTATATGTAAGGGAGGATGGCCTTGTCGGGCATAGGTGGGAGAGGAGGTCCTTGGTCCCATGAAGGCCAGATGCCCAGTGTGGGGGAATACAAGGGTGGGGAGGTGGGAATGGGGAGGTAGGAGTGGGGGTGGTAGGTAGGGGCACATCCTCAGAGAAGCAGGAGGAAGGGTGATGGGATAGGAGGTTCCTGGGTGGAGGGGGAATGGAGTAAGGGGATAACATCTGAAATGTAAATAAAATATCCAATAAAAAAATGAAAAAAAAAAAAAGAAAAAGATAGCAAGATCAAATTGAGGGCTTACAAAGCTGTGGAAGAAATCACCTGAAGAGGCTGAGGTAGTCAATTGGAATTCTCTGTTGAGCTTTCTGTCCACGAATGGGCTTTCCAAGATTGAGGTCAAGCCTCCTCT
The DNA here is from genome assembly GCA_021653895.1 of Mastomys natalensis. NCBI lineage: Eukaryota > Metazoa > Chordata > Mammalia > Rodentia > Muridae > Mastomys > Mastomys natalensis. Next base: position 942,215 of record JAJTUV010000381.1, read on the forward strand.
TTCTACTGCAGGCATTTCATACCATGTGATCAGCAATAGGAAGCTACACTCTAGCTGGACTGTTAGTGTTTTAAGATTTCAATGGTTTTGACTCTTGGGCTGTCTTTCTGCTCTCTTCCCTCTAAGGCACAGAGTTAAGGTGACCAGCCCATCTCTATTCAGAGGGTCTTGGAGAACACTTGACTTAATTGTGCTTGGATCTGAAGTTAAGGATGGGGAAACCCAGCTTCCAGAGCCAGCTTCCAGAGCCAGCTTCCAGAGCCAGCTTCCAGAGCCAGCTTCTCAATGATATCAAATATCATTTGATCATTTACTGATATAATGCATTGTCTCTACTCTTGAAACAATGAATTTCCTAGTGTGTAAAGTTTTGAGCTTGAACCTAACATTCCTAAAAGTAGGTTTAGCTCATAACAGAGAAGGAAAGAGAACCAACAACACTTATTGTAGCTAAGAGTAATGCAATGATACAGCTTTAATCATTTGAGGAATACAGGGAAAAACTTTAATATGGAGTATGTTTTTCTATGAAGGATACTACTTTATTTTTTAATAAAATATATAATTATTGTTCAGAGAAAGATGATGAAACCACAGGCTAAGTTGCATTGCCTTTGATAATTGTGTTAATTTGATGTATTATTTCCTAAGAATAGTGAAGAAATGACACCAGATTAAAAAGGTATGACCTTCTGTTATTAAAAATGAGCATCCATTTATGTGTTCAGTGACTCTTTTGTGTCTGAAAAGGAACAGCTTAGTTAAATACATGGATTAAAATTTCAAGCAAACAATATAAAATTGAAAGTAATATAAAATTCCCATGGGAAGTCTTCAAAATAGGACTTCTCTTTGCAATTTGCAAATCACTTATAAATTCTCTCAGTAAATGTTTGCCGAGCATTCAAAAGTAGATGCTTATTTGACAGATGAGATGATCAGGGATAGTCAATATGCACTGCTTGTCTAATTTCTAGCTATTGTTTCATTCACACTTCATTAATCAATTCAGAACACACACATTCATCTTCTGTTATGCAATTGAAATGTTTGATTGTGAACAACAGGAAGCCAATCAAGGAGAAGTCAAGAAAATTCACCTATTTACCAACTAGTATTACAGGGTTAAGACATATGCAATGATAGACAGAAGGCCAGAATGTTGTGGTTTAATGAGAAATCCTTATTGTAAAGTGCCCTTTTCTGGTGTTTGTTGAGATAACAGAAACATACACATAATTACACAGACACATGCACACCATAAAACATAAATCTTAAAAACAAAATTATTCTTTATTTATAGTGACTACTGACCAAGAAATGTCACTGTGACTCAGCCTTCAAGTGTACAGAAAATATGGGACTTATCCTTTTCACCAGTTATTGAATATTTTTAATTACTTATAGTATTTGATGTGACAAATAATACATAAAGTGTAATATGGAAGAAAAATGTTTATTACTATGTATGATTTATCATGAGACCAGATTTAATCTTAGTGGTACAACTTTATGACCATAGAGAAGAGACTAGATCACTCTACAACTAAGTTTACCTATCTTTTAAAAAGTAGCCACAACTCTTATAACTAAAAATACTAAAGGTATAATTAAAGGTATATAAGCGTTGGAGGAGTCAAATATGGCAGTATTTAACCCACTACCTTTTCCTTGTGAAATATGATTATTAAGAATTCTTGGAGGATGGGTATGATCAAAATACGTTGTGGAATTCTCAAAGAATAAATAAAAGATCTATTTAAAGTGAGAATTCTCCGACCTGGTGATATGATGATCTCTTAGCATGCTTGAAACTCCTAGAAAAAGAAATTTCAGTTAAAAGAACAGATATAATATTGATTTATTAAAGCAGCCTTTTCTAAAGCTGGATTATATTTCTGCTTTGTTGAAAGTTTGGGCACTTAGATGAAGTGTAGACTTTTCATTATTAAATAGACATGTATGTTTTCTTCATAACTGATGGCAATCCTTGTAATGTCTGTTTATAAATATATGTATATATATGGTGCTTGAGGATAAATAATACATTATAGATAGATGATGGAGTCATAAATGGAGAGCAAGAGATATACAGATAGGGAAATCAACTCATTAGATTCCAAAAATCACATAAATCATTTCAAAAACAAAATCTCTGTTGGAAGCCCGAGCACCTAAATCAAATATAAATTGACTCCTACTATGATGTCAAGTATTGACTGTCAACTTGACAGGTTCTGGGATCATCTAAGAGACACACCATAAAGGATTACTTAGGTTAGGTTAGCCTCTGGGCATAGCTCTGACTGATTATATTGGTGACACCTATAGAAGGTGACACCATTCCCTAGGCTGGGGTCCTGGACTACATAAAACAGAGGAAGCCAGCTGAGCAGAACATTCCTTTCTGCTTCTTGACTATAGATGCAATGTCGTCAGCTGCTTTCAGCTCCTGCTACCTCAACTTACTCGCTGTGATGGACTTCATGAACCCTCGAACTGTGAACTAAAACAAACCTTTTTTTCATTAAGTTGGGTATTTTATCGCAGAAACAGAAAATTTTTAGCTTCCTACAATTGAAGTGTTATTTCTATATTACTTTTATTTTATTAATTATCTCATAAGCATACCTCCATTCTTTCTAGATTAGCTGGTCAGTGACTTCCCTCATGCTTAAGCCCAAGTTAGAGTTCTACTTCTTGAATTTGAACATGATTTAACAGTTAAATTCAATAGACCACTAAGTTTCCACTAACTCTGAAGATAAGACTGCTACAAGATAGCTTTGAAATAAATGTCTAAAAGAGATTTTCCCACTCTGTTGGAATCCAGGAACTGTTGTCGCCACTAATGTATTTCTTAAATACGCAGATCCTCTACTACCTGTTTGTTTTGGTTTTAGTTTGTTGTTGTTATTGCTGTTGATGTGGTGGTGGTGGTGGTGGTGGCGGTTGTTCTGTGACTATCACAGTTCATGTAACCTCTTCCACTGTGTAAGTTTTCTATCGCTCATATTTGCCCAGTACTTCTGAGTTTTGTACCAGTAGTCATAGGTATAAAATTCCTTCACGGCAATAGCTAGCTAAGTGTCTGACCAAGTAACTGAGTATTATAGCATAGCCACATATACATGAAATTAACTAAACAAGTACCTTACAATTTATAGCATTTTAACCAGATTTAACATGATATTTAAAACATCTAGTCATGTAGTTTTCATAATAAGTAAAATAATCACAATTCCTTCTTTCCTTCACTGCTTCTACATATGAAAGCTTGAGAATCAGTGTCTGAAGTCAAACAAGCTGAGGCCTTTCAAAGAGTCTTAAACACAGGTCTGAAGCAATAACCGTTTTCTCTTCTATCAGTGTCTGCCAATGCACATTTGATGGCTGATTTGTTGATTAACACCTATCCCACTGACAACAGTTTTAGAATGCAGCAAAAAGGAGTAACCATCAACATTACATTACTTATAGGTGTTAAGGAGCAAGGAGGTATTCCGTTGGCTTGGAAGGATCCGGATTTAGCTCAAATCATTAACAACATGATTTGAAGACTTCCAACAGAATGTTATATAAAATCCAGAAAGCTGAAATTTGTGTTAAATGACTTTAAATTTCTAAATTATTTGGAGAACATCCCTGTCATCCTGCCTCTGCATTCAGACAATGCTTCTTTAGACTCATATATGTTGATGTTGCTAAAACATCTATCTTCTATTATATAAAGAAATCTAAAATGTCAAAAACTATGTATACATGCCCTAGGAAGAAATCGTTTCTTTCTTTGTTTTTGATTAATGCTTTCTGCAAGCTTTGGCTGGCAAAGATGACTAATGGATGCCTACATCACTGCTGCACAAGAACAAAAGGATCTGCACAGACAGATGTGCAACCATTGGGACTACATCGATGCCTCAAAAATCAGAAACAAATCACCAGCTAGGCAGGCCTTTGGATTCTAGCTTCCTTGGCTGCCCTTAAATGCAGCTTCTTTTATAAAAAGGAGTTAAAAAAAAAAGTGTTTCTTGGCCATTCGTACAGGAAAACAGTATTACAAGTTTCTACACATTACTACCTATGATTAAAACCAACACATAAACACTGTCTAAAAGGGGTTAGTGGTGGATAATTAGTAGTGCTCTTGTTCCCTCAGGGTTTTGCCACATTTTTTTTTTTTTTAGGACCCTGACTCTTTATATTAACTCCTTAACTACCTAGTGTGAATCTTTTCTCAACATATCTAGGAATGTCTTTAATAAAATCCAAGAGATTTTTCTTTTATGCTAGCTCATTCTTGCTCATGTCAACTCATGGAAAATGACCTCCTTTAATGCAAAATTAAAGTTAGAGAAAAAAAAATAATTGATGTGTCAAAGGTTTCTGCTAAATGACTCTAAGTGTAACATGTCTGATAATTTCTATTGAACTGGAAGTTTCTTATATTATCTTTTACATAAGCTGGAGTGCACAGCAACCTCTATAATCAGATTGTTTTGCCAGAGATGGAATACATGCTGGATAGTTTTTTGTCAACTTGACTGAAGCTAACGTCATCTGAGTGGAGGCAACCACTGAGAAAATGTGGGCCATGGGCAATCCTGTAGGGCATTTTCTTAATCAGTGATTGATGGAGGAGGACCCAGCCCAGTGATAAGGGAAATGTCTCCTTTTGGTAGGGGGGAAATGGCTTCCTTTGCAAGTTCCTGAGGAGTTCTACTTTCGTCCAACTGCCAGAGTTCGGAGAAATGGAAGTTTCCTTGGGACCTGCCAGTGCTGAATAGTGATTTGGAGGTGTAACGGTAGCAAGTCTTTTCCTCCCTAAGTGTTTTTGGTTGGTGTTTTATCATAGCAATAGAAACCACAATGGGGACAGAATATTATGAAAGAACTTGACTGAGTTTTTAATTTTCTGGTTTGTCATGTTCTCATTTCTACTAATGTGTGTGAGTCTGTCATAATGCTATCACAAGAATGTCAGTTTCCTTATTTATTGTTTTAAGTGAAAGGAAATCCCATTTCCTTCTAGATGTTTGAAGATGCTGGAGTATGTGTTAATGTGAACTGAGCTTAAGGAGGCCTTATGTGTAAAAGAGACTCTCTTCCATCTCTTCCATCACAGAACTATAACTTCGGGGTCAAAATATTATGTAAGAGACTCTTATATGGTAAAAACAGCACACCCATACACATTCACTCACTCACTCATACACACACAGACACACACACACACACACACACACACACACACACAAAGAGAGAGAGAGAAGAGAGAGACCTAGATTCACAGACAGAGAAACACAGAGACAGACAGACAGACAGACAGATACACACACACACATACACACATACACACCTACTCACTTCAGAAAGGGAGCCCACAGCGACCAAAATAATGATTGTACCAAAATTCCACTGGGTGAACCATTGAGTTTCTTTTTTATTGAAGTTACTAATAGGAGTCTGGGTAAGGAGTCACTTGTAGGAGCAGGGATAACTCATAAGTAACTGCATCACTGAAAAGCTCACCCCAATATGGTGATGATTCACAAAAGCTGCAAACTCTGGAGCTCTGTCCCAGGTCTGTTGGCCACGCCCCAAACCATCAGTTGTTTGTTCCCTTATAAAGCTGTAGATGGGCCTTTGAGAATCTTGCCTGCTTCAGCTCCCTCAGACATGTGACACTATTTACCTCTTGAGTTTTAGGAACCTTCCACTCTCTCCTAGAGGGAATGTTTCAAGTGCAAGAAGAGTGCTACACAAAACTGTTCTGGGACAATCCAGAACCATCAAAGTCTCCCCAGGCCAGTGGCACCTGGATCCTCTGTTTCGGGAACTTGTATGAATTTGACAGATAACAGAGGGTGAATTTTAGAAAGAGGTTTTTATTATAGATGTGAACTAAAGAGAAAGGAAGTGAGGAGAGTTCCTGTCTAGCAGAAACAGTTCCCCAGGATGTGTTATCCCCAAAAGTCCTTCCTTGTCTGTATGTTTAGGCTTTTCTGAGTTGAGGCATGGAGAAGAGCTGCTCAGTCCTGTTGTTCCTCCCAAGGGTGTTCACAGACTTCTCCATCTCAGTGTTTGGACTAGAATTTCAAGGGCCCAGCAAGTACCCCATTAGCTGTAATTTCTAGGCAGCTGGGCTATATTGGTATGTAAGAGGAGAAAACATATAATAATGAGTAACCAGAAGACAAATGAATGCCCCCAAGCAGATTGATTATTTCTGGCCTCTGGCCAGGACAGATAGAATAATAGAACCACAATAGTTTTGAGTTTCTGGTCAAGACTGACCTGCCTGTCAATTACATAGAGTTCCTCTTTGAGGTCCCTGTAACCAAACTGCTCAACCACTTCATTATCCTCTTCTCACTAGTATCATATTAAAAATCACTACAGTAGTTTGACCCAGAACCAATCCAAACCATTTTTGTTCAAATAATTGGAGCACTCACTGACAGAGCTATGACAGCCACAGGTACACTATCACTGGCCAATCTGTTTCTTTCATAAGTGAATTAAAATCCTGGAGCTATGATATAAAGCTACAGTTAGGACTCTACTTTCTTATTAATTAGCTACAGGACAGTTAAGATACTAGCCACTGAGACCCATAATTTAACAATTCTTAAAGGCCATAATTAATCAATACCATGGGATTATTATTGCTATCATCATTACATGAAATCTTGAACATTAAAAATTAATACACAGCATAACCTTTATCAAGGTGTTTACATTCCACACACTTAAAGTCCTTTGTTTACTGTTCAGTAAGTATTTAAATTTCTCTTTACTATTAGCTATGAAATTGAACTTGTCGGCACACTTGTGACCATGAAATGGCACTGTCCTCAGGAATGTTTTTTGTTTTGTTTTGCTTTGTCTTTTTAAAGTTTGAATTCACATGAGACTATTTAGTTCTTGAGTAGAGGCTTTGGGAGTTACATAAAGGCATCAGCAAAACCAATAGAGTGGTGCTGAACTAAAAAATTCAAGTGTGGGTTATACAGAACTTACAGGATGCACGGAACCAATCCAAATGTCTAGCTGCTGGTGAGTTGGATAACCTCAATAATGAGTGACCACAATACTGGCGTGCACATGACTTACCATAAAGAATCACACCTGATATATGCTACCATATGGACAAACCTTGCTGGTATTTGGCTAAGTGAAAGAATCCAGATAGAAAATATTAAAATGAAATCAATTTCTATTAAATTATCACTAAAGGGCAACTTTAAAGACATGTAAATCATTTCAGAAGTTGCCTACTATCTGTGAGTACAGAAGCAGAAAGTGACTGAAAATCAGCTCTGAAGGTTTTTTTTTTTTTTTTTTTTTTTTTTTTTTTTAATAGGAAAATTTTCAATATGGGTTTGGAATAAGATTTGAATAACCCCACCCTACAAATTGGTAAATTTTACAGTATTTACATAAAAACTTAACAAATATGTAGAAATTACACATGTTCAAGCCAGGAGTTTTATATTTCTACATGAACAAAATTACACATTGAAGTCCTATCTATTTCTGCATTTAGTAACAGAAAAAAATTGAAATAATCTAAATAGTCACCATATGGCATGGCATACAGAAATATTCATGATGAATATCACACAGGAACCATTTGTCTCATACACCTTTGATTGGTGAGCTAGTTATCATATAATCATGAAGCACAACACAGATATTTAATGTAATAAGGGCTTGCATGGAAAAATTTACAAATTATGTTGTTCAATATAAAAAGCAAAATCTAAAGCATGGTCAGTATAATGCAAGAAGAAACGTGAGCACAGCACATCACTGTGTGCATCCTGGGGTGTGAACCCATTCATTTTACATGATTTCAGATGGAGCCAAACACTGGTTTTTGCCACGGGAAAGACACTAGCATATGGACTTTTAAAGATTTAGCTTCTAATATATAGTGACATGCTGTTTAGTGGTAGGAATATGTTCTGAGAAATCCATGGTTCATCACAAATTTATCATTCTATGACAATCATAGAATATATGTCCACAAACTAAGATAGCTGTGGTGTCAGAAGCCAGTGTAATCTTTTTTTTTTTTTTTTTTTTTTTGGTTTTTCGAGACAGGGTTTCTCTTTGTAGCCCAGGCTGGCCTGGAACTCACTCTGTAGACCAGGCTGGCCTCGAACTCAGAAATCCACCGGCCCCTGCCTTCCAAGTGCTGGGATTAAAGGCGTGCGCCACCACTGCCCGGCTCCAGTGTAATCTTATCAGAAACCTTTTGCCTATGTGACCCCTCATTAGCCAAAACAGTTATGAAGCGCATAATAAAAATATCCTTTTATAACTCTTGTTTTTTACATATTGTGTATTTTGCTACATTGTTCTATACATCAAACTTGAAGTTTAAAAGCTATTAGCTTCTTTTTTCTGAATAGCATGTAGTAACAGGATTAGGCTTGTTCAATACACTTGCAGATAATAACTAAGAAAGGTGACTATGTTATGAAAATCATGTTTTGTTTGTTTGTATTGGTTTCCAGGTTTTGGGCTTTGATTTTGACTATTAAAGAGCTGTGGAAGTTACAAAGAGCGAAGGGCTAAAATCCTAGTGGAACAATTGTTCAGACGGGATGAAAGCACAGGCTAGCTCCATTATTCCTTGAGGATTTTGCCATTTCTCAGCTAAGACATGACCCTGTCAAAAGGCAGCTTTCAGGAGAAAGATAAATGGATAAAACTTTAAGTAACTCTACATGACTAGAAAGACAAGTCAGAGCTGACACATTTCAGACATATGCTGACTTCCCCTGAATAATTTTAATGAGTTATGGGAGTGTGCAAAGGGTACAGAGAATTCATTGAAATTGCTTAAGTAACGCATATAAAAACTAAGTTTGAAAATATTTGAAAATCAGAGGTGCACATTCAACGTTTGGAAGATATTTAGGTTTCCTGCTAAATTTCTGGAGCACTGTGGTATATGGCAACGGGCATCCTGAGGAAGGGTGAGTTTATCGGGATTTCAGTCATAGCCTTTGATAGGACTTACAAGACCTGACAAATGAATTAGTCTCTCTGTGTAAGGGGGGAGGATGAATGTCACTTTCAGATGAAACAGGGAGTTTGGATGGCATCACTGGGCTGTACTACTGAGCGGTTTCAGCGTCTAACGTATGATGGAGAACTAGTCTTGATGGTATTCAGAGTGCTGTGATTATCAAGAGCTGAGAGAGGGATATTTTCCTGTTTCATAGAATGATCCAATGTATGTGTTTCCATGATAATTTCTAAAATAAATTTCCAATTAATTGAAGCATTTTCTTCTCACCTTCATAAATACAGCTATAGACAAACTATTTTTTTTTAGATAGAGTGCAAACAATGACAAACAAAATTTTGATAAGTTGTACTTTATTAAATTAGGAAATGCTTTCAGTTAGGCCTGGTGGTCACTCTCAGTGACTTGGGAAGCTGGCTGAAGGTGGCAACCATTTCAGGCTTGTGTGAACTATAGAGACAGGCCAGCCCAAATAACTTTTAGAACATTGAAATTAAGAGAAAGGGAGACCTGGAAGTACAAGTGTTTATTCAGTGAAGTGTTTATTCTGCCAAATCTGGTTAGTGAGATTAGTCTTGGCAATTCAGAAGAAAAAAAGTTTTCATATTTCCAAGTGAAGTAAGATACAAAGGAAGTGACACTTGAGATGCTTACAATACTTGAAAAAGGCATTATATCCCAAATTTAAAAAAAAAATAAAACTAAAAAGTTAGTATAAGCAATGAATAGGATGGGTGATAGACTTGAACTTTATTTAAAAAGCATACATACAAAGGAAAACACTATAAAAATACTCAGTATCCTTAGTTATTGAGGAAATGTAAATTGCAACTTCGATGAAAGAATCAAATGCAATACCATTCCCACTGGCAGGCCTGGAAATGAAGTGAGTTCTGAGGGAGAGGGAACCACACAGATGTTCACACAGGGTAGGACAACACATATTAAATAGCAGTTCTGAAAACCCATTTAAATAATGTGATAGAATTCCATTCCATTTTAAAATTCTGTGTATGAAGCTTAAAATGTGTGTGTGTCGCAACCAACAATGGCAGACTTGTATTAAATGATATTTGCACATTTGTACACTAAAACGATCTGCACAAAAGTGTCCACAGCAAATTGTTTATATGGACCTTATGCTGGAAACAGCTCAGTGACCCATTGCTGTACCGCAAATGACTAAATGTTTCTATGCTGAATCTCATAATGAAAATGTTAAGAAGTCCTGAATAAATAAAAATCCAATATAAGACTGCATTAATATAAAATTCAAAAGTAGGCAAACTGAAGCAGTAGAAAAATTAATGCCATGAACTATCATGTCAGAGATTAGTCATAAGTATGACTCTGAAATTATTACAAAGCAATTTCTAGCATCCAGTACTATTTTATTTCTTAATCTGAGTGTGTGAGTGCTTATTGCTTTGTAAAACATCACAGAGATACAGTTGTGAAGTTTTTTGTTTGATATACTTTAATAACGCTCCTGTTGAATTGAACATAGGAACAGAAGATAAAAGAAGAGGGTGTGAATCTACAGAGAGACTCACAGAACAATTCTAAGCATAATATGAAGTTGCAGGCTAAATGGATGAATATATTGTTCTTAAAGACACTACTAGTGATATATCAAACGAAAATCCCCAACACACACACATACACAGACACACACTTTCTCACACACACATACACACATATACAGACACACATACACAGACATGCACACACACATATAGACACATAGACATACACACAGACACACACACACACACTGTGTCTCTTACATACATATACACACTCAGAAATAGAGACACACAGACAGACATAGACACACATACACAGACACACACAGAGAGCGACATACACACACCTGCACACAAATACACACACAGACATACACAGACCCACCCATACATTCTCTCTCGTTATCTCACTCACACATTCACACATGTACATAAATACAACACACACACACACACACACACACACACAACACACACACAGAACCCTGAATGGAAACACAGGGAGTAAGTAAATACGGAACATACTCTCAAGGTTTTACACAACTTAAGTTACAAAAGTACAGAAGAAAGAGAAATTGAGCAGAAATCTTATTGAAATAAACAATGACAGACAATTTTCAACTCATTAGACTTGAAGAATTAGTATCATCTACTGTAATAAAGAGAAGGCAAATTATAACATACTTTATTGCCAAATGTTTGAAAAATCAAAGGAAAATATAAAACCATAAAAGCAGACAGAAAAAAGGTGTTGCCTCTAAAGACACGCAGAATTACTGACATTTGATGTCTCCATAGTGACAGAGGCCTCATAGAAAATGGAAACTTCCACCTGGTAAAGGGAAAAGAATGACTATTCTTAAATAAAGATAGAAAAGGTATTTTTATATAAACCCCAGAGCCTCCAAGGAGCCAACAGCTTCAAGGGCTCAATATAATCAGTCATTGGTTTTAAATGGGATGCCACTCCACAGTCTCTGCAGAGAATTGAACAAAACCTGCAGAAAATCCTTCATGAATATGAGACAATAGAATTTAAATACACCATTGATGGAAGCATAAATTTTTCAAACCCTGAGAAAGGGATAATTTCTATTAATGCTGTAAATTTGTATTTTATGAAAGATCAATTTACTTCTAGGTACACACCCACCAGGGAAGATCCCAGGGCTGACCCATGTAACACAGACTATACTATACCCAGCTTCCACAGTGAGTGGAAAGGACAATAAGGTCACATTTGCATAAAGGATTATTTACAATAGCATTCATTACTAAGTAACTACAGCGACACAGAAGATAGGTATGGCTCTTACAAGGGTGATACTGAGCAAAAATTCAGAAACCAGAGCACATATTTCATGGTCCCTGTCATACCAGATGGGAAGCCAGTTTGGGGGCCAATTATTCTTGGAGGTTATACACCAGAGAGGCCTTTGTAGTATTGGGATCATAATATTCTTGATCTGGGCCGAGATGTACATGCTTAGTTTCTGGAAGCAAAATCTGAGACAGAATTTTTGGTTTGCATATTAGAACTTCAGCAAAGTTAAGAGACTGAAATTTGTGTTTCTTTTTATAAGTGAGAGTTATACATTAAAGAAACTGTATAAACACAAACATCCAACAATATTAAGCATCAGACACTGGATTAAAAGGAGAAACTGGAATTTCTGACTTTATTTAGGGCCAGGTCCTCTCAACATAGCACTTCCAAGACGGCTGCAGCTTATTGTTTTCTTGGATGAGTAGCTAAGTCAACCTCCCTGGTGGTAGATCATATGCTACAGTTTCCCTATGTAATGTAGCGTGACTGTGAAACTGAAGGATCTATGTACAACAGTGATCTGAAAAAAGAGTAATCTTTAAAAACAAAACAGATTTATTTTATGTATATGAGTACACTGTAGCTGTCTTCAGACCCACCAGACGAAGACATTGGATCCTATTACAGATAGTTTGGAGCCACCATGTGGTTGCTAGGAATTGAACTCAGAACCTGTGGAAGAGCAGTCAGTGCTCTTAACTGCTGAGCCATCTCTCCAGCCCAAGAATAATAATATTTAAACAATTTTATTCTACCTATGTGCAAAATGAGCAGAAAGCACAATATCTTATATTCTGGAGTAAGCAGAGAAGAATGAAATACATTTAACACAAAATAGTCATGTGAAGTTATCAGTAGCTTCCTATTTTTAACCCAAATGAAGGAATATCACACGGGTATTCCTAACAATGGGACCGCTCTGTATATTGCTCCCAAATATACTTTAAAAAATCTTAACCCAGTCATTGAGCCTTCTAAATAATTCCAGATTATGTAAGGAGATCTAAAACTGGATTTATACAATTGAATCTTTTCATCTTCAAAGACTCTTGGTGTTGACCAGAAAAACAAAATTATCTGAATATGAGCAAAATACCTTTTTTTCTCAAATGAATATAAGATTTAAGATTTAACTGACTATTTGTTGACAATATAAGATTTAAGATTTAACTGACTATTGGTTTTTTGAAGGAGGGGTGCCTCAGAAACAGAGCACTAATGTTCATTTTCTCTAAAATGTATATACAGATTACATTTTTATTCTCAGAAACCTTTGCTCTTAGCACGGACAAGCAAACTTGAGAGACGTATGGTAGCTCACACCTGTAACCTAGCATTTGTGATGCAGAAGCAGGATGGCTGTGAGTTTAAGGAGACCCTCAGGTGTGTAGTAAGGCCTGGGTCCTTCCTCCATCCACCACTTCTAAAGTGCAAAGAAAAATGGGCTGAGACAGCGTATACTTCAGTATCAGTCCTCAGACGGACTTGGGCAGAACAGAACTGGTGCTGAGTGCAAGAATTTCAATAGCTTGGTGATTTAGGCTCTGCTGCACACGTTGTCTTGTTGGAAGCACTGGAATATGTCAGTGCATTTTACATGTGAGGGGTTTCCATGGCCCATTGCTATAAGAAGGCGTGAATGTTTACTTTTGAAGTAATGTCAAATTATGGATTTCATCTTGAAGAGATAAAACATTGTTTGAGCCATAGGGAAATAATATCCTTTCAGAAATCAGGAAGGCTGAACGTATCCTGTGGTCAGCATGGCTCTTCCAGATTACCCAGTTCATTTGAGTTTATATCAGTCATGTTATCCGCTTTACTTTAGGGATAGTTTATACTTCAAGACCTTGTTAGGAATAGATCAGGGCAGTCTTACATAGGATTCCGGGCAGTCCAGTGAAGCTTAGGAAAATATGGTTACAGCGCCAACAAGAAAACTATATCTCTCCTTTGTTATGAATTTGTTGTAAAACACCAGTTGATTACAAGCATATAGCAAAATGAGCAATCAAACCTAGTGCAAAGCCACTGGACAAGCCTGTGCTAGGCAGATAATTGATGGTCGCTAATGAGGAGCAGGTGGCCTGCACAGCTGTGCTCTCAGCTGGAGACCCACAGCAGGGGTTTCTCAAAGCCTTGCAAATGAATTTCCTGATTAAGTGGACACAACAACAACAACAACAACAACAACAACAGAAACAACAAAAAATTGGAGATGAAAAATCCCTTCGGGAAGATGTCCGGACTCCACTTGAGCAGTTAATGTTCAATGGAAAACTTTTACAGGTGTTAGATACAGCTGTCTTGGGTTGGCCACTGGCTTGGCCTGGATGCACACTAAGGATGTTGGTAATGGTGGCTGGTCAAGAATTTATTATGTTGTAAGTCTCAGTAGGATATTCAAAGCATACAGCCATATCCATGCTCTTTCTAGGCATAACACCAAGTGGCTAAAACCTTAGACAATAAACACATTTTAGCTGCCAAATTTTCTTTTGCTTTTTATCGAGGACTTCAGTTGAACCTTCCCAGGGCAAGGCAAAGTTTAGCACATCAGTCAAAAAAGGAAACATATGCTCACCATCCTCCTGACTGTTGGTTGTTTATAGACTTAGAGCAATCAGAGGCGTACAGACAGCTGAGCTCTGTTTGCTTTTGATTCTGAGTCCTGACTAGAAGCTATTGAAGTGGCAAAGCACCCAGCTGAGAAAGTCCTCTGAAGTCTGTAGCTGGCTTCTGCCTACACACCAGTGGATACAAATGTTTTCTTTTCTATATTGTTGCACACACACACACACACACACACAAACACACACACATACACATACACACACACACATGTTTCTTCTTTTCCTAGAGTATTGCCTAAGTTAATTTATGAAACTTAGAATATATTCTATTACAGATATCCTGAATCTGTTGTTACATATGGCTGTGGTAACAACACATAAATCCAAGGAGATATATAAATACAAAGATATAAATGTAGATATTTATAAACTGCATAAACATTTATAAATATGTAACTATTTATTCATAGAACTATAAATATAAGAAATGTAAGGAGAGCAGACAGGGTTAGTCATGAATGCACTGCCCCAATGATAGTAATGCTTAGGAACTCAGGTCATACGTGTAGGTACATGTCAGTGCTGTATGTTTCAGGTCAGCATGACTCTTGAGGCCCCTAAGAAGCTGAAACACTACAGAACTAAATCTTAGAATGTCATAATTTACTTAAAGTACCATTTTCTCCAAAGCTTATGCTATTATGTTTCAGTTTTTTCCTTTTGGCAGTTATAAATGCCAATTATCTCTCTCCCGGAAAAGTATCAATATTAGTTAAACCAGTAGGCAGTCCTGTCAAACTCATTCTGTGTTCTTCTGAAATCTGGCTTCCAGGCTATCCCAAAGCTTAAGAGTCCTCTCCGTCATCTTGAGAACTCACTTGAAACCAGATGAGTAATCTCTAGCTTCAGTCAGTACTTTAGTATTTCTGTATAAACTGTCCAAAAGATAAATGCAGAGTGATACTAATTATAACAAGATATTTTTGGGGGGTAGTCCAAATCAAGTGCTCTGTAACATCATTCAAATTTCACTGATGTCAGTTTACACAGCACAAAATTCCATGGCAATGCATACTAAGTGATCTTGTGTTTGAGGATGAGCAGAAAGCCTGCAGAACAGGGATCTTAACATATTTGCAGGAATTCTATGAAAGTTTCACACAATGTATTTTGAACAGATTCACTGCCGTCCCAAAAACTCTTCTCCTTACCCACCTCACTCACCCTCCTTATCCCTAGATAAAACAACAGCAGCAAAGGAGAGAGAAAACAGTCTTATACGGAACTTAGGGACATATCCAATGATATAATTTAAAAAATACATATTGATTAAAAATGCTATAAATACCCACATTTGGCATTATCTTATCTCTCTGGGAGTACTGAAGGAAAAGAGAGATAAGCCCACATTTGATAAGATGATGCCAAATGTCAAATATTTATAGCATTTTTATCATTATCAGAAAATGCCTTGCATTTTTATGAATCATGAATGTTTAATGAACTATTTTTTTTTTGTCTCAAAGTGACACAGTTCTTGGAGAAAAACTGCACAAGTCACTTTATTTTTACTGACAGATACCTCTACACTGCTGTTCCCCATCATGTGTGCACTCAAACCCACAGGAACTGTTTCCATGCTGGCTTTAAGGAGGTAATGTTTGCAGCGGCTATTCTTAGAATAAACAGGGGAAACAACAGGATGGGAGCTCTGAGTGGAAAGGGGCAGGGATAGAGTTAGTCACCGTGTGATAGAAACGCTGATTAAGCAAATGTCAGGCGTTAGTCATCCCAAAATAGGAGGCAATGGCTGTGTTGCTTAGAGAAATAATAGGGCAGTAGTCAATTTTAGAGACTTTTAGTGAATTCTAAATACGCAGCTAATTCAAATTCAGGGACAGATCAGGATAGTTTTTCTATTGCCTATATTTTAAAAGCACACTTGAACGTCACAGCAAAAACAGTGAGTTATTGCACAGAGTCTTGGGCGCCGGGGTCTAAAGAAGCCAGTGTCTGTGGTTCATGTTTTTCCTTTCACCCCTGTGATTTTACAAGGCAGGAAAGATTTTATATCTTATTTTATTTAGCAAAGGTCATGCACACATTTGTGTTTTTCTAAATACAATTTTAATCTTCTAAATCATAACACTTGAGTTGATCATAAAAAATTGAGTCGGTTAGATATGAATAAATCATAATTCAATGAAATATTTAGAAAAATCATACCTGGAGTTCATTTTTTTTTTAAACTTAGGACTGCTATTCCTTGCAACCATTGGTTTCAGTTGTAACTGGATTCTTATCTTGAAAATATTAAACATCGATTTGTAATCTCCTGGTTCATAGAATAAATTGTGAGGCATTTTCTGGAAGAACAATGGTAATCTAATTAAAGTCCAAAGAGTCCAGTTGTACAGAGAAGAGTAAACAACCATTACTGTTGGTTTACATAAGACTAAGAGTTTTGGATAAAACAAAATATGGGCATATACCAGAGAGCTGGATTGCCGTAAGCATTAGGCACACAGCTCATGAAAGACCTAACATATATGAGGCAAGAGCTCTGCACTAAGGTACATCCCTGCTCTCTTCTCTTATATTTTATTAGAAATAGCTCTTCCAGCTATATATGGGACTATCATAGACTGAGAACCTGAATATATCTCACTATCATCAAAGCACCTTTTCTACCTGAGTAAAGAGTGCTTGAGGTACTGGATACTCAACAACTCTCCCCATTTAAGTGATGAGATTATTGATGCACGCCACAGCGAAGTGTCAGAATTAGAATGGAGTTGTATTTTATATTTTGTGATGAGTATTCCCACCATGACTTCTTAAATCAAAGAGATTCCATCTCCTAACTTGATAGAATCATTTTTACGATTAAGTTGCATTAGGTTTTAAACTGCCTGTGTGAATATCCTATCACTTACTATTAATGTTTCCATTTACTGTTATGAGCTTCAGGGTGCCCTGACTCATGCCTTTATTTTTAGTTGAAGTCAAGTCGTAATCTCACTTCTCTTTTGAACTGAAAACAAAGGCTATTTGGTTGTTTTCTGAATGGCTTTCCAGTTTTCTTGCTGCACAGTTCCAGGCGTGAACTCTCATTGATTTAGCATAGCTTAAAGACATAAGGAGCCTGGAATAGATACTGGGGATTCCTGGAACGTTTCTCATGTTGTGCCTCCCTTGTGAAGGCTGTGCCTCGCTGTTTAGGATAGCTTCCGTGATTCGTATGAACCCAAGAGAAGAAGACAGCATGCATTTTGTTCGTATGGTGGGTATTAAGATTATATAAGATGTGGGCTCAGTGTGAAGCTGACTGGTAGACCAAATTCATAGCATATGCACACTCCTGAGTTAAAACCCAAGCACTCCAGAAAATTACAGTAATAAATAATAAGTATCTGTTGATTCCAAGGAAATACTTTTCATATATTCATATGAAAGCTTCTACAGTCCTGTGTTTTTATATAGCTTTTCAAATGGCCATTAGTTGTTTCTCCCATGTTCCTCCTTTTATTCTTCTCTCTATTCCCCACTCCCATTTAATAGTCTCAGTCTACTTTCCCTTTTCCTCTCAGTAACAGTATATTTTATTTCTCCTTCTATCTCTCCTTGGGAGATCTCCTTCTCTTACCAGTCACCAACCTCTGTGGTTATTTAGATTGTTTCACAGACATTGAAAGCTTAAAAGCCAATATCCACAGATAATGAAAAAAAATGCTATATTTTATTTTGTGCCAGGGTTACTTCACTAAGGGTAATTGTATCAAGCTCCACCCATTTACCAGCAAATTTAAAAGTTTTATTTTTCTTAAGAACCAAATAAAATCCCACTGTGTAAATGCACCACATTTTCATTATGCATCTATCAGTTGATGAACATCTAGGCTGCTCTGATTTCAATTCCTGTCTTTTACAAATAGAGTGGCAATGGCCATGGATGAACAAGTGTCTGCATATCTGCATATTACAGAATGTGTAGAATCCTTTGGATACATGCCTAGAAGTGGTATGTCTGGATCTTTAGCTAAACTGATTTTCAGCTTCCTGAGGCATCCCTGTGCTGATTTCCATAGTGGCTGTACCTCTTTGCATTCACACCAGCAATGAAAAAGTATTTCCTTTACCTATATCCTCACCAGCATGTGCTATCACTTGCTTTCTTAATCTTGGCTATTCTGACTTGAGTAAGAAGAAGTCTCAAAGGACTTTTAATTTGCATTCCCCTGATGGCCACAAGGATGTAGAACACTGAAGTGTTTCCTACCATTTGTGTTTTCTCTTTTGAGAACTTTCTTTTTCATTCTATATCCTGTTTCTTGATTGGATTATTTGTTTTCTTGATGCTCAGTATGTTTTAGTTCTTCACTGTATTTTAGATATTATTCCTCTATCAGTTTCATAACTGGTAAAGACTGCAAATCGATCAAATGATGCTGCCTTCTGCTGTACAGAGGCTTTCCCAACTTCAAGAGGGACTAGGAGAAGGGAAAATAATCTTGTTGTCGCAGTAAAAGAATAAAAGAATATAGCAATAAAATACTAATGACATATTGCTATACCATATATACTATGATTACCTTATTCAACCCACATCAGCGAAGTTTCTTCTTGCAGTAAATGGTAGCTAACACAGAGGCCAGCAGCTGGAAAATATGCAGAGAGTGAGAAATTTTGGTGTACTCAACCCTAAAAGGAATGTCTTCATCAATAGCCACCCCTCAAAGCTTGGGACTCTATGAAGAAGAAAATATAAGAGCCAGGGGTAGTTGATGTCTCAATGTAAACTGTAGGCAGCCGTTTAAGATAGCACCTGGGACAGTTGCAAAGTCGTATGACTAGCACCTGACAATGTAAGCAGCTGACTTCCAGTGTGGCCAGCTCAGCTAAACTGGTAAACAAGTCCTTTGTGCATGCGTCAGCCTCTGCCCCTCCCGAGCGGGCTTATGCTAATGAGGTATTGGCAGCTTAACCTATCCTGAGAGAACAGGTCACCCAGCCCGCCTTGGGCAGTATATAAGCAGCTCGTTTCTGCTCTGTGGGGTCCCCATCCCATCCTGGTCCCCGTCCCCGTCCATAAGTCAAGAGTCATTCCTGGAATAAAGCTGACTGAGCAGGATCCGATCGTGTCGTGTCTTAATTGCTGGTCAAGGCGGATTCGACGTAAACAATGTCTTCTAGACACAACATGACTGATGCAAATATAAACTTACAGAGACCACGAGAGTATGCACAAGACTGTACATGTTCAAGCTGGATGAAGTGCTGAGTTCTTAGAAGGGGAAATATGGGACCCACCGACTAACCAAAAAGCTATGTGCCATTGATACCTGCTGGGAAAAAGGAAATCATCTTTGTCTAATCAAATGTCACTTGTTCTAGCAACCACAATCCAGGGCCTGCCCCTTACCCAACAGTAGATGAGCAGCACAAAGTAAACTCCATGATTGTTTTTGTGTTCTTTTTGTTTGTTTATTCATTTTGTTTTTTGGTCTTATTTCCTTTCTCTTTGCTTTAATTTTCATTGAAATAAAAAAAATCATTCCAACCCCCCCCCAAATCAAATCAAAACAAAATTCATCTAAATTAAAAAATTATCAAAATATATACAAATTTTAAAAATGTATTAAACAAATAGTAGTCACTTGGAATGAATACAGTTCTAATGGAGTAGGCTAGTAAGACCTGGAATAGAGAAAATACGGATTTACAAGATATGTGTAGGCTATTCATGATAAGATAGCTCAACTCTTTACCTCTTTTTGGTCAACTCTGTGGAGAGTTATGATTTGAGAAGGAATACCACCATGGAATTCAAAAACAATATGAACTAACATTGGCTATACTGCAGATGGTATAAAAATTCACTCAACAGAAGAAAGTCCCAAAGTGAAAAAAGAGATCAGAGATATTGGATCAATATGCAAAAGACTAATAAAGAGTATGGATCATAGCTAAGTTGGATGAAATTGGCAATAATTGGCCAGCAGAGCAATCAAGGACAACAGAAAAGGCAACAACAACACAAATCCAGTACCTCTGACCTGCACCGATGATCAGTCCTTTCTGGGGGATTAGTGTCCTTCTCTTGAGGCAATTTAACTGAGGGAGAATAGAGAAGAGGAAAGAATATTGCATTTCCAGGCTCATTGGTATTCTGAATAATCCCAGTAGCAGGCAATTACAGGAACATATTGACATTCCTGCTTATTGAATCAAATAAGCAACCGGAACAGAAGGATGTGGAATCAGATATGCTTTGTTGCATAAATTGTGATGCAAAGTTTTTATTGCTCTTTGAGGCTAGGCTCCATGCACATAGACTGAGCATGAAGAACTAGGTAAAGGCTACTCCATTGCACTTGTGGTTCCCATTACAGGGGGAACTCTGGGGGTTGGGCAGGACTGACATTTACATCCTCAGATTAGAGGGAAAAAAATTCACTCTTCAGAGATATTGATAGGGCTCCACACAAATAATAGCTCAGGATATTATTGTTTCAATTCTATGTAATGTGAATTTATTGTTTATATTTTATTTTTGCATTAGTTAATTTCTCTAAATTTATATGATCTATCTCGTCCTAGGTTGGCACAAGCTTCTTTGGCTCAAACTTCCCTTCTCAATTCAAACATTGGTAATATTCACTAGTAAAATTTGCCATACCCTCTATTAAAAGTGTCTGCAATGAATATTTCATAATTTAATTTTTGGCTTTATTGATTTTTCTGTTTTAGAGGATAAGACATATTGAAATCCATAGATTCATATGGTGGATTTACTCTTAATATAATAAAACTTTAATATAATAAAAATTATATTACTTTCATTTTTTAGTGAAAATTGAAGTCCCCAGTCATTAAGGCCAAGGCTGTACATTAACAGTTTCATTGAATCCTTCTGTCAGTCATTCATAGACTATTGCTATTTCACTTATATATGAGAAAACTAAATTACAGATGTTAAATAACTTAGCTAAAGTCATACGAACTGGATCCGATTTGAACTGGATTGGCTTCTTGCTACTATCACATAAACACATGAGTTAAATACCTATTGGGAGAATAGCTCACATGAAGGGGAAATGGGAAATGGAGGTAAATAAAGAAGAAGGTAAGATGAAGATAATGGGGAATATATGGAGGGAAGTCAAGGCAGGAACCTTGGGATGGGAGCTATAGTAGAAGCCATAGAGGATTGCTGCTTGCTGGCTTATTCTCCATGGATAGTGTAAACATTTTAGTACCAGAGATGGCACCACCCGCCTTGATCTGGGCCATCCCATTCATCAAGAAAATGCTCAATAGACTTTCAAGTTGTCCACAGAAAAAACTGATGGAGACATTTGCTCAACTGAAATACTTTCTCCCCAGACCCTTGCCTCAGACAAGTTGACAAAAATTAATTAGCATACAACTTTCAGTGAAAATTCAGTTTTTCTAATTGGCCATTATATTAGGGGTAAAACAGTTGTGCATAGTTCACATGTTAATGATTAAATCTTCAAGTGGTATTTCAACACTTTCATAGAATATAAAGAGCTCGTTCTTTGGTCTGTCAAAACTCTTTGGTGTAATAGTCATCACACTATCATGGTTAAAAGAACTTACCCTAGATTTGAATTTTAAATTCACTACATGCTTATCTATGATTTTTCTTTTCCAACATGGATTATTATTAGACATAGTGGTACATGCCTCTTAGCACTCAGAAGGCAGAGGCAGGAAGCATTCTGTACATTTAAAATCTGCATGGAAGCTCCAGGCCAGCTAAGGAACCCTTTAAAAAAAAAAAAAAAAAAAAAAGAAAGGAAGGAAGGAAGAGGAGAGAGAAGTAAGGAAGAAAAGAAAAAGGAAGGAAGGTAGGGAGGAGAGAAGTAAGGAAGAAAAGAAAAAGGAAGGAAGGAAGGGAGGAGAGAAGTAAGGAAGAAAAGAAAAAGGAAGGAAGGGAGGAGAGAAGTAAGGAAGAAAAGAAAAAGGAAGGAAGGAAGAAAGGGAAGGAGGAAGGAAGGTAGGAAGGAAGGAAAGATTCAGAGCTGCTACCTTGGATAAATTTAAATGTAAAGATATATATCCAAAAGTAAAACTAACTTAGTCAAGCTAGACACAACATCTACCTTCCAACTTGCCACTGTTATTTAGTCTTCTCCTTCAATTTTACCAGCTACACAAATTCCTTCTAGTTGTTTTCCCTTCTGATTAGTAAATCCAGGCAGACGTCCAGCATTGCTTCTTTTTTTTTTTTTTTTTTTTTTAATTTTTTATTGGAAAATTTTTTTTTACATTTCAGATGTTCTCTCCCCACCCCACTTCCCCCCTCCCTCCCAGGAACTCACTATCCCTTCCCCCCTCCTCCTGCCTCCACGCTGGTGCACCCCCACCCACCTTCCCCTGCACCCCACCTCCCCACCCTCGAGTATCCTCCCCCCCACGACGTCCAGCCTTCATGGGACCAAGGATCTCCTCTCCCACCTATATATAGCTCCCTTGCATATATAGCTGAAGCCATGGGTCCCTCCCTAAGCGCTCCCAGGCTGGTGGTTTAGACCCTGGGGGCTCTGGTTGGTTGGGATTGTTGCTTTCCTCATGGTGTCGCGAATCCTCTCAACTCCTTCAGCCTTCACTCCATCTTCTCCATTGGGAACCCTCATGCTCAGTTTAATGGTTAGCTGTGAGCATCTGCCTCTGAGTATGTCAGACTGTTGCAGACCTCTAAGGAGACAACTATATCAGGCTCCTGTCAGCATGTACATCCTGACATCCACATCAACCAGCATTGCTTCTTATTTTGGTACCTTACACTTACCGTAGTACAGTGTGCCCTCTCCCAATTCACCTACAGCCTTAGAGGTTGGTTAGTAGCTAGAGCTTTTAACTGGTGATTAGACCATTAGTTTGGCAGACTTCCAAGCAGATAAGCCTCTTACAAAGGAGTCCACACAATGTTCATTTTGCTTACACTTTTGCTCTTGGGCATACTAGCATCTACAACCACACTAAATAAAGTTTGTTTTTATAAATTACCTAGTCTTGATATTCTGTAACAATAGTTTAGGATGGGCTAAGCTACCCCCAACCTTTAAATAATTCATAGTTGTTCTGTATTTTAAGACTCGGTTGGAAAACCATGAAACTCCTCTCGTACTTCATTTCTGCTCTGAGCTTCTTGCCTCATTCACTCATCATATTGAATCTCAGGTGCTCAGAAGTACAGCAACAGTCATGCTTTCTAAAGTCTTCCCTTTTCTGTTGCAAGCTTAGAGTTGCCCAGATGTGCATCTAATTACAGGCTAGATAGCAATACCAACTCTCTGAGTGATCTGGCCATCTCCATTCACTTAGAGTGGGTATCCAGTATCTTTCTGCTTTCATTAATTTTGGAAATTGAAGTGTCAAACCTAGGACATACTAATCCCTTTTCTCACAGATTTCTCATACCTGGTTTATATGATCTATTCAAATCTACAGAGGACCTTATAATAGCCATTAATAGTTCGTTTGTCTGATTTCACCTGCCTTGGAGAGAATTGTTTGGACTTTTAAAAGGTGATATAATATATTTTCACAGTCTTTGTTCTAGTACCAAGAAAGAAATGTACATTGACTTGTCTTTAACCTGGGCAATATCCTAGGAATGGAAAGTGAGCACTTTACATAGCCAAGTTGATGTATGTCTTCTCTGTTGGGTACTGTTTATTCTTAGGGAAAACATGAAAATAACCCTTAGCTCCCTCTTTATTCCCTTCCTAATTTGGGTGTCAATGGATACTCATTAACATTTGTTGACAAAATAAATCCGGTCACAATAGGTTTTGGCAAAATACAGGTAATAGTTGCGCTCCAGTTCTTGAAATCCTCTCTACCAAACAGTGGCTTTGGTCATCTGAGACAAGACAACTAAGGTGCTTTTCTGTGGACATGGTTGCTACATCTTGAAAGTGAAAGTGGATGGTTCTCTTCATGTAAGGTTGCTATAAAGATTAAACAGTGACTGTCTCTAACATTGCCCTGTTAGTGAGATCCTTCATGCCATTTTTAGTTGCATCCTTCCTGATAGTAACCAAAAATCGGTGATTTGTCTGGCAGCAGCTGACTCAGGTGAAGAAGTCTGCTGGTCTGGTTCTCATTTCATTACAACCAGTAGGAAAATGCTTATCATGTGATGAAAACATGAAGCAAAGACTGGAGACCAAGTCAAAATTTTATTTTCCCTTGTCAACACTGGGTCTGCGACCACGTCTACCACAGGAGTCCTGTTAAGTTTCTTCTGAGGAGGAAGACAGCTTAAAATTTTTCTCACTGTGAATTTTGGTGATTTTGAATAATTTCTTCTTACTTTTCATCTCTTTTGACTGGAGAACTATAAACTGGAGAGTTGGACTCAAAAAACCAGCAGTAACGAGAACAAGAAATAAACTTCCAAGTAAGCAACACTTAAGTGTTAACTCTTGCTCTATTCATATCATCTGCAGGAACTTCCCATTTGAGGGTGATGGTTTTCAGGCCAGGATCTTAGCTAATTCACCTGTTTGGCATTGCTAACAGCTGACCAAATAACATCTAGTTAATGATTAATTTATGTTTAATGATTGATTCCCTCTGCTTGCTATTTTATTCCAATACTGATGTGAGCAAACACGACTCTCATTTTTCTGTTACGTTTCTCTAACAGCAAGAATTCACTTTTCTTTTCAAGATTCACTTTTAAAAGATTGCCGCTGATCTTAGAATCTGAGAAACTCCACGAGACACAGAAAGTAATGCAGTTGATTCTCTGGATTGTAAAATTGGAGTTTGATAGGGCTGCTGCTGGCTAGTGTGGGGCTGTGGGGCTAATATGATAAATTCCATGAAGGGAACATGTGTCTCTTTCTAGTCTATTTTTCCATGTGAACAAAAACTCTTAAAAACAAGCTGTGCCTTTGGAGACTGATTGACTGGCTAGAATATCAGTCTTGTGGGGAGACTGGGATATTGCAGATCAAGACAGTAATCATTTTATCCTGGGCTAGCTCTAGTCCTCCAGCATAGCCATTCCTACCCACCTCTGTGTCTAAACTACTATCTTGTGATTAATAGAAAACTTTGGATCTGTTAAATTAGTTGACCACTAGCTTCCAGTAATCCAAAAGCTAAGAATGTCCTCAGATAAAATCTTGAGCCTATAGAAAAGTTCCCCCATCTTAATGTACCTGCTTCTGTGATGTACTCACCAGTGTAATTTAAACTTGCTTTGATTTATGATTTTATTTGTTTTCTCAAACTATAAAAAACTTCATGAAACCATTTCCACATGGGAACATGGAGTTTGAGGTAATGTAAATCTGTGTTTCCAGGCTATGGTCACTCAAAATGCCTCCAGAACAAACCAACTCGTGTTCTCTTTAAGATGAGAGCTATGTGTTTTGTGTGGGCATCCTAAATATTTTTCTTCATCCCCCTCCCACAAACTGTCTATAACTCACATCCCTTTCATCTAAAAGATTCCTTAGCATTTTGCAAATAAAGTATGTGTGTAAAATTTCTTTTTATGATTCACTGAAACAGTAACATAAAACACCGATTTTACCCTTTGGTATTTGAAAACTGACAGCTTTAATCACACCCCGCATAAAGCATGGGCTGCCCCTATTCTGGCATCAAAATTATTCCAAAGAGTTATAATTAAAATACAGTGACCAGCAGGCTGCCTTTGATTGCAGCAGGCAAATCAGAGTAACCTTCTCAGGGAGACATGAAAGGCAGAGCTTACAGCAGTGTCAGAGTTCCCTCCATGTATCTGAATTAATGAGATTGGTGTGCTGGCAATCATTTTGAGCTCACTAGTTATAGAAATAAAACTGTAATGTAAATTCCAAATGGAATGAACATAAGAAAAAAGGCAGGAAAAGGAAGGAAGGAAGGAAGGAATTAAGGAAGGAAGGAAGGGAGGAAGGAAGGGTGGTTCCTATTGAGTTTCACATTGCTCTGTATGTCAACTAGCTTCTCGAAAACAAACAAACAAAATAAAACACAACAGTAACAATGACAAAAACCCACACCTCCATTTGGGAAAATGATGTACGGTAGTATACTGACTGGTTTTGTGTGTCAATTTGATACAAGCTGGAGTTATCACAGAGAAAGGAGTCTCCCTTGAGGAAATGCCTCCATGAGATCCAGCTGTAACGCATTTTCTCAATTAGTGATCAAGGTGGGAGGGCCCATTGTGGGTGGTGCCATCCCTGGGCTGGTAGTCCTGGGTTCTATAAGAAAGAAAGCTGAGCAAGCCAGGGGAAGCAATCTAGTAAGCAGCATCCCTCCAAGGCCTTTGCATCAGCTTCTGCCTCCAGGTTCTTACCTGAATGAGATCCAGTCCTGACTTCCTTTGGTGATGAACAGCAATGTGGAAATGTAAGCTCAATAAACCCTTCCTTCCCCAACTTGCTTCTTGGTCATATTGTTTTGTGCAGGAGTAGAAACCCTGACTAAGACAGGTACATACTTATGTTTGGAGCCAATTATGTCTGTTACTTAGAATAGTAACTTAAAATCCTTTGAACATAAAGTATTTAGAGAGATTTTTTTGATTTTCGAACATATTATAAAACCATGCTATTTGTGCATACTACCATAGTGTAACATTTTGAAACATGAAACTTTATTAAACCCACAGAGAAATGAGTATTATGTACTCTTCTGAGATCAGCTTAGTCAACAGACAACAACACTCCCATCTCACTGAGATTCCAGAATGCTGGTCAAGGATTTTTTTTTTCTTCATTTTCTTAAACACCTCAATGTCAATATAGATGAAAACTCCAGGTGTTCTCTTCAATCCTTTGAGGAGAAAAAAAAAGTTTATTATGCAGGTGGCTCAAGTTTTAATTGACCCTCCACTATGACACTAAAATGTCAAGAGGAAAAAAAGCATGGTTCTCAGTAAAATTCAGAGCCTGGCACAGCCAGTGGACAGGTGTGTGCCTTGGGAGCTGTCCTTTGAATTGGAAGTGTCTCCCGAACCTCTCTAATCTGTTTCATTTCTGTTGCCAGCTGCTAACGTGCTGCTTCTTCCTTGTGTACTCAAACGGGGGTTCCCTTTGTTACTTCTGGCTTAGCAATAACTTAAACAGGAAGCACACTGGCTTTGATCTAGCTATTTCACGAGGGAACATTTGGGTCTGCCTGCAATCCCGTCTGGTTTCCAGGTAATGTTTATCCAGCTCAAGCCATATTTGACATTTTCAAGCACTGTGCTCTTTTCCAAGTTCCTCACGGTGTGCTTTTGAAAGGTTTTCCAACCCTACCTTTTCTGGGAGTTGAAAAAATAGTGTGCTTTTTTCCCCCCTAATAAAACAGCACAACTGAGGATTAGAGACAAACAGAGATAGTCTCAAAACACAGGTGGGACTCTGGGTGGGCACGTCAGTGAATAAAACTGTGAATGGGCATTTCATCAGGCCATTTATATCTTCAGACGTCACTCTTATTTTCAACTTCATGTCATGACACTCAGCTTTCTGTCCAAGTGCAAAGCTCCATGTTTACTCCTAGCAGGCTTCTGAAAATTCAGTGACTCATTTCAGGGCTTTTCTCTCTGAGCCGTGCATCCCCCATAGCTCCCCCTCATCCTTCCTGAGGATAGTGGGAGCTGGTTCAGACAAGGGAGCTGGGAGCTCTGATCTGTTAAGTGCCTGCACTTCCTGTAGAAGAGTGACTGACTGCTCTTGGCAGGAGGCTGGCATGAAGTCCCTGCCTTAGCCTTGCGCTTCTCTTTTCACGCGGCAGCTGCGTTTCTAGGTCATATGGTAGGTTTGTTCTGCTTCAGAAGCTGTTTACAAGCCAAAGTCCACAAGGAGAATAACAAACTTGCCCTAAAGACACATGTGCAGTAAAGCAAGCATCAATTAGAAATGCCTAACATTTTCTAGGTTCTTGCTCCATGCCAAACAGGATCTCTGTGTTTCTTTCATGCTAAATAATTCAATTGTCATCATCTTAACCTCCAGAGTGCAGAGTAATTCATGTGTGCACTTAGGTTAAAAAAATTGCATATGTAGTTATTCTTATGAGATCACACACAGGTATACATATATGCGCGCGCGCGCGCGCACACAACACACACACACACACAACAAACTTCATCCAGAGTTACCTTTATCACTCTCTTCCTCTCCAAATTCATGGACATCCATGAAGCAATAGCAAAGGTTTGGCCTTCAGTAAGCCATTTGGGCTCTGCTTTCAGTGAGCCATTCACCTATGGTCTCCATTGCTACTGCCGTGGTTCAAACAACTAGATAGCTCCCTCTGATTAACCCATTTGAGTACATCCCTTCTTGGCACTCCCCTTATTTCCAGCCTCTTCCACCTCCACATGAAGCATATGATTCCTTTCAAAGCAAAGATCAGATTTTGTACCTGATATGACCAGCATGTCTGTTTCACCTATACTCCTCACAGTGTCTATTAGGCTCTGTGTGAACGGCCATTCCACCTTGTTAGCTGACCCCGGCAAGCATGCTGAATCTTCTACCATGCACACACCAGAGGCTTAGGATTACCCCTCAGCAACCTCTCCTGAGGAAACCTTCTGCTTCCAGATATTCACCTGTCTAGTGATTACTTTTAGGTTCTTGCTAATTTTTGCTCCTTTAATACAGCCATGTAGTTTACAATTCTTATTCATCATCTTCCGTAGAATGAAAACTTTTAAAAGGTGAAGAATGAAAACTTTTAAAAGGTGGTTAAGTATCTCAAACCTGTACACTGTACAGCCTTATTTGCAGATGAGGTGAATGATGTAAGACTCAGAATCCTAGCCTGTGGTCTCCATTTCACACGGGGAGGCAAGGGAGAGGACT
This sequence comes from Mastomys natalensis, assembly GCA_021653895.1. Lineage (NCBI taxonomy): Eukaryota > Metazoa > Chordata > Mammalia > Rodentia > Muridae > Mastomys > Mastomys natalensis. Next base: position 971,539 of record JAJTUV010000381.1, read on the forward strand.
CACATAAAGCTTTGGCCCTACCAATGCAGAGACGTGTGTGTGCTCTCACCCGACCCTGGATTTCGGGACTATGGCTTTCTTTAGGCTATTTATCTATCTAAACTGAGTAATTCTGGTGTCTGGACAGATGGGTCACTGAGTAAATCATTTGCCCTGCAAGACTGATGATGAGTTTGGATTACTTGTGGTTTCTAGTTCTGTGGTAAACACCATGACCAAAAACTACTTCAGAAGGAAAGGGTTTATTTCACCTTACAATTCCCAGGTCGTACTGCATCACTGAGCATGGACTCCAGGCGGAATTCTGGAGAGAGACACTTAAGCAGATGCTACGGAGAAATGTTGCCACTGGTTTGCTATTCTTGATTTGCTAAATTTTCATATATATTCCAGACTATCTACTCAGGGATGGCACCATGCCTGAGTAGTTGGCTGTGCCCTTCTGCATCAATCAATTAATTAAGAAAACACTCCACAGACCTGTCTACAGGTCCATCTTATGGAAATGTTTTTTCTTTCAATTGAAATTCATTCTTCTTGGATGACCCTAGTTTATGTCAATGGAGATAATACTTATAACCCATGCAGAAAGTCACAGGCAGTGGCTCATATGTGCAATCTTCGCTCTTCTTTGTCAAGATGCGAGATAGAGACAAGAAACTCACTGAGAAGTTTCCTCCACATGAATGCTGTGGCACACACACACAATTTTATTACCCTAAGTTTGGACCTATGGAGCACTCATTCTTATCGTGTCTTACTTCCATTAACTCATAAGAAATTTGCATATCTCAGAGTGAAGAAAGGTTTTTGACATAAAACTCACTAATGTGTCTCAGAAGAAATTAACATTTTAAATAAGAACAATATTTTAAAATAAGGTTATCATTGAAGACCAGATTGAATATTATCTTTTTTTTTAGACAGTTTTCTCTAGCTATTATTGCTCCAGATATCCTTTTCTCTGTATGTATCTCTACCAGTGATCAGTTATGAATTTTTGGATTTTAAGTCTTCTAAAGTTTAAACATTGGAGTCCTGACTCCCAATATGCCACATTTTGACAGTGGATCTATAAGCAGGCATTTAGGGTTGAATAATGACATAGGCAATGCTGTGTGACATCCCCAGAAGGCTGACTCAAGGGCAGTTACTACAAAGCCATGGCTTTCATAAGTCAGCTAGCTTTTCTGAAGTTTTCAGGGAAGCATAACTTACTTTTCCTTTTCCAGATCTTGAGGCAGGAAGATACTCACCTCCAATCTGTGTCTCAAGGCATGTATCTTCCTACCTCAAAAGTCTGGACAAGAAGGGGATTCTCCAAAAGAATCTCTCGCAAGAGTGCCCTCCATTTCTGGATTGCAGTTCATTCCAAATGCAGTGAAGGCCACCACACCCTTCTTTCCATCTCTTTTCTAAGGATGCTGCCCTCTCTGGAACTTCTTCTTTCTCTACAGTCCTTCTTTGTGCCATGGAGTTGCTTGTCTTCCAAGTGACTGTTTACCAGACCTTCAAATGTAACTCAGAGGAGCATGACTCCCTCTCTTCCTCAATCAATTCTCTCCTCCAGGTACCTGTTGACAGTTACATTTTGCTTGTCCTATAATTTTTATTTAAAACTGTAATAATATTGTCTAGCTTTATTCTGAAGCTATTCTCTTTTTTTCAGTAGATAGGACGTTCGGTCTAGCCTGCAATCCGTCGTCTTCTATGGAGACTAGACAAACCAGCCCAGTTAGGGGAGAGGAATCCAAAAGTAGGAATGTAGCTGGAGACAGCTCCTGCTCCCACTTTAGGAGTCCCACATAAAGACGCAGCTGCATAACTCTTACATATGTGTAGAGGGCTTAGGTCTGTTTCATGCATATTTCTGGTTGGCAATTCAGGCTCGATTGGCCCAGGTTAGTTGAATCTGTAGGTTTTCTTGTTGTATCCTTGACCTCTCTGGCTTCTTAAATCCTTCCTTCCCCTCTTCCATGGGATTCCCCAAGTTCCACTTAATGTTTGGCTGTGGGTCTCTATATCTGTCTGAATCTACTCTTAAATTATTATATTAATAAGACTAGAGACACTAAGAGTGAGACCACGCTTCTCCAGTAACATGGTATACTGAGGTGGTATTCCAAAACAATTCGATATAACATGATTCTTTGTGTGCCATGAACTACAGAGGAAGAAATCAAATAGCCAAAACCTTCACCTTGTGCATATAGCTTCCAAAACTCTGAGAAATATACCTCTGTTGGTTAAGCCATTCATTCTGTAGTATTGTATTACAGTGATGTTCGCAGCTTAGAGAACACCCTGTTATAGTGCAAGTAATGTCTCCTACCACTTACCATATTTTCTCCCATATGCAGTAGCTTCAGGTGAACATACATGGACAGGTCATTATTACTCCTTTAAACCTGAACTTAGAAATTTTAAGTATCTCTATTTCTTAAATTTGTGTCTTTTCCATTTAAATAAAAATCCTCTCTCCCTCTGTCTTATCTTGACATATTAAATGGTATATTTTTGTCATTTTTAGCTGTAGAAAAACATGTGGAAATGTCTCTGGCATTATGAAAATTGCTGTCGACCTTCCCCAGTTCCTGGCTGTTTCTCTTTTCCTAATTCTCTAGAGTGAGTTAGAACTGTACATTGCTCAGAACACGGGTTTCAAGCAATGCTTTTAACAGTTTTAGGGTCAAAGTCCCTCTGAGGTTTCCATTAAAGTTATCACTGTATGAAAATGGGCATGGGCAAATAGACCTGAAGTTGCAGATGTTGATGGAACTCATGCAGCCCATTTAAGGACTCTCTTAGGTGCACTTGAATTAGGAGATGTACCCTGTTAGGTGATGGGATTTCCCAGTGTGGGAGTCTGCCAGAGCTCTCTCTAAAGACACGAAGTATGGAGATAATTGTAACATAATCCGAAACAGGCATCTAAGTCCATCTCACAGAGGCTCTGGGGTGGAGCTGTGTCACTCTGATCTTGGAAAATGTACAGAGCTGACTCAACTCAGGATTCCCAAAGCTCATCAAAGTGCCGGCTGTTTTCCTGCCAGAGTCAGCACTGTAGATGGCTTGTGATGTTTTTAAAATTGTGTGCGGGGAAGTTTCCAGATCTGATGAAACTATGCATTAAAATGAATCATGGTGATGACCTGTACTTCAAGCCACAGAGACAAACAGCTGTGATAGAAATAGGCTTGGCAATGTGGTTGGACATTCTGAGGCACATTGTGTAATATTTCCAGAAGTGAAGGACCAGGGAGGGTATGCTTGGCTACCTGAGCCATTGCTGTTACAAGCTGTCTCAGATACTGATGCTGGAAGGGTCACATAAGAGCTCAGCATCCTTTCTCTAGAGGCCTTGCCCCCTAGCTCATAAAGGAACAAAAAGAGATCATAAGGCATTTGCTTTTTTTTTTAAACTGGGAAAATAATAAATCATACAAAGTCTAATGTCCAGTGACTTTAGTTTGATATAACAAACCAAGCCCTAAGATACAGCAAAAAAAAAAAAGGAAGACTTTTAAAATGGTACTTTTAATTATAATCAAAGAATATAGAAAAGCCCGTCCATAGCTGTATTTATTGATACTAAATGTTGAAAAGTAAAAGCATACACAATAATACGGTTCCTCTGTTCCAGGCAGAAGTTCTGAAAAGTGGGAAGATGGCAGATACATGGATGATAGCGTCACACCGCCAGTCATTAACATCTGCCTCCTTTTTATGAGGGTCTTTATCTCACCCTCCTTTGTGTATGAGTTTGCAGTTCTTGGTATGAAAATGTGCTAAAGGTATCTTAGTAACATGGGACAAAAATAAAACTGTATTCAATATTGAGAAGAAAGTGTTGTTTTTTAACAGAAAACGAAAATTAGGGACCGCTGACTCCGGTGCTGTTAGAACCTGGCCAGACTGCTTTATTTCTTGCAGTAATTGATATGAACATACACAAATACATGAACATGAGGGTTGGTTTCTTTTTGCATTAAATTACAAGTAAATAACACTGTGAGCAGCAAGTGTGAAGTAAGTCTTTGAACTGACTTGTTCATAATGAATTATAAACTCGAGAAATAATCACTTGGCATTATTATGTTTGAAACAACACTTCATCAATAACTTCATCCACACCATAAGATTTCACCATTACAGGAACTGTGTGTTAGGACGATAATCGGTCCTGTCAATAGACATGAGCACACAGGCTCAAAAAGCTTAAGTCGATTTAATAAGGTCAGATAACCATCAGATTGAAATCAAAATAGAGTCCTGTCCATAAGACTGTTCGCACCAAAACCTGAAAGATATGAAATGTAACTGTATGAATGACCAACAGGTAAACTAGGAAAGGGTGCTTGCATACACTTAAAGCCCCAGGGTATGCACATGAACAACAAGGTATTACAAGAGTAAAGCTAGGACGTGTAGCCACGTGCATGGAGAAAGGGCATTTTCTCAGTGATGCCAGAGATGACAGGCAGGGGTGTTACATCTGTAGAGGTGAAGTTATAGCTGCTCTGTGTCAGGGTGCTTAGAGCTAAGGAATTTACTTGGAATTCTCACTGTCTGCACATGGTCCAGGTACACTTTGCATTCATTAGCAGTACAGGGCACCAGAGACAGGGGCCTGAGGCCAGAAGTGATAGAAGTTTGGGTCAGGAATAGAATACTGATATATTTGATGTTGGGAGTGTATTTTGAAAATTGAGTCAATAGGATCACTGCATACATTGGGTTTCAGATGAGATGAAGCCTGTGATTAATTTTTATAATACCTTACTTCAATTTCTGGCCACAAAAAGCTCCCCAAAGAATTAGTTAACATGTAAAGATTTAGGAGCTTGTAGAATAAAGGTGGGGATTAGCTATAACGATTATTATTTGGTCTTTTTTCAAACACCTTTTATTTTGAGAAATGATTACAAAGAGAAGAATTTTGTGAAGACTTAAAGGGCTAATCTTATTTATTTTGTCTGGTGAGATCAAAGCAGAATGCAACTGCACATCTAGCAGAAATGTGGGCTCTCTAAAGAGTTGAAACAGGATAGCTGCTGGCTTGGTGCAAACTGCATAATCAAGCCACTTCCACGGAAGTTGTGTTCAACTGTTTTCTACCCTCAGTTTCCAGTGTCTGTGTGTAGAACCAGAAAGGAAAGTACAAGGTGTTATAGAAATCAGATGGATTTCTCATGAAAAAGAAAGGGCAATACGGAGAAGTCAAGTCCGTGTAGGTGGGTATGACATAGTTGTGTGTGTTATGTGTGCCTATGTGGTGTGTGACACATATGTTATATGTGACTGTGGGTTGTATATACATCTATGTGTGCCTGTGTTGGTGTGTGTGCCGTGTTGGAGGGGTATCGCTTCTTCTGTCTGTGTTTGTCTCTCTCTTCTTATCTCTCTTTTCTTTTTTCAAGATTGTTCTTTCCTTGCTGATTTACACTGCCATTACTAACCATTGCATTGAGTATACGTGAAAGTGTTTGTTAGCAAGTCAAGAATTTTCATGACTAATAATGCATTTCTTCTCTGAGATCAGTACTGGAAAAAATACTAAGGATATATTTTAACAAGTATATAATTCCATTGAGAAACAAAACAAAACAAAACAAAACCTGTCACAGCCAGAAGATCTTGGAGCAGTGTAATTCAAGTCCTGAAAGATAAAATCTAACCACTATAGTATCCAGCAAAATTATCTGCTATAGCTGAAAGAGAACGAAACAGTTTTCCCATTGATATAAATAATCTAAAAGAATTTATTTCCAATTAACTAGCTCTACAGAGACTACATCAGAAGCAGTAACTCTGATGAGGAGAGGAATAAGCATAGCCAAGAGAGGGTGGAAACGTAACAAATGAAGATATAATTACTAAAGAGAACACAAACAAGGAAAAAACAAAATGGCTGCCATGACTGCACCCAAACACACTGTTTGTTTGTTTCTGATTGTTGTTGTTGTTTGAAACAGTGTCTCATTATGTAGCTTTGACTGTCCTGGAACTCCCTATGCAGACCAGGCTGGCCTTGAACTCAGAGATCTACTTGTCTATGTATTTTAAGTACTCGGGTTAAAGGTGTTTGCCACTGTGGCAGACTTGCACTGTTCCATAACAACTTTAAATATCATGGACTTCAACTCCCCAGTCAAAAGACACAGGCTGGTCAAATAAAAGAAGAAGCGAATCCATCCTTCTGCTAGCTACAAGAAACTTATTTTACCTTCAGAGAGGAGCTACTTTGACTCAATAGTATAGAAACAAAATCACAAAGTCATTTTGACTTATAGTTCCCTAGTTGCTAAGAAGAGTTGAATACCTTTTGTGATATTTTTTAGTCATTTATTTTTATTATTTCTTTTGGGAGTAAAGTTTGTATGATTTCTATAATTTCTAAACAAGTTATGTACTTATTATAACAATCAAATTATAAACAATCCTATAAAATGTTATAAAACCAAATACTCCAAAGTAAAATTATTAGATTCTATTTTTTTTTGTTTTTTTTTTTTTTTGGTTTTTTCGAGACAGGGTTTCTCTGTATAGCCCTAGATTCTATTATTAGAACAATTTGGAACAATGTCAATATGGTGTGATACCCCAATTTTATAAGCTTGGGATCTTTGTTATTTTTTTTTTGTAATTGCACCCATTTAGACTTTATTGCAAGTTGAGAAAATAAAAAGATATTGACCACAGAACACCAACAAATTCTTACATACCAATAAAGAAGCCTCCATTACTATTACCAATGTTTATCTAATTTACATGAATGTAAGCAATCTTGAAGGTCCTATGAGGCTAGTGTGCACAATGTCACCAGTGGAAAGAAGAAAGAAAGAAAGAAAGAAAGAAAGAAAAGAAGAAAGAAGAAAAAAGAAAACCAGTGAGGACATCTATCTCATCTCTGTGAAAGCACAAGATGTATCCTGCAATTGTCCTCTGAAAAACTCATGAGAAAATCCTAATTTAATTTTAGAGCTGCATGTTTAAAGTTCAGCAGAGGAAAAGGCCCAGCATCTTGCATAGCTAGAGTCACTGTTCAGGGCTATTATTAGGCTTACAAAAATATTTATGGAGGAAAAGAAGACAGATGTGTTGTTTCAATCCTTTATGTTAACCAAAATAATCTCATGATTGTAAAAAAGTATTTAATATTGATTATCAATGGAGTTGTAAGACTACATAAATATGTATGCAATGTGTATTGGAAGGACAATATACATGTGTTGTAACATATACATGTTGTCCTTTCTGTCTAAGTGCTGACTTCACCAAACCAGTTGTGAAAAATGGAATTCATTTCACTGAGTTCTGAAATATGTAGTCAACAAGTTAAAATCCTCTATCTTAGTTACTTTTCTATTAATATGAAGATACACTGTGACCAAGGCAACTCTTATCAAATAAAAATTTTAATTGGAAGCTTTGCATAGTTTTTAGGGGTTTAGTCCATGGTTATCAAGCAGGAAGCAGATAGGCATGATGCTGGAGCAGAAGGGTGGGGGCTTGGCCTGTGTGGGCTTTTGAAACATCAAAGCCCACCTCGATGACAACACTTTCTCTAACAAGGCCACACCTCCTAATCCATCCTGAACAGTTCCACTAATTGGGGACTATGCATTCAAACATATGAATCTATGGAACTCTGGTTCAAACCATTATACCTTCTCTATATACTTGGAAGTCACTATCTCTTTATTCCATTAAGTTTAAATGAGAGCATGTATGTGAAACCATGGGACAAGAGTGTTTAATGTTGAAACTCAAAATAAGAGGTTCATTAAGCATCAAGGAGAAATTTGATGTAAACTATAAGAGATGCAATCTTAGTAAGAAAATAACGCAGTGAATATATACCAAGACATCTACACATTTTATGAAAAATATTCTTAAAATCTTTTAAGAGGAATATATATTTGTATAGAAACCTATAATTTATTTTGGTAAGGAAAATCCAATACCACAAATATACAGCTTTCTAATCTACTGGCAGAGTAAACATTTATCAGAAATAACTATATTACTTCCCTCCCACACCCGTTAGACAATGTCCCTTAAGTATGCCTAGAGACAAGACATGATGCTGGGAAAGTAAAGCTTCTGATTTTTTTTTCTCTTGTTTATAAAATACACATTAAAAAATTTCACCAGTGGTGCATTACTGCAGCAGCAAACATAGATAGAATTGGATTGATTTCCACAAAATAGATTTTTAATGGTTTTGAAAATAGTAGGTACAGACGTTGGTGTAAATATTAAAGCGAAAATTGCAAGGAGGGACCTAGACACAATCCATTCGAATGTAGCTTGACAAATAGATGGGTTTAATAAGGAACTACTCATTAGGAATTATGAGTTTAATATGAGCTACTTGTAGGCACATGAACAACAGGAGCAAACCTTTCAGTCTTCTGGCAAAGTTAACTGGCTATAGACCCTCAGGTAGTGGCAGGTCCTGTGACTCCCTCCTCCCTTCAAGATGGAATGTTAATGGGCCAATCTTGCACAGGTCTCATGGGTAATCACAGCCAATTTTATAAGGAGCTGTAGAAGCAGACATTAGCCCTGTCACAAACGAAGCTGTGAATCAGACGCTGGAGCTGTAATTCTACAGCACCGTGGTCCAAGGCAAGAAGAGTTTGCTTTATTTTTTATTTAAACTGACACTGAGTATTTAAAGTCTTCAAGTAAAAATATTTCCCCATATCTCTTGAAAAGTTGAGACTTCACTGTGGGGACAATTTTACCCTGTGCCCCTGTGCTAGTACGGTATACAGGTCTATAATTCACATTATTATTATTATTATTATTATTATTATTATTATCTGACCATTAATGTTTTGGTTTCTCAAGTAAGAGGTTGCTGTATTTTATGTAAGTTTGAATGTGTGCCCCTAAGTTTCTTGTGTGGAGACACTGTGCTCTGGAACACAGTGTTGAAAGATGGTATTAAAATGTCAACTGGTGGGACCAGTGGAAGAAGCTTAGTTCACTTAAGATATCCCTTTAGAGGGGCTGTGGTACCCTCCGCTGGTCTAGCATCCTCTTTGATGATGTGGTCTGTTCCTCCCACCTATTCTTACACCTCTGCTCTCTGACATAAGGTACACAGCTAAATAAGTCTGCCCCATGCATTTTGGACTCTTTTTTTTTTGTTGTTGTTGATAACTTCTATTTTACTATGATTTTAGATATACAGAAAATAGCAAAGATTACACAGAGTTCCCCCATAGCCTCTAGTTTCCCTATTGTTGCCTCCTATTTTCTTTTCTTTTTTTTTGAGTTTTATTATCTTTGTTTTGCATACATCTTAGTTACATATCTATAGAACTTAATTTCATTGAAGTAAAATGTATACAACATAAAATTAATCATTTTAAGTTGTGCAATTCAATGACATTTAGTATATTCATAAAGTTGTATAACAACAATCTCTAGCAAATCCCAAAATTTGTTTTAAATGTTAATCAAAGGCTTTATAAGTTTGATAATGCTCATTAACAAGATGCCCATACAATCAGAAGTGTAACCCAATACCCAACCTAGATATACCAACTACCTTTGACTGGCGGAGACACTCGAACATCTGCCTTCATGTTTCTCTCTGTCTCTCTCTGTCTCTCTCTCTCTCCCCCCTCTTTCTCTCTCACCTCCTAGCTCTCCTCTCCTCCTCCTCCTCTCCTTACTCGTCTTCTTCCTCTCCTTAGCATTTTGGACTCTTGTGTCTCAGGTTGTTTATTATAGCAATGAAAAATAGATTAATATACTAATTAACTGAAGATATAATAACTCAAACCCAAGACTTCTACGAAACTCAGATATGTCAAAATGCCTATATTTTTTTTCCATTTGCAATTCTGCCATGATACCAAGTCCTCGAGAAGCAGCTTGTCCAGTGATTTTATCACATGAAGCTGTTCAAAGCAAGTGCATTTGCTGTTTGGTCCTGGAAATATGCAAAGCCGGGGTGCTCAAGTTTAACTGTTCGGTGGAAACTTCAGTTTCCAAAACATTTAGCTTTGGTGTATAGTGAAAGTTCCCAACTCCTTTTTTTTTTTTTCTATCTCATATTTTCCCAATTCCTTCTAATTTGCTGCAGTATATAAATTTTGAATGGTGAACAATCCATTAACTCCATCTTATCGGCAAAATTCACAGTCTACCGATGCTTTCCCCAAAGCTATGTGTTTTATTTTGGGGATTTTTTTTTTCCCCAAGTAGCAGCAAAGCTGGATTTATATTGGAAATCTGTCAAATCGTGTTAAAAAGTTCTTGATTGGATTTGCTGTTTCCCAGCTTCTCTGACCAGCTCTCAGACTGGATCTGCTAAAGCTAATCACCTGGTTCCATTGCAGGTGTGCTGTCTTAACACAGACTCTTACTTTGTACCAGCATGTCTGGAGATTAAAATTTTCTTAGGAGCATTATGATGGAAAATCAATGAGAGCAACTTTATGTTTTACTAATCTAATCGGTTCGCTTGCACCTGATGGACTATCTGCTCAGAGGCTCAGCAAAACCTAAAACATGGTTGTTGAGTCCCTGGATAGAGGAGAGAAGCTAAATTCAGCTCCAGAAAAACAGATGCTTTTAAGGATATTTAAGCCATGCAAATAGCAGAAGTGCCTAATGTTTAACTGCTGGGAGGCATATTGACACCTTCAAGCCTGATTATAAAGGACTGAGCAGGGCTCATAGGGGCTCACAGAGACTGAAGTGGTAATCACAGAGCCTGCATGGGTTTGCACTAGGTCCTCTGCATATATGTTATGGTTGTGTAGTTTGGTGTTTTTGTGGGACTTCTAACAGTGGGAGTGGGGGTTGTCACAGACTCTTTTGTTACATCTTGGGATCTTTTCCTCCTACTGGGTTGCCACATCCAGTCTTGATATGTGGGTTTGTCCTTGTCTTACTATAGCATTTTATGCCATGTTTGGTTGATATCCCTGGGAGGCCTGCTTATTTCTGAAGGGAAACAGAGGAGCAGTAGATCTGGGACCGGGGTAGGGGAAGTGCTGGGAGGAGTGGAGGGAAAGAAAACTGTGGTTGGGATGTATTATATGAGAGAAGAATAAATAAAAGTAAAATATAGGTGTTTCTGGAAAATAGTTTCATAATGCAGAGTTTGAAGAAAATTAGGAGAGGATACTGGAAGAAAAGTGGTTTATTATAATGAAAAGAAACAGAAAAAAAAAAACCAGGTTAATGGATACACTAACAGAAAAAGGCTGCTTAATCATAGAACATCAGTGAGAAAACTGGCTCTGTGTAACCAAGACATCATTTAAATGATTTTATACTTAAAGTATAAACACGTATCTCTGGAAGCTTAATGTCAAGAGGGGGCCAACAGATACCCCCAACCCCTGCCCTCTTGGGTATTTGTTTTGTTAATTTGACACAAGATGAAGTGATCTAGGAAGAGGGAAACGCAATTGAGAAAAATGTCTCCATCAGATTGGCCTATAGTCAAATCTGTGGGGCATTGCTCTTGATTAATCAATAACTGATATGGGAAGTAACGGGAAGGCCTAACCCACTAAGGATGATGCTACCTCCTTGTCGCGTCCGCCTTGGCCGGCAAGTAAGACGCGACACGGTAGGATCCTTCTCAGTCGGCTTTATTCCAGGAACGACTCTTGACATAGGGATGGGGAACTGGACGAGGGACCTGGACCAGGAAGGGAAGGGAAGGGCCTGGACCCCAAGCAGCAGAAAGGAGCTGCTTATATAACTGCCCTAGGCGGGCTGGGTGATGTGTCCTCCCAGGATAGGTTAAGCTGCCAATACCTTATTAGCATAAGCCCGCTCAGAAGGGGCACGAGGCCGACGCATGCTCAAAGGACTTGTTTACCAGTTTCTGAGCTGGCCACTCTGGAAGCCAGCTGCTTACATTGTCAGGTGCTGGTCATACGACTTTGTAACTGTAAACACGGCTGCCTACATCTCCCCCTTAATTATTTATTAAATTTGAATTAGGTTACCTCTGGACCCTTCAGACCTTAGGCATCCCACACCCAAGCATGCTTGAACTCATTCATTAGGTGTTTGGTGTGAGGCGATTGAAAGCACACCTAGAAGGTCGCCGCTAGCGCAGCAAGTCAGCGGTGGAAAACAGAGGTCCGAGCCCTTGTGCAAAGTGAAGGCATTGTGATGGAAAGTTTATATTTCTGCCATACCCGCCTTCGTGCCTTTTTTCAGGGAGAGGTACATTTGGCACAAAACCTCTATGCACTCGGACATGCTTTCAGAGAATCTATCTCAGGATTGAGAACATCTCTAGTCGAGGCGCTCCTCGTACTCCCGCTTCAGAAACATTGAGGTGATGCTGTAGGAGCCTCATGAGTGTACACCTTTGGCAATGGTCAAGATGGTCAGGATCTAGGGATTATGCCTGGATGGCCATTACCGGGTCCAGAAGGCTCCCTACTATGCCTCCCTAAGGGAGGCCAGCCAAATACCTGGGGAGTGCCTTCCTCCATGGCAGTCAGCGCCTGGTAAACAACAACCTTATGTCCTGCATGGTCATGGCACAAATGACACAAATGACACAGAAACCAAAGGCAGAAACCACATCCTAGGAGAACAACACTCCCCAGATAAATACTCCCGCTCATTCTTTAAAGAAAATTGAGGGCACCCTTGACCCAAGTGGTGAGCCCCTCCAAAGTAAAGGGATCCAGGCAGGTGCCATTCAGGGTAGCGATCTGCAACAGGAGCCTCCTGGATAGGTACTCGTCTTCTTTCGACCGGTTTCCTTTCAGGTACTCAGACAGGAGGCGACTCTGATTGAGAGACTGAGAAGAGTTATATACCAAAGGAGTAATATACAGTCCCCTGAGAGAGGAGACGCAAGAGAGCTGAATAAGTTTATATAGGTTAGCCAGCAGGAAGTGCATTTTGAGCACAAGAAGTAGGGAAAAAGGTAAGGAGGACCGGGGAGTTAGAATGGACCGGCATAGGCACTGGCCAGGTGCGTGTGATGGCCCACAAAGGTATAAAGTCACCCCGTATCCAATGCAAATCCTCTTTTATTTTAATGCCTCTTGTACGCATTAGTTCTTTTAAGGCACTTCTCACGGGCACAATGGTGAGTTCCCCATGGTTTCACTTTCCTGATTTGATGCTTGCCAATACCCCAGAAAAACACAATTACAACACCAAGACAGACCCACAGCAAACAAACACAAACACAAAAAGCAAACACTAACATGATACTTCTAAGGTCTCTCGTGATTCAATTGCCACTTTACCATGGACCTATGACCACGGACCTTATGACGCCGCTTCACCGCGGACCTTGTGACGGCCCTACTCACTGGGCACCTTCTATGACGCCGCTTCACCGCGGACCTTGTGACGGCCCTACTCACTGGGCACCTTCTGTGACGCCGCTTTACCGCGGACCTTGTGACGGCCCTATCCACTGGCACTTTCTATGACGCCGCTTCACCGCGGACCTTGTGACAGCCCTACTCACTGGGCACTTTCTGTGACGCCGCTTCACCGCGGACCTTGTGACGGCCCTACTCACTGGGCACTTTCTGTGGCAATAAATATACCTGTACCGCCGTTCCTAGCTGCTGAGTTCTGAATCCAACGAAGGTGAAGTCCTCAGTTTCCCGTACGGCCACCATATGTCGCGTCCGCCTTGGCCGGCAAGTAAGACGCGACACGGTAGGATCCTTCTCAGTCGGCTTTATTCCAGGAACGACTCTTGACATAGGGATGGGGAACTGGACGAGGGACCTGGACCAGGAAGGGAAGGGAAGGGCCTGGACCCCAAGCAGCAGAAAGGAGCTGCTTATATAACTGCCCTAGGCGGGCTGGGTGATGTGTCCTCCCAGGATAGGTTAAGCTGCCAATACCTTATTAGCATAAGCCCGCTCAGAAGGGCACGAGGCCGACGCATGCTCAAAGGACTTGTTTACCAGTTTCTGAGCTGGCCACTCTGGAAGCCAGCTGCTTACATTGTCAGGTGCTGGTCATACGACTTTGTAACTGTAAACACGGCTGCCTACATCTCCCCCTTAATTATTTATTAAATTTGAATTAGGTTACCTCTGGACCCTTCAGACCTTAGGCATCCCACACCCAAGCATGCTTGAACTCATTCATTAGGTGTTTGGTGTGAGGCGATTGAAAGCACACCTAGAAGGTCGCCGCTAGCGCAGCAAGTCAGCGGTGGAAAACAGAGGTCCGAGCCCTTGTGCAAAGTGAAGGCATTGTGATGGGAAAGTTTATATTTCTGCCATACCCGCCTTCGTGCCTTTTTTCAGGGAGAGGTACATTTGGCACAAAACCTCTATGCACTCGGACATGCTTTCAGAGAATCTATCTCAGGATTGAGAACATCTCTAGTCGAGGCGCTCCTCGTACTCCCCGCTTCAGAAACATTGAGGTGATGCTGTAGGAGCCTCATGAGTGTACACCTTTGGCAATGGTCAAGATGGTCAGGATCTAGGGATTATGCCTGGATGGCCATTACCGGGTCCAGAAGGCTCCCTACTATGCCTCCCTAAGGGAGGCCAGCCAAATACCTGGGGGAGTGCCTTCCTCCATGGCAGTCAGCGCCTGGTAAACAACAACCTTATGTCCTGCATGGTCATGGCACAAATGACACAAATGACACAGAAACCAAAGGCAGAAACCACATCCTAGGAGAACAACACCTCCCCAGATAAATACTCCCGCTCATTCTTTAAAGAAAATTGAGGGCACCCTTGACCCAAGTGGTGAGCCCCTCCAAAGTAAAGGGATCCAGGCAGGTGCCATTCAGGGTAGCGATCTGCAACAGGAGCCTCCTGGATAGGTACTCGTCTTCTTTCGACCGGTTTCCTTTCAGGTACTCAGACAGGAGGCGACTCTGATTGAGAGACTGAGAAGAGTTATATACCAAAGGAGTAATATACAGTCCCCTGAGAGAGGAGACGCAAGAGAGCTGAATAAGTTTATATAGGTTAGCCAGCAGGAAGTGCATTTTGAGCACAAGAAGTAGGGAAAAAGGTAAGGAGGACCGGGGAGTTAGAATGGACCGGCATAGGCACTGGCCAGGTGCGTGTGACGGCCCACAAAGGTATAAAGTCACCCCGTATCCAATGCAAATCCCTCTTTTTATTTAATGCCTCTTGTACGCATTAGTTCTTTTAAGGCACTTCTCACCGGGCACAATGGTGAGTTCCCCATGGTTTCACTTTCCTGATTTGATGCTTGCCAATACCCCAGAGAAAACACAATTACAACACCAAGACAGACCCACAGCAAACAAACACAAACACAAAAAGCAAACACTAACATGATACTTCTAAGGTCTCTCGTGATTCAATTGCCACTTTACCATGGACCTATGACCACGGACCTTATGACGCCGCTTCACCGCGGACCTTGTGACGGCCCTACTCACTGGGCACCTTCTATGACGCCGCTTCACCGCGGACCTTGTGACGGCCCTACTCACTGGGCACCTTCTGTGACGCCGCTTTACCGCGGACCTTGTGACGGCCCTATCCACTGGGCACTTTCTATGACGCCGCTTCACCGCGGACCTTGTGACAGCCCTACTCACTGGGCACTTTCTGTGACGCCGCTTCACCGCGGACCTTGTGACGGCCCTACTCACTGGGCACTTTCTGTGGCAATAAATATACCTGTACCGCCGTTCCTAGCTGCTGAGTTCTGAATCCAACGAAGGTGAAGTCCTCAGTTTCCCCGTACGGGCCACCATATGTCGCGTCCGCCTTGGCCGGCAAGTAAGACGCGACACGGTAGGATCCTTCTCAGTCGGCTTTATTCCAGGAACGACTCTTGACATAGGGATGGGGAACTGGACGAGGGACCTGGACCAGGAAGGGAAGGGAAGGGCCTGGACCCCAAGCAGCAGAAAGGAGCTGCTTAATAACTGCCCTAGGCGGGCTGGGTGATGTGTCCTCCCAGGATAGGTTAAGCTGCCAATACCTTATTAGCATAAGCCCGCTCAGAAGGGGCACGAGGCCGACGCATGCTCAAAGGACTTGTTTACCAGTTTCTGAGCTGGCCACTCTGGAAGCCAGCTGCTTACATTGTCAGGTGCTGGTCATACGACTTTGTAACTGTAAACACGGCTGCCTACACCTCCTGTCAGGTGGGCCTGGGTTATATATTTTTTTGAAAAAGTAAGCTGAGCAGGCCATGGAGAGTAAGCTATAGGCAGCACTCCTCCATGACCTCTACTTCATGTTCCTGTCCTGAATTCCTTCACAATAGCTACAAATTAGAAACTGAAATAAACCTTTCATTCCCACAAATAGGTTTTTGGTAATGGTGTTTTATTACAGCAATAGATGCCTAAACCACTGAATCCAACATACAATGTCACTTGAGACAAGAGCCATCTAGAGAAGCAACCCCAGTGCTAATAATCTGATCAACAAACCAGAAAATATTAATCAGCAAAACAATCAGAAAAAGAACCATAAACCGTTCGAAGTAAGGGGAAAGACAGTAACTTTGAAAAGAACTTCAGGAGCAATGAAGATGACCATTAACTACAGATGACAGAAGGACAGGCATACAAGTCACATTGAGAAGTAGTTTTTGTGAGCCTTGGGTGACTACAAAGGCAAAGATTCTTAGGTGCTAACTTCTGTGAGCTGAGAAGCTCTAGGACAGTTCCCCCCCCCCCCCGACCTACTCAATCGCTGTGATGCTTTAAAACAGTTCCTCATGTTGTGGTGACTCCCAACCATAAAATTCTACTGTTACACTTCATAACTGACTTTGTTATGAATTGTAATGTAAATATCTGATATGCAGGATATCTGATATGTGAACCCAAAAGAGTTGCGTTGAGAACTGCTGGTCTCAGAAACTGTAAAAATTCGTAGAAGCCATGGGACAGATCCAAAGTGTGTGTGTGTGTATGTGTGTGTGTGTGTGTGTGTGTGTTGGGGGGGAGGATTCTTACATCAGAGCCTCTAATTAGCAGATAAATAAATCTTTAGTAGAAGATAAAAAATATCTTCAGGTCAGGGTTTTTGTTTGTTTGCTTGCTTGCTTGTTTACTTTGCCTTTATTAGGCACCGACTGAAATGTGGTGAACAGACAGCATGAAGAGAAGCGTCCCAGAAATAGTCCTTTTGGATTAGAAGAGGTAGCAACAGCAGAAAGTCTTTGAAATGTTGTGCAAGGGAAATGTTAGTGATCCCCAAAAAACAGACAGGAGTCTGTCTGATTCAAGTCACAGCAGGATCTTTATTTGAGCTAGCTCAGGGCCCCCAATGCACACTGTCATGCAGGAAGGTTTTGGTGGTGGTGGTGGGAAGCCCCAAATGTCTATTGGGGCAAGGCTTTTTACTAAGCAGCAAGCAGGGAATACTTGTGCAAGCATCTAATTGGACAGCTACTGTGGCCTTTAACATAACTGGCTGGTGCTGGGAGTCATATCATAAACTTAACTTCTGCTCTCTTCTGCATTGGTGGTCATTAGGCAGGGGGTAGGCTTGTAACCTGGGGTGCAGGTCTATTGGGGAATAACCTGGAGACACTGGTCTTGTTGAGGGTATAACCTGGAAACACTGGTCTTGTTGGGGATTAGCCTAGAGACTGGAGTCAGGCTCTGGTTTTGTTGGGGGACAACTTGGAAACTAATGCTAGGTACCAGCCTGTTAATTTACCTGAGTTCAAACATAGGTCAGGTTCTCTAATGCAGAGCCTGAACTTAAAAGATTTGGCATCTCAGCTATGCAGTAGCTGGAAATGGAAGACTTGAAGCAGAGTTCTGGGGAACCCAATTTGTCAGGAATCAGATAATACAAAGCTGTGAACTCAAAGGGAGACCAATGTCCTATGGAGCAGGGAGAGAAGTGTGGATTGTGCCACATCCCGGTCCACACGGTGAATGTTCGGACTGAGAGGGCTGGCAGAGCCTGACCCTGCTCCCATGTCATCAAGAGGTCTAACGAGTGACTCTTATATTGCTGACATAACCTGCTGCAGTCAATTATAAAGCACCACAAGTGGCTCCTGGCTGACAGAGATATCCAATATGCACTTCAAATATCAAAAACATTTGAAAAGACCTTATGGTTCTATTAATATATAATAGGAAATAAGAAAAAGCACTCAATTGGTTTTCCAAATGAGCCAAGGTGTAATTTCAACTTCGGAAGTTATGTAATATATATTGTATCTGTCTCTCATCTACCTAAGCTGTCTTGATCTGCTTGCCCAATGGAAACACCTCGGTGCTTTCACATACCATTTGCCTATCTTATGAGAAGTGATCTGCTTTCTGCCTTTACTGTATTGTTCCAGATTCCGCAGCCTGCATGCTGTGTGCTTCCTCATTTACTCACACAGCTTCTTATGTCTATAACAGACTGGGTTCTACATCTTTGGCCATCTTTGAAAGCTATCTCAAATTATTTCTTCTCTTATACAACTTCCTGGCTCTCCGTCACTGGCATCCCCATTTATTCTTGCATTTTCCCACTGATAACCAAGTCTTTGGTATGAGACACAATAGTCCTAGAATAGTATTTATAAAGCTGAGCTTGGCCTAAGCACTTACATAGCTTTACTAGGGTTAGAAATTTTATCTCTATCACCATTGGGGTACTACAGAAAATGAAGAGAGTGAGTGCTTGTTCTTGGTGTGCCTTGTGTATAAATAGATCCAACATGAAATATATACACAAAGATGTAGGCATAATGTTTTTGTACACTGTGCAAAGTTTGCCATTGTGTTATTCAAATACTGATTTCTCTACCTTCATATCTTGTTTCAATCTGGACATGGCATTGTGATGCTTGTACCAAATATCTCTTGTCTCAAGTTTGTATAATCAATTCTTAACATTTATTCTCTGCTCTGTCAATAAATCCTTATCACCCAGTAGATAGGCAGAATAGAGAATAGGGTGGGACATCCACCAACAACAGGAAGGAGAAAAGGGCAGAGGGAGAGAGGGGAATTCAGATCAGTAAGGAGGATGGGGGATTTGAAGTCATAAGGAAGGTATCTAGAGGGAGATCATGGCAGCAAACCTGGAGTCCAAAGAGCCAGATCAATAATAATATGCAAGTATCATGGAATGGAACTGAGAGGTAGCCAGAGTAGCATAGAAAATTAAAGTAGATCATTTAACTGCAGTTTTACACAAATCTTGGTTTCTCTCTGTTACTGGGGACTAGCATAATGTAAAGAAATATAGTCACCAGATTAATTTACTGCTACATTTATATTAAAGATATTTTGTTTACACAAAGATCTGTATTAATTTCCAGGAATGTATAGCTTCTATTTGACAGTAAAATCTTTTACTTGTCAGTGTTAATATATAGCCCAAAATGGCTGCCTCCCCTCAAAACCCTGCTCTGTAGTTTCTGTTTAATGCTTTCCCCAGGGTGAGGGGAGAGATGAACAGTGTGACAGAGAAGACACGTAAAAGACCAGATAAAATGAAAGAGACCCAGAGCTTCCTCACTACACAAGGAAGTGAAGTTTGATCAATATTCTAGCATCACTGATACTAGAAAAAGGATTAGACCAAAGGGAATAAAAGAGGCTTAAAGGAATGTTCTAGTTCACTGTGTGCAAGATGCGAATGCCTCTGATGGCTAAGAATTGAATTGCACAGAAAAGAAGCTGACATCAACCCAGTTAAATCCTACTCCTAGATGTTTTTCTGCATTCCTAATGATCTATGTCCTGGTGACATTTTTTCATCTAGACTCAAGCTAGAGTTACTTAGGAAGAGAAATCTCAGCTGAGAGAACATCTCCATCATATTTCCTGTAGGCAAGTCTGCAGGGCATGTTCTCCATTAACAATTGATGTGGGAGTACCCAGCTCACTACGGCAGCACTATTCCTGGGGAGGTGGTTATGAGTGATAAAGCTAGCTAACCTGGCTATGGGGATTGAGTCATTAAGGACTATTCCTCCGTGGTCTCTGCTTCAGTTCCTGCCTCCAGGTTCCTGCCCTGCTTCAGTTCCTGGCTTCCCTCTGTAAAGGTTTGCAACTATAAGCAGAAAATAAAATAAACACTTTCATCCCCAGGTTGCTTTAGGGCATTGTCTTTATCATAGCATAGAAAGCTAATCTGAGCAATCTGCAAAGGAGAAGAACCAGCCCCCGACCCCATAAGATTGTTGATAATTACCATTGCCCTTCTACTACCTGTCCACGCTCTAGTCCTGCATGCTGGGAAACAGAACACAATAGATGTGTCTAGAGGAGCAATGGTGTAAAGAAGCTGAAGCAGGGCTGACCATTGTGGAGAAACAGCCAGATTTCTGTATATTCCCAGGTATGACCTTCAATCATTAGTGTCAGGAGACAGAAAACAGTCTGCTGCATCTTTTCTTCATGGTGGAAAGACTTCTCACTTCATTACTTTAGTGGCTGCTTTAGAATAATTTTATGTCTTCCCAGGACATGAAGTTTCACTGTCTCCCTGAAAGAATTGCTTGTTGTTTTCAGACTGAATGCAGGCAATTCATTGTTGTTGTTGTACTTTGTTTTATTTTCTCCAACTATCCTAATTAGGCCTCTGTTATGGGTAGTCAATTTTATCCCATTGTGCTGTTTGGTACTTGGGTTTCTAGGATAGCTGGAGTAAAGGTCAGCTCATTTCCTATTTTCATTTTTTGGGGAGGTTGGTTTTGCTAGATTCACTTTTTGAGACGATCTTATAAAAAAAAGTTTATGGATATGTAAAGTTGAAAAGGAAAATTTAAAATACATTTAAACATCATTCTTCACGACCATTTCTAAACTACATTATTGCCAGGTCCAAAGTAAAGTCCAATTCCACAAATTCCAAAAGGCAGTCCGATATTCAGAAATGAGCTTGACCTGGATTATAGGAGGATTTCTGGTGGTTAGATAAAACCCAACCTCCCTCCGGAACTTGTGGAACTGATACCCATCTGTCAAAAGGAGTCAAAGAGCCCTTACCTCTGACAGAAGGAACATATGGCTGTAGTTGTATATCAAAGGTTGTGCTGACCTCAGACTCCTCAGTATTATAAGAACCTGTTATATGTTTCAAAGTTCACAATAGGATCCTCACCATTTCCACCTCCTCAGTCTTCCCTCCTAGCAGATACCCACTTGTTCTCTTTATAATGTCAAGGTTTTCCCCATCCCTGCTATTCTCAGACTGGCTTCTCTAGTCTCGGACCCCTGCTATTCCTCCCTCTCTCACTGACAGGCCTGGTCACATCCAATCTGCCAGCTGTGCTCAGCCTACTTTTCCTCTCTGCTCTGAACTCTTCCAGATGTCTCCATATATTTTTCTCTCTTTTACATACAATGGAAATCTCCCTTTAATCATATCATGTAGCAAGCATGTCATTATTATGAGCATGGGTGACACTGGCTGAGATCTTCATGTTCCATTCGTGTTAGATGCAGGGAGAAGTAGGTATTTCATTACAGGAAGACACCAAAAGGCCACAGGTTCTTTCAAAAGCTGTTCTATTAGTTCCAGAAAGTTGTAATTTCCTCAGATAAAAACAAAACCTTTACTTCCACAAAAGACAATGAATTTTAGATGACAGCCTACTTGACAGGAAAAGGGGACAACTTGAAATGCAAAGGACTAAATAGTTGCTTTCTTCCCTTCATGAGGTGAAGCTTTGGTAAGGAGGAACTAATGTGAGAGTCCAAATCAACCTGTAAGCCCCACCTGGCCAAGTATCAGGTGACTTCCTGGAATGCTGTCAGAGTGCTGAGAGTTGTAGTTCTTGGAAAATGACCAGGCCGTATGGGAAATATAGTGGCCAAATGGTTTTTTCCTTAAAGGGTCCCTTCAACATGTGTTTCAGCACTACTTGTTGGGATTCCAGAAAATGGACCTGACCGGAGTTCATCCTGGTCAGTATTTAATTAAAGCTTGCTTCAAATTTGGCTCAAAATTGTGGAACTGGTTCTTCTCTTGCCAATCTCAGGATTACCATTTGAAGACCCCAACGAGATAAGAAAGATCATTCCACCCCAAATTCCGAGCCAGGCTCTTCACTCCAGCTCCTGAAATACACCCCCCACTCCAACCCCTCGGTAGTCAAAGATGATGCTCAAAAAAGGAGATAGCAAGCATTTTTTTTTTAACTCAAAGTTTCCTTTTGGTAAGTCATAGAAGTATTTATTTATTTATTTATTTATTCATTTTCTGTAACACTTTCCTGCCTGGCTTCTAAATTTTGGTTATGGGGTACTTTGGTCTAGGCACAGGGAAGATCTGACAAGGTCTATGTACCCCTGTTCTGGGCAAAGGGAAAGGTCCCATGCCCTTAATTCTGGTTAATTGAGGAGTTTAACCAGAGTCATGTTGGGGCACATTGTGTGAAGGTGTTTCTCTGTACACTCAGTTGTTAATCACATATTGGCAGAGAGCTAAATGTTGGCAAGATCTTGGTATTGTTGTTTCTATGGCCTGTTTTGGGCCTTGTATTTTGTAAATATTCATCCTTCTTCACTAGCCTAGAGGCAATCTAGAATTGCATCTGATTGGGTGTACTAAAGATCTGACAGCCAATAGCTGGGCATGAAGTGGAGGGTGGAACTTGAGAGAGATAGAGAGAGATAGATAGATAGAGAGAGAGAGAGAGAGAGAGGAGAGACAGAGAGACAGAGAGACAGAGAGAGACAGAGAGAGAGACAGAGAGATAGAGACTGGGAGAAGAAATGAGATGCAGAAGATTTGCCTGCAGACATGGAGGTGAACTGAAGGACCAGAACAGAACAGAGAGGTAGAGCTAGCCATATGGCAGGACACAGTATCAGAATTAGTTAGGTTAAGTTAGATAGCTGGCTTAGAGACCACCCTAGCTAAATTGCCTAAGCTTCAAAATATTAAAATATAAATATATATATATATTAAAAAATCCTGTGTCATTATTTATGCATCTGGCAGGTCCACAAGTCCTGCTATTTTTTCATCTGATGTGCCTGAAAGTACTGTCCTGACAAGGGGGCTATGGTGGGTGGGGGAGTATACTTGAGCTTTTTGGAGACACCTGATATATCAGCAGGCATCACAACAAAGCCAGGACACCCCAGGATGCTAGGGGCCAAATCTAGGTTTGAAGATGACCAGTGTAGGATGTCAACAGACAAGGATTGTGCAAGAATTTCTCTTGGTTAGAATGATGGTCCTCTGAAGAGAGGACTCAATTGTTAAATGTGTCTCCTGTTTTCTGTTGTCTTTGCCTCTAGTTTTCCATGTCACCTTGACTCTGTGTCTTGTCTTGTGAATATACCTGTTGTAGTGATTTTGACAGCAGGGCAACGGATAGACAAATGACGGGATGACAAGGCTGCCCCAGAGTCACTCCTGAAACTTCAGAGCTTGGGGACATGCGATATGGCAGGTCTGCAAATGTCAGCCTGTAGCCTCCTACGTGGTGGCCTCTACAATGTACAATATAGCCTGTGGGCATTGAAATCAGCAGCAGAGGCTATCAAGCAAACCCCTCCCCCCATATACACAAGTACAACCATTAAAGGAGGTAGGAAAGGTTTTTTTTTTCTGCCTATTTTGAATGTATGAATGTGACTATGCATGGTTGTTTCAGATCAGTCTCCTTTGACTGTGTGAGTTATTGTTTTCTTGGCTATGCTCAGCTGTTACTATTGTGGCCAGAGATGGTGGGACTTAGAATTTATCTCTAGGCTTTTGGCCACTGGGTTGATATAATAGGGTCTCAAACATTACTTGTGTATGATAACATTAAAGTTGTCTTATTCTACTTTATTAAAAAAACTGGCTCTGTAATTAGGTTATTGGAAACAACTCAATATCTCTAAGACCTGGCTGGCTCTTACCGGAGCTTATTGTGTGGTATCTTGCTCTTGAAATTAAAAGGGTACTTTATTTTGATATTGCAGAAGCACACAGTTGAGAGACGTCAAACTTCCTTAGGAGGAAATTTTTGAGGTTTACTGAAAATTTAAAATAAATTAAAAAAAAAACTGGATTTTTAAAGGATAAGCTTTAAAGGATATTTAAATCCATAAGGTTATGGGGGCACTATAAATTTATAAAATACTTTTTTATAATGTCTTTATTATTATGTGATCTGAATAAATAGATAAACAAAAAGCTAAAAATTAGGGCCACAGCTATGAGCACCAAACAGTCAACACTAGAGACTGAGTTATTCCTGTCTTATGATGTAGTAAGATAATGACTCAAGGAGTCTTGCAGAAGGTCTCTCCTTACTTAAAGTCTCATCAGGCTAACAGAGGATGCTTTAAGAATGTCTAACCTCCTTGTTTCTGCCACCATTGTTAAGCTGTAGCTAGTTTGGTAAGCTGAGTCATACAAGAAACTGTTATAGTTTGTAATGGTACACTATGTAAAGATTAGTTTCCCTATGGACTTTATTCATGAAAAGCTTCAATTCAGAAATTGTTGTTTTATTGCAAATTGTTAAAAAAAAAATAATTAAGCCCCAATGTCTTTCCTGCAGCCAGGACCTGGCCCACATCATAAATGAGAAGTACACTTGAAAGTTGATTGCCTCACTTTGAGTAGGCAAAGTAAGGACAGACCCTCAGGTTCCTCCTCCACAGGAGAGCGTCTGGGCCTGTGGCCAAAGGTTGATACCATCCTAGTGTCCTGGTACCTCTACCCCCAATGTCATGGAGATATAGAGCCTGGAATGACCATAAAGTTAATGGACTAGGCTCTGTCTTTTTAGACTCATGGATAGACCATTTGGATTATACTTCCCACTATAATTTATCCTTCTCAGATCTCTGCCATCAACAGCTAGGCTAACTGTAGCTTTGTCAGCTTGGCAGCAGCAGGCAATCAGCTCCTTCCTTGAAGTCTGCAGCCATGTTGTTAGTTCATCTAAAGTTCCTAGGTCTCTTGTTAAGAAAAGGCAGGAAGGTTTGCCTTCATATTAAAGGATAAACATGTTTCAGGTGTAGCTTTTTACTACAGAAACATGCCTTGCAATGGCTGTTCTCAACAATAGCTACTCATATCTCCGATAAATGACTAGGTGAAATGGAAAAGTCTATACAAGCTATCAAAGTATAAAAATAACTTAAGGTATATGAATAATAGGAACAGTTTTAGATTTCTCCCTCTTTCCATGCTATTGTTATACTAAGATTTCAAAGATTTCAAAGGTTCGGAGTATTAACATTGATCAATGGAGTTCCAGTAATCTGGTGGAGAACTGACTCCTTACTTTAATCTCAAGATTTTAAATTTCCTTTGATTCTTTTCTAAATATAGACTTATAGGTGCTTCTCATCAGGCTAAAAACATCTCTGTCCAATCTATCTGGCTCCCTGAATAGAGGAAAAACGTTCATGCTTTTCTAACCCAAAGCTATCATTTTTGCAGGACTACAGGGGTGAGTACCGATTCTAGCTGTTTTGCAATGCAGATTTCAGTACAGTTACTGCTACTGTATCTAGAAATTTTACCTCTTTTTGTAAAAACTAAAAATTCATGTAAGCTTCCGGGGGTCAAAGAAGTCATATATTTTGATCCACCTGTCACAGGTCAATTGGACTCCAAATAAATGGAGCCTAAGATTCTGCACTTGTCTCTTCCTGAGGATGAGATCTCTCTTCCCTGGTCTTGGGATTCTTGCCCCTCTTCTCCAAGTACTAGGACTAACTACAGGCCTGAAAGTTCCAAATGTAAGATTTTCCTTTAATTTCTGTCCCTAGTCTATTTTGACTCAGAAGATTTCCATTTGGATGACAGTCACCATTCAGGGATCACCTGCAGATTACAAACTGCTGCTTTCTCGACTTCCTGAAAGCTGATGTGATCAGTCCAGCTGATGTGATTACTACCTGTCTCTTCAGCTGGGCCAGCTAACTGGGTGTTTCTGATGGAATGCCCAATTGCCCAGCCTCTGACTAACCTTTCAGCATTCCTGGGCCCTGACAATGATGCCCTAGTTTCCAGCTGGAAGAAGTTACAGAAAAGAGTACATTGTCTGTGTCCTGTCTGTCCCTGTCCCTTGTTCCGTGTCCCCAACAGGCTGAAATACTAAGTCAAAAAAGAAAGAAAGAAAAGGAAGGAAAGAAAGAAAGAAAGAAAGTCCAGTAAGGAGACAAAATGGCTACCTAAGCAATGCATATTGAAAGGGCTCAGAATACAATAGTCAATTCCTTAACTGAAAAAGTCTGCTGATGTACCTGAATAGAATAAATAACATAGGCATGCACAGGGAGAATGATTGTTGCTCCGCCTTGACAGCAAGTAAGACACGACACGGCGGATCTCCAGTCAGTTATCAGACATGGATCTTGACTTAGGGATGGAACTGGACGGGTAGGATGGCGTTGCAGGCTGGAGGAAGGGGGTGCTAACGAAAGCTGTTAAGCCCAAGGGCGGGTGAGTCCCGGTAGTAAGCTGCCACATCATGGCTGAGGATAGGTGACGCAGCTCAAGCTTTACCAACTGATGGATGTGGGAGTGCTACTATGCTAGTCATAGATTAACCTAGATATAGTAACACGGTACGAGTTCCTTGGCCAGACTTAAACAATCTGAGAGAAACATTATAAAAAAGCATTAAAAAATTGAAAAATATTGGCTAGAGCATTCTCGGCCAGAGGCGGCGCACCGCTGTAGTCAGCGCTCGGTAGTCCGAGGCGGCCATCTCTCCCGAGTTCGAGTCCAGCCTCTGCTGTGAGTCCGTCTCACAGCCCAGAAAAAAAAAAAATGTAGCACTCTCAAATGAGAAAGAATATCAGGATATTTGGATTTGTCTGGGGGGCTTGAATTATCTTACTGAGAATAATGTTCTTTCCTGTTCTATCCATTTACATGAAAATATTATTTTATTTTTCTTTACAGCTGAGTAATATTTCATTGTATAAATATACTGCATTTTTATTATCCATTAATCAGTCAGTGGATAACTGGTTCGATTTCATTTTTTTTTACTGTCCAGTAGCAGTGTCTTAGTTACTGTTCTATTGCTGGGTTGAAACACCATAAACAAGACAACATAAAAAAAAAAAAGCATTTAATTGAGGGCTTGCTTACAGTTTCAGAGGGCGAGTCCACTGATTTTGATGGTGCTGGAAAGATGTAGCAGGCATGGCACTGGAGTAGAAGCTAAAAGCTTATGTTTAAATACATAGGCAGCAGGTAGAAAGAGAGAAAAACTGGGCCTGGTGTGGAGATTTTAAACCTCAAAGGGTACCCTCAAGGATATACTTCCTCCAACAAGACTATACTTTGTCATCCTTCCTAAAGGACTTGTGAACCATACATTTAAATATATGACCCTACAGGATTCAATCTTAACCAAAACCACCACAGTCAGCAACTATGAATGTGCAAGTATCTCTATATTAAGATAACCTTTGGGTATCTGCTGGGAGTGGTGTAGCTGGGCGATATAGTTGATTTTATTTCTAGTTCTTTTAGAAATGTCCAGTCGTTTTACCAGTGTCTGTTGTAGTTTCCTTGCCTAACAATGTGTTCAAGGCTTCCCTTGTAAAGGTGAGATGGAATCTTAAAGCAGTTTTATTCTGCTCTAAATGGTGGTCAAAGACAACAAGTGCTTTTAAAATGTTCATTATTTGTTCATCCTTCTTCCTTTGAAAATTTTGCTTTCAGATTCATAACCTATTTTTTTAATTGGGTTGTTTGTTTTCCTGTTTTTTAGTTCTTTGTTATTTTCTAGACACTAATCATCTGTTAGATGACTACCTGACAAAGCTTTAAATCCCATTTTGTAGGCTGTCTCTTCGCCCAATTAACAATTTCCTTTGCAGTGCAGAAGCATTTTAGTTTTGTGGAGCCCCATCTGTCAGGTGTTTCTTTACTTCTGTGCTGGAGTTCTGTTTGAAAGTCTGCTTCTGTCTGTGATGTAAGTTGAAGCGCACTTCCCACATTTCCTCCTAAGAGTGTTGCAGAAATCAGAGGGTCAGTGTTTGTGAGGATGCATGCTGAGAGGAGGGAGAATAGATTATAGGCTAGATGACAGTGAAGATGAGAAATACTAGGTCCAGAGAAGATTACAGTTCCAACACGACAAGCAAGTTTGCCTGCTGGTGTAATAGTGGCACAGCAGTTCATGGAGTTACCAGCTGTTCTCTTGATTAGTTACTTGAGGTACTGTAACCACTCTCAAACACCAGGGTCAGGGAGGCCATAAACCCCGAGTAGAGTTTGTTGACGTTGTTTCCTTCCTAAATATTTGTGGTGTACTGAATGGCTTGCCCACAAAAATCTCTGGCATTGGAAAGCATGGTTCCTCATTGGTTGTTGTTTGGGAAGGATTAGAGGTGTGGGTTTTGGAAACAGTGTGAATTTGGGGTAGGATGAAGGCTTCAAAAGCCTCTCTCCATCCCCGTGAGATCTCTACATTTGGTTTGTGGATTGAAAAGTTAGCTCTTAGTGGCTACTCCAGCCCTATGCCTGTCTGCCTGTTTTTATGTTCCCTTCATGGTGGTTATGGATTCCTATCCCCAGGGACTATAAGCCTCATATAAACTTTTCCTTCTATAAGTTGCTTTGATTGGGGAATTTTATCACAGTAATAGAAAATTAACTAAGAATATTTACATTTGTATCCATAGATTTGAATCAGCCTCAGTCCCAGAAGATTTTTTTATTGCAGAAGAAGGTGATCAATGCAGAAGTTAATAACTGGTCTCTGAACATACATGAACTCAAAGTGACCGTTATTACCAGGATATGACCACAAGATCTTCAGAAGACAAAGAGTTACAGATATCAGAATGAATGAAAGAGAAAAATTTGAAGACTTTCTGCCCAAATGAAGAGCTAATAGCTGTTGATGTCTGCTAAAGAGGGGATCTACTTTACTCTGTGAGGAGGTAGCCATTGGTAGTAGGGCCCATGCCCTAGAGGATCACCCTACACAGGTGTGCATATAGGTATATAACTTAATGGACTTTGGAAGGAGATGGAAACTATGTTGGGATAGTTAGAGAGAGGAAGCAGGGCATGGATAGGAACAAGATCCAGTACATCCATATATGAGTATGTTTAATAACTCATGATCTTATGGAGTGAAGGCTAGCTTGGCTTTTGTTATGATCTCAGGGTTATTTTAAGTGCTTTACTCTTCTAAACAAGATGAAACCAAGGTGACTACCTGAGCCCATTTGTAATTTGATTTCTCCATTGGTTTTCATCATCCCATCAGACGTATACATCAAGCTCTGTAAGAAGTGGTGGAATTTCAAGAAATCACATATTCTCCTGGTCCCAGGGTGTCAAAACAGTACTCATTCATTTTTATGTTAAAGTATTAAACCCACTGTGGTAGTTTGAACAAGAATGGACCCACATGTGCAAATATGGGAGTACTTAGTCACTAGCGAGTGATACTATTTGAACAAATTAGAAGGATCAGGATGTGTGGCACTGTTAGAGAATTAAAGGAAGATGGTAGTTTGTGGCCAGCCTAGTCTACATAGCGAGTTCTAGGCCAGCAAGAGCTATGTAGAGAGACTCTAACTTAAAAAAAAAAGAAAAAATATTGTAAAATTATTTTATGGGCATATATTTATAATATAAAGGAACCCACTATGTTTTTAGATGATGAAAAAGGAAAGGATCCATTCTGAGTTATAACACAGTAAACACTAAAACCAATGAACTTGCTTACTTTTTAAAAGATTTATTTATTTATATGCATATGAGCATTTTACCTGCATGTGTGTATATGTATGTACAACATGAGTACCTGGTGTCTGTGGAGGTCAGAGTGTGTTGAATTCCCTGTAACTGGAGTTACAGGTGATTTTTGAACAATCATGTGGAGACTGGGAACCCAAACCAAGCTTCTCTTCAAGAGTAGCAATTGCTCTTAATGGCTGAGACATCTCTCTGGTCCCCAACATTAACATTTTCTTAATATTGCAGAAGCAAACTCAAGCCATAAGACTAAAAGACAGAAAGGGGATGGACTATTGTACCATCTCACCTAAACCAGCCAACTCTAAAATTGGACTATAATTTTCAGTCTCCCGCTGGCCCTGCTTATAATGCTGGTGGGAGGATGAGCTTCATGAAATCAGAGGTGCACACCAGTTTAGAGGAAGACATAGGAAGCACATAGAGAACACCCACAGAGGAGCCCTAGAAAGGCCTCCCACAGAACCATCTGCTGAAATTTGGCAAGACTCTGATTATTGTCAAAGGCAAAGAAGGGCACTGGTGAATAATGATGTATTAGTGATTCTTTGTTTTCCGTAAACAGCAGTCATTAAGCAGCATAATCTAAACATGACTAACTCTCAAATCTTAGACACAGTGTTGGGACTTATAAAATGTTACCTTCTGAAGCAAAATTTGTTTCTGCCCTCTACTTCTCTATCTCTGCCCTTTGATCTCTCTCTCTCTCTCTCTCTCTCTCTCTCTCCTCTCTCTCTCTCTCTCTCTCTGTGTGTGTGTGTGTGTGGTTTCTCTTTCCCAAAGTAGGTATACAATGCTTTAGAAACTAGAAGTCATTTTGTTACCAGGGAAATGTGGACTCCTTTTGAAAATTTTTAGTCTCCTTAACAAAATAATTTAGAAACAGACTCAGAAGAAAGAGCAAGGACCTTTTTTTTTTTTTTCTCTTCCGTTTCTTTCTGTTTTTGGGTTAAGCTCATCAGCTCCTGGGAAAACAGAGATAACAACAAGAAGGGAGAAAGCCTTACCTTTAAGGAAGCAGGCGAATGTGGGCATGTGGTGCACACCTTTAATCCCAGCACTCGGAAAGCAGAGGAAGGAGGACGTCTGTTGGTTCAAGGCTGGCTTAGTTAAAATAGCAAGAATTTTTCAGGTCAGCCAGAGCTACATAGTGAGACCCTGTCTCATGAGGTGGTGGTGGTTGGGGGTGGGGCGGGGGTTGGCATATAGGAACAAGCAAGCAGTAACCATCCACAGGGCAGACAAGCAGCTGCATGATGGCAGGCAAGGTATTTCAGAGAAGAGTCGGAAAGGCCCAGAGTATCCAGGAAAAAGCATGTCCAGACTTTGCCCATTGCTAAATAGGGAGAGAGAGTTGGGGAGGAGAGAGAGGGAACAAGGTGGAGGGGGGAAGAGAAGGAGAGGGAGAGAGGGGGGATAAGGAGGAGGAGGAAAAGAAAAGATAGGAAGAAGAATGGGAAGGAAAGACAGGAAGGAAGAAGGAAGGAAAGGAAGGAAGGAAGGAAGGAAGAAGGGAATTATTTTAAGGAACTGGAGAAAGCTGACAGGCTGTGATGTCACATGATGGAAGCTCTGTAAGGCACTGAACCAGGAGAAGGCTTTCTGGAAAGGGTAAGTCCAATACCTCATTAAGACAATTATTCCTCCCATCTTAGTGAGTATTCAGGTGAATCAGATTTCCTGAGAGATGGTGTCTGGCCCATGTGATTGTCAGGCTCTAGGTTAATTCTTGCAGGAAAACACAGCAATGTGCAGGGTTCTAACCTTTGGCAAAGATCAAAGTATCATGTCTTCACCAAGGAAGAAAGGTAGATGCCCTTTATTTAACCAGATAGAAATAGTTTTCCCTTAATAGACTGTGGCAAAACCCTGATATCAATCCTCAATAGCAATTTCTCCTATAGCCAGACAAAAATCCTGAACTCATTTTAATATTCCACTGAGACTATTAAAATATTTATATTTTAATAGAATATTTAATATTCTTAGGTTTGCTGTAGAGACGCTCTCTGACCTCTTCATCAGATAATATATAATATCACACTCTAGAAAAGCATTTGACCATACATAGAGGGAGGAATACTGCAAAGTGGCATGGAAGAATCTGATTGGATAGCCATGCCAGGCTCTTTACCCAGTCTGTTCCTATTGGTTTCCACTGATGTCAATGCAGATACTTCTCTGTGGTTAGTCTATTTCATGATGCTATTTTTGTTCAAGTGGTTTCCTCACTCATTAATTACATACAAGCCCCAACATCCCATTTAAATCTGCAAACCAAAGATGACTTCTTAATTTAGCGAAGTTATTCTTATTTTTTTGGTTTTTGTTTTCATTTGTTTGTTTGCCTTTAGTGTAATAAAAATTTTATACCTCTTTTCTTAATTAAAAAAATCCATACAACATATTCTGATTATGGTTCCCCTTCTGTCAATTCTTTCCAGATCCTCTCTATGTACATATCTACTCAACTCTATTCACTTCCTCTCTCTTTTGAAAACAAACAGGCAAACAAACAATCCATAATGTTTTATAAAGAACAAAACACAAGAAACACAACACACATAAACACAAAGGAAAAAACAAAATTGATAAAAGCAGAAGAATTAGAAACCATAACATATAAGCAACATATGCCCAATCAAGCTTTATGAGACCAGTGTCTACAAAAATACCATTGAAGCTTTTTGTGGGTGTTTGCCATATACAGTTGTCAAATGACATAGCTTCTTAGTTAGGGATAAGAGCACATGTTCACATCTCTAGCTGTGGGGACTACATCTGTCAAGGACCTGCGTAGGTTTTGTGCATGTGGCCACAGTGTTTGTGACTTCATATGTGCATCATTTCTGTTGCATACGGAGGACATTGTTTTCATGGAATCATCCATTCCCCCTGGTTCTTATAATCTCTGTCTCCTTTCTCATATAAGTCCCTATGTGGGAGGGTTTGAAGAAGATATTCCATTTAGGGACTAAGCATTCCAAGGTCTTAATCTCTCTTCATGGTGTCTAGCTCTGGGACTCTGTGTTAGTTCATATCTACTGCAGGAGAAAGCTTATTTGATCATGGATGAGTAAGGACTGACCTATGGGTATAGAAAATGCTGTTAAGAGTCTGTCTTATGGTTTAATTGCTGTGAAGAGACACCATAACCACAGCAACTTTTATTAAAAAAATAACATTTAATGGGACTGGCTTACAGTATCAGAGGTTCAGTCCATTATCATCATGGTAGGAAGCAGGCAGTGTCCAGACAGACACAGTCCTGGAGAAGAAGCCGAGAGTTCTACATCTTGATCCACAGGGAGCAGGAAGAGACTGTGTGTTACACTGAGCAGAGCTTGAACATAGAAGAAACCTCAATGGCTGCCTCCAAAGTGACACACAAGGCCACACTCCTAAAAGTACCTAAAAGTACCATTCTCTATGGGCCAAACATTCAAATACATGAGTCTATAGTGGCCATATCTATTCAAACTACTATGGAGCAATTTTATTGATGTATTCCTTTAGCAGAATACTTATGTGTTTTTTCATTTAAATTTATTGGTCGATACAGTATAGGGTTCTTAGACAGCTAACTTTTCAGGCATGGGCTGAAGGAATAGGACTTAAATCCAATTAGAGAGTGGTGGGTTACTCCTTCAACCTTTGTTCCATTTGTACCAGTGTATCATGCAGGCAGATCACTATTGTAGATCAAAGTGTTCGTAGGTGGGTTGGAGTTTATCTTTTATCTTCTGTTAGCATGCAGAGTACTTTCCAGTGCCATGAACACTCATCAGCAGTAGTAAAGCCTCTTCTTAAGCACCAGCTCGACTTCTTTTTGGTCAATGAGATATGTAAATGCTGTCTTCAGCACTAAGGCCTAACCTCAATGTGTGGAGGCAGCCATAGCCTTGGCAGTAGGTGAGAAGTTTGACAGTTTCTAAAGGGCCCCTTTGGGCAATGTCTCAATTAGATATAACCAGTTCTTAGCACTGGAAGTTTCACTGGGTAGGGAAAGAAGTCTAGTAGTCATTATATCCCTACTATTTGGTTACTTCATATAGATTATTTCCATATATGTATAGATTCTAAGAAACTTCTACAGTAATAGATTTATATATGATAAACATCTAACTGGTTTCCAAGTTTTGACTATTATGAGGAGAGCAGCAATGAACAAGGATGAGTCAAAGATCTCTGTAGTAAGATGCAGCACCCCTTGGGTATATGCTCAAGAGGGATATAGCTAGGTCTTGAAGTAGATCTTTTATCAGCTTCCCAAGGAACTGCCATGTAGTGATACATATAGTAAAGCCTTTATGTCTGGCTTTGAGACCCCTCTGCTCCTTTGGAAAATGAAGGCTTAGTATCAATGTTCTATTCAGAATAGAAGAGAAGGAGAGGGAGAGAGGGGTGTTTTCCTGTACCAATGAGTTCAAGACTCTCCCACACTTTCTCTTCCATCAGATCCAGGATATGGGCTTTATAGTAGGCCCTTGATCCATATGGAATCCACTTTTTGTGCAGGGTTAAAAAAATATGGATCTCTTGCAGTCTCTACATGCATCCACCAATTAAAACTGCACCATATATTGAAGACACTGTCCATTTTCCAGTATGTATTTCTCACTTCTTTGTAAAAAAAAAAAAAATCTAGTATCAAGAGGTATGTAGATTAATGTCCGGGTTTTCAATTAAATTTTATTGTTCAGCATACTTATTTTTAAGCTAATACCATGCTGTTTTTATTACTATAACTTTATATGTAGTACAGCTTGAAGTTGTGGATGGTAAGACTTATTGCAATTCTTTTATTTTCCAGATTATTTTAGCTATCCTGAGGGGTGTGTGTGTGTGTGTGTGTGTGTGTGTGTGTGTGTGTTTCCATATAAAGCTGAGGATTGGTTTTTCAATTTCTGCAAAAAATTGTGCTGGGATTTTGGTAGAGATTGTATTGCATCTGTAGACGATTTTGCTGGATAGCCATTTTCACTATATTAATCCTATTGATCCATAAACCTGGGAAATGTTTTCATCTTTTCTTGTCTTCTTCCTTCACTGTATTATATTTACAAGTTTCTCACTTGCTTGGCTAGAGTTATTCAATGATTTTTTTGAGGTTATTGTGAAAGGTACTGTTTCTAATTTCTTTCTCAGCCTGTAATTTGGATTTAAGAAGACTATTGATTTTTGTTAATTAATTTTGTAGGCTTGTACTTTATTGGAAGCATTTATCAGCTGTAAAAGTTTCTTGGTGGGACATTTAGGGTCTCTCAGTAAGATATTAAATAGCTATGGAGAGAATGGATATCCTTGTCTTGCTCTTGGTTCTAGTGGAAATGCTTTGAGATTTCTCTGTTTAAGTTGACGCTGGCTGTGAACTTTTTGTAAATCACATTTATTATGTTCTTGTATGTCATCTCATTATATGTACAAAAGACTTTTGACAAGCTCCAATAGCCCTTCATGATAAAAAATTTTCTGTATCCATTCTTCTGTCGTGGGACATCTGGGTTGTTTCCAGCTTCTGGCTATCATAAACACGGCCGCTATGAACTTGCCCCTTAGAGCTGTCTTCATTGTATCCCACAGGTTTGGGTATGTTATGTTTTCATTCACTCTTTAATTTTCACTCATTTTAATAAATTTTAAATTCCCTCTTTTGATTTCTGACTTAACATCTTTTATTTTTTTTTAATTTAACAGTGAGTTGTTCAGTTTCCATGAGTTTGTATACTTTCTGTTGTTGATATCCAGCTGTAATCCATGGTGGTCAGATAGGATGCAGGCTGTTATTTCAGTTTTCTTATGTCTGCCGAGACTTGCTTTATGTCCAAGTATGGGACTAATTTTAAAGAAAGTTGCATGAGCTGCTGAGAAGAGAGAATTACCTTTTGTGTTTGGGTGAAATGTTCTGTAAATACTGTTAGATCCACTTGGTTTATGATGTTACTTAAACTCCAGAATATCTCAGTTTACTTATCTGAATGAACTTTTCAGATACTGTCCAGAAAGGGTAGAGTATTAAAGTCTCCCAGCACAACTATGTAAGGGTTGATATGTATCTAAGCTGTTGTAGTGTTTCTTTTGGAACTTGGGTGTGCTTGTGTTTGGTGCATAGATGTGCCATTTGGTGTAACCCAGAGTGGGAAGAAACCCACAGGCAAAGCCTGTGCTCAAAGAGTGGGTGTGTGCAGCACTGGATATGCTCCTGTTCCTGGTGAGCCATCATTCCATTCTCCTCAGAAGAACTTAGTGTGTTCCCAACTAAGGACAGGAAAAAATGGTCATGAACTTCAGTCTCAATGAAAGAAGAGAACTAACAAATACCAGACTTTGGATTACAGTTTTGACAATGTCAAACTGTTTCCCTGTGTAAAGTAGATCATGCTTAAGAGACTCTTTCAAAAGGATTTGCTTATCTGATGAGTTTGCCCAAGCAGGTTAAAAATATGCACTTCACTTTCACTTCCAGTGACATCAAGAGATCAAATCTTCTTTCTCGTGTTCAGTGGCATTCACTTCGGAGCTCCGCATTTTCCATTCCAGATAAGCCAGAGAAAGAGCTGTTAAGGAGGTCAGTCTCTGCTTGCAGTTTTGTTTATATTCAACAAAGAAAGCGCCCAGTGAGAGTATTTTATATGGAACATAGCTAAACTCAAAACTTTCCAACAGCCCGAGTTCATCTAACCTTACACACAGTGCATCATCTCTGCACAGTGGAAGATTACTGCACAGAACACTGAAGTGGGCCAAGGCTAGTTCTTATTCAAAGACCATTGCGTCTCAACGGAAGAGGATTCTCACCATGCACGTCCTGCTCCTGCTCACATATAAAAGATTAACTGGATGCAGAAAAACTTTGCTAATGCTTCCAACCAAAAGCAATAACTCCTGCACTGTGGTCTCTTCTTCAAGCACCTTTGTAGCTACATTGTCCAATATCCCAGATTGAATGGGAACCTTGACATGATTAGTCTAAATATTTAGCCGTATGTTTGTGCTAAGAGGTCAATGAGTTTACACATGGAAGATATTTATACCTGATAAATATTCAATAAATCAGTGGTTCTCAACCTTCCTAATGCTGAGAACCTTTAACACAGTTCATGTTGTGGTGACTCCCAACCATAAAATTATTTAATTGCGACTTCAGAACTATAATTTATCTACCGTTATGAAGTATAATGTAAATAAATATCTAATATGCGACTCCATAGGGGTTGTGACCCACAGGTTTAGAAACACTGTATAAATGTTAGCCATAATAGCAATAATTGTGGTTGTTGGGATAAATTCACTTGACACATAATGTAGATTATAATATCAACATTTCAAGTAGTGCGATAGAGAAAGGTGTGTGGAGAATTAGTATTTAAGTCAGGTTGTGTTTTATATAATTAAGAGAATCTAGTATGAGTTCTTTGTTAAAAAAAAATTTGGTGGGTGAAGTTGGGGGAATGTTCAAGTAAGCAAGGCAAAGAATATAAAGGAGGCATACATGTTAATAAAAGAGAACTGCATAAATTTTTAAATGCTAAACACTAATGCAAGAGGAAATAACAATGGTAGCAAAAAAGTTATATGTCATAATTAAGAGAATCAATACAACTTAAAGAGGAAGGAGAGCAGGGATAAGATGGCTTTTTAATTCTACAGAAAAAAAATAATATGCAGGACAGAATTGCCTGTAACAGAGTAGCTACTTGCTAGCAGATTACATGGTGCTGAAAACGATGACTAAGTTATAGAATATTTTAAAGTTATGCTCATTTTATATCATTTTGGATCAGGTGGCAAATTCTATGGTGCTATAACTGGAACCAAGACAATGTATACCTAGTCAGGTGCAGAGAAAAGCAAATTCCTCAAATAAATTAATTACTGTATTTCATAAAATTTTATTTTATAAAATTAAGCACCGTATTTCTAAATATTGGAATGTATCACTGTTCTCTTGATGTCCTTTAACTCTTACAATGAGAGGGCGTCTGTGTGAAGTAGTCAGTACTTCAAGATAAAGTAACAAAGGCAGGGTCTTTTAAAAAAAGTATTCTCAAAGTATGGA
The DNA here is from genome assembly GCA_021653895.1 of Mastomys natalensis. Taxonomy (NCBI): domain Eukaryota; kingdom Metazoa; phylum Chordata; class Mammalia; order Rodentia; family Muridae; genus Mastomys; species Mastomys natalensis. Next base: position 1,009,246 of record JAJTUV010000381.1, read on the forward strand.
CACAAAAGAAGGCTAACGTTTAGTCAACAAATATGATGTTTAGCTTATTGTTAAATGCTTCTTTATTTAGTTTTATGAAATCTGAGTGTCTTAGTCAGGATTTGTATTCCTGCACAAAACATCGTGACCAAGAAGCAAGATGGGGAGGAAAGGGTTTATTTAGCTTATACTTCCACTAGCTGTTTGCCACCAAAGGACAGGAACTCACACAGGGCAGGAACTTGGAGTCAGGAGCTGATGCAGAGGCATGGAGGGGTGCTGCTGACTGGCTTGCTTCCCTTGACTTGCTCAGCTTGCTTTCTTATAGAACCCAGGATTACCAGCCCAGGGATGGCACCACCCACAGTCGCCCTCCCACCCTTGATCACTAATTGAGAAAATGCCTTACAGCTGGATCTCATGGAGGCATTGTACTCAAGGGAGGCTCCTTTCTCTGTGATAACTCCAGCTGTGTCAAGTTGACAACAAAACCAGCCAGTACACTGAGCAAGTTTATTTATAACACAGATGTTGGCAAACTGGACATCTGAGATCTTAGTGTCAGTGTTTCTACTCAACATTCAGCTACTCTCTGATGCTGCTTCTTTTCATATAAAAAAAATCACTTATTGTAGTCAAAAATACATTGAGAAAATTACCCTTAGAATCTTGAGTGACAGTGAATGTACTAAACAATAAGAGAAGAAAAGCATTGATCATTTCTTTGGCCTTATCTTTACTAGGCAACAAAATATGTGTAAAGATTTGAGTCCCCAGCATACGCAGCCACTATATCTGGTTACTATGGATCATGTGGGGAAATAGAGCTCTATGTTATGATGCTGATACAGTCCGGTCCAGACCTCTATTGTCTGCATTTCCAGTGGTCACCTGACACCTGTACCTGACGTCTGCATCTCTCAGCATCTCTTCATCTTTCCCACATCTCATTCCCTTTCTGCCTCTACCTTCAAAGTTTAGTGGACAGAAACTAACTGTCTCCACTTTCAGATCACAAACTCTTGTCTGTCTGTCTGTCTGTCCCTGTCTGTCTGCATGCGTGCGTGTGTGCGTACATGCATATCCCAAACATCACACCCTATTAGTTCTTTAGTTCTATGTGTAAAATATTTCCAGAAATTGTGAGTTCTCAATAACAGTTCTAGAATCACTGTGGTGTACGTCACAGTGAACTCCTTTCACTGCCCCACCCCCATCCTCTTCTGTGCATGTATTTCGTCCAGTAGGCAGAGTGAAGTTTTATGGTTTTAAAATGGGAAGACTTTATATGTTAGCAGATTTCAAATACAAAATCAGGTAGAGAGAACATTCTGATTGAGTCTTTGTGCCCGGTGCTATGCTATATCATTTATAATCACTTTTATGCTATGTAAATCCTTAATCAGTTCCCACTTCTTAACCACCTGAATTATTTTCTAGCAATTTTGTCACTTCATATAGTATCCTTTCACCTAAAAATACTTTTGGAGTGGGTCTCTACTTGTTGAAGAGTTTTTATATCATTTTTTAAAAGATTTACTTTATTATTTTGAATTATGCAAATGTGTGTAGTCTCCCTGTGAGGATGGTCAGATGAGTGAAAGTGCCCTCAGACGTCAGAGGTTTTGGATCTCTACAGAACTGGAGTCAAAAGAACTCACAAACTGGACTTACAGGCGATATGAACCTCCTGACTTGGGTGCTGACACTGAACTTGAGTCCTCTGGAAGAGCAGCATCTATGTTTAACATCTGAACCATCTCTCTAGCCCTCAATTTCACTTTGTTTATTTGTTTTGTTTTGACTCTTCATAGTATTACGATAATATTTTCAATAATATAAATAATTCCTTGGCACCATTCCTTGGCATGGCAAGCGTGTGTGTACATATGTATGTGCCTGCATGTATATATAAATAGATTCCTACAAGAGGGCACACACAAGTGTGTGTGAATCATGCCTCTGATTAGGACTGCAGTGATGTCTTCATGTCATCTTGTCTTGATGCTCTTCTGAGTTTCTGTTAATTAGTCATCACAGTATACCTTAAAGAAGTTGGGTACATTGTGTAGTAAAGTTTACCAGACTCTTGAGCTTTTCATTTGCATTTATGTGATAAGGAGTAACAAGCCCCTCAACATAGAATTTCCCTTGCATTCGTAGTTAAATACAGAAGTTTAGAATAATAAAACATTGCTTAGGTGGTGCATTTCCATTGAGGTAGCACAAAAAAGCCACCTATCTATTTTTTTTCTGTAACATTATAAATCAACTTCAATTCACATTTTATTTCAGGCCACATTGTAATTCGTGTTCATTTGTCAAGTGACATACTTCTCTTCAAAGGGAAATTTTGTCTCATTAGGTAGTCAACACTCAGCACACTGCACAGCAAAGTTAAAATGCACAATGTATTGTTTCACATACTCATGCAATCTTAGCCAGAGCCTCTGTGTAACCATTGATGTTTCCAGCAGTCTCTGTTCTCAGCAAATTTTAAATTTCTAGTGATTTTTTAAAAAATCCTTATGAAGTCGTGAGTTACAGCATATTTGCTGTTATTGGTGTCATTATGTTTATTGATGTTCAAGCTGTCACCGAGTTAGCCAGTAGGACCTCATGGAATTGCCTTTTAAGTCATTTTGACATAAGACTGATGCATTTTAATTTCCTCAAGTTTCTGATATGACAAATCTTTTAGATTTTTTGTTCTTCCATAGAAAAACATTTCTTCAACAGTCCCTCATGGAGAGAAAATTGTACTGTAAAACTCTGAATTGAGGCATTTTGCAGTACTCTCCATACTTTTCAGTGAACACTGCTAAGTGGAGACAGAACTTACCAGTCTAAAAAAGTCAGCCCTCTCTCTATAAGCCATATTATGTCTTCCTGCATTTTCTGCTGAAGTCAAATGAGCCTTCATTCTCCTCAAAGGAAAGAGTGGGCATGTATGTCTCATTGATGCCTCTCCAGTTATCTTGAAAAGTTTGAAAGTAACTTGGAAGCTCTGACCTCCTTTGCTTTGGGCTATCCATCCTTGTATTGCCCTGTTTGCCTTAGACTCAGCTACTCAGTAGTTTCTCATTGCAAAGAGCATGATCCTGGGTATGTAATTCCTCAGATGAATGCTAGGATACTCAAGCTCCACAGAAGTCTGTCTCTAACAAACTCATACTTATCCCCAGATAGGAGCTGGAAAAAGCCACTTTCGGTTTAGATGCCTACCTCAAATTGACTTATTCTACTGTCCATTGAGAACATTTTCTAAGTGTGGGATTTGGGGAATAGGCTTCAATTAATGTTTTAAGTAATTGCTGATGCTCTAGGATCTTCTTGTGAATATAGTTTACGAGTTTACTCATACTATGATTTGTATGAAAACCTCGTCCTCTCCTTTAGTTGCAGATGCTACCTATGTGCTTGGGTTTTATTATTCTAGAATCCAGTTGTCTTTTCTGTGTGCACATGTGTGTACATGTGTGTGCATGCATGTGTTCATGAGTGTATGAGGGAGAGTTCCCAGGAGCTCCTCTTAGAGTTGTGGTTGTTCTCTATACAGGTTAACTCCTTTGAAACTGACATTAAATCAATTTCCTTTGTCCATCTCATCACTACAGAATCCTTAATCAGCCTGTATATACAATCTACCTAGCCTCTTACTAAATGCCACACTATCTCTGTGATACACTCTCTTTGTGTCTCCAATTTCAATCATCTTGAAAGCCTGTGATATGTCGGCCAGAAAGCCTCACCACTGGATTTCCTTCCCTTTCAAGACTGAGCACTAACGCCTTCTTAAAAGTGAGACTTTTCCTATTGAAATTTACTTCCTTTACCCCTAAAACATATTTGATCATTTATCTGTCTTTCCTATGCTCTCCAAAAAGAACCTTTTGAGCTTTACTTGTCTTGCATCTTTTGCCTTTCTACTGTATCTGACACTCTGGCTCATAGTGAGGGTTAGTCATTTTTGTGAGATGCAACTGGATGATATTTTTAATAAAGGAGAATCAGTCCTGAATCTTGAGAAGATCTCCAGATTAGAATGAAAATGAACTATGTAAATATATTATTGTTACATGTTTACATCAAATGCTAAAATCCAGGTTCTCTAAGCACCATGATAGAAATCATGTAATTCCATCACAGCTTTTTAGGGACAGTCTTGACTGTACTACTTTATATCTTTTATTCAGAGAATAATTTCTCTTTTGCTGTATATGCAGTGTTTTATGGCTTTGCTTGTTTGCTAGCACTTTGTCTATTACCTACTATTACCAACACTAAATAATTCTAATCTTTAAGAAATGCATGTATATTGATGGTATGGGGTAAGCATAGCTGCCTTCCAAGCCCAGGCTGAATTCCCAGACAACACATTGGTTGTTCTTTAGCAAGGCATGGTGGCATATGCCTTTAATCCAAGCAGAGGCAGAGGGATCATTTTGAGTTAAAAGCCAGCCTGGTCTATGTAGAGACAAGGCCAGCCTGGTTTACATAGAGAGTTCCAGGCTATCCAGAGTTATATAGTAAGAACCTGTAATCAATGAAATGTCTTTATACAGCATACATAAACCTTTACAGAGACCAAAAACTGGTCAAAATGCAAATGCTGTGCCCAGCCCTTGATGAAACATGCACAAACAACCTCTGACACCGAAGGTTCAGGATACATTGCTGAAGAAATCGACAGAAAGTTCCTAAGAGCCAAAGGACCAGCTAGCAATGGCTGGTAAGCTTCACTTATGGATATCTCAACAACTTGGCTACCTACACAAGACATATTCAATGACACTGGTAGACATGCTAAAGAAAGGGACAAATCTCTGGGTCCCCATCTCTAGACTAAGAACTACAAGTAACTCAGATAAAAGGAGGAGAATTAGTCTTCCTTAGGAATGAGACCTAATGGTCAATCTTAAAATCAGATAGATAAGACAGCACTAAAAGAAAAAAAAACCAACAAATTGTATTTGTGTGTTGTGTGTGTGTGTGTGTGTGTGTGTGTGTGTGCATGCCTAACAATAACAACTAAAGAAAAAGAGGTAAAAAGATGTATAAAAGGGGATGGAGAGATGATGTGAGTTGGAAGGGGAGCTATCTGAATCTCTTTTCTCTTTTGTTATATTTATTTATTTTATGTATAGGAGTGCTCTATCTGCATGTACACTTGCATGCCAGAAGAGGACATAGAATCACATTATAGAAGGTTGTGAGCCACCATGTGGTTGCTGGGAATTGAATTCAGAACCTCTGGAAGAGCAGCCAGTGCTCTTAACCGCTGAGCCACCTCTCTAGTCCTCTTGAATCTCTTAATCCTAATGTTTTAAATTCATTTTTGTTTTATTTCCCAGCTGGAATAAACACTTACTGCTTGGAATCAGGTAACAACTTTCTGAAATTTTAGTGTTGCAATCATAGTTTTTGCATGAATATATTTATTCATTTATAAATGTTGCTGAACCCAAGTCTATCTTTCCTCTACAAAGAGAACATATGGCCCCACTAGATCACTAGTAATGGCTTGTGGAAATTTCCTCAAGGCATTTGAAAACCATCCTCTCCTTAAATACCCAGGTAGCACACATGCTCACCCACTTTGTCCCCTTTGAATCTTTGTATATTTATTTCTTTACAAGTTGAGTCTATTCTGTATTCTGACCTTTATGTGGTTTCCTAATCTCATTTCTCAACAAGTGTCTGTCAAAGAAAAAATCAACCACTTTATAAATATTTATAAGCAAAAGGAAAAATAAGGAAAAGTGAACAAGGAGAAAGAGAGATGATATAAAATGTTATAAGAAACTTCCTAAAACCAATGTCAAAGTATTGAGAATCTTCTCATTTTTATTTTAATCTTTCGGTCTACAAATGAGAATGTAAAATGGGGATGTGAAAAAGATGGCTCCTCTTTGAAATATCCTGCCATCCAGGGATACATTTATCCCCATTACTGATGTGAATATATAATTCTTTAACTGTTTTATAGACTAGAGTACAGTAGGAAAATGAACCTCCTCCTTTTTTCTGAGATGAGCAGAGGCAAGCCTTATTTGATAACCAAATGTATTAAATATACAATTATAATTTGAATATAGAATGCCCCTCCAGGCTAATTTGTGGATGGAAGGCTAAGGAGCTGATGGAAATGTCAGAAGCTTAGACAGGTTAGATGAAGTGACTCAGCAGGCTATAGAATGTGTCTTTGAAGAGGACATGTTCATGGCCCCCCTCTCCTCTCCTATCCCTGCCTCTTCTTTTTCTCCTACTCTCTCTTTTTTCTTGCTATCCCTTTCTTTGCCTTTGCCTCTGGACACATTCCTCATTTCATCGCTCTTTGTCCCTCACTCTCTCAGTCCTGCCATGAGCAGCTTTGCTCCACCACACTCTCCCTTCCTTGATGTTCTGCCTCACCATGGGCCCAGATGCAACGGAGTCACATGACCATTGACAAAATCTATGAAATCTTCGAGACAAAGTAAACTTTTCTTCCTCTAAGTTGGTTTTTATAGATATTTTGTTGGCAAGGATGAAACAACCACTTATACACACACACACACACACACACACACAACACACACACACATATATGTATGTATGTTTGGATGGATGATGTATATACACATACATATACATGCATGAATGTATGTATATACACACATAATATACACACATATGTCAATTACCCAGATGAAATAAAAAATGAACAGAGATGGAAAAACATATTCAAGGGGAAACAACTCCCCCATTATCAATAGCCGTGTAATCAGCAACTACATTTGGTTTTAGTTTGTAACTCGTGAGACTGAAGTCACTCATGAAAACCTGAGACTTAGTTTAGTCTCTCATCCAGGCCATTCCTGCAGACTGGAAACTCAGAGTTCAGTGGACACCAGGGCTCAATAGTAACAGTATGCACACATATACTGTGGCAATTCTGCAGTCAATGTACTGGAAGGTAGAATATTTTCAGTTGTTTGTGAAGTAATCACACAAGAAGAGAAAGCTTCTAAAAATCAGAGTCTTTGTGGATGTCCACTGTCTTCTAACCCTTTTACTCCTCACTTGAGGCCACCAGGTGAACATGACGTGCCTCCGGCCTTTCCAATATTTGCTTTTATTCAGAGCCTGAAACGTATTCTTCACTTGAAATATGGCCAAATATAATATCGAAAAGTCCTCCAGAGCCTAGTATCATCCTTAATTTATGTTTTTAACATTGCTTTATTGCTTTTCTAAAGAGATATACACATTAAAAATAGAAAAGAATACACCACACACACTGCAAGTATGGGTAATATGAAGGGTTGGAGTCTCATTGATCACTGAAGTTTCATTATGGAGCACATGCAACTAAAACTTCTTGTGAAAATTAAAGCCCTCTAAGTCTTTACTCAGGCAGAACAATAAGTAAATGTCATTGTCATTCAAAAGTGCACACCTTGCTCCTTTATTGGGACTACAGGTTGGAACACAGAACTTAGTGGATTGAGGCCACAGCATTTCTTATTGGGCAGATATAATAACCTTTATTTATTCTTTGTAGCAACATTATTGAAAGAGAAAATTATGCTACTTAGAAGGACCTGCATGTAATCAATGTGTGAAATAGAACCATCTAGCAAAGTGGTACAGACATGTGTGTGCTCACGTCATCATCTGTAGACATTTACTTTGTTCCACTATGAACAGGGCACAGCTTTATATAAAACAAGGAGTTTTCTAAACAAGGTGAAAGAAACCAGGACAGCTTAGGATGGGATTCTAGAACTGAAAAGGCTCTTAAGCATGTGCTTCACAGCCTGGTCTGTCATTTGCTTGTTCTGGAAACTGGAGCAAGGTATCTAGCCTCTGTAAACTCCAGAATTGTCATCATTATAAAGATGAAAATAGTACCACAGAAGTTTAGGAGATTAACTGAAATTATGGTGTGTGTGTGTGTGTGTAACATTTGGAAAGAATGTTATCCCAACCAATTTTTTAACAGAGTTGTTTTTTTGTTGTTGTTTTTCTTTTTTCTTTTCTTTTTTTTTTTTTTTTGGTGGTGGTGCTGGTTTTTTGTTTTTGTTTTGTTTTTGTGTGTTTTGTTATGTTTTGTTTTTTAATCCTGACTGTCCTGGAACCAGCTCAGTAGACCAGGCTGGTAACTCAGAGATCCACCTGTCTCAGCCTCCCAAGTGCTAGGATTAAAAGCATGTGCCACCACTGCCTGGTCTCAAGTAACAAAGGGCAAGATTTTACTGTACTACTAACCTAAAAATCGAAGTACTATGACTATCACCTGACACCTTTATCATCAATGTTAAAACATTCTTGGTAAGGAGCATAGTGTGAGTTTCATTTTGAATCAAAAATGTATCACATAATGAAATCTGGGAAATCTTCATAAAACTCTAGGCAGACTGTGTGGATGTGTTGTAAATTGTCGAAGCCTGGTCTTCACCCTCCTGTTTCACCACTGTCTGTCTTCCAAATTGTTGCTTAATCTTGATCTATGATTTCCTTACTTCTTTAAACCCATTTATATTTGTTTTAAGATAAGCTCTGCATATTCAGAGCTTTATTGCTTTATTTAAATGGTTATACATTAAATTTTTAAATGTTATTTGTTTTGTATATATCCTAGCATATTTAACTATTCCCTCCTTTATAAGCATTTGGAACATTTGAATATTTAAGAATTAACAAAAATGCTGTAGTATAAATCCCTGTACAATTTTTTTCTGAAGACCAGGCATATGCTGTGTAATAAAAAAATAAGACTTTGAAAAATACTTGGAAATGTTACATTTGAGATAAAGACAGAAATTTCAAAACATGTGATTCTATCTATGATCAAGAGTAGGTGACCCTTGTTTCAGTAAGTTTAGCATCTCTGTACCCCCTCTGCATCATCCGCCTACACCCATGCATTCTAAAAGTCACTACGTTCTTTCTGGTAAGTTTTCTAGAATTTGTAGTTAAATAAAAATAGTACCATAAAGGTGAAAACCTTTCACCTACAGACTGAATTGTCATCCACTCATGTGGCTTAAATCTAGGCTTCATTTTACTTTGCTGTTAGTTTTGTGTCTGATTAGGAATGACATCTTCTGTTGTTCTCCATCTGAAGCCAACATGTGGCCTCCTATTTTCAAAGGACATTGTATTCAGTACTTTTAAAGTTTTGTACTATGTCATCTGACCTCAGAATGCTAATTGTTTTTTTTGTGAGTTTATTGTATTTAACCAGTCACCAAGCATTGATATGGTCTTTGCAGGAGGCATTTAGAAACGGACTTAGCTTTTATGTAGAATAAGATACGTATTTTCATCTTTACACTTTCCATGTGTTTGTGGTCAGAGATGAGAGTTTGTTTAATTCACACTATGCTGTAAGAGTGGACATGGCCATCTCACCTGGATGTAGATTCTTGCACTTGCTTGACATCAACCCACTTGCCTTTCCCTAAGGAAGCTTGTTCTTTCTGGAACTAATGCACCTATTTATTTGGACAAATCTAACATCCATCTGTTTATGAAATTCTTTATCTGACTATGTGGAAAGGTTGGAAAATTTAGCCCCAGGAAACAGATTAAATCATTTTTATATTCCCAGATTCCTTGGAAATAAACAATACAAACTTTCTCCAAATGCTCTTGACTCACACCTACTTCTTATGAGCCAGATAATTAAAGTCTGGGCTCACAGATAAAAGCATGTCATTCTATACAGGTTAAAGATTAGCTTTAGTTACTTTTGAATTATACAAAAGAGAAGTTGATTTCAAGATTTGATAGTCCACAAACATGCATATAAGATAAAAGTCTTGGCTTTTCTGAGAACCAATGTGGCTACCTGTTAAAGATTTTACTGATGCAAGCTTCTGTTTGAATCTGTATTTATTTTTGCTCTGCATTCTATTTTCCATGTCCCATGGAGTAAGCAAAATGGTCTTCTATCCTCCTCTGAAAGGATTTTCTCCATTTGTCTTAAAAACACAGGGGCATTAATTGAAGGTAAATAAAAGCATGTAAGAGTGAGGATAGTGGAGAAACCTAAGGACAAACTGAACAATGTGTAAACGTTGACCATCACTGAAGGAAACTTGGCTGTAAGCATATCAGGGCTTGTGACTGAGGGACTCCATCATTGCATTAGCAGAGAATGATGATTGGTGATCGAAGCAAGTCTAGCTCGTACTTGTGGAGGTCGTGTGTATGCTACCACTGTTTCTATGAGTTCATATGAGCAACAGTCCTGTTGTACCTGAAAGATAATGGATACTCATCCATCACCTCTGGCTCATCAGGCTTTCTTCCTCTTCCTTTTCCTCTTCCTTTTCCTCTTCCTCCTCCTCCTCCTCCTCCTCCTGCTCTTCCTCCTCCTCCTCTTCTTCTTCTTCCTAGCTCCCTGAGCCTTGAGGTAAGGGCTTTGATTAAGGCATCCCATTTAGGATTGATTGTTCCGAAGTCTCTCACTGTCTGCACACTACCCAGCTGTATATCTTCATGATAGTTCTCACCTATTGTAATAAAATCCTTCACTGATGTGGCAAGGATTGAGCAAAGCATTGATACATGTGTATAGTGGGATCCCATTTGGAGTCATTTTATTGCTATTTCTTGGAGCAAAGTACTAATAGTAAGTTTTCCCTAGGCCCATGGCCATTTTACCAGTGTCAGGTATGGCTTTTACCTCATGGAGTGGGCCTTAAGTCCAACTAAGAAGTGACTGGTTACTCCTATACATAGCATGTGTGCCACTATTACAGCAAGATACCTTGCAGGTAAGTCACCATTGCAGGTGAGTAGGGCTGGTAGCTGGAAACTATTGATGACTACTTTTCTCCTCTGGTAGCATGTAGAAGACATTCCAACACAATGAATGCTAGTTAGTTGGAGTGAAGTTCTCCTCTGGTAGCTTGCAAAAGCATTCCAATGTAATGAATGCTAGTTAGTAGTAGTGAAGCATCTAGTTAGCATCCAGTTCTGCTTGTCTATGTTCATGACATATGGAAGTATTGTCTTCAGCAAGAGGATCTTACCGTTGGGTTGTGGAGACTAATTGATAGCCTTGCCGATAGCTTGTGAACTTTGGGGCTTTCCATGAGGCCAAAGACTCAACAAGATGTAAATCAGTTCTACCACTGGAGATTTATTAAACTTGATAATATAAGATGTCTAGTTGCAGAAATATCTCCCCTATTATTTGGTGACTACATTTATATTTCTTTCATATATATCTATATTTCAGGATGTTTATATACTAGTGGGTTTCTGTATGTTTTTAAATGCCCTATAGTGTTAGTTGTGCCTCCACATGTTCCTTTCCAGCTCTCTTCCATCCATCTCCCTATTTAATCCTCTCATTCTAGTTTCTCCTTTGTCTCTCTATAACAATATATCCCACGTTTCCTTCCTTGAGAGAATCTCTGCTCCTCACTAGTTCTTTACTTACTACCTAACCTCTATGTTTTTTTGTTTTTTGTTTTTTTCAGAGAGAAGACACATATTAGCAGCTTAAAAGTTAACATCTACATATACCAGAAAACATAGACTCTTTGTCTCCCTTGGAATGAACTGTGTGTTTCATCATTTGCTCTGTCATTATTCCTTGCAGGTTTACAAGTATTTATATTTATAAGTGAGAGTGACCAGAGTGTACTGGCCTCTAACTTTACAGTATAATGTGTCTGATACAGCCAAAGTGACCATGTCTTCAACAATTTAAGAATGTTTAATTCAAAAGCCCACATTAGTTTGTCTCCTAGTAATCATTTATTTTTAATTCTTTATGTACATCCTTAACAATCATCAATTTTATATTAAATATTATACTAAGTTCAAAAGTGCTATTGTGTTCTATATATTTTTTTAAACTGATGAGAAACCATCTTGTTTACTTTCTGTACTGTACATGGTACCAGGTCATGCCTTGGGCACTTTCTTTTCAATTTACGAAAAGAGAATCATAGTTGGGATGCCTGGCACATAACAATGATCTTAGTGATCAATTCAGCCTGGAGTAAATAACAATATACTGCTTTATAAAAAGTAAATAAAGCAAAAATTAAATCTGCTCAGAAAGAAAAAAAAAACACAGAGCAATCCAATATAAAAAAAACAACCTTTAATTTTAAGAAATCTCTGGATCACAGAAAAGTTCAGTTGGGATGTTTTCTTTAAAACATTTAAAGTAATTTTAGTAATGTCAATAAATATCAAGTAATGCCTGATCTTATGTGCCTGTATTTGTGGCCATAGGTTATAGAATATGGTTATTTATTTATTTATATTTTTAGTGGATTGTCCTAAGCTAGCATTTCCATACTAAATTTTTTTTTATTCTATTCTATTATGGTTTGCCCAATGTATTCAATTAGCTAATCAACATATATTTGTTCACAGAGGGAAATTTGTCCCACAAATCAATGTGCTTAACTCAATTCTTCTTTTAAGACACATTGTTATGGTTGTTCTTCTGAAAATTCTTACTGTGACTATGACTTCAGTAAATTGCTACATTAATTTTCCAGAAAGTGTAGATCAAGCACAGAGAACTGTGGTGCCCTTGGTTGGGTATCAAACTGTTTCTCTAAATCTCTCTAGTCAATTTCCCCCTGCTTTTATTAAAGAAATTAAAGGAAAAGATTATCAAAGACAGCATATTTTAATCAAGCTTCCTAGGGGCTTTGCAACATCTGAAATGTGTTAAATTTATTCAGCTGGAGGTAACAAATCACTACTACTCATTTTTAAAAGGCCTTTAGAAAATAATTTATTTCTTTAGTTTTAGTGTGTGTGTTTGTATGGTGGGGATTATGTGTCTATGAGTTTGTGCGTGCAGGCATGCACCTGTGTGTTGTCTGTGTGTGTGTGTGTGTGTGGTGTGTGGTGGTGTGTGTGTGTGGTGTGTGTGGTGTGTGTGGTGTGTGGTGTGTTGTGTGTTTGTGTGTGTGTGTGTGTCTGTCTCTGTCTGTGGTCTGTCCAAGGTTGAGGGCAGTTTCCCTAGAAATTCAGAAGAGGGCAGAAGATTCCTTGCCACTGAGCCACCTGACGTGGGTACTGAGTATTAACCCTAGGTTCTACGCAAAAGCAGCTCAGTTATCAACTACAGCCCAACCCCTCTCAGTGAGGTGAATTGTTGGTATCGACAACTAATGTGCTTCTTCTATCACAGCACTCTATCTTTTAGGTGTGTGAGGAACGGGTACGGTGCCTGGGGCGGTTGCCAAGTCTTATGACTAGCGCCTGACTTCCTCATACACCCTGGGGAGCCGTCCGCAGTATACACTGCGCAGACTCGCTGCTATGTAGGATCAGGCCATCTGACCAGCTATGCACTGGACCTATTGAGAACGCCTACGTGGCAGACTCTAAGTGGTGCAGGCACAGGGATTTAAGGGTGGACTGGGAGAGGCTAGGGGGCTTTTTGTTGGACAAGAGGAGGTTCTTGAATAAACTGCTTTGAGAAACTCCGCGTGGTGTCGCTCCTTTCTGCAGGTCGGATCGGGAAGCGACATAGGTGAAATTCACCCTGGCAAGATGCCCTGGGGTTACATCTCAGGTCTGAAGTATGTTCTTCCTTCACTAATTTCAGTGGCTGTGACTACACCATCCATACAACATAAATATTCTTCTTGCTTGACCCTGAATTGTGGCATATGTGACCTACTACAGCTCAGGATATGGTATAGTGCTTTCTCAGAAAAAAAAAAAAATCAATGTAGAAAAGACAGTTTTTATGACACAAACAGAAAGAACCCCCCAAATTCTTTGTCTTCAGTTTCCTATCAAAAAAGGGCACACATAAAAGAAACATATCGTACAAGTTATGTTATGAACATAGCAGAACAAGTGCTGTCTGTTCATGTACTCAGCTAGTTCTCTACATGTGTGTTAGAAGCTTTAAATTGCCCTACTTACTCTGCCTTTCTGCCTACTGATACACTCTTTTCTTGACCACTTTTGCCTACAGCTATCATGATTCTTACCATGATAATAATGGACTCAACCTCTGAACTGTAAGCCAGCCCCAATTAAATGTTTTCCTTTATAAGAGCTGCCGTGGTTATGTCCTCTATCTCAGCAATAAAGCCGTAACTAACATACTATTCCTTGGCTATGAACTTTCTTTCTTCTGTTGCTGTAATTGGGCAGAGCCTATTCCTTCTCCCAGCTTCAGAACTTATGTCATCACCATCAACCTCCTTACTCCAGTTTCTCTGAGCATAAAGTCTGCCTCACTCTTAACAAGTGGCATTAAATTTGTGCCCTTTATTATTACCAGTTCAAATTGTAAACTGAGAGAATGAAAATTTAAAATAGACAGAGTATTAACTTACTGATACTTAGTTAAAAGGCTTATGACGGGCAATATATAGCTTCAAAAGTTTCAAAATACTTGATGAAGTGAGAGGAAGTAGAATTCTATAGTCTGAAAGAGAGACACAGGTATACCCAGTTTTTTTTTTTTAAAGTAGTAGACACAAAGTTACAGATGAACCCCAACACAGTAACAGTCACTTCAGTCCCCAATTCTCACCTGAGGGTAGGTCATTCAAACAAGAAGTAAACAGAGAAACAATTAACAAAGTTAATTGGCACTGTAGAGTAAATGAACTTGAACACTTGACAGAACATTCCACCAAAACAATATAAAATACACATTCTTCATGAGGCTTGTTCTAAAATTGATCTCATAAGCCAGACATAGTGGCTCAGGCATTTAATCCTAGCACTTGGGAGGTGAGACAGGCAAATTTCTGTGATGTTAAGGCCAGCTTGGCCTTCTGCTCTACATACAGAATTCCAGTCACAGCAGGGCTGAATAGAGAGACCCCCTCTCAAAAAAAAAAAAAAAAAAAAAGATTGCATAAGAAACACAGTGACAACTGAAATAGCAGATTAAAGTAGCATACTGTATTCTATCTGGTCAAAATTAAACAACTCTAGAAAACTACAGCAAGAGAAAGTATAGAAAATTCACAAAGAATCAATAAAATAGTTTATTCTCTAAAAATATTAACAAGGTTCACAAAGCTGAAGCTGTCTTAACTAAAAGAAAGAGTGAGAAAACCTAAACTAATAAAAATAAAGATGAAAATAGAGGGGCTGGCGAAATGACTTAAGAGCACTGGTTATTCTTCCAGAAGACAACAAGAAAGCTGTGTGTGTGTGCGCTGCTCGTGTGTATTCATGTGCACGTGTGCATGCAAACTCGTTTGTGTGTGTTAGCCAAGCCAAAACAACCTTCAGCAAAAGGAGTATTGCTGGAATAATTCCGTATCTAATTTCAAGCTTTACTTGGAGCCATAATTTATAAAAAACAGCATGTACTTATAAAAAAAAAAACCCAAAATATTATAGCCAGTAGAATAAATAGAAGGCACAGATATGAGTCCACGCATTTTAGCCACTTGACAAAGCCGTTCTGACAAAGATGCCAAAAAAACACAATGGAGGAGACACAACATATGTTATGGGCAAAGCTAAATGTCTATACATAAAGGAATGAAAGTGTACTTCTACTTCTCCTCCTGAACAAAATTCAATTCTAAATGCAACAAACACCTAAAAGTAAAACCTGGAACATCTAGAAGAAAATGGGGAGAGCATGCCCCAAGGTGCAGCAATATAAGGACTTTCTAGATGGACATTGGCCTCTCAGAAAAGCAAAGTCAACAATGACCAGTGGGATTGCACAAAATTATAAGTCTTTCCTGCAACAAGGGAAACAGTTAATTGAGTGAAGAAACAGCTTACAAAGTTAAGAAAACTCAAGATCAAGGAAACAAAAAAGCAAGCCCCAAAGTGGGTTATAAATCTGAAGATAGTTCTTAAAAAGAGGAAATGTAAGTGGCTAGTAAATATTTTCTTTTCAATGTCCCAAATCATTAGCCTTCAGCTACATGACAACTAAAACTACTTTGAGATTTCATATCACCCTAGTCAGAAGGACATCATCAGGCATTCAAACAACAACAAATGTTGTCTAGAAGTGGGAGAAGAGTCCTTATTCACTGTTGTTGGGCGTCTAATCTGTTGTGGCAACTATGAAAATCAGTGAGGAGTCTCACTGCCATATGATGGATCGAGCTATAAGCACTCTTGGCAGCTACCCAAAGCTGCTACATAGACACTTGGCTAACTGTGTTAATTGCTGCTTATTTCACAATAAGTATGAAATGGAACCAGTCTAGAGGTCTTCGTCTCCGTTCATGTTGCTATGACAAAATATCCTTATAAAAACAATCCAGCAGAGAGAGGTGTTTGTCTTAGCTCAAAATTCTTGGCAGTGGAACACCACAGTAGGAAGTCAAGGCAGCAGGAACCTGAAGTAGCATGTCACGCTGCATCCACTGGAGCAGAAAGCAATTAATTAATACAAGTACACATAGATTCACCTTGCTTTCTCTACTCTTCTTAGACAATTCAGAATTTCCTGCCTAGGTAAGGGTGCCACCCAAAATGGGTGGTTTTTCTGACCTGAGTGAATGTAATCAAGATAATCTCCTAAAATTCCGTTCACAGGCCAATCTGATCTAGGCAAATCTTCTTAAAACTCATTTCCTGATGATCCTGGAGTGTGTTAAGCTGACCATTAAAACTAGCCATTGTACTAGATGTCTATACCTGATGAATGTACCCATTTATCAGGTATATCACATAATGAGCTCATACTCAATTGTAAAGAAAAACTAAATCATGCAATTTGCAAGGGAATGAGGAAGCTGGAAACTATTATACTAAGTGAAGTAATATAGGCCCAGAAAGGCAAACATTGCATGTTCTTGTGATCTTTAGCTTTGAACTTAATGGTTACATCTTTAATTTGGTGTACCTGTAGCTTCCAGAAAGCTAGAAAGGAACCATTGACAGGGTGACTTAATGGAAGGACTTTAGTAGAATATAGATAATATTGCTGGGGTCTGACCACCCCATCCCCAGAATAGCTGTGGCCATTTTGTTTCATGCCTTCCAGCTATTTCATATTGTTGCTGTAAGATGCCTGCCAGTCACTGACATAGAAAAATAACTTGACTCAGAACAAGGTCATGCTGATTTGCATATCCTGTTCTGTTCTGTATGTCCTGAGGTTTGTTAATCTTAAGGAATCCCACAAAGCTTTACATAGGACCCATCAAATTAAAGGTCAACATGAACTGTTATATCAGAGCTGACCACCAGGCAGAACATCCTGCACCTTTGTATAAGCTTATTGTGGTTTTTGTGGCTGACACGGAAGAATGCTACTAATAAGCCAAAAGTTATGAATATAATACTCGTGTTTTGTTATTCTAATGTTCTGAAATCCCCTGTTCACCTCTATTCACTTCCCCTCTTACATCACTTAGGACCAAACCAGCTTAAAGGTTAGCTGATAATATTTTTTCTAGTGAGTCAAAATGTAGTACTGTTCCCCTCCTTGCCTTTTAAATTTTTTAATCCATTTTTTTCCTATAAAAAGCTGCCCTGAAAATAGATTGGTTTCACAATTGGGCACCTGATTACTTTTTGTGGCCCTGATCTTATCAATATTAGGGTGTGCATTCAATAAACCATCCAAGTTTGACTGAGGTTGGCATTTGTGTGGTCTGTGGAGCAGCTCTCAGACCCCAACAGATATGAAGGTAAGAAGTGAGATACTAGAAGTGGAATAGTTTAAGTAAAGATGGGTGGAGGATGGAGGAAGGTAAAGAGTGGGAGAAGAGCTAACCAAAACAGAGGTGGGATGAGAAAAACCTAGGAAATTCTGCTATTTTATAAGTCAGTTTAAAAAGCTTTTTGAGGGAGATATTCTGCTGCTTCAATAGTGCTGCTCCTACAAGACTGAGGTTATTTACAGAATGTCCCAATGTCAGGTGTGAGATTCTTCCTCAAGAGCTGCTGCTCAGAGAGGGCCCCAGAACAATCCAGGCTCTTAAGACTTGTCTCAGTCATTTGCCAGCACTAGATGATAAGACTGCATTGCTGTAGATCACACAAGTTGATTGCAAGAAATAGAGCTATCAAGCAAGAATGGAGCTAGAAGTTCCTTCTTGATTTCTGGATTTCAGAATACTAGAAATCCATATGCAGGCTGTTAAAAGCTATCAGGGGTCCTTCTCAGCAGTGCTATAGCAGTACTATGTACTATGATAATAACCTTAAATGAAAGATGTACCTGCCAATGCAGTAACGGCATGGCTGTCAATCAAATCCTTTGGGGTTGGATTTAAAGCTCAACCCACAGAAGGAATTCATGTCTTGTTGAAGCCCAAGGCTGGGCATGTCACAGGCCACAGCAGAAATCTACTGCTGTTATTTTCTTACATAGACATGGTGTTAAACTATCTTCCAAATGTTTATGCTTATACACATAGATTACTGCTACTCTCAGCCTTGGTTAGAGATGCTTTTCCTTGTTGTGGACAAGAGTTAATTCAGAGACTCATAATTGGACAAAAACACTAGTGATAATGATAACTGGCAGTGAGCTGTAAACGATACTCCTTCTGGGGTTACATCATTTGAGAAGTAATAGAATTTAAGAGGATAGTTGGGGGGCAGAAAAAAATCTCTATTGCCAGCCCTCTGCTGTTATAAGTGTGTCAAAAAGAAATAGAGAAAGAAAAAGAAATCCTGAAACTAAATCAAAATGAAAGCACAACAAAGCCCCTGGAGCATATTGAAACCCATCCTACTAGGAAAATAAATTTACAGCAGTTCTGAACATTAAAAGATAAGAGCACAAAAATGGCTTAATGATGCCTCTCAAAAGTTGAAAATAAGAGCCAACCAAATCCAAACCCAGTTGATGATAAGAAATCATATAAATCAGAGCAGAAATCACTGAAATGGAAACAAAAAAATTAATAGAAGAATAAATGACTTTGAGAGTTGGTTCTTTGAGAAGATGAAAAGAGATTAACAGACCCTTAGACCAACTACCCAAGAAGAAATAGAGGATTCTCATAAACAGAAAATATCGGGAAAACATTATGGCAGACACCAAATAAAGTCAGAATATTTTTTTAAAGATTTATTCATTTTATTTAAACGGGTACACTGTAACTATCTTCAGACACACCAGAAAAGGGCATCAGATCCTATTACATATGGTTGTGAGTCACCATGTGGTTGCTGGGAATTGAGCACAGGACCTCTGGAAGAGTAGTCAGGGCTCTTAAACACTGAGCCACCTCTCCAGCCCTAAATTCAGAATATTTTAAATATTTCAGAAAGCTCCCTAACATTTACAGACAGCCCTACATCCAAGGTGTACACATCCTAAATTTTGGACAATCTACTCTAGATCTCATGAGTAGATGGACTATCTATTTCCACATATCAGATAGATTGCCCTTCTAAGGAAGGAAAGTTAAGCAAAAACATCTACAAGGATATCAATAACACCCTAGCTAAACTGTGATGAGTGAGTGAGTTTCAATAACTGTGAAGAAACTGCATAGTCAGGAAGGGAGAAAAGGGAAGCTACAGTGAGTGACTCTTTCAATTTCACAGCTGTCAAAGGTCAACAGGGTACTAGCCACTGAAGTGGCAAAGTGAATCCTACCTAGTGACTTACTGACCTACTGACCTTGGCTCTTGACGCCATTCTAGGAAATGGTGCTGTGTTCACCTCTCCTTTGCCTGCTGCTGACCTCACAGAATACTCGCTGGAGGAAGAGGAGGGTTTTCCTTGTAACCATGGAAACAAAAGTGCAGCATATGTGGCCTATCCTCCTGCTATTGGTTTTCTTACTAAGCACTAAGTTCTTTACCCTTGTCAATCTCTGGGGAATGAAATACTGTTACAAGAAATGGTGTAGTGGTTTGAATAAAAATAGCCCCCATATACACCTAGGGAGTGGCACTGTTAGGAGGTATGTTCTTGTTGGAAGGAAGTGTGTTACTGGGAGGTGGGCTTTGAAGTTTCAGAAGCTCAAGACAGGCCTGGTGGCTCACTGCCTCTTTCTGCTGCCTTGGATCTGGATATAGAACTCTCAGCTACCTCTCCAGCACCACGTTAGTTTTGCATGACACCATGTTTCTTGCCATGATGATAACAGACTGAACCTCTGAAACTGTAAACCAGCTTCAATCATGTTATCATGTTGTCCTGACATAAGCCCCAAATAAGAGTTGCCTTGGTCATGGTGTCTCTTCATTGCTATGACACATAAGACACAGGGGTTTTTTTGTTTGTTTGTTTGTTTGTTTTTGTTCCACTTTCTGACTTTGCTTCTCTTCTAGGAATAAAGCAGTGTCCCAGTCAATTCACGTTAGAATGGCATTCAGCACTCACTCTTCCCTTCCCTTCTTTCAAGAGGAACTTATTTATCACCGAGTCCATTTTCTCTGCCTGACCCATTCCAGACACACCAGACTAGGGAAGGAAGCCTGCTATTCTGTCCTCTAGAAACTTACAATGTGATGGAAGAAGCGTGAAGGAATTCTTTTAAAGGCCTTTTTGCTTATTCTTTTTTTATTACTCACTTCTGTGAACCAAATGCATCTCTTCCCTCCAAATAGCTGAGCTGGCAATGTCTTCAAAGAATCTGCAAAGCTTTTATATCCCTTTGTTCTCCCTGGGTGGCAATTTTCATTCCTTTCAGAATCTTAGCAACAGCTGGCTGCTGCCTGATGTCAACCTGGGAAAACTGACCCTTTATCCCTTCTCTCTGCACCTTCAATGGACTGACCTCATTAAAAAGTGACCAACACCACATTTCTGATTTTTGCAAATCTTTATTAATGAGTTTCAACACAAAGGGGGAAGAACACTTGGTTTTGTTCATTTGTTTTTGTTGCCTTTTCTCAAATCCTAGGTTTTCTGCTCATATTTGGCTGTAATGAGTTGAATGAGGGAGGCTTATAAATATTTATTATTTTTCTAAAATTAGCCAGGGTCTGAGAAAACTGCACCTTACTTTAAGACAAAATGGTTTTGCAATGGGTGGTTCCCTGGATGCCTCTCATTTTTCTTTTTGTTGTTCTTTCTCTAGTCTATCTCAAAACAAGACCTGATATTGAAAGGCTGAGATAAAGCACTTAGAGGCAGGTGGGAAGCATTTAAGGGTTCAGGATGAAAAACTAGCTTAAGGAACCTGGCTCTGGATTTATGTGTCACGTATTGGACCTGCGCTGCCTCAGACAGTGGCCATAACAGTCACATGAAATAGACACAGTTTATAGTTGAGGAGCCAAGGCTGGAGGAATGTCTAGAGCCTGTTATAGCTACATGATTTCTAGAAGCAGAACCCAGCTGAATCCATGTGAATCTGGGATGCTTGTTTGTGAGCCACGTTCCCTACAAGCCACTAAAAGCTGTTCTCAGCCCTTGCTTCGGTTGACTCTCATTGCCCTTTTACTTTTTCTTCTCACAGCTGACCTCCAGATGTCAAAAGAAAGTCACAGCTGCTGTCTTTTCTTTGAGCTAAGAACTAGCCCTCAACTCCTGCACATCATCAACTGTCCTAGGGCTATGGAGAGAGTGAGTGGACAAATTACTCCTTTGTATCTCTTCAGCTCAGTGTTTGAATCTGTTACCTTGAATCATATGAAGTGTGATGGTTTGAATGAGAATGTCTCCATAGGCTCATATATTTAAATATATGAGGTCATCAGGGAGGGGCACTATTTGAAGGTACTAGAAGAATTAGAAAGGGTGACCTCGTTTGAGAAGGTATATCATGGACGGTGGGCTTTAAGGTTTCAAAAGCCCATGCCAAGACCAAATTCTTTCTTTTTCTTTGTCTGTGAATCAGGCTATGGTCCTCAACAATTGCTCCAGAGTCTGTCTGCATGCTGCCATGATTCCTGTCATGATGTTAAGGGACTAAACCTCTGAACCTGTAAGCAAGCCACCATAAAATGTTTTCTCATTTGCCTTGGTAATGGTGTCTCTTTGCAGCAATACCCCAATGACTAAGACATGAAGGAAATATTTTTAATACTGAATTATCACAAAATTTAAAAGTTGATGTTGATATGTGCATCTAGTTTATTCTTATCACTAATTTGTAAATTTTAAAAGAAAAGGCTGAATTCTACTAATACATATACATGCAACGCCTCACATGCACACAAGAGGACTGAGACAGGCTGATTCCATGACAGGCTTCAGATTGGCAGTTCAGAAGACTAGGCCTAGATCTCTGTTTCCAAGAATTGGGCAAGTCCAGGTAAGTTAGTTACTGGGAAAAAAAAAAAAAAAAAAAAAAAAAAAAAAAAAAAAAAAACAGGACTCAGACAGCTAATCAGAAACTGCCCCACCATGAGAAGCTGCACCACCAACTGGTCTGAGGTAAGGGCAATGGATCAGCAACAGTTTCCAGGCTTCCCCAGCAACAGTTTCCAGTCCCCTCCCCATGGATATAGAGCCAACCAATTGAGATAAAGTCACCTACTCCTCCCTAATTCCTGTAATGTGCAGTAAATTGGGCCTTCATGCTCACTTGGGGGTCTTCATCTTGATAAACGAAAGACCGCAGCGTGCTAGACTTCAACAGAATAAAACATTCTTTTACATACTTTTGAGTCTGGTGTATCATTCTTTGGTGAATCATGAACCCATACACACATACATACAAATTCAAATGCATGCACCCTTCACGTGCGCACACACACACACATACATGTGCACACACATACATGCGCGCGCGCACACACACACATATGAGGACTGAGACAGGCTGACTCCATAACAGGCTTTAAATCGGCAGTTCAGAAGACGAGGCCTAGATCTCTGTTTCCGAGAACTGGGCAAGTAGGAATGTGAATGATTGCCCATATCTGGTTGTGCCGAGTGCCTTCCCTTGATGGCAAATATATTTAGTGCAAACGAAATGATCTAGAAAAGACAGGGAAACAGTTTCCTTAGAATACATTTTTTTTTTTTTTTGGAAGATTTTGCCCAAAGTAATCAGTTCTAATCAGCACTTAGCTCTGAAGCAGTAAGCAGGGTTAGCAGGCTCTACCTTTCCCTGTAGGAAGTCCTGCTGGCTTCCCATCTCTTTTTCAACAGCTTGAGGGACTTTCTCTACTTCAATCCAGGTATGGGTTCTGCTTTCAGTTTCTCTTTCACTTGGCATACTTACAAAGAGGATGCCTGACTGGGGAGCTGAGGAAAGGGTTGTGGGATAGCTGGCTTCTTGGGCTTCCATGGGCTTCCCAGAACTGAAGATAAAACCTTAATATTACTGTGAATGAAAGCACTTTATTTATTGGTGACTCTGCAACTTGATCTGCCACTTGTGACTTTGTAGCTAAGTACACAAGTAACCCAAGTCCCTTTCTAGATACAAAAGAGCTATCCTACTGAAAGTAGTATATTTATGGGTCTGTGAAAGGGAAATATACACCCAAATGCTCTAATTTTCCCTTACAATTCAGAAAACTTGTCTACTTGTCTTACATAAGAATTGCCCGTATGGTTATTATTAAAACCCTTTAACATAAACACATACAAATAGATTCACATAGTGTGCATGTGGGAAGTGTGGGCAAGGGTTTGACTAACCATTTGGCTATATCTAACATGCACAAATACATATGCCTTCATGTAAAAGAGAAAAACATTAACACGTCCTGCAAATGGGTGTGTGGTATGATTTGATATAGTTTAATTCTGGTTTGTTCTTCAGTCATCTACCCAGCCAGGATAGGGTGTGTTTTAATTAGTAAGCTAATTAAAGTGAATAGGATTCTTCCCTTTCAGTATTGACTGTGGAAACATTCTCACTGATGCTCAGACCACTTGGGGTGGCTGCTGGTATTCACATTACCAGAGCTGGGGATTAAATACATACGGTTTTGCCATTTTGTTCATGAGTGCCTTACCATTGTTTTTTTTGTCTTTTAAAGGGAAACAGAGTAGCACGGTGTGTAGACAGTCAATTTAAATAAAAAGAAACAACCTGATGTTAGTCTTAATATTCTCCCTGACAGCAAGAACAAGCTAGAGAAAGCCATTTGAAGTTTAGGATGACCACCTCTTTGGTAGAGTAGAATGCCTACTGCAGCTTTGAGCTAGAAGGAGAAGACCTGTGTGATAGTTAATATTGTTGATTTGATAGGATCTGGGATGGTCTAGGATACAAGCCTCTAGTCATGCCTGTAAGGGAATATATAGCTTAAATGAACTGAGAGGGCATGACTCAGTTTACCTGTGTGCATAACCATTCTATGGACTTAGGTTCTAAACTAAAAAAAAAAAGAGTTAAAAGCAAGAGCACCCTCGGTTGGTGCTTCCTGACTGGCTGCTTTAGACTACTGTTTTCTTGATGTTCCTGCCATGAAGCCACACACCTCAAACTCTGAGTCAAAACAAGGTCTCTCTTTATGAAATTGCTCTTGTTCAATTTTATGAAGCAACAATGAGATTAGCAAAGGATAGATCCACTTTAAAAGGTAACTTATTAACAAAAACAACTTAAAATTTCCCAAACTGCAAACTCTGCAGCACTCTGTTCCATTTATATCCACGAACCATTATCACTGTTATTCCAAACAAAGAGCTTCTTAATATTTATGAAAATTCTATTGGATATCCGCAGCACCTCGGTGTTATCTGATGCAACAGTGTTACTCACATGCCTGTGGATATTTTCTCTTCCCACTGATACCAGATGCTCCAAGAGAGAAATATTTTCCATTCTTTACTTTTCAACCTGCCTTTCCCAAGTCCATTTTGTAAACGGTGAAAAACTCAAGTTTAAAGACTAGAGAGCTTGCAGAGTGGTACTTCTGCTCTTGCAGGGGACCTGGGATCAGTTTCTAGCGCCCACATCAGGTGGTTTATAAATGCCTGTAACTTCAATTCCAGAAACTGAGCAGCATGAAGCCATGTGATGTGCATACAGACACACAGATACACAAACACACACACACCACACACACACAAATAAATAAATAAATAAACGAAAATACATATATGCATATATAACTAGTGCCTGTGGTCATGGGAAGGTTAGTATGGTTTGTTTATCTGTATAGTCTTGATGTCAGTATCTTTAAAGATTCTGCATTAAAAGAATCATATTACTCAAAAGAAAATCCTTCTTATGCTCTGTCTGACAAATGAAATCGTGCCTTCCATCATTGTGGTAGATGAGAAACCTGCAGTTTCCAGCATCTAGTCTCCCGGTTCTCTGAGCATAGAAACAAATAAGCCAAATGTGTCTGACGTGTCAATAAATCCAAACGTAAGCAACAAACAGCTAATCACTTTTGCCTAAGGAGGGTTTTCAGTGTGGGGATCTACTGAGTATGAGGGGCCAGGGAAAGAATTCCACCAAGCAATTATTACTTAAATCTTTTAACCAATACTTCATGTTTACTCTATCCCTTTATGTCTTCTTTCAGTAGAACACAGGGTAAGCATTATTTCTAATCTGTAGAGATTTCTTAAACCACAGTGAATACTGTCCTTTAAATAACTATAGGGCTATTGTCCTCAGATACACTATTATTATCTGTTTCCCAGTTTTTAAGATTTTTTTTTCTGGTGTTTCATCCATTTTTCTTTCTAGCTTTTTACAGAATTATTATCTTTAAGTATATTTTTTGTTTTTTTTAAAAATTTTGTAATTATATTTATGTACAGAAAACTTAGTGTAAAGAAAACTTAGACTCCAGTTGGGCTAGTCAAACAGCTAGGTAAGGGCCTGCCCTTGGAAGGAGAGATTACACCACACCTAGGAAGGCAGGCTTACCTTAAGCCAAACTAAAGAAAAGGAGGGATGATTACTCCTTTAAGGAGATACTATACTGTATCTCCCAGGACCTTTACACCTGACACAGTCCTTCCTAGCTGCCATGAGGCTACCGTGAGGATCATTGGGTCCACCCACTTTTGTGAGTTCTATGCAATATTTTTCTTTTGCTGTATTACTTTCTGCTGCTGGCATAGACATAACTATGCATTTACTGATATGGTGAGCTTCCTTACTCTTTCCCTAAAGCTCCATTCCCAGCCATGTGGCTGCTTGCTGCCATGTGATGCCTCTCTGTGCCAGTAGGCCATACAACGTGGCTTTTATACCACTGTGTTCTATCACTCCTGTCCTGAAAACCGACTCCTATGACTTCTTACCAGTGTTTAACTTCTCTGGGTATTCTAAAGGAAATGTGCTTATCCAAAGACACAAAGCTCCTATCTACAGATGAGAGAAAACATATGATCTTTGGGGTTTGGGGTCTTGATTTCTTTACTCAGAAAAATTGTTTCTAATTCTATACATTTACCTGTACATGTACATTTTATTTATTTTTAACAGTTGAATGTATCCACTCATAAAATGAAAAAAAGCACAGAATTTAGATTTACTTATTTTGGTTGTGGAGGAACCCTGATTCTTGAAAACAACAAAAAAATCATCAGAGAAAGCATAATCAAAAGCTCAAGTTGAAAATGGTTGAGCTGGCCATATAAACTACTGACGCTGCACAGAAGGGGAGATGGGTAGACTCCCTCTTTGTTGAGAATATTAGTTTTACAAACAGGAAATAAAGTAACAACACTGCAAGTCCTTGGGACAGAGGCTAGAAGGGAGCAGGGACTTAATAGCTGTGGTTAAGCAGAAACAGTATGGAATGTGTTAACAGGATTCTTGAGTTAAAAAAAAATAAAAAAGTGAGTGTTTATAATGAATTTGGGCTCTGATTTGGGTCTTTTGGCCCAAACAGAAGAAAACATAAGCAAGAAGTGAAGGTAACAGGCAATAATATGCAGGGACTATCAGATGAGAGACAGCGATGTTTCATACACCTCATGCAAGCCCCTAGAACAGCAGTTCTCAACCCTCCTCATGCTGTGGACCCTTTAATATAGTTCCTCATGGTGTGTGACCCCCAGCCATAAAAGTATTTTCATCTCTACTTTATGACTGTAATTTTGATATTTTTATGAATCATAATGTAAATATCTGTGTGTTCAACTCCCAAAGGGGTCACAACCCACAGGTTAAGAACTCCTGGCCTGAAAAAAAATGTCACCCACAAAAATTACATGACTCCATACCCTGCTGGCAGTTGCCTGACCTCTTTTCAGAGCCTCTCTTGTTAGTTTAGACAAGGTGTCCTTTGGAAGCACATGTTGTCTCAGTGGGCCATTCGGTCCTTCTCAGGAGGGGGGCAGGGGGAGGGGCAGGGGCAGGGCAGGGGCAGGGGCAGGGGCAGGGGCAGGGGCAGGGGCAGGGGCAGGGGCAGGGGCAGGGGCAGGTTCTGAAGTTTCTTTCGTTAGATCAGAAACTCCTTCCTCTTCCAATCTTTTCTCTCCATGTCGGTACAATTCCTTGTCTTTTTATACGGCCACAGTTTTTGACAGTATCCAAAGGATTATAATCGATATGGATTAAGGTGTAATGTAAGATTAACAGAAATAAAGTTAACAGCTTTGTTTGAGAGACTCGGATAATGCCTGAGGAAAGAAAAGAGATCTGTCTTTTCTAGGGTCATATATTTTCAGTCCTTAAGCCTGGGGCATTGTTATCTCCACATAAAATATACACAAAAGGAATATCAACTTTATGTTGACAGCCATTGGAGCACATATTGATTGTGCTGAAATTCTTGCCTTTTGGTTGTCAAGGGACTTCAATCAGGCTCTTGGCTGAGGGATGCCTTTCCTCTTCCAGGCCTCCATGATTTCAATCCTGTCTCATGATTACTTGACACATACATGAGCATATGTGTGTGGATGCACACACATACAAACACACACACACACACATACACACACACATCACATTACATCATATTAAAAACTGTCATAAGTCTCACATCAAAGAGTCTAAAACATTGTTATTTTGGATTCAAATATGAATGACTACTACCCAGGAATATAGATTTAGGTTGCTCCAAATTTTTATGTTCCAATTTGGGAACAGTTTTACAAAATTTGTATAGCAACAGTACAAGGGAAGTCACAAATCAACACCATTTTCAAATATGGCAGACACATCAAGTTACAGTAGATGAGGGAAATCTCTGCTATAGGCCTCACTAGAGCGATGGTGTTCTTAGCTTTTGGTTGAAAGAAGCCAGGGTAGGTTCTCCAAAGACTTGGCTAACAGGATTGTCAGATCATACTTATGGTAGCTCTTAAATAAATACTCAAAGGAGAATATAGCACAAGGCAAAGTGTAATCAGGATCAGGGCCTACAATAGTCCAACCTCTGCAGTCACTGAAGCTCTCCGAGTTCCTCAGTGTTTGTAGAAGGTTCAGTGGAAGATCAAAGGTCCTGAGCCCTGAGATCACAGTTCCCTCTGTGGGTCAAGCATCCCATTTTGTGGACTAGGAAATTAAATATAAGTTTAAGCATTATTTCAGGTTCCAGCTTTCTAGGAAAGCTCATTCCAGGAATCAGATACGGATGAAGATAAGAAGGTAGGAAAGTGGTATTGACCAAATAATTTCCGGTAAAGCCACTGAGGAAGAAACATCTGGATCACAGCAACAACGTCTACTAGTTGTCAGAATCTCAGTCCGAGTTATTTTTAAATTTCCTGTATTTGATATAATATTTACACGTGGTATATAATGTAAAAATATCTGATATTAAATAATCAATATTGTCAGCCTAATGAAATTAAGGTAGCTGATGGAGAAAATAAGTGCTTACAGTAAGTACAAGCCATCCTTTTAGGTAATAGGCTGATTGTCTGTTGCTCTCTATACCTTCAGTTAGCTGCAGTCTATGAACATTTGTTTCTTTTCTCCAGTTTGATCTTGTTGCTAATACATCATATAGAGTGGCTACCTCTGTGAATAATAACTTGATCTTTCCCATTATCTTGGTATTTTGCTAGATTTTAGATGGGGAAAGTAAACGAAAAGTCACTATTTAGAAGAAACCAGACAGTAACATAGTATTTCTTTACATTTCCTTTTTAAGAATATTGCTCTTGTCCATGTACACGATATGGTTAATAACAGGGAGACAAACAGGAATTCAGATCTATCAGAAGTGAGAATTTTATAGGCTTTATAGGTGTAACCAAAGTGTGTGTGTTTGTGTGTGTGTGTGTTAGAAAGGAAACAGGACTCTAAGAGTCACTGTAATATTGTCTATTTCCTTTTTTAAAAAAATGTGAATATTGTTTAATTTTTTGTGTAACTGTACTATAGGATAATATAAGTAATAATTTAACAAAGAAACATCAGTTCTTAACAAATAAAACAACATGAATACTGTTATTATTAGAGATTGGTTTCCTCTGTGTCACTCGGATAAAAAGCATCAGCTCAAACCACTGATTATCAATAACAAGAGAAAGTGGAGGGGAAAATGTTTTATTACAATTTGTTTTTATTATTTTAAATTATATGTGTGTGTGTGTGCCTGTTGAGTGCAGGTACCCTTGGATGTCAAAGCCTAGGCCTCCCCTGGAGCTGGAGTTTGCAAGCAGTGAAGATCCACCCAGTGTAGTGCTGGGAACTGAAGTCAGGTCCTTTGCAAGAGTGTGTGTGGTCTTAACCTCAGAACCATCTGGCCTGTCCTCAGTCAGAGTTATTTTAAAGTAGTCAGAAAGCTACACATGTATTTAGAATTTTAAAGTCATTAACGTGCTGTATCTTACCATTCTTACTATTAAGATGAACAGTAATTCAATTGGCTGGATAGTTAACATCCTTTCTAAAATAAAAGAAAAATTTTATTTTAGCATCTGAGAATTTGGGTTTAAAATATAGGTGACCCCTTATTGAAGAATTACACATATATTTTCATCATATAAAGAGCTAGATTTTTCTAAAATCCAAACAATACTGAATAATGAGATTTAAAAAAAAAAAAGATACTGGGAGTGAATCTTTTTAAACATGAAACTTGGCTCAAATGAGATAAAGGTCTGGTTAAGCAGTCATACCAAAAACAAATTAAAGTAAATAATATCACCTTCTTTTCTAATTTCACTAAAACGAGATTACCATTACTTAGTCATATACCAAAAATGTTAAATATGTCAAACATTTTTTATCCTTTATCCTTATAAAAGGATTCAAGAAATAAAATTTAAGAAATGTTGAAGATGAATATTGTTCATAATTTCTGAAATACATGTGAATTCTTTCTCACAGTTGGCACACGTTTTATGTGAGTCATATGAACCTAAGAGATTATATCCTGGAGTTTTGCAGCAGAAGAGTTGGGTTAAAAGTACCCGGTAGAGACCTAGACTGAAGCAAACCTCAGTAACTGTAGTGTCTTTTTTCTGATTGATGAAATCGCCTGATTTTTTTTTTAAACCTTCCCAGAAAAACCTTAACGAAGAGTGAATTTTTACTTATGACATCTAAAATCCCTTATAACAGGACATGTCTCCCTTTAACAAAGATGGCTCATAGTATTTGATTTTTAGAGTCTGTAAAGCACTGATTGTATAAAGGTATAATGGATAATTTTCAAAAATTGTAAATCTTGGATTTAGAAGAGGCATTGGGATCCAGAGACCCACCTGATACCTTGCCATGCAGCATTGGGCAGAGGAAGACATCCAGAGGCCCACCTGCCACAAGGCCACCAGGACATTCACAGTGCAGGTGGGGGAGGACACTCAGGAGCCCCATCTACCTACACCTTGAAGCAGTGCAGGTGAGAGATCACCTAGAGGCTACCCTACTGCCACACAGCACAGGTGGACTGTAGACACTCAGAGGCCTGCCCACAGCAGCTATACCACACAGCAAGGGCAGGCTGAGAACACCCAGAGGCTCACTAGCTATGTGGCCCTCCCACAGCAAAGCTACTACAATACACAAGTATGTGGTGTACAGATGTATGTGTGAGAGAGAAAGGAGAACAGTTTGAGCATTATGAAGAAAGGCAGAACTGGAGTCACAAGGATGGCAAGGGTAGAAAGACATAACCTGAGGGGCGTTCACCACCACCTGAGGCCATAGTGAACTCTCAGTCCATGTTACCACTGGAGGACATGTCTGGGTTCAGGGACATGCAGAAGCAGGAGTTTGTGTCGATGGATGGCCATGGCTCATCTTACCACTAAAGACCATGTAAATGTTCCTAGTCCATTTGACGTGAGGAGGAGGACTCTACAGAGCTGGCCCCTTCCCTCACTGGCTATGGTACTCTGGAGAACTAGCCCCGTCTCTCACCTGCTGCAGCACTTGGGAAAGGAAACCCTGCACCTCATTGGACATGAGGAGGCAGAGGTGATGGGGAGATGGCCCACCTTGCCCCTCGCCACCTGCAGCAGCCAGGAGATCTGGCCCTGGAGTCATGAGCATGAGAGGGTTGGCCCCACACCTCCCCAGCTGTAGCACTTGGCAGAGTGGGGACTGCACCTCACTTGGGCAACATAGTAGAGCTAGCCCAGATGGCAAAGGCGCTGGTGAGCCAGCTCCAAAGGTGTGAGTTCTGGAGAGCTGGCCGAGACCCTTGGTGACTATGTCACTATGTGAGCTAGCCCAGTTATGCTGGAGACCTCACCCTGGTGGTACATGTGCAGGAGAGCTGGCAGGTTGACTAGCTCAGCTGCCATCTAGGTTGAGATCCAGGGCTTTGAGTTGGCCCACTCCAACATATACCCCATGGATGAATTGCTGGTGTATGTGAAGGGGCTGGTCCTGCAGAAGCAAACCTGCAGGATCTCCGTAACACAGGGCAACAACAAAGTATCCAAGAGGAGTCGCAGTGAGGTTACAGTGTTAATAGTGTAGTAGAAGCCAGAGGTCGGGGCTTCAAATCAGACCAACGATTCATTGCAATGAACATTTGCAAATAATAAAGACGTATGTATAAAAGGGCATACAGTGGGGTACAGTGGGGTACAGTGGGGTACAGTGGGATACAGTGGGATACAGTGGGATACAGTGGGGTAAGTGGGATACAGTGGGATACAGTGGGACACACTGTGACCTACTACAGCTTCCCCAAAGACAGCATCTGTATGCTTTGTTTTGTTTTGACCAAGGGATGGGGAGATGACTGAAGATGGGGTGCATGATGTGAAACACACACACACACACACACACACACACACACACACACACAACCAATAAATAGTTTTTAAAAAGAGATATTGGAAATGTATTAGACTGAATATGTCAATAGCCTTATTTAATTTTGCCAACTGATTTTTATTTTTTTATATTGTCATTCATTCCTTTAACAAAAACAGAGGATGGAGGCAGTTAACCCAGTGAAAAGGATAATGAGCTAAATTTTACATAATCCGGTAGGAGGATTCCATGTAGAAATAATTCCTTCTAAAAAAAACATTCCCTCTTACTAAGGCAGTGGCTACCCAGCCATGGGGGCTTTACTCGCTGTGAAAACAAACTTAGCCCCTGTGTATAATCTGGTCATACATTTTAAGTGCCCAACTTAATAAAAAGATAAAGCAAATCACTTTTTTAAAACCAAATTTTGTTTTGTGTAAACACTTCAAAAGTAAATCGATACACAAGAAAACACAGTTTTATCTCAGGTTATTAAATTGTGACCTTGGATTTTTTTTAATTATCTTTATCTAATTTAATTTTAACTACATCATCTCTCCTCAATCCTCAACACTCACAAACATTTTAAAACAGTAAGTATTCTGTAACCCAGATTTGTTCTCAATTATCTTTCCACTTTGGAACAATATTTTCTTACCATATGAAGTTTATTTCTCATCCCAAACCATGTCCCCTTTCTTTAACCTCATTAGCAAGAATATACTTCATGTCTGTTAGACTGGGGCTTATCGAAGTGACATAAAAATAAAACAGAGACCTCAACAGAAGCAGAACGTCTTCCCTTAATGGGACCAGAGAAGGGCAGCAGACTCTGGAGGAGAGGAGACTGTCTACTGAATTCGGGGGTGGCAGGGGTTGGGGGTCATGGGGGCAAAGGGGAACTTACAGGGTGGAAGAGACCATCTGTAGATCTGTTCCCTAGTCATCTCTACGTTGTCAATAGCAACAGGGAGGATGGCATGCTGAAGTTGGCAGGAGCTTCTCTGCTCCTCTGAACTGCTGTAGATGCTGGTAGCTTGTATACATTTCTTGCTGGGAGTTTTTCAGCCCACTTGAGGCTTTGAGGTCATTAACCCTTCAATGTCTATATCCGTTCATCCTTTTTCCTTGCTTGATGATGCCTTTCTGTTTATTTGTACAAAAAGTATTTCTTCTTAATATGAAAATGATATTTGGAGTGAAAACCCAGGAATTTATTTTTTTTTAAAAAAATCTGATAGTCATTAATGATGAAATATTAATTATGCTATGTTTTCTTAAGGCGTTAAAAATGGCTGTCTTTTAGAGGTTCAAGCAATTATAATAGGCACTTTGAAACTTTCTTGTTGAAAAATCTCAGAGAGAGATAAATAACATTTTCAGTCATTAGGATAGAGGTTGAGCAGATGTATTCCCTAGATAATAATAAATATCTATTGGAGCGGGGGGAGGAATACCACAGGACCAATCATCCCTTGAAACACAGACCATCTCCTCAATCAATAGACACATCTCTGGTCATCATGTAGAACAGGAAATGAGAGGAGAGTCATTAAATGGTGCCTAGTATAGGAATCTGTACTTTTATCTATTTACCCTTGTATTTTCCTCTCCTTTTTTCTTTTTCAGACAAGTACAGGCAATTTCGTTTAACCTCATTATGACTTATGAAGTACTTATTGCTCTCTAGGGATTACATCTGCTTGACCTTTCATCCTAATGACTGGAAATGTTGTTTATCTCTCCCTGAGATTTTCATAAGTACAAAGCTAAAGCTATGGCCTAAAGTGCTCTTAAGGTCAGCACCTCCATCAGTAGAGGCCTCTTCCTCTGCTTTCGAGCTCTTGAAGCAAAAGACATTGCTTTAAGTATGCAGTCAGAGCTTGACATCAGGATCTGACACTACTTGAATCTTCCAGTAATAAGGTTAGATTCTATATTTAAGATACAAGTTTTTCCATCTTCCACTCAAACACTACGTGGATCTCTGGTCAGAAGCAAACAAATTCACATAACATTCAAGCCGTGCTTCTTAGCAGGGTGAATCAGCTAAGAGACAGTCAAGCAAACTCAGAAAGATGCTTCAGTGTGAGCCCATAGATACGAGCAGCAAGGGGCCAGACACACAGCTCTGTGTTACCACTCTCTGTAGCCTGATAGATTCCCCTAATCACCGACGGACCTTGGCTCAGGCCAAATTGAGATTTGACTTTGACACAGAAATGAATATTAGGCTTAGGCAGTTTGAAGCAATCAGAGATTTCATTACAGATATTTTAGTATAAGCTGAAGCACAGGATATAGGGAACAGAGGCACTCACAAGACTGGCGTATACATCGGAGAGGACGTGGAAGCTGCTTCAGGAGAGTCGCCTTTGGTTAGAGGAATGTTAGATACACTCTGAGATCACTTTTCTCTCCTTTGCTCTGAAACAGGTAGCAGCAATGATTTCCTTGATAGAGGATTTGTTAAGTAATGAGATTAAAAAGGCAAAATGCTAAGTCAGAGGATAGGTAAGAGTAAGGGGGAAAGGAAAAGGGTTAGATTGTTCAGAATTTGTCTTGAGTTTGGACATAATATCTAAAATTTTGTTAATAATTTTCTATTTATTTTTAACAACTTTGGGCTCATCATAGGGCCATCATTTTAGGCATTTTCTTTCAGTTAACGCAGGCTGCCCAGTTATGATTTAAAAAGATTTTATTGCTTAAGACTTCTAGTTAAGTGTGCAAAATAAACCACCTTAGAAATATTAAATGGACTGAACTGTAAAGTCAGATTATGTTTAGTTAGATTTTTCCCTCCATTTTCCCTAAAATTTGCATGTTGTATTCACACATTTATCAAAGATAAAACAACCTGTAGTGTTAAATGCTTGTTCTCCAAACATTTTCTTTGGTTGGACTTCGGGAAAGAATGTCAAGATTCCCTATGTCTAAGCCTTCATGTCCCTGTCATGGAACCCTCAGCTGTGAGAGGGATGTGGTACCAGCTCCCCTCTCCTTGCTCACTTCCTTCCACTCCATCCTTTGTGAACACACAAGTCCCTGCTGAGTGAGCTCCACGGCTACCGCCAGCCATACCTCTAGCCATGCCTTAGTCTAATGATACTGCTATTGTTTTTTTCCCTCTCTGACTTTTCTTTTCTTTGGGCTGCTCTCTCTCCTCTTACCTACAGAGCCTTCTTGAGCCTCTCCAACTCTACAGAGACAGAGCCTCTTCACCTCACACCTTGTCTGAGAATTTTATACAAGGAAATGGATGCAGGGAGCTCTACACAGATAAAACAGACAGCAACAAAAAGTTATTTCTCTCTTCTCCTTCACATGATGGAGAATATTTGACACACTCTAAGTACCCATTCTTTTTTTTCTTTCATGTCTTGCTGGTTCCAAACACCCCCACCTTTATTAGAGAATTCTAAGGGCTCACTGTAGCTTTTGACCTAACCCAGCAGTGTATGTATGCCATCCTGACATATGCTGCATACATGAGGAAAGACACTGGGACAGATGAGACTCACACTCACAATCAAATACAGCCAGACACAGGGTCTTGCCAGACATATCAGGTCATAAAGTAGATAATAAAGGATGAAGAGCTTACTAAAATGATATGATTATACTTGTTTATTAGAAGAAATGACAAAACACATTATTGAACTAATTAACAATAATAACCTCTGAGAAACACATAGAGGTTTCCCATAAAGCTGCTCTCTTTCCATCTAAGCCAGCTGAAGCATCAGGCAATTATACCAGTCTGGACCTCAAGAGTACAGAGGGCCAAAGCCCTGCATGTACAATTAATAAGTCAAGTCTTTGCAAATAGTAGATAAACACTTCAAAAACATGGCCTTCGAGGTCTTTAGTAATTTAGAAGAGATCTTCAGAGTCAAAGGGCCAAACCAGAAGAAGAAGAAAACAAGATGTGTAACATGTTAAGAAAAAAGCAATAAATAGCCTCTTTCCTGTCATTCTCAGATACATCTTGTTGCTCATCTAGTAGTCACCATGGCCAGTCTAAGGGAACCAATCAAGACTTAGTGACTAAGACTTTGTCCTTCTTACTGTGCTGTTTCATGGAGCAGTTCCAAGTCCTCTTCCAAGGACCACACCCAATCCCCAAAGTGGAGGGTTGTCTGGAAGTGAGAAAGCTTTCTTTCTATGATAAGGGAAGAACAGTACCTATCTAAGGACCTCAAATTCAGGTTAAACCTGAGAAAAAGGAAAGTTTTATTTATGGACACTGCAGATGAAAAGGGCCTTGTGGGTATACAAGCAAAACGATCTTATATGTGACAGGGAACAAAATTCTTTTGTTTTGGGACAGTGGGAATAAGCACTTACCACCCTCCCTAGTTTGAACTTTCAGTCCTTGATCTTCCTTTCTGGTACTGATAGCAAACCTTTCTGGTATAGATAGAATTCATTTATATTGTTTTCAATTTGTATGATCGAAAAGTATTGTTTAATTTAATTTTTTTCTTGTTGTATCCAGTATCTCCATTCTGTTTCTAGGTAGAGATATCACATCTAAACTGAAGACCCATTCAATATTTTTTGAGACCCCAGAGACTATAAAGGCATGCTTAACTCCAAGACCTCTGTCACATTATGGCCCAGAGATATCTGGAACCTCAAAGATCTTTGGCATAGACCCTGAATCACCTTACAAGTATCTCCTGAGGTACAAGGCTGCTGTTCCTAGGTGCTCACTAGTAGCTTCTCCTGTCACAGTTCAACTAAGGACCCAAACAATGTTGGCTGAAGGCTCTATATCCCTTGAAACTCAAGGTACTGAAAAATTGCAAACGTTCTTTGTTATGTTTCTGGTCACTGCACAGGGTTTGGTGCATCACATTAGTAAGTCACTGTGTCACAGGCTTAGAGTAGATGCACACATTACATTCATTGTCAAGTAGCAGAGAGCAATGGAAGTTAATGCTCAGCTCACTTTTCCTTTTCATACAGTCTAGAATTCCAGCCCAGAGAATGTTGGTTTCCACAGTAGGTCACTCCTCTCATTTCAAATAATGTAATTAAGATAGTCTACTCAGGGTTGCCTAAAGACCTATCTCCAGGGTCATTATAGATCTCATAGAGTTGCCAGTTTACATTAACTATCACAAAGTCTATCCTTTGTCAACTTGATTCTCAAACATACTATTTTGAATTGGAACCTTCCAACCTTTGTCAGCTAGAGTCATTTTGGAAGAGGGAACCTCAATTGAGGAAATGCTCTCACCAGACTGGCTTGTGGGCAAGCCTGGGGTGCACTTTCTTAGTAGTTATTGATGTGAGAGGGCACAGCCCCTTGTGGGTGATAGCACTGCTGGAGTGGTCGTCTTGGGCTCTATTAGAAAGCACAGTGACCAAGCCATGATAGAGCAAGCCAGTAAGTGGGGTTCCATAGCCTCTGCATCAGCTTATTCCTCCAGGTTCTTGGCCTCTTTTAGTTTCTGTTCTGACTTCCCTGAGTAATGGATCATGCTGTGGATGGACTTACAAAGTAAAATAAACCCTCCCGACTTGCTTTTTGTCACAATGTTTTATTTACTAATAGAATCCCAACTAAGACAACATCGGTGCACCACCACATCTGGTATGTTCATTGCTGAAGACTGAACTGTGGGCCTTGTGCCTCTTATGCAAGCACTCAACTGAGGCACATCCACACCAGTCAACTCTGTTGGAAAAAATGCCATTATTATGTCTATTTGGATGAGGGAGTTGTATCATCCTCAGACCTTACAATTTTCTAAAATGAATGCCAGGGGCAATCTGATATAGCCGGAAAGTTCTCCTTAAATACAGATCTTTCCACTCTGTTTCTCTATCGCTCTAACTTTAGCCTCCTTAATTTCCCATGGCTCATGGAATTTACCTGGCTCAATTGGTTTTTCTCATCTTGCAACTTATCAGGAAATGCTTTCTCAAACCTGTTTGCTAAATTTGCCCTTGAGACTTTTAGATAAATGAATTTCTCAGAATTCCACTGCAAGGTGGCTGTGTCAGACTTTATAGAAACTAACCAAAGCGTCTTTGTTTCATTTTATTAAAAAAATTTAATTAACAAAATTTATATATATTCATGGACATGTGTAGATTATTGAATGCCAAATAAAAACAATTACATTATTTTGTGTGAGTGTTGGTGACACATTTAAAACTTACTTTCTGCAATTGTCAAATATATTGTTATTAACTATAGTTGCAGTAGCATAATTAATTCAGATGAACTTATTTCTCTTAACCAATCCTTTGTTTTGCTCATGAAATTCATTTTAAATGTATAAAATTTTTCAAATATTGGTCCCTCATATAAACTTATTTTTCTAGAGATAATTTTTAAAGTACATACATTTTGTATAGGAGGTTAGGGTGGAAAGTGAGGTAAAAATAAGCAAATGAAAAAAAACAGCTCAAAGTTTAAAGAGGGAAAATTCCTCAGTAGGGATGACAGAGAATAAAGCATATGCAGGAAATAGACACACACACACACACACAACACACACACACACAAAACAAATACAAAAGTAACATATTCTATGCATAAGATTCCTGTGACCCTGGGATTCAAACCCCCAATCCTTTGTAAATCATTGCCTTTGAGCCTTTGACCATTCTCTATGTCTGGTCCCCATCCACCCTCTGCTATGTTTTGCTTTCTTAGTAAACTAGCTCTTCTTTTGCTGTTACTCATGTGTGTCTGTCCAAAACCCCCTACAGGGTCACAAAGATCTTGGAAATCCCAGTAGATACTTACCAGATTCCTTGTTTACTCAAATCAGTCTTCTTGATCTATGCTGATTTGTTCATAGGTTTTACATCATTTGGGTTTTGTCCATTTTGTTTTTATTTCCACTTTCCCCTCATTTATATTTCCTGTGGAATAGACTTTAATCTCAAGAGACCTGAATTTGAACAATAGCTTTATTCCGAACTCAACTCCAGGAGAGTAGGCAAAGCACTCATCTCTTATAGTCTTAGTTGTCACCTATGTAGAATGGCAGAAATTGGTTCTACCTTGAGGGTTATCCTTTTGTTTTTAAGTTTACTTTGATTTTTATTTGAGGGGTTGGAGGTTTTGAAGAGGGGAAAAATAAAGTTGGTTGAATGGGGAAGTAGGGAAGATCTGAGAGAACTGGAAAAAGGGAAATAGTTTTATCAAATATATAAAAGTATCATGACTAAAATGAAGAATATAATTTTAAAAATCAAACATATGATGATCCTCATAGTGGTAGGAAAAGTCAATCTACACTAGTGATTCTAAGAGTTCATTTAGTGGCTTGGGTTTCAATTTTGACTAAATTTCTTATTCTTTATCTGCTTTTCATCTTCAGGGTTCCTTACCTGTTTTGATATGGAAATTGACATGATAATAATTCTGTGTTTGTAGACATGATCCCATTTCATATCACCAGCTGCTTTTGCTTCACAGGTGGTGGGAGGGGAAACCTGCCAATCTCTAACATGAAGACTCTGAGCTTTTGATAGAAAATTAGGTAACTTTTCTCTGGGTATTTTGGAGAGAATATAGAATCTAGCTGGGGACTTCTCTTCCACGAAACAGCTTTAGAATATAAATGACTACTAGTTGTAATTCAGAAAATTTCCCTTATATTTCTTTCTTTGAGTTTAACCAGTAGCTTTGCCTTCCCCAATAAAAGCCCTGATACATCCCATTCTTTAAGTCAAAGGATGCTACGGATGCCTCAGGATTCTGATTTCTTCAATGTTTCATGGGCTCTTAGTGGGAAATAAAAAAATGTCTGGCTTGCTAACCACATTCCTTTACCCACTTCTGACTAATATATCAGTTTATGTGTGTCTATTATTTGAATGAGTCTCACTAAGACTGTTTAAAAGCCTCGTTCCACACGAATACAGGAAGTAGAAAAGTTCATGGTGGGTCAGTGCTCATCTTCTCAATGCAGAGATGAACCACAACCTCTGTTGAAGTAATTATTTAAAAAGTGGGGCTGTGCAGGCCGACCATCTAAGCTATAGCGGCTCTGCTTAGCCCAGTGGCCATGTTTCTTGGCCAGAGGCCACATGTGTGTTGCAGCTAGAAATGGCCAACTAGAAACACCAGTCCTGCCACCCACAAGACGTCAGCATGGGAGATGGCTCAATCTCTGCAAGGCTGGGCATTGCCCAGGCCATCCTGCCATCCACGCAGGCTCAGTAGAAAGATGAGACTCTAATGCTTAAAGATTAA
Source organism: Mastomys natalensis (assembly GCA_021653895.1). NCBI lineage: Eukaryota > Metazoa > Chordata > Mammalia > Rodentia > Muridae > Mastomys > Mastomys natalensis. Next base: position 1,049,383 of record JAJTUV010000381.1, read on the forward strand.
TCAAAGGCTTATATATTTGATAATGATCAGTAACAAGATACCCATACAATCAGAAGTGTATCCCAATACCCAACCTAGATATACCAACTACCTTTGACTGCTACAGACACGTGAACATCTGCCTTCATCTCCTCTCTCTCTTTCACTCTCTCTCTCTCTCTCTCTCCTCTCCTGTCTCCTAGCTCCTCCTCTTCCTTTTCCTCCTCTCCTTACTCCTCCTCGTCCTCTTCCTCTCCTAACTCCTCCCACCTTAGCTCCTTCTACGAGGCATGGCCCAATCTTGTCCTTGTAGAGATGATCTGATTTAGAAAGCTTGTTCCAAAGAAACAGGTTGTCCAGTTACAAAAATTGCAGAGAGAGAAAAAAAAGAACCAATGATGTTTAAAGTAATTTTATGAGTGTTGAGTTGGGTGACATTCATAGTTGTATTGGAGTACTGGTGGATCACAGGCTGAATATTAGACAGGCCTGGAATTTCTTGCTTTTTATCACAGAACTCCCCAGAACCACACATTGTCTAAATGTCTATGTTGTAATGTATTAGGCTACCTTTGGTTTTTTCCACAAATTGTCTCAGAGTGATGAAAACGAACTGTCATAAAATGTGTAATTCTATGTATATTGAATTAAATTAATAAGGAATTAATTATATGCCACTGCCTAATTATTTTTTATTCGTTAACCTTTGTTATTGTCTGCCAAAAAAACCCTCGAAGCTTCAGAAAGGTGTGTATACAGTCCTGGGGACATTTTTACTCCTATTTGAAGTTTGGAGTTGAGCAGTTGAGCAGATAATACTACCTCACACTAGGTTTTGTGCAAACACAATTAAATCAGAGCATACGTACTTTTGTCTATCCAATTAAATAAAAATTTTCTTTATTTTAATTAGCAACATGACATTCTTCATTACGACATTTTTATCATACCTGATGTTGTTTATTATGTCAATGGATACCTGTAGTAGAAAATATTAAACCCACCAAATTTGTTGCTGTAAAATCTCCTACCTGAAGGAAACCAGTAAAGGAAAACACAACTCATAATTATGGGTATAAATTGCACGCCTTGATTGATTGGGCAGATTTACCACTACACTACTCTAATCCCGGCTATGAGATCCCTTATAACTTGTGGTTTATCCATGCTTGTCCTTCTGTCTCTGGCTCCTCCGTTGCCGGCTTCCTTCTGCTTCGACTTCTTCCTGCTTCTTCTTCTGCTCTACCTTTTATATCCAATTCCTCTTACTCTCTCCTTCCCTAAGCCTTTTTCTCTGCCTCCCCTTCTACTGCCCAATCACTGGCTCTAGCCTTTATTTTACAGGTTTTAATTGGACAGAAGGTTTACAAGATGTCATCTGTGTACAGATTCAATCATCCTCTGCAGCCCCTCCCAGGAGGGTGAAACTAGGATCAAAATACAAGCCTGGGGCTATCCACTGGGAACTAGGATCAAAATACAAGGCTGAGGCTATCCACTAGGATCAAAATACAAGGCTGAGGCTATCCACAACAGGTACCTACCCCTCTCTCATATCCCTTTGCCTCCCTCCTGTGTTTGTATACTTCCACCTGCTGATATTCCCCACATCAACAATCTGTCATGTGTTACAGTACTTTCTTGCATTTCTTTTCTAAAGCCTCTTTTTATTCTCTTATGATCACATGTATAGTTTTCTAGTCTATTTCTAATTTGGCCCCACATAAATAAACATACATACAAACTGGAAACAGTGCTCTAAGCTGCCTTCAGATGAGATGCTTCTTACTGTAGCAGTCAGCAGTGAATGCTGAGACTCATAACTGATCAAAATGTTAAGAAGGACTGGGGATTGCTCAGCAGGGTGCCATACATCACCCCTTCCAAGACTCAGGAAATATCATGGCAGAGGGAGCAGAGAGCACAGAAGAGGCTACAGAAGCAAAGTGTGTTGCCAAAGGTGTCTCCCAGACATGATATGGACACCTGCACTCATGAAATCACAGCAACTGTGATTTTCTAAACATGATCGGCACAGCACTTTGCCCAGCGACATTTATCAAGGGAGGGGGCAGGGCTTAGAGGCTCCGGCTCCTTTGCTCGATGCTGCATTTGGATTTAGCTTCTTTTTTAAATCCTTCTTAAATTTATTTTTTATTATTTTACAACCCAATCGCTGCCCCCACCCAGTTCTCCTCCCACAAAGACCTTCCACACATCTCCCTCCCCTTCTCCTCTGAGTGGGTGGGGCCCCAATTGGGTATCCCTCTACCCTGGCACAAGATGTCTTTGCAGGGTTAAGTGTATCCTCTCCCACTTGAGGCCAGACAGGGCAGCCCTGTTGGGGAGTAGATTCCATTGTCTCAGGTGACAGTTTTAAGAACAGCCCCCGTTCCAGTTGTTGGGGGACCCACAAGAAGACTGAGCTGCACCTTTGCTACATATGTGCCGGGAGCATCGGTCCAGTCCGTTTATGCTCTTTGGTTGGTGGTTCAGTCTCTGAGAGCCTCAAGGGTCCAGGTTAATTGACTCTGTTGGTCTTCCTGTGGCATTCCTAGGCCCTTCAGGGCCTTCAATCCTTCCCCTAACTCTTCCATAAGAGTCCTTGACCCCTGTCCAATATTTGGCTGTGGGTCTCTGCATCTGTTTCAGTCAGTTGCTGGTAACTTCTAACATGACAGTTATGCTAGGCTCCTATCTGCAAGTATAACAAAATATCATTAATAGTGTTAGGGATTGGTGCTCAACCATGGGACGGGTCTCTAGTTGGGTCAGTTATTGGTTAGATATCCTTAGGTGCATCACATTATTTGTTTAAGTTCTCATTCTAATTTTTTCAGTGTGACTACCACCCTAGCTAGCTTCAATTGCTGTGGTAAAGATCATGATCAAAAGCATCCCTGGAAAGAAATGACTCATTTGGCTTAGAGGTTACAGTCCCTTCCTGCGTATGATGACAATAAACATGCACCATGGAGACAAGACCATCTGCATTGGAGAGCCAATCTGGATCTACCAACACATTTTTATGAAGAACATGTTGACCACAGACTGGTTCCACTAGGTTCCTACCCAATGGGAAAAGGAGTCCTAATGCTAACAGAACTGCTCAAAAAAATGCTCCATATTTCTGTGACTACTTTATTAGAATTTGCTGCAGTGAGTTGCACTTTCTTCCTGTTCTTCCTTTTTCACCCATCAGATCTGCCTTTCAATGTGAAGTCTCTCCCTACTTCTGCCCTTTGACTTTTAATGGATGTTCTCCCCCAATAAAGCATTTGCACACCAATTCCTCTTGTCACCTGCTTCTCAGAGCACCTGACCTACACAGCTTGGTGGTTGTACTGGAAGTGATCTAAGAAACCAGAATCACTTGCTATTTGAGGACTAGTTTTCTTCCACTTGGTGGCCAGAGGAAATCATTCTGTTTTCATGAATTAAATGTGGCTAATTCTTAGCTCAGGTCTATGGCCTTATTGCTTTAGAATCCAATGGATGATGATATGAAAATCATTACAGAGGAGGGGAACAGGACATTTAGCTAGGAAGCTCAGTGGGGGTTTTATACTGATACAGATTACCAGATTTTTAATGAGACAGAGATGATAACGTTGGGAAGCATAGAAGCTGGGTATAGATGAATTATGCATTCAGGCATTCCAAGCTGCTCATTATAAATTAGGTTTCTGCTGGACCCATTGAACTAGAAGTGCAGGCCCTTCTACTAGCAGTCAGATATAATATGAAAACTATAGTTTTCAGGAGTCAACCCAAGCAAGACTAGAAGTAAAAGTGGGTATTTGAGAGCCCTAGATATTAATCGACCTGTTTTTATCAGCACCTTCCCTTTTATTGCCACCCCCACAGCCTCATGGTGAGCCCAAAAAAACAAAAAGGGGAACATGATGTTGGGAAATGATGAGGATAGGAGGTTGGGGAGTTGGAGAAAATGCTTGAGTAGTGGATTTCTCTCTCTCTCTCTCTCTCTCTCTCTCTCTCTCTCTCTCTCTCTCTGTGTGTGTGTGTGTGTGTGTGTGTGTGTGTGTGTGTGTGTACTTCTCAAAGAATAAAAAGTAGTTAGAACATAGAAAGTTAAGTGATTCAAAGTGACAAAGTAGAGAGTCCTATGCAGCAGAGCATCTTTGCCTCTTGGATCTAAGGCCTGGGAGGCAGATGACTAGATAGAAGAGGCATGGAAGAGGAAGACTTCTGGATGGAGGAACTTGGATGGTTGCGGGCTTATGATTGTGATGTGATAATGCTCCATAGAGCAGCCTTGCAACTGTGTTCTGTTGAAGTGATTTAGGAACACATTTTCTTCATATTGTTCAAGCTGTGCCCAACTTGAGCTCAAGTGATTCTTTTGGTCTTAGCCTCCCAGATATTTTGGGCTTTAGGTATGTGATGTCATGGCCATCTGGCCATGGTTTTGTCAATCTAACATTTCATTTTCCTTCCCCTCACAGAGCCTGCATTTTGGAACATTGTTCATCTAGGAAAGTTTGTTTTGCTATTTTCTGGATCATCTATCTAATTGAGGAAAAAAAAGCTATACCAATGGTCACAAGTTACCTGGAGGTTATTTATTCTTTTCCTATTACTTTTCCAAAGCAACAAGGATTTTCCAACTTCTCTCTCCTTCTAATAGTGGCAGTCCACAGTCACCACCTTGTTCTTGGTGCAAGAATAATCCTTTGCTCTTACACTTCTGTGTCTGCTGTGCAGCTTCTATAGAGTTTTCTCTTCTACTTCTTTCTAGATGACAAGCTGATGCTCCCCTCCCAACTGAGTCTCCCTCCTTTCTCCACTTCATGTGTTTACCTCTTCAATTTTTCTCTGTGAAGCATCACACCAGTTATTTATTTCATATCTTCTTATTAGCTATGAATAATTCCTAAGAAAAGAAGGCTAGAAACTGACTGCTGTTACAGTGTTGAAACCAGAAGGCCAAAGTATACCCTGTCATCTATTTATGGCAGTGGTCTTCAAGTTTCTTAATGCTGTGACTCTTTAATGCAGTTCCTCATTTTTTAGTGACCCACAACCATAAAATTATTTTCGTGACTACTTCATAACTGTAATTTTGTTACTGTTATGAAGTGTAGTGTAAATGTCTGTGTTTTCCAATGGCCTTAGGCGACCCCTGTGAAAGGGTTGTTCAGCTCCCAAAAGGCTTGGCACTCACAGGTTGAGAATTGTTGATCTATGGTCCTTTTGTTCTTGACTTTGGCAATGAGCCTTCTCCTTTATCTAGGTTTCTGGTGTCTTTTTTGACTCCTGTCTCTAAATCATCAATTTTGTTGATTTATTGAGTATCCCAAGTTATCTACTAAAATTAAACATTTGAACTTTTATAGCAGGCTTCTCAGTTTTGGAACTGACTTGGGTTTTATTTCTGTTTTATAGTCTTTGTTTCTTTACATTGTATTTCACCTTTTCTGTTCTAATCTCATCTTTTTGTCAGGGAGAAAAAGAAGCAGAAGCAAACCAAGAAGAGGGAAATTTGCTTTCTTTCTCATCTACTAACATTGTTATCTCCCCTCTGGGGTCCCTTTTACCCAGAGAAAAGGAAACGTTGATCATAAAAGGTTTAAAAGGCCTCATTGTTTTTAGGAAACTCAAAATTCTGGGACTGGTTGCCTCCAGCTACCCCTCCTATGCAGGAATCATTTTTAACATCTGCTGGATGAATATGCTGACCAAATCACAGAATTCCTTCCTTTTCCCCAGCATTCTTCCCGGGACCTTTATCCATGGCCACTGTTTTTACCCTCCTCACACCTCCTCTCTGTCCCCTAGACTGGAATCCACTGGATGGCTTTCCTGACTGTCAATGCCTTGAGAGCCTATCTGGAACTATTTGCCCTTAAGTATGCTTATGCTCCTCTCTGCTTTTCATTTTTATAATTTTGAATCTGTGGTTCCTTTTACACTTATTTCATTATTCATACTTCACTGAACACAACGAGGGGCTTCCTGAAGGTGCTGTTTTAGTGAAGGCATCCCTCGCATTTATGGTTCGCAATTACCAGATTCTAGTTCATTCATTTGTGGCTAAATCGTAGATAGAAAGACATAGTGTCATTGTCCCCAAAGGTTCAGCTTGGAGAAGACACATGAACCTTTAGAGCTGTACCTAGGCAAGGAGGTTTACCCCAGATTCATGGCACGGCATTCTCTGAGTAAAACTCTGTTCTGGTTGGTTCTCAGTCTGTGGAGAGCTTTTGGGGCTGCTTGACAGGGATCTGACGTTGGCCAAGGACAAGGAAATGGACTTTAGGCAGGAATCTGACATTGGGCCATGACAAGAAAGTAAGTTCCGGCAGGAATCTAATTTTAGGCTAAAACAGAGAAGTAATTTCAGTCAAGAATCTAAGCCTTAGGCTAGAACAAAGAAGTAGGCCTCAGGCATGATTATGACTGTGGGGTAGGACAGGGAAGTAGGCTCCGATATTTTTGTCATCCTGATGAGCCCTAGAAACAGTGATCAAGACAGTGATCACAGGAGTGATCACAGGACTTTGTTTATTGCCTTGCTTGTTCTTTGACTATGTTTATTGTCTTGCTTATTCCCTGACTATTCGCATTTATTGTATTGCTAGTTCCTCAACTTAAAACTGACCTAAATACTTGCATTTAATTAAAATGGTTTAAAAGAAAATTGGGAAAAAATAAACCGGCCTCAGCCTTCAGCCTCAGAACTAGCTGGGGTCATGCTGCAATATTGTCTAATCATCTCTTTTCTTTTTAATCCTCACTCCTGTGCTGGAGAAACTGTTGACTGACTGAGCTGGCTTGGTCATCGGTCAGTATAAGGCTGCTTCCATGTGGCTCAAGTATGTTTGGTGCCTTTCTCATGGCCCTGCTCATCTTTCTACAAAATAGTGAAGCATTATCAGGCCTGACAAGGATTCATTGCAGTGGGAGGTACAATACTGCCGAGAATGGCATTGAGTGGGCACCCAACCACAGACTAAATGAAGTAGAAAGCTGATAGCCAGAAGCACTAAGACAAGGAGAAAATCAGCAGCACAATGAGCAGCCTAGAAGTCCTGAGTCTTGGCTAAAATGAAGAGTGCACCAGTTTCTTCAAGACCATCCTCTGTTTGTTGCACAAATAGAATACCATTGCAGCTCAGAAGATGACAGGGTGACCTAATGAGGTAGCAACCCAAATACAGCATTGTCAAAATCCCCAAGTTTGTATCTCTCTCTCACACATCCAGGGGGAGTGGAGAAGAAAGGGGGAAGTGGGGAGCTCTTTATCAGGCTGAATAGATGTTGCAAAGCATCTGTGCTAAGGCAAATGATGTAACACACTGGATTAAACTGAGGTCTACACATGGTTTGACTGTTTTCTGTTATCCAATAAGTGGAAGTGGTCGTTGGAAAGGTCAGAGAAACTAGAAAACCAGGATGTTATATTAAAAAGTAGGAAGATTGCTTTAAAGGAAAACAATACTTTTAGCAAGATGATAAAAATTTAAATCTGTTATCATGAGTACATGTTAATTTTATATTTTTCCAAACTATGTTTTTATCTATTTAATTTTTTAGTTTTCATTTAAAAATTCATCAAATATTCTCCAATGGAGAAAAGTGAGACACCATATGATGACAACAGTCTTTGTGCTTTTTCTTTCTTTCATTCAGTGTTTGTGTGTGTGAGTATATTTGTGTGTGTGTGGGGGGTGTGTGTGTGTGTGTTTATGTGTGTGTTGCATCAGTGATTAAAGGTTTTGAGTGGTCTATTCACATCTTATTTTTAATTGAAAACTGACATTTTTCATATGCTGTTTTATAATATACATGTGTATCTCTTTCAGGAACCCTGGCATTGTAACACTTGGAAGATGTTGACATACAGGTAATGAAGGGAGATTGGTCAGTTTGGTGGTGATCTCTATACCTGTCCTCATACCCAGAGCAAAAAGATAAGTCTCAGGATCATGCTCAAAGTTACAGTTATTATTGCTTAGCTTCCACCTTGCTCTCTGGATTTCTTTCCATTACAAAAAGAGTTCTTTTTAATCTGCCTTGTACTCCCTCATCATATAGCTCAACAAATGGTGTAATGTCACTTCCTTCAAATGAACTATCTGTGTGTATGTTGTTGTCTTACCGGGAGCATGCTCTTTTATAGTTTTTCATATGAGTCCAAAGATTTGGTAAGATCTTGGTTAATATGCAAGAAAAACACATCAAAGATCCTGCAGAGACACTTCAAGGCACCAATATTCTCTTTGTTGGTCTTACTCTTGGCCACAACTTAAGGACAATGGTGTGAGTCTTTGGTTAAGAAGTGTGTTTGTGTTGTCTAATACTGAGGTTCAACACCTAGCTCTACTCTAAGGCTGGGTAACATTGAATCGGAAAGTGCTTGTGGAGATTCCCCTGTAGGCTTTCCAGCAGGCTGAAAAAAAAATCAGGGTGAGGTAAGAATGAAATTCAGCCCGATTTTATTAATGCTAGCCCTGGACTAGGTCTTCTAGAGTCTGGCCCAGATCATTACACTTTAGCCAAATTTATCACAGCCCAATTTTGGAAAAACACCATACTCAGATAACAATGAACTCAGTCCCATGTTCACAACAATTTGAAGGTTGGATGCTCCAGTGTGGGGAATTTGAGAGTGGGGAGGAGGGAGTGGGTGAGTGGGTAGGGGCACATCATCATAGAAGCATGAGGAGGGGGGATGGGATAGGGGGTTTCTGGGTGAGGGAAGGAAATGGGGAAAGGGGATAACATCTGAAATGTAAATGAAATATCCATAAAAAAGAAGATTTGTTTAAATTGAAGTGTTTTATAAAGGACATATTACTTCATCTTTAATAGGATTTCATATTGACATAGAAACCTCTCTCAAGATACAGGTCTAGGGAGAATAACTGTGGTAAACATAATGCCTGTGGGTGTCAGGATTGGCCTGGTCCTAAGACAATATAGAAGTCACTTAAGCTGTTGTAAAGTGAAGTGACATCATTCAATAGAATAGGTTTAGGCCTAAACACATCTCTTAAGATTTAGGGGGAAAGGATCTGGGATATGTAAGAACAGAAGTTCTGGAAGATATGGGCAGAGGCTGTCTCATCAGACAGCCAAGGATCACCAGGTTGTAAAACTCCATATTCCTGGTACTCCAGGAAGAAGCATCTGTGCACCTCAGTTCACAGAAAAGGGAAGCTGTGAGTTTAACTTTCCTGGATTCTCCAGTGCTTATTTGTATGCCATTTTGCCTTCTACAAACTCTACCTGCTCTTAGGTTTAGATCCCCCCCCCGTGTGTGTGTGTGTGTGTGTGTGTGTGTGTGTGTGTGTGTAGGTAAATATTCCTATCGATACTGTTTCGACACTCACTGGGATTGTAGTTAAAGACGAAGCTCTAGGAAACATAACCAGTCTCCAGAGAGATGCAAGTACCAAAGCTTTTATTAATATAAATTGAGTTGGTGAAAATTTGTTTCTTCAAATAGTTGACGAAGAACCCAAATGCATGGATTTGAGCTATGACCTACACATTGGAAATTACATGATTTAATTTATTGTATTATTATATTCATTAATTTTTCTTTCATCTCATTTATAACAATCCATCAGGGATCTCTCAGTTTTTGTGCCTACTGCATCCCCATCATCTCTGTAAGAGTACTTTTCTTTTATGTACTTGCTTTTGACTAAACATTAGTGTGCCCTCACCCTGTCACTTATAAGTACTTACATGCAAAACAACTGTTTTGTGCCTGTCTTGAAGGCACACCTACGACCACAGTCTGGACCATGTTTGTGGAGGCAGAAAGGAAAATTCAGGAGATTGTGCAGTCCTTCATCTGTGTTACCAAGGAAACCATATATGTGTTAGCTCAGATCCTGGTGTTGTGTGTTGTGTTGTGTGTGTGTGTGTGTGTGTGTGTTCAGTCACCTAGTGAAAAAGAACTTAAAGAATGCTTCATGAACATCAGTTAAACTCTAATCAAAAAACATAAGCTACACTAATTTTAGACTATGACAGAAGTGAATTCATTTTGAAAAGGAATCTGTTTGGTTGTTTACTCATTCCACATTTATATTCGTCATCTTAGTTACCTTGCTTAGTCATCCGTACTAACATTTGTTCAGAAACATACTACTTAAGAGCTAAGCACAGAGCGAGTGATTATGATTTTGGCAGAAAGGATGTGGTACCCTAAAAACCCATGTGATCATTCCAGTCTGGATTCTGTTTTTAAAGATTCCTCTTACCTAAGTATAGACAAGTGAAGAACTGCATGGTAAAGATATCTAACAGAGACAGATTTTTTAACTTGTGTGTGGTGAGAGTGTTCTAGTACTAATTAGAAGCTAGAGATCTCTGGATGTATTCCAATTCTCTCTCCATGGAGTACCCTGTGTGTTGCTAATAGATTATTCTGTTATTGTCTTGGTCAGTAGCATATCTGTTACATATCTCTGTTCACCAATGCCTTTGTCAGCTTCTACTCCCTGTTGTCACAGATACAGTTCGCCCTACTCCAAAATCAAACAATAATTACTTCTACTGCATCAGCCAACCATGGAATATGAATCAGATTCACTATGAACTGAAAGTTGTCCTAAGAAGTAATGAAATCTTCTTTATTAGACAGTGTCTGTCTCCTCAAAGTAATTCAAATTCAGAACTAATGAAGGAGTTCTTGATAATTTGTATATTTAAAAACCTGAATTCTAATGCAGAGCTCTACTTGGTTTGTAGAATTAATGCTACAAAATGATAGAATATATTTTTCATTCCAATTTACTGAAGTAGCAAATACTTTTTACTAATAGCTTTTCATATTTCTAAGTAATGAATAACCCATAGTAGTTATAATCGGATGATAGTCACATATGATTTTCACATTAACATTTTTGGAAAAGACAATATTTATTAAGCTAAAAAAATAAATTGTTACAATATACTAGGAAGGACTTAAACTCCAAAAAAAAAAAAAATCAAGTTTTTATTGTATCAAGAGCTGTATCTTGTTCAGATACATTAGTATCAACCTGTCAGAACCATTTAGACTTTAGATTGAAACTTGTTCTTGTTACATTATTGTTTGAGTATTGTGTGGACCCATGAAAACACCACTGTGCTCATGTGGATAACAGAAAACACCTTTTGGAAGTTGAGTCTCTACTTTTCGCATTGGATCTCAGAAATCCACTCAGGTATCAGGCTTGGTATCTTTAACCATGAACCACTCCATGCCAGTTGTACTGAGTTGTAATACACCTGTTGATATATTTTTATTTTTATATAGTTAAAATGAAAATTACAAAACACCTTATGGTACTGTGTGCTTATATAGCCGACAGTGCAATGCCAAAGATTTGACTATAAAGTCAAGCTTTCTTTCTAGATTTTCTCCTTTATTTTTATTTTGTGTGTGTGAGTGTTTTGCCTGCATATATATGTGTACCACATACATACAGTGCCCACAAGGCCGGACAATGCCACTGGATCTCCTGTAACTGGAGTTACAGACAACAGTAAGCTTCTTTGTGGGTGCTGGGAATGAAACCTGGGTTTTCTACAAGGGAAATAAGTGCTCTTAATCACTAATGTGCTTTTGTAATCACTGATCTCTTCAGCCCTTTCTCTGGATTTTCAAAACATTGATTTCTGTCACTCTATTTATCCATCCATCATCATCCATCATCTATTTATCTATCTTCTGTCTGTCTGTCTGTCTGTCTCTGAAGAAGACTGACCATATTCTAACAGTTTTTTTTTTTAATAAATAACTGTGAAGCTGCATATTTTTAAAAGATATGAAAGGATACCAAGCCTGGCCAAACTTCTACTTTCTATGTAGCATAGATAATTTAGAACAGAATCATAAACCTATTACACTTTATCCACTAGAACCTTCACACTGTATTAGTTAAGGGAGAAATTGTGAAGCATTTCAAAGTGGAAGAAAAAGGTCATTAGGTTTATCTCTAGCAATAGAGAAAAGGAGAGAGGGAGGAAGAAATAGAGTGAGGGAGGCAAATAAACAAATGGCTAAGTAAATCTCAATATATATATAAATCTCTCTCTAAGTAAATTTATATATATATATATATATAATATATATAGAGAGAGAGAGGAGAGAAGAGAAGAGACAGACAGAGAGAAACAGAGACAGAGAGAGGGAGAGACAGAGAGGGAAAGAGAGAGAAGCAAGTTGATGACAGACCTCCCCCCACCACACACACACTGAGGTGAGTGCACAAAGCCTGACTCTTCTATATCTGTCCCTACTACCATCTTTGTGTCTGGAGTCATGTCCCTTGTTCTAGGACACAAACATGCAGACATCACAACAGATACCCTCTGGATCCTGACCCACAGCTTGACTACTGTCCAGGAGTAGACACTGGCAAAAAGCAATTGCATGTCATGAACATGCTGACTTTCTAGGTTGTGTGATGAGTAGCAGCCTGGATCATCTTGGCTGGTGATTTATTGAAGATAGTAGATTTGTATGCCAGGAGCACACAGAAAGGGAGGGATCTCCTAGTGCAGTCACTTCATTGCTCTTTACCATGGACTATTTAAATCTCTTCAGTCACCTAGGGTTTTGAGTGTAAGGTGGAAATCTGTGGTCAGTACAATTCTGAGAGGTGATCTTAATCACAAAACTCTGTGAAAGACTGAAGTACCCCTGATTATTCATTGATATGTGCCCCTCAGTCATCCCACTGCTGTGTGGTATTCCTCAGTCGTCCATGCTATTCTCAGGGTTGGTACCCACCTATGCTTCTGTTAGCTTGAAGTATCCTCTTCCCTAGCCTCTCTAAGGAACTTCCATTCTTTCTTCCTTATCCCATCTGTGCTCCTCAAACATTTTATGCAATCCCAAACTAGCCTCTTCTACAACTTTAAAATATAATTTGCATCTGCTTTTGAGGTGGATTAGAAAGACTGTGGATTGTGGTGGCATGAGGAGAGGAGCATGGGGAGCAGAGAATGCTCGCTTCCTAGGCTCAGCTGCTTTCACTGCTAAATAGAATTTGAGATTCACCGATAGGGACAAATGGCTCATTCAGACAACCTGTGTTTTCTGGCATCTTATCAAAGATAAATAGATTGCTTCACTTAAAGCCAGGTGATACATCTGCAGATACACCCCAATCAAGGGTACCAGTGACAGTGATTAGGTTGTGCTGATGTAGAGCTGAAAGGTTTAACCTCATGGTCCTAACACTCCCTTCTCCTAGACTGAAATCATGTATGAGAAAAATTCCTTTAGCATTTTAAAAACTGTTAAAAATAATATCCTTTGAGCGGTGTTGAAAAGAAGGGCTTTTTAGAAACCCTTAGAGATGTAAGTTGAGAGACACCAAAGACCTATGTGCCCTATTTGTAAAGAAGTGTATTTGGGACTCTCTCAGAAGAATCCTTCACTTCTCTTCGTGGTATGTTAGAATATCTCTTTATATGTTTAGTCAATCTACCTCCATTTCATGTTCAGCTTGCCCTAAAATGTTTTTCATTGCCTGTGTGGGCATCCATGAGAGAACTCCCCGGCAGCTGGAACTGTGTTCCTGGCCACTGGAGCACTTTCATATTGAATTGTCTGCTCCTTGGGATAATGTATATACCCTACTTATTCTGACTTCTCATAGCTTTCTACTGTTTGGAAAATATTTAATTATTAGTTTAAGATGGATTTATTCACACCTCCAAGTGTCCAGTGAATATGTAGAAGGAAGCTTTGAGAAGAAGAGCCCACATGAAACAAACAGAATGTGGATGGCTCTGAAACTTGAAGAGAAAAGGGATTTTCCAACAGCTTAGTATCAATTCATAAATATTTTTTGAAATAATGAGGTCCAGTGGGGTAAAGATAAAATACAACTTGCTCTAGTCAAGAAACTATTTAAGTGGGCCAAATATGGAGGCATACATTTAATCCAACCCTCAGCAGGACAGAAACTGGGATCTCTGTGATTTCAAGGTCAAGTTGGATATATAGGGAGTTCTGGGGCAAGCAAAGCTCAACAAAAGAACAAAAAGGTAGGTAGGAAGGAAGGAAGGAAGGGAGAAAGGGAGAAAGGGACAGAGGGAGGGACGGAGGAAGGGAGGAAGAAGGAAAAGAAGGAAGGAAAGGAAGGAAGAAGGAAGGAAGGAAAGAAGGAAAGAAGGAAGAGACAGAGACAGACAAGGTGTGCAAGAGCACTGAAGATATGAGTCAGGCAGGCCAGCATGTGTACAGTGCTGGGCATGTTCATAGCAGTTGTGATGTAATGTGCTCTGACCAACCTGCAGTGATGGATTAAGTTTGTCATAGTTCTACTTTGTATTTCCAGGTAGGCTATCTGTTGTTAACAGTAACTGTGCATATTTTTGAACCTTAATATTTCATTTACTAGTACTCAAAATTCATTCCCATCAAGAAAAAGAGAATAACTCAACACCATATGAAGCATTACTAGCTCATTGCTTTACCTGGTATATGAGTTTCCTACTTATTGTCATAAAAAAATAACACTTGGAACTCAGGAGCTTACAATGGCATATTTTCAGCCTATAATGTCTATAGTGTAGAAGTCAAATTAGGGTAAAATCAGTGTCAGCAGACAACAAGTATGATGGTATATTCCTCTAATCAGTCCTAACTGTTATTTGAGGCTACCCTGCTAGCCTGGCTTAAATAGTAAAAACTAGTCTAAAAAAAAAAAAAAAAAAGAAAGAAAAGAAAGAAAGAAAGAAGAAAGAAAGAAAGAAAGAAGAAAGAAAGAAAGAAAAGAAAGAAAGAAAAGAAAGAAAGAAGAAAGAAAGAAAAAGTGCTAACACAGACTTCCTGGAGACCTAAGACAAGAAAAGGCTCCTCTCTCTGGAAATCACCCATATTGTTTGGCTGTCAACTTGACGCCAGTGTGATGGTATCATAGCCTCTTTGAGACAGTCCAGGATAATCTCCCTATTGTAGGATCAAGTAATAAACAATGTTAACTCCTCTGAAGCACTGGTTCTTCCTTGCCAAGTATCTTAACTTATTCAAATATTCTGTGTTGCAGGGTGTGCAAACCCTGGGAGCCACTACTCTATGTTACACATCTGTGAAAGAACCTTGCTTACTTTCGATAATCAAAACCAAGTGTATGAAGTATGATGATATATTATAGTGGCCTGAAAAGATAAGAAAGTGTCCTTTAATATGAAGGTTTCTCAAACAGACAAACAAAAGAACCAAAAATTAAGCTAGAAAAAGATCCTGCATTACTACTTGACCCAGCTACAGCATAGACAATGCTCTTACATTTAAGACACTGGAACTTTATTTTTGTTAGACTAATAGCAGAGTTATTAACTCACCATGAAGTTGCTTAATACTTAAGACTGTTACGCTACTGTGTATCCAACCTGTTCAACCTGCCTTTAAGAGAACAATGTATCAACCAACCTTACTTGCCTTGGATTCCTACATAACCAACTTTTACAACCTAAGATAATATGTAGCTGTAATCTTAAATGCCCCTGGCCAAGAGTCCTGTGTGTGTGTGTGTGTGTGTGTGTGTGTGTGTCTGTGTGTTTTGTAGAAATAAGTGTTGGAAACAGAAAGTATAGGTTGAAAGCAATCTTACAAAAATAAGTATCTATGCTATAAATGTTGAAGACAAAATATGAATATTGGTTGATAGCATTTTTCTGGGTCAGTTGTTATCTGGGTCAGTTGAAATCAGTTAGAGTCAGTGACTTGATCCTTTATAAAACTCTGTTAAAGATTTCTATAAAGTATTCTTCATTCCTTCCCCCATGTGATGTTTTCTGTGCTGTCCAACAAAAGAGAAATTAAACCTCTTTGTTATAGATACCCATGGAGACACCCACACAAAGAAAGACACAGGGACTAACAATAATAAGACACCATCAGAAAGACATAGAGTCAGACTCATACAGTAGACAGACAAGGAAAACAAGACACAGGGAGAGAGATTAGTAGAGAATATGGACTTGCTCATAGCTAAATTATATCAAGGGGAAATGCCCTTGAATTTCTTTTCCTTGATATGACCATGATGCATATCATGATGGGTGCTCTGGGGCTATTGTTAATGTAATACCAATTCTGAGTATTTCCCTAAAAGATGTCAAGCCAACATATCCAGACACACTTTCACATCAATGCTTTTTGCAGCAGTACTCACCATAGTAAAATTATAGGACCAATAAGGTGTCTGACAACAGAAAAATTGATGCTATATTAGATATGATTAATGACATATATCACATTAATGATATATGTTTGTATACATGATTTATATTAAATTATATATTCTCCTAGGTATACTTCTCTGGTTACATTATTAAAACTTTATGATTTTCATGTAAAGGGAGAATCAACCAAACTATGAACTTTGCAACAATTCCTTTAGAATGTAGTAGCTCCTAAGATGTGCACATCCTGTAACAAAATTTATGAATAAAATAAGGTACTTGGCAAAAAGGAATCAGTGTTTCAGAGGAGTTAATGTCATAATATATATAAATTATATTAATATGATTACATTATATTTATATATATCATGTATTATGTCATGTATATATATACATTATTAATATATTACATGGAAATTCAAGGCAATATATTATATAATATATGGTATGTATTATATGTATATATGTGTATGTATCATATATATATAAATACACACACACAAATACATATAAAACTACCACTGGTGTAGCAGGTACAAACCTCAGCTTGTTACATACTGTAAGAATCTTTTTTTAAAAATTTTTTTATTGGATATTTTATTTACATTTCAGATGTTATCCCCTTACCCCATTTCCTCCCCCTCACCCAGGAACCCCCTATTCCATCCCCCCCTCCTCCTGCTTCTATGAGGATGTGCCCCCACCCATCCCCAACTCACACCTCCCCACTCTTGAATTCTCCCACTCTTGACGTCCAACTCTTGACGTTCATGGGACCAAGTATCTCCTCTCCCACTTATGCCCTACCAGACCATCCTCCCCTACATATACAGCTGGAGTCGTGGCAGAATGGCTAAAATAAAAAACTCAGGTGATAGCAGATGCTGGCAAGGATATGGAGAAAGAGGAAGACTCCTCCATTGTTGGTGGGATTGCAAGATGGTACAACCACTCTGGAAATCAGTCTAGAGGTTCCTTAGAAAATTGGACACAGCATTACCTGAGGACCCAGCTATACCACTCCTGGGCATATACCCAGAAGATGCTCCAACATATAACAAGGATATATGCTCCACTATGTTCATAACAGCTTTATTTATAATAGCCAGAAGCTGGAAAGAACCCAGATGTCCTTCAACAGAGGAATGGATACAAAAAATGTGGTATATTTACACAATGGAGTATTACTGGCTATTAAAAACAATGAATTCGAGAAATTCTTAAGTAAATGGATGGAACTAGAAAAATATCTTCCTGAGTGAGGTATCACAAAAGAACACACATGGTATTCACTCACTGATAATTGGATGTTAGCCCAGAAGCTCGCAATACCCAAGATTCAACTCACAGACCACATGAAGCTCATGAAGAAGGAAGACCAACTGTGAGTGCTTCGGTCCTTCTTAGGAGTAACAAAATACTCAAGGGAGCAAATATGGAGACAAAGTGTAGGACAGAAACTGAAGGAGGGGCCGTCTGGAGACCATTCCACCTGGGTATCCATCCCATGTGCAGTCACCAAAGATAGATGCTGATGTGGATGTCAGAAGTGCATGCTGACAGGAGCCTGATATAGCTGTCTCCTTAGAGGTCTGCCAGAGTCTGACACATTCAGAGGCAGATGCTCACAGCTAACCATTGAACTGATCATGGGATTCCCAATGGAGGAGTTAGAGAGAAGGAGCTGAAGGAGTTGAAAGGGTTTGCGGCCCCATGAGGAGAGAACAATACCAACCAACCAGAGCTCCCAGGGTCTAAACCACACTGTAGGGGTCTTAACTAGTCTGTCTTTATACTTATACAACAAAAGTCCTTAGATTCTCTTTTTTCTTTCTTTCTTTTAAATTTTATCTACTTTAAAATCTCTCTTTAGCTCAAGGGGTTTGAAACCCCATAGGAAGAACAACAATATCAACCAACCAGACTCCCCAGAGCTCCCAGGGACTAAACCACTAACCAAAGAGTACACATGGAGGGACCCATGGTTCCAGTCACATATGTATCAGAGGATAGACTTGTCAGGCATCAGTGAGAGGAGAGGCCCTTGGTCCTGTGAAGGTTTGATGCCCCTGTGTAGAGAAATGCCAGGGCAGGGAGGTGGGAATGGGTAGGTGGGTGGGGGAACACCTCATAGAAGCAGGGGGAGTGGGATGGGATAAGGGATTCCGAAGGGGAAATCAGGAGAGGAGATAGCATTTGAAATGTAAATAAGAAAATATCTAATAAAAAAATAAAATCTGTATTAAATATGCTAAGAATATTGACAGCCTGAGCAAGTTCTCATTATCTCTCCTTTCATCCTGTTTTTATTCCCTTAGGATAACTACACTTCTCTCTTAATAATACATTCATAATTTTGTGACTATATAAAACTCATAAATACGGATGAGGAAAAATACAGTGTTCATCTTGATTATCTCCATTTGCATCCATTCTTTTCTGAAAAGGACAAAACTTTCTCTGTGGCTGAAAAACATTCCAATATATTTTACTATGTATAACATTTATATAATAATATATGATACATAATATATAGTATAATACAATTTAAAATATAAGGGCTATAATAATAACAAGAGCATCAATTGTAAAATTATTAACTCCAAGCCATTGTTTTTTAATTTAAAAGCCACTGCTGTATTGTGCAATACCTAAACCTGAGTATGTTGTATTTTATAAACACTATGAAAAGGGACTTTAGGCAAGCATTTGTGCTACTCTCTGGATGAACTGTGATGTCATGAATCATGAGAGGATGAGAACTATGAAGCTGTGTTGGATCATAGTTAAAGTTGATAGACACAATACGGCAAGAAGACAGAGGAAGGTGTCAGAGAGCAAGTTCTATGTCCTCGGTTAGCAATCCAAGGCTTGAAATATCAATAAAACATGACCTTAAAAGATATGATATCTAACTGAAGTAATTGCTGCCTTTCCATTGAAATGAAGTAGTCACATTAAATATTCTCTTTTCAGCAGATACCCAAGAGAAAAAAATTTTAATAAAGAAAAACATTATATATTATGATTCAAAATAACTTGATAATTACCTTTGTAAAGTTCATAGTTTTGTTGATTTTCCCTTTATATGAAAATCATAAAGCTTTAATAATGTCACCAGAGACACTATATCTAGGAGAATGTAATTCAATATAAATCACGTGTATAAACAGAATTCGGACTCCACTGAACAGTACAGTGTTGTGGGAAGGAGTATGAAGGAACACACTTCAAACCTGCCTATCTAAACTCTAAAACACACCCCAGACTGACACAGTGACTTGAAACCCCTCTGTACCTACATGGTTCCAGAAACCTACTCACATACTGCCAGCTTCATGCTGTCTCACATGTTCTCTCTGACTTCAACGTCTTTCTGGTTTACCCTCTTCTAGTGTTTTCCTAATGGTCTGTTTCTATGCCTTCTCAGTTTGTATTTTCTATTCTGCCTTTATCTTCCTGTCTCGTGCATTTATGCTTCCATGGAATGGGAGTTTTGTGGGTCAGGAAGTTTATAGCTACAGCAAACAGCCTCTTCTTCTGGGGGCAGTGTTCTCTCAAAGGCTTATGTCAAGAGCCTCTGCTATTGACCTTGAAGGCTACTTCAATTCTTTTGTTCATTCTTCCTTTAGTTTCCTTTAAGCTCTTAAATATACAATTCAAGTCCAGTTACTTCAAGACTATCATAGCCATCACTGATACATTTTTTAAAGGATGTAAAAACTACTAGAGATCTGTACTCTTTGGGAACCATGGCACAACCAGGTGAACTCTTAGATCATCTTTTCAGATAACTGAAAGTTTTAACTCCCTGGAGGATACACAGGATCTTCATCATCTTCTAGGTAAGTAGATGGTTTATTTAAGAAATGATAGATACACTCAAGAAATTTTCACTTTGTGTGTTTTCTGCGAGTGAAATCATTAAACCACTTTAAATAATTTAGTGATTTGATTATTTTTAATCCTGAGCTGGCATGGTTTTAAACACCATCTAAAATTCCTTGTCTTTCTTCATAAGGGAAATTTCATATTTCACAGACCGGTGTGGTCTGTGATGCTGATCATGAAGGAGGAGACTTTATCCTAACAGCAGGCAGCTGGTCCAGTCAGCAGCAGGAGGGAAGTACCAGGCAGAACAAGGCCTCCTGTTCTCTCGCAGAGCACAGGGAGATGCAGAACACATGTAGAAAACAAAGAACATAAGGAGAGACAGAACACATTTAAAGATGCAGATATAGCGAGAGATGGAGAATGCTGAGAGAGATGCAGGACACAGAGACTACACCTCTACTGAATACCACTCCATAAAACTTTTCATTTAACCATACAATGGCTAAAACAAACTCTTGAAAAATTATTCTTGGCAACCATGAGTCTGAATGAGACTTGATAACTCTATTAAGAAATAGGGGGAAGGACATGAGATATGTCTAGTGAAGAGCACTTACTTCTCTTGCAGACCCAAGTTTGGTTCCTGAATCCACATGGCAGCACCAATCATCTGTAACTATATCCAGAGGATCCAACAATCTGACATTCACAAGTGCTAGTGCACATGTGTGGCAATGTATATACACATAGGAAAATACTCTACACATAATAATAATTTTCATTATCTATTCAAAGAATTTAATGGTTCTCCCACAGAAATTATGCCAGGTTAATTTTATAGTCTCCTTTTCAAATGTATCTACTTGTTCACATCTATACTGTCTAAGAATTAACTTAGCCAAATATGTATTCACCTTTAAATCACATCACTGAATTTTGCTTTCCATGATCAATCCGTATCTAAGACTTCAAAAATTATCAACACCTGGGAAAGCTGCATCAATTGAAGATTAGGGAAGTTTTAAACAATGGATTGGAAGAGTTTTTGATGTGACATGTAGGGTCAATCAATAAAGCTTTGAAGCTGTGTCATGCAAGCCAAGCCTTTCTGCTACTACATAATGCACTTGGTACTGTTCACATAAATGCTGTTGATAATGTCAAATCAGTTACCAGTGATCTAATGAGGGAAGCACAAGAATATCTCATCAGTACCAGAATGTTCCTTGATGGAGCCATCATTTTACAATATTTCCTATTTTGAGCTGAGTGGAGAAATTGATTGCCATTATTACTTGTGAAACTCAGACTCTTTATTTGCAACAAACTCTTAGTCATCGGGGCTAGAGATGGTGGGTGCAGTTCTTGACTGTTTCCTAAAGTAAGTAACAGCCCAGTGCTGTTTCCTACGTGTGTCTGTACATATCTAACTTGTTCACGATGATAATAATGAGCTTATTATTATGTTTCAGATGCCATAGAATTCTACCCATAAAGCATTATCTGCATGCAAAAGAATGGAGACATGATACTGCCTGTCTTCATTGTCTGGTAATAACATGTTCCAGCAGCCACTGAAATTGTTAACCACAAGGCAAATATGTCTGCTTTGGGGAGATATTGACAACTCTCTAGCAAAATTTCATCAGCAAGGAAATATTGCTTTTCCCTCTGGGTTTGCCTATTAATGTCACATCAGATCATCAATGTTATACATCTTAAGGGAAACAGAAAGTCTGGAGGGCCAAGTTATGTTTGGATAATATGGCACTGATATGGATTATCCAAGATGGCCAATTCTAGACATCTAGGGTGCTCCGGGTCAACACGAAATGTGACAAGCAATGTTCCTACAGTAAAGCTGACTGAGAAGGATCCGACCGTGTTGTGTCTTAATTGCTGGTCAAGGCGGACGCGACATTTTGTAGTGGCACTGGTTTGGTAGTACATTTGAGTGGGTCTGAAACTGGAATTCACAGAACTGGGTTTCAGCTGACCTTGTCTTTCTCCTAAGGCAGTGGTTCTAAACTTCTGGGTCCTGACCCCCTTAGGGTCACATACAAAACATTTATATTAACACATATTAACATGATATTAACTATCAAAATTACAGTTATAAAGTAGCAATGAAATGATTTTATGGTTGGGAGTCACCACAAACATGAGAATCTGTGTTAAAGGGTCACAGCATTTAAGAAGGAGTGAGAGCTTTCCGTGCTACCCGGGGACGGGTCCATACGGCATTGTTCTTGGTTCTCATCGTAACTTAAAGGGAAACTTACACAATGTCCGGAGCCCTTGATGTCCTGCAGATGAAGGAGGAGGATGTCCTCAAATTCCTTGCTGCAGGAACCCACTTTGGTGGCACCAACCTTGACTTTCAGATGGAGCAGTACATCTACAAACGGAAAAGTGATGGTATCTACATCATAAATCTGAAGAGGACCTGGGAGAAGCTGTTGCTTGCAGCTCGAGCCATTGTTGCCATAGAGAACCCTGCTGACGTCAGTGTCATCTCCTCCAGGAACACTGGCCAGCGAGCTGTGCTGAAGTTTGCTGCTGCCACTGGAGCCACTCCAATTGCTGGCCGCTTCACGCCTGGGACCTTCACTAACCAAATCCAAGCAGCCTTCAGGGAGCCACGGCTTCTAGTGGTGACTGATCCCAGGGCTGACCACCAGCCCCTCACAGAGGCCTCTTACGTCAACCTGCCCACCATTGCTCTGTGTAACACAGATTCTCCCCTGCGCTATGTGTATATTGCCATCCCATGCAACAACAAGGGAGCTCACTCAGTGGGTCTGATGTGGTGGATGCTGGCCCGGGAAGAATACTCCGCATGTGAGGTACTATCTCCCGTGAGCACCCATGGGAGGTTATGCCTGATCTTTACTTCTACAGAGACCCAGAGGAGATTGAGAAGGAGGAACAGGCTGCTGCTGAGAAGGCTGTGACCAAGGAGGAATTCCAGGGTGAATGGACCAAACCAGCTCCTGAGTTCACTGCTGCTCAGCCTGAGGTGGCTGACTGGTCTGAGGGTGTGCAGGTGCCCTCTGTGCCCATCCAGCAGTTCCCCACGGAAGACTGGAGTGCGCAGACAGCCACTGAGGACTGGTCAGCAGCTCCCACAGCACAGGCCACCGAGTGGGTTGGAGCCACCACTGAGTGGTCCTGAGCTGCTCTGTAGACACCTGAGCAAAGGAAAAAAAGGTGGAAGGAAAATAAAGTTCCCAAAAGTTAAAAAAAAAAAAGAAAAAAAGAAGGAGTGAGAATCACTGTCCTTAGGTAATCAAGTTCTTCTTTGAAGGGAGTCTTGGAATCCTCCAAACCTCTTCTGTACCTTTCCGTGGGCATTGCCTCTGGGCTTATCTACTCTCTTAAATTGTTTGTTTTTGTTATCAGTTCCTTTAAAAAGATGTTTATTATCTGATTCAGGTCTTTCTTAATTGCTCTTTTATCCATCTGATTAGAAAGTAGGTAAAGTGGTCACCGTGATTCCATAGAGGGAAATGACATCATCAAGATCCACTTAGTTGGCCTTTCAGTTGTCAAGTACTCACATGCAGCACATCACACATGTTCCTGAAGAATTGGAAATATAGCTATTATATGATCCAGAAACCCTGCCTCTGGATAGTAATAAAAAAAAAAATTGAAGAAATGTAAGCACTCTCATCCCATTGTACTTACATCACCATTCACAATAGCCAAGGTATTCAAATTCTCTGACAGATACATAGATTTGTTTAAGTATATAGCATATGCATATAGCAGAATAGTTTTTAGCCTTATAAAAGGAAAGTTCTTCAATGCCTGACAACATCAATGAATGTAGAGGGCATTACCCCCAAAATTAAATAAGCCAAGACAGAAAGATGCATACTTGTCTACATGAGTTATATAAAATAGATTCCAGGAGTAAAAGCGTTAGATCCTTTTAGGACAGAAGGAATCAAGGAAGCTACCAAGTTATGAGCATCAAATTCCAGCTGAGGAAGATGAACAATCTCTGGAGATGCTGAGCAACATTTTCCTATAGTCAAGAATAATTTGTTGTACACTTAAATATTTAAGAAGACGGGACTTACATTAAATGCTTTTGTTTATAACAATAAATTTTATTTTAAAGTATTTTATTATCATTTAAAATTATTTGAATTTATATTCTAAAGAGTAAATATCATATCAAGACAGATTCAGCATAGATGGATGTTTTACTATTTGGATAAAATATAGATGCAGATGCTTGCAGCTAACCATCAGACTGAGCACTGGACCCCAGTGGAGGAGTTAGGGAAAGGACTGAAGGAGCTGAAAGGGTTTGCAACCCCATAGGAAGAACAAAAAGATCAATCAACCAACTCCCCAGAGCTCCCAGGGACTAAACCACCAACCAAGGGTACACATGGAGGAACCCATGGCTCCAGCTGCATATGTTGCAGAGGATAGCCTCATTTGGTATCCATAGGAGGGGAGGCCCTTGGTTCTGTGGAGACTCGATGCCCCAGTGTAGGGGAATACTAGGGCGGAGGCAGTTGTGGGTGGGTGAGTAGGGGAGCACCCTCACAGAAGCAGGGGGAAGGGGGAGTGGGTAGGGGGTTTGCAGAGCGGTTTGCTTTCTTTGATTGCTTGCTTATTCTTAGTTTTGATTTTTATTTGATTTTCCAGGTTTGAACTCAAGATCTTAAGGCTGTTCTTGTGATCACTGTGTCACAGAGGATGACCCGGGACTTCTGATCCTCCTGGCTCCATCTTTGAGTACTAGAATTACAGGTTCTTGACACTGTATCTAGTTTAAGTGGTGCTAGGGATTAAATTCTGGGATTTATGCATGCTGGCCAGCACTTTACCCAGTGAGTTATAGGCCCGCCCTTTGTTTTATTGTTTGGAGCCTTCTTACACAGGTACGCTGGTCATCTAGAAATCTGATGGCTTTGGAAGCCCCAGACTTATATTTCTTCTATACTTTCAACCTACCTCAGCAGCTTTTCTTTTTTTACAGTATCTATTGCTGCTAAAAATTCCCAATATGCTTTTTCTTCCCTGAATGATGCATTGCTTACAACACTAAGGTCTTGGTTATGTTGACCTGAAAAAGTTGGTAGGCAGTTGAAGCCACAGGAAGAAATTAATTCATCGATAAATGTAGGTCAAAAGTGAATAATGTTTACAGTTATCGTTATTTCAGCTTCCTCCATTTTGGTTTCTACATGACTTAAGAGACTGATATGTTTTTAAAACTTAGTTGTTAAGTCCATGATTTTGCACAATTGTATAAATGTATAATTTTTATGCCAATATCTGAATAGAGGTGAGACTAAATGTTATAGAAAGATAGTTTTGTTGGTAACTGAAGTTAATCTGGTAAAAATTTAAATTAGGATAATTTAGCTTTACAATATTGAACATAAAGAAAATAGTTTTAAAATATACACAAAAAGGGGAAAATGTCATGCTTTGAATGAGAATGCCCCCCCCCCCGTACACTCATATGTTGAAACTTTAATCCCTTATTAGTGGGACTGGTGTGGCTTTGTTAAAGTAGGTACGGCTTTATTGGGGGAGGTGTGTCACTGGAGCTGGGCTTTGAGGTTTCAAAAGCCTATACTAACCCTGGGTTCCTCTATGCCTACTGATCAGGATGTAAAGCTCTTAGCTACTCATCCTGTCATTCCTGTCTGCTACCCACCATGATGATCATGATGTTGGACTAACCCTTTGAAACTGTAAGCAAGCCCCCAATGGGTCTTGGTGTACCTTCGATCAATATACCAGTAATAAGACAGAGAGTAATTAAAACTGTTTGCTATAAAAATGAATTCAATGCAAAAATACTCACATACAAAAGACAAAACTATAAGTCAGATGGAAAATTAAAGATAAAACAGTCCCTCTTTATTGACACAGATAATACTCACATTATTTCTCCACTGTGTGACTGTGGAAAACTACACTTATTCAGTAGGTTATTAAGTGGTATCATTCTTTTCTCTTAATTATTTCCCAGCGTATCATTATACAGTAAAATATTTTCATAATACCAGCCTGTAGTAGAAGGCCATAACTCTGCATCAACCTTGAAACTATGGAACTGAACTACTCTATAGTGTTCTGTTCATGGAGCTATGATTTTCCTGGCTAGGTAGACCAAATGCATCTCCCCCTTATGTTTTAAATGTATTGAGTCTTAACCTCATCATAAATTGAGAAGCCCGTGCAATGGATTTAAATAGACATGGATTAAACTCTCCCAATTGAAAACAAGGTCCAGAAAAAATAGTTTTAAAATATAAGAACTTTACTGTGAAACCCAAAACAGAATTAGTTTGAAATAAAAAGGATGGGAAAGATATTCTGTGCACATAGTAGCCAAAGTGGGGTAGGGGTGACGATTCTAACATCAAACAAATGAATGATCAGTTCAAAACCTCAAAAAAGGTTAAATACAACAAGGAGATAAAATAATTATAAGCATTCATATGGCCAATTATAATTACATATGAAACAAAAATAGATAAATTAAAAAGTACAAATAAACATTTATAATGATAATTTGAAGCATCAATGCCCACTCTCAAAAATCGACAGAACAGCAGATGGAAGATAATTACAGAAGCGGAACACTTACACAATGCAAGACTCAACAGACATACAGAGAGTTCTGATTAATCATTGCCAAATACACAGGACATGAGGCATTACCCAGGATGGAATACATGTTTAGACACAAACTGAAGCCAAATATATTTCAAAGATAGAAATTATATAACATGCTACTGATCACAACAGGGTGAACTTAGAAACCGTTGATAGAAAGAACCTAGAAGAGTAACAGATTAGGGAAATTAAGCAATATATCCTTAAACAACCTATGGATCAAAGAAGCCCCAAGGTAAATTTGAAAATACTGGAGGTATATAAAAATAAAAACAAAAACATAATATACAAGATCTAGGCTGAAGGAAAATTTTATAGCTTAGAGGGAGGAAAGGGAAGGGAAAATGTAATTATATTGTAACTCCCAAATAAAAAAGTAAATAATAAATAAATAATTCTCAGCTGAGCATGGTCATCATGGTATCAGGAAGCCCACGCAGAAAGATCAGAGGGTCAGAGCTGTCCCTGACTATGTATGGAAGGGGAGGCTACCTGTGACTACTTCTTGAGACCCTGTCTTAACAAAACAAAAATCTCAAATCAACAATCAATGCTTATAATCTTAAGGAAATGCAATAGTGGACAATGAAATGAAATAATAACAAAAGAAATAATAATAAATAATAAAATAAAATAAAACAAAAGGGAATGAAATAATAAAATTTAGAGCAGATACTAAGGCCATAAAAAAAAACAAATTACTGCAATAGAAAGTTGGGTTTTCATACACATTTAGAAAGATAGCAAACCCTTATCTGGCTTTACAAAGACAAATAAAATGAAATCCAAATCAAGAATGAATGTGGAGGCATAGTTACTAAATAAACCAAAATTAAAGTAATTATCAGATGACCAATAAAGAAATCATATACGTTTATAAAGTAGAGACACAAGGCCTACTGCATGCACCACAAAGAAACAAAAGACATCAGCAGATTGGTTGCTCCAAGAATGTAGATCTTGGCTATCAAACATGTAGCAGAAAATCCAGGGCCACAATAGCTCCATTGGCACAGCTCCCTTGAGGTTTCCACTACCTATGTGTTGCTGGCAGTTATAAGACAATGCCAGAGATTCCTTTACAAAATAGAACTTTGGCAGTAATGGTAATACCAGTACTCAGAGGGCAGAGGCAGGAGGCTCTTTTTGAGCTATACGTCAGCCTGGTATATAGCAAGAGTTCTAGGCCTGACAGAGATACGCAGTAAGATCCTGTCTCAAAAACAAACAAATAAAACAACAACAGCAAAAAACTTATTCTCACATTTCTTGAGGTGGAGAAGTCCAATAAAGTGGCTGTTGTTAGTGAGGGCTCCATAGAGACCGTGCCTTACATAGAATAAGGATGGTGATTATATGATGTCCTTTTTAGTAATATCTACTTCAGTTGACGTGATCATTAAGGGGCAGAGGTGCAAATGTCTATGACCTAACAGACCTCACCTAGACAGAATGTTAAAAGCCCATGCGGCTTCAATCCTATATAAAGAACTATAGGCAACTAAGAAAGGCTAGGAACAGGAAACATGGCCTCCCTAGGAGAGTGTGGCAATTCTTTGTCCAGTATCAAACATTCAGCCAAGGAAACATAAAAGTAGCACTATATGGACTGAACAGACTATATCGAGGAATTTATATGTCTATGCATATGCTTATATCCATATACACAAGTAAGATTATACAGACTGAGTGGGGTGTATTTCGGAATATTTATGTATAACATATTTACATGTAACAATAAATAATAAAGGAGATACGCTGAATTTGAAAGAATGAAGGGGCTGCATGGAAGGGTTTTAAATGAAGGAAGGGAAAGGGTAAATGATGTAATTACATTGTATTATCAAAAATGAAATAATAAAAATAAAATAAAAATTATAATAAAGATTAGTATGCAAATGATTTTTCTTGTAACCATTTCCATGTGTGAGTGAGCAAATGCAAACATTTCAGATATAACTGATTAGCCTGGATTAGGCTAGCTCATTTTTTACCGTGGACTCTGTTGTTTCCACACTCACTGAAGTGGACGCTGTAGTAAAGCCATCTGAAATCATAGACTTCTGTAGGAAGGCAAGAGTCGGTTTGCCTTTTGACTCCTACTTTTGAATTCAGTCTTTATCACCTGGTAATGCATGTGTAACCAGCAGAGTATGTCAGTTTGTATGTGTGTGCTTAAACGTCTGCCCCTCCGAAACTAATCTTGAAATGTAATTGCTGTTGCAACAGCCTTGAAACGTGGGACCTTTGAGACGTGCTTAGATTCTGAGCACTGTGCCATTATCAAGAAGCAAGCTCAGCAATTCTCTTCCTGAGACAAAGCTACTAGAAAGTATTCACCAGACGTAGCTCTTGCATTTTAAACTGTTCAGACTCCAGAACTGAGAAGATATTAATTTCTGTATATTATATATTACCTAGTCTTAAGTCAGCGGTGGAAAATTAGTTATGTCCATCACATGCTGTAAGACTGTATAAAATAGAAGGGAATATAGTTTTAAAATATATTCAAATTTTCCTTTATAAAGATTGCTTGCTCAGGATCTTCAAATAGGGCCAGTAATACTTCCTGTTTGTTCCATTCATCACTGTAGTCAGTGGGTTGATATTTAACATACTTAAATTTGTGATTTGCTAATTAAAGGATACAACTGTTGAATTTGAGCAAATGAAATTATAAGTTGATAGGTAGTAGAAGAAACTGTTAAGAAGGCATTGAAAAATAGACTTTTAAGGACAGGTCATCTGGTTAATAGGAATTTGAAATATGAGGTTATAGAAGCCTGAATGTACTTGTACTGGCTCTTTTTGTGTGTCAACTTGACACAAGCTGGAGTTATTACAGAGAAAGGAGCCTCCCTTGAGGAAATGCCTCCATGAGATCCAGCTGTAAGGCATTTTCTCAATTAGTGATCAAGAGGGGAGGCCCAGCCCATTTGGGTGGTGCCATCCCTGGGCTGATAGTCTTAGGTTCTATAAGAAAGTAAGCTGAGTAAGCCATAAGAAGCAAGCCAGTAAGCAGCATCCCTCCATGGTCTCTAAATCAGCTCCTGCCTCCAAGTTCCTGCCCTGTGTGAGTTCCTGTCTTGACTTCTTTTGGTGATGAACAGCAATGTAGAAGTGTAAGCTGAATAAACCCTTTCCTCCTAACTTGCTTCTTGGTCATGATGTTTTGTGCAGGAATACAAACCCTGACTAAGACAGCACTCCTAGTTGCACCCAGGGAAAAAGTCTAAATATGCATTAGTATAAAATTGCCCAGATGCAGGGCGGTGGTGGCTCACGCCTTTAATCCCAGCACTTGGGAGGCAGAGGCAGGCGGATTTCTGAGTTCGAGGCCACCTGGTCTACAGAGTGAGTTCCAGGACAGCCCAGGCTACACAGAGAAACCCTGTCTAAAAACCAAAAAAAAAAATTGCCAGATAATATCTACAAATTTCATCTAAGGTCAAATAGAGATATTGTCATTAAAACCAAAGCAAATTATCAAGGCCTTACCATTGACTGCAGCCTGTGCAGCTAATCCTGAATGGCCTAATTCTGCATCATCTAAAACTTTGTCGAAGAGGTACAACTTAACTTTACGTAGTTTGGCTAGTGCTACAGTGGATAATAACGAAATGTATTATGTGTGCATTGCAGGCCAGAACCAGAAGAGAATCGGTCATAATCGGCCATACTACATTTCTGACTGTGATGTCTTTCACATTTCTTGATTTCCATTGTGATGCTTGATAGAGATACTGTCCCTCTTAACATGGGTCTCTCCATGGAGCAGTCCTCTGAAATTCTATTTGACTTCTTTCCAAGCTTCTGCATCTACTGTTCATATGGTCATTGCATATGTACTAAACATGGCTAACTGATATGCCCATGTTAGTGTCTGTGACAGTCAGTCACTACCACCAGGTAAATACAGTGGTTCAGAAAAAGCCTCAGCCAGAGTAAAAATCAAACCATGCACAAAGCTCAGAGTATAGATCTTGACTCTCCTAGTCAGATTGAGTTTTCACATGATTTGTTAAAATTCCATATGCTCCTAGTTTGTTGTTCTCCTTGTCCTAGGTCATTACTTTTTTAACTTAAACTTTTCCTAAATTTTTTTTTATTATTTTACATATTTACATTTGAAATGTTATCCCCCTTCCCTTAGCCTCTAAGAGGGTGCTCCCCCACTCACCTATCCACTCCCATCTCACCCCTCTAGCACCCCCCTTTTCTGAGGCATCAAGCCTCTACAGCACCAAGCGCATCCCCTCCCACTGAGGCCAGACAAGGCAGTCCTCTGCTATATATGTATCCGGGGCCATGGACCTGCTCTTGTATACTCTTTGATTGGTGGCTTAGTCCATGGGAACTCTGAGGTGTCCAGTTAGTTGGTAATGATGTTCTTTCTATGAGGTTGCAATCCCTTTCAGTTCCTTTAGTCATTCCCCTAACTCTTCCATAGTGGTCCATGAGCTCATCCAATGGTTGTCTGTGAGTATCTGCATCTGTCTCAGTCAGATGCTGGCAGAGCCTCTCAGAGAACAGCCATACCCCAGGCTCCTGTCTGCAAGCACTTCTTGGCATCAGCAATGGTATCAGGGTTTGGTGCCTGTGCTTGGAATGGATCCCAGTTGGAGCAGTCTCTGGATGGCCTTTCCTTTAGTCTCTGTTCTGTTTTTGCCCTTGCATTTCTTTTAGACAGGAACAATTCTGGGTTAAAAATTTTGAGATAGGTGGGTGGCCCCATCCTTCAACTTGTGCCCATATCTACTGGAGGTGGTCTCTTCAGGTTCTATCCTCTTGCTGTTGGGCATTTAGGCTAAGGTCATCTCCACTGGGTCCTGGAAGCCTCTCACATCCATGGTGACTGGGACTTTCTAGAGGTTCCCCCATCCTCCACCCCACACTGCTGTACATTTCTATTCATTCTCCCTGCCCTCTGGGTTTCTCTCCCCTCTTCCCCCCATACCTAATATTGTTCCCCCTTTTCCCTTCCACTCCCATCTCCCACCCAAATCTCCCCCTCCTCTGCCTCCCATAATTTTGTTCCCCCTTCTAAGTGGGATTGAAGCATCCACACATGGGCCTTCCTTCTTGTTAAGCTTCATATGGTCTGTGAGTTGTATCATTTGTATTCAACTTTTTGGCTAATATCCACTTATCAGTGAGTACATACCATATATGTCCTTTTGGGTCTGGGTTGCCTCACTCAGGATGATATTTTCTAGTTCCATCCATTTGCCTGCAAAATTCATGCTGCCCTCGTTTTTAATAGCCGAGTGGTAATATATCATTGTGTAAATGATCCACATTTTCTGTATCTATTCTTTGGTTGAAGGAGATCTGGGTTGTTTCCAGCTTCTAGCTTTTAAAAATAAGGCTGCTATGACTATAGTGGAGCATGTGTCCTTGTGATATGATGGAACATCTTTTGGTTATATGCCCAAAAATGGTTTAGCTGGGTCTTCAGGTAGAACTGTTTCCAATTTTCTGAGGAACCGCCAGATTGATTTTTAGAATTGAAGTACCACAAATAAACCCACTTACCTATGGGCACTAGATCTTTGACAAAGAAGCCAAAACCATACAGTGGAAAAAAGAAAGCATCTTTAACAAATGGTGCTGGTCTAACTAAAGGTCTGCATGTAGAAGAATTCAAACTGATCCATATGTATCATCTTATACAAACCTCAAGTCCAAGAAAATTAAGGACCTCCACATAAAACCAAATACACTGAATCTAATAGAAGAGAAAGTAGGAAATAGCGTCACACATATTGGCACAGGGGAAAATTTCCTGAACAGATCACCAATGGCTCAGGCTCTAAGATCAACAACTGACAGATGGGATCCCTGAAACTGAAAAGCTTATGTAAGGCAAAGGACACTGTTAATAATACAAAATGGCATCCTACTGATTGGAAAAAGATCTTCACTAACTCTACATCTGAAAGAGGGCTAATATCCAAAATATACAGAGAACTCAAGAAGTTAGACTCCAGAAAGCCAAAATAACTCAATTTAAAAATGGGCTACAGAGCTAAACAGAGAATTCTCAACTGAGGAATCTTGAATGGCCTAGAAGCACTTAAAGAAATGTTCAGCATCGTTAGTCATCAGGGAAATGCAAATAAAAATGACCCTGTGATTCTATCTCACACCAGTAAGAATGGCTAAGATAAAAAAAACTCAGGCGGCAGCAAATGCTGTCGAGGATGTGGAGAAAGAGGAACACCCATCCATTGCTGGTAGGATTACAAACTGGTCCTATGTCATTTCTATTTAACCTTGTCTGTATTACCAATCACTAGACATTTTCTGCAAGAGTTGGCTCCAAATGTCATTTGTCAGTTAAGTAGTACACTGCATACAGAACTCACTTGGAGATTGCTCAAGTTGGCAGAACAGCATGGTAGGCACACCCTTTTGGTCCCTATTTGGCAACTGAATACATCCTTTACTTTATAGTCTCTATTCATAAAATGACCCTATGACAACTTCTATTTTCTAGAAGCATTTGGAATTTAGTTAATACTTATTTCAAGTAGCTTGTTCTCAAAATTACCTTTCTTGTAAATTTAAGTTATTTTGTGTTTATTCTTTCACAAATATGTTCTGCATCAACTCTTAAATCGCTCCTCCAGAGCTTGGCCATATAATTATGCTGATTACAATCCCATTTCTTTCTTGCCAAGTGCACCAGGTAATTGTAGAGGTTCAGCCAAGTCTATGCTAGGCTCAGATTCATTTACTGTGCTAATAAAAGGTTTAACCCTTTGGTGTTGGCAGCTTAGCGGCTCCCTCTGCACACATATTCCTACATTTTGTAGTTTAAAATCCTTATCATGGCTACAGGCTAAAGTTGTAATCAAAACAGAAATACTTTAGGTATTTCTTATAGATTAAGATATTTAGATATGTTGATTCTATCACACTGCTATGGAAACAGTCCTAAACGCATATATAAACAGTTCATATAGCACTTAAACACACACACATACAAATGTCACATTAAAACACAAAAACTGGACAGTTTTTGCTGTTCTTGCTTTTTTCCAAGGGCTTTCTACAATCTGCTAGAGACTCGACAGCTTACACCTTTGCCAACAGCATCCCGGCTCCTCATTAGGGATTCTGATCTTGTGACTTGATGTCAAGCCTCAGTCTTTCTCCATGATATCCTTAATTCTGGGGTATTTACTTTAGTCAGTGGCCTCTCCTGTCTCCTGGTCTCTCATGATGCCCAGCCTCAGTTGTTTTCCATGGT
Organism: Mastomys natalensis; assembly: GCA_021653895.1. Lineage (NCBI taxonomy): Eukaryota > Metazoa > Chordata > Mammalia > Rodentia > Muridae > Mastomys > Mastomys natalensis. The sequence goes on from JAJTUV010000381.1 coordinate 1,083,275, forward strand.
CCTTCCATTGTGGAGTCTCCACTGCAACTGAGGTTTCACCTCTACCTGTGGCTTTTCTTGTCCTCTTGTAGTGCCAATCCGCAAGTGCTCTTCATGATCCCTTCATGTCTTCAAAACAAATACCCAATGGGAAAAATCTTAACACATTATGAACTTCAGCTATCAGTATGAAACACAGCTTTGGCCCCGTCTTGATCACAGCTTCTGTGTGCTAACCCTGAGGAAATACTCCTGGATTGTACTTCAATGATCTAGTCTCTTCTGTCACTGCTGATTTCTCAAAGCTAAACAGCATCAATTATCGAAGACCAGCAAAGGTTTCACTTTAGGAGTATGCATATCCTGCTAATCACAGCTCATTCTTCAGCTGAGCCACACCATAGACTCTTAACTCAATTCTTAATTCAAATATATCCATGAATTACCCTGAGAGAGTCTTTGAGGGGCTCTCAAACTTCTTTATGAACTTCTTCAAACCAGGCCTTGATTTCTGCCTTTCTCTTGGTATTCTTATTTTCCAAGCTGTCCCAGAATAGCCCATTAAACTTTGAACATTCAAAAACCTTTCCAACTCAAAGTTCTTCCACAATCCTTCCCAAAGTAGCATGGTCAGGTCTTTTACAGCAAAATCCCATAGACCAGATACCAATTTTTGTTTTACTTTGCTTTCTATTCCTGTGATAAAGACACCATGAAAAAAAGCTACTTGGAGAAGGAATGGTTTATTGTTAGCATGTCTATAACACAGATTACCTCTGAGGGAAGCCAAAATGGCAATACATAGTAAGAATCCAAAGGCAGAAGCTGAAGTAGAAGCCATGGAAGAACATTGCTTTCATCCTTGTTCCTCTTGGCTTGCTCCTCTACCTTCCTTTTTAAAAATAACACAGACCCACCTGTTATCTGGCTAGTGCATTCTTTTTACTTACTATTTTGCAATGTTTCTTCAGCTTTGGTCATGATGGGATTGGTACTGATGCCCACTTTAGAGCTGAACATTCAGTCTCATTACTTATTATTTTGGCAAACTATACATCTCTCTATTAACTGATGTCTGTTGCAAGGAAAAAAAAATCACTTCTCTCACCAAGGTTGAGAACAGCCCAGGTCTTGGATACACATAAATATTTAGAAGAGAATTTGGCAAAATAAATTAACAAAATAAGAACCAAAGACTCAATCAGAAAACCTTCCAGCAATGGGATTTTGACTGAGATTACAAACAAGGAAAGGAATTCCCTTCGGTGAAATCCAATCACCAAGTAATTAGTTACCACATAACAATCATGCTGCTTTTGCAGCAGTAGGCACACCTTGTCTGGGCACTTAGTATTGTAGTATGTAGGGTCTGGTGCTGAGTAAGAACACAAATATCATTTCTACCCCAACAGTGTGTATCTACCTTTTATTATTAAGAAAACTAGCCCCCCAGGAAGGAAGTTTCTTCATGATTGATGTTTCTATATTCTGTAAGCCAAAGTGTGAAGTGTTGTCAGGAATAAGGTCTTAACATCTGAGTTGGGTGGTTAAACATGAGAATGGCAATAGCATATGTTTTTTTGAAGTGGGAATCTCTGGAGTCTTCCTGAACCTAGGAGAATATTTTGTGTCTTGTACTATGATTTTCATTTAATAGCACATATATTCTGGGGGCAACACTATTCAAACACACACACAGAGAATAATTACATTCAAATTCTTTAAAAAGTATTGCATTTGTTACTTTCTCATTGCCATGATAAATATTATAACCAAGAGCAAGTTATAAAAGGAATTTATTTTAGTTTATGCTCTAGATGGAGAGTCCATAGTAGTCAGGATGGTATGACCACAGGCTACCAGAGAAGGAAGCTGGCTGATCCTGCTTAATCAGCCCATCAGAAAACAGAGAGATCTGAAAGTGAGGCAGGGCTGTTCACTTTCAGAACCCTCTTCCCTGAGTGACATACTTCCTCCAGCAAGACTTCGCCTCCTAAAGGTCTCAGTCCTCTCAAACAGCACCGCCAGGTGGAGACCAAAGATCAAACATCTGAGCCTATGGGGGACATTTTCATTCATGCCACCATAGCTCTGCTGAGCAGTTATCTTACCCACAAGTAGGTTTCCATAAGACTTTTTTTTTCATACATCCTTAGTTTTACTTAACCTACCCTCTTCTCTCCTCCTGTCCCAGTCCCTGCTTCATCCTTTGGCCCTCAGTTAACCTATCTTCTTTCTTTCCTCATGTGTTCTACCATCTTTAAACTTACTTTCTTTTTTTTAAAGTTGTGTTGGGTGAACCAAGAAAATCTGGGTCAGGTCACGAGAAGCCCTTACTTCCTAGTAGTGGCAGGAGCTGGGAAGAACAGAAAAGTATGGGCCATACAATGCTTTGTTTGTTTGTTTGTTTGTTGTACATAAGATCAGGCCATAAAAAAATAGTGACAATTTTGTGGCTTTTCTGATTAGAAGCCTGCTATGTTTTCTCTTGTCTAAATGCTCTAGTTAAGATTTCTGATACTATGTTCAATTGAAGGCAAGAAAAGGCATGATTATCTTGTTGTGCGTCTTCCAGGGAAGGCTCTCACCATTTACCAGTGAACACATAAATACACAATGGATTTATTTCATTGAGAAACTTTATTTCTATTTCGATTATGGTCATACCATTTTAAATATAACCATTATCATACATACACACACATACACATACACACACACACACACACACACACACACACACACACACACATATATATATATATATATATATATATATATATATATATATATATATTTGCTGATAATTTTATCAGAGAGGGATATTAAATATTATCAAATAAGTTTCTGTATCACTGGAGATGATCATATAACTTTGTCTGCAATTTTCTAACATAATATGCCATATTCACTGATTTATTTATTTAGACATATCCTTCTGTCCCAGGGATAAATATAATTTGATCATCACTGATAAACCTTTTAAAGTGTTGTGATTCACTTTGATAGTGTTTTATTGGCATGTTCAATAAATATTTTCATAAAGAACATCTACCTTAAACTTTATTTTCTTGTAGTATTCTTTTCTGGCTCTGCTATCAAAGTAGTAATGACTTTGTCAAAATGTCAAAGGACTTCTCCAACAATTCTTTTTTTAGAGAAATTGAAAGGGACTGTTTGTTGTTTATTATTATTTGTTGTTTATTATTTGGTAAAATATTTAGTAGACACCATTAGGTCTAGGGATCTTCTTTTAACAATAAATGTTTTATTACAGACTTAATCTTCTTAGTTTTGTTTGTTCAGGGTTCTAGTCTTCATTATTCTTGCTTTGCATAATTTGTCTAGAAATATATTTTTCTAGGTTCTCTATTTTTTAATAGTTGTTTTTTAATTACATATAAGCAAATCAATGAAACACAGATATCTTTTGATTTAAGTTGATCAAATAAAGCCTTCTGGAGGCAGAAGAGCACTGAAGATATTTTTTTTTAAATGTGTATAATAGGCTCCTGGATCCTGTGAACATCTGTTTACTTTACAACACAAAGTTATGCGTTGCTGAAATAATCAGCTCTCTTAATAGTGTTCTCTTGAAGGTCCTTGAAGATAGGAACCACATACTGTTTATCTCTGTTTACTATGATGCATTCACAGTGACTAGAAAGTACGGCTGGTCAGTGTGGTGCTGGCAACAACAATTATGCTACAATTCCCTGTGGGGAACTATGGATTTAGCTTCCTTGATAGGCATGCATCATAGGTTTTTCAGGTTAGAGTCCGTCTTAGGGTTTCCATTGCTATAAAAAGATACCATGAACAAGACAACTCTTACAAAGGACACTATTTAATTTGGGTTGGCTTACAGGTGCAGTTCATGATCATCAAAGTGGCAGAATGGCAGTATCTAGGCAGACACGGGACTGGAGGAGCCAGAAAGTTCTATATTTTGATCCAAAAGCAAACAGAAAAAGACTAGCATTCACATGTCTAGGAGAAGGGTCTCAAAGTCCAGTCCCATAGAGACACACTTTCTCCAACAAGGTCGCATCTCCCAATAGTGCCACTCCATGGGTCAAGGATATTTAAACCACCGCGGAGTCCATGGCTGCTGAAGCACAATGTGTCTTCCAGTTTCTGAAAGACTGATGCACTCCCTTAGAAAGTGAAACATTCAGGCCTCTTTGTGTGACTCTGTATCTTCCCTTAGAAGTAAAGGAAGCATGAAAGCTTAGAGGGACAATTGTTCTTAGACATTAATTGTGTGTTCCCTGTATAACTTGCTAGCATCATTGTATCCTTGCAACTGTATTGATCTTGGCAATTACCATCATATTCGGTATTTGATAAAGGTATAAGAAGTCTGATTATTCTCAATCAAATCATAACAGTTTCAGTTGTGCTATGGCCCCTCCAACCTGGCCTATTATAATTCCTTGTGACCAGATCAGATGACCTAGCCCTGCCAAGTAAGTGCAGGTGCTTACAATTCCCAAAGGAAAGAGAAACATTCGTATGTTTTTTGTTCAGTGAAAGGTCAGGCTCAATTATTTTAAGGCAGCTTGAAACATTTCTTTCTGGTGACACTTGTTTGACTACATCGACACTTCATTAAAGTGCATATTGAATAATATGAATACATCTATCAATGTGTGAATGGCAGGAATTGGGATCTATTGAGGATGCTTCACTTCTGTTCAGATGTACCAACCATCTTATCACCCTGCATGTGTTAAGATTCTATAAGACAAAAGATATTTCCAAGGGAAGGTCCAATTTTGAAACCTTTACAGTCCAGACTGGAAGGTGTGTATCCATTCACAAGATGTAGAATCAAGTAAATCTATTAATCATATTGGTGGCTTAATAGAATGCTGAATCTTCAGTATTTCTCATATCTAGCTGTTTACTGACAAATAGACTCTATCTTGTGTTGCAACAATAAAGGAAAATAGTGTTTGTTTAGCAATAAAATAATGCTTGCAACAGCCTGATTGTTCTCAGTCTTTATGCCTACTGTCTCTCCACACAAATTTATCAAAGCTGACAAGTCTAAGGATTTTTTTTTCATTCCCAGGAGTTAAATGTGTCCTATTTTTTATTTTCCCAAGAGGTTTGGAAAGATAAGCATGCCCTTAGAGCAATTACATAAGCCTTATTTTGGCACAGATAATCACTTACATGAAGAAGCAATACCTTATAAGCAAGTATGTCGTTAGAGGTTCTGTATAACACTGCTACTACCTGAAAGGATTGCTTATCTGTGCACATAACCCCTCTTCTGCTTTGGAAAAGGAATGTGCTGGAAACAGCTCTGGGATTTATTAATCTAAAGAATAAACACACATGTGGAAATGTAGTGTTCAGTTTGACTGATGAAAAAAATGAAATAGAACCGTTGAAAGTTAAAAATAGACAATTCTTAAACACATAAAACATGCTTATTTAAAATACATACATGTGAATGTCTGGAATAAAAATTGCAATAAATATAATCATGTTTCAGAAAGAAAATTCTACAAAATAAAGATGCATAATGGAGAATGGGACGCTGTACAAGTCTCACTTGTTTCCCTTCCCACAACGTATATGGTTTCTGAATTCATTTTCCCAATCTAACTAGCAAATAATCAAGGAAATCATTGATGTTTGAAATGGATTAGAACAGCGGCCAATTTTAGGAACTATATAATTAATTACCATTCCCACTAAAAATGGCAGATGAGAAACATGATTTTCAGTCATTTTCTCACCATTGAATCCTTCACACACACACACACACACACACACACACACACACACACACACGGTTCTCATTCAATATTTGGCAGTGTTTTGAGATCAAAGATATGGAGGTTAAGAGTGAAAAGCAAACTGAACATTGTGACTAACCAGAAATAGCACTCCTATTTAGGCTAGCTAAAAGTTTCAATATATAACAGGGCATTCTGAACATATTGTATCTGCACAGTAATAATTTTATACTATCACTGGAAAAAATGTGCATTTCCTAAAAGGGCAGCAGAAAATAATTTTATCACAGTGAAATATATATACTTAATACATGAGCTTGGCAGATGGTTGAGCCTTTCAAGATCTGTCACACAAGAACTGAGTGGAGATCCTGGGTACCCACCCATGTAAAGCCAGGCATGGCATCACACACCTGTAGTATAAGCACCAGAAAGTGGGAACAGGAGGATCTGCTGGGCTTGCTGGCCAGTCAGTCTAGCTAGTCAGTGAGCTCCAGGTTCAATGATGACTTGTCTGAAAATATAAGGTGAAGAGCAACTGAGGAAGATACTGAAAGTTCACAGCATGCATACCTACACACATATATAGATCTATATATCTACATAGACATATAGGCACAAATAAAACATCGATGTATGTATGATAAATTACACACACACATGCATGCACACACATATACATATATATACATACACTACATATACATACACATACATAAATACATACACATATATGTATGTTTGTAGGTGTATATATATGTATGTGTATATATACATACACACATACACATATATGATTTACAGAGCCAGGTGGTGTTCCTGAGAAAGAACTCACCTTTGATACAACTGTGACCTTTACTTCATTAAGTATTTGTTGAGCAACTACTGTACCTAAGCCAGGGTCCAGGATGCTGAGCATAGAGCATCCAATTGTCTTCTATTTCTTCCTTTAAGAAGCTTTGTGTGTGCTTTTGTTATTTCCTTTTCTTCACTTATACTGAAAGAGTCAATCTTTTACTATTTACCATTTCACTTTGTCATATTGAGGTGACACAGGGCTCCTTTAAGTTACTCCAAAGCCTCACAAATTTTGACTTCTCGAATATATTGTTCTTCAGGTACATCTAAGCATTGTGCTTTGGGAAGCTCTGATGGTTTGTGAATCCAGAAAGATTTTCCCCAAACACGCACTGTAGAAAAAGAAGCCAGACAAAGTGGGGGGAGACAAAAGCAAGCCACACCTATAGAACTTAGAATAAACTGGATCATTGAAAGAATAATGTGAATACACAAATTGAAAGTGTGACCATGAGTCTGTATCAAAACTATGTATCATATTCGATTCCCATGGAGAAACAAAGGTTTACTAAAATTGTATCTAGTTGTATCACATTTAATCCCAGCACTGAGGAGGCAGAGAGGTGGATGTCTATAAGTTTAAGGCCAGATTGGCCTATATAGATTTTCAGGCCAGCCTGAGCTGCATAATGAGTCCCTGACTCAAAAACAAAGACAGTAACTGTACTTATTTTACCAGATTACATTGGTCTTCTAGAATATTATCATATGAAGGAGATCTGCAATACTGTTTTGACTTGTTGTAATGTGTTCCATAATATGAATACAATATTAAAAATACAGTGATGATTTGATGGTATCTCTCTCCACTCTCACTCTCGTTTCTGTCTCTGCGCACACGCACGTGTGTGTGTGTGTGTGTGTGTGTGTGTGTGTGCTCGAGGACCCCTGTTTACATCTCAGAGTATATGTCCTTTAAATAAATAATATAAAGTTATAATTAGACCTTGATGCCAAGAAAATGTCCCCATAATCTTGTTAATCTCAGACACTGAGGGAAACTACTGAAGGTATAGGGAAATGTATTAGGTCTTTCAAATCAAATTGCCTATGTGATTTACATGTGCTATTTTCTCCAGTGTCTATCTTGCAATATAAAAGCCTATACAGCTAAGCTTCATATAGAAAGGCTTCAGGCTAGCAATAACTGAGGGATGATGAAACTCTTTAATAATCATACAGGCACGTAAGTATCCCAATGGGCTTACTTACCTTCAATGTAAGCTGTATGCTTGTTCAATCAATGCTTTCCAGTACTTCTATGAATTTATTCAAGAAAGTATACATGTAAGAATGTGAAATTTTGTCAAAACATTCCTAAACAAATACCATCAGACAAGATTGGTTTTAGGTGAATTACAGCGAATCAAAAAAGACATGCAAGAATTGCAAATATCTCATGCTTTCTTTCAATCTTTTTATGGCTACCTCTGGAACACAGCTTCTGTGTGCTGATGCTGAGGACACACTTACCAAAAGATTTCACCTCAACGATGCTGGTCTCTGCTTCGTCATGGCTGACTGTCCAGCCTCAGCTGACCAGCATCCATTGTACCAGCAAAGCAAAACCACTTGAATGGTTCTGGTCTCTTGTGATCACAAGGTCTCAGCTCAGCTGAGCAGACACTATAGACTCTTCACATGAAGGACCTGTTCCGAGCTAGGCTTCCAATGTCTACACCACTTTCAATATTCTTATCTTCCAGGCTCCTGCAGAACAGCTTCCTGAGCTCTCAACACTCAAGCTCTTTCAACCCTAAGTTGAAATCTTCCCTGACACCACATGATCAGGTCTGTCATAGCAATGCCAACCTAGTACCATTTTTTTTATTTATTTTTTTTTTTGGTCTTAGGTACTGTTACCATTGCTGTGATGAAACACCATGATCAAAAGCACCTGGGGGAGTAGTTTATTTGGCTTATATTTCCACACCATTGTTCATCTTTGAAAGAAGTCAGGATAGTAACTCAGCAGGAAGGGAAGCTAGAAGCAGGAGATGCTGCAGAGGCCATGGAGGGATGCTGTTACTGACTTGCTCCTAGAGCTTGCTCAGCCTGCCTCCTTGTAAAACCCTAGGTTACCATCCCAGGGATGGTACCAGCCACAATGGGCTGGGCCCTCCCATAGAAATCACTAATTAAGAAAATTTCTCATAACTGAATCATATGGAAGCATTTTCTCAGTTCTATGACTCCTTTCAGATGACTCTAGCTTATGTCAAGCTGACATGAAACTAGCCAGTGCAGGAAGACAATTACAATTGCAGAAGATAACAAAACAGAGAACAGTAGAAATCTAAGTTAAAATGATGTGGGTGAAATTTTCAAAAATAATAAAAATACCAATCTTCACCATTCAAATAAACCAAATGAAAATAAACACAAGGAAATCCACAACTAAATACAATATAATATGTGGCTGAAAACCAAACTAACATTTGCTGAAGGATGAGTATAGACTTTATGGATAAAATGTAAGTTCTTGAGCACTGAGCTTTTCACAGAGGGAGTGGGAACAAGATGAGATGACAGCTCCATTTAGCTGCTTTACTTCTTCCTGAGACAAAATACTTGACAAGAGCTATTTAAGGTGAAAGGGGCTTATGTCGGCTCATATTTGAGTTACATCATGGCAGGACACCACAGCAGCAAGAGCATGAGGGAGTGTCACATTGCATTGTAATCAGGAATTAGAGAGAGATTGTTTAGCTCATGTTGTCCTTTATGTTCTAGACAAATCTTAACTCTGGGATGGCGCTGTGAATTCAGGTGAGCCTTGTTCTTTTAAATGTTTCTAGAAGCATCTTCACAAAACACCCTCAGAAGTTGTTGTGATGGTTATCAGTCCTATCAAGTTGAAATAATGATGATTAACCACCACAATGGAGAGAAACATAAATGCTAACTTAAAACATCTGCACAGAGCAATTATCCTTGAAAAGCACATGCAGAGCCGTGTATAAAACACATTTGCCATCCCAGTACTTGGAAGTAGGAGGATGAACTTTCCTTGCAGCCTGAAATGCAACAGCCAGATCTTGTCTCAAGGAAGGTGGAGGGTGATACAACATTGAACTTCTAACCATTAGACTTACAAGGAAGGAAGAGAGGGAGGGAGGAGGAAGAAGGATGAAAGGAGGAAAAAGCTGTTGATGCAAAAGAAAAATTATTCCAGATGGAAAAATACAGGAATTAATGAAAAATAATGTAAATAATAAATCATGAGTTTATTTTAAATTAGTATTAATTCCCAAAAATAAGAATTGTATCTTTAGGAGTTTGACATATACATGGAACTGAAATACATCCCAACACAAACATAACGTTCTGTTCATATCATCTGTGATCTTGGCATTACCTGAGAAGTATTATATGTATTAAAATTTAATAAATCTAGTATATAATACAATGTCTATATAGTAAGGCAACAGATGATGAATAGGTTGATAGATTGGTAATCATAGCAATTAAAATACTAATTAAAAACAATGCCAAGTAAAGAGACAAAGTGAGTATATGATGAATTTCAGAACTTATTGAGATGGTGGACATTACCTTATTATATTAGTAATTATGTTAACTTTTTTAGACAAAGACATAAGTTTTATTGTACAAAGATAAATAAGGGTATCAGACGTAGCAAGCAAAATCACAGACTCTTCAGCTAAATGTGAATCTTAGCTAGAGACCCCATAATGTTTTAATGTTCTTTATTATGCACTGTGTATTTGAAAGTGAAATTTAATCAAGTTTGTATTTTATGTGGCAAACCTTGATGACTTAGGCATACTTCTACATTGGATAAGGTTGTCAACCCTTATGCTGAGAACATAAACTTGGCAGCAAGCTTCCCCAGTTGCTTCAGAATCTAAGCACAGCACAAGCTATGGCTGTCTGGAGAAGCAGAAGTATACAGTCTGCTCAGTTCTCCACCTAGAAGAGACAGAGTTGTGCCTTTCCCCAGGTTAATACGACTTTTCAGACTGTGCCTTGCCCAGAGAAACTCCATGATGCAAGAGGCTCCATTTTGAGACAGAGTGACTCTGCCCCTGGATTGACATATAAACAACGTGGCATCACCTATCCAATGAGGACTGATAAATGACTTATTCCTGGGAATTAAAAGCCTGCCTCCTGATACATTTGTTGGGATTAATTGAAACTCAAGGAGTTCATTAAAATCATGTGAGGAAAATCAGGATGAAGAACTTGAGGGCATAATAGTCACATTAAAGGATGTAACTCTCTCATCTGGACCCTATGGAAATGCAAAAGGGATGGCCCACATCTCTTCCGACTGGTGTGGACATCAAAGGACCATCAGGCTGAGAAATTCTGACAATCCCAGAAACTTTAGTTTGGCTCGGACTCCCTGCTGATGAGGGCCCAAAGACATCTACCATGACCATCCCTCTTCTCATCACCCATCTGGATGTACAGTCCATCTAGCCAGCCATTAATATACCCAGAGTTGCCACCCATCCAGCCATGTAGACCTAGCACTGCCCTTCATTTGACTTTACTCCTTCATCTTAACTTTGATCTTGCAGCCTGAATCTACAACCTGAAGCTAGCAGCCTGAGCAGATTCTCCAGCTTGGTTTGACTTGTTATCTCACCCCCACAAGGAATACTTTGCTTTTCCTCGCTCTGGCTTCATATACTTCTTTGAAATTCCTTGCTTTTTTAACCTTTTGCTATTATTCTGTAACTTACATATATAAATAAGAAAAATGAACATAGTTATAAAGATTGTTTTAGTTAAGGTAAATACCATTACCAAAAGCAACTTGAAGAAGAAAGGGTTTGTTTTGTCTTACATTTGAATGTAACAATCCATCATGAATAGAATTCAGGGAAGAAAGTAAAGAAGGAACCTGGATGCAGTCACTGATGCCAAGGCTATGAAGGGATGCTGCTTACTGGCTTGCTCCTTCCTCATGGCCTGATTGACTTGCTTTCTTATACACTTCAGGACATGCCCAGTCACCGCGAGGTACTCCCAAATTAATCAGTAATTAATAAAATGGTGCAGCAGACTTACCTACAAGCCAATTTATGGTGGCAAGTTATCAATTAAGATTCCCTTTTCCCATGTATGTCGAGCTTTATGTCAAATTGACAAAAACCAACCCATACCAATATGTTTATGGAGTGACATGAGAATTAATATTAGTGACTATGATTGATAAAAGAGCCTTTGTTTACCTGGCCGCGGCTATCAAGGAAGATGGAAGTATCTGACAAATTGCTGCCAATGAAACACATCTTAAGGAGAATGGGCTTTCTGTTAATGAATCTTTCTTTTATATTGATTCTCAGTCTCAAAAGCACCCAGTGCAAAATCATCAGCTGTCCAAGAAAAAGCTGAAAATATTTCTATTCAGATTTAGGAGAGAGAACGAGTGAGTCTTAGCAATCAAAGGGTGACAAGAAAGCTGTATTTCATGAAAGCATTTGACTTGAAGCATCGAAGAAATCATAATGTGGAGATTCTGCTATGAAGTAGCTTTTCCTAAGTGATTAAATACAACTGGTCCCGATTATTTTGCTGCTTAGAAGAAACTGACCCTGTGATGGGGGATGTGAGTAGGATTAGAATATTTATTTGTCCCCTCTCAGAAAGTTTAATGGGATTTAGTCTTCAATAGCATGTGGGTGGATGGAATACTGAGCTAAAATGTCAGTGTATTAATATCCAAAGTCCTCGACACCACCGTTAAATCCATAGACATTAACCACTTCAGCATTGTTGCCAAGCAAAGGATGCAAGAATACATAAAAATAATACATTTTGACACAGTAGGATATGAGAATGACCACATCCTGTTTTAAGTACATTTGCAAAGTTTTAAGCCTGAGAATTGTGGCCCACATCCTGTAGAGGCCACACGTATTTCCTCCAGGATTGAGAAATCAAGAAACAAAGGAAATAGGTGTAAAAAGACTTCATTTCTTCAGGATTCTATGTCTTTTTACTGGCTCCCCTTTTACTGTCATTATCACACGTATCATGGCAAAGACACACCAGTGAAGACATGTATCTGCCCCATCTACATAGCCATCACACATCAGGAAGACAGAGATGAAACACAGAGTTGAGGATTTAATGTCTTTCCAGTATACAACATACAGTCTTGCTATTTTCAGTTTTAATGAAGAATCTGGGTATTTCCTGAATTTTGCTTCTCATGTCATTCATCACTGTTTGTTTTGTGTTGCTATTTATTTAGCATTTTTGGTCATGAGAATTTCCAGCAGAGACAAGATAGAATAAGTTGGCATCTGGTAAAGGCCTTGGCCTAGTCTCTTTAACGTAGGTCCACATGGTCATCAGATTTGTCAAAGCTTCCAGAACTTTCCATCCTGCTCTCTGTCTAGCTTTTGACCATTTTACTGCCAATATCTCCCAAAGAACACGAGGAAAGGAATTAAAGTTGGAAAAGTGAGAAACGGGGCTGCTTTAAGTTTGTTGTTGTTGATCTTTAATTCATTTCACCCCATTTTTACAGAACAAGTTTGCCTACCATTAGCTTGAATGTGAAGCTCGCCAAGGATGTCAGGTGTTGGTAAGAGTAGGCCTCACACTCTTTCCTCACTTTTCGCCCTCCATTAGCCTGGCATGAAGCCTAGAGTGGATGATGGTTGCTGTTAAGAGTAGTTCTGACATTCTCTCTTTCCTTTTTTGGAAAATTGGCTTGCTTCATAGCTATGTACTGTCTGGTTTGGGGTGCCACATTGAGTCATCAGAGAGGAAGAAGCCTCAGTTGAGGAAATGCCTTCATGAGATCCAGCTGTAAGGCATTTCTCAATTAGTGATCAATGAGGGCAGGGGCAGCTCATGGTGGGTGGTACCATCCCTGGGCTGGTAGTCCTGGGTTCTATAACAAAGTAAGCTGAGCAAGCCAGTAAGCAACAACTGGCTCCATGGCTTCTGCATCAGTTCCTGCCTCCAGGTTCCTGCCCTGCTTGAGTTCCAGTTGTGACTAACTCCAGTGATGGACTGTGACCTGGAAATTACAAGCCAAATAAACCCTTCCCTCCCCAACTTGCTTTTTGGTCATGGTGTTTTGTCACAAGAATAGACACCCTAAATGAAACAAGGTAGATACTTATTCTTAATTTCTATTTTTTGAGAATTTTATATGTGATATCTATGTTTATATCAACTCCTTTAACTCTTCTGATGGCCCTACTTCCTCACAAATTGATGATCTTTTAAAATTGCAATATATGCATATTCATATAGGCCTACTGAGAAAATTTAGTTTTGTTTGTATGTAGGGCTCACCAGTTGGTCTTAGGTAGCACTCTCTCAGCATCCAATGGCTGAGTACATCTCTTCACCTAGGCACAATGTCTTATGATATTTTCCTCATCCACCCTGGCATGTCAACTGGTATTAAGCAGATCTTGTTTAGGCAACCATATTGTTGAGACTTCATGATTGTAGCTTTCCTGTACTGTCTAGAAGACACTTCCTCACAACAGAAATCCTGGTTCTCTGGCTCTCACAGTCTTCTCTCTCTCTTTAAGATGTTCCCCTGAGCCTTAGATATAGGGCTCGCATTACAGATGTTACAGATGTATTGATTGGGGTTGTGCACCCATGATCACTTACTCTTTGTATTTTGACCAGTTGTAAATCTCTGTAATGATCTCTGATTTAAAAAGTAGCTTCTTAAATAAGAGGTAAAAACCATAATTATCTGCAGGGTAAAAGTAAGTTTTTAGTATGCAGTTAGAAATGATATCAGCTTAGGAAAATGGCAACAGTAGTTTCTCCTCTAGGGTCATGATCCTTCCAGCCATGAGTAGTTGGCTAGGTTGATAGTATTAAAAGTGAGTTCCTTGCCAATTAGCAAACCTTTTAGACCTCAGACATCCAGTTAGTGTTTACAGAGCTTCTCTCTCAGTCTGAAGACACTGAATTCTGGCTCACTTTGTGATATAAGTAATCTAACAGTTCTAGTAATCAGCCTTTTATCTTCAGTTCATTTTTAATTAATTTTTTAAAATTAAATATTTTATTTGTTTACATCCCAAATGTTTCCCACATTTGTGTCCCCCTCCCAGAGTTCTTTATCTCATTCCTCTTCCCTTCTCTTCTGGAGGGTGCTCCTCCCAAGGGTCATCCCCCTACCCTGGGGCATCAAGACCTTTTAGGTGAGAGACCAGATCTTTGGGGTTCAGATTCCGTCTTAGAGAATCTGATCTAAGGTTGAACTGAAGTTGACTAACAAGCCAGCACCTAGCACCAGTTTCCAGTTCATTCCCAACAAATCTGCATCTCCAGGTTACAAGTCTACCTCTAGCACTTCACTTCCTAACAGCCACCAATCAGAAGGAAAACAGAAATTAAGTTTATGAATTGGCTTTCAGCATCAGCCAATTATGTCAATTGCCCCCCCCCCCAATCAAATGTGTGCCAGGCTAGAAACCCACTTGCTTGTCTGCTTGCCCATACAAGTGCTTGCCTGAAACTGGGCTTGGGGTTCCATCTTCCCATACTGTTGTGTCAGGGTGAGTGGAGAGCCAAGCTTGAGCTTGTAATAAAAAGACCCTGATGCAGTTGCATCGGAATTGGCTCCTTGGTAGTCTTTTGGGGTTAACAAATGGTTCCTGGTGTTGGAATAAGGCTCCGAACCCAGTGACATCTCATCTAGGCGACCCCCACATCATTGCCAAGGCAACCACTATACATTCCCAGAATCTACCTGGGTACCTCCCACCTTTACCTGGGAGAGGCTACGTCACCACATATATAAAACAGGCAGAACTCCCTGACCTTGCTCTCTTCTTCCATCTTCTTTCTCTTCTCCTCCCATCCCCTGCCAATCTTTGCCCTATCTCCTGAATAAACCCCACTTGGAACCGTTTGGTCTGGTGTGGTCTAAGCCACAAATGGACGTATATCACCTGGCACAGCACATGCTCTCCCACAGACAAGTTGGTCCTCTGCTAACAACTCAACCATATGTTATATGCTAGAGATCGATGAGTGAATGAGTTTTGCTTGCTTCGTTCTTTCATAGAATTCATAAAGGAAACTGGGAATATAGACAATAAAAACGGGAGAAGAGCGAGGTGTGACAAAATGATTGTTCCAGCTGTCATCAGAGGAAGCTTAAATAAGGGGTTGAGGTACAAGGGAAGCAAAAAGGCAGTGTAATGAATGATTACCAAAGTGCCAAGACCAGCCTTGGCTTGGATAGGAGTTCTAAGAGAAGGGATGTCTGGGAGCAGTGAAGCAAATGACTCAAAGTAAAATCCTGGGTCCAAGCTGATGTTCTATGTTCTGCTTAAGTCAACTTTCCAGAAAGTTCTCTCTTTGTTTTCTGCTTGAACAGCTTTCTCTTGCTATTCTAAAAACTCTCGGGATAGTTCATCTCTTACAGATCAAAAGCCAAGTTTTTTATTTACATATTAATTCAGTCATTAACTCATGTTCCCTTTTGATTAGGCCATGAATCACCATCCCGTGATCCTACAGTCTTGATTCTTAGAAAGAGACATCAAGCATCAGCACCTATAATAACATAGCTGGGTAGGACCTTGCCCTGAAATTACCATTCCTACCACACCTGGGCCTGGAGTTAAACTCCTCTTGTCTCAGGCTGACCTTGAACTCAGGAAGCTGCCTGCCTTGGTAAGCATAAACAAACAAACAATAACAAAAATTTATCTGGGTGGGATCTTGCCATGTGATCACCACTCCCTCAATCTCTTTAACTCCTTCCTTAGTATCTCTCTGACAAGTTGGCTCATGGTACAGCTGCCTCTGTTCCTTTAGATCTGTGAAGTTTCTTATACATTTCATATCACATCCTTATATTTTGCATAGTTGAGAAATTATAATTTTTGAACTTATGTTTTCAGCATTCTTTCCCACAGCCTTAAGGGTTGTCCTAAGGTCACAGCATTCTACCATTTTGCTGAGACATTAGCCGTACCTTCACCTCCAGGACATGCTGTCTCTGATTAGAATGGAGTTATTAACCTTAGCAAAGAGGACAGTCTCAAAAAAGGAACATGAAAATATGTACATTATTATACAAACAAGCCTCACACCTACAGAATCGATCAACACTTGTGGAGGCCCTGCTGGCTCTGTTCCAGGGGCAGGAACCATGTCATTCTGTCCTTGCCATGGCCAAGAAAGACCCAGCACCAAAGTAAAAGAGTTAGATAAAGGTATCATAGGCTTGGTTGGTGCAAGATCCTAAGTGAGAGCTATGAATCCTCACACAAGGAATCTGTTTAAAGTTTGAAGATCACTGGGGACAGGAAAGATATATAATCCATAAATTTGACTTGTTTTCAGCGGTCATTTTTTTAAGTCATTCCTTGAGTACAGAGAAAGCACCTTGTAAATATCCACAAGATTATCAGGATTGTGTGTCCAGAGGTCCTCTTTGTGAAGATTGGAGGAATAAGGACACATGCACATAAACTTGAAGACCTTTCCACATCTGTCTTGTATCCTATGAGTGTGGACATGAAAGAAGAATGGTGACATGTTTGCTTTGTTAAAGTAAATGAGAAGCTGAGATGTTCCACTTGTACAATCCTTCAGAAGGTGTTTCTCACAGCTAAGTATTCAAGTTCATCCAGTAATCCCACCTATCTGGGATACCAAACAATTCTATGTGTCATATCAATGACTGTATATAATTCAAGTAAGATTCCCTAAACCAGACCCCGGTATAGTTCCTCAGAACCAGTCTGCTTGCCTGCCTATTCACCAGACACCTTATCCATCACACTAACTGGGGACCAATTGACATCCTGGGAGCACCACAAGTAGGAAGCCTCAGAGACCTCTGTCTGTCATCTTACCCACTATACTGTCTGAGATACAGATGACATCCCATGAGCCTCATGTCAGAAAGGGACCCCAAGAGTCAGAGTATCTGTGGCCTGAGAGCCACCTTGATCAACATACTTCCTGAGGAACATGTGGCATTTGTGACTTCCAACCCCTTGTCTGGAGGATCAGCCAAGCCTCCACACACACCTCCGCCACAGGATGGCTAGTCTTTCCGAACCCTATCTTCAGGGAGCACCACCCACTCCCAAAGTGACTTCCATTTAAGTCATGTTTCCTAAGGAAAGGGTAATAAGATGATCTAGTAAGTAGTTTGTCAATGAAACAACTTAATTATATAGTGCAGCACCATGACTGGGAATCTGGACATACTGGATGGGTAAGGAAAAAACACAGGTCTGTGTAGTTTGAATACTCTCTTGGGAAGTGAAAGAAATTGATGGCACATAACTTGTGAGCCTGGATGGTGGAAATAATGGAACAGAGGCCTGAGAGTTCATTGTGCAGATAAATAGTAAGTAATTTAAGGCTAGCAGTTTGGTGATTCGGTTCTTACAATTTTCGCTCAGTGCACACCGTTCTGAAGCTTCTCGTCTAAGAATATCCTATTATGTATGTCATCTTCATTCTCAACGAAGAGACAAGACTTCCCCATTCTCAATATGGAGATCCAAGGCTATATATTTTCTAATTATATTATTTTTCTCAGCCATGAAGATGATCCATCACAGAGGTCATTTCACCTCTGGAATCCAATCCCGCGCTATGTGAGTGAGTTACCATTTAGATAAGAGGGCACACTCTTGTCAGTACAAGGAAAATAACTGACGTTTGACAAGAAGGAACAAATATTGAATGTATTTACTATTGTCTTTTGGACTGAAGAATGAAGGTAAACTTACAAAAATCTGTTGGCTAATAAAATAGATGGGCATACATGTTTAAGATCAGCAAAGGAAATTAAGAGACTTTGTCACTCCCAGGAAATGCACAGAAGACAGCAATCCTTTTAAAGATTTTAATAGATACTTAAAAATGGACAATTCATATCACAGTTGTGTAACTGTGATTCTGTTAGCTATGAGGATTATGCATTTTTCCAGTAAAACAGTTTCATGCTTATAAAAGTCACGATAGGTCAAGTAGTGGCAAGAGCACACACAATAGGAATCATCCGAGTAGCAAAGAGGGGGAGGCAGAGAGTTTAGAAAGCAGTCACACTGTTGACACAAAAAGAACAACAAATAAATACACATTTCTGTATTTTGAAGGCAATTCACAATCATTTCCAGGAATTCTGTGAGAATTTAAGGCCATTTGTTCTAAAGAAATGTAGACATGACTTCACAAAACTGTAATTCGTATAAAAACTGTACATTGAAAAGTATTTAGAATTGATTGTGAGCAGGCAGGCCAGGGTACAGGGATGGGTTATTTCACAAACAGGCAGGTTGGGGCACAGAAATGAGTTTATTTCACAAATGTATTATGTGCTAAATCACAGGGTTGTGTTGTTGGACTGAGAATTCACAAGAGACTCCAGCCTGTGCAACCCGTGAGGCAAGGGGGAAAGGTGAGACCATAAATCCCAAGCAAGTATCCCTTTGAATCAAAATATCTAGACAGGATATAACTTAATACAAAGTTCAAAACACCTGCAACATGGTTTGGAGTTATATAGTCTTGATTTTACTCATTAAATAATAGCGTTATAAGGATGGTGTTTTTTATACAAAGTATATTCTGTGCATTAACAGTTCACGATGTTTGCCTTTTCGATGCTTCTAGTTGGTATTATGAAAGAAAAACTGACTGCAGTCTAAATTTAAACCCAAAGTCCATGAAAAAAAAATGCATATTACAGGGCCACATCTGTTTATAAGTTGAAACTCCCACTATTGGCCAAAACCGATGACAGATATTAATCACTAAGTAGATTCTACCTCCTTCTCTTCCCTTATTCATTCCATGAATGTCCAGACAGTCATTCAAAGAGATATTGCTCCTGTGGTTATAGCTATTGCAATTTAGAAGACAAAGGATTCAATATTTAAAACTCATTCTTAAGAACAGTTATAAAAGTATTGAAATTTAAAAAGTAGTAACGTGTAAACATCGACACAGAGACTGCTGGCCTATATATGTAGCAGTCGAGGACAACATTTGTGTTAAAAATGTAGCTTGTGCTTTTTCCCAATAATACATTGGAAACTTACTATTCTGTCGAGAACGAAACAAAAATAGTTGAAAAATTAGAGAAGACATCTCTACTTTGCTTCAAGCGTCTTAAACAATTTCCCGGTTGCTCATGCAACAACCCTATTTACAGTTTTGGTTTAGGAAGAGAGTTAATTTTGGATCCAAGAAAGCACATTATCCAGTACTGCTGGAACCAAACTGAGAAAGTGTCTCATTCCCTGGTTCAGAGCAGAGCACCAGGAGCCAAGCAGTTCCGACTGACGTGTGAGGGACATCAGCATCTGGACGTGGTCATATCTGCGTCTGCAGCACGTGTGTGGGAGGGGTGTAGGGCGGGGGTGCGGGCGATGGCTTGATTCCTCTGGCTCTCATGTAGGAGAGGAACTGTTCAGGGATCTCAGCTAAGACATCTTTGGCCAGTCTAGCCATGCTGAGTATGTGGTTTCCACTTCTGTCAATATAATCCCTGAATGGCACAAACTGGAACAGAGGAGAAAATTACTTCACAACTTTCATTCAGCTATTAATGTAACAATCACAAAATCAGCATGTACAAATAGTTTATTTATTTCTTAATATTTTACTTTGATGAGTGGTTTTTGACACAGGATCTCACTATATAGCCCAATATGGCCTCAAACTCATGGGCCTTCTGCTTCAGACGGTACCGGGATATCAGGTGTGCATTACCATGCCTGCCTTACATTCAGCTTCTGCTGCCAACCTAACTCAACCGAGAGCCACCTGAGGGAGTCTCAAATGAGGAATTGCCCAAATAAGACTGGCTCTCGGCCATGTCTGTAAAGGAATTTCTTGATTGATGATTGATGCGGGTAGGCCCATCCCACTGTGGGTGGTACCATTCCTCGGCTGTAGGGGAAAGCTAGCTGAGTGACCCAGACACTGAGCCAGCAAGCAGAATCCCTGCTGGAATTCCTGGCCTGACTTCCACCAGTGATGAAAGTGACCTGAAATTATAAACCAAATAAATCCTCTCCTCTTCATACTTGCTTTGTATCAGAGTACTGTGTCACAGCAACAGGGAGAATCATAAATGCCCAGAGTAACGGTACAATCGATACACATCTTACCTTTAAAATAGATTTGTTCCTACAGCTGACTATTATAGCAATCACTGATCTTTATAATTTGTGTTTAGCAAAGGAGTTGCAATTCTCTTCTTGTTGCACTTGTGTCCCGCTTTGGGGGCACTTCCTAGCTGATGCTCAACATCAGGTGGCATTTAACTTCTATGGAGCTTATTTTCCTTCAAGTTGTGCTAGTACATGCTTAATGCAGTTTTGACATAAACGCTAACTAATATAGAACATGGAACAAATCTTACACCTTTCCACTTAGAAAATAGCACACATGATTAAGCAATCCTAAACACATTATTTTTAATTGTTATGAGAATATCACACCCTGAGTACCAAATAGGAAAAACACACAGTACCTATGGTGGGAACTTGGACCCCGGTACACAGAGGCAGTATGCTCGTACATTGCTTGTATATATGTGTATTTGTGAAAGCAAAAAATCTCAGCGTGAGATGTTGGAATCGTTCTTACTGAAATGTTATAATTATTTTCATATTTAAATGTCATTGCTTTGACTTTATCTAGCAATTACACAGCAGTCCTTATCAGTTCTACCCGTGTGCTCTGCCAAGGGACTGTCTGGGCTCATTGTCATTTGGAACGGTAACTTAGTTAATAAACACGGCATTGCAGAGCATAACAGTTCGATTTCTCTATAGGGAATAATTCTTGAAGCAACTTGGAAGTGATTGAAATAATTCAGGATGTGGCTAGTTTATTAGCACATCAATCATTTGGCCTTGAAATAAAAGGAAGAGGGAAGACATAAATTTAGGATGTAGAATAATTTCTGCATATAGGATTGGAAAGTTTATATAAATGTCTTTCTTTCAGAGAGATCAAGAACGTTCCCTTCTCTTATTGCAAATGTGACTGTGACAAACTTATTGTGAAAACTTGGAAGCCATTATTCAAAATGTACTTCAAGAATAAGACTGTTATTTGTACACTTAAAATAACCCAGCTGCTAAGAGGCAAACAAACTAAACATATAGGAAACTAAATAGCAGGTGTAATTATGATGGAGTGAAGATAATCGCTTTTGCTCCACTCTTCTAAAGTCTCTTCCTCAGCTTCCAGACATGTGATAGGCAGAAGGGATTGCTCCCCACTGAAAGATGAGCCAGGACACGAGAGAAAGCGCACAGTATGTACAATCTTCATTAAGGTGAGGAGAGAATAAGAAGGCATGACTTTTGTGAAGTCACATTACTTCACTAAAGGCAAGATGACACTGTAAAAAAAAAAACTTACAGGTGCAAAGTAACAAGATAAATTCTCTTTTTCTCTCATTTAATCTAAAATCAGTAATGCAAAGAACTTAATTTTAAGCCTTTTTAGCAAGCCCTGTAAGATAGGCTGATTTTTCTTTCTTTTTTCTTTCTTTCTTTCTCTTTGAAGATAAAAATACATTTTTATTATCACGGGCTTTCTTATGCATGTTCTATGTTATATATGTATAGATATATATGCAACTTAATTCACCACATGCTCTATTGACATTGTTTTTCTACTTCTATTTTATTGAAAATGTACTTTTTTTTCTCATACAGTGTCTTCTGATTACTGTGCTCTCGCCCTCTGCTCCTCCTCCCCATTCCTCCCCACCACTCCTCCTCCTCCCCATTCCTCCCCACCGCTCCTCATGAACTCATAGAGGCTGCAGACACATGCATGGCGCTTGCATGGGCTTCCACCAGGTGTTGTCTTAGAGCAGTAAGGAGACATGAACAAACATTTCCATCCTTAACCTAGAAGCTATCCTCAATTGATAAGCACTTGTAAGCAAAAATTTTGTTTTCCTCAAGGGAGTCTCACCGGGAAGCAAACTATACTTAAGAATAGGCTGCATAACCCAGCAGTAGATGGCCCACGGGAAACAAGCTCAAAGGTAGCTTTGGTGGATCGAACACACACACACACACACACACACACACACACACACACACACACACACACACTTCTACAGGCCCTTTCCATATATATTTTGGCTTTCAGGTTTGTATTTTCCTGAGCATGCAAACAAACGAGTTTATGTGTCTTATATCAGCTTCTTCTGTATTTCTTAGGCTTCTTTTCAGCTTGTTTTTGAGAATTTTGCTCTATTCTAGAAGTATCAGAATTAAAAATCACAATACCCAGAGTTCATCTTCTCTTCTGAGCCTGTTAATAAACAATGAGTAAAACAACAACAAAATAAACCGAGGAATTTTATCCCTGGAGGCGGTGTCCATCATTTCTAACTCAAGTTTGTTAGTGAGCCACACTCTTTGACATGCCACCTGAGCCCCAGTGGAGAGCCATGTCAGAGAACATAGTTGTTACCAACAGGCTTTTAATCATCACAGAAGTATGTTGAGAGTAGGGAAAAAGTTGGGAACTTTCTGCTCGATAATCCTGAATTATCTAAGTGTTTCCCTGAGGGCTGTTTGTTCTTCAGTCTTGCAGTCAGGGCCAGGTACACTATCAGCGAGCAGAGAAATGCCAACAACTCCCCACTGTCATTACCTCTTGTCACATAAACTTGACAGTTCTCGGGGGAAAATATCCTTTAGTTTTTCTGCACATATTCTCTAACCCTGACATTTTACCACTCAATATTCTGTTATTTAATCTTTCACTTCTGAACACTTCAGCTAGCGACATTTGGTTAAAAAAAAAAAACAAAACACCAGTTCCCACATATGGTGAAGGCACTCTGTCATCTCTGAACTCAGATGCTTAAACAGATATGCTAAGAAGAAAGTACTATCCATGGTACACTGGCTTAATGTATTGATACTGTGAATATAGTGGATGTATTCTGCTCAGCAGAAAACACGGCATGTGTGGGGTTCCACGTATTCTTTCAATTCTTCCCCTATGTAATGTCCCTGGTGTAAAAGAACATTCTTCATGGATGCCCTGATGGGTGCTTTTGCCTATGTATGAAAACAAATTTGAATGTGTTCGGGGAAATTGGCTTTTAGTTGCTGTTTACTCAACTGTGTTTGATTTTTCTACAGTGCAGAACTCCATTAGTGAGTTTTCAAGTTGAAGACTTCAAGGCTATTATGTTCCTTTTAATGGAAATATAATTAAAAATTTTTTTTGGAAAGCAAATGATAGGCTGGCCAGCTGCTATATGCAGCCAGGAAGAATGGCACTGCATTAAACACAATGGCCAAGCCAGAGTGCAGCAAACATCCTTTGCATATACTGACCTATGAAAATAAACACCATAGGAAGTCATCTTGCTTACTGTAAATACAAGATTAAGTCTTCTGATAGATAGGATATAATCATACGTAAGAGAGTCAAATTAAGGGATGGATACTATAAAATAAAGACACACAAATGCCTTCCCATCAGATGGTGCAAGCATGGCAATTCACAAGTACCTGCACTGCTATAAATGTACTGGTACTGAGCAATGAGATATGTTCTGCTAAGGGATTAAATAAATATAATATCTTGTTTAAACTCACAAGTGTTTCATCCTTATTTGATTTGACCAAAGGGGACACCGAAGCTTAGAAAGTTTAAGCTTAGCAAGGCCGAATAGTGGCCAGCACCAGTCATTGTTAGCTCTGACTCTGACATGTCATGTTCTATAGTTATGTGGAAAGACGGCTGATAATCTTTAGAATTTTACATTAGGTAGAGAGATATATTGTCATAGAAGGCAAGTCTTGGCATCGGAACTTGATTTATAGTCAAAATAACTCTGCGTGGCTTACTCAGCTCTCGCTCTTGGATCGTAGTTGTTTTATATGTAAGGGGGCGGTGCGAAAGAAAGGGGGAGGGGACACAATGCAAGGCAGAGGGTTTCTGCCTGCACCAGTGAAAAGTGACCCAGGCAAATGACAAGGGAGACTAGAAGGAAGGGTCGGGAAAATATGTGCTGCAATGACAGATAGAATATGGTCTTGAGTGTGTTTAGCAAAAGAGGACAACTGAGGTCAGGCTGTGGAGATGTTTATGTGGCTCAGGCGGCCTGTGAAGAGCTGTCTACGACATTTTAGGATCGTGTCTACTTCCTGGTTTCCACTTCTCATTACCTGGGGATTACCGGCGAGAAGTAACTGAACCGAGGTTAATACTGAAAAAAAATAGAGTAACCAAGTGTCTGTCGTAATGTTAACTAAGGGGTCAGTGATGAAATGCATGCTGACTGTCTTAGCCTGCCTAGCATACAGAGCATGTAACAGTCTCAAATATCATTCTGTGCAAACGCAGAAGCTGCTTAATACCTGACAACATAAGAAAATCTCAAACTTCTGCCTCAACCTCCTGCTGATTATCAGCTACATTCTGTAAGATACAGCTTTCATTTTCCAACCTGAGAGACCTGAGGACTTATTAGTAACATTATCTAATAACTTTGATTAGCTTCAGAGTAAAACAGATTGCAAGAAAACCAGCACCTACACAGCATTTACTTTGTCTTCTGATGCTATTTTACGGGCTTGTTCAGACATATTTTTTGAACAATGAAAGATACAAAATGTTATCATCGTACTGCCTGCAACACTCAAGAATGTTTCCATATAAATAACTAATCTACAAATATTTCAGCAGAATATGGAGAACAGTGATGGCAGAGATGTAAGGAAGGGTGTTTTCATCCATGGGCTCCAAATTCGGTGGTACACACCATTTTCTTGTCTGGTATCTCTAAGACTCCTTCATCCTTACAGTTGAGATTCATGTGGCAAATCTTGAGTGTTTTCCTGTCTCTCCAGGTATGTTTGAATTCTCTGGAAATCCCAGCCTCACAGTCATGATAGACTTGCCTCAGAAACTAGGACTTTCAAGAAGAAGAGATTTCCCTATATACTTTAACTTGTATCTGAATGAACTTAGGCCAATGGGTCACAGAGTGTTCTGCATGCTACAACCTCAGAGAAAATCAAAGACAAAGGGGCTTGGAATCTACAAACAACAGAAGAGTCTAGAAGAGCCATGTGCTCTCATGGACCGTCTGGCCCAATCTCAGTCAGTATACGGCCCCTGGCATTTCTTATTTTCGCAAATGTCAGTAAGTATGCTTTGGTGGTAACAACATAACGTAATGGTCCTTCAAAAAGAAGTTTTGGTGAGGTGAGCAACCTTGATTCCTCGGGGATAATGTGTTGCTTCTCTTAAACACTCATTTGGATGGAACAAGCTATGAAAGTCCCTTGTTGATTTTATAAAGAAGTATTGTCATGGCAACAGAGCACATCCTGAAGTCCTTTGCATCTGAGTTTTAGTGATTTGATTTTTGGAAAAGTGTGGGCTGTTATGTGAAGCTTTTAGATAAAGTAAAATAACTTGGATCCATAATTATGATGATGAGGTTAAGGAGAATAATTATGTGTCTAATTATGGAGATGAGCACTATGGTACACTTAAATAGATGGCATCCCTATGGCCTCTTCCTCGGCTACTTTTGGCTGAAGTATTTCCTATATGTGTTTGTACTTTTTACATTACG
Organism: Mastomys natalensis; assembly: GCA_021653895.1. Taxonomy (NCBI): domain Eukaryota; kingdom Metazoa; phylum Chordata; class Mammalia; order Rodentia; family Muridae; genus Mastomys; species Mastomys natalensis. The sequence goes on from JAJTUV010000381.1 coordinate 1,109,450, forward strand.
TCTTGCAGAGAAGTTTAAATTATATTTATTCATCTTTTAGAACAATAATTGTGAAATTGTTTCTGTGTTAAGATGTAATTTTATTTTTTGCATCTTAAAAGATACACACTCTAAGTAAAGCATGTGTAGATTTGGTTGCATCAAATCCCTTCTTTCAGTGACAGTTTTTAACTTATTGTTTTCTTCTTCTTGCTCCCCAAACAGCAGACAGTATTTAGTTAAGTATTTTTCTCAAGCATTTACTACATGTAAAATTTGTAAATAATATATCATTTATATGCCATGTATCAGCTCATTTCTATATGTAGTATTAACACACATGTTTTCATTTATCCATCTATAACGTGAGAAAATTCTAACAATGGTCATAATTTTTTAAATGTTTTATTAAACAGTTTATCTTTGTATATATCATGTTTTTAAATGTTCCATCTATATATTTATAGCTTCCTGTTTTAGTAGAGATCATGATGAAAATTTCTCATGAGAGTAGTTTAGAAGATAATTACTGATACTTGCACTTTGGATATAGTGAACCGGAGACAAAGGAAAAGCAATTCCATACAGATTCTGGTCACTGTTACTTAAGTTATACGTCATAAAGAAGGAACCAACTACACTAACAGAACTCAGCACTCCTAATTGCAATTTGATTTGCTTCTTTATATATTAGGCAGACATGGGTTCTTCACAACCAACCTGTAATAATAATGTTAATGATAAATAAACAGATAATGTTTATTTAAATTCTTACCTGTACAATGTCTCTTTCAGCATATTTCCCTCTGGAAGAAACTCTTACATCATCTCCATCCAATTCAACCATTGCTTGAAAATGAAATACAGTCATTGATTGAATACAATGTAGTGAAATAAAACTGTGAACTAAGAAATCACTATGCATGTGTGCAACAGCACACCCTGTGAAGTCACAGGAAGGTGGCTGCAATCTTCATTTTCTTTAACCACTCTCTCCCAACAGCTTGATAGAGTACACCATCTACAGCTAAAGAGAGCCATGACTATGAATGACTCTCTCTGGAAGTCAGAGGAGTCAGTGCATTGGGGAGCACTCTCTGATCCTGTCTTTCCATCCTGTTTACCATCCTACAGCATCTAAACCTGGGCTTAAGCCTAAATGACTGAATGGGTTTCTGGTGCTAATCCATCAATTTTAATGTTTTTCTAATTTAAGAAACATCCACCATTATTACTTCAAGTTGAACCTCATTCTTGCTGACATTTCAAGTCTACACTGCCCGTGTTTTACTTTAGAGATCACTGCAAAAACAAAGTGGCATTTATTCAGGTCTCGAATAAAGTATGGCGTATGTGAAGGATGATAATTCTGTTGGTTGAGAAATAATTTCAACATTGGCTGCCACAGCTGGGATTCACGAATACACAAATACTGTCCAAAGAGAGCAGCTGCTGCTGCCTGACGCTGTAATTAGAAACATTTCCCAGAGTTTATTAAGTTTGCTGTGAGAATTCTCTAAATAATTAATTGTATGAGTGAACTGGCTTGGGATTAAAGTGTAATTCTATTACTGAAAATTCATTTTGCCCACACAGGACAATCGACAGACTCCAAAGAGGCCCCAGAAATTAGAGCACTGCTCAGCTAGAATCCCATCCTCAACAGCACTCCTTACTTCTGTCCCTGCGAAGAATTTAGGTTGGAAAACATTGGTTTTGATTTATCTTTCTACATATGTTCATGAGTCAATGTTTTGGCTGAAGCATTACTAGCAATTATGATGAACAGATTTGCCTGTATACATAGTATATGCCTTAAATTTCTAAAATGTGTGTTCTACCAATAATAAGGCCAGTACCTTATTCCCGGGCATGCTCACATATTTGAAACAAATATTTCCTGGTATCATCTGGGCTCGCTTTTGCAATTTTCATATTACTTCAACATATAATTAATTGCCCATTGCTGGTGATATGAGGTACTCTCTCTCCTATGTTCATAAATTGTACCAACTCGTCTACATCACTCAGAACTGGGAATGGGATTCGGGTGGCAACAGAGACCTCACCTTTATTATCCTCTACAATTTCTATTGCCTCATTACCATCAGGAAAGAAAATGAATAATTTTGCATACCAAAGAGGTTCTGGACATCCTCTCCCACTCTTCAGCATGCTTAATGTTTGAAGTTGTAGATAGCATGAAAGAACAGACAAGCTTTCGAGAGCAATGAAGGCAAGATGATAATGATGGAGGGTCACACCCAAACTTTAGGTGTTCTGACTACCTAATCTACAGGGCAGAGATTGTGAGCTGGTAAGATAATCCTGTGCTTCTCCCTAGCTACAGGAGATGGGGTGAATGAGCAACTTACATCCCTTCTTCCCGGCTTGCATCAAAGCAACTGCTGCATTAAATCTATTTTATTTTCTTCCTAAGTACATGAGATGGCTTGTGACAGCAGAGCAGCAATTCATATGCCAGAGATTTTTCTATATCATCCACCAGTAATTTTCTTTTACTTCTTAGTCACGGAGTTAAGGGTTAAAACAGATTTGATAGGAAAGGTGTGTGTGTGTGTGTGTGTGTGTGGTGTGTGTGTGTGTGTATGTGTGTGTACACACAACATATATATGGATGTCAGTGAGACACGTATTCTATACTAGCCAGATAATCAGCTCTTTAAAAACAGTTGGCCAGGCAATGTCTCTATCTCATTGAAAGTTTTTTCATGCTAAAATAGAAACTAGGTGTTACAGAACCCTAACTCCATTCTTACATTTTCCAGAGAATAATGGTACTCCAATTTTTAAGAGTTGGCGGAGTCTATTAGGAGCTAAGTTCCTTTCTGTCTACACTCTTCTCTCATGTGTCTTTGAGGCACTATGATGACTACTCCCCAGGATGTTGCTGGACTCCAAGAACCATCTGTCTCTCAGAGCAGGGACAGCTGAGGAAGAGAATCGGAGCCATCAAACGATGGCAAATCTGTCCCCATCTATAGGTTGAAATGTATTTTTACTGGACTCCTGTAAACAAAACTGAAACTGGCCTGACTAATTCCTTCATATTTTCCTTCAGTTAGTTCTGGAGTAGAGAAATGATGACTTATTCCCCAGGCCCCTGCAAATTCACTGCGAAAAAAAATAGGGAATATAAAGTAGCTTTGGATTTGGAGTGAGGGTAGTGCCCACGTACTACTGTGCCAATCTACATGAAAGGACTTGGACAGGATGGCAAGGTGGCTTTGCACGCTTGTATCAGTGGAATGGGTTCTTACAGTACAAAAGCTGACCAATGTGGTTTCCACCAGGTCTGGCAGACTGCAATGAACCCATGAATGGTAAACCATCAATGGACTGAGCAACAAGCACCAGAGAACAACCTATCAGTTCTTTTAACTTGCAGTTGATGGATCTTGAGAATCATAATCTGCCATCACTAGCCAATGTAGATTATCATGAGTCAAAGCATGAAGGGATGCCGTAGCATTTGCAATTCTAAAGAGGCAACTCTAAAGATGGGGCTTATGTTCACAGTTGGACAGATGTGATAACCAGGGGCAAAAGTAGCTGACGCCGCAGCAGTTGGGACTAAAAGACTTGGCTTTCAGAAAGAGGAAGACCAAGTTCTAAGCTAAATAAATGGCCACTGTTAGTAAATATAACTAACTATCCATGTAGATGCTAATGTTGCCAATCAACTGCAGTTCAGTGGTGTCCCCTAGAAGGAATTAGACAGACGACCAGTAACAAACCCTCTTTAAAGATGTTTGCTCAGGTCACTAGCTACATAAAGACTATTACTTAACTGGCCTTTGAGGAGCTGAGCCTCAGTCAGTCAGTCCAGTATCATCCATGCAATCAGGTCAGTTCCACTGGCATTGTATTTCATTCTTTCCCATGATGGAGCTCTGTGTTTACAAAGATAATTCTATCAACTAGCCAGAGGCTGGAATCACATTCAATTAGCATATTGTGTGCATGTTAATATTTCCGCTCGAAACATAACGGTTCATTAATTTATCACTGTTCTTTAAAGGCTGTCGACACTCCTCCCCACAAAATGTGCTTCCCTAGAGTGTTCTTTGCCTTGGGAACCAAATCTCAATTTATTTCTCTGTCAGTCTTATATAGCATTTTGAAGTACAAACTCTAATAAAAGGCCAGAAGTGAATGTTCAATTAATGTATAAAACTAGCAGGAACTGTCTTAACCAATGGCAATCTCTTAATTTGCATGTGGGGTATATTTATACCTATAAGGACATTACATATAAACTCAACCATACTCTTTTACACATGTCAAGTTGACAAAAGTATAATGGCACAAGAATACCACTGAAATCTTGCTACTTACCATCAAATTCTGCAGGTCCAACACCGACTATAATTATTGACATGGGAAGCTTTGAGGCCTTTAGGAAGAAAATCACAATTAGATTTCAATTAAGACATTTAGTTCTTAAAAAAAGAAAGGAAAACGCATATAAACATTTCTGCAGACTTGGAATCTGGCTATTTTTACTTTTGATTTGCAAGTCCTTGAAATCCTAATAATTTTTTTTTTTAAAACTTAAAAAAAGAAAATCATTTCCTGATTTTCTGACATTTTCACAGATGTTCATTATGACAGTTCTTAATAACATATCCAAATTTTATGTGAGGTAATTATCATAGTTAATTATTATCAGAACTCTTACACTGAATTAGCAAGAATAAACAAATGGCAACTAAGCTATGTTTAACATTACTCATTTATGCATTAAATATCTATGAACTGTTAGATTTGATGTTAGAACATGGTTTTCATCATCTAAAGCACTTAAGTTGTATTCTATTTAAGGTCATGAGATGGGGCTGGGAAGATGGCTCAGTTGTAAAGGCTCTTACTAGAAGCCCAATGAACTGATGAACCCAGGGACTCATATGATAGAAGGAGAGAACTGACTTCTCCAAGTTGTCCTCTAACCTCCACATGTGCCCTGTATATGCCTGTCCATACACATGCACATATACAAAAATAAACAAATATAAATGTTATTCTTAAAAAATCCAACAGTTAGAATCAGTAACAGATGCACACTACACGCAAGCGGAAGGCGCATCTTGTGCTGGGAAGTTGATGAACTACAAACAAATCTTTCTTAGTACTGTGTCTCTTTTTAGCTAATTATGAATTATTTAAGCCAGGGTACTAAGGTGCAAACTTATAGTACTAACTAGAAAGGAAAAAGAAATTCAATGTAAGTGTAGACAAAAAAAAAAAAAAAAAAAAAAAAAAAGTATTCCCTACATGTACTCACGTAGAAAAATACTTAATATCTTTCTCCTACTAAAATAATAATATTTCTCTGTTATGAAATTGTGAGGTCTGACAAGCAACTCATCTATTCAATCACTTCTAATTAAACATTACTCATTCCAAACAATGCCAATCTTCGGCGTAGAAAAGATTGGTAAACTGATATAATTTAGTAGATCATCATCTGGTAAGCATAAATTTTATAGCTAATTTTCAAAAGGAGATAATAACATCACTAACGAACAAAACACAACTGGGGGATTGTAATGAACAGGATGACTTTAAACCAAGTGTAGAAGGAACGATTGTCTAGCATCACTTTCATGGAGCCGGAATGATAGGACACGATAGGTCCTAGTCTTAAGAGTGTGCATGAGTGTACAAACCAGTCTATTGCTTAAAAACCCAAACAAATCTTATTAGTGATGGTAATCCCTCCTCTCTGGTCCTCAGGCAGCATTGGTGAAGTGTGGGGTTGTTTCTGGATAAGTTAAGATGGGCATCGTTGGCAGTGGTGTGGCCATTCTGTTTCTCCACGAGGCCAACTCAAACAGATTTCATTCTCAACCCGAGTGGTACCGTGCTGTCACGAAGCCAGAGACGCTGGCCCTACTCACATTAACTATGGATTCTTTAGTTTGAGCCATATCTGAGATGACACCGTCCGTCACAATGAGGAGCACAAAATACTGGGAGCCATCTTTTACAGAGGATGCGTATCTGAAAAACAACAGGAAGGTAAAAACAGCGTATGGAACATGAGGACCTCCAGATGTGCGTGCTGGTTTGGCCATGCGAGCCTTCTACTAATGACAAAATATTTATGCATGTGCCCGAAGCTTCTGATACACAGACTTAAGTACATAATTTCCTGAAATGATTAACCTGATTAATTGCAGGTTGTTGCCTGCCAGGACACAGAAATGTTTAGCTGCCTTAGAAGTGGTTTCACTAACAAAGTTTACCAGAATGGAATTTTGTTTGTTTGTTTGTTTCTTTCTTTCTTTTTTCCTTTTTTGTAAATGTAAGATTTGGATATAGGTTTTATGAGATCTATTCTGAAAGCAATTTATAACATTTAAGCTATTCAAAAATTAAGTCATCAGAACTTGATTTTCTTGAAAATTTTATTATGTTAGTATTTCTTATTATATGTATTAATTACATGCATGATACTCAATATATAACAGCATTTTGTAAATTAAGCAATGGTTGAATTATTAATTTGAACTTCACAAAGGTAATGGTGCATATCACTGCGGATATATTAAATGCCATGGACATTTTTTATATGTTACAGAGCCTTTTATATGTTACAGAGCCTTTGTCTCATAAAAAGTCAAATACAAAATATATCACAGTTCTAAGTGGCATGTGTGTGGCATGTGTGTATGCATGTGTGCACAAGTACATACATGTGTATAAATGTATATGTGTGCATGTGTAGATGTGTGCATGTGTGTAAGCTGGCTCTCTCACTGGACTAGAGTTGGCCACATAAACTAGTTCATATCCAGTAATGAGTGAGTCTTACATAGCTCATAGGAGACAGGGAAGGAAACAAGATGACCTTGGCCTGCATCTCTAAAAAAAATAATTAACAGGACCACAGGAAAAAAAAATGATTTAAAATTTATATTGAGTGGGAAATTGATCCCACCATAAAAAACCTTAACTGATCCTGCTTGAACAGCTTGGGTGAAAACAATATATCATATTGGAGTTGATTTGGGAAGCATATGAATAAGAATATTTCCAAGTTTCTTAGGTACAAATGAAACTAGTATGTACTCATGCTATTGATAAGATGAATGTTGACAGGGCTCGCTCACAGACACTGGTAGAAGCCACTGACCAGGAACACCAAGGATTCCACATCAATACAATCAATGGGGAACAACCCCAAACAGAGAAACCCGTTATCCTTTCTGCTTAAAAACAAAAACAAACAAAAAACCTGCAATTTTCTAGTTTCCAGTTGGAATTCAGTATTTACTATCTGAACAGTCATATCTTGAATAAGAAGAAAAAGTATCTATTACCAACTCTAATTCAATGCAGAGTTTTATATTTTGTGTGATTAATGTGAGATATAATGTAATGGAAATAGTAATAGGAAAGCTTCTAGAAGCACACTTCATTCTATTTTAGACAAATCAAAGCTGCCAAAATGGAAGATTTTTACATTACATTACCCCATTACAGAAGTGGGGTTTTGTGAATGTAAACTCCCACTTTGAACGGCTTAGCAGGTTTAATCTCATCAGCAGAGAGGCTGTGTTCACAGTATGTAGAGAGAGGGAGAGGGGGATAGAGAGTGGATCATAATAAACTTAAATTGTCTCTGTAGATTGCCATTCATCTTAAAATTCATAGAAACCTAGCTGTTTATAATACTTAGAAAAATTTAACACTTCATAATTAATGCTATTAAAGTATGCGTATGTTTGGAAGGCTTGATATACTTAAAATTATTATAAATCGCATTTTATATGAGAGCTGGCCAATTTATTCTAGTGCTTAATTAAAATATTAATTGAAAACTAATGTTTTGAAACTACTCTATTTCTATGTCATTCGCTCTGTAATTGCATCTTTTACTTGGAGAGTAAGTCTAAATTTCAGACAAAACCAATCTCATACTACAAAAAATATTTTCATTGTATCCTCTTGTAAAAATATTAAATGCTTAGTATAAAAATAATTAATATATTACAGGAGGTATGAAGAAGGAAGTTTCTGGTGGACCACACTCCAAGCTCTTTCCAGGAAGTGACAAGGAGACATGGGCTTGTAGATCAAATCATATTACAGAAGTTTCGTTCCTGATGGAGCCTTCAGTGAACTAGATAATTAAAACCCTTAGTAAAGCCATATCACTACCTGTTCTGGAGTACAGCCAATCTATAATTTATATGTTAATATTACTATGATAAATCTGAGAGAAAAATTAACTTTGTCAGAGCTGCAGGATTTAAACATATTCATCTGAATTTTCTTTCCGTTCCCAGGGCATTTTACATAAAAGTTCATAAAAGGCTCAGTCAGATTTGTGAAGTATTTGTCTAGTGTTTCATTAGCACACAGGAACACAGTAGGCATGAAGAAAAGATAAGAAACCCACTCGGGCATTTTTCATTTAATAATTAGATTATCATTTTTTACAATGGATTGTACCTCTGCTTAAATACTGAGTAAAGGCAGACACACATTTAAACATTTTATCAATAAAATGAGAAAACTCCGTGTTACAAAGTTGCCACCCCAAACTGCCTCTGTGATACAGTGAGAAGAGACCCTGAAAAAATGGGTAGGTGTGTTTTGTTTCCATATGTGTTTATTCTTTGTTCTGTCTATTATCTATCTATCTATCTATCTATCTATCTGTCTGTCTGTCTGTCTGTCTGTCTATCTATCTAATGTATATAGATGTTTTGCCTGTATGTGTATTTATGGACTGGTACTAACGATGGGCATCATCTCTATTGGGACTGGTGCTAGAGATGACTGTGAGCTGCCATGTACATGATAGGCATCAAATCCATGTCTTCTGGAAGACCAGCCAGTGTTCTAACCACTGAGCACCTCCAGCCTTCTGAATGTTTTTAAACCCATGCAGAGATTAAAGAAGTCAAAGGTACAAGATATAGCAACACATGACTTTGGGTTTGGTTATGCGGTTTGGGTTTTAGTCCACAAAATGGTCACTTTACACATTTATGTTGTATCTGCCAGAAGAATAAAAATTAAAAAAAAAAAAAAAAAAAAAGAGTAACAGCAGCGCTGGTACCTTCTGAAGCTACAGTGAAGAAGACAAATCGATGTGTGCTAAGGCACACAGATTATTGCCAGAGATGTCATTGCCTCAGCATTGACTCCTGATTCACTATGCTTTCACTGTCTATTCACACAGATGGACGGGATCAGGCATAATGCATTTCTCAAATGATTTTGAAATTAATTGTAGAAACTCCAAAAATAAAAATGTCAGCCTCTAACAAGTTAAAAGTTAATTTAAACTGATTATCTAGATCCTGGAATCTTCTCACTATTAAATACAAACAAACAAAAATAAAGATGCCAAATTGAAAATGGAGCAGGATTATACTAATATTCACTATGAACAAATATGGGGGACATGGCAGACCAAGATGTCCAGCCATGGGAATTGTTCTCTGTGAGGGAAACGGAGCTAGACAGGTAGCTATACACTGCAACCTTCTGATGTCAGGCTCAGGTGCTTTTATTTAGATATACGTAGGCATCAAGAGATGTTGAGATGCATTTTTATGGTGTTTGAAATAGTCCTTGAACCATACTGAGTAAAAACCTCTGGGTATGAACTAAATTGGAAGTAGGCTGTTTGAAGAGACCAAATGAATACAGAACCACAAATACTGTGAATTTGACTCTCCGTGTTTTCCTATTTCACGTTTTTGACAACCCATTATTATCTCAAAGCCAGTTTGATATCTAGAAATCAGTCCAGAACTGAGCAAGTGTACAAAACTGCTAATCCTCAAAAAGAATTAAAAAATGCTGATAGATATTATAATAAACAGCCAACCTTTCACTCACCAGGAAACACTCCTGAAGAATACAACAAGCAAACAGACAAGATATGGATATGTATTTGCCCTGACTTAGGTACAAATAGTCTTAAATGGTAACATCTGATACTAGCATATCAGAAATCAGCTGGTGGACACTGTTTTTTGGAGACACGGTATAATGTATCTCTGTTGGCCTCAAACTTGCTATGCACCTGAAGTCTTAGGTAAGACTTCGAAACTATTACTTCCTCTCACAAAAGCTAAGATTACATGCATGTACTCCACACTCCGTTTATGGGGTGCTGGAGATATACATAGGGCTTCTTGTATATTAGACTCTAGCAGCTGAGTCCATGCCAGCCACCACTTAGCACTTGCTGAGTGTTAATTTCTTATGGGATTATATGGGATGCTGGCGCTGTTCTCCTGTTGACATGTATTCATTAGAGAAGACCTATTCAAGAACCTTTATAGGAACAGAGCTTACGCACATGTTAACCGTGCTGATGCTTCGAACAAAGAAACAAATAGTTTCATCTTTCAGCAGATGAAGTTTTAGGACAATGATTTTCGATCAGCCAGAAATTTCCTATCTTAATAAAATACCAGAGCTAAAACATCATTTTAAGGGTAAAGAAAATGGGAAAAGCATTTATTTAAAGTATTTGTATTAAAAGGTGATGAGATAGAACTTCCTGCTCTCCTGGAAAGAAAGGTCATAAAAATTCAGCTTTGGCTGTTTTCTCCCATTTTAAGTATATTAGATAGTGGCTTTTTTTTTTTTCTTTTAATAAAGGAGCTGAAAGCTTTAGCTAACAGTAACTTCTATATTTGAGATTTGGAAAGTGTCGAGCAACACATAGAAATGGCAATAGCTTGTTGAAGAGACTGTAGATTCGGTGTTTTATTGTGTTTAACAGTATTCTGTCTCATTTTGTTTTGTATGTGTGTGGTGTACGTGTGAGTGCAGTGCACTCACCTATGGAAGTAAACTGGAAGCCAGGGACTGATGTCAGGTGTCGTCTAAATCATTTGGCACATGTATTATTTGGCACAGGATCTCTCACTGAGCCTAGAGTTCACTGGCTTAGTTAGGATACTACCCAATGGACTCCAAGTATCTTCTTGTCTCTCCATCCTTCCCTTAGTACGGGGGTTGCAGACATGAATCATGGTTCTAGAGATTAGAATTCATGTCCACATACATGCATAGCAAGCACGTTATATCTCCCTAGTCCAATACTGTGCTTTAAATAGACGTGGAGACACATATACATTTTTATATCTAAATTTAATTTTTATATTACCAGGACAAAAACACAGAAATGATTCATAAGTACTGATTAGCATATTTAAACAGTGGGCATGAATCCATATAAAAAATCCTCTCATTCTTCTTCTATGTTTCGTTTATTAAAAACTGATGTGCGTGGTAGTGTTAGGGAATTAATTAAAATTCTTTTTCGTCAATATGTTTTTGATCTGTTTTTCTTGGCAGCCATCAATACCCTAGAATGATTTAAAATGAAACATTTCTCCTACACGCAACTTGGTAAGTCAATATAAATTTCAAATGAAAAACAATGACCAAATAGTTGATTGAGACATGAACGACTCGGGAACAGAACACCATGGAGAAACAAGAGAGAAAAGGGGGTAAAAATTAAGTGCCGTTGTCATTAAAAAATCAGTGATTGTTGTTTTGAACAAATAAGGATGAAATGTGGCTTTCTTACTTTAACAGAAATCATCGAAGGAAGTGTTTGAGAAGTCCAAGGCAAAGAGTCACCGTAGAGAAGTGACCTCATACATCTTTTGTCAGTCTGAGATCAACCCCGATGGCTGAGATACCATTTGTGTATTTTTCCACATCTCATGTAAGGTAAAACACACCAATTTTCTCGTCACACATAATGCGGAGGGCAGTGAAAAAAGCAAATGTTCAGGGAATTTTTAGGAATTTGTAAGGCGATATCTAATTTATTTCTGTACTAACGAAATATCAATAAATATAAATAGAGTTTCAGAATGGGCAGTCTGTCATAAGCAAATTCTTCTTTCAGTGATGTGTACTATATACCAGGAGAGTTCTGGGAATTTATAAAATTAGCTTCTACATTAACATCAGAGAGATTGAAAGAACATGCCCCATATATCTCAGAAAGAAATCACTTGTCTTAATGGGAGTGTCTCATTATTTTTGTGCCACCACAGGACGTGACATTGATATGAATCAGTTAGACATTTTAAGATTATCATCAAATGTGTTTTGTGCTCACATACTATTTTCAAAGGAAACACTTTCTTTGGTTGGAAAGGACAGGTCCTAACATAACCTTGTGCATGCTTCTCCTGAGATAGACTGAGGGAGGGATCTGAGTGGGCAAGGGAGGGCTAGGGGAACCGTGGGGTAGGATCAGGCAGGATCAGGGGGAGAGCAGGAGAGAGTTTCAGGGGTCAGGAGAATAAGTAGAACTATGTAGCTGCCGGAGGTGGGGGATGGGAGATTCTCTAGGAAGTCCCAGAGACCCTGGATGAGGTAGGCTCCCAGATGTCAATGCAGGTGACCTTAGCAGAAATGCCCAACAGTGGAGACATGGAACCTGAAAAGACCAATCCATTAGCCAGACAGGATCCCTAGTGGATGGATGGGGACACCAACCCACTTACAAATGTTGACCCAAAGTTGGTCCTTCCTAAAAGAAATATAGGGGAAAAGGTGAAGCAGAGACTGAAGGATTGGCTGACCAGTGACAGACCCATTTTGAGACCCATCCCATCAGCAGGCACGAATTCCTCACACTATTAATGATGCTATGCTATGCTTTGCGGACAGGAGGCTAGCATAGCAGTCCTCTGATGAAGATCTAACCCGCAGATGACTGAGATAGATGCAGATATCCACAGACATACATTGGACAGAGGTCTAGGACCCTTGTGGAAGAGTTAGAGGAAGAATCGAAGGCCCTCAAAAGATGGCAACCGCATAGGAAGACCAGTAATGTCAACTAAACTGGGCCCCTGGGAGCTCCCAGAGAAGACCACCAACCAAAGAGTACACATGGGCTGGTCTGAGGCCCCTGACACATATGTAGCGGAGGACTGCCATGCCCTCAGTAGGAGAGGATGTGCCTAATCCCGCAAAGACTTGATGATCTAGGGTGGGGTGATACGGAGGAGGACTGCCCTCTCAGTGGTGAAGGGGAGACTGGGGGAGAAATTTGAGACAGGGAACTGAGAGGGAGGGGCAACAATTAGAATGTAAACAAATGGGCAAATAAATAAATAATCAGAAAAAATAAACTGATGTAAAGTTCTCTGTGAAGCATTGTTGACTACTTGGCGATGACCACCCTGCATCTACTTCTTAACCATCTCAAGGGCGATGAGCAGTAGGTCCGTGCATCCCGGAATTCTGATGCAGTGATGGGGTAGTTTCAGCACGATTCAGTACATCAGCCTGCACTAGCGCAAACACCTGTCCAGCTCTCTACTTACCTTGCTACGTGGTTTATTACAGGAGCAAAGTTGGTTGGCCCATACAACTGCACAGACTTCAGACTTCTGTAATAAGCTTCCATGACACCTTCGATGCCATCACAATAAGGATTCTGAGGGTTGCCATTCTTGTAGAAGGTTATGGGCAGAAAAAAAAAAAGTAAACAACAACAACAAAACAATTAGTCTACATGAAAACCAGCTAAAAAGATAAATACATAATGACATGCAGAAAGATAATCTGAACTTAAAGTTTTATAGCAGCCACATACACACTGGTGAATTAACTAGTCAACAACAGATATTACACAGATCATAATATTATCTAAAGAATGCATATATACAATTTGGAGAGGAGAGGGTATAAAAATTCAAAATGACCAGAGAAGCACATTAGACATTTTAAAATCAAAGGTATGTCAATTCCACGTAAGTTTGTGCACATATAGAGACTTTATTTAAAAATCTATAAAGGAGAAAACTAATGATAATTGCATTTATCTCTAGGTGGTTTGATATCTAGTGGTTTTTCACTCCATATTCTTAATATAGTGTACATTTTCCCAATTTAATACAAGTAGTAATCGTGTATTGCAATCTGAAAAAAGGTAAATGTTATCAATTCCATTTCCCTTGAAAAGCAGCAAAAAGCAAAATATTTGCTATGTACACAGTTTTCAGGCCACAGCTGACTTGCTATGCCTAGAGTAAGGATCATAAGAAATATAACTTGAAGTGAGAAATAGAAAAACAAGAAAAATAAGAGACAGATTCAACAAGGATATCCATGTAGTTGAAGTGAATGGAGCTGGTTACTAGCAAGTCCTTATTCTGGGATCAATGTCTATATAAAGACTACATCCTTCCTTCCACACCGCCCATGCCCAGGCAATGTCAAGTTAATTCCTGGTCCACATTTCACAAGTTATTCAAGTAAGACCATGTTAATTACTGATTTCTTATCTATTGGGTTGCTTCTAGTGCTTTGCCTGTTGAGGTTTGGTCTTTTGCTATGTATTGTAATGCTAAGTGCTTGGCCCCAAGACCTGGTTGTCCCAGAGATGAGAGCGTTCCAAGTGATGCTATGTGACCTTGTCCCCAAGTTATTTCTGATTGGTGAAAAAAGATATACAGCCAATATCTGGGAAAAAGAGATATAGGCAGGGTTTAGGGTTCCCAGGCTTGGGTCAGAGAAAAACAACAAGGGGGAGAAGAAGGTGAACGAAGGAGGAAGTCACCACAGGTTAGATGAGCCATGAAAGCACGGACATATGGGTGGACTAAGAGCAGTCCAGAGAAAACATGGCAAATATATAATGGGACGATTGGCTGGGAAATAGATGTAGTAGCCTAGAGGATAGATATCTGTTCAGTTCTTGTACTGATTGAGGCTTATTGCAAATATAATGCTTGTGTGTATCTTTTAACTGGGGTAGAAATTCTGGATTGGGATTAAAAATTTCGTCAACATTTGTCCTTTTCTACCTTGGCATCAATCAGTCATCTACACTGTCTCTTATATATGTAGGCATTCCAGAACAGCTGGGGTAAGCGTTTCCGTAGCAGGATAGCGCACGATGCTGTGCCAGGCTAAGATGCTGGTGTGACTTGGAGTTATCCAAAAGCCTGACATGAGTTTTTTTTACTCTAAAACAGCAAATGGATGTGTCATAGGGTTTCCAATGACATGGCAGCCAACTTCCCCAGAATGACTAACCGAAGAGAGAAGGACAAAGCCTCAGGAGCTTCAGCATGCTCTCTCCTCTACCCTATCTGCTAAGCCGGAGGCACAAAAGAGCAGCTTTCTCAATGTAAGGACAATTCAGCTTCACCTCTGGAAGTGAGGTATACATACAATTATAGATAGTGACCATAATTTTAAACATCAATAATTTAAACGTATTTAAACATCAGTAATTCTAATATTCATGCTTATTCCCTAGACGATCACGATAAATGATCATTTACAACCGAGGATTACTAAATTCTATATACTGAAGGGTCAGGGTATAAAACTTTAATACGTTAAAATGGTCAGTAGCATGCTGTTCTACTTAACACATAAAGAAATGGAAACCTTGGGTTGTTAGTTCATCCGAGGTCACACAGTGCAAGACAGATATAAACCATTATTCTAAGAAGTCTGACTTGAGGACTTGATCCCTTAATCCCTTCATGTCACCATTTATGACACAGCCAATATTTTGCAAAAACAGGGAGCTTAGAAACTAAGCCCGATGGATGTGATTAACACCTTCAATCTCGTTATTTAGGAACAAGGGATTTATTCTCACTCTTCCCTTTCAGTTTTACATATTTTTTTAATATTTTAATTGATTAAGACTTATACAATATTTTAAAAGTGCAATGGTTTGAGTAAAAATGTCCCCCATAGGCTCATAGACTCAAATTCTCAGTCCGCCATTGGTGGCGCTGTTTCGGTAGGCTTAAGAGGCATGGCCTCGATGCTGGAAGTAGGTCACTAGAGGTAGGCTTTGAGGTTTAAAAGCCACATGCTATTCTCATTTTGTGGTGTCTGCTTTCTGTTTACAGTTTAAGATGAGAGCGGCTACAGCATGATACCTGCCTGCTGCCACGCCTCCCCATCATGATACTGTGATGGACTCCTATCCCTCTGGAACTATATGTATGCCCCCAATCAATCTTTTCTTCTCTAACTTGCCTGGGTCATGGTGTCTTTCCACAGAAACAGAAAAGTGGCCAATACAAAAATGAAAAATAGACAAGCAAACAAAGCTAACTTCAAAATACCACCAGAGAAACAAATGCTACACATGTTCTCTGATATGGAGAACCTAACTTTGACTCTTTAGGTTAGCGTGTGATTTTGGTTTTGTTTTGTTTTTATCAGAGTGCACATGCACAATCTCCCACTGCTATCTGGCTGTGAACTCTGCAAGCTATACAGTAACAGCTGTATGATATACCCATTGATGTAATAGTGGTATTACACTTATGGATGTAACCACATGCTTTTTGATTGGTTATAAGGCCCACTTTACAGGAAGGAATTTCATACCTGTTTCTACAAACCTGGTCCATAACCTGGAAAGGCCAAAGGCCCTTGGAGAGAGCTTACTACCATTATTTGATTAAATAGACATAATATTAAATTTCTTTCTAAATATTTATCTTTATACCCACAAACTAGTGCAGCTCTCAGCCCTCATTAGAGAAGCTTCTCCCTCCTCCCCCGCTTCCCCTCCAACCCCACACTGGATAGTGGTTGATACAGGGGCTGTCTACTGGTCAAAGTGCAGAGAATAAGTAACTGGAGATGGCTCAGTACTGAGGAGACATTTATATCAAATATCCTTCCCCAAAGACTAAGGTAACCACACAGAAGAGGGGTTGAAAGACTTTAAGAGCCAGAGTTTGGGGTGTGGACTTCTGCAAGATAGTATTCTCTGGATGTAACAGGACCACTACACTCCTGAACTCACGGCAGCTGTAATTTCCAGCACAAGACCTTCACAAGGCCAGGCCAATCAACATTCCAGGATGGTTGAGAGAGAGACCACAAAAGTTGCCAAGGACCTATTGGCAGCTGATACCTGTTGAGGGAGGGACAGCCAATTTTCCTCAGAGTTGAGAGTGGCATGTTGATATGGGGTATTTGAAAAGGGGAGTGGGTGTGGATATGTGAACATATATCATATACATGAATTTAAATATCAAGGAACAAGTGAAAAGATTACAGTAAGATAATAAAAGATCTCTTCATTATGAAATTAATATATAACGTATCTAAAATTTAAAATATAGAAGTTTACCATTCAGCACACAAATGTTGGTTTTGATATTAATTGCAGGTTACCTAGATTGTGTGTACATAGGTGTGAATGTGTGGCCTTGTATGTGTGCATACACATGTGCCCCGGCCAGATATTAACATTAGTTACCTTCTACAGTGGCATTCACTTTATTTTTTGAGCCATGGTTTTTTGATGAACCTGGAAATCACCATTTCTTGCTAGCCTGGCTGACTATAATGCTCCAGGGATCCTCCAGCCTCTATGTGCAGTGCTGGGATTACGAGTATACCAGTGAGCCCAGCTTTCTATGGGTGATTTTACTTACATGGGGGCTAGGGATTTGAACTCAGGTCCTCATGCTTTCACAGCAAACACTTTTTCTAACTCAGCCATCTCTCCAGCTCTGACATGACCTATTTTATCTTCTTTTCAATAAGAATCCATGATGCTCTTTTCCCTTGAAAGGGATAAGCTAATTAAACTGAAAACTCATTACTGATTTTAGGCATAGAAGAAAGTGTATTATATATCTGCCTTAAGGGAACACTTACAAACTAGGGTAGTTCTAAGCTGGTTTTATGATCAGTGTTTTCACCTTTTCAGTGGGGGCTTGTATTTCTGTGGAACTCTTTATTCTCCTCCTCTGGAATTGAAACTACAAGGTCACCATCTTCCCTCCTTTGGTAGTGGAAAGACAGCCACTGTCTAGTTTGCTTATCACAGTGGATAGCTAAAAGGCTGCTTTCTGAATTAGTTCTCCTGTCATAAGAAGTGGCACAAGATTTCCTCACGGCTGAGGATGATAAGATTGCTTTGGAACGCAAAGCTTTATCTTTTATAAGAATATAGGTTTGGACTAATCAGATTAGTTAAAACATTTTAGCTGTTACAAAGATTATATTTCCTGCTTAATGACTAAGTTTTAAGATATTATAAAAGGATTTTAAAACTAATTTCTTCAACAAAGTTTGGAGGAAATCAAGTTTTGGCTCTTAAAAACGATTAGAGTGATACTGTATGTGTGCCAATATTATCTCAGAGAAGACCTATTAATAGTGTTTATTTTAGCCAGGAAAACAAAAGTGCTATGAAAACAGAGAATATAACCATTAGGCAATACTAACTTTGGTTTATTACCATTCGACTTCATGTTATTCTTATCTCTTTAATGACACACAGGGCCCTGTTTTTTTTTTTTTTTCATAAATTTCACAGGCTATAATGCTTCTTGGAAATTTTGAATTGGTTTCAAGGAGAGCTTACAGGTCAAATAATGAACAGTTCATTCTTAGCAGTACACAGTTTTACAATTGGGTCTTCAAGAGTGAATAAGAGTAGAGAAGAAGCAGAAAAGGGATAAAAGGCGAGATTTACACACAAAGGCTGAGGCCTGATATTTAAAACAAGCAAATGAACAAATCTGCTTATTCCAGCTATATTGTGATCTCTGTCCTGATGCACAGAGCATGGGTTAAACACACCTGTGTTATTTTACATCCTTCACTTTAGAGACATTTGCCATGTAGTAATGAATACCCAGAATAGACCTACCTACCGTGTATGATGAAGGCAGATTTACTGATAATCTGTCTTTTATATGAAGGTCATTCTCTTAAGTGAGCTATTATGAAAACTGAGAAAAATGTATGGTCAACAAGACTTCCTACACAAACAATCACAGGAGAAACAGAAAAATCAGTACTGAAATATCTGGCAAGTGCGTTCAGTTTTTTTTTTTTTTTCTCAAGCTCTCAAATGTTTTTAAGGCATCATTACCAAGGCAAACTCGTGAGATATCCTTCCATCTGGAGGCAGCTTTGCACCAAAACCAAGGGCTGGGAACATCTTATCGCTGTCGTAATCTTGAACGATTTCTCCTACAGCCTTCAGGGCCATTCCGTAGGCATTCAGTTGGTAAGGGTTCATATAGTGGAGAGAAGTAGGCTGGGCAGGGTTCCTATGGACAGAAAATGGATTAGAATGTAAGTTGTCAGGCCACAGATTTGTAACATATTGTAGTTTTCATTTCAGATTCGAATATTCATAATTATCATTTTCTGCCTGTCCCTACGCAGCATCTTTGTCCAGACCTGGTTCGTCAGTCTCTACACCTTTTCCCGCGGCACCTTTCACCCAGTCCTGCATTCACTCTCTTTTTTAGTTATGTCTCATACACAGCAAACACTATTTTCTTGCCTTTTCCTTTCCCTGCCCCCAGGTCTCTTTTGTTCTGTTCCACAAAACTGGCAATTAAAAATACTCAGCTCCTTCAGTCTGTGACCCTGTTGGAATCTTCCCTGTGCCTTCAACAACGCTTACAAAGATGGAAATGGTCTTTCCTGGGTGACATCCAACATAACTAGTAGCAGCAATGATTAGAATAACAAGGAATCCATCACTGACTGAACATCTGACTTCATGTCTCACCAGCCTCTCAACAAGTGTGTGTTTTCCCCAACATTTTGACTTTTAGCTACCATGCTTCTAAGAATATTCACATATGTGTTTTCTTGCTGTATGTCTCCATTTCTCTTGGATATATATCATGGAGTGAAATTTCCGGTTTATACGATGATTCTGAATACTACAGTTTGAATGAGTGCCAAATCGTTTTCCAAAGCAGCTATACAATCAACATCCACAGTATTGTGAAGGGTCCAGTTTCTCTAGTTCTCAATGATATTGGTCGCAGACTGATTTTGCCATCTTCATGGATGTGGAATAGTATCTGTGTATAGCTCTGGTTTATGTATCCTGAAGTCTAAGTATGTCAAGAATAATTCTTATATATCTCATTTAGGAGCAAGAGTATGTTCACATTTGGATTATTTATTTATTTAATTGTGCATTGTGCATGGTGATGTGTGTGACTGTGTGTGTGTGTGTGTGTGTGTGTGTATAGGTCAGAGGACAACTTGTGGGAGTTGCTATATCTCCATCTATCATTCAGGTCCTGGGGATAGAACTCAAGCTTGGCAGGAAGCACTTTTATCTACTGAGTCATCTCGCTGTCTCCATTTGCCTATTTTTAAAGTTCCGAATAGCTTTCTATTGAATTTTTAAAGGTTTTATGGACCTTGCTTGCTACACTTCTGTCTTGCAGTCTGTTTGGATAGTATGATTTGAAACATGAATGCTGTAATTGGGATACCATTCACTTTATTTCCGTACATTGAGCGTGTCACTACTGTCACATGTAGGAATTGGATGCCACGCCCACAGCCATCAAGCTGTTGTGCATTTTGTCATTTTGTCATCTCGTTTGTTTTTTAATGGTTGTTGTTGTCAATTTTTTTTCTTTTCTGAACATTTTACCATTAAACAGTTTGGAGCACATCTGTTTTTCATCCCTTTGTGGTGGCTAACTACTTGTGAAAAAGACCGTTATTTTTTTTTTTTTTTTCATCCTTGGTGTTTCTCTTTCTCATTTGCTTTGGCTTTTCTCAAACTTTTCAATACCACATAACTTTAAAATTAAGTCTTTCTTTTCTAAAATAAAACCTTTGGATTCTGATATCATATCAAATCTGTCAATCACTTGGAAGAAGATGGTCTTATAATCCAAAACAAAAAATTTTTTTTTTTCTTGACATTCTTATGAAATGTCTTTAGTTTAGTATAAGCAGAATATATGAAAAGAATTAATGTATGCATGTATGTATGTATGTATATATGTATGTATGTATCTTCTATCCTATAGTGTTGCTCACTAAGACTCATGACTAGTTTAACATTTTAGAGGATTTATCATATTTTGCCTATATAGGATAATGCAAAAAGAGTTTCATTTCATTTCCATTTATCTCCAGTATCAATATTTGAAATGATTTTTTTTGTCTAACTTCCATAACAATAACATCTAGTACAATGTGCACAAGGAAAGGCTCGAGATTCTTGTCCTGTTTCCCACCTGAGAGAAGCCATCCAGCTTTTCACCCTTCAGGGTGATGTGAGGAGTAGGTTTTTTGTAGTTTTTCTCTAAAGGTTAGCAAGTGTATACCACAGACTTATAGAATATATCAAGTGATTTCTCAGTACCATGAGAAGATTCACTTTCAAAATTTTAATATTTAAAAATTAAGTAATTGAATGTAGTCCTGTGAATACGGGAAAATCGAAAAAAAATGAGCAGATGATATCATCATACATTGCTGGCTTCAGTTATTTCACTGCGTATTTTTAGTACATGTGTACATGAAAGGTAATCTTTTTTTAAGTTTTCTTTTCTCGTGATGTTATTGTCTTTTTTTGCATCAATGTAGCACTGACCTCACAGAAAGAATGGGCAGATGCCCTTCCTTCTTCGTTTTTGGGGACAGCTTGTGAAAGGCTGGCATTAATACTGTTTAAAATCTGTCAGACTCTATCCAAGAAGCTTCTTGGAATGGAGGTTCAGCAGATAAGCTGTGAAGGTAGTTCTCTTAATTGCTGATTCAATTGCTTGTTGCACATTGTTTGGATTGTCATCATCTCAAGTGAGTGTCAGTTGTGGTGTCTTTCTTCTGAATAGACAACTGATTCTTTCAGTTGGCCTAAAATCCACAAGTGGAACAGTGACTAGTTCTTTCACTCATAACTTATGGTTACTTTATGGCCGTTATTTGAGACTAGTCAGATCACATCTGAAGCTAGCTGAAGAGCTAAGTTTGAACCACCAGTAAATGAGCTGGCTAGAATGTGACTTGTAATTGTAGTTCTAGCTTTCCAACGATGAGTCACATGGATTATTAGGAATGTTGTAGCACCTAGGTTTCAGGTTGGATTTAGTGTGTTTTTCGTGCTGATTGGTTCCTAAGCTTATTTATGAAATGTGGCGTCATGTATAGAATAAAGTAAGAGTCAGTAGGTGAGCTGTAGACAAATGTAAATTAAAACAAAAAAAAAATTACAGAGGTTCTCAACATGTACTAGGTAATTGTGCTGCTTTGTTTTATGTCAACTTGACACAAGTGAGAGTCTGCTGGGAGCAGGGAGCCACATTAAGAAAATACCTCCATAAGACTGGATTGTAGGCAAGCCTATAAGGCATTTTCTTAATTACATATTGATATAGGAGGATCTAGCCCTTCATGAGAAGGCACACTTCTGGGCTGGTGAGTCTAAGTTCTATAAGAAAGCGGGCTGATGGAAGGGTGGTGGTGGCGTACGCCTTTAATCCCAGCACTCAGGAGGCAGAGAGAAGTGGATCTCTTGAGTTCGAGGCCATCCTGGTCTACAGACTGAGTTCCAGGACAGTCAGGGCTATGCAAAGAGAAACTCTGACTTGGAAAATACAAAAGCAAAACAACAGAAACAAACAAAAAGAGCAGGCTGATAAAACCGTGAAGAAAAAGCCAGTAAGCAGCACCCTCCACGGACTCTGCATAAGCTCCTGTGTCCAGGTTCCTGCCCTGCTTGAGTTCCTGTCCTGGTTTTCTCCAATGATGAACATCCCGATGGAGGAACAAGGTAAATAAACCCTATTTCCCCAGACTTGGTTGGGTTGTGGTGTTTTATCAGAGCAATAGTAACCCTAACTGAGACAGGCATTATCTTATAAACCCAGTGGATGATGAAGAGACTATAAATCAAATGTACACCTAACACTCCTAATCCTGCCACATATCTCAGCAACTCCAAACTGCACAGGGCAGCATCAGTCTTCTCTGTGATCTGTAACCCGGGAGCTGCATTTTGCTGCTGCTTCAGCTGCTTGACGTCACTGAAGAAGATCACATAGTACCACTAAGTTCGAGAAGAGGATTAAATGAAAAGTCTTGAGCAAAGCCTCTAAAGAAACCCTACTGCCTTCTTGCCCTGTAAAGTTGAATTGTTCTAAGTAAACTCTGGTAGTCTGAAAGCCACCTGTAGGCAAATATCAACTAATGGCAGCTTTTGGCAAATGAAATGATGAGGGCTTGCAAGATGACTCAGAGGTGTGTGAGCCTGGATCTAACAGCTGACTGACAGAACTGACTTCTGAGAGCTGTCTACTGACCTCTGACACGTGCCCACTCACTCTCCCACAGTGAACCCTTTCACAAACACACATATAAATAGATGAAATAAAAGACAATAATAAGTCTCAGGGTTTTAGGATATAATATAACCGATGCAAATAGTCATTCCATTCAAAATAAACTTGGTTCGAGATAAAATTAAATTTCCATTACTTTTCCTCCTTCAAATATGTTTACATGAATCGTTAATGTCCATACTAAAACATTATATATCGATCCTATTTGATGAGTTAGATGTAAAGATGTTTAAAAGTGAAGTAAAAGAAATATATGGTTGAGCCCTGTTTACAGGAGTAAGTACACATAGAGGCTGAGTGCGAGCTATAGTCAGACATGCTTCAGAAAAATGGTTCAGATACAGAAGGGGCTTAACGACATTAAAATATTTATTCCTTTGAAAGAAATGTGAAATGATAAAATGGATCAGCATGTAATTAACCTGTTGTATTTTTTATAGTTGTGCATTTCACATGTCTAGATGGTTGGAGAAGGTTAAAATAAAGAAAAATTATATGAAATTTTTAATGACAATAAGAACTTGTCACTTTAATTGGGACACCTACCAGACACTGGTGGTAGCACTCACCATTTGATGCTGTAAAATCAATGGCCACCGTGAAGTTGATCTGCGTTCTAGAATACAAGCAAACAACACCACCAAGTAAGCAGCCGCACCAAGCAGGTTATTGTCTATTTGTGTTAGACTTTTATCATCACAAATTGTCTGAATAAATATAATATATATTAGACCACATCATATAGGCAGATGTACTAGGTGAGAGTGTGTTAGAAATATTCTTGTTATCCAATTACTGTAAAATAAAACTGTCCTTTGAATTAGATTAGCTTGGTTTTGAGCTCAAGAAACTTGCAAGTGGCTGAGTGTAGAGTATTCACAAGCAACGGTGAGGTTTCAAGTCCAGCACTCATTGGTAATTGCTGCCTTAGAAACCATCAGTAATTCCTCAAGAAGCACCTAAAGAAATGTTCAGCATCCTTGGTCATCAGGGAAATGCAAATCAAAACAACCCTGAGATTCCACCTCACACCAGTCAGAATGGCTAAAATCAAAAACTCAGGTGATAGCAGATGCTGGCGAGGATGTGGAGAAAGAGGAACACTCCTCCATTGTTGGTGGGATTGCAAGATGGTGCAACCACTATGGAAATCAGTCTGGCGGTTCCTCAGAAAATTGGACATATCACTACCTGAGGACCCAGCTATACCACTCCTGGGTATATATCCAGAAGATGCTCTAACACATAACAAGGACATATGCTCCACTATGTTCATAGCAGCTTTATTTATAATAGCCAGAAACTGGAAAGAACCCAGATGCCTTCAACAGAGGAATGGATACAAAAAAATGTGGTACATTTATACAATGGAATATTACTCAGCTATTAAAAACAATGAATTTGATAAATTCTTATATAAATGGATGGAACTAGAAAATATCATCCTGAGTGAAGTAACCCAATCACAAAAGAACATACATGGTATTCACTCACTGATTATTGGATTTTAGCCCAGAAGCCTGAAATACCCAAGATTCAACTCACAGACCACATAAAGCTCATAAGAATGATGACCAAATAGGGGAGCCTTCAGTCCTTCTTAGAAGGAGTAACAAAATACTCAAGGGTGCAAATATGGAGACACAGTGCAGGACAGAAACTGAAGGGGGGCCGTCTACAGACCATTCCACCTGGATATCCATCCTATGTGCAGTCACCAAAGGTAGAGATTGATGTGGATGTCAGGATGTACATGCTGACAGGAGCCTGATATAGCTGTCTCCTTAGAGGTCTGCAAGAGTCTGACATACTCAGAGGCAGATACTCACAGCTAACCATTAAACTAAGCATGGGGTTCCCAATGGAGAAGATAGAGTGAAGGCTGAAGGAGTTGAGAGGATTTGCGACACCATGAGGAAAGCAACAATCCCAACAACCAGAGCCCCCAGGGTCTAAACCACCAGCCTGGGAGCGCTTAGGGAGGGACCCATGGCTCCAGCTATATATGCAAGGGAGCTATATATAAGTGGGAGAAGAGATCCTTGGTCCCATGAAGGCTGGACGTGTGGGGGGGGATACTCGAGGGTGGGGAGGTGAGGTACAGGGGAGGGTGCGTGGGGGTACAGCAACGTGGAGGCAGGAGGAGGGGGGAAGGGATAGTGAGTTCCTGGGAGGGAGGGGGGAAATGGGGTAAGGAGAGAACATCTGAAATGTAAAAAAATTTTCCAATAAAAAAAAAACTATTAGAAATAAAGGAAAATAATAAATTTATGGTACAAGAAGAATAAATAATGGAATATTAAAAAAAAAAAAAAGAAACCATCAGTAAAACTACCTATAACACTGTAACACCTCTGTATCATCAGCCCTGGAGATGGAACCCTCCTCTCTGTTTCTGAAAACTGAAGAGTTCACGTGGCATTCTACATCAAGCGACATAGTACCCACCACATTATATATGTATGTATAAATTATATATGTATATATCTAAATTATATATGTATATATTAAATATATTTACACATATATACATTTTCAGCAGTTAGTCAATATATAAATTTATTTCACTTGGTCAGTTTGTTTTCTCTTTTACATGAGTGAGTATTTTATTGTTTCTTTTCTTCTCCTCCTTCCCCTCTCCTTCTGCAATTCTTTTGTTCTACTATAAACTAAATAGGTAGGCATTTTCCTGTTGGGTACACTATGACTATTTACATTCATGATACAGTTCCTTTCTTTCCAATAACAAAACTGTGTAAGAGGCAGTCTCATAATCACAGTGATATGTAACCAGCTGTGAGTCTCCCTTTCTCATGCTATTTAAATAGCAGTTAATTAAAAAGAAAAAAATAGTTTGTGTTTTAAGAACATATTTAGCATATTTTAAAGATTTGGAGTACTTCTTAAAAAATAATACTCTTGGCAAACTGAACTATTCAAAGTCCTTCAAATATCATATACTGATGATGATGATGGTGATGTTAGTGATGATGATGGTGATGATACCTATCATGGCGTCCCTACTTGTAGGGAGGAGGCTTACACATCAATGGTTATGCCTCTAGAACATCAGGCCCCTCATACTATCCTAACAAGTAGACTTTGCCTTCTTCTGATTCAGTCTCAAAGCTCCTGCTACACTTCTGGGATTGAATTAAATTCATACCCCTCCTTAGGAACGATCAGCTTTTCATATTTAGATATAACAAAGTTGATGTAGATTCCTTTTATAGCCATGCAGGAACGTTTTACTCAGTGCAGAAATCAGGTTTAGAGGCTAAGAATACAGGCTCCCTGGGAGCTTCATTCTGATCAGCATGAATCAAAATGAGTACAACTTTCAGAGAAGTAATGGATGGAGACATTTGGGAGAACATTCCAGATAACCGACTCCCTTTGAGGGGCTGAGAAGAACAACCAACCCCAGCCCACTGGTGTGTCACAGCGAAAGGCTGTAATGCAGGGTGACAAGGTGACACAGAAACATTGGGCTGATCTGAAAGAACTAGATTTGAGTCTCAGCAACTCACTTATGACCTTGGGCAAATTTCAATATGGGAGGGCAGGACTCCCAAGAATATTACCATAACAGAAAAAGACAAGCAATACTACATATTAAATGTACACATTATGATGCCCAGTTATATTTGCAATTATTATTATTATATTTGCATAATGCATAACAATAATTTGCAAAGGAATATTAGTTCTATAGTTTTTATATATTTTACACATGAGAAAATGATGCTCACAAGATTCAGTAGTTTTCTATACCAACAACAAAGGCCAGCATTAGAATGTAAATTAACACCTTCCCAAGGACAGATGTTCTTAGTCACAAAGATCAGGACATTATCATACGTTTAATGTAAATTTGCCCTCTGCCAACTATGCTATCAATACTAATCTCAGAAGCCTCTGCATGTCTGTTATATATTCAAATGGAGACTTGTTAAGGATGAAAGTAACCCAGAGCTTTGAAAAACATTATTTTAGCATATTTTAAATACCAATTTAGAATTCCACATTTCAGATCAACTTTCCTTAGATTTGAGGAACAGACACCTTCTGCTGATGCTGATCTCTCTCTCTCTCTCTCTCTCTCTCTCTCTCTCTCTCTCTCTCTCTCTCCCTCTCTCTCCTTTTTTCATTTTTCTGTGTGTGAGTATGTGTGAGAGTGTGTGAGTGTGTGGTGTGTGTGTGTTCACCCATTCTGTTTGTTTGGTTGATACTGCTTCATTGTCCTCCACTTTATTTTCTGAGATAAATTCTCTCACTAAACTTGGAGCTCACCCTTGGAGCTAAGTCAGAAGCCAGAAATTCCCCAGGATCTACCTGTCTCAGTCCACCATTGTTGGAGTGACAGGAGCATGCTGCCATACTTGGCCTTTTTTATGAGGGTGCTGGAGATACGAAGTCACATTCTCACGTGTGTGCAGCAAACACTTCCTATGAGCCATCTGACCAGCCGTCTAACTCCTCTGCACCTCGGAACCTCATTGTATGTCCACACTCGTGAGTAGTTTAATTCTATGGTTGTGTCTATTCATAGTAACAGAAGGCACAACACATAAAAAGCTTAAGTTGCTCTCAGGATGAAAACTGCAACTGTCACAGCAAGAGAGGTCTTTCAAAGCAGCTGCATCTATCAAAACTATCAAGTAAAGCTGTGACTGTTAGCTCCCTGGGAGCTGTACATGAAAGACAGAAAGAAGACATATTTAGAACTAAAGGAACTTATCCAAACACAAAACAGATTCTGTACAAAACACTCATCGATTATTTTTAAACAAAATATAGAAACTACAAAGAAAACAAAGAAAAGGAGAGAGACCCATGGAGAGTGAGGTAGAGAAGAAGGGAAAGACAGAGAGGGAGGGATGGAGGAAAGGAGGGAGGGGGATAGAGAGAGGGAGGGGGAAGAGGGATGGGGGAGAGAGAGAGAGGGAGAGAGAGAGAAGAGAGAGAGGAGAGAGAGAGAGAGAGAGAGAGAGAGAGAGATCATACAGGCCAGTTATTTAGCCCAAAGATTCCTCCAAAGGCTCAGGATCTTCTAAGATAGAGTATAAAAGATTGATGCACTTAGCACCAAATGCTAACTAGGGCACCTTACTAATAGTCACAGAGTAGCAGAGAAGCTGGAGGAATCCTTGGTGTATATTTATTGGCTACTGATGATGTCATTTGACTAATTCCTACTTTCCACGGACTCTTTTCTGTCATTAGCTTTGCTTCATCATGTGTTCAGATCAGGAAAGAAAGACTACGCCTGAGCATGCAAGTCACCTGTTGATAGTGACGTCATGCCTACTCTTATCTTAAAAACAATATCAAAATAAAACAAATCAGAAATACTGTAAAGTTCAACAACTATCCTCCAATTGCCAAGAGCTGGGTGATATGATAGAGAGACCTGGAAGCCAAGGAAAAACCAGCTCTGAACTTACCAGGCTTATGGTTCCAACACTGCTTAACTAAACTCAACAAGAACTGCACAGAATCTTATCAGTGAATCCATTCCCACTGCTTCCGGCATGGCTGTGATTGTTATGATGTATGATTAATACGCCGAGAGTCACATGTTTACAAAATAGTGATGATCCATTTCTTAAAGGTGGTGGATGCTAGGCTTACAGCCTTTACAAGCAGACTTTTTGAAGACTTTAATAATGATTTTTCCCATCAAGTAAGCCAAACAATGCTGTCAATATCTGAACTACACTCTCCATTCTTCATCGGCGCTTAGAGCATAATATCAGAGACCAAGGATCAGACACAAACTCATACAAGATGGCTCCTGATGGGATATCCATCACGAAGATCCTTGAAATAAGTCCTTGAAACATTGCACTCAGAAGTTTTGTTTTAAAAGCAGACAAGAGAAGTGGAAATTCAAGAACTTCACACAGTTGTGCTGTTCTGGGATACATAATCGAGATTGCGTGGCACAGGGTGAATGTCACTATTAACGTAACATCTTACGCACTCTAGCCCTGTGAGGGTTTACACTTGATGAGCATTCCTGTTTTTATTTTCCTACCTTTCTAAAGCTGTAAATGGAAACATCTGGGGGCGATGGAAAGAGCTGTGCACGCGACCCAGAGTGACAGCCTCTTGGATATCTACAGCTGTTACTGTGCACTATCACAGGTAAACATGAGCACGTTTAAGACAGTTTGGATTTATTCATCAATTAGAAATCCTCTCCAGTTGCACAAACTGAACATTATGGATCTGGAAGGTGGAGTCCCTCATCTTGTTTAATTTTAACTAAACACACATAACACTCTGTGACTGTTGGAATCTAAGCCTACCCACCTCCGCAGTCCTTCTATTCTCGCTGCGAGGCTGTCAGGACCATGCTTCTGCCCTGATTTCCTACCATGCCGTCCCACTTAGGCTCCATTATCTGCTCTTACCCTTAAGCCTTAAGCACTAGTACCCAGCCTAGTCCCGGATCCAATTTTCTCGATTTCTTCTTTTTCTTTAAATTAAAAGTAATTAACTACAAACAGAAAACTGCCTGACTCAAACAGTGCTTCATCTTTAAAACTCTTGCTTTGCTTTGGGGGGATGGAGAGAGGAGCAGTGTTTTGGAACACAGACTGCTCTTCCAGAGGACCCAGATGCAGTTCCCAGCACCCACATGGTATCTTAAAATTAGCTGTAACTCCAGTGCCAGGGCATACAATGAATGCCCTGTTCTGTCTTCTGGGGCCACTAGGCATATATGTGAGGGGCATACAGACATGCATGGCAAATGCTCCTTTGTACACATAAAATAAAACTGGGAACTCCTGCTTAAAATGCACTAATCATGACCAGTCAGACAAGAACAGGTTTCCATAAAATTACAGATTTAAATTTTACCTGGGGAAGAGAACTTCACCTTTGAATATCTTCCTCTTAAAGAGCAGATGACCTCTCTGGTAACCACTCTAGAAAGGAACTTACTGAGTTTTACATTGTTTGGAATCCCTGTCATTGACTCTGGTTTCCGGATCTGATTCTAACACACTGCAGCAGACATGGAAGTGTGCTGTCTGATCAAGCTACCTCAGAGATTGTTGTTTATAATTCGATCCCCCATGTTTGATTTCCTTCCCTCCACTTCAGCTACTATGGACTGGACCAGCTCAATCCAAGATAACACCAAAAATGGTCCGTAATACATCTAGATGCTGCCTCCCGACAATTGAATATGGAGCCACTGGTGAGGGATGATGTCATTCTCTGCCCACAAAGACACAGTTTCACAAATGAACAGATGTGATGCTTTTTCTGAACTTTGGGAATTGAGCTCACTGCTTTTTTTTAATTAAAATATTTTAATTGAAATATAATTATATCAACTCCCCCTTCCCTGTCCTCCTTCTATCCCCTCCCATGACCCCTCTCACTCTCTCAAATTGATGATAGGCTGTTTGATTGTTGCATATATATCTGCATATATGTAAATATAATCTGACATATCCCTTTAGTGTGGCTTGTGAGTATATGATTTCAGAGATGACAACTTTATATTGAATAATCTATTAGTAGACTTAGCCCTGGGAGGGGTTATTCACTCCTCTCTCAGCACCCATTAGGTACTTATAGTTCTTTGTCTAGGGGTTGAGCCCTGCGAGATTTCCCTCTCCTGTGTCAGAATATCTATTGGTCTTATTACTTAGTTTGTTTTAAGGAGCCATACTGTTGTGATATCCTGGGTATAGTTCCCTGTCATTTGTAGAAGACAGCAGACTTCCCGGTCCTCTGGCTCTTCCAGTCCTTCTACCCCTCTTTGGTGATGGTAGCTGAGTCTTAGGTGTCGGGACTATGTTGTAGACTTAAGTGTTTGAACCCACACAGGGGCGACAAAGTATTATTTCACAAAGTAATACGTCTTCTTTCTAACCAGTAGAAGAAAAAAAAAAAATTAAAAATTTAAAAAAAAAGAAAGAAAGAAAAGAAAAAATCCTATTTGAAATCCTAGGTGATGGAGAGAATTTTTTTGCTAGTAGCAAACCACTGATTGAGCTGTCCATCAGACAACCTGGATCTCAAAACCACAGCAAGCGAGGCAGTTGTGAGAACAAACCCTTCCCCAAACTACTATCTCTCCTGACACCACTTCCTCATATAATAAGTAGGTACCAGGTCCTTTAAAGGGAACAATACTGAGACCCGTGTGTGGTAAATAGCTCTACAGGCTGCAGCACAGACTCCTGGGAAGCCCAGGTTTCTCAGGCTCCCCTAATCCTTTCCTCTCAAGAGAGAAGGTTCTTTTCATACTGCCTCAAGATTTGTTGTTTTCTTTAATCCTCTCTGTATTTGCCAGCTAGTGATATGGTCAAGCGATGAATTACAACCAGTGCATTCAGCAGAGGATGATCTGCTGCGGAGGAGAACTTCAAAACAGCACACCCTGTGACCCAAGGTCCGCATTGTGGCACTAACATTGGCACCAACATGTGGCACCATTGTGGCACATCAGAACAAATTTTCTGCACTCCTCTGCAACCTGCCCTTCATTAGCCCCTGTTTTCTCTCCGTCTTCCCTCTCAAACTTCTAATTGCTCCCAGAGTGAAACTCTTTCAGAGATAGAATCATGCTTCCCACAGCTCTTTCTTTCAAATTCACGATTGCAACCTCCTCTTCAGAAGCTCCAGCACTTCAAAGAGAGGAGGTGATTGACCCCAATTAGCAGGAGAAGGTTTACAGTGCTTTGAGAGCCCTCTGCTGGATCTGCCCTCCTTTCCTTTGCTCTTTAGTTCAGGGGCTGTCTGCACCACGACTGAGAAACTGCCCAATATAACTGTGATTGGCATCTTTTCTTATGATGAAATACTTCTACTATTACTGAGTATGAAATGGATATTACTGACAATGCTATCTGCAGAGAGACAGGCTAAGGGTGAAAGGCCATGCAAAGCCTGAGGCTGGATATCTCTTGACTTCCAAACCTATATTATACTTTGTTAACTTTACATATTTTACTTTTTAAAAATGGCATGCAAAGAAACAGGTTTTCATATGGGATTTTCATATATATGTTTGCTTGACCCTCTCCCGACTTCTCCCTTTAAGTATACAGATTTAGAATTAAGCATTAATGAAATAAGGTTTGAGATTGTCTTTTAATATGTGGAGAAGTCTCTTTTTCTGAGTGTTGACTTTGATGAGATATGAAAACATTCCCTGTGAGTTTATAGAAGGCAGCAGGCTGCTTTTATTAGATTTATCTCCATTTAGAGCTGCAGGGTTTAGCTCACCACCATTCTGATGAATAAAAATCACTTGGATGCCCCTACAAGGAACCCTATTTAAATAAATAAAAAAAATGTCCTAAGATGCATATTCAAACAAGAAATCAGATTAGAAAAACCTTCTTGTGTTAACTGTTCTAACAAAGCATGCTCCTGAGGCAGTATGCAAACTAATGTCATGTATTTTGTAAAACCAAAGCAAACAATTTATTGCATTTGTGAAACTACTTTAAGTATTTTTAAGGAAAACTATCATGGGGCTGATTTGTTGATTTTTAATTTTATTTATTTTCATTCTATTTAATTATTTCTTTATTTTCTGTGCTTTGGTGTTTTACTTGTGTGTCTGTCTGTGTCTGTCTTTGTGAAGGTGTCAGACAACCCTGTATCTGAAGTCCCCGACAGTTATGTATGAGCTGTCATGTGGGTGCTGGAATCTGAGCCTGGATCCTTTGGAAGAACAGTCGGTGTGTTCCTAACCACTGAGTCATCTCTCCAGCCCTTTTATGGGGCTGATTATAAAGGCTCTGACACTCTGCTAGCATTTCAAACTAGCAAAGTGAAGAAACTCCCATTGGCCTTTAGAATGAGCTAATGACACATGGGTACACTGCCTCTCCTCTCTTCTCCCATAAAGACTTCTTTATTTCTTGTAACTGGGATAGAAACCTTTTATCTATAATCTGTACAAAGGCTTAGCATCATAATTAAGATGTGGTAGGGTGAACAGTACTGTCTGAAAACAATAGTTACCTTCTTTTTTTCCCCTTTTTTTTTTTGATGTAAAAAGAGATGTTTTATTGGTTGTAGGATTCACAGTCTTACTCCCTTCAGGTTGAACCCCTGTGTCTACTTTAAAGAAAAGCTGGGGGTCCGCCACTCCACTGAATTCCAGATAGAACCATATTTATTTTTATACCTGAAATACAGCTGTCTGCTCAGCACATTCTAAGTTTCTGATTGCTTGCTTTAGACCTTTATGCTTTCACTCTCAGAAGTCAGAAAAATAAGAAAATTGCCATAATTGAAACTTTTGTCATAATTGTTGTGTCTTGGTTGAAAATCTGCCAGCGTCAAACTCACTTCATAGCCAAGGATAACCTTGAACTTGTGATCCTCCAGTCATAGCATGATGTTGTAGGTGGGGCTGGAACATGAGCCCAAGTCTTCATCGACAAGAATTCTACTCCCTAAACCACATCTTCAGACCACAAATATGCTTTTTAATTTTCTTTTTCTAATTTCTCGGCTTACTTGTCATCCTAGTCTTTTATTTCTCCTTTCTTTCTGTTATTTTTTTTCCAAGTGGAACTTAACTAAGAGATGAACTTCACTGACTTTATTCACTTAAATTCATCTTTTCCTTTATTTCTTCAAGAACTAAAACTACCGCTACTAACATTATGGAAAGCAAGCGTGATCAAATACTGGTATTTCAAACCCACCAGAAAACAGTGGCTCATATTTACTGAAAGTTAGAACTATCCAAAATCCAATCACACAGCTCCTTTAAGGCAGGCATCATTATCTTTATTCTTACTTATTGGAAACAGAAACAGGTTACAGTGGAAGACGTTGGCCTGTGTTTGAAATATGCATCTAACTTGAGATTCAGGACTACAGTATTCAGGGCTGTCATCATCGTCACTCCTTTCTCAACTCTCTGAATGATTTAAAGTCTGTCTGTCCCAGAATTTACCCACATTGTATCTCTCCAATGACACTCTCTCCCACTCTTTCTATCCTGACAAGAAGAAAATCAACAGTTTATACTTCTATCTCAGTATTCCTTCCTCCAAGCAGCTTTAAAAGAGAGGTCCAGTAGCAGTGATTTCTGGTAGATGCAGAAGTATTTTATATTTTAATATTTAATAATTTCATTGTAAACATGCACAGAGTTCTCCAGGAATAACTTTTAAAATGACAATAAATTAAAATGGATAGTAGCCTATTTAATTAGTAAAATTGCAAAAATAAAAAGAAGGGAGGCTATTCAGTAAGGGTTAGGATTTGGTAAATGTCTATAAACAGATGATACTAGTGTGAATTAGTAGAGCTTTTTAGAAATGTAATTAATACAAAACAAATGGTAACAGTACATCCCATGTGACCTTGCAGCATTTCTTCTATGCAGTGAACCAAAAGATGTGCGTGCTGAAATGTAGGAAATGTTGTTCACCAAGGTTTTACATTGTAGTCTCATTATTAATTTTTTTGAAATAGATTTCATTTAAGTAAGTATGTGTCTTTGCTAGTTTTATGTCAAATTGACAAAAGCTAGAGTCACCTGAGAAGAGAGAAGATCAATAGATGAAATGGCTTCATAAGACTAGCTACAGGCACGATTGTAGGGTATTTTCTTAATTAGTGATCCATGGGGGAGGGCCCAGCCTACTGTGAGTGGTACTGTCCCTGGGCAGGTAATCCCAGGTTCTTTAAATAAACAGCTTGAGCAAGCCAGGAGGAGCAAGGATGAGGGCAAGCCAGTAGGCAGCACCCCTCCATGGCCTTGCATCAGCTCCTGCCTCCAGCTTTAACTTCCTACTTGACTTCCTTTGTAAGCTCTTTCCTCTACATGTTGCTTTTGTGGTCATGGTATTTTATCACAGCAGTAGAAACTGTAACCAGGGAAAAAGGTAATGGAATGTACAGCCAGTGTTTCTCTGAGGATCTGAAATAAAATATCTACCATCAAAATATTCAAAAAGGAGCACAGCGTGACGGCTCAACTGGTAATTGTGCCTGCTGCTAGGCTTAAGGACCCAGACTCAATCTTTGGAGTCCACAGCGTGATAGCACAGAATCAATTATTGCAAGGTTTATCCTGAATTTCTCCACTCAGACTCTGGTGTGTGTGCACTGTTAGGCTTCCTCAGATTAAAAACTCATGTATTTCAGCTTGCTACATTCATTTCTTGCACACTCACAGGGCAGCCCCTTTAATCTGACTTTTGACTCTTGAGTGGTCACTTGGCCAACTTCTTTGCTAAAATCTGTATTGGTCAGTTTTAAAAGTAATCTTTAGTTCCTAATAGCTTTTGTTCATATATATATATATATATATATATATATTATATTTATAATTTTTAAATAAATTATATATACATACATATGTATGTATGTTTACATGTATATATGAATATATATACTATTCAAGGGTGGTCCTTGGTTGCTTCCATGGCAACAATCTACACACACACAGGATGCTATGCAAGTTTTAAAAGATGACTTACCCTCCTTTAATATAGTCCAGGAAGGAGACTTCTGTTTCCACCAAGAGGACAATAAGGTTACCTAGAGAGAGTGAGAGAGCGAGAACGAGAATGAGAGAGAGAGAGAGAGAGAGAGAGAGAGAGAGAGAGAGAGAGAGAGAGAGAGACTATTACCTATCAGTATTAACTGTAATCTCAACATGGAATGGACACAGTCAGTTTTCCACTAAAGGGGACATGATATTCCCTTGCATTTTAAAAATAACTACAGACATTATTTATTAAAATCCGCTAGGACGTGCATTTGACGTTATCAGAAGGGATGAAAGATTAATATTAATTATCTACTTTTCTCTGTGGCTATGTAGAACAGCTTGGCAGTGATCTGCATGGACACTATGCTGTTTCCCACTGTAGATTAGGAAAGAGAAAACATCTGGAAAGCATTTAAAGGTACACATGGACTCACCAAGCTGAGCTGTGTGAGAAATGGCCTTTTTTGTCCCTGTTCCAGCTAGTATTTGGAGTGTTATGATTAATACAAAACTTTAAAGGGAAACAACAAAACAAGTTTCTTCTGAGTAAATTAGTTTTAGAAAAATTGTTTGTTTTTTAAATTTGTTTAATATGAAATCAGGGTGATCCTGATTATTTTTAGTTTTTTAGGGGGTCTTTGCTCCCCCATCTTGATCTCCCCCAGCATCCCCACAGCTGATAATTGATATTCCATCAGTGAGGACATTGACGTCCAAGGTCAGGATTAGGAGTCACTGTGGAATGTAGCCATTCTGAGTTTGGTCTTTGCCAGATTCACTGCACTGAAGCCTGCTGAGGAGAGAGTCAGAACAGCACACCAGCCTCCCTCACAACAGCACACCAGCCTCCCTCAGAACAGCACACCAGCCTCCCTCAGAACAGCACACCAGCCTCCCTTGGGAGAGGCCAGCAGCAAACCATCCACGCCCGCCATGATCTCTTCTCCAGTACAGCCCTCCCGAGGAAGGTAAGGCTGCCAGCATATGCATTTGTTTTCATACTCGAAGTGAAGTAAATGTCTTTCTGAGATGATGCATGCTCCCAACCGTTAAGTCGTTTAGAATCTGAGTCTCTAACAAATAACATTAAATATGACTTACGGTTCCTGAATTAATGTATTTTTTCTTTTTTCCTTTCTTTTTGGGATTCACCACCTTGAAAAAGCAAATAAAACAATTAAACTGTTAGGCTCCCTCAGATTAAAAACACACATATTCCGCTTGCTCCATTTACCTCTTGCACACTCACAGGGAAGCCCCTACTGTGACGCTTGGGTGGTCACTTGGCCAACTTCTCTGCTACAATCTGTAGTGGCCAGGTTTAAGACAAGTCTTTTGTTCCTAATAGCTTTCTTTCACTTTGTTTTGATGACATATAGTCCTATATACATTTTTATAAGAACCTATTTTATCATTTTATTGATGTGTGTGAAAGAGTGAGTATATTTGTGTATGTTTGTAAGTGCTAGTATGTTAGATATGTGTGAGTGTGTGTGTTGGGGTAGGGGGTCTGTCATGTACTTGGGAACACCAGAGAAAATGCTCCAGAGAAAAGCTCCACCTTGTAAAAGCTGAACCTCCGGAATGGCTGATTAACTGATTAGATCTTCAGTGATAGTGGAGAGCTGGGCTACAGGGCAAGACAGTCAGAGGCTCCTCCATCTTGTCTTCTTACTGAAGCATGTCAGGTTTACCTAGAATTTGATCTCTCTGATGGAGAATCCTGTGGGAAATTAACCAACTCTGATCTAAGACCCGAGGCCAAGCTACCTCAGCTAATTTACCTTAGCTTCTCTTAACCTGTTTGCTTCTGCCAAGCGAGATGCCAGGCATTTGAAGGCAAGATATGGTTCTCGCCTTTGAAAACCTTGTGCTCTGTACACGTAGGCCTACACCTGGGTCCCTCAATACCTCAGTGTAGTTCCAGTCATGTGGAATAAGGACTTACAATTAAC
The DNA here is from genome assembly GCA_021653895.1 of Mastomys natalensis. Taxonomy (NCBI): domain Eukaryota; kingdom Metazoa; phylum Chordata; class Mammalia; order Rodentia; family Muridae; genus Mastomys; species Mastomys natalensis. The sequence continues at coordinate 1,147,027 of JAJTUV010000381.1, forward strand.
TGTGCCTGAGCGGTCATCTCTGGTGGGCTCCCATAACAACTGGAATGTTGCAAGTCTAAAGCTGAACTATCTTGTTCAGTCTTTAGTCTTCACAATGGATGTTTACTAGCTTTCACTGAGTCTGACGTAATAGCTTTGTGACCATTAGGTAAATCATTTGGTATGTATGAACAAGGCATTATTTATCCTTTATCCTTTGGAGTGTGTTAACCTCTCAGATGTCTGCCTTCCAGAAAAGACAAAACTAAGAGTTCCATCAACAGTGTCTGAGGCCTGTAAGGAGATGTCCTTCTGTTTACTGTAGCCACCTATCGGATGCTTTTGCTGACATATTTTCTTTTCACTGTGTATACAAAGTTTATTTTTAGTTTTATATATATATGTATATGTATGTATATGTATATGTATATGTATATGTATATGTATATGTATATAACTAAATTTACTACTATTCAGCGAACTAACCTACAACCCTGAGTTTTAGTATATGGTGGAAAATTCAAAAAATTGAATATGGAGCAATTAATAAAAAAAAACCCTTTATTTATAGAATTTATACATATATTATTTAACATTCACACTAACCTCAAGTCTACCAAAATCTTTGTTTATGACTTTCTTTGTTATTATAAAAAACTTCATGAAATGTCTTCCACCTTAGAGCATAGAATCTGGGGTAAGCTAAATCTGAGTTTGTGGCCTACAGTCACTGAACTTGTATCTCTTCTCACTTTGAGGTGACAGATGTGCTTTCCCAATGGGGGTCCTCACAGAGGCAGGAAGAGGGCATGGCATCCTCTGAAGTTAAAGGTAGTCTTGGGTGCAGGGAATGGAACTCAGTTTCTCTAGGAGACCAGCAAGCATTCTTAACCACTGAGGCCTCTCTTCGCTGTCATACATAGCTTTTGGATTTAAATGAGACCTTTAAGATCAAAGTACCCAAATAATGATAATTTCCTTGGAAAGAATCATAAATTGCAATAAATAGTAGTAGCACACACCTGAGGAAGATGAGACAGGTGGATTGGAAACTGAGGCCTGGTGGGTTACAAAAGATGGGACATGGCTGCCCACCAAAGAAAGAGAGAGAGAGAGAGAGAGAGAGAGAGAGAGAGAGGAGAGAGAGAGAGAGAAGACAAGAAAAAGAAAGGAAGGAAGAAAAAGAAGCAAAGGAAGAAGGAGGGAAATGAAGGAATAAAAGAAAGGAAAATCACAGATTGCTAAAGAAAGAACAACTCAAAGTCATAATTTGCTCTTTATTAAAACATATAGAAAATGACCTAATGTCTAAATGTCAGGAGACATATCAACAAAGCTTCTGTTTATAATGCTAGCCATCATGCTGCGACCCACTCCATGGTCACTAGTAAGGGACAGACTTGTGAACACATTGTGGCAGGATAGCAAGGCTAAAGACTGAAGCAAAATTAAAATGAAGAGGCAGCGAAAGACAGGAAGCCCCCTTCCCCGCCCCCAGCTAGTTTCATACAACACAGGATTCATGCTTAGGCCAGCTTTCAGAGAAAGATCTGGAGCAGCCCTTTCCCACCTGGACTTCACCTAAGCAGCATGCCCTGTGAGAGAAAAGCCTTCCGTCTATACACGGGATACTGGAGCTGAGAAAAATAAATGTCATGTGGAGAGCCAGATCCTAGGTGGCCACAGTTTTTGAGTTTTTCTCTTACTTCATTGCTCTAATCTACCAATGTGTTTACTAAAAATTTCTGTTACATTTCCCTTTCAAATGAAAACTAATAGAAACATAATTGCAATAAGCAATAATGTTCAAAATCTTGGTTTATTAAAGTATGCCTTATGTATGATTATGAATACAGTGTATCTGTTCATGTGTGTCTATGGTTTGTTTTGAACATCATATTCTTAGTGAGAATTTGACTTATAAGGAAACGCTCATGTAAAAACTAAAGTTGATACCTTGACTCAGCTTCCTTTGTTCACAGTAAAACTAAAACTTAAAACAAAATAAAGACTGCTTAATCAGAGACGGTTACTGGTCCTGAATCTTTCTTTGGAACAATTAGTTTGAGTTTTTAAAATTAAAATACTTAAGAGCGTGACATACATAATCATACAACTCTGGATCAGAGCAGTATTTTCTTGATCTTCGTCCCAATTCTGGTTCTAAAACATGGTCCTATTCTTGATGATATAAATTAACTTTAAGAAATGACTGTGTCTACTCTAAGAAGTGCTTTTTTATTGGACAATTGCCTTCCCTTTGGATAAGAATAACCCATGTCTATGGCTTTAAGTATGTTTTATACATAAAGAATTTATACATACATCAAGCATGTTGAGGATTTTAAGGATATTTTTTGAAAGCTATAGCCTCCTTAAAAGCAAATAAATGGGTTTTTCAAGAAACAATACAGGGTTATGTCCTATCTTCTAAGTTAAATGACTGTCAATGGAATGCCTTCAACTGTGTTGGGCCTAGTAAAATTACAGCAGGGCTTGTTAAATGTTAATACTCTTTAGCATAAAGAAGAAATGAACATGCCATCATATATACTATATATATATGATGAGAGAGAGATGTATGCATATATATAACGTTTATGTGAGTATAAAATGTCCACATACCAAGTAAAAATTTTTGTGATTGTTTCTGGGCCACCCACAGTACCATCAGCAACCTCTGTAAGTCCAGTAACTTATTGGTTCTTTCAAAGTAACTTTAATGAAATTAAACTTTGATTTGTCATTAGGACCTTACAAAGAATGGATAGCCATTGCTTAGTCTCCCCTCCCCTAGGGAGAAAATTCTGACAGCAGATAGAAAATTCACTGTCAATGCTATTATGTCTCGGGCATTAAGGAAGAAAATGTTACAAAGGTATAAAGATGGAAGTTGTATTTGTAAAGAAGGATTTATGTATGAAGATTAGGAAGGATGGATATTTACAGAATGGTAAAAAAACTAAAAAATCTTTTGTGTGTTATTAAGGTCTGAGTAAGTTATTTAAGGTACATAAATGAAGAGATGTAGAGGTAATACATATGACATTCAGGTTTCCGAGGTTTAAAATCAACAGTTACCAAAATTGGCTAAAATATATGTCAAATCACAGTGTATTTAGGAATATTTGTCTGTTCAAATATTATACATTAAGTCAAAAGTACAGGACTGGTTACTGATCTTCTGGGTGTTTAGTAACTAGACTTGGAGGCTATTCTAATGTGGCCAGAGGGACTTAAGGGGAGAATATTTTCCCCCTTTGCCCTCCATGGTCAATCAGGTTTCAGGGGACTGTGGGCCATCTCTAGACATGTTCTACAGCTGTGAAGAGTCTCCCGTTCTGTTGTTTAGGAAGGCCATGGAACAGGGCCTCAAAATCATTTAGAGAATGCATTATTTAGCAATATATGAGAAATCAAGGAATGATGCGAAGTCAAACAAGAATTAATGATTTCAAAAATTTGAAAGCTTGTGTGTTGGCAATGTTGTATCTAAAGCCATCCATCTAGCATTCAGCATTTAATTTTGGAGAAATGAGTTTCCCTAGGTTTTAGGACATAGATAAGAACCTCTAGTCAGCTTTAGTGGAATTTCAGTTGCATACATCTCTTTGGTCCCTAGGACATCATGATTAACTTTAATTACAGAGGGATTAGTTCAGGTAATGTGATTTTGTGATTAAGTTAAAGAAAGATTTGTCATGTAGGTCATATAGGACAGGTTGGACAATCAAGAGAACACCTGGTATTTATGTAACGATGATCACATTTATTATTTCTTACACTGAAATGGACTAGAGAAGCTCATTTAAAATATGGAACAAGAGGCCACCATTTCGTGTGTGTGTGTGTGTGTGTGTGTGTGTGTAAATCCAGAAAAACTTGCTCCAAAAATCCAAAATCCACAATCAAGGTTCATTCATTCAAGAAAAAACAAACACTGAATCTCTCTGCATCACCTTTGCCTTTCTCAACCTCCTCTTTCTCAGCTTGGTAACACAGAAAAATCAGCCTTGCAAAAAGAGTAGTAGAGAAAATCAGAAGTCTAAAAGCCACCAACAGGCCAGACCTGGTATGTCAGAAGGTATTATTTACAAAGAATTAACATTACAGACTCGTCTAAAATCTCTCTATGAAAGTTTCTTTAAACAACGTATGATTTGTCTTCATCTGACCTAATTCACAGAGCTGAGAAAAAGCTTTATCTCCCCGGCATTTATTGACAACAGTCCGTGGTAACTGTTAGCACCTGGATATCTGCCAGGGAGAGAAGAATGGGACTGATGTGCAAACCAAAAGAGAAGATCTGAGATACGAGGTTGTCTTTAGATACCTTTTAAAAAGTTTTAATATGTATTATTTTATTACATATACGTGTGTGTGTGTGTGTGTGTGTGTGTGTGTGTGTGTGTTCACTGATCCCCTAGAGTTCATCCCTAGAGCTGGGCACTGGGCACTGGAACTTAACTTGGATCCTCTGCAAGAGCAGAACATGCTCTTAACTGCAGACTTATCCCTCCAAACACAGATGGCTTTACCAAGTTCAAGCTGGAGCAGGTCAATTGGCAGCCTAGCAGTGCAGCTCTGTGACCTACAGGTTTTGCAAGTGTTTCCCACTGAACTCCCCAGGAAACTGAAAAGGATGGGCTGGGAAGGTGGAGTCCAGGGAGGAGCCTAAGTAGGCCATGGGGGAGGCAAAGCAGGAAAAGGCCATGGGAAGCGATAAATTATTAGACAAAAAAAAAAAAAGTGCAGGCCAAAGGGAAGAGGGAACAAAGGACAAATGGGCTGCCAGAGTCTAGCCTCTGCAGGAAATGAGAAAGAAGTCATGTCCAACTAACCATTCATCGTGCCTTTTATCCAGTGGAAAATTTTTAAAAATCAATTATTCAGTAAATGGAAGTTTTCTGATAGCTCTAGAAATACTTTTGGATGGGGGGGTTTCCTACCTCATCTTATGTTTTTAGTGTAACTGATGTTTTTTGTTTGTTTTGTTTTGTTTTAAGAGTTGAAATCATTCACTGGTTGGTTATTTTTTGGGACAACCAGAAGATAGAGATACTGAGTTAGGAAAGGCTGTGGCCATCTCAGGGATCAGCCTAAACAATCCACGGAAGGGGCTAGTTTTATATCCTACAATACAAAGCAAATTTAACTGCTATTTGGATCTCAGTCATGCATTTATGTCTGGAAATATCTCAGTCACATCCAGTCTCGTGTTTAGTAGAACAGTTTCTACAGATCCACTCCTCGGTTCTTGTCCTGTCAGGACTGTGATGTCTCTGGTTATAGCAGTTCATTTTCTTAACAATTTTGATAGTGTGCTCTGAAAGGTGGGAAATTTGAGTATGTGCTGTATATGACATAAAATATTCAAATCAGTGGAAGATTGTGTGTAGACATTAAAGCATGAAGCCTTATCTATACTCATTCTAGCTCCCAAATAGACACGAAGACCCATTGTGTGTTTATCAGCAAGCTTTAATCACTGTGACTGGGCAGATATTCATCTATTTTATCCCTATAAGCTGTCTACTTTACAGCCACAGGCTCCATGTTATTTGCAAGCTGAGTTGATATGTGTCCTCATGGTGAATCCTTTGGCCACCCATCCATCAGGACTCCTCCTGCATCCTCTGCCTCATGGCCACCCTTCTCTCTCTACTTCCATTCTCTTGGTCCTTCTCTCTTACTTTTCTCTAGCTGGGACTCTTAGCTGGGATTGGAAGTCTAGGCTTCTTATCTCCTTTTCAGAGTCATAGGTGGAGTCAGCTCTTTATTGAGCAATCAGAGATGGAAAACTTTTTTTTTTTTTAAATATAACATTGAGACTGGAGATACTTGACCATGTCCATTGTCTGGACTCTGGACAAGTGTCTGGGCATAGAAATCAGCATCTGAATACACAGTACGCAAGACCGACCCCCAACAATCATGAGGGGTTGGGTATGTCACATCAGGTCTTAAGTGAAACTTGCTGCCAAGTTGAGGCTGAAACATCACTGGGATAACTTCAAAAAGAAATAAGATGTAGCTCTTCAGGAAAGTTTTGGTACCTGAGTAATAATTCAGAATTTTGGTACATGTGTTAAGAACCATGCATGAATTGGAACTTCTGTGTACCAATGAAATCTCAGAAAGTTCAAGCTAGATATGGTGAAACACTTACAATCCTAACTCTAGGGAGGCTGAGGTAGGATTGCCAGGTCAGCCTAGGCAACAGAGTGAGACCCTGGAGAGAGAGAGAGAGACAGAGACAGAGAGACAGAGAGGGAGAGACAGAGACAGAGAGACAGAGACAGAGAGACAGAGACAGAGGACAGAGAGAGACAGAGAGAGAGAGAGAGAGACAGACAGAGAGACAGACAGAGAAATAACAACAAATTACAAACCAACCCCAAGAGGAAAATGTACTTTTATCAGGAATATGCTCAAGAGGGATCTATGGATATTCACATGTATGAGAAGGACCAGAAAGGGCTGATACCCCGAGTTTCTACTCAGAAAGCAGGAGAAAGCTAAAGCAGTATTTTACACTACTGGATTGTGCAATGTGTGACCCGATATACAAAAAAAATCATCTATTGATTACCATACTAGAAAAAGAAAGATATCCATAAAGATATCCATAGACCACACACACACACACACACACACACACACACAAAATTATGCTTTACGGAGCTAGTTTGTCAAACTCACTCAATAAGTAACAACAGCCATCCTCTCCATTTCACCCTCTCTCCTGCCCCAGTGTGTGTGTGTGTGTGGTGTGTGTGTGTTTCTGTGTCTGTGTCTGTGTGTCTGTGTGTGCATGTATTATAGATGGAACTTGGGCTTTTTCCAATGCTAGGTCAGTCCTTTACCACCGAGGACATCCCAAGAACTTGCTTTTTAAAATGCAGTCTCACTATAGAGCACAAGTTGAATTTGAACTCATGATTCTTCTCTGTCAGCCTCTTGAGTACCACCATGCCTGGATGTCTGCTGAGATCTTAAAACTCCTTGTACACATGCATCGTGTTTAACTTCCTTCAGCCTGATATTATTGATGATGTTTCTTTTATAAAAAGACATTTACACTGAACTAATAGCACCAATGTCATCCCAGGAAATAATAATAATATAATAATAATATAATAATCCGTATTTAATTTCTTTGTCTTCTGATCATAGGTCACACCCAGGTTTCTCATTAAAGCTGTCTTTCTTATATAAGAGAGACTGGTGACTGGTTGAAACCAATCATTTGAATTGATTGTATCAACTAAGGAAGTTCAGAGTGACAGATCTCTGCAGAAAAAAATCCTGAAAGGGCAAGAAGAAGTTGTATGCATAATCACTACTCCTGAGCCTTGAGGTCAGACAGACTAAGCACTTACACGTGCACAGACTATCTGATACTACTTCATTGCCTGTATAGACTTAATATCTCTTTTTTGAAAGATTTAAATAGAAAAGATTATTATTCAGTCTTTGTGCCTAGACTCTTTCTTGGGCTGAGTTTGGCCTCTATAATTCCATAGGTCAATCAGCACACTACGGTTTAGAGCACAAACTAAGGACCACTGCAAACACTATCTATACTGTCTTGCTCTTACACATTGGAATTTTCATTTTCTGCGTGCCCAGAGGGATGCAGAGCCCAGTAAAGATCATGGAATGCACAATAATGAAAATATTTTAGTTATTTAATGAATGAATTATGAGTGAAACACAACTGTTTCAGATCAGTAAGAAGGTCAAGGAAGAGAAATCTTCACTCTCAAAAGAAATCAGCTGTAGCGGCATCCTGGCAGAGAAGAGGTGCACCAGCCACTAAATACTGATGCACTCTTTTTGTTATTCATATACATTAAAATCTTAAAAGTTCGGAGAATGATCAGATAACAGTCATCACGGATCAAAAGTGCTAATCCCAGATTTGGTGGTTGAGGGCAGATGTGACTTCAGTAAGTGTTGTAAATATGGGGGCTTTCTGTTACTAACTGCATAGCACCCTGGTTTTCCTTTCGGTCTCTACCTAAACAAAAGTGAATGTGCTCAGAAACACTATGCAGGCCATAACTTACTTAGCTAGTGTTATGCTAATGGTAGAAAAATGAAATAGTTTTATTTCTTGAATTAGTAATCTGTTTAAAGAGGTGGATAGGGAAACAGCGTTGCAGTGGAAGCACAATGGCACAGGATTTGTATATAAAAGAAGAAACATTTCCCAAGACCTGAGCAAGGACTACACCAGCAAGCATGCTAACACAAGTCAGGGAATCTACAAAGTCCTTGACGATACAAAAATAAATAAATAAATAAATCAAAAACAAAAACAAAAACCAAAAACCTGTAGGCAGCTAAGGAAGACAGAGAGCAGGAGACACAGCCTTCCCCAGAGAAGAGGACACCAATTGGTTATCTAACAATAACAAATAGTCAGCCCTGAAAATACATGCATGCAAGTAACGTTACACAGATAGTAAAGACTGTATTTATATATTCAAGAACACACACACATCAGAAATTAAAGAAGAAGAAGCTAGAGGTTACGAATGTGGGAGAGAGCAGGCGTGAGTGCATATGGAGAGATTGGAGGGAGGAAGGAGAAGAAAAGGAAAAGTAATAGTTAGTTATAAAAGTTCTCAGGGCTGGTTAGATGGCTTAGCAGTTAAGAACACTGCTGCTACTCTAGAGGATGCAGATTCTGTTTCAGGTCTCCATATCAAGCAGTTTGCAAGCCCCATAACCACAATTCCCAAGGATCTGACATCCTTTTGTGGCCCCTGAAGGTACACGCACGCGCACACACACGCACACAAGCATACACTTAAATATAAGTTAAAAATAAGTAAGATAAAATGAAAAAATTAAATAAAGCTTCCTAGGCAAATCTTAATAGCTCAAAATAAGTAGATCATGTGACTTTAGAGCCAGAATAAAACAGAACCAATTGCCTGTAGCACTGCAGGGCTTTGTGTGTTAACCTAATAGGAGAATACGGGAATGCGGGAAGGACAGACACGTAGCCATTCATGCAGAAAGGTTGGGATGAGGTGGGTTGTGCTTGCTCTGATGGAGGACACCAACTGCAGCATATGTACACACACACACACACACAGAGACAGAGAGAGAAAGAGGGAGAGAGAGAGACAGAGACAGAGACAGAGACTCAGAAAGCTCAGCATATTTACTTTACACATAAGAATCAAGGAGTCAGGCTCATGGTATAAATTGAACAAGGAGGCCATGAGGAGCAGTTGCAAGCTGCAGTCCTTAGAGAAGGAAGCTGTGTTGAAAGTCTCTATTGAAAGTCTCTACAGATACTGTCAACATTTGCAGTGGCACCAGAGGAAGCCTTTGCAGCCCTTCAACAAAGCAGATTCACTCAGAATTTCATTTGCTCTCCACAAATACCTTCTTTTAATGATATACCATCTAAAACAAACATTTGATTAAAAAAAAGAAGAAAACTAATATTAATTAAAGGGATAGGTCGGTCCACATTTAAAGATTATAAAGGTATGTCTGTGTATACTTTCTTATACACATGTGCACTTGTATGTTCTTGACCTTTGGCAATGATACTTTGGAAGCAGTGTAGCTCACTCACTGCCTGCTGCAGGAGGTCAATAGCAGAGGTATTAGCTTTTTACCTCATAGACGTTGAATTGTGACTGTCCTCTTGCGAGTTCCCGATAGCTTGTTGTAAATTCCCCAATGAAATCATGACTGAAAGGGAGAAGAAGAAAAAGTGTGTAGCATTAGCTTTCTGCAACTCTCATTCATGTTTCAAAACATTTGACAAAGGACAATTTGTTGATTATGAAAAATATTTAATATATTTATAAATATAACTTTATAACTTAGATCTCTTGAGAAATATACTCAATTGTATTATATATTAATTATATTATATTAGTACATAATTTCCCTTAATCTAAAATTTATAATCAATAATCATACTTCATTAATATCATCATTCATCAAAAGAACATGTACATTATAAGAGCTGGAGAGTTGGTCAACATGACAGAATTTAGAAACACCTGGAAGTGTTTTCTTTTCTCATGCCTGAGGAGGATGATCTTGATTGAGGTGGAAATACTGACCCACTGTGGGCAGCACCATTCCCTAGGTGGATTGGAGTGTAAGTAGAGAGAGGAGCTGTGGAGCATCATGCATTCACTGCTTAATACGTTTGAGAGAGAGGGAGCTGTGGAGTATCATGCATTCACTGCTTAATACGTTTGACTATCAATGTCATGTGACCAACTGCTTCAATCCTGCCACCTTGACTTTCCAGCCATGATAGACTGGTTGTACTTGAAACTGTGAGCTAAATAAAATAAGCCTTTTCTCCCTTAAGTTGCTTTTGTCAGTTTCTTTTTTAATCACAGTAACAGGAAAGCAATCTAGGGCAGAGTTAAAATATTATATTAATATTAACAAATGTTAACAAAAGGTATGCCAGAGTAGCTTTTGCGTCACAGAAATGGATGGTGTGCTTGTAAGCCTTATCAGAATTTAGTGTTCAGCTGTGAATCACTTAAAAAGTCAAGAATCTTCCCTAGTGAACAGTATTAAGCAAAGAAGAAGTTGTATTTAACCAATCGAAATTTTAATTTCTGAGGGTAAGGTTATGAAGAAAAATAAAACTAATTAATGAAATCAATTACATAATTTAAACATCACAAGAAAATGTTTTCTTTACAATCACTTGAGGTGCAATTCATTTTGATGTTCAGCCTCCCGATTCCCCTTATCTAAAAGGTCCTGCATATACAACACTATATTTTCTATTCGGTAAACCTCTTTAGAGCAGCCTAATCTTGAATTCTGTAATTGACATTCAGATTTGTATCCACATCCACGCAGATGTGAAAGGAGAGTGATGAAGTTAGTAATATGTTGTAACTATGATGTCAAATCCTTTAGAACTCACTCTTTCCAGTTACACATGGAAAGGGACACAACCTTTGCTACTGGTACTTTAGTTTTTCTACCTGTCATGCGAAATCTGGAAACAAGGATTTAATCAAGATAGATGAAACAATTCTTTTGAACATGGGAAGAGCATCCTTGTATCCACAATGTCTTTAAGAAACCTTGTTAACTCTCTTGAGTCCTAGTAATTCTGTATAGAACCTTGCCTCTCCCTTCTGCAACGTTCAAGTATCTTAACTAGTAACCATGGAGATGGAAAGGTCTACTGAAGTGGCTCAGATGCTGTGATTCTGACAGGTATGATCAAACCTGAGATACCGAGTGCTCCCTGGGCAGCGGTGGGAACAGACAATGACGACCTAACACAAACTATGTGGGTCTATCTAGATTTGGTTACTTGTTTAAAAATCAATGTTCAGATCTTGATTGCTTGTGCTCCACTTCTGCCATCCAACACTTATCACACCCTTGACAGAGAAAGGCAATGTTCACTAGTCTCAAGCAAATGAAATTAGGCAATGCAGACTCAAAGTCAGGAGCATCTACCTACATAGAGCCATTCTGACACAGTGGGACATATGGATTCAAGGCAGGGTCTAGTTTTCAGAGCATGCTCTGGCATGACTAAATGGAACTCAGTGAAGAATGAAGGAGGAGGTCTTTAATATTTGGCTATTTTGCACTAGATATATTTGTTACTCTTTATAAGCCTGACAGATGTACAATAAGGGGCAACCTGTTTGTTCTCAGTGATGGAAATGTGACTTGAAGGTGCTCAACTGGGTGACCTGCTTTGAAAGATGCCCACACATTCTAAAATGAACAGAGAATTTGTGATTTCTTTCTAGCAAAATGTAGCCTATGCTATCTTCTACAGAATCCCGTTTCCCACCTTTCCTGCTAGGTCCCAGGATCCTGACCCAATCTGTTGTTTTAATGCACCTCTTTAAGACGTCTTGCATTTGTTCAGAACAAGGTAGACCATGAAGAAATGAAACAATGAATGAAGTATTGTTCCCCATCTTAATATGATTCAAGACAGTCATTTTAGAAAAAAAACAAACTCATGTATAATTGAAATATTTTTATATTGTAGCAGATAGCATGCATTTAGTCAAAACTTGCATGGCAAACCCAAGACAGTAATCTTTAGGACAGAGAAAACCCATCATTTTACCCATACAGCCCCCAGAGAAGTGACTGAATGAGAATAGAAGACTTGTCAAACTTCATAAGAATAGCAAACAATAAAGTTGCCAAGCCCAGACACAAACAGATTATCTCAAGAATACCAGTGACATGAAGAGAGATGATCAGATTAGTATAAACGCATAGATATGCTTTATCATTCCCAGCCTTTATAAACTGTACTATTTCAAATACTGAATATTAAACAATAAATACTTTAAGAACATCAAAATTGTTTCAAATTTACTTTTTAAATTTGTGTATGTGTGTGTGTGTGCTCGTGCGCACATATGCACGCGTGTGTCTGTGCATGTGTGGTTGCATGTATGTGTTTGAGTGTGTGTGGGCCTGCAAGTGTGTGTAAGCACATGTGGTATGTATATGAGTGTGTGTGTAAGTGCATGTGGTATGTGTATGAGTGTGTGTGTTTATGTGTGTTGTGTGCATGCAAATGTGTGTATCTGAGAGAGAACATGTGTGGTATGCATTTTTAGTGTGTGTGTATGTGTGTGTGTGTGTGTGTAGGCACATATGCCTGGGTGCATATGCCGATGGGTGCTTGTGGGGCCATACAAGGGTGCAGAGTGTTCAAATTTATTACCATGAAGGCATGACAGCTGGAGCCACAGGCTGAGAGCTCACAACCTGAACCTCAAGCACGAAGCAGAGGATGCACTAGAAATGTATGAGGTTTTGGAACCTCAAAGCCCACACCCAGTGACATACTTCCTCCATCAAGGCCACTCCTCCTAAACCTATCCCCAAAGCACCAACAATTGTCTAGTGGTTCCACAGACAATTGGACATAGTACTACCTGAGGACCCAGCTATACCACTCCTGGGTATATACCCAGAAGATGCTCCAACATATAACAAGGACACATGCTCCACTATGTTCATAGCAGCCTTATTTATAATAGCCAGAAGCTGGAAAGAACCCAGATGTCCTTCAACAGAGGAATGGATACAGAAAACGTGGTACATTTACACAATGGAATACTACTCAGCTATTAAAAACAATGAATTCATGAAATTCTTAGGCAAATGGATGGAACTAGAAAATATCATCCTGTGTGAGGTAACCCAATCACAAAAGAACACACATGGTATTCACTCACTGATAAGTGGGTATTAGACCAAAAGCTCAGAATATACAAGATCCAATTCACAGACCACATGAAGCTCAAGAAGAGGAAAGATCAAAGTGTGGGTACTTTGGTCCTTCTTAGAAAGGGGAACAAAATACTCAAGGGAGCAAATATGGAGATAAAGTGTGGAGCAGAGACTGAAAGAAAGGCATCCAGAGACTGCCCCACCTGGGGATTCATCCCATATACAGTCACCAAACCCAGACACTGTTGTGGATGGCAAGAAGTGCTTGTTGACAGGAGCCTGATATAGCTGTCTCCTGAGAGGCTCTGCCAGAGCCGGACAAATATTGAGGGGGATGCTCACAGACAACCATTGGACTGAGCACTGGGTCCCCAATGGAGGTGTTAGAGAAAGTACTGAAGGAGTTGAAGGGAATTACAACCCCATAGAAAGAACAACAATATCAACCAACCAGATCCCCCAGAGCTCCCAGGGACTAAACCACCAACCAAGGAGTACACATGGAGGGACACATGGCATATGTAGTAAAGTATGGCCTTATCTGGCATCAATGGGAGGAGAGGCCCTTGGTCCTGTGAAGACTTGATGCCCCAGTATAGGGAGGCATACCAGGATAGGGAGGCAGGAGTGGGTGGGTGGGTAGGGGAGCACCCTTAAGGAAGCAGGGGGAGGGAGGTTGGGATAGGGGGATTCAGAGGGGATTAACATTTGAAATGTAAATAAAGAAAATATCCAATAAAAGAAAAGGAAAAAAAACTACTACAGTCAGTGCATTAAAGTCAGGAGCATTAAAATCGAAGAGTTATGGCTATTATCAAAAAGAGGAACAGCTGAAAGATTATTCTCTGAACTTATGAAGACAGCTCTTTGCTGCAGTCTTTGCCAACCACAGGTTCTAAAACCTCATGTATTTCTAGTGCATCCTCTGCTTTGTGCTTGAGGTTCAGGTTGTGAGTTCTCAGCTTGTGGCTCCAGCTGCCATGCCTTCACTATCCCATCATGAACCCTCACCATCTGGAACCTAAGGTCATATAAACTCTTCATTCTACACGTTGTCATGGTCATGGTGCTTTACCACAGCAATAGAAACACCGGAGTTTTAAAAGTGCTATTTGGACTCTAATGTTTTGTTTTTTGTTTGTAGCTTCCTGAAATTCTGGAAGACACTATCTAGAGCTCCTAAGAAGTCACAGAATGGCTGTTAACCACTCCCTGGCTATCCGATGCTTTTGTGTTGTTATCTGTGGAATAAGCATGATTACATTTCTTGGAGACCCCAGAGGCCCAACCTAAATCTGTATGCTAGTCAAGCACTCTGCCACAAAGCCCCAATCTTAGCCACAATCCAGGTCCTAGGTTGCAAGTATATTCTGATAGAAATAAAATTTTCACTGTAAGGTATATTTTACCTAGTATAATAGATATACATATATTGAGGATATAAGCCTCCCTGGGCAAACATTAAGTGACTCTAGTACATCTCATCATATCTTTGCTCCTGTATGCAGTACAGGTGTGCTTCTTGGTCTCCATGGTAACTGGATGGATGTAATTACTCCCACTCATTACTGCAGCAGAACTAGCCTGACTTTATCAGACTTGCCCATACCTGTCCTCCTATACACTTCTAATACAGATTAAAATCATAAAGATACATTTTATACATGTGTAGCATAACAAACGTATAAAGATATAGCTGTGCTTTGGAGCTTATATATAATTGCATGTAACATATTTAAGTAACGAGAACTCTCAATATTTATAATTAACTTTTTACGCTTATTAAATATTTTGTTTACAAATTTGATTTTACTTTATTATGTCCACACAAAGACTTGGATATAATCACATTTCTCTAAGATTAAGAAATTGTTGTAATATGGTTTATAATGACATTTAAATGACAAATTCATACTTAGGGATGTTATACATGGTTTTGTCACGTTTAGGCGAAAATCACATTCCTGTATTGTCACATGTAATTTTTTGAAAAAAAAAAAAAAAAAAAAGCACACAGAAATCTTTGAGTATTTATGCTTCATTATTCAAACGTCATGTATGCCAGATGTAATTCAAACTTCATACATACAAATCTAACCTTTAAAAATATAATTACCTTTAATTCCTTGCTAATTGCCTGTATCTTAATTTAGTAAAATCAAGCAAAACATAGCACTCACATTAAAATTTCCTTGTTCAATAACAAGCATATTATATACAAGGAGTAAAAGTCTTTGATATAAAATAGCTTTTACCAGTATATCACTTTTCTCCTCACTAGAACAAAATACCTAAAATACATCTACTAAGATGAGGAAGGCATAGCCCCAGAAGGCTCCAGGATGATGAGAGCGTGTCCTCACCACCTCCCATCACAGAGGAGCAGGAAGTAGGAAGAGGGGAATGCTAGCAAGCCTCAGGCTTTCTCCCTTTCCATGATTATGCAGATTAGGTACCTCTTCCATGGATTCTGTTAAGCATGTCGTCACTGAATCCTCTGTAAATGGCCTCACAGACTCACAGAGATTGCACCAAGCCAAGGTGGCATCGACAGAGGCCTAACAATGCTGTCTGTTACTGGGCAGGACACAGAGGTCTGGTTTTGTTTTAACTGCACCAGAGCCTCCGGATATTTATCTAGGATTATATGGATTAGAAAATTGTTGAGATAATATCTGAACTTAAAATTTTTACCACCTTCATGGACATTAAAATATTCATACTGTTTATATCACCTACAATTTTGCTATAATTTGAAAATAATTGGATTCTAGATTTAAGCTCAAGCATTAACATAGAAAAATGAGTTTCTGAGGTATACTAAGTACATGGTTACAAAAGTTGACACTATCAGCCAGTGATAGTATTGTTATAGAGGGCAAAAGAAAATACCACTAGCAGCTTTAATATAAAAAACAATTTTAATTTTAACCAAAAGACTAAAAATGAAACCAAAACAAACAAACTGAGGACAGAGCCCCTGCTCACCTTTGTTTTCTGTTTGTCACTGGTATATAGCTACAAGAATTCACGTCTATGACATCAGTTCCTTTGTCAAATGTTTGCAAATAATACATCTGTTCAAGAATAAATAAACATACTTCCATCACCTTAGCTATGCCTCATGCATTTTACATATTGGAATATTTCTGAAATACTATAGTATACAAATTCACTTTTTATTTTGTGTGATCAAATTTGTGTGACTCCATAAAGTTAGATTTAATAATCTATACAAATGTGCCATTATATTTCTAGTTTTGTCTGTTTCTGTCAAAGCTCACTACCATTAAAAGATAAAATTGTTTGAATTTATTTTTGTTTTCATAGTGATTCAATGTAGAATGAAGTAGTCCATCACTTCTCAAATTACCATTTGTATTTTGATAAGAAAACATAAGGGAAAAGAGAAATTTGTAGCAAGAGTAACACATAAACAAACTTACATAACACAGTATTTCCAGCCTGAAGCAAGAAAGGAACTGGACCATTCAAACAAAGAATATGAAAAGAAATTAAAATCAAACAAAACAAATATGCAGGAAATTTGCAACATCATTAAAATAACAAATCAACGAATTGTAGCCAAAGAAGAATAATTCCAGGGTAGTATCACAGACCAGATCCTCAACAGGATCTTAGAAGAAAACTTCCCTAAGGAAAACACACTCATACTGATAGATACAAGAAACACACTAAACACCAAGTAAAACCAGAATAGAAATTCCCACTAGTGTATTACAGTGAAAACACTCAATAGAACAAAGAGAGAATAATGCAACGTAGAAGAGAAAAAAAATTACAGAAGCCATATATAAAGAAAACCCTAGTAGAATCAGAGCTGATTTCTTGGTCAACACTTTAAAAGTGCAAAGAAACTGGGTGATGTACTACAACTTCTAGAAGACTTTCTAGACAAGGTCTAGAAGACCACACCCCCTAAACTGCCTGCCATAGTAGAAGGAGGAATAAAAAGTTCTCCAGGCTATAAACAGGCTGAAAGAATTCAAGTCCACTAAACTGCCCTACTGAGACTGCTGGAAGCCATAAATGGAATGCACAGAGGAAACGACCAAGAAAGAATGGACGAAAACAAATGAAAATGTAAATCCTGTAATATAAAACAGGACTAAGAACACAAATAACAAAATGTCAAAAGTCAAACCCCAAAAATAACATCAATAAATGCACACCTTTCCATGATGACTTTAAATATTAGTGACTTCAATTCACCTATCCAAAGACATGGGTTACTTAAATGGTTTAAACAAAAACTATCTATTTATTGTCTACAGGAAACCCATCTTACCTTCAAGGACCTATTTTCAATTGAAAGGAATGGGGGAGGGGGAAGGTATTCTAAGAAATGAGACCAGACAACAAGCAGGTGCTGTCATCTGACTATCTGACAAAATAGACTTTAAATCAAACTAATCAGCAGAGATAGAGAACACTTTGTTCTAATCAAGAGAACAATTAACCAAGAAGATAATATAATCCCGAATAGATAAGCACCAAAATCTCGAACATATAGTTTTATAAAAAGCATACTTCTAGACTTGAAGACACAGATGACCACGACTCAGCCACAGTAGGTGACTTCAGTTCCACCCTTTCTCCAGTAGACAGATCATTGGGACAAAAAAATAAAGAGAAATGGCCATATTAAACAACATCACATATCCACCAGATCTAACTACAAGTATCTATGAGTATTTCACACAAGCATCACTCTATTCTGGAAGTCCACAGAGGATTCTCCAAAACAGACCACATACTAGACACTAAACAAATGTCAATAAGTACAAAAGAGAACCTGAAAAGATTCCACGTATTCTATCTGCCCACAGTGAAACAAAGCTGGACACCAGCAGCAGAAGAATCTCTAGAAATTACAGAAATTCACAGAGAATAAACAGCATACTACAGAATAATGAATGGGTCAAGGAAGTCAAGAGAGAAATCTTTACAAAAATTCCTGACTGAGGAAGTAACTGATTGTCAAATTAATTATAGCTGAAGTTTCCCTAGAGATAAGACACTAACATACTGAAGGCATTTGAGATAATTTCATATTTTAAGGTATGATAATTTCATATTTCAAGGTATGGAGAGAATGAGGAGATTAACAAACATCTGTGATGGCTGAATGCTCACAGGAAAGGTATCAGCTGCTTTCAGATGTTCCTTTCAGCTGTGCAACTGATCCAACCACTGGGCGCAGGCGCGCAAAGGCACCTGATGTGTGTGAGCAGTAGAAGAAAACACTCACCTAAATCCAATGAGCTTGCCTTTAGCATGGAAGGCCCAGCAAAAAGAATTCATTAAGTATGCTAATAAATGCAGAATTGAGTGAATCCAGTTGTCTAAAAAGCTTTACTTTAGTTAATGACATTTCAACAGGGCCTGGACAGAAAAATTTATGCATTAGCAGAGTATGCCTTCCCAGGTGGGGAAAACACTATAAAAGTTCTGACAAAGCAGGGTAGACCAGGGCACTGCGTAGTTGAAAATGGCTAAAGAATTTGTTGACCTAGGTTATAAGAGGACCCATAGAAAATGCTTACATAAGTTTCTGAAAAATTTTGTCAAAATCTAAAAATCCCCAAATCTTTCAAGGTAGACAGAAAGACTGTAAAGCAAATTAAATATAATTAAAACATTTTACAAAAATATTAAAGCCCTCAGTTAAGTCACTATAACAGGTCAACTGTTTAATATGCAAGTGCTAGTGACAATTTATTCCAAACCTAATTGAACAGATTTTTTTTTTCTTAACTCATTCAAATAAGTGAAGATGACCAGGAATTAAAAATTGATTAAGGCTCTAATGCACACATAATTAAAATAGCCTGTCTTGAACATCATAATTTCAAATTAAAAGGTCAGGAGACAGAAAGTCACATGCTCCTTTGGGGGGAAAAAAAACCTAAGTAGATAGAATTTTTTTAAAAAAAAGATTTGCCTGAATAACATTGTTTGTAAAATTCCATCTATCAACATTAAAATAAAAATCTCCAAGCTTGTGGCCTGCATACACAGGCCAGTAGGATTAACCGCAAGCAAATAATGGACTAATTTTAGGGGAAGATTAGAGACAGTGAGCGAGGAGATTGAAAACAGATGAGGAAGTCATGAAAGGTCTAAAAAAATGATCTAAAGAGGTCTCACATCTCACTGTAAGCTCAGGAAAATTCTTAAGCCCTGCATTTAAGATGACAGAGAATCCTAGAACAGCAACCTTCAACTGTCTCACAAAACTCACTAAAGAGAACAGACTAGAAGACCTGGCATTTGTGTAGCACTTCACAGAAAAAATAAAGTTTGCACTTACTTATAATAAGTACCGTTATTTGACATGAGAATGCTGGATAGCATGCAGTGGTCAGAATGTCACTTATCGTGCCCTATTTAGCAGTCTGAAGCTGGGATGTAATGACGGGCATTTCAATGGCTCAGTCTTGTCATCAAATCATCATCACGCCGTGGAAGCAACTGCCTACTTAGTCACCTATTGCAATCAGTCAGACATTACAGCTTTTCGGATTTTATGCAGAACTATTCCATTAATGAGCCCCAATTTTAAATTGAACCAAATTCAGCTGAGGTTACTTCTAAGAAATTGAAGCTTTTCAAGGATGTTACCGTTGATGGTTTTATGACCCAGACAAGCCTATTCCTTAGCATGTTAACTTTCACTTTTCAAAATGAAGTTTAAATACTCTTGCACATCCCTTAAAGACATGACAGAAGACTAAAAGGAGCACTACACTGAGGTGACTTAACTTGTTAAAAATTGAAGACACCTGAGCTGATTTCTCATAAGGAGGTGACATAAGGTCATTTCCCTCTCAGGCCATTGTCACCGTGCTTGAATAAAAAGCCCAGATAACTATATTCCTTCTTTTCCAGACTGGTTCATGACAGGATGTACAGTGTGAACTAGTAACTGCTGAGCAGTATTTCAATATTCTTACATACACTTCATACCCACAAGGCTTTCCTCACAGTAGGAAACCCAGGTCACATGACTGTTTGAAATACTCATTCTTGCAACATTATTTTGACTGCAGTCAACTTAGCTCCCTTATGAGTAAAACATGTGATCATGAGGAACCAATTGGCCAAGAATCTTCCACTTATTTTTTTTTTCTTTTGAGACAAGGTTTCTTTGGGTAGCCCTGGCTCTCCTGGAACTCACTATGTAGACCAGGCTGATCTCAAACCAGGAGATTCACCTGCCTCTGACTCCAAATTGCTGGTATTAAATGTGTGCACCATCATTGCCTGACTTCACATTAAATTGAAATATTACCTCTCGACCAGTGGTTCTCAACCTTCTTAATGCTACAATCATTAATATAGTTCCTCATGTTTGGTGACCTCCGACCATGAAGTTATCTTCACTGATACTTCATAACTATAATTTTGTTACTTGTATTAATCATAATGTAAATATCTTTGTTTCCTGATGGTCCTAGGTGACCCCTGTGAATGGTGGTTCAGCCTCCAAAGGCTGTAAGCCATAAGTTGAGATCTGCTACTCTGTACTACTATATGCACTAACTAGTCTTGTATGGTTAAACATCCACACAAAGTAATACAGAGAGTTCTTGAGTTTGTTTGTTTGTAATGGAGATTATTAGTCTCAGGATCTTTGAACTAGGTAATTGCTCTATTTCTAAGATATATTCCAGGAACTTTATTTATTTTTATTTTTAGATAGGATCTCATTAATTGCCTAAGACTGGCTTTGAAATAACTGTATAACCCAGATAGGCCTGGAACTTGGCATCTTCCTTCCTCAGCCTCCTGAGTATTGGGATTATGGAAATGGACACCATATCCACATGGTATAATATAGCTTACAATTCACATCATATAGATGCCATCACAGTCAAAATCGTGCTACATATTGAAGCATCCTCAGCACATGGTTCTATTAGTCACTTGCAATATGATGAGTCTGAACTGAGCTGTGTCATAAGTATAATACACATGTCGGACATTAAAGATTGTGTTAAAAAAATGGACTTGCTACCTTAACCATTGCTATATGACTCTGAATTAAAAGGTATCACTGTATATACCTGAGTGAACCACTATGACATTGTATATACCGAAGAGTGAACGACTGTTACATAGTATATACCTAAGAGTAAACTACTGTTACATTGTATGTACCTAAGAGTGAACGACTGTTACATGGTATATACCTAAGAGTGAACTACTGTTACATGGTATATACCTAAGAGTGAACTACTGTTACACCTAAGAGTGAACTGCTGTTACATTATAGGTACCTAAGAGTGAACCACTATTACATTGTATATATCTAAGAGTGAATGACTGTTACACTGTATGTGCCTAAGAGTGAACCACTGCTACATTGTATGTACCTAAGAATGAACCACTGTTACATTATAGGTACCTAGGAGTGAACCACTATTACACTGATGTTGTTGGTTTACTTTTACTTTCTAATGTTGCCAAAAGAAAATTTAAAATTATCCAGGTGATGTGGATTATTTACATTGAACAATGCCAGACCAGACTGTTTGAAATAAAAAGGTGATCCACTAGAGGCTGAGCATGATGACACAAACCTTTAATCTCAGTACTCAAGAGGTAGAGGCAAGCAGAGGCAGGCAAACTCTGTGAGTTTGAAGCCAGCATGGTCTACATAGCAAATCCCAGGTAAGCCAGAACTATATAGTATCTCAAAAACAATAAAACACTGATAATCCTTTTATAAAAAGATCTATAAATAATTCTGGCTGTACAGGAAATGGAAAATGAGAGAGATACAGAATATCACAAATCAAAGATGGCAGAGAGGAAACATAACAATGTCCTTTAGATCTTTACACTGTGTTATAAAATGTGGAAGTCATATTGGGAAACTGTTAGATAAACAAACACACATGTAGTACCCATGTTATACAGAACACAGGCTATCAACTGGCATAATGATCAATTTTGGTGATTATTATTAAACTTTAAAATTAATATCTGTTTATTACCTGTATTGTTTTGTTTTAGAATTGAAGATGCTTTTCAAATCTCACTGTTTACTTAACTGGTTGTGTTACTGAGACTTTTCAAATTAATAATTTAATTTAGCTTTTTATAACTCATCTATAAATTGAATACTTAGTTAAAATTTAAGCAGTTACTTCTAGGCACATGTATGATCTAGAACTATGTGTTAACATTTTATCTCCCGATCCTGATCTGTATTTTAAATGAAGGCAAAGATTGTTGCCCAGAACTAAAAAGGAATCCACTAAAAAGATTGCAACCTCTTTGACCAATCTTTTCACATAATTCAGTTCCAAGGAATATTTAAGTTTCTCCTTAAAGATCTTTTCGTCTTCTAACCTCATCCTTTTTATTTTCAGTATTCTCACTATCAAATATTTTCTTTGGTTCTAAACCTGATCTCTCAAAAGTCAATAGTTGGCTGGGATGTAGTGCATCAGGGCTCTCATGTGTAAAATTCAAGTTTTAGTGCACCATCATAAAAATAGTGTGTTTTTAGATTTTGTGGTGTGTGGTGTGTGCATGCACGCGCGCGCATTCCTTGTGTGGTATGTCAAACAGTTTATAGGATCCTCTACAGAATCTCTGAGCCCTACTCTATAGCAGTGAAAACAGATGTCTGTATGTTAAACACATGGACAAAGCATCAAGACCAAGCATGGAATCTGTACTATAAATGAAGAAACACTTTAAAGTTGAAGAAAATGCATTGTCTTTAAGATCACACATAAACTCATTAGTAATGTATTTTTAAAACAGAAAAAACATGAAACTGGACAAAAATCAGTCATTTCCATGCATTCTGAGTAGGCTGCATGAAGCCTCAAGAGCAGGGACTACACAACACAAAGACTTACCTTCCGTCTCGGTCCCAGTCATACACTTCTACTTTGATTGTTCTGCCAGGAGAAAAACACACATGTGAAAGTGGCTCAAATAAAATAATACAGCCTGAGAATGCAATATGAAAATCATATGATCTTAATCTACAAAATAAAATTTAGTCACTTAGTTCTTAGAGCATATATTCTTATACTTTTCTCAAAGTAAATTGAAGGCGATTTAGCTAAGTTTATCACTATTAATTAAATTTACATGTAAAGTTAGTTTCAAGAATTTACATTCAATCTTCAGTGTGTGGAGAAAGCGTGAGGACAAGATAGCTCCTAGGTGGGAGATAGACCCACATCTCCCCTCTTGGAGACCATTGTCAGGGCACACATTTCTCAAATTCACAGAGATGAGAGTCACCGGAAGAGCTCATCACACTGTGGCTTACCAGACCTTTTCAAAGCTTCTGGTTCAACAGGTCTGATGTGGGGCCTGGGAACCTTAATTTTGCAACGTGACTAGATAGTATTGATGTTCCTAATCAGAAAGCATGTAAGAATCGCTTTCTTATGGAAACAATGAACCAGTTAAATAAAGTTAGACTCATCCTTCAAATATCACACATCTCAAAGGAAATATGATAACACACTGCTTACAGCTCTTAGTGGGATATTGGCTAATAGAATAAACCACCTTGGGTGTGGTGGTGCAACTGATGCTGAGTCAGTGAAATCAGGCATTCGTGGCCAGCCTGGGCTACATAGCAAGGCCCTGTCTCAACACTACCTTAAAAGACAATGTTTTAATTTTTGCTAATATACAAGTAGTAAGACTAAGAAATAGAAAAGAAATTGAAATTTTATCTTTATTTATGTATATAAATAAAGTTTTGATTTTATAGAATGTTTTTATAAAATAACCTACAATAAGCTTGCATTAAAGAAAAACTTCAGTATTATGAATATTCAAGTATGCTGGAAGGATCACAGGTTGGACCTTGTTAATATGCCTTCTCTGTATCTCTGGGACCTTTATGAGCACAGTTATACCTTGTAATGGTTTTAAGGGTGTGACAGTATTCTAAGGAGTGACAGTATTCTAGCCAATCAGTGTCCTGCCCATAGTGGACACATATGTGCTGTACTCAAGCAAGATGGACCATTGAAGCCATGGCAGCTTGGGTCAAGGAAAGTTCATGAACCATATTTAAGGAGGTTAAAAAGTTAAACTAACATTCAATCTATTTTTAGTACTTAGCACATGCTCATCCTGTAAACAAGGCTAACCAGCCAAGTTTTAATTCGCTAAAATTATGTCTGTGGATGATCTCTAATCATTATGGGTTAAAATCAAGCTTAGTTAGGTGAGGATGTCACCTTCATAAAGATAGAGTGTGGACTAGATCCGAGTTCCATGGACCATGAACATTCCCCATGCCCAGTCTGAGGATGTCGCAGCTGTCTCACCTGTCATAATCCCCATTGCACAGTGCTCTCACTGAGATCTTGAAGGCTTGCCACACGGGATTTAGAGTGTTCTTGACCACTTCTGTCTTATGACAAATTGTAAAGCTGTGAAAAGAGTTTTCAGTTATGAAGTTACATTGATGGGCAGACAGACAGACAGATAGAAAGATAGATAGACAGACAGAAAGATAGATGATAGATGGAGATAGATAGGGAGATAGACAGACAGGGAAGAGAGATAGATAGATAAATAGATGTAATGACATAAATTACATATATGCACGTGTGTGTGTGTGTGTGTGTGAGAGAGAGAGAGAGAGAGAGAGAGAGAGAGAGAGAGAAAGAGAGGGAGGGAGAGAGAGGGAGGGAGAGAGAGAGAAGGAGGAAGAGGAGAGAGAGAGAGAGAGAGAGAGAGAGATTTGGTTATGATGCATTGTGTTTAGCCATTCCTCTCTATCGGCAGAGCTAGTGTTGCATATTCCAGGCTGTTGCTGCCACCTGACTTAATACACAGACAGATTTACAAACTTGAGGGATTATATAATATAAACAATGAGATATGGCAGTATTTACCCCAGGTAAATTTCTACAAATTCAATAAATCCTAATGCTTTTATTTTTTTAATGAAAACTTGAGGTACACACTAGTCATCGGCTTTTGCAAATTTGCTTAAGGTAAAGTCAAAATTTATATTACAATCCTAAAGACACCAGATGTGGAAGTAAAGAGCTTCACATTGAGGATTTTTTTTCCTCAGGAGAAAGTGACTCATCTGTTCGAGGAGACATTCATAAGCCACAAAGTGTTATTTTTTTTTCTTTTAGTAATTACGCTCCTTTATAACTTACTGTGTGCGATTGTAGACAATAGAACTCTCACTAGTTCAGATTTCACAGTCAGAGTAATGAGTGAACATCCATCCTGAGTAGATTCCTAGTAGTTAGATGTCTAGTCATGTAAATATAGGGCTGTGTATGTGTGTATACGATAGACAGTCATACAAAAACATTCTTAATAAATAGCCTGTCGGGATGCTTTAGTTGAAGCTCATTATCAAACACACTACTTGTAAAGGAAAATTATTACCTAATTATTAACACAGAGTATAATGACATCAACAGGAAATCAAGAAAATAGGAATTTAGAATTATATACTAGAAAGACTTTTAATTAGGTTTCCGGTACAAAGGTTTCTAACCTATTAACTAAATGAGCAAATTTAGAAATAGTTTCACATTTATACAATCGTAAAATCAAAGAAAAAGATCTTGCACTGAAAAATAAGTGTAAAAGTGAGCAGTATTTAAAATTAGCTTTCACTGAACTCTTATAAAAACAAAAACATACATATAAATGTTTTAATGTATTCATTAATACATGTTTTGACCCAGATGTTAAACTAGTTTTCTGTAAGTATAATATGTGAAACTACGTCTGAAGTGAGATTTATCAATTTTAAGAATTAAGTTTTAGTAATTTGGAAATTCAGAATGGTTTCACTTCTGAAAAAATAGACTTCATTTTATTAAGAATATCCTTTGTCTAAGTAGAACATATTTTCATCACAAAAGCATCATTAGATGTGTGATAAGCTGAAATCTTATGAATATAATTTTCTTTTAGAAAAATAAGTACAAGAACTTAGAGAACATGCAGTTCTATCGGAAAGACCCAAGAACACTGGGACTGAAGAAGCTCTGTCTGCCTGATAACCTCTCTCTTGTCTGGAAAATAACTAACAGTTATGTTTATGCCCTTTAGAATTTCTGTGTGGATAAACAGGTGTTCAGATGCAAAGTGTATACAACACTAACATCTTCAGCCATCTCAGCTATAAACACAGCCAGAGTGGCAGAAGGTTAAATTTCATTTCCTTCTCTTCCAATTTCTAAGTAGCATTTTCTCGTTAGCTAATGTTTTATTACGCACCATTACAACAAATGAAAATAATGTATAAAACAATATTAAAATGAGATAATGGTTAAGTTCTCACTCTCCGAGACTTCAGCATGAGTTTGTATAGCAACTGAGTTGCTCTTCTCAGCTCTGTGAGGTAGATCACCCCATTTATAGATCAGCAAACCACATGTTACCAGAGCCATCTCAGCCCTGTGAGGTGGATCACCCCACTTATATATTTAGGAAACTGTACATGTTACCAGAGCCATTTAGTATCACATGATTTATTTTTTTGGCAAGAGACTCTCAGGCACCTTCCTATTCTTGTAAATGTGGACATTGCAATATGAATCACGGGGATCAATAATTAAACATAGATCCATGTGAACTCTGGACACATGCATCTAGTCATGACTGGCAAAACACTACACCACACTGAAACAGTTCACTGAGGTGTAGACACCAAGGTTCTAGGGATTTTACTGTAGGAGAGAATGGTCGATGTTCTCCCCTCCCCTCATCCACAACAAATAGTTTGTACTCAGTTCTACAGAAAATGCATTGGTTAATTCGGGTTTCTAAAAACATGCCATTATTCTATGTCATTGGAAGAAAAGCAAACTTTCATAAAAAGCAAAGAGGAAGCAGAAACTAATTCATACACTAAACATAAAACATAAATGGTTGTCAAATTCGTTTTGAAATAGAAAATCACACCCATCTTTAAAATATCAGGTATTGTATTCCATTGACTAACTTGAAGATCTCTGACAGAAATAACACAAACACGAATTAGCCCAACACTAAGTGAAGTAGAAGATACACCCACCTTCCGTCCTCGTTGCTTCGATAAAATACAAGGAAAGGATCTGATTTCCCAAAGAAATCCTTCTTATCCAATTTGTTTGCACAGAACTGCATCAAGACAGCATCCTGAAAATAGAATTAATAACACAGCTCAAAATCTGGGAAAGGAATAGCTAGAAACCACAGATCACAAGATTTGACAAGAAAACACATTTGTTACTTGGATGCCAGCAGCCAAGTGTCAGGGTCTTTAGAGGAGAGGCCATTACTTATTGAAGGAATATGAGGCTTTCAAATGTCCTGGAAATTTCATTCCAGAATGAAATGCCAGACAACTAGTACTCAGAAAGCTGTACCTTCTCCTACCCATGCCCAAATGATGGGTCAGATGACTCCAGGTTTTCATTGTCACACTGCAGTATCTTCAGCCACATACATCATTATGATGCCTAATCACTTAGGACATATTTAATGATCATCTATTACATGGTATGCATTTAGTAAGCCTCTATTACAGTCTATTTGTTAGATATTTGTTATAATAAAGAAGCAGAGCACAATATATGAAAACTCCATTAAAAATCATTTCTTTGTTGCTTGGGTTTAAGAAAAACAAAGCATCTTTCTTTCAGTGTGCAACATAATTATACATTTGTAACTATTCCAGGCTAATCATTCCAAGTGATTTGTGTATATGAGCACTTAAACTGTGAGTAATCGCGAGGTACTATCTGGCTATCATAGCAAGGAAGTTAAACACCATTAATTGAGCAGACTATGGTTTTTAATGACAGAAAATATATAGATTTTAAAATCCAAGTCAATACTTTGAGAGCTTAGGATTTTGGGGCATGCGAACTTCATACAGGAACATTGACTCTCCATGACTCCTGTTCTTCCCTCCTCCAACGTCTCCTGTGTCCTACCCATCCTTCCCCGAACCATGATCTATTCTTTAATCATTGTTACAAGTATACACAAATTTACTTGCATGTGTACATGTATGTGCCTGTGCATATGTATAACTCACTGAGTCTGTCTAGCATTACTCTATTGCACATATGCTCAGGGCTGACCATTTGAAAATAGACAAAATATGTGGGAATTCATCCTGAGGAGAAAATGACTCCCCTTCTTTCCGCAGCTATTGAGCACTGCTAGTTCTTTCTCTAGCTGTAGGACTGCGTGGAATTTCCACCATACACGCTGGCACATCAAATGGTGTTCTCAATACGACAGTCTTGTTCAGGCTACCATATTGGTGAAGTCCCATGTCAGAATTTTCCCTGTAACATCTAAAGGAGACAATTTAGCAGTAGGTGCGCAGAGCCACAGGCTCTGACATTATTTCCACCTAATCTTCCCCAGTCTCCTTTGAGCTTAAGCACTGTAAGAGTTACGTTATTGATTTATCAGTTGGGGTGGAGCACCACACAGTCACTTATTCCTTGAAGTTGACCAGTTGTGAATCCCCATAATAGTCTCTGTGGCCAAAGAAAGCTTCTCTGATGAGATTTAAGAGTTATAGTTATCTGGAGGTATAAAGATAAGTATTTAGAACCCAGCTAGAAATCATGCTGGTTTAGGAAATGGCAGAAGAAAAAAAAAGGAGTAGGTTGTTTCCGTTCTATGACCTCTCCAGTTATGAGTTCCACTGATCTATATGACTATTTTTGACAATGACATTCATTTTATTAGTATCTGTAATGTAGCTTGAAATACGGTATGGTAATCCTCCAGCATGGTTCTTTTGGCTCAGAATTGCTTTAGCTATCTAGAGTGTCTTGTCCTCCCCTATGGATTTTAGGATTTTTTTTTTCAATTTATGTGAAGCATGCATATGGATTTTAATTGGGATTGCATTGAATCTATAAAATGCTTTTGGTAGAATAGTGGTTTTCATAATATTAATTGTACCAATCCATGAGTGTGTGACCTTTCTATCTTCTAGTGTCTTCCTGAATCTCTTTCTTCAATGATTGAAAGTTTTTATTACAAACGTCTAATATGTCATTGGTTAGGATTATTCCTAGATGTTTCTTTGTTGAAGATATTAATAACGGGAGTGTGTTCACCGTCTCTTTCTTGGGGAGATGATTATTGGTATATGAAATGTTTACTGATTTTTGTGACTTGAGTTTGTATCCTGCATATATGTGTGTGTGTGTTTGTGTGTGTGTGTGTGTGTGTGTGTATAGTTTCTGGTGTAAATTTTGTGTTTTCATATATAGTATCATGTAGAAATCGGGATATTTTGACTTATTTTTTAATTCGTATCCCTTTAATTTGTATTCCTTTCTTTTGTCTCGTTGCTCTACCAAGGATTTAATCCTTATATTAAAATGAGTGAGGGTAAGTGGATATTTTTTTATTTTA
Source organism: Mastomys natalensis (assembly GCA_021653895.1). Taxonomy (NCBI): domain Eukaryota; kingdom Metazoa; phylum Chordata; class Mammalia; order Rodentia; family Muridae; genus Mastomys; species Mastomys natalensis. The sequence goes on from JAJTUV010000381.1 coordinate 1,176,664, forward strand.
GTGGTGTTGCTTTTTTTTTTCATTTTATTATGATGTTAGCGATGAGTTTGCCTTATAAAGCCTTTTCATGTTGAGTATGTTTTTCTCACCCTTGTTCTCACCTTTCCCATGAAGGCATACTGGATTTTGTTAAAAGCCTTTTCTGCATTTATTAAGATGATCATGTGATTTTTTTTCTTTAAGTCCATTTATATGATTTATTACATTCTGTTAATTATGTATGTTGAATCTTCCCAATATCTCTGCAATAAAGCTGACTTGGTCACAGTGGATGATCTTTTTGTGGAGTTCTCCATCAGTAGGTTGCAACCGGTCTGGGGGGGTCACATATCAGATATTCTATATATCAAATATTTACATTATAATTCATAACAAGCAAAATTACAGTTATGAAGTAGTAATGATGTAATTTTATGGTTGGGGGTTACCACAGCTGAGGAATGATATTAATGTTGAGAACCACTGTTGGATGTTGGCTTGTATTTGGTTTTCAAGTATTTTATTGAGAAGTTTTGCATCTAAGGTCATTGCAGACATAAACTTGCTGTTTTCTTTTTATGTATGTCTTTACCTGGTGTACTGGCTGGTTTTGTGTGTCAACTTGACACAAGCTGAGTTATCACAGAGAAAGGAAACTCCCTTGAGGAAATGCCTCCATGAGATCCAGCTGTAAGGCATTTTCTCAATTAGTGATCAAGCGGGGAGGACCCATTGTGCGTAGTGCCATCCCTGGGCTGGTAGTCCTGGGTTCTATAAGAAAGCAAGCTGAGCAAGCCAGGGGAAGCAAGCTAGTAAGTAACATCCTCCATGGCCTCTGCATCAGCTCCTGCTTCCTGACCTGCCTGAGCTCCAGTCCTGACTTTCTTTGCTGGTGAACAGCAATGTGGAAGTGTAAGCTGAAAAAACTCTTTCTTCCCTAACTTGCTTCTTGGCCATGGTGTTTTGTGCAGGAATAGAAACCCTGAATAAACACCTGATATTATTATTAGAGTGATTTTCATAGAAAATGTTTAGAAATGTTCCCACTGTTTCTTTTCTTTTTCTTTATTTTTTTTTCCTGAGTAATTTAATAAATATTGTTTGTGGTATTTGAAAGTTTGGTAGAAATCTGCTTTGGATCTAGCTGGGCCAGGCTGTTTTAGTCAAGAGGATTTTATTGTTGTTTTAATATCCTTTTTTAATGAGTCTGTTTAGGTTGTTGATCAAGCCTTAGATGAATCTACAAATTTTCACCTCTTTTAGATTTTCTATATTACCAGAGTATAGATTTTTAAACTATTCCCTTAAATATTCTGAGTTTCTCTGGTGTCTGTCCCTGCTTGTTTCTGATTCAGTTAATTTAGGCCTTCTCTTACTTTTGGTTAATTGGGTCAAGGTTCTGTCAATCTTGTTTAATTTTTCTAAGAAGCATCTCTTAGATTCACTGATTCTTTGTATTGTTTTATTTTGTTTTGTATCATTGACGTCTGTTGTAACTTTTATTATTTCTTGTTGTATACTGGGTTTAGGTTTGGTTTGATTTGGTGTTTGTAAAATCTTAAGTTGCATCATTAAGTCATTATCACTTACATGTAGGCTCTTAGGGCTGTAAATTTCTTTCTTATGATTGCATTCAGTGTGGCCCCTGTGTGGGGGGGGGGGGATGAGGGGGGAAAGAGAGGAAAGAGAGTTCTAGTTTCAGTTTCAGGACGTTTCTTTCTTTCTTTCTTGACTTCTTTATGGATCCGTTCACCTTTTGCTAATGTGTTGTTTAATCTCCATGAGTTCATGTAATTATTACAGATACTTTTGCTATTGGTGTTTTAAACCCTATAGCATTATGGTCCGAGATAATGCATAAAATTATTTTAAATATTTTAAAATTTATTTTCTGTTTCAGTCTGTATGTACATTGGAAAAAAACTCTGGGCTGATGAGTAGAATGTATATTCATTGGTGTTTGGATGAAATATTGTGTAGATTTCTGTTAGGTACATTTCATGTATGATGTCACTCATTCCAATATTTCTGTTAATTTTTTTTTTTCTAGATAACCTTCCTGGGACATTGGAAGTTGGGTATTCAGATCACATACTAACACTTTCTTGAAGTCCAGAAGTACCTTTTTATGAAACTGAATATGCCTTATTTCGGTCCATATATATATTGTAATGTTTCTTGGCTAATTGGGCCCTTGATCACAGTGAGGTGTCTTTCTTAATCTCTTCTGGTTAATTGTAAGTTGACAGCTGTTATGTCTGATGTTAGGACAGTAACACCTGCTGGTTTTAACACTTCTTTACATCTTTTCTCCCTTGTTGCATCTAACCTTGAGGGTATTTTGTGTATTTTTTTAAATTCCTTTGCTTGAGGGATCCAATTCTCTCAAGGACAAGCAAAGACTTTATCTTCAAGTCTTGATGGTAGAGATGCTATATCTAAAAAACATTTTGTCTAATGAACTGCAGCCACATGAACTGAATACATTGGAAAATCTATTAAGGGACTCTTGGAGAGCAGAGCCACTGATTTACATTTCATACTTTGGTGATGGACGGCAGGTTTGATGCTGCAAATATGACTAATTTTGCTATTTTTATTAGAGTGTTGATGATAAATATGATGTCACTGAAGAAATGAGTTTTTAAATATTGTTAGAAAGATACAACTAAATAAAATTGATTTACAAAAAGTAGTAAAACCTTGTTAAAGCAATTTCTTTTTCCATTGTCAATATATCTGGTATAGTTACTGATGCTGCTCCAGTGACAGCACATATAAAAAAGTGAGGCTTGTAAAACTGATAGAAGATGATGCAATGGCTGCACAAAACTCCAGCTGAACTGAGCATTATTGCACAGTATATCAAGAATTTTTGTGCAGAAAAGACTTTAAAATGCACAGAATCATATAAATCATCAACACTGTGAATTTCCTAAGAACCAAGGGATCAAACTGTCACCAGTTCCAGAAATTCCTTTAAAATGTTGATGTTGACAATTATCACATCATATATTTGGGAGCTGTGAGATGTCTAGGTGAGGACCAAATATGGACATATTTAAGATTTATGATGGATTAACAAATCATTTGAGGTTCCAAAAGAAAAATTCATTTTATTACCAGAACTTGACAATGAAAACCAGCTTAAAGAGGCTTGCAGTTTTAGTAGAGTAACCACTTATTTGAGTTAAACATGAGTTTCTTTAAGGTGAAAACCAACTTGTTGAAGAAAAGTTTCACATCCTAACACTCTACAGCTGAGAAAGAAATTATGACAAGCACTAATTGAGGCAAGCAATCTTCGGTATTTCAGGATGTTGAGTAAACACCACCCTACGAACAGTGGAAAAGATGTTTCCTTGATGGATTCTCTTAGCTTTTAGCTTCCCCTTCTAGGCTCTCCTTTCCTTTGTGTCAGCTGCCAACACCTGGAAACATCTTCTACCTTGTTTCCCAGTGGTCACACTAGGCTGGGACATGGGAGGGTGATATTCACTATTCTTGGTGATCCTCTCTACCTTCCCTTGTAACCATATCCATTCGATTGTTTCAACCACCAATACTCAGAAACACATTTTACCCAGGACCCACAGAGGCCACAGTGGGCTGGGACTTAGGTAGGTGATTTGCACTTTCCTTTGGTTTCTCCATTACCTTCTGACCAGACTTACTCTTAATTCCATGGCAACCCCTTCTACCCCAACTCCATTCCCTGGGGTCCCCAGCTCTTACTAAATACCTAGAATCCTCTGACACTTTTAATCCTGCCTCAGTAAACTTATTCCTGATCCTTTGACACCCTACATATAGGAGTCCCTCCTCTCACCGGGCCTCTACTTCCTGGTGACTCTGGCACTTGGTGTATGGACCCATTACCCCTAGCTACTCATACCCATAACCAATCTCACCTGTTCCTCCTAGCCCATTTCTATTCCTTTCTGCCATGTACAGACCCACACAAGCAGTCTTTATAGAGACCTCACAGCCACTACACTTGCCTAGGATTCAGAAAGGGCATCAAGAACCAAGGATTAGAATACTCACCCAATAAAACAAGACCATATATAAACACCTAGAAACACCTCAATAATTAAAGCACCAGAAGCCTAGACCATAATACAAACACACATACATGAACAGGCAAGACAACATGCCTCACCAGAACTCAGACAGCTTGTTACAATAGACTGTGGGAAATGCAAAGTCAGTGAAGCACAAGATAAGAACTTCAAATTAAGGTATGTCCAAGGACCTTAGCAAGGATATAAATTAATTAATTAATGAAATCCATGAAAACAACCAACCAAAAAAAGACAGTTGAATGGAATAATGAACATAATTCAAGGCATGAAAGTAAAATTTAACAAAGAAATTGAATAAAGAAAAAGAAAAACTGAAATTGAAAAAAAAAAATTGAAGTCACACAAAGACACCTGGAATTAAGCCTTGCCAACAGATTATAAGACATAGGAGAAATCATCTCAGGTGTTGACAACAGGGAAAAAGCAATGGATACCTCAGTCAAAACTGTTAAATGTAAAATTATCCAGGCACAAAAAATTCAGGACATCTATGTACGAAATTAAGAAAACACCAAATCTATGAGTAATAAAAGAAATGAGAAGAAACTCAGGTCAAATGCACAGAAAAATATTTTCAACAAGATCATAGAATAAAAGTTCCAACCCAAGGAAGAAGGTGACTATCAAGGTACAAGAAGCTGACAGAATACCAAATACACAGGACTAGAAAGGAAATTTCCCCAAACACATAATAATCAAACCACTAAATGTGTAGAACAAAGAAAAGGTACTAAAAGCTGCAAGGGAAAAGATCAAGACATAAAGGCAGGTCAAGTAGGATAACAGTCAGTTTCTCAGTGGACACTCTGAAAACCGGAATGACCAGGATGGATCTTCTACAAACTGTGAGAGACCAAAAATTCCATTCAGATTACTATATTCACCAAAACTATCAGTCACAATAGATGGAGAAAGATAAACATTACAAAATAAACCAAATGTGAGCAATGCCTATCTATCAATAGGGCTATACTGAAGATACTGAAAGCAAAACTTCATTGTGAAGAGGATAATTGCACTCAAGAGGATATTAGAAATAAATAATCCCAGAGCACTAAAAGAGAAAAAAAAATCATAAAAAAAACAGTAAGAATTAATAAGCACTGGTCATTGATAACTCTCAATATGGACAGTTTCAATGCCTCATTAAAAAGACACAAACCAACCGTTTGGATTTAAAAAATAATCTGTATTTCTGCTATATCCAAAAAATACATCTTACAATCAAGGGAAGGAATCACCTCAGAGTAAAAGGCTGGAAAAGGTATTCCTGGACAATTGACCCAAGAAACAAGCAGGTGTGGCCATTTTAACGTTTGAGAAAATAGACTTAAAACCAAAACAAATCCAAAGAGAAGGAAAACAAAAGAGATGGGAAAGGACATTGCATCTCATCAAAGGAAAATCACAAAGGATATTGCGATCCTAAACATCTATGCACCAAACACAAGGGTACCCAAGTCCATAGAAGAAACTCACCTACAGCTAAAATCACATATGGCCCCTCACACAATGATAGTGGGTGACTTCCATACCTTATTCATGCCAACAGACAGATCATCCAGAGAGAGACCAAACAGAGAAATATTGGAACCATATGATGTTGTAAATCAAATGGACTCAGAAGATATTTATAGAACATTCCATCCAAACACAAAAGAACTTACCTTCTCCTTAGCACCTCATTGAACTGTCTCCAAAACTTACCATGTACTCAGAACCAGAATAAGCCTCGAAAGAGTCAAGAAAACTAAATAACACCTACAGCCTATCTGACCGCCAGGAATTATGTCTGAATCTCAACAACCACTGAAACACTAGAAAACTTACAAATTCCTAGAAACTGAACAACTCACTACTGAAAAAAAAAATAGAAAATCGGTTTAGAATTGAAAACACAGCATGTCCAAACTTAAGGAACATGATCAAGGCAGTTTTGAAGAGACAAGTTCATAGCACGAAGTGCTTATGTCAAAAAATTGGGAAGATCTCGTTTTAGTAATTTAGCAGCACACCTGAAAGCTCTAGAACAACAAGAAGAAATAATTCCACAAAGAAGTAGATGGAAAACTAGGGGCTAAATCGATTTAATACAAACAAAACAAGCAAGCAAGCAAGCAGACATATAAAACTAAAAATACAAAGAATCATTAAAGAGTTGGTTCTTAGAGAAAACAACAAAATTGACAAACCCTTAGTCAAATTAACTAAAAGACACAGAGAGAAGATCCAAGTTAGTAGAATTAGAGATGACAAGCAAGACATTACCATAGACACTAAGGAAATACAGACAACCATTCGTACATTTTAAAATCTGTACTTGACCCAAATGGAAAACCAAACAGAAACAAATGAAGCTCTTGATATATACAACCTGTCATATTTAATAAAAATCAAATAAGAAATTTAAACAGACTCATAACCACTAGTAAAATTGGAAGTCATTTCCACTAAAAGTTTCTCAACCAAAAAAAAAAAGAAAGAAAGAAAGAAAGAGAGAAAGAAAGAAAGAAAGAGAAAGAGAAAAAAAAGAAAATTATAAACTCATATCCATAATTAACATAGGTGGAAAAATTCTCAATAAAATAGTTACAAACCAAATCCAAGAGCATATCAAAAAGATTATTCGCCAGGATGAAATTGGCTAAATCCCAGAGATGATTCAACATGTAAATCATTAGACATAATCTCATAATCTGCCACATAAATAGACTGAAAGACAAAAGTCACAGGACATTAAATTTACAGGAGAAAAAAAATTACAGGAGGAAAAAAAAAGGCCTTTGAAAAAACCCCATCATCCCTTCTTGACAAAAACCCTAAGGAGACTATGATGCAAGGGACATACCTCAACTTAATAAAGGCAGTTTACATAGAGCCCACAGCCAACATCAACCTAAAACAAAAGAAACTCTTGAAGAATTTTCACCAAAAACAGGAGATAAGGATGTCCACTCTCTCCACACCTGTTCAACATAGTACTTGAAGTCTTAGCTAGAGCAATCACACACACAACTAAAGGAAATCAAAGGGATTCCAATAATAAAGAAAGAAGTAAAAGTACTTTTACTTGCAGATGATATGATAGCAAACATAAGTGACCCTAAAATTTCCACTGGGAAACTCCTACAGCTGATAAATGCTTATCATCAAAGAGGCAGTGCCTTTCACCATCATCTCAGAAGTAAAACTATTTGGGGATAGATGATTCTTACCAAGCCAGTGAACGACTCACACAAAACAAAAAAACAAAACAAAACAACCCTTAAGATTTTAAAAAGTTTGAAGCTGTGGAAAAATCCCCATGCTCAAGGATCAGTATGATGAACACAGGGAAAATGACTATCCTAATAAAAGCAAATATAATTCCAATGCAATTTCATCAAAATTCCAACACAATTCTTTTCAGAAATTGAAAGGACTATTTTAGTTTCATATGAAAACATATGCGTGTATATACACACATACACACACACAAATAAGTAAATAAGCAAGCAAGCAAACAAACCAATAAATAAAATCAATCCCAGGATAGCTAACACAATTCTGAAAGATTAACACCAAAGAAAAAGACCTGCTGGAAGTAGCACCAGCCAACCATATTTCAAGTTGTGGTACAAAGTTATCCTCAAAAAACCAGATATCTTCAAAACAAATAAGTAAGTAAATAAAAACACCACCACCAACAACAAAAACAAACAGACAAAAACAGAGCTGTTGACATGTTGATCAGTGGAGATTCATCCAGAAATTCACAAGTCTATGGACACTTGATATTTGATAAAGAAGCCAGAAATACATACTGGATTAAAAAGAGCATCTTCAATAAGTGGTGCAGGAGAAACTGGATGACGGACTGTATACGATGGCAAATAGATCCACACTCATCAACCTGCACAAAACTCAACTCTGAGTGCATCAAAGACTTCAACAGAAGGCCAGATACCCTGAATCTGATAGAAGGGAAATTGGGGGACATAGATGAAATCTAGATGGCTGAGGAACAACTAAGAAATGTTCAACATCAGGAAAGCACAAATTAAAACTACCTTGAGACTTCATCTTGTTTTGTTTAGAATGGCCAAGATTAAAAAAAAAAAAAAAAGACACAACAAATGGCAGCTCATGCTGGCAAGGATGTGGGGAAAGGTTGGCATTTATTCACTTATAGGGTGGTGCCAACTTTTATAGCCACTGGAAAAATCAGTATCCAGGGCCCCGGGAATCTGGGAAAGGACCTATCTCAAGATCCAGCTATACTACTATTTGGAGAATAAGCAAAAAGATTTATATCCTACTACAGAGACACTTGTTCATCCATCACTGCTCTATTCAGAATAGACAGCAACTGCAAACAGCCTAGATATCTATCAACTGATGCATGGATAATGAAAACATCACATATATACAAGGGGATGCTATTCAGCTATTAAAGATGAAATTATAAAATTTGCAGGTAAATGGATGGAGCCAGAAAATATCCTGAGTAAAGTAACATTGAATCAAAAAGAAATACAGTGCATGTTTAGCTTTTAAGCCTTCAATATGTTTGCTACAGTCAATATAACCACAGAGGTTAGGTACATATTAAAGGACTAGGAGGGATCTCCTGTGGAAGGAGAATAGAATATATATTTATGAAGAGAGAGGCAAGAAACTGAACGAGAAAGATTTAGAAGGAGATGGAAGAGAGGGATAAGGGAGGAAACACAGGGAGAAACATCTAACACTAAAGACTTCTTGAGGGGTCACATGAAACCCTGCTCCTAAAGAAACTTCCTAATGTATGCATGTATATAAAAGAAACACATAGGAAATCGCCAAATAATGGGAGAGACAAGGCCCAAACTCAACATCTTATGCCACCAAATGAAATAATGTGTTATTGCTGTGTAACAGGAGTGTGTTACAACTAATTGAGCTGTTGGCCAAAGGGCCCCCAGGAAACTCTCAAACATCACAGGCTCTTTCCAAGGCTATTAGTTGCTCTCTGAATATGGATAATAAGCCTTATTACAGAAGACAAGATTTGAACATGAAGAAATTGAGAGGGTGGCAAACTAGAAGTTTCACCCTACTGACTAGCATTCATGATACAGGAAGGTACTTTGTACCCTAACAGATGAGAAAGGTAACCATCAATCCAGCTACAAACACTGTGACATACAAAGGTGACCTGCCTGTCATATATGCTAAAGCCAATAGTGGCACAAATGTTGTGGGCGTAACCAAGAAAGAAAGAGAAAGAGAAAAAAAAGAAAATTATAAACTCATATCCATAATTAACATAGGTGGAAAAATTCTCAATAAAATAGTTACAAACCAAATCCAAGAGCATATCAAAAAGATTATTCGCCAGGATGAAATTGGCTAAATCCCAGAGATGATTCAACATGTAAATCATTAGACATAATCTCATAATCTGCCACATAAATAGACTGAAAGACAAAAGTCACAGGACATTAAATTTACAGGAGAAAAAAAATTACAGGAGGAAAAAAAAAAGGCCTTTGAAAAAACCCCATCATCCCTTCTTGACAAAAACCCTAAGGAGACTATGATGCAAGGGACATACCTCAACTTAATAAAGGCAGTTTACATAGAGCCCACAGCCAACATCAACCTAAAACAAAAGAAACTCTTGAAGAATTTTCACCAAAAACAGGAGATAAGGATGTCCACTCTCTCCACACCTGTTCAACATAGTACTTGAAGTCTTAGCTAGAGCAATCACACACACAACTAAAGGAAATCAAAGGGATTCCAATAATAAAGAAAGAAGTAAAAGTACTTTTACTTGCAGATGATATGATAGCAAACATAAGTGACCCTAAAATTTCCACTGGGAAACTCCTACAGCTGATAAATGCTTATCATCAAAGAGGCAGTGCCTTTCACCATCATCTCAGAAGTAAAACTATTTGGGGATAGATGATTCTTACCAAGCCAGTGAACGACTCACACAAAACAAAAAAACAAAACAAAACAACCCTTAAGATTTTAAAAAGTTTGAAGCTGTGGAAAAATCCCCATGCTCAAGGATCAGTATGATGAACACAGGGAAAATGACTATCCTAATAAAAGCAAATATAATTCCAATGCAATTTCATCAAAATTCCAACACAATTCTTTTCAGAAATTGAAAGGACTATTTTAGTTTCATATGAAAACATATGCGTGTATATACACACATACACACACACAAATAAGTAAATAAGCAAGCAAGCAAACAAACCAATAAATAAAATCAATCCCAGGATAGCTAACACAATTCTGAAAGATTAACACCAAAGAAAAAGACCTGCTGGAAGTAGCACCAGCCAACCATATTTCAAGTTGTGGTACAAAGTTATCCTCAAAAAACCAGATATCTTCAAAACAAATAAGTAAGTAAATAAAAACACCACCACCAACAACAAAAACAAACAGACAAAAACAGAGCTGTTGACATGTTGATCAGTGGAGATTCATCCAGAAATTCACAAGTCTATGGACACTTGATATTTGATAAAGAAGCCAGAAATACATACTGGATTAAAAAGAGCATCTTCAATAAGTGGTGCAGGAGAAACTGGATGACGGACTGTATACGATGGCAAATAGATCCACACTCATCAACCTGCACAAAACTCAACTCTGAGTGCATCAAAGACTTCAACAGAAGGCCAGATACCCTGAATCTGATAGAAGGGAAATTGGGGGACATAGATGAAATCTAGATGGCTGAGGAACAACTAAGAAATGTTCAACATCAGGAAAGCACAAATTAAAACTACCTTGAGACTTCATCTTGTTTTGTTTAGAATGGCCAAGATTAAAAAAAAAAAAAAAAGACACAACAAATGGCAGCTCATGCTGGCAAGGATGTGGGGAAAGGTTGGCATTTATTCACTTATAGGGTGGTGCCAACTTTTATAGCCACTGGAAAAATCAGTATCCAGGGCCCCGGGAATCTGGGAAAGGACCTATCTCAAGATCCAGCTATACTACTATTTGGAGAATAAGCAAAAAGATTTATATCCTACTACAGAGACACTTGTTCATCCATCACTGCTCTATTCAGAATAGACAGCAACTGCAAACAGCCTAGATATCTATCAACTGATGCATGGATAATGAAAACATCACATATATATACAAGGGGATGCTATTCAGCTATTAAAGATGAAATTATAAAATTTGCAGGTAAATGGATGGAGCCAGAAAATATCCTGAGTAAAGTAACATTGAATCAAAAAGAAATACAGTGCATGTTTAGCTTTTAAGCCTTCAATATGTTTGCTACAGTCAATATAACCACAGAGGTTAGGTACATATTAAAGGACTAGGAGGGATCTCCTGTGGAAGGAGAAATAGAATATATATTTATGAAGAGAGAGGCAAGAAACTGAACGAGAAAGATTTAGAAGGAGATGGAAGAGAGGGATAAGGGAGGAAACACAGGGAGAAACATCTAACACTAAAGACTTCTTGAGGGGTCACATGAAACCCTGCTCCTAAAGAAACTTCCTAATGTATGCATGTATATAAAAGAAACACATAGGAAATCGCCAAATAATGGGAGAGACAAGGCCCAAACTCAACATCTTATGCCACCAAATGAAATAATGTGTTATTGCTGTGTAACAGGAGTGTGTTACAACTAATTGAGCTGTTGGCCAAAGGGCCCCCCAGGAAACTCTCAAACATCACAGGCTCTTTCCAAGGCTATTAGTTGCTCTCTGAATATGGATAATAAGCCTTATTACAGAAGACAAGATTTGAACATGAAGAAATTGAGAGGGTGGCAAACTAGAAGTTTCACCCCTACTGACTAGCATTCATGATACAGGAAGGTACTTTGTACCCTAACAGATGAGAAAGGTAACCATCAATCCAGCTACAAACACTGTGACATACAAAGGTGACCTGCCTGTCATATATGCTAAAGCCAATAGTGGCACAAATGTTGTGGGCGTAACCAACCACTCTGATTGGATTTAAGGCCCATTCATCTATAACTTATCCCTGACTCTGCTAGAGTAGACAAGAACCTGAGTCAGCGGTGGTATGAGACTACAAGGACACAGTTTTCTGGACAGAACAGGCCAGCTTCACCTATGAACTCACATTAGTTCTGATGGCGCTCACAAGACTTATATAAGCTCAAGCCAGAGAAAATCCCAGCTTAGAGATAGGAAATAGGTAGAGTCTCACCCCTAGCTGAGGAGCTTTGAGCGATGCATTACTGCTGGGTCAGGAACGGTTGCTTATCTTTACTAGTGTGATTAAAGGTAAGTCCACCACTCTCCAGTGGATGGCCACATAAACTCTAAGTATAAGGACAGCACAGATTGGACTGGATGCCTTTTTTGGTTTGTTTTTTGTTTTTATTTTTAAAGTGGACATACAATTGGGTGTCTAAAGAAGGGAACATGGAATTGAAGGAAGGAGTATGATCAAAGTACATTATATGGAATTATCAAAAACCAGTAAAATATTAGTAAATAAAAATAATTTTAAACAAGAAAATACTTGCTTACCCTGCAGCAGTTGAGCTCCTCTGCCGTTAGTATGATTGTTCCACATTTCCTGCCTGGAATCCCTCTACAACAATAAGATCATAGTTAGACCATTTAGATTTATATTAGGCATTATATTGATTAATATAGCTTTATTTCATATAATCATATAAAGAGCCTACTACTATTATTGAGATCTTCCCTACCAGAGTACATTCCCAGCCTCACCAGTTTGTCCTTGGACCCATATTTCCTAATGAAGACAATTTCTTAACATCATGGGCAATATGTCAGACCTCTAACATACAAGTAACATCATGTAATACGACAAAGCTTTCTCTCGCAATGTCAATGCATCCATCCATCAGAAACCTTGGTTCGTGGCATCTCCCCCTCCATTCATCAAATGCTTATTCCTTGTCCTTCTCCCGCCTGCTCATTCCCAAGGTGACCCACTACAGCTTGTCCTTTGCAGCTATTTTGCTTCAGACCGCTTATGCACTTCAGTGACGTTCCTTATAGTGCATTTCTTGCAGGACTGTCATTACTCTATTATGTACTATTAAAGTCTGAACCATAAGTATTAGCATATTATCATCCCTATGTAGTTTGAAAAACAGTTTTTATCCTTTCTCTTTCAAAGTGGTAAGTTTTATATGAGCAAAGTTCTAATCAACCCACAGTTAAAAGCTCTGTGTACCGGACGATCAGTATATGTAATCAAGGATAAAATATATAAGCTAACTCAGCAAAATAAAATCACCACTCACAGTCTCTCTACAGTTCTGTTTTATTTATGCTCATATACTTTTAAAAGACACCAAGAGCAATGGCAACTAGAAATATGTGGGAAATATACATGGCTTCTGCTATAGTTGGAGAGATGTTATCCAATGTTCTTCATCTATGGGGGTCACCACTGGGAGAGAGTTCATATTCAAAAGGGATAGTGGGACCAATGTCCCTTCTAATCTCCTTTGCCTTGTAGCTGGTGAGATGTAGGTTAGAGGTAAAGGTGTTTTGGTTTTAGTTTAGTTTTGTTTTGTTTTTTTATAAGACACTCCATATCCATTGTCTCTTGTTGTCAGAGGCCTAGTACCAAGACCTAAGATTGAAGTTGTGTGTCAAAAGAAATACTTTAAAAAAAAAAAAAAAAAACCAAAACCAAGATGTATCTATTTATTTAATGTCTGTGACTACACTGTCACTCTCATCGGACACACCAAAGGACATCAGATCCCATTACAGATGGTTGTGAACCATCATGTGGTTGCTGGGAATTGAACTCTGGACCTCTGAAAGAGCAGTCAGTGCTCTTAACTGCTGAGCCATCTCTCCAGCCCAACATTTTCTTTTTGAAAAGTAATTGCATCAGCTATTTTGAGATGTTGCTGTTCTACATAGTTTTCTACCTACAAACAAATTACCAGGAATCCTTGCCAATCCTCCAGAAAAACAGGTGTGTCCTATGACAAACCATGCAGCCAAGGTCTTTCTGTGTGCCCTACGAACTACATAGGTAGACTCAGTCCAAGGATGGCTTGTGTCCTTAAAAATACAACTCATTCCTGATAGTCACAGTATGTGTGCAGCCAACTGGAGTCTTATCTTCACTGGAGGAAAAACGTGAGAAAATGGGCAGTTAAAATCTTAGGAGTTGCACAAGTATCATATAAATTATATTCACTCCAGAACTGTTCTGTGCTTTCTTCCAATTGGCAAAGATCTTTCAGAGAAGACCACTCCAACTTCTTCTAACAAAGATATCTCACAGCTTACACAGGAAGCTGCCCATGCCTTCACTCCCCATGAAGTGAAATGAATACATGTCAGAATGGTCCATTCCATTAATCCCTCAGGACTAAGAGGTCAATTGATTTAACTTTTAACTTTTTTTCTCTCTAATACAGTATCCATCACTTTTAACATCCTTCCCTTTTTCTTATGGTTTTGGTTTGGATTTTTGCCTCTTTGTCTTTTCAGACATAGTTAGGGTTAAACTCAAAGTCACTATGCATCTGTGAAAGAGTTTAAACCCCTGGTCTTCCTCTCTTCATTTCCCACCTGCTGGGGCTGCACTTTTGTCTTGCGCACAGGACTTGGAAGGCTACCAGTACCCCACTTGTAGGCCCTGTCTTTCCCTCTTACCAGTGGTGTTTGTTTACTGAAAACCTTGGTGGTTCTCCAGTTATGTCTGAGGCATGAGGTCCCTGCCCAGATCTTTCCTGGATGAGTCACTTTCATATTTTGGTTGTAGCTAAGATAACTGAGTGACCTAACTGTCCCAGGGGGAGTGTCTTCCAGAAGCCTTTTGTGGGGCTTTTTATTGGGATATCATGATCACAAAGAGGTTTTATCTGGAGGTGCAAGCCACACCTCCAGTCTTCTTCCTTGCATAGGCTTGCCAGGAACTGAGTCTTTTCTGAGCGCTTCCTATTGTTTGAGCAGAATGAGTTTCTCAACTCCCGAAATCTGTTCAAAACAATGTAAGGGTTTTGTTCTTCTTCAAAATGCTCTTGTTCTTACTATCTTCATAGACTTAAAAGCTACTATCAAACAACTAACTTATTTTAACATTCCCACTTCCAGGTAGCAAACTATGCTTCCATTTCCTGTTGCTTTTATAATGAATTCCCATCAACATAGAGAGTTAAAATACTATTCACTGTTGAGCAATTTTATAGATCAAATTTTCAACAGGGTTGGGCAGACACTGTTCACAGTTCCTCATACCTAAAGCAGGCTGTCAGGCCAGCAGGCTGGGCCTTGCCCTCATGCTTGGAATAGCTGACCTTCCAACTATGCATCTGTGACTTCATTTTCTGCCCCTCTTTTCTGCTTTCAAGGGTCTATATGATGATATTCAATGTAGTGAATTGAGTACACTGTAGTCAATTCATGATAATCTACACTCAGAAATGTACTATGATGCTGACCCCCTATGCAAATTTCCCCTCACGGCAAGTAGCATCACCAACTCAGTTTAAAATCAACTGACTGTTACCTCGAGTAAGCTACTTAATCAGTTGAAACTTAGTTTATTCGCTTGATAAATCAAGGTAATGAGGTAATGTTAAATACCACACATATATTAATCATGATGCAGAATAGGCTGTGCAACTCAATGTAAATGCTTGCCTAACACGTGCAAGGACCAGAGTTCAAACACCAGTCACTACTGAAAACAATAAAAGCCAAACCAAACAATGCATAGGTCAAATGTTCAGGACATTATAGTTTTATTATGTGTTCAAACGATTAGCTTAAGATTGTCTGTTAATTCCAAATGTGTGATTGAAGTAGGAAATGTTAATTCCAAATAATGTAAGGTTGAAGTGGGGAAGCCAGACTTCTTCCTAATTTAGGGCATGACACCGAATTATCTCTGGCCTCACTCCCAGCATCTGGTGAATATCTGCATTGTGAAGAGGATATAAATGCTCAATGTATATTATAAACTTGTCTGAAGTCTCTGTCAGAATACTATCTATAATGAATATGTGCAATGAACTTGTACAACAGTTACCGGATGCAAAAGTCCGCACTGCTTAATGCATGTAAAGGTCTTAGCACAGTGTGACAGCAACAGTAGGAGCTGACATTTATTACAATGAGGGAGACATGGAAAAGATGTGCATATGAAAGTATATTGATGACAGAATGGCGAGATGTGATCATGACTGTCACAGCCCGGTGTGTAAGAATGGTGGCCTTAAAACTGAAAGATTCTACAAGTTCCCATGAGCTAATTAGAACTTGATTTGTGATTGTGATTAGAGAGACTTGCAACATTCCAGGCCTGGAGCTAAATTACCTCCAACTCTCATCAAGTCCCTTCATAAGTCATTCCATTCTTTACCTACCTCAAGAGTCTTACCTAACATTCAGCCTATCCTTTTAAAATGAACTTCTGCCAGCCCTAAGGCTAAGGATGCCATCGGATAGCATTTGAAGCCTCTAACAGATCTCCCAGTCTGGCTGTAACCTGCCTGTCTGAGGCTTCCACCAATGTATTGTAAAAGTGCTTTGATTTTATTTTAACTTTTGTTCTGTTACTATAGAAACTGTTACCATGTTGGACTATGGAATTGGGGGTGACATGAATCTGTACTCCTGGGCCACAACCATTCTTACTCGGCTCCAGAATAAACTAAGCTTGTTCTTTTTGAGGTAAGGGTATGATTTGAGCTAGGCGAAATCTGTCAGGTCTGCCCTAGTGATTTACACTGTGGTCCAACTGAATGCTACAGGAACAGGCAGGGGGCTAGATGAGATTATAGGGCCCCGAGTAAGATGGAGCCAGGGAAGCCGGGCGGTGGTGGCGCACGCCTTTAATCCCAGCACTTGGGAGGCAGAGGCAGGTGGATTTCTGAGTTCGAGGCCAGCCTGGTCTACAGAGTGAGTTCCAGGACAGCCCGGGCTACATAGAGAAACCCTGTCTCGAGGAAAAAAAAAAAAAAAAAAGATGGAGCCAGGGGGGAAAGACAGACGAAATCTGTGACTCTAACAAGACAGAAGTGGTAGGGAGGGGCAGAATAAGTCATAAATAACACTAAACCTCATCTTGTCACCTTGACCCTAGGTTGATAAGGTAAGGGTTGTGACATTCTCAACAGGATTTTCAGCCTTTTCCAGCTATATGACCTTGATTCCCTGGGCCCGAGAGATGGCTGGCTCAGCAGGTAAGAATACTTTCCAGCTAAGAGTGAAGGTCTGAGTTCCAATGTCAGCGCCCATGTAAAAAAGCAGAGTATAGCTTCCTGCTATGGAGACAGGAGAACTTGCTGGTTGTGAGCCTAACACAAGTTTAAGTGAGATACTTTTCTGAAGCGAATAATGCAAAGGTAGAATAAAACACTGGCTGTCCCTGGCCTCCCTCCACATATGCATACAGATGCCTATACCCACAGACTTCTACACACACACACCATTAGTCTATTCAAACTTTCTGCAGGAGCCCCAGACTTGGAGAAGAAACTAAAAGGCCCCAGCACCAGGCCACCAGCCAGAAGAAGAGCCTGTCTTACAGGAAAAGACTTCTCACCATTCTAAGAGCAATTACAGGTCACCTACCCTGCATATTTCTTGGCTCTTGCCTCTTCTATAAAATTTTAGCACCTCCACAAGCAAAATGGAGAAAAACCTGGGGGCAGCAGGGGCAGCAGGGGCTGGGGGACATTCTCTCCTAGTTTGGGAAAACAGGAATAAATCTAATTTCTATTTCCTAGTTTCTTTCGAAATAAATGGAAACTAACTGGCATCCAACTTGATACCAGTGTAACTCAGAGACAACACATGCAAATTTGAAATCGTTACCATTACTGGTAAAATGGATTGCCTCAGTCAGCTTAGTAGAGCCTATGTGGAGGTGTGGAAAAGACACAGCATAAGCAATGCTACTGCTGCTGTGCCCAGTGTACCTGAACTTTGGGACAGAACACAGAGGTTACAAAAACGTGTACTGCTCAGTATGTGTAGTGGTTTGAATAGGTTTGGCCCCCATAAACTTGTGTGTTTGAATGCTTGGCCCACAAGGAGTGACACTATCAAGAGGTGTGGTCTTGTTAGAGTAGGTGTGGCCTTGTTGGAGGAAATGTGTCACTGTGGGGGTGGGCTTTGAGGTCTGTCCAAGATGGAGGAGAGCGTCCTCCTATGGAGATGAGTCTTTTGCTGCTGCCTTTGTATCAAGATGCAGAACTCTTGGCTCCTCCAGCACCATATCCGCCTGGATGCTGCCATGCTTCCTGCCATGATAATGGACTGATACTGTAAGCCAGCCCCAATTAAATGTTGTCCTTTAGAAGTGTTGCCTTGCTCGTGTTGCCTCTTCACAGCAGTGAAACCCTAACTAAGACAGAATGACTAAGTACGGATGGAATATACCAGAGTGACCAACAGCACAACCTACTCATGGCTGAGCGAGCTCTGAAGTCCTTCTTAAGAAGCACCAAGTACATCCAAATAAAAGTCTAATAGGGAGAGCATATGAGAGAGAAGAAACGTACTTACTGTGTATCAATATTTCTTAGACCTGTAATTATAGGTGGACATATATCATTGCCAAAAAAAGCTGTACAAACGTAACTTTTTAAAACTAGTGATGACTTTAACTTAATTATCATACCTGAATCTTTCCCTGCAATAGACTATTACCAACAAAATTGCAGTTCCAAGAATTATTGGAAATGGGTTATCAAAGCGAAAATGATATTAATTTTCGCTTTTAAAATGCACCAACTGCCTGACAACTGAAAGTACAACATTTGTTTAAATTTTGAACTGTGTCTACATCGAAAAATTCATTTGTCACACTACAAATCTAATATTGGAACCAAATGTGATCTTGTTCGGTAGACACAATGCTGGTGTTGCCATATAAAAGAGAAGAAGGCAGACATTGCAGTAGTATAGAATGGTAATTCTTAAACATCTCATATGCTGAAAGGGTTTAAGAAGTTAATTTATGTGGCTTTGAGACGAGCTAAACTACCTATTTATAGAAATATTAAGCTAATATTACTGAACCCTACACTCCGCCTAAGTATTATGGTGTCCGCACTTGTAGCAAGGGTTTGATAATCTAAACATGGTATTGTAATTCCTGAGAAACAAATGTGAGACTTTTACGTGTGCAAGAGACACTGGAGGTGTGGGTCACTGGTGTAGCATCTTCCTAGCATGGACAGGATCTGAATTTAATCCCCAGCACCACAGAAGGTAAAACAAAGTAAAATACTTAACAAGAAAGGCATATAAATGTGACTATCCCTCTACATTATTTGTTTTAATAAACATATATCGAATTACTCTTCTTCATAAGACACAAACGTCTGTGTAATCATGGGGGTTTGGTGTTCTCCTTTTAAGGCTTTTGGCAGTTGTTACTTGGGGATGAGATGGGAAAGTGTTCCCCCTCCAGCCTGTGCTAAAAGGATGCTCCTGTTTTGCCCCAGTGAGTTATGTGTGTACTGCTTCACTTAAGAATGAAGAATCCTGAGAAGAACCATAACTGATTTCTCTGTAGTCCTGTTTTATTCCGAGTTTAGATTATTTGTGCTTAAGAAAAGACAATAGAGAACCTGAAGCAAATAAGCAAGTAATCAAAGATGGTAGTACAGGAGGAGGGGAGCGGACTTTGAAAAGATGCTCAGAGGGGCCAATGCTGTCAAGTACAAACTGCATGCTTATTTTTAAAAAAACTACAACTGAAGGCATTTTTGCAAAGGACCGACAGCATGCATTGGAAGGGATTTCCCTTGGAAACGCCAGTTTGCTAAGCAGTTATCTGTGTTTGGAACCCTGCATTGGAGTTGACTCAAGCTGAATTAGGGTCCATTTGCTCTGCTCCTGTGATTACAGAGGGTGGGATCAATAGTACTCTCAAAATAGACAAAGGGAATATTGAAGGTTTTTACTTCCTGGAGTGTATTCTCAGAGACTGATATTCCGTGACTCTATTACTCCTAAAATGACAGTGCACCCCCAGTGAAGGCTAAATATACAAAATCCACTAACCAAACAAAACTTAACGTCATGTTTGCTCTCCTCCACAAAGAAGGAGGAGCCACTGACTAGAAACTTTGATAAAAAGATAAAAGCGTCCCTGAGGGTTGAGGTTGAAATTAGGCATTCTCTACTCTTTTAAGTTACTTAATACTGTATAATACTTCCCTGGTTTGAACTACGTTTTTGATAACAAAACATAGACGGTTGGCAGACAGAGGTGAATGAAGCTCTTTGAACATCAAGTTCAAAACTCAGGAATTCTCTTCCACCTTCCTGATAAAATTCATACCACAAACAGTGTCCTACACACACCACTCTAACTAACCTAATTCCCATTTATAGAGACAGGGATTGTTGCTATTTATTTAGTTTATAAGTGGGGAATTAGCAAGATCAGGAAAGGGTATGAATTTGCACTAGTCACACATGGTTCAAATAGTTTCTTGACCATAATTAGTTTCCAATAAAGTTTTTTAGGTTAACTAGTATTTTATAAAAATTTCTAAGACACTTACCAAACCCATATTTTTATCTGACAGAGAAATAAGAACTCTTACCAGTGTACTATTTGCTCACTATGCTGGACATTATTTTATTTTTCTCATATTAAAAGGCCTACAGGAATTATAGTTAAGCCTCATATGACTGAAGGAAATGTCACATCTCTGCAGAATGACAAACTAACCGTTCTGGGATTTGTCTCTGATGGTGACATTCAGAGTCATTTTGATGCAAGTAAATTCATTTTGTCCACATTTTGTATGAGTCACCCTGTGTTTTCTGCACCTTTCCATCCTGAAGAGTTCATCTACATACATGATACTAGAGGTGACATTTAGGTGCTAGAATCTTGGAATAACACAGAACTGAGTCAAATGCTGCTGTATATATTTTGCTGTGAAGACCTTGTTTGTTTGTTTGTTTTTTTTAAATAAACAATTATACTTGTGGAGCTCTTTCCAGAATTTATATAGAAAAATGAGCAGAAAAAGCTGCTTCAGCTAAGTATTAACCTTCTGTCATAAACAAGGTTCACAAGCTTCTGGAAGACACATAGGGAATTGGCAGTAGAATTTACCACTCCCTACCTCAGAAGGAAACAACTTTTCTGTTTACCCTATGTAGCTACAGCATCTAATGGCCCTCTGAAATGCATTAATTTTAAATATATTGAATTACATTGTCTTAGTTTCTTCTGTTGCTCTGATAAAGTATCTTGATCAAAGCAACTTAAGGGAGAAAATGTCTATTATGCTCACAGATAGGATTAGAACCTACCATTTCACAGAATTCAACGCAACAGGAACTTGAAGCCACTGGTCACAATACATGCACAGTGTAATGCATTACTGCATGCTTGTATGTATTTCCCATTCTCCTTTCTGTAGTTTTACAGCCCAAGACCCCAAATACAAAGTATGGAGCTGCCCAGAGTAGATAGGTCCTTCTACATCAAGTATTGTGATTAAGATGACTTATCAGTCATTCTCAGAGGCCCTGCTCCTAGGTGATCTTAGACTGTGTCACACATGAATATTACTAATATGTACATGCACCTGTGGGATCAACAGAAACACAAAGGTTCTCATCTGACACCAAACTGGAGACTGGTTTTCCTCGCAATTGTGTAAGAACATACATCCATCTGACACTACAGGACACTTAACAGCAATCAACTTGTCCTATAAAACACAATTACTAAAAGGTGCAACTCATCTCATCACCCCAGCTTGACATTCAGGCACACATTAAAGCCAGACAAAATAACTTTAATATTTAAGATAACAATTTACATAATAAAATCAAGTTTGGTTTCCTATTGTCCTTGCCTTAAATTTGCTGAATTTCTACCTTAACACAGAAAAAGACAAAGGAAGGGAGAGAGAAAAGGAAAGACAGAAGAAGGCAGAGGAAAGAGATGAACTCATTTGACTTAAGAGTTTTCTGCTAGAAGTTGCTGGATACTTTTAATAAAGGTCTGAGCAGTAGCCACTAATTTAGTGTTTACTGAACCCAGCGTTCTTCATGACAAATTTACCACAGAACGCATTGCTGTTTCTTTCGATAACTATCCCAAACATGTATTATTAGGGTGTTTCAAAATAGAAATTGGGGCTAAGGAATTTAAAGCAATTTGCTCAAATTACAAACCTGAGAAATTGTGAAACCCAGTTCTGACTACCTCCAAAGCTCAGCTACACCAGCCTTCCTCACAACAGCTACATAGTTTCCTCTGTGCCAAATTAACTGTTCATGTCATTAATGTAACCACAGCGGTGAAATTATAATACCTCACAGTTAAGATCTGGCCTGCTGAAAGTCTACTAGTTTAAAAGGCTTGGTTTCTAAGGGCCACAGATGAGAAAGTGGGGCCTACTAAGGGTCTTTAGGTTATCATTGTGTGTCTTTGGGAGGATAGTGGAGCCTTGTAGTGATGCTAGGATAATGGGGGTGACACCAAACTATGCATCGTGTTCATGGAAGAGCTGAGACTTAACAGCTCTGATTCTAGTCCAGTTGATGGGCCACCAAAGTAAAGTATAAAGTCTAGAAACATTAAATTAGTTTGTTGAGCTTATAGTCATTATCTTGGTTACTTCTTTAGTACTGTTAGAACACACCGTGGCCAAAGTAATTTATAAAAGGAAGCCTTTAAATTGGGCTCATGGCTCCAGAGGCTAGTAGAATCCATGACCTTCATGGTGAGAAGCATGGTAGCAGTCGGGCAAGCATGACATAGAAGGAATAGCTGAGAGCTTAAATCTTTTACACAAGCACAAGAGATGAGAGAGACAGAGACAGACAGACAGACACTGGGGATGTCATGGAATTTTGAAACTCAAACCCCACCCCACCCAGTGACACACCTCCTCCAACAAGGCCACATCTCCTAATCCTTCCCAAACAACTCCATCAATGGAGACCAAGAATTCAAATACGTGAGCCTCTGGGGCCCAGTCTCATTCAAGCCATTTCCATCAGATAATACAGTCACAGACATGTTTGAGATTAGTTTACAGCTAAATTATGTCAAAGCTGGCTATATTTTAACATGCAGAAAGTTGTACAATAAAAGTATGGTCTTTTTCCTACTGTAAGTCTTTCAAAATTCACCTTCTAGACAAGCTGCCCTTGTTTCAGCCCCTCCTCCTTCCTCCCTCCCTCCCCACCCTCCTCCTAGTCTTCTTCCTCCTCTCACAGCGACAGGTGATCTCCACAGGCATTCACAGACAACACATAGATGAGTCCTCACTGGAGTCAGATCAACATGCCAACACTGACAAACTGAACTTCAGGTGCTGTCAGGCCCTCTCTGTCTTGATTTTCTCATCCCTCAGCTTCCCTTCAGCAGCTTCCCTTCATCAGCTTTGGTCTTTGCCCATCTTTTCTTGTGGTGGCCTTCAGTGCTCATCTGTCTCCACCTTGAGGCCTATGCAACAACTAGGGATCCTGTGACAGACAGCCTCAGTCTGTGCCCCAAGTGCCACTTGCTTCAGGGTCCCATCCTGTGCCTTCCACAGCTCACTTGCCATCCTTAGAACCTCCCTTTATCTTCCACCCAAAACCTAGCACCTAGACCACAAGCTACTGCTTTCCATAACCTTTCCCCCCTCCTTCCTTCAGTTAAATCAGCAACTGGTACATTACCACAAGGGCTCCCTTTCCCTTCCAGAACAAGGACCTGCTTTCCTGCCATTGACCCATGCATTCTGGTTCCATGTCCTTTGGGCTGAAAGGGACAAAACCAGTAAGACTATTGCTTGAGGACCATATTCCATACTTTCCCCACAGAAGACAACAGCAATCATTCTTAAATGGGAGCCGACTAGCGTTTTTGAGACCACTGAATCCAGCACTGAACTCCTTATGGAGAGAGGAAAGAAGGCTCTAAGACCATCAGGGAGAAAGTTGGGTCCAATCTAATAGCACAAAAACAAACAAAACAACAACAGACCACAGAGCTGAGTGGGAGCAGCGCTCATTAATTGCTAATTAAGTGCTAATGAGAGGGTCCAGGAGTCACAGAGACCCAGCAAAGGCAACAGACAAGCAAACAGCACATCACCAAAAATGTATGGTAATAAATAAAAATGCCAAACTGCTAATAAAATGAAAGCAAAAGTTTTGAATACCAGTTCCACATCACTTCACTTTAGTTCTTAGAGACTATTTTTTAGATAATCATTTTTATTTAAAAAAAAAAAAAAAAAAAAAAAAGAGCCTAAGATTTTCACTGATGGCCATAACCAAAGCCCAGAAATAAAATAGTTAAGTTGAAATTCAAATTTTGATTATTTAATAAGACACGTGGTTTCATACAAGTAACCTTTTCTGCCTTTGTGACAAACATGGCTTAGTTGTCAAGGGTTTGAATAATGAATAATTTAGAATGCTACTTTGTCTTCTCTAAATCCCCAAATTTTACAGTTATTATTCATTTAAAAGTACTTGTCTCATGAGGTAATGATAACTCAGCTGCAATTAGGAAGCTGGCAAAGAGGCCTTTGAACATTTTATCAGCATACAAACCAGGTCATTTAGAGGGAAGAGAACAAGAGAGTACTTCGAATAACCTAGAATATAAACGGGAAACTAGAAGATAAATCTCTGATCTAAATGAACTAGTAAATAGATGTTAAACCATTTGGATAATGCGATTTAAGATAAATAACACATGAGACACAGGAAGAATTTTAAAATTCAGGATGAGTCAATGTTGTTTGCTGTGGGAGTATTTCCTACCTCAGGAGGTACTTTGTGCTGCACTTCAAAAGTGTGTGTTCAGCAGAACAGGGAAGATTGCCAGAGTCCCTCACGCAATTGCAAAGGAGCTGCCCTGCAAGCAGGGAAATGCACAGACCCCATCTTTAACCCCAGCCTTAAGGAACGGCCTGGAGCATTGTCCATTTTGAGTGGCTGCCTGGTCAGGGTGGGGGAAGGTGGTCCAAGAGAGATGGAACGGTGGAGAACAGTTGCTCACTTCCCTTTTAGGGGTGTGTCACCTTCCCCGTGAACCGCATCCTCTGGGGCACACTTTGTAAATTCCAGCTTTATATAGCCATGATGAGCCTCTGTTCAAAAGCTGTGTGTGTCGGTGAACTTCCTATGGGAGAAGGACCTTTCTGACTTTGTGTTATTATTATTGTTCTGTTTTGTTTTTTGATACAGGGTTTCTCTGTGTAGCCCTGGCTGTCCTGGAACTCACTCTGTAGACCAGGCTGGCCTCGAACTCAGAAATCCGCCTGCCTCTGCCTCCCAAGTGCTGGGATTAAAGGCGTGCACCACCACTGCTCAGCATGACTTCGTTTATTATTAATAATTTTTCTTGCCTCGACCTTCCGTGCACATCCACTCTCTTCTACTAAAAGGAACATGTCCACTATCCCCAACCTTTTCCGTCTCCAGGGAATTTTTTTTTCCTGTTAGATGGACTCATGGGAAATGGTAAAATACAGGGCAATGATGTCAGTGGATCGGCAAGGATTGGTATCCTCCCAAGAGGATGTGGAAGGGCCAGCTCCTTTTGGGGAATGCTTTGACAGGACAGACGGCCCAAAAAGCTCTCAGGAAAGGTGTGTCACTGGCTTTCTTAATACAGCTCCACTTTTTTCAAACAAGAAAACTTTCCTTTGAGGTTGAGGTAATAGAGTAAGATGTTGTCTGTTCAGAAGCTGCAATGTTACCGGAAGGCCCTGAACTTCAACTTTAGCCCCTGGAACTTGTTTCCGGTCTATGCGTGCCCTCCAAACACATGCAGTCTCTCACAGGTATAGATTTTCATGAAAGCCAGCTTGTGTTTGAGCAGGAGGACCTGTCACTACCTATAATTGTTCCAATCTCTCGTTTACCTGAGCTGAAGCAATGACTAAGTCCACAGATTGTGAGTGTGTTACCTGGTACTTCTCTGACAAAATCTATCGAAAGTAGCATTCCACTAGCAAGCTAACCCAACGTGGCTTTACTTTCTGTTGACTGACAGTGTCTCGGCTCCCTTGTCCTCCTTCTGTTCCGTTTGTCTCAAGTACTTAACACCTTCATCTGAGACACTACCTTCCTACAATTTCTACAGTTTTATTTCTTGTCTTCTTCCTTTTGTGACCAGTCTCTGTGACGTTCAAATTCTGGGTTTCATTACCGACTTCTACTGGTGCTTGTTGCCTAGCCCACTTTCTTAGAAAACTCTCAGATTCTCACACTCAAACAAGAAGCCTATTGTGGCAACATTTTTTGAGTAATTCGAGAAAACTCGTGACATATGTATACTTAGACATTTGAGTAAACTGTATTGTTTTCTATAACATACATACAACATCGAAATAACAAAGTTGTCTGCATTTTCGAAATCCCATAAAGCACGATGATTGGAATCCATACTTAATTGTATCAATGGTTTTAACTCTGCCTTATTAGCTGTCCAGCCCCTGCACCATTCAACAAACCCAGTGGACAACTCTGCAGAACCAATACAACTCAATAGCTACTGAGTTCTCTCTACATCTGAATTGTATTCCACTCATTACTCTATGTCCTGCTACCTCTTAGCATGAATGGACATTTGTTGGTCTCTTTGAATAGGAATTTTGAGTCAGCTGAACAGAGGGTAGAATCTGATGCTATGCAATAGTCATCAGACACCCCAATAAATATAGTACTCTTAATTTTTCAAAAGGTGTGTAAAGATTAGTAAAAATGCTTTGCAACTAAAGCATATTTTAAAATTGGAATTACAGTTGCCTTGTATGGAGGAAATTAAAGCAGTTAAAATTTTCCAATAAGATCTCCAACTTAAAAATATGATTGCCAGTTTATAAAAACACCATTCCCATTTTTCTCATCTGAAATGAAAACTTGATATTTTACTGTGTATGCTTTCTCTTGAAAAATACTAAAGACATATTTAAGATAGAAGAGGATGTAATGGTTTTGTTTTTGATTGAAAAGTAGGTTCATGGTATTCTAGGAACATGAGGAATGTTAGTTGGCTGGCTAGAAAATGACACAACAAGTAAAGGGACTTAATGCTGTTTACCATGAACCTTACTTTACAGCTTACTGTTCAACAACATATTTGGTGGTTTTATTTTGTAAAGGGATCTCATATTATACCCAGGCTACCCTGGAACATTCTCATTATGTACCCTAGGCTAGCCTGGATCACTCTCATTACATGTCCTAGGCTAGTCTGGAAGAATCTCATTATGTATCCTAGGCCAGTCTGGAGCACTCTTATTATGTACCCTAGGCTAGTCTTAATCATTGGCAACCCTCCTTCTCCCTTAAGCTCCACACTTGGCTTTATTAAACATACTAAACTGAGAATAAATACAATTTACTACTAAGCACCAAAATCCTATAACTAGATGGAAATGAATTACCCATAACAGGAATATTTAAAGGGGAATAGCTAAATCAAATTCCTCAAACTGATATTTGGTAATGATTTCACATGAAAATCATGGTAAATAAAAGAAGTTCCAATGAATAGACCCCCTAGTTTATTAGCTAAGAGGTTTTGTATTACACTGACATACACACAGAGTTAAATTTTATACAGAAGCACTAGAAATAGGAATTGGCACTTTCATGTACCTGAGACTAAAGAAGAACAGATCACTTCGACATATTTATTTTGTGAGTTTAAGAATAATGGACATGGGGGTTAAATTCTTCCTAAATTTTAGGCTTCATGGCTAGTTCTCAGTTGTTGAATGGTTTTTCCTAGATCTCCTGACTTTTAGAAATAAGATAAATGAATTGATCAGAACTACATACTGCTTCCTCCATCAACTCTTACAAGCAAAATCAATTATGGAATTCCCATCTATTGGGTGATAGGGACAGTGGGGTGGTAGCCTCTTCAATTCAGAGCGACCGTTGACACAGAATCTGGCTGGTTGGTCTTCCCTCATGGAAGGAGGGACCACCATGAATGTAGTCAGACCTTCCCTTGAGACTCCATCCACTTCACCTGGCCCCAGAAGCAACACACACTGCTGTTCCAGCTGAAGGTGCTCTCGGGAGGGGCTAGATGGACAGGACTTGGTACAACGTGCGGAAGCTCACACTGAGGTGGGACTTCTCATTGGCTTGGCTGCTCGAGCATCACTGGCAATCTGTAAGTACCACCAGCCCATGTTTCTGTAAGCTTGATAAACTCTTTGGTTCACTGGCAATCACTTCTTTGGTTTGTCATGGATGCTCTATTGGAATGAACAGATTGTTTGCATCCCTGCACACCTCCCCACCCCCCCCACCCCCCCGAAAGTCATGTAGCAATTAACTATTAAAATCTCAATAATCCAAAGCATACTTACTGAACAAACGGTTTGGAAGTAGTGCTACACATACTCCCCGACTTAAAGAAATGTTTTGTCTTCCATAAAAGTATTAAGTCAAACAATATGAAGTACATTTCCTTTCAAATCTGATCAATTCATCATTTGAGAATGGTTTTTGTTTTTTGGGTTTTTATTTTTTTTTCTATAACATATGGCAGCTGGTGCACATTCTTTATTAAAATGTCAAAATTAGTCACTGGAAGAGAAAATCCCAATTAAAAAAAAATATAAAAACTCTCTTTTGTTCTACAACCATATATATTCATGAGTTCCAAACCGCTAACATAGAAACGCCAGAGATGACATGTCACTGTCTGAATTAAAGAGTACTTACACTATTGGCTTTTCCAGACGGCTTCCCTGTGAACCAACAATCTCCCCCAATGTACAAAACACTTGTCCCAGAAAGTCCTAAAATAGATAAGAGGATTAAAGCTCATAAGTTCCCACACTGTTGTGCAGTAGACACTTCGTGCATCATGTTTGTATTACTTTTCAGTATTGAAATACAGAATTCTCAATTCCAAAAATAAAATAAGCCCAGTATGAATCGACTTAAGCATGCCACGCTCCTCCAAGTTCACACGTTTGGTCATTCTTTAGTCACAGAACCAGTTTGCTGTTTTGAGTTTCCAGGTTACTACAGGGTCACAAGACCCACAAAGCAAGGGCTCTGCCACTGTCTGGATGCATGTACTGAGAGAGCAGAGGTTGCTCCCGGATAGCATTCAGTATCCTAACAGCAATGCAGGGCGGAGCTTCGTGCACTGAATGGCCGAAGGGAAGCCCTGTGAGTAACGTACAGACATCAAATATGGCCTTTCATTTCTTTTCCAGTAAGTCTATAAATCTACTTGTTAAGTGTGCAAGGTGTGATGCTGAGTCCACTGAAGTTTCAGAAAAAAAAAAAAAATGACTTCTCAAATTAAGAAAAAAAAAAAGAGGCCAACTCATGCTACAGATAAGAAAACTGATGTTTGAAGTGAGCGACTTGGTGAGAACCACGCTGAAAACCCAGAAGATGAATGGGAGGCTCGTTAGGGTACTAGGCTCGGCCATGCAGCCGAGAGTGGGAGCACCGGACTCAGGTACACAAAAGATCAACGAGCCACAGAAATAAAAGCCCTCATTAAGCAGTGCGGGGTGTGGAAGCGGGAGACAGGTTGCAATGAGTGGTGGGAAACAGATTTGGTAAACTGTGTGTGGCAGGTTCTGGGGCCAGAGGGGAGAGCAGGCCAGAGACCCAAAAATTCACTCTAAATCTAGAACTTGATAACAGATAAAGGGCTGTACTATCTTAAAAATGCATGTTTTTATTGCTTCTCAGCCTTTTGGCTAAGATCAAGTGTAAAAATGTAGGTCTTCTAAAATTTGTTTTTAAGTATGCAAAACAACTTAAATCCTTATTATAAATTATTAATTTTAAGCTCATATTTAAATTGAAAGCCATTAGCATATCATGTCAATTTCAATATATATTTGAAATACATCAGAAGTTGAATACAGCTAAAGCTTTGTAGAGCTGAATACCTGGCCTTCCAAAGTGCTTGGTATTTGGAAAATCAGCTACAGAAATAAACTTCATGGAGTACTCTAGAACCATTTACTAGGAATATTTATATCAATAAGCTGCTGCAAACACATGTTAAGTGGATTCTGTCAATGGAACAGGTAGGATCAGAAAAAGCTGTAAGCTGTGGCACAAGAGAACACAATAGAAATAGGTGGTAGTTTACACACCTACCAGCAAACAGGGGAGCATCATTATTGCGTAACAGACAGAAAATTCAACTGGTTAAGTCAATAAAATGTGTGCTACTAGTGACCCTGTGAATCTACGAGAATCCTCCTAGCTTCCTTATCCCGCCCCATGTTCACAGCATCACTGGGTTTGTCCTGAATTTCTGAGTGCATCAATGCTATATTGAGCAACACATTCACTCTTCAGCACACAGTATTTACTAAACAGTCACGATGGTGGGAGGCTTCTATTCAGTGTGTGTTTTAGCTGGCTTAATGGCTCACATCTGCTATGCATTTTTACAGTACACTCATGTGTAAATAATTGGTGTCTTTCCGTGGGTATTTTTAGGTATTTTTGGCTGTAGGTAGAGACGGAAATAAAAACAAGCTACACCATAAACTGTCTCACTGCTTCTTAGGCTGGTGCTGTGTGACCCAGTTGTGAAATCATTATAATTAGATCGTGATGATATTTCCAGGAATAAATGCAGCCTCTTCTACAACGTTATACCCCTACAGACCAAATCTAGCATCGGGAGTCTTAGGCAGCTGAGAAATGCTTTCATGTAGAACATAATAATGGCAACTGGATTCTCCCTCAAATGACTGTGAGAAAAGTATTTATTAAATCCATTACTTTGTAGTTTAAATGGGCTCATAATATATGAAAACCATTCTCTTCATACCTAGGATTCATTGAAACTTAAAATCTATCCAGCTATTACCCTCAATATGCTGATGGCAAAACTAAAAGAGAGATTAAAACAAAGAGGGGAGGGGAGAGCAGCAAGGGTTAGATAACAGCAAGAATAAAAAGCAGTAGGGAACCAGTGGGTAGGCTCTGATTATTGCCACCACAATCTGCGTCTACATTTGTTACACCTAAATGACTCAAAGTCCCTGCAACCGAAGTCCTGCTAGTTATACACAAGCACACTGGTTTTTCTCTTCTGTCTTATGTCTAGACACAGCATAATATTCTTCTTCTTCAGATTTATCGTTTTTAATTATTTTTAAGTATGAATATTTACTAATATGTTTTGTTGCCTAAATTGTATTTTGTATCATAGCTTCAGATTTGTCTGCACTTACTACTTTCATTTCACTTCTGCCCTGAGCTTTAGAAATTCTACACATAGGAAAAGAAAGCTCTAGAAACAGCAAGATGGCTCAGAGGGTGCTTGCTGCCAGGACAGCCCTAGGACCCACATGACAGCAGGAAGGAAATGATTCTTTTCAAACTGTCCTCCAATCTCCACATACATACTATGGTACACACACACACACACACACTCTCTCTCTCTCTTACTTGATGGATTACTACATAGTATCTCAGGTGCACATACACATGTGCACACATGCACATATGCACTTACACACACGCACATACACACACACATGCACATATGCACGGACACACACACACACACTCTTACACATACATGCATACATACATACATACACACACATTAAATACATAAATAAAAATATTTTTAAATGTTAAAAGTGAAACTTTGCAGTAAAAGAATTGATTTGAGTTGTTTAGGTACAAATGATTCCTATATATGATTTATTTGATTATCACAGACACAGACACACACACACACACATACACATTGAGTTTACAATATAACATACTGCCTTTGGATAGAACCATGAATGTGTGTGTTTACACTCACACACAAACTGAACCATGCATCAATGTTCCTACACCTCAGTAGTGCGATCTACAAAATGGACATAATAATTCCTACCTCATGTCTTCCTGGGAGGATTATTTAGAAAATAACTATAGATAATATATGTAAAGAACTTCGAATATAAGTCTGGAACATAATCCCCTGAACTAAAGCATTATTACATACTCATAATGTATTACTTGCTACAAGAACCCAATACTGGGATATTACTACAACTATCTAAATAAAATACCTTCCATTCTAATTCCCCTCTGCAGTCCTGGAAGGTCCCTGAAAGTGCTATGCTGCAGTGTAGATGGGTCTTACACACAAACTCATCCTTCCTGTTGTACACATAAGCACACATGTGCAGAAGGGTGTTCTCAAAGCAGTAGTTCAGTGAACCCAGAAGTATCATCTGAAAGAAGTTTCTGACTTTTACTACTAGCACACATAGCACATCACAAACCTGATACTAAGCAATTTCACAAGCATCTCACAGCATGACATCTCTCCACATTTCTAATGATCACTTTGAAATGGTTTACCTACTTTATCAAGGATCGATGCATATCTGCATGCATAATATCCCTAGTTAATAGGTGATTTAAGTTAAAAGTCTTGTGTTGTGTTGATGGTCCACTTTAATTCAACAAAGTCACTGGGGAGAGTCAACTGCTCACGATCTAACCATTAGATTTCTTCACGTGAGTTCTGGTTTGCTTTTATACATTTTTGAGATCATGTAACTAATTTTTAATACATCTAGACAAATAGTCAAAGAAAAAAATGAATGTTAAAAATGTCTTGCATTTGTAGTATTTTTAACTTAATGCAGTAAAATTGAGGAAATGAAAAATTCTATCCAGAAGGATCATATCACTGGTGTTACCTGCTATCATTTATTGCGGGAATGTCTTTCTAATATTTCATAATTAATTTCTACTTATTTTATAAATTGCATAAATTACAATAGAGAATGAGTTGTTGGTTATATCATACACTGCATTTAGTATGGACACCACTTTTAATAGCCAAACAAAGTATTACATTTTCTCGGTAGTGATTCTTAATTTTTAAATGATTTTTGGCACAGTCATAGCATTTGAGACATGAAAAAGTTCAAAATTGAACAAATGAGGTCAATATTTTAATAGAAATATTTTTTTGCAGTTTAATAATAAAACAAAACAGCTTTTTTTCTTCATACCCAGGGTTTTTAACCTTTAATAAAAGAATATTGTTGAATCACAGTAGTTAATCCTCTTTCCAATGTTCTAACAAAAGCTTCTAAACTAACTTACAGAGAAAAGTTTGAAAATTTTCCCCAACTAAATTTATCTATTTACCCTTTGGACTGATGATTTTCAACAGATTTTTGCCATTTTAAGAGTACAAATTAAGGTAGTTAACTAAGCCACTGACTGAAAATTAAGGTTTCAACAAATTGGCAGTCACTGATTAAAGCCAATCATTTAAAAAATCATCACAAATATATAACATACATTTTAAAAAACAATAAATTCACACATAACAGAACCTTCATGTGTAAAATAGTACACATGGAAATAGTGTAAATAGCACCTCTTGGAAACACACTATCTTCAATAAAACACTAATTCTCAACTAAGCTATTTGAAAAGTAACATGCCATAGTTCATTTTCTTACTGGCAGAAGGTAAGTAACAAGCAAATAACTAAAAGACTAAGAATACTATGGAATATTTACTAATAATTGTTCAGTATGAAATACTTCAGTGTTACTATGTAATAATATTAAGTATTATATAACATTATCAGTAGGACCTCTATTGATACTAAGTCCTGAAGAAAAGTCAATTTCCCACACAAACTATGCCAAGTCATCCAAATTAATGAGTACTTGAGTAACAATCAATCAGCCAAGACCAGGTAATATTCTATGTATGACCCAAGAGAGTAAGGCAACTTCTAGAAGACTAGAATGGGGGATAGGAAACCTAACCCACATACAGAATAGCAACCATAAATACTTCAGGCATGTCAATAAGGCTAGATCTCATCGACTAACATGGATCAGAAAGCTTTTATCCCCCAGACAACACAAAATAACATGGGGGACAGTTACACAGACACTCTTTTAATGGTGCACATAAAGAACATATCTGAAAGCTACACTCATCTGTAGGTGTAAGGTGCAGTTAGGAGTTGCCCAGGTTTGGGGAAATGACAATATTGTATTCACTCTCAACTCTCATCAAAAAGGTTTCCCTCCCCAACCCCAGCAGATGGAAACCATTACAGAAAGCAACAATGTCAAAAGGCAGAGAACTGACCACGGGTACCTTCCCCAATTGATATTTCCACAATGCCTACATCTAGGCTCAGAAAACACTGCAGAAGAGAGGAGAGAGATGTTGTAAGCCAAAAGAACAGGACGTCTGCTGTAAGACTGTGTCTTCTATATATGACAGGGACACTACACTCATGAAATCTCAACAAAATGGCTGCTTAAACCATGACAAAACCTGAAAGAATGAAAACACAGAATGACTTGCCAACATGAACTGGGAAAATCTGACTACATCTTGCCCATACATGAAGAAGTACAGGGAATTATCAGTTGCTGAGAGAGATTAGTCATCCCCAGAATAAACCTCTTAAATGTAACCAATACCAAGTGGTAAGTCCTAAAAATATATATGTACAAGAAACATTAAACAGACTCAGCAGCTTTTATTCATATATTTATTCACACATATGAGTATATGCATGTACATACATGCATTCACGTACATGTACACACATGTATATAATAATTAAAGAAAAAGAGGCCATGAATTTGAAAAGGAGTGGGTTTGAAAGGGACATGGGAGGAGTTGAAGGGGGAAATGAATTAATAAACATTTTTCAAGCATCTGAGTGGGTGGGGGACCAGAAGGAGTTAGAGGAAGCAAAGAAGTTGGAGAAGAGACAAATTCTGTGGGCTCATATATGAAATCCTCAAAAAGTCACTAATTAATGTGAGGGACAGAACCAGACAAATGTCTGAGACAGAAGCTTATGGGTAGAAAAATCTCAAGAACAACATTGTTCGGGAGACAACAGTGCATATGAGGCAACAATGATACCAGAGGGAAAGAACACAAGGGGGTGTAGTGGAGCAAACAAGGATGTAGACTGCTCTCTAGTTAGTCTGTGTGCAGAGAAAAGCACTGGGTAGATTGGAACCAGAGAGAGGCATGTAGCAAAAGACTTTGAAAATGATATTTGTAGCTACCCTTCCTCTACAGAATTTCTAAAGGCTTCAGTTCACTCAAGAACCTGCCATCTGGTTTTCTCCATTTGTATTCTCTTTAAAGTAGCCTAAGTCCTAATACTCTTGATTGGTATGTTCCAGAACCCTGCTGCTAGTCTCTGAGCATCACCTAGCTAATATGTGCATTTAAAAGCTTACTGTGTGTCAAGGCAAAGCTAGCATCAACTTGTCCCTACCACCTGGGCCTCACCCTGCATCCCTGACCTCAGTATCCTCTGTAGTAGACTTCTCTGTTTACCTAGGCACTCTCACCAACGCTCAAGAGAGTCAAGCAACTTCTCTTATTGCACACCCAACAGGGAATTCATCTGTAATCAAACAGCCATGATGCATTCCAGATGGGACTGCTTCTTACCATTCCAGTGGCTCTAATTGTCAAATGTGACTCGGGCAGTCAAATGACAGCAGATCCATAACTGTTATGCTTGATTCTGATTTTGCTTCTCTGACCTCATTCTTCACTTTGACAGGCGCACATCATTGAAATGCATAAATCAAATCACGTTGCTCTCCAGTAGCATACAACAACAAAAATTTAGAACCCTTAGAGGCATGGCCTGTAAATCTCTGCATCTCATATGGATGTGCCCATTTCAAATGAACCACCAGGGTCTCATCAACATTGTCACATGGCCACAGTATACTGCATCCTTTCCTTCAGGGACTTCATATTGCCTCTCCGTTTTGTTTTGAAATTCTGCCTTGCTAAGCTTTCCAGTAGCTCCCCGCTCCTCTCTTCTGTAAATTATACACTCAGTAAGTACATACTCATGAAAATGGTAGTCCTGCCACAGTGCCTGTTAAAGGAGAATCTCAGACTGTAGCGCTCTCTCTGCCTCTCATGTTCTCTCTCTGTCTCTCTCTCTCTGTCTCTCTGTCTCTCTTTGTCTCTCTCTCTCTTAGTATTATGCTATCTGTACCCTGTAGCCATCAGTATATGTGCTATAAGGAAAAAACTCATTTGAATCATGTGTTCGCATCTATCTTCACTGAATAAATTGGCCCACCCTACCGCCATAGTAACAAAGTGTTAGCTGTTGGAGACAGGGTGCACTTTGCACTGGTGACTGCTCTCTCTGCTCTCATGACGCAAGAGTTGATTCAAACATGTTTACTGCTGAACTGACTGTACGGATACATACATTAAAATTCAGTTCAGTCATATGCAGATTCATTTAGCATTATAGTTTTAATATGAAACTCTCCCCCACGGTATCACATATCTGAAAACTGGCCCCCGCGTAGTGTGGCTCTGTTTTGCAAGGTTATGAAATCTCCAGGGGCTCCCTAAAGTTTTCCTGGGGATGAGCTTTAGAGAGGAATAGGCTACACTTGTTTCTCTTCAGGGTCTCTGAATCCCCGTGAGTTACCAATGATGTAACTAACGGCCACTGCTTCCTACCTGAACTTTCCCATGCTTTCTTCCCTATGTTATTTTATTCAGGAATTTTGTTTACTTTTGGAGGTGTTTAATCTCAGAAATAAGAAAAGGTACCACCACACTTCACTTTACATTCTAATGAAAGAAACTTGTCCTGTCTGTGAACCTGTTCCCAAGAGAAAACACATGTCATGGCCCAAGCATTTCATTTTCAAATGAAACTGTAAAATAAAATAAACCCACAGGATGAAGTTTATATGCAGAATAATTAGGAAATGCAAGAAAGACCACAGAAGCACACACTGGAGGTTAGTGATGGATGGCCAAAGGAAGCCAATGAACTGTTACCACATCTGAGACAAGAATTTCAGCACCACCTTCTGAAGTCCAGCAAGTTGGCTTGCCTCTTGGCTACACGTTGTCACAGTTTTAATGGCATCTAGCTTGGCACACCGACAAGAATCCTAGACACACCAACTATGAACCTATTCTTAACCCTTTGGTGGATTGCTGAGCTGATGAAATTAAATTATGTAAATGAAAGTGTGGGATGTAGTTCTGCCAACACCATTAAGATGAATGGGTTTGCTGGTTCCTCAAAGAATGATATTCACACTGTCTAATGTGGAGGGAAATATTTTAGTGAAAGTATTTATTTGGAGATGCATTGCAAGAATCAATCACTTGATGAAATGAGAGTCTGGATTTCATCACCCTTCACTTGGAACCAGTATTTCCCCCGCTGAAAATGTTCCAGCTGCCAGAGAAACTCATTAAAATTCCACCTTTGTCTCAAACCAAAAGCTACAGGTCTACTTTCTACATCCATTTTCCTTGATAGTATTATGACTCTTCTTGATTTGGGGGTCAGAATCTCACTGTGTAGTCCTACCTGGCTTGAAACTACTGGCCTTAAATTCACAGAGACTGTATATATGCTGTCCTTAAATTCCCGGAGACTGAGGACTGGAATGTCTGTGACATGTGCCACCATGTCCTGCTAAAAGAGATTTCTAACCCAGGATCCTTAACTATCTTATGACAAACACAGTCATCCTAAAAAGGAAATCGTCCCCCAAATCATCAAAATTAAAATTTCAGAATCAATGATTTTAAAATCTGTTTCTAAGAAATGATTTGCCACCAGATCCCATTTGCAAAAACAACTACGTGAATTCATCCTCGGGGGATTTGTGCACTTAGCGGTGTTTTCTAAATGACTCCGGTTCGTATTTCAGAATGCACAGTTGGCAGGTAGACAGCTCTGCTGTTAAGAGATTGCCTCTCTGGGGACAGACCTAGCTTGCTGATTGGTTCTTCTGATCTTCGAAATGCATCTGAATTGCTTAGAGTTGAATGCACTGTGTGCTTTTTTACCTAAAATCTGCACTTCAGTGCTTTCAAGTAACAAAGAGTTTGAGTTATTAATTTCTAACAGAACCTCAAGGTAATAATCTCCAGCAATTCTTACAATAATTCAAACCCACATATTTTTCCCCCTTTGGACATGCTTTATCCACTTAGAAGCTCAAATGATTTATTAAATCATTTGTATTGTCTACTGAATATACAAATTTTTAATTCCTTATTAGACTTACTTTGTGTGGGCACATACACATGTACATGTGCATGCATGTGTGCATGTGTGTGATGTATGCACATGTATACATGTTTGGGTGTGCATGTGTGCAGGACATGGGTGGAGATCAGAAGACAATTTTCAGGAGTCAGGTCTCTCCTTCAGAACGTGGGTCCTAGGAATCAAGCTGAGGGTGTGTCAGGCCAACAGCAAGCACATTTACCCGATCTTGGTGGCTCCAGGATATATTTTAAATAATTATACAGTAATGAGGATGATTTAGATAATGCAAACTGTGGGGAAGGCATCCTTCAAGGAGAACAAAGAGAAGCAGCAAGAGAGGTAAGAAGAAAGAAATAACACATTCCTTTGGCATGAACAAGAGTGACAATCTGTTGAATGTGTGTGTGAATTGGAAAGTGTTTAACAGTGTGTAGCTTACTGTAAGGAAACTGAAGAGGGACTGGGCTCCCAGAGAATAGAGACAGCACAAGGAAGATAATGAACCACAGACATTTTTAATTTTAGGTTTCAATAGACTATCTACTGGAAAGTATTTAACAAGCAATTGAAAATTGGATTTGTTTATGAGTTCAAAGTCAGACATTCTGGCATCTCACAAGACATAGAAATATAACAGCTATCCAGAAGAAAGTGTTCTACAGAGAGCTGATATAAAAATGAAAAAGGAAAACATGAGAAACATTAATATTAAGACCAGGGAGGTGCCGGTCGGTGGTGGTGCACACCTTTAGTCCCAGCACTTGGGAGGCAGAGGCAAGCAGATTTCTGAGTTCGAGGCCAGCCTGGTCTACAGAGTGAGTTCCAGGACAGTCAGGGCTATACAGAAAATCCCTTTCTCGAAAAAACAAAAAAAACCCAAAAGACCAGGGAGGCAGGAAAGGAAAGAAGCTTTGTGCTGTAAAAGTAGAAAGTCTTGGGTGAAGGGAGGAGGAATTCCCAGGCAATTTAGGGAAAATGTTATTTCCCTGAAGAGAAGGGTCAGTTCTCTCCAAAGGAAAGAAGATGCATAAGATGAAGACTGAGGAGCAGTCACTATCTTAATGACATCGGAGTAGCTATCGTTAGAAGTAAAACCTAGAATCCAGTTAGTTACAAAGAGCAAAGCAAAGGAAATCAAGATGAAGGATTAGAAACAGGGAGTGGAAGAGCTGCTATGAGGGTAGATCAGTATCACATTGAAAATTTGAATTTGAAAGACTATTACTTTTAATTACACGTGTATGTACGCATGCATGGATGCATGCATCTGTGAGGAGGTATGTGAATGCGGGTACAGGCACCACAGAGAGCAGAGGATCTGGAGTTATACTGGGTTGTGAGGCACCCTGTGTGGGTGCTGGGAACAGAACTCATGTCCTCTGCAAGATGGACACTCGTGAGTGATGAGTCACCTGTTCAATCCCATATTTTGGAAGGCATATGTTTTATATCATAAAGCCTAATAATAACTTGTCAATTGAAGGAAAATATATTCAGTCATGTTGGAGGTACATATACCTCATATACTTTTTTCTTAGAATGGAAGGCAATTACATTAAGAGTGCCTACATATACTTCTATACATACTCTCCAAACATCCATCACCATGGAAATGTCTCTAACTGCTCTGGTACTACACTCTCTGAAGAGAAGTTTGAACTAAAACAAACAATTAAAAAAAAAAAAAAACCACAGATATTATGTTCCAGGTAAATGGTGACTCATATTATGTCCAATAAAGGAGAGGGGGCCTCTTTGCCAGGTATATGATGATGGGTAAGCAGAACAGAAGCTGAGAAGAGTTGCTCAACAGAATGATCACATGGTCTCAGAAGGACAGAGAAGAGAGCAAACACCCTGGTCCCCACCCATTCTCCAGTTCCCAGCTTTGGACCAGATAGCCAAGCTCTACCTCATATCCTTAGATGATCCCAGTCCACGTGAATGAATGGATTCTGCTCTTCCTATCAAAACAATCATTCCTAGAAGCTGTGATTCTTTGCCTGGTTCTTCCTAAGAACATTTAGAGAATTTCTAATAGCAAGATATGCAAACATATTCACAAGGCCCTATCACAATATGAGCCTGTTGCAAAGAGAAACCACTGTCAATGCCCAGTCACAATGTTATAAACCTACCAGAGAGAGCAACATATTCTCAGTGCCCAGCCACAATCCTGTGACCCATCATAAAGAGCTGGTGGCATGCCCACCACAGTGATCTCGACTAGTAGGAAGGAAGCAGCATATTACAGCATTTTTTTAGTTTATAGAAAAGTCACTATGGATATGATCCCTTTTGTATTTCTTTGCATAATTCTAGTATGTTCTTTATTACACAATTAAATATTATACCTCATTTAGTATAACTAAAGAAATGAGATTTTACTACCCAAATCCATCTCCTAGATTGTGACTACCTCATAAATTCTTCTCTTCTTTGAAATGACAACATCTTCTCTGTAGGCTACAATGGATATTGTATGTCCAACTATTCTGTTTACACAACAAAGGATAAGTCTAGCTGCCCTCCCAACGTTGGTTGCTAATTCTGCATCTGTAGAAGCAGAGTTCACTTTGAACCCTGCTGAGCCTTTTTCAGAACATTACTGCTTGTGTTCCTCACATAGTCCTCCTATTATGGTTTGAATGTGAAATGTCCCTCATGTACTCATGTATCTGATTAATTAGTCCTAGTTGGTGGCTTTGTTTGGGAAGGTGATTGAACCTTTACGGAAGTGAACCCTTATTGAATAGAGTATGTCACTGGTCACAAGGACAGCTTTAAGGCTTCACCATTTGGTATCTCTCTCCTCTCTTCATTTTCTCCTCTCTCCTCTCTCATTCCTGTGTGTGGGTGAAATGTGATCACTCTGCTTTCTGACAGCTTGTCCTGCTTCAGGCTGCTGCCGCTGCCATGTCTTTGTTGCCATTCTTCATGGAATTGTAAGGCAAGACAAGCCCCTTTGCACTCTAAGTTGCTGTTTGTCAAAGTAGTCTAGCACAGCAGCAGAAACAGCCAACAGACCTGGCTACTCAGTTTGATCTAATTTCAGTCTTTGACGTCAGTAACAAGCAGATAAATCAGTATTTTGCCTGAGCATCTTCTTTTCGTCTTCTCCACCTACCCTGCTTAGCACGCCAAGCTCTGACTCTCTACTGAACCCAGACTGCATGGCACTGCTGCTGGTAACAGAGAGAGAAGAGACTGGAGAAACAGGCATGGCTTGATCTGAGGACAAGTATATCTTGTACTCATAGTTTTGGTTGTGAGCATGTCCTTTAA
Source organism: Mastomys natalensis (assembly GCA_021653895.1). Taxonomy (NCBI): domain Eukaryota; kingdom Metazoa; phylum Chordata; class Mammalia; order Rodentia; family Muridae; genus Mastomys; species Mastomys natalensis. Next base: position 1,218,042 of record JAJTUV010000381.1, read on the forward strand.
TGTCTTGCACTCTTAAGAAACTGACCTGTGAGGAAATTCTGCTGAGCTGAACTACAGGGAGGGAGGACAACGGCTCCGCCTGGAACTCATGTACCTCCCAATGTCTCCGACGTGGAGCCTACTAAGACAACCTGTCTCGCTATCTCATACTGCTCTACCGGACACGACCTACAACAGGCCCACGCCTTACTTAAACAAAATGAAAACACTGACCCATTCTACCGACTAAAGGTAATTCCTTTCAATAAGCTCCTTCAAAATGTGACTCCAGCATTCCTTTAAAATGTTACTTGTTTTCTGTGAAAAATCACATCACATCAAATATAATTTTTAAATTATCAAATGAGCATTAATATACAAATGGACATATTATGAAACACTATATAATAATAATAAAAATCTGAACTTACATGTTTGGACAAGTTGGGACTCTTGGAATCAACATCATATCTGAAAAATGAAAGTATGAAATTCAAATTCTTCTTACAAAACTACAGCTAAAAAAATAATGTTTCCTAGAACACACAGACGTAAAAGTTAACTTGAACAATAACCAATAGGACATTGCAAGCAACATTTCAAATTTCCAAACATCCAATGACAGACGTGACACCTCTACGTCAGTTGAATTTCACATAACCAAAAGTATGAACCCTCTTGTTTGAGAAGTTGCAAATCCAGCTGTTCTTTGAATCAGTATTGCTGCTCAAGTGACTTCAAAATCTGTTTAAAATGAAATTTTTTTCTCTGGATATGAAAGCTAAGCATGTCTTACTAACAGCAGATGCATATTATATACATTATAAGTCTTACCTGATTGCTTAAATACTATTGTTATGGTTGGAAACTCACTAGAGTTACAGAAACTACTTTTTTTTTTTTCCAATCACAAGGCAGAGGGAAACTATGTTTTATGTAAACAGGACTTTACATGGGAACATGATAAGCTTTGGTTTTAACCAGTTGCTACTGGAAATAGATGATCTCCTAGAAAGAATTCAGGATGACTCAATAGACTGGACATGGCCAAAATAATATCATCCTGCTAGGCTCTTAGATAATATTTTCCTGGGACTAGTCTTTCTATAAACCAAACCCTTTTACACTCATGCATATCTTTTTTACCAAAACTCAAGGCCATTTTTTAAGGTTAAAGTTGTCCCTCTCATCTAAATAAACCTTTTCACAAAACATAGCAAAACATCTTAGTTAATAATAGGAAAAAAGAGAAGACAGAAAAAAAGAGATCATTAGGTGTATCAGTATTCCCAGTATACTCAGTGTGCCCATTGTTCCCAGTGTGCCCAGTATACCCATTGTGCACAATATGCCCAGTATACCCAGTTTCCCAAGACTGGGAAGAGGCATAATTACTGCTAGGTAAAAAATATTTATAGTAAATTGGTTCAAAACCTCATAATGCAAACCCACCTCAGAAGAATGGCAGAGCCCTGTCCTTCATGCCAGGATATGCTCATTACACTCAACAGCTGTGGTTCAGAATTTAAATCAGCAAAACACTAACCTCTGCTACAGAGCTATAGATGTTTGGGCAGAAAGACTTCTTGTCCAAGGAATGGCATGGTCGAGATTTTTAAAGGGTAACATTAAAACAAATAACCATAATAACACCAAATATGAATTACGAATCAAAGCTGTGCTAGGTCTTTCTCAACTACCACAGCAGAAAAAATGTCTTCTTAGCTAATGTGGACTGGGGCTATAAAGTATGGCATGTTCGATTAAATGAAAAAAAGCCCATGTTTTCATCATGTACCTTAAAACGCATTCTTCTTTGTCTATTTAACAAAGCTTTTTTATGATATTATCTCAAAGTCAGGAAATGTACACAGTCTCTTGGTAGATCTTAGATCATCTGTTAGTTTATAAAGCATTGGAAATGTCTATGATTATTCTTTTTGCTGCTGCTGCTGTTGTTGTTGTGTACCCAGACTCTTAATCTTTTTTTACTCCATTTAATTTATTGTTGTTTTGAGTAAAGTCTCAGTACATTGCTAAGGGCTATCCTTAAACGTAAGCCTCTTGAGCAGCTGGATTCAAGCAGGAGCCACCAGGCCTAGCTCTCTGTCTTTCTTAATGGAGTTTTCCTTCTAACTTTATTAAAAAGTAGGACTATTTGGTCCTCACAGCATAGAACACAAGCAGTGTACGTTACATGGCTACAATGTTGCTTAGTGACTGTCTGCACATAGAAGACAATAAATGACAGACCAGGATGCCCAGCAGTCATCCCAGGAGGTCACTCCTCTGGGTCCCTAGTAGGAATTTTATTGAAAGTAGTTTTATCAACAGCTGCTTCCAGATATGTCAATTGAAACAGATATGTCAATGAATCTATGTATCTACTACCTACCTACCTACCTATCATCTATGTATCTCTATCTTTATCCATCCCACTTTCCCTTTTTCCCTAAAATTTTCCCTATGAACTAGAAAAATGGAACTATGAGTCTCTCATAATATGCAGTTGCTAAGATAATGTGCTTTTCTTTGCAGTGTTAGGTACTGAACCCAGGGCCTCCAGCACACCAAACAAGAGTTCCAACACTGAGCCCAGAGAACAGGTGCTCAGAGCTGAGTTTTACTTCCCTTTCTCTGGCTCTGTACTATCATCTGTGCTGGTGAATCTTCTCCATGTTCTGTCACATAGGAGACACACCTCTTTGTGCACTTTTGAGGTTTCTAATCAGGCATGACTGAGGAGAGAAGAAGGCCCTCCCTGAATGTGTGTGACCTGGCTGCCAACTAAATGGAAGAGTGAAAGAGAAACTGCAGATAAGCACTGTTTTTTTTTTTTTTTTTTTTTTTTTGCCAGTCTCTGCTTCCTGGTCAGCATCACAAACCAAGCTGCTTGTACTAACACATCATCTGTACCAAGACAGACAGCATTCCTCTGAACTGTGAGCCAATATGAACCATTCCTCCCTTAGCTGCTTTCTCAGATACTTTGTAACGGCAATAAGGCTGTATCAGTAGAAATCAACTAAATCCAAAACAATCCAGAAAGTCATCTGCAGATATTTGCTGGCTACTTAACACAGGTGTACTACAGAGGGATGATCCTAGGGCCATTTGCTGGCCACTGCTCACTTGTGTGCTGTGCCTGGGTGTCCTTTAAACAGTGGTCAGTGACAGTGCATTAGAAGAGTATTTCCAGCTCTCACAGTAATGGGAATTGGGTACCACACTTATTTTATAGGATAGTTTGTCCATTCATTATGTTCTGAATGGTCTAAAATTAGCATACGTTTTAATATATATATATATATATATATATATATATATATATATATATAGTTATAAATCTTCCTTTATTTATTTTACTTATATAATGAAACAGATCACAGTACAAAAAGTACCCTGCTTTCAAATGGAAAGCATTATATGAGCCAGCTCAATGAAATAAATCAAGGGAATTACATGCCTTCAGAAATGCACATGAACTCAGAACATGTGCGGGTTGCTTTCCTTGATCTCTGCAGTTAACTCTTTCTAGTCCTCCTTGTATTAGGTTTTTCAAACGTGAAATTCTGATGTCATTTGAAGTAAAATTCTGGAATTTTAATAAAGTGCTGTTTAACTCAATCTTGCAGAATACTTTCATGGTTCAAGGATTATTTGGATTCTGTGAGACTTGCAGTTTTTAGGAAGTTGAAGTTACAGGGTATCAATCAGCCTGCCTTAGTTATTTTCCATTTCCTGTCACCTTGGTATAGCTGTTCCTTAAACAGTCACTACTATGAGCACCAGGGAAGGAATGACCAGCAGGTCATGAACCCAAAGTGCCAGCATAGGAGGACAAAAGGACAAAGGGTGACAGTAGAGAAGACAACATAATAGCTGTCTCCTAACAAAGATGATTGGTGCCTGTCAACAGACAGCAACCAAAACCCCAGGGAAGTGGTCCTAACAGTCAGAGCTAAAGAATGGGAGTTCAGAGAAGTCATAAAGACCGTTTGTGCATCTCTAGGTTTAGTGTCAACAAACCAGAGCACACCATGGGTCAGGCTGGGCTTGTGTGCTTCCTTTCATAATAAAATTTCACTGTGAATACATTATCCCCCAAATCAGAGTTAAAATAAATGCCTACTGCCTTACAAGCAGGGACACTATTCCAGGTTACCTGTAGTGGAAGATTAGAGTCACTGAAAATGAGCATCAATACATGGTAAGATACATTATATTCCTGCAATAATAGTAATGTAGCCCTAAAAAAATAAATGAATTATATTTTGAGGCATAGAAAAATACATGAAAACTTAGAGATACAGGAAAATGCATTTGCTTTAGTTCCCACATGCATGTCACTGTCAAAGAAGCTCGGATGGTTGACACAGTGAACTATTTACATTTTTTATTAGAACAATAAAATTCTTATTTTTCAAATAGTTAATATCATTTTACATTTAAATGCATATTTATGACTTTTAAGTGAAAGAACATGTAAATAGATGTGAAAGGGAGAAAGAAAAAGGAAACAGAACAAAGAATCATGAAATAATGTGTTGTTTTAGGATAAAATCAAAGAGGAAACGTTAAGAGGGTACCATTATGCTATGCTAGATGAAGCATTTCAGAAACAGTTGCTGTAAACGCTGAGCAAAGAGAGCAGCGAGCCTCTTTCTCGCAGTTCTCACTAGGTGTTAAGTAACAATGTTGCAGCCTCCATGGTCAAGGTGGGCAGAAGACATTGTTTCATTCTCCTTTGATTATTTAGAAAGAGGTTTGGGGAAAATAAAAGTCTAATGTGAATATCATAAATTTTGCTTCCTAAATCTGATGAACATCTAACACCCTTGAAAGGGAAACATTAAGAATTATTTTGTTACATATATTTCAGAATAAAATAAAGACAACTACAAGCAGTAGAGAACTTATTTTATAGTAGGAGGGAAATTGGGACTCTTCTAAATAAAATGACAATCTTTTGTTTTTAAAAAGTATTTATAGATACTAATAGGCTGGCATGATTTTTTTCAATGATTTAAACAAGGCATTAACCTTTTAAAATACTTTTGAAATTCAAAATCGTTAATTATTTTGATATACAAGGCAGAGTATTTTGAATACAAGTACATATTTCTTTCCATCCGCCATCTCAGGTTTCCTTTAACTCATGTCCAAACCCTATTAATCCCCAAAATTCACCTCTGTAGAACAAGGACTCATTTATAGCTGAGAATTAAAACTTGCCTATCTGTGGATCTGGTTCCCCTAACTGGGCTGCCTTGTCTGGCCTCAGTGAGAAAGGATTTGCCTAGCCCTGCACTTGATGTGCCAGGGTAGGGAAATATCCAGGAGGGGCTCCACCCTTTCAGAGAAGGGGGAGAAGAATGGGGGATGGGAGACGGCAGAAGGGATTGTATGAGGAGGGAGGAAGGGAGGAGGAGGAACCAGAGGTTAAGATGTAAAGGGAATAAATAAATAAATTAAGGGAGAAAAAATTAGCCCCATGTTTTCTTTGGTCGGGGTTTTGAACTTGGCAATAGTACTTTAATATGGTTGGTTTGGGGTCAAAAAAATTTAAAATATATAATATATAAATCGAATGCTAGATCTACCACCCTTGCTCTTAAAAGCATGATGTAAGTATCTAGGGAAGCCATCATGAGACAGAGATACAGTGCGAGGCTAGCATACCACAAGGAGAAGTGAGTCATCTGCCATTAGCCATCATGCTGGCTGTGTTCCCTTCTAGTACTCTGAGATTGAAGAAACCCACTGGGGTATATGTAGGTTTGAGAGAAAGCCCACCTATACTTCCCAGCATAACTAAGCTGTCTACTCACCTCGTCAAATGTTTCAAAATAGTAAGGGGGAAAAAAAGATATGCTCATTACTGTGCTTCAATCTCTGGTTGAATAGACTAAAATTGTCTTTCTATAGAGCATCCGAGTACTCGGGGCAATCTACACGGTCCAGACTGTGATACTCAAGTAGTCCTTAAAAATCATGTTTATAATGTCATCTTTTAGTAGAACTTACAAGTCAAAACGGAGATTCTCTCTTTCTTCAAAGAAATAATCCAGAATAAACTTTCTTACAAAGTCAGGATTCAAAGTGTTATCGATCACTTCAGTTCTTCCAAACTATAGACAGAAACAGAAGAGGCACAAAGGTGAAAAACAAGTCTTACATAGTGACTTATTTCAAAGTGTAGCACTCAGTGTTGAGGTTCCTTTAAAAAAAATGAGCAATCAACACAGTTGGTTTGATCAACTACAGCTCCAGAGAGAAGTACATAAAGACCAAACCACTGCTCAGACTCTCAGGAAATAAAGATGTACTTGAGTTCATTCCAAACTCAGCTAGAGGTTGCAATACATCACCCTATCTTCCAGCTTGAAAAACAAATGCATTATTAACCTAAAGAAGCCATGTATACAATATATTTCTTTTTTAAAATAAAACACTTTTTTAAAACGTCAGATAGATAATATGTATTCTTAATTAGAGAGGCCAAATATTCAGAGCTCTCATCCTCGACTTTTACAGGAATCAGCCCTTCACACAATAAGGTCTATTAGTCATGTTTTCAGTAGAAGTTTCCTGTAATTATCCTATACTTATGGCACAATTTCATTCAGGTTAACACATTATAATGACATATACCAATCTTGTATGCTTCTAAAAAAATGAGTAATACCTCAGATTAGAAAAATACATTTCTCTATTTTGAGGGAGCAGAAATCAAGAAAGAAGTGCACTTTGGGCCTCTCCTTTACACATAAGGAAAGTCACTGGATGGCGCTCCTAAAGTCAGCACAAACACACACGACACAAGTGCTTTTATCCTCAGCTAATAGTCTTCACCTCCAGCTGCCAGTTTAATGAGGGGATTTTAACCTTAGCTGTGAAGCCATTAGTCAATCAAGCAGGCAGGCTGTCTTGCTAAAGAACCTATTCTTACTAAGGTTCCAGGAAGTATTATCTTTTTAATAAGAAAATGAAGAATCAAGCTTACCTATTCAATGTGAAGGCCAAAGGCTGCTTTAAACTTTATATTTAAATGGTTATATAATGAAAGGAAACAAAATACTCATAGGAGCAAATACAGAGAAAGAGTGTGGAGCAGAGACTGAAGGAAAGGTCATACAAAGACTGCCCCACCTGGGGATCCATCCCATATACAGTCACCAAACCCAGACACTATTGTGGATGCCAAGAAGTGCATGCTGACAGGAGCCTGATATAGCTGTCTCCTGAGAGGCTCTGCCAGAGTCTGACAAATACAGAGGTGGATGCTCGCAGCCAACCATTGGACTGAACACTGAGTCCCCAATGGGGTCTCCAATGGAGGAGTTAGAGAAAGGACTGAAGGAGCTGAAGGGGTTTGCAACCCCAAAGGAAGAACAACAATATCAACCAACCAGACCCTCCAGAGCTCCCAGGGACTAAACCACCAACCAAGGAGTACACATGGAGGGACCCATGGCTCCAGCTGCATATGTAGCAAAGGATGGCCTTGTCGGGCATCAATGGGAGGAGAGGCCCTTGGTCCTGTGAAGGCTCAATGCTCCAGTGTAGGGGATGCAGGAGTGGGTGGGTGGGTGGGGGAACACCCTCAAAGGAGCAGCGGAGTGGGGATGGGATAGGGGATTACTGAGGGGATGGGGGAGGAACCTTGAAAAAGGATAATATTTCAAATGGAAATAAAGAAAATATTCAATAAAAAAAAGAATGTATTTGCATTATGGCCAACTAATCACTCCCTCACAAAGAAATAATTTGCCACAGAACAATACTTTATATTACAAACCAATATCACAAAAACAAACTAATTCAACAGTTACCATCCATATATGAAGACCCTACAAAAGGCTCACAGAATTGTTCTCCAGTTTGTGGAGTCATTTTGAAAGGTTCTAGAAAATTCATGAGGTGAACCTAGTGGACAAATGGAGTCACTAGAGTTGGGATCTTGGGGATATTTATTCCTAGTCCCTTCCTCCCTTCCTCCCTTCCTGTTTTATGTGCCTGCTGGCTGACATGTGAACTTCTTGCTTCACACGACTTTCCACTACAACGTACAGAATGCCAAAGAAACACATTCCTCCTTAGGTTGCTTTTATAAGAAATTTTGGTCACAGGGATTATGTCAGAGAACCGCCTCTTGCTGTGACTGAGCCTTATGAAGGGTGCTTAGTCCTTTAGGACCAGCATGTGGGAGAATCACTGAAGAGTTTGCAGATGTTATGTTAGAGAGGCTCAAGAGCATCAGTTCTCATTGGAAATATCAGATATTTACACTACAATTCATAACGGCAGCAAAATTACAGTTGTGAGGTAGCTCTAAAAATAATTTTAAGGTCGGTAGTCACCACAACTTGAGGGACTGTATTAAAGGGTCGCAGCATTAGGAAGGGTGAGCTCTAGAGTACTGTAAAGAGATTAGTGGGGGGTTCTGGTGGGAACTCAGAAGACCAGAATACTGATCAGAACGTGGACAGTAAGCATTGCTGTCTGGCATGGAACTTTCAGAAATATGCTGCTCAGGAGGTTACAAACACATGTGAGAACTACACTGGGCATTGGACTAGAGGACATTACTCTTATATTCCAGAAAAAATATATCTATCTTTTGTTCATGTCATAAACGAAACTGGAATCCAAAATAATGAGGCAATTTATATGATTGAATAAAATTCCAAGACAGCATATATTTTGTCAGGAGCCATCAAGGAGAAGCTAAGAATTAGCAGGTGATCTTCCTGAGATGGGTCTGCCATCGATTAAAATCTACAACAGATTTTCTCCTACAAGCAAGGCCCAAGAGAATTTTATTTTAGGAAATATTTCTGCTATTAATATGCTTTCCTTGTTAATATATATAATATATATTAACATATAACATATAATATAATATTATATATAATATATATATATATAAAACATATATAAAATCACTAGGTATTAGCCCACCCTTTTCAGCAGATTTCTGCAGAATAATGAAGATGTACTATCTTGCAGTGATGCTATATAGACAAATAGATGATTTCTTAGTTCTAAATGATGATCCTATAAGAATTCCTAAAATTATAGTAATTATTAAGCTCTTTTATAGCAAGACTGCTATTAAATCCTTTCTGACAGTCAAAACTGCAATGAGAACTCTACCAGTCTTCAAGTGTCTGAGATAGCTTCTGAGATAACAAGCAGGCATCTACTACCCAGAGCACATTCCAGGAAGTTGTGAAACTATTAACCAAAGGTCATAAAAGGGGAACTAACAGTTTACTATAGGTGCAAGAGCAGAAGATAAAATATTGACTGGGTTTATCTATACAAACTTCAATAATTACTTAGTCACAAAAGTTATGGTTCTTACCTCTACATGAAACCTGTAGCTAATGACAGATGAATGTTTAGCCAGATAATTATTCCTAGTGGATATGCATGTAAACATTCTCTGTTGTAAACTTCTCGTTCAATTTATTGTTTGAATTTATGAGTAAACTTGTGGTGAACTTTTTACCATGTGATCATGTATCTGTGTAAGTTCTGAGGACAGGGGAGAGATATCTTCTCCCCCTCTTCTTAAGAAGGCCTTTTACACCCTTTTCTTAATCTTTTTAGCCAGGACTCAAGAACTTGATAGACAGAACTTATCTCAAGAAAAATTTAGAAGTAAAGGCATTGGGAGTCATGATATTGAGAATAAGGGTATTACTGAGACATCAGAGCAGGAGAAGAAAGGTTAGAAGAAGAGAGCAGAGAGAACTTTTTGGAGAACTGAGGAACTTAGAAATAAAGGCTAAAACTACTTTTCAAAGTGTCTTTTCCCCCACTTTGACTTCAACTAGCAGGCTGAGAGTTAGAGCCATGCAGTTTCTGCAGAGATAGAACAAAGGTCTAATCCCCTACTGTTTTATGGCGAACTGCTAAACAGTTTCTAGACTCAGAGCAACTCAGACAGGCAGGTCAGTTCCGGAAGCAAAGTGATTTAGACTTAAAATAGGTAAACATTTTATTATTATACAGCTACCCTAAATATCTGGTAAGATCAAGTCTTATCCCTGCAGAAGCTCTTCCCCCTTTGCTGCCTCAAGAGAAAACAAGAAGAAAGAACTACTGGGGCTGGCCCCAGGGAACATTTGTACTATAGCATGGGTTCTGATGGCTATTTGAAGCCAGATTTATAGTGAGAGTCAAGAGTGAAAAACAGATGAGCAAAGATATTTGGGAAAGCTCCTTATCAGAAAAGGAACAAGCTGGGAGCAAAGGTCATGCTAAAGAAAAGCACACCACTGAAAGGAAGTCAAGCACCCAGGAATGGTGGAGCACACACCTTTAATCCCAGCACCCAGGAGGCAAAGAGAACAGCGGATGTCTGTGAATTCCATGCCAGCCATAGTGACCCCTGTCTCAAAAAGCATAGACAAACAAACAAACAAAAAGAAAACTAACAAAAATTCTAAACAATCAAAAAAGAAAGCCACGCACTTTTCGTGAGCCCCACAGGAATGATGTTATGAGACCATCTCAGGAATTGGCCAGAGCCTCTCAATGGAGGACATACAGTCATGGTTCACTTGAAACAAGTTTGCTTGAGAAGAGGGAATCCATGGGGTACACGGTTAGTACACAGACACCCATGGATGTTGATGCTCCCCCTCTGTTCAGGCACACACACAGACACACAGACACACACACACACACACACACACACACACACACACACACTCAGATGCAGCTATAGCCATGGTCCAAGGGGATCTGTCACAGCTTCCAATTTCTGGGCTAAAACAGTTTCTAAACTGAAGTGGAAAGCCTTAAGCTAACGAAGCACTCACTCAAAGAGCATTCTACTGTTAGCTGTGTTTCTCAATACCCATCCCTCCTTTAAACTTCAACCCAAATCTGTACTGAGAACACAGAAGAGTGAATTGTCTTAGCAGAGGTTACGTGGAATCATCAGCCCACAATCCCTCAATTCATTAGCCACAAACGCTCTAACTATTTCTTGTTCATAGCAGTGAGGGCTGAGTATGCTATGCTATTTCTACTGAAAACTAATGGGTTCTGGTCTTAGCTAATCATGTATAAATCATGACTGTGTCTGTCTCAGTACGTCTTCTGACACATTGTCCTGACATTCCCATGGCCTTCATGAAGCTAAATTCAGTGTGAATTCTGGGCCCTGGCCTCACATGGCCTCTTGGCCTATCTAACATAGCTGATCATTCCACACTTCATCCCCCCTGAAGCATGCTATTCCAGCTTTATGCCTTCATGGGTGACTACATTTTTTCCTTAGCAGCCTCAGGCATCCAATTCCTTCTTTACAGGGTGTACTTCTAAGTTCTGACATCCTGATAGGCACGCTTCAGGGGTGTCATTTGGCCTTTTTCTATTCTTGTGTCCTCTCTAAAGCTGATGATGATATAAGACCCCTAACGTTTCCACCCCTGAATATGGGATTGAGGCTTATCGCTTGCCTACTTCCACCTTCTGCCATGTGAAAACACACCAAGGGAGCCTCAGTAATAAGTACAGGTAAGGAACAAATAAGAGAAAATAAGTTTCAGTACTTCATAAATACACTCTCTGGTACTCTTTCATAGCATTACCGAACAGACTAAGACTATATATTTGATTTTACAACTCACCTACTTGATGGTGACTTCTAAGTCTATGTGACCAGCCTAGAGTCACCTTAGTGAAGACTTGTGCACACAGCTGTGAAGACTTATGCACACAGATGTTTTCTTGAGTTTCATACACATCTGATAGTCTTCCAGGCACTTCAAAATTATCATCCAAATATAAACACTACCGAATACCCTACTTACGCCTGGGAATGGGGCCTTCCCTGCATATACCTACCAACTCTTCATTGAAGAAGACTGATTTTCCCTTCCCAACAGATATAAATTTTAAATAGCTTCTTAGTAAAGTGTGGAGCTTTGTTTCCATGACCATTCTCAATGCTGAGATCCTGTCTTGTTTGACCTTATGCAAGTCTTGCTTGCTCTCAACATTTGTTGTATGTTATCCAATACATATAACATATATACATGTAATGACAGTTGAAACAAGAGCTAATAAGTTTGAACAAGAATTAAAGGGGGTATATGGGAAGGTTTGGTGGGATAAAAGGGAGCAGTGAAATACTGTAATTAAAATATAATTTTATATAAAGAAGGTATATGCCTGTTGAAAATAATCTATGGTACAATAAATATATATATATTGGTGTGTCTTGTTCAGCCTTGTCCCATACAAATTTTCATCATCTAATAACTAATAAGCTGCCCTTTTCTTTATCAATTGAAAATTCTTTTGGTTATTTAAATTAAATGTAAAATTTTTATTTTATTAGAATAAAATATCATTATTCCAAACTGTGAGGCAAAAAAAAAAAAAAAAAAAAGATAATTCACAGTCAAGTTTTCAAAGTTTTCCTTTGTTTGATGCTTATACTAATAGAATAAAAACTTACTTTTTCTATTTAGAAATGTGTGGCAGAAAATGGTGGAAAGAAAATACTCTTCCTTGACTTCTAAATCAACTGATTATTAAAGTACTTCAGAGAAAAATTACTAGAAATAACATTTAAAAACTTCTTTTCTGGACATCAGGTATATCAGCTCTGTTCAGAGAAAAATGTTATCAAGGTGTAGCTTAGGTCAAATGAGTAACGGTGGCAAAATAGAAAACTCACCAGAATAGACTACATCTTAAGTCAACTATTATCTGATAAGAAACATTATTGTTAGTGAGCTACAGAGGGCAGATTATCGGACGAGAGAAATAATAAACTCTGTAGTGCAGACAGAGTATTAAGACAGACTACTCAGAATCTCTCAATGAGAAAATTACACTTAAGACTATAAACCTTTAGGCAGAATAGAAAATGTTAAATTCACACAAACACACACACACACACACACACACACACACGCATGTGAACACACACCCGTGCACCGTGCACACACTTTCACACATATCACACTTTCACACTCATGTGCACCCATACATGCATATACTCATGTTTGTACAAATGCGCTCACACACATACATAGACACACACACACTCAAGACTTACATCCTCATACTATTGCTTTTGAAAGTTAAATTCTTGCTTCATCAGTGAATGCATCGCCCTCTTCTTCTGAGGGAAAGAGATAAATAAAATAGAGTCATGTGGCTCATTACCCAAAGCAATATTTTTTACAAATCAATGACCTGAAGTTCATGTATTTATGAAACAACAAATGAAAAATCTAAGCCTTTATTCAGAACTTACATTGTTATTGATCAGTGAGGCATGGCTACCGAGATGTAAAGGGAGAAACTGTGTGACTGACTTCCTGATAATAATCTTGCTAAAATCAATGTTTTACAAATGGGACAGACTGTGGACTTTTAGGACCTTCTTCTATTTTTAGAAATTCACCTGAATCATTAACCATTAAAAAATCCAGCCTTCATCATATTTCTGTAACTTTCATAATTAACCCTATCAATTTTCAGGTTCCATTATTTTAAAAATGTATCCAAAATCCTGTTTAAAAGTAAATCATAATCCTAAAACTAATAATATTTCACAGAGTTGTTTTTCATGCTATTTTTTATTATTTTTAGCTCTCAACACTATGATTAGTATCATAATTTAGCACATACAGAAAAATGATGGACTGATTTACATGGGCAATTCTTTTTGTTTGTTTGTTTGTTTTGTTTTGTTTTGTTTTGTTTTGTTTTTGTTTTTTTCGAACCCGGGCTGTCCTGGAACTCACTCTGTAGACCAGGCTGGCCTCGAACTCAGAAATCCACCTGCCTCTGCCTCCCAAGTGCTGGGATTAAAGGCGTGCGCCACCACCGCCCGGCTGGGCAATTCTTATTGAAGAATACACACTATATTTATTACATATCAGTTAGATCTTACTTTATATATGATACATATTTTCCAACAAATTGTTTAGTCTGAGGTTTATATGATTGGTCCTCTTCCTCTGAGGGAAAAAGATAAATTAGGGTCATGTGGCTCATTAGCTGAAGCAACTGTTCCTTTCTTCCTTCCTTCCTTCCTTCCTTCCTTCCTTCCTTCTTTTCTTTTCTTTCTTTCTTTCTTTCTTTCTTTCTTTCTTTCTTTTTCTTTCTTTCTTTCTTTCTTTTTTTTTTTTTTTTTTAACAAATCAGCAATCTGCCTCTCCAACCCCCAGAAATACTAGTTAAATAAGCTAGTTTTTCTCCTAAAATGCAAGGTTTGGTGAAATGTTACTCAAAACAAAATGGGCAGAAGTGAGATCATTTAAATATACCAATAACTTTAAGCTATGTTATCATAAAGAGGTGATTATCTAAAATTGAGTTGATAAATTTGAAAAACATGCAATATGGAGAAGCAAAGCAAAATGGTGGCTAAGACCCTACAGCATCCATCCTTACAAACACACTAGTTACAATGGCTGTTCTCATAACAAACTATCTTCCCAACAGCTAATGACGCCAGATGAGGAGTTACAGTGCACGGTTCTAGTATAAGGAAAAGATTCAGAAAAGATGGAGGAAGTAACAAGGAAAGAGTCACTGCCTTCCCTTCCTTAATTCTGAATAGCAAAAGGCAAGCTGCCTCTGACTTGGGAAAGGAGACCGACTTAAATGCTGTCCATAAAATTAAAACCCAGCATCAAACTCACCACTCTGAAGTCTACTGCCATCTAGAGCCCCTCCCCCCACACACACCCCGCTCGCTCTCTCACCCATCTTCTTCCTCTCCCTCCCTCCCTCGCGCTCTTGCTCTTGCGCATGCGTGCTCTGCTGAGTAAATGAACTTTACTGGCTTCCTCAGCTCACATCTCCATCTCCATCTTCACCCGCAGTGCTACTCAGCAAAGAGAGTAGTAAGACTCCAGTGCTGGGATCACCACCCTGAGAACCAACACTGGGTTCCACATCCAGGCCAGGGCTGGCAGGTGGAGCCTCCAGATCTGCCACAGAGTGGGTTTATGGCACTATTTCCTGTCCAACTGCTCAGGTCTGGAAGCCGTGAGATTCAGCTATGACCCAGTTTTATTTCAGTGCTGGTGGCAAAAGATTATCCTTATCACCCTTCCCCAATTTCAGGCTGTTGCAGCTGTCTTCAAGAGGGTTAACAGCAGAGTTCTAGATTAACCTTAAATGTCCTAATGAGACAGACTCGTATTCTGTCCTATATTACTGCCAGCCGCAGCTTGGGCTAAGGTAAACCGCTGAGACTACATAGGTTCTTGCAGCTATGGAATTAGGGTATGACCCACTTTGGTGTCTGCTCTGGAGGACAAGAGTCAGGCTTCTCCACACCACCTCAAACTTGCAAGGCAGAGTAAGAGCAAGGCTACTCACTCACTGTAAGGCAGGGTAACAGTGTAGGCTTTTGCCTAGGAATCCAGGACAGGCCACAGAAACTTAAAACTGGGTAGAGCTATTCATGGACCACTGTCCACAGTCGGGATCTTTGAAGAGGATCAACATCAAGGAGAGATGTCACTTCAGTCCACCGGGCTTCTCTTATATCTTGTCTTATTCTAAGATACTTAGTGACTGCATCATAAATCTACCTCAGCATTAGACCTCAGATAGCAGGATAGTCCTTGATCAAAAAAGTACTTAGTGAGCTATATTGCAGGCTATGGTATACTTTGGTGAATTTGTGGCTTTAAGTGTGGCATAGAATTCTGCATCTGGTACATCCAGGGTGATCCTGCCTCTATCTGGACAATTAAAACTGTTACTGCAGGTCTGAAATTTTGTAAGGCATGAGGACGTACTCTAGACCCAAAAAGAGGCTCATAGAGTCAGATTACCCTTTTTAGATTCTATCCTAATAACCTAATACATAGTGAACAACAGCCAACCACAGAGTTGGGGCAAATCTGAGTTTCGGTCACTCTCTAGTACTGAAAGAATTATCACCCAGACTTGCAGCAAAACTGGAGATACAATTTGAAGAGTCTGAAAAAAGAAAATGAGCAGAAAGCTAAATGCACGCATTTCTAGAAAAAAACAGGCATAGATAACGCCAGACTTCAATAACTAGAACAAATCCTTAAGTCTTCAACATTCAGAAAATGCACCCCACAAGAAGAATCAGAAAATTTTAGGGAAATCATGATGTCACCTGATGTCACCTAAGAGTTAAAATAAGATGAAAGAAACCAATGAAACAATACCTGTATGGGCAAAGGCTAGGAGGATTGCATCAGCTATTTTAAGGAAACTCAACATGGTTCAAGGCAAAACAAAGAAAAGATGCCATCCACCAACAAAGAAACTTAGGGAGAAGGAAGAAAGTAAAAGAAAAACAATCCACAAAAGTATTGAGAGCTGAAACAGATGGAGTGAAAGTAAACAATAACAGAAAGATATCGCTAGCACAAATTAGAGAGAGAGTTGGTCAATCCAAAGGCAGGCTATTTGAAAATATACACAGGGAGAAACAGAAAAGAGAAGGAGAAGGAATTAAAAGTGTGGGAACTCTTTGGTTGGTGCTTTAGTCCCTGGGAGCTTTGGGGGGTCTGGTTGGTTGACACTATGAGGTTGCAGTCTCCTTCAGCTCCCACAGTCCTTGCACTCATTTCTCCATTGGGGTCCCTGCTCTCAGTCCGATGGTTGACTGTGTACATCCGCATCTGTATTTGTATTTGTCAGGCTCTGGCAGAGCCTCTGAGGGGACAACTTTACCAGGCTCCTGTCAGTAAGCACTTCTTGGCATCAGCAATAGTATCTGGGTTTGATGACTGCATATGGGATGGATCCCTAGGTGGGGCAGTCTCTGGGTGGCCTTTCCTTCAGTCTGCTCCACTGTTTGTCCTTGTATCTCCTTTTGACAGGAGGAATTCTGGATTAATATTTTTGAGGTGGGTGGGTGGCCCCATCCCTCAACTGGGTGCATGCCTATCCACTGGATATGGTCTCTACAGGTTCTCTCTCCCCTTTGTTGGGTATTTCAGTTAATATCCTTCCTGTTAAGTCCTGGGAATTTCTTGGGTCCCTGACATCTGGGACTTTCTAGTGGCTACCCTCTGTCCCCACCCCGCCCCCGCTGCTACACACCTACTTTCAAATTCCTGCCCCTCTGTACTTCTCCCCCATCTCCTCCCATATCTGAACTGCCCCCCCCTTTTCCCTTCCCCTTCCTTAACTAGAAAGTATACATGGGTGGGGGGACCCATGGCTCCAGCAGGATATGTAGCAGAGAATTGCCTTAGTGAGCATCACTGGGAGGGGCGAACATTGGTCCTGTGTAGGCTCAATGACCCAGGATAAGGGAATGCTAGGGTGCTGAGGCAGGAGTGGGTGGGCAGATGGAGAGAGCACCCTCATGGGGCAAAGGGAAGGGGAGGGGATAGGAGGCTTATGGAGGGGAAACTGGGAAGGGGGATAATATTTGAAATGTAAATAAATAAAATAACAACAACAACAACAAAAATGTGGGAACATGGCAACAGCATCTCAAATTACATAATCTGGTAACTGGGGCTCCAGAGGTACAGGAGCTCAGGAAAAGGAAGGAAGATTTTTCAAAGCAATGTTAACAGAACTCTTTGCAAACTAAGAGAGGAATGCTAATATCCTGGTTATAGAAGGTCAGCAGTCATCATATTTAACTCAGCCAAGTGTACTCCAAAACATAATCAACCACTCAAATGTAAAAGAGAAGGATCCCCAAGGCAGTAAAAAAGAACAGGTAGGCGTGCCCCTACTCCTGAACGCAGACTTGTCAGAAGGAAGCTTTCAAACCATGAGAAAGATACATGAAAATAATAGAAAACAAATTAACCACAACCAAGAAGACTAGCAGAGCTATCCTTTAGAAATATAGAACAGGACACAAAAGCTGAGATCACATACTTCCATAAACCCCATCTTAAAAAAAAATAAAAAATGGAGGGAATTATCCAAATTGAAAGAGATGCTAACAAGTGAGGCGATAAGAGAAACTACACACATTCAGAAGACTTCACTGTCGTGAACCGGTGATAGCCCTCCCCGAGCTCTGTATACTGAAGACAAGGTGTCCCATTAAAGTTGTTAATTGGCTTGTTAGGTTTTTCATTTCTGGCATCATTTCAATTTAAGTTGTTATAAATCCTTATTAATTTTATGACTTGTATTAATTTCCTTATACTATTGATCTTCTTAGCTTTTGTCTTCTTTGAGTTAGTTGACCACAATTATAATCATTATCTTGAGTTCATTTTTATATATTCTTCTGGTCACATTCATTAGCGGCCATTATTCTGGGCTTGGTAGGTTTAGGAGGAGATGTGATCTTGTTTATTCATGGTGTTTTTATTTCTGTGTTGGAGTTAGTATGTTGGTTGAGTTTTCCTTCTATTTTTATTTGACTTTTTGCTGTCTCTTCTTTCAGTAGAGATATTTATAGCGTTCAGGATGGGATGAATTCATGGTAGAATTGGGATCTTGACTTCCTCTTTTTTTTTTCCCCCTGTTTTTTGGGGGATGCATCCTCCATTAAGGGCTTTTGTTTCTCTGTTAGTCCAGTATAGACTAAACAACTCTTAGGTTCTGAGTAGCTCTGGTGTGAGCAACCATTGTTGTACCATTCCACCACCTCCTGTGGTACTCAGATGCAAGGACCAAGTGACCACTGGATTCTCAGCCTTTCAGATGTGTGACAGCTGCTATTAGACTTTTTGGATATTATTTCCTAAGCTGAATTGTGTGTGTGTGTGTGTGTGTGTGTGTGTGTGTGTGTGTGTAAGGATGATTGTTTGTTCTATAGGTTCTGTTTTTCTAGAGAACCCCTACTAATACAGGTACTACTAAAACACAACAAAGGCTGGTATTTATTCTATGAAGTAAAGGTAACAAGGCCTATAATGACAACACAGGATTTCAAGGGCACAAGATAAAGATGCACGTGTGTTTCATGGCAGAAATCCTATTTGTGAAGTTAAGAAAGCTGAGCTATGAACAATCTCCCAGTGATTTCTCAGTAGATGTTACACATTCATGACTCACGGTGGAGATGAGTAAATGTTGAACTAAGTGTGCATGAAAGGAGGCCCACCAGAGACAACTCCAATGAGGTTAATCATTTCAAGCAACAATATTTGAAAATTATAAACAGCGAGAGCAGTGTGCTCCCCTCACACTGAAACACATGGAATCCATAATTGACTGTTAATTTAAATGTTTAAATTAAACCCATTCACAAATGGATTCGTTTTGAAGAACGAAACTGTAACTCACAGAAGTTAACAGCATTTTCCAAGTCTCTACTGGCATGCAACATTTTTGCATTTTTATAACTTATGACAACTTGTATCATTTATGGCTCTGAAAGTATTAAGAGATACATTATTTCATGAGTTTTTCATAATGCATGATCATTAGATAAGATACACTGAAGAAAATATAATTATACTAGTGTCAGATACAATTTAAAATCAGGGTTTGGATTACAAAGTGTTTTAAGATGATCCTGTATTTGTCTAAACTATGTTGTTTCTTATTGAATCATTTTGCCAGTTAATCTCTGCTATCTAAATGTTATGTATCTCAGAACATGAACTCATAGTACCTAA
This sequence comes from Mastomys natalensis, assembly GCA_021653895.1. Lineage (NCBI taxonomy): Eukaryota > Metazoa > Chordata > Mammalia > Rodentia > Muridae > Mastomys > Mastomys natalensis. The sequence goes on from JAJTUV010000381.1 coordinate 1,237,601, forward strand.
TGCTTTTGATAAATCACCCTTAATTTAGATAGAGGAAGAACAGCAGTGGGGTGAAGTTGGTATCTAAGTCAGTAAATTTGGATACACAAACAAATTAAAGTTGCTGAAAAAACTAACTCTACCATACACTTCTTGAGGTACGTACTCCATCTTTACACTATAACCACCATACCAGCTACACAACTAGTCCTCACTAAATGCTGGAGAGACTAATAAATGATTAAGTTTTTTTGAAGTTATTAAGAAAGTACATCTGTTTTCTAAGTCTGATCTGAAATAGCTAAATAAATATGTCTCATCCTGATAAACAATGTTCAACACCTAGTATGTTTTCAAAAGAATGGATAGTTACTAGAAGTTTTGTTTTGAAGCCCCCAACAATGTGAAATCGCAAACATACAAGAATATTAGCAAGGAGAACAAGCTCTTCCTGCTGAGTCAGCACAGCCCTCATTTGGAGGTTTCTTGCCGGAGACGTCCACGATGCCTCCACACAGTCGCTAGGAACTCAGTCTCATAGGATAAACTCTCTAATGCTGCAAAGGTCTTCCTTATAGTGCCTCACTCAATTGCTTTATATCCACTTATAAAGGAAAATATTTGAAGAATCTGAGGGCGGTTGTTGTGACTACCCAAACTCTGTACTGTTTTCCAAACAAACCTTCCTTTATTCACATGACACAGGGGCTAACTCTTATTTCAAGACAGAGAGGCCTTCCTCACACACATACCTGCTCATCTGTGTACTGAAGCATAGAAATCAAAAAGGATCTTTTTGAATTTGCTCCCAGAGGACTAGAGAGCAATACTATTAGGCCGAATCACCAGAAATTGCCTAAGGACAATCATTTTTTACTTATAAAAATGGCAATTTCATGCTGTTCAATGTAAATGCATTTTTCTTCATAAGCATTGCACATTCATCAGGGCGGCCTCAGATTGCCTTAACTGTTAGCAGCTGTGTAACTCCACACTTACAGATTGGATCTGAGGCCAAATAAACCCCAAGGACCATTTTGTATCATTTGCTAGGCAAGCACCAAGAATAGAATTCTGCAGTGTAGAAAGTTATTACCCGCTGCTTGGTAGTAGTTAGCTTCATTTTGGTTTTGTTTTTAGAAAAGTTGTCTTCCCTCTTATAATCCCAGTGTATCCTTAAGTACTTGTATGCCAGATATTGCTGCTAGCAACTAATATTTCATTACTGGAACAACTGTAGGAGCTGAAATCATCACTGCTCGTGTTACAATGCACAGAGTCAGCAAGAAACCAGGTGCTGTGTTACCCTGGGGAATGTAAAGGATACATTTACCTTCCTTGAGCTAAGGAATCTGTCCTTAAGAATTCTCATGGGGATTAGGTATCAAATAGGGTGTGTTTTGTTGTTGTTCAGTGCCTTTAGTTGCTAAGGGCTAAGCTATGCTTCTCTCCTGCATCTGCATTTCCTCCTTATGCTCCTGCATCCCTCTCTCCTGTGTTGATCCTGTCAGCTCTTTTGAAACTCCCTTGAGAGTGCCTTCTCCTTGCTATCCATGGTTGAGTGGAGTTCACATGTTGGATACCTTATTCCCTCATCCCCTACAGCAGGGCTGAGTGGAGGGCTTTGAAGATGTAATACTGTGTGTTGTTCTCCTAACAACATAAGGGCTCTTCCAGGGGAGCAGCCTCCTGATTAGAGACAGTGGGTTACTGAGCTAAGGATGCTTTTGTGAGCTCATCCCTGCTCCATCCTGACCCAGTCTTTTTTCCCTTCTTCATTTCACCATTGAATGAAGTGACAAAACTTTGAAAGACATGGTCCCTTCCACATCTGTACTAAACTTCACAGCTTCCAAAACAGGGAGAGATAAATACTTTCCTTATAATTTATTCAAACTTTGGTGTTCTTTAGTAGAAAAACAAGCAAGCTAAGACATCCAGTGCTTCTCCGTCTTTACCCATGGCTTCTCCCCATCCAGGTGAGCCGGCTTAGTTTGCACATTGCCCTTTGAACATGGTTTCCTATAACTGCCATTTCAATTCTCTCAATGACAAACAATAGAACAGCAGAATATTCTATTATACCTCGACATTTTATCTTAATAATATCTGATGTGCTTATAAAAAGATGAAGAGAAGGGAGATATATTCTATGGGTGTGGTGAGGTATTGGGGAAGGGAGTGCCTCTGCAGGCCCATGCTTAGGCATCTCTTTCCCCTGAGGGACCAGCCACAAGTATAGTATAGAATAGAGTTTATTCAAGGCATGTGGAGAGGAGTTAAGAGGGTAATAGAGGCAAAGAAAGGCAGAGAGACAGAGGGAGAGGGGGACAGGGAGAGCGAGAGGGAGGAAGGGAGAGAGAAAGAGAGGGAAGAAGGGAGAGAGAGAGAGAAAGGCTGCCATGAGCTCCTGAGGAGAGGGGGAAGGGAATGGGAAGGGAGGGGGAAGGGAAGAACCCAAGAGGGCAAGAGAGAAAAGAGAGGCCAAGCAGCCACTTTTATAGTGGGCCAGGCATATCTGGCTGTTGCCAGGTAACTGTGGGGATGGAGTTTAGACAGAATGCAAACCTTATGACACCTAAACAGTAAGCCTCAGCTTCTTATATGACTTTGGTTTTTGTTGTTTTTGGTTTATTTTAGACTCAAGCTTCAGAAGTAATTACAACATACCCCCAATGACATGAAATGCCTTTACCTTTATAAAACCAGAACGTAATAGCTAGATTTGGATTATAATCGTGTATATAAAAGTAGTCTAATGGCAACAGTTTCAGACAGCCATGGTTCAAAGTGCCATTCTAAATTTATAACCAAGTATCACTGGTCAAGGTGCTTATCCATTTGTGCTTCTGTTTCCTAGTATGATGATTACAATAACCCATATCTCTTAAGTTTGCTGTAAAAACTAAATTAGCCATTAACTGAGAATGGCTCAAAAACAGTTGTTATCCATTGTTATGTTAAAGGAGCTTGCAAAATTATATTTTTTTAAAAAATCACTTAACTAAATGTGTAACAACAACAACAACAAAAACCCCTGAGACTGATTTTAACCAAACAAAACTTTGAATTTAGTTTATTAACATTCAACAAGAACACTCTAGTGCAGCTCTGAACATTTTACAACATTGTTCCTCAAACTCCCCTTACGTAATGAATTTTCTGACTGTCATCATTCCACAGTTGCACTGGCTAAGTGCCTGGTTCTCTATTTACCACGGTTCCTTTATTGGTTACTGAATCATAGTATTCTTCACTCCTGCGTGACACCTATGGTCTGTCAAGAGTTGCATACTGCATAAGCAGGATGGGAAAAAGAGGAACTGGGAGCATGTGTCAGGGGATTGCAAAGACATTTAGGAAAATCAAACACATAACCAAATAAAAGAACAAATGGGGGGGGGGGACAGAGACAGACAGACCAGACTTGAAAGAACATTGCAACAAGAAAAACAAAAGCCAACCGGTGAGGTTGTGGAGATAGCTCACTGAGTAAAAGAACTCACTTTGTAAATAAGAGAATCCTGGTACAAGTCCTCAGAAAGCATAGGACAAAAGCAAACCATGGCCACAGACTTGTAAGCCCAGAACTAGGGAGGAAAGAGGTGAGGCCTCAGGGGCTCACTAGCCAACAAGCCTAGGCAAGACAGCAAGCTTCTGGCTCAGTCAAAGATCAACATGGAAATATATCTGATGTCCTCTTGTGGCCTCCTCATACACAGCCACATATTTCTACATACATACACACACACACACACACCACACAACACACACACACACACACACACACACACACGGGATATGAATAGAAAAAGTAGTGAAGCAGTAAGCTGTTGCTCTGTTTTACTTTACGAGAGAGAATGCACAACTCTTGATGACTGAGTAGGTAATGAGGATATGGAAAAGAAATCAGGACAATTGAAAAAAAAATGTTATTTGCTATATTTATAGAAACTATAAAGCAAGCATGGGGAAATGGCAATGACTTGACATTTAGACATGATTAGTTTTGAGGTAAATATGAAAGACCCATAGGAACCTGTGGTGGCCATTCCCAATCCCCACCATGAAGTCACTGGAAGTATGCTGTTGAAGACATTGCAAGATTGTGCCCTTCTCCTAACCTTCTTTTTATCCCTAGAACTGAGGCGAACAGCTCTGAATTACTACACACTTTTGCCAATAGATACTGTTTCAGCCAAGGATGTCATGGACTCAGATCTTTGCAACTGTCAAACTAAATTTGCATTGCTACAATACATATCTCAAACATGTGTTTGTTGCAGTGATGGAATGTTGACTGATCTAAAATGTCGGCACCAGAAAGCTGAGTGGTCTTTGCGGATGTTGTATGCTAGCATGCTAACATGATTTGATCCTGTAGAGTTCACAGGAAACAGGAGAGTCAGGTGGAACAAGGTGGGAAAAGCCTGAGACTCTGTAAGCAGTGCTGAACACAGCTAGGAACATGGACAGTAATAGTCTGCTGGTGGGGTTTCAAACAAAACCCAGAACTCCACTGGGAAATGGACCAAAGGTCTTGCTTCCAATATCATGCCAACCAATTTGAGGCTTTTTTGCCATGCTCTGAGACTTTTTGGTTCTTTGAACTTGAAGATAATGGATTTGTTTGTCTGACAAAGAAAATTCAAGACTACAAAGGACTCAGTTCTCAGCATGAGCGTCCTTGGCTGCTTTTAGTCAGATTTAAGGAAAGAATCGGAATCAAAGAAAAGAAGGCCGCTACAAGGCTGGGAAGTTCTGCAGTGCGGCTAGACAGAGGCATGTGTACAGTTCAGTTAAGTCAGAACAACAGAGACAAAAAGGAAGCAGAGTCCCTGCTTGCACAAGAAAACTGACACGCTTGAGCACCTCAGCTCCCACTAATCACAGTTCCAGAGGGAAGAACTGCAAATTTAGTTTGAACACTCTGTCAGAAGAGAGGGCTGTTGGGTGCTCTATACACTCAGGACCTACTAGAGACTCATTTTCCCAAGTTTAGCCATCCATGATGAGCTCATTATACAATCTGTGCGGGATCAGGTAGTTTAAGCTGTAAGTCAACTTTGGTGTCCACTATAGTACTGGCTTTTATAGGTAGGCAGACTATAAGACTAAAAAGGGAATCATGAATATTCCCATGAAGCTTTCAAAGGAATACCAGGCCAACCCACTCTGAATCCCAGCAAACACCCTCTGACAGGTGAACGCAGGCAGAAATGCCACCTTGGAAATGCTGTAGGAACAAGCAGGGCTAGCTGAAGGGGTTGGTCATATGGGCTGCAATCAAGAAGATCATAGAGCAAGGGCTACATCAGCCCTTAAAGTCCACATCTGGTGCCACACATGAATACTAGCGATTCTTCCCTGCTGAGTTTCATTCTTGCTTTGATCTAACTCTTTTCTGTAGCCTGAATTCTCTCCATGTCTGTTTCACGACTATTCTTGGGATATGGGTAAGTCTTGTCTTTATAGGGCTCACCTTCAGTTCACTGGTGTCACAGAGTCTCTCAGGCAACACTGAAATAATTAAGGTTTTTTTGACTCTTATGGGTGGAGTAAATGTGCATTCTGAAACAGCCATGAAATTTGGGAGGACAGGAGGTGAATACTATAAGTTTGTTATTATTCAAAAGCCCATTCATTAAAAGATCGATTTCAAAAGTGTTACTATTGAGAAGACTTGAAGTAAAGCCTGGAGAGAGATTCTGAAGTCCCTGGGAGGTGTCATTTTCAATGGGTACTAGCCCCAGTCCTTCCCTGCTCTCTTTAGCTTCCTGGCTAGGCGTTACCTCAACCAAAGGAAGAGAACTAACCAACATAGACTAAACTTCTAAAACTAGAACCCAAAAGAAGCTGTTTTTCTTTATTCAAAAGCTGTGTTGGGTGTTTGCTATAGTAATGAAAAGCTCGCTGAAACACACATGAGAGAAACTCAGCAACACACTGGCAATCCATCCTTACCAATTAATTGATATTGAGTTGTTTTTACCCAGTTGAGCATAAAATACATTGGTCTTTTCTTAACCATCTACCTCACCATTGAGACAATTAATAAGGCAACTAATGAGAAGCATTCTACCACGGCAAGTACAAGAACTGCACTAGGAAGGGCTAGCCACACACTGTGACCCCATTAAAAGGATCTGCTGACTTTCTGAGAAAAGCAACAAAGCCGAGGGAAGTGAGGGGCCCACTCTCAACTGCTGTCCTCTCCTTTAAATGTGTGTATGCTCTGGAAAATATGATGACTGGAATCTTTCATCTGCTTTGCTTTTGTTCGTTTAACGATGCCTATCTGTGTGAGGAAAGTGAGTTCCTGTTTTATTTCCAAACAACAAACTACTTTCTGACAAAACATAAATAAGTAAAAAGCAGGTGATATTTGCCGATAAGTGCCTTCACTTAAAATCCTTTGATCTCTTATTTTATAAAAAACTCAACTATTGACTTCTAAAAGTGAGATTGTCTCCACAGACAAAAGGCACAGAAGGAATCAAGTCAACTGGACAAGTCTCCAATCTGGAAGACTACATGAGAATCTCATGAGTACAATTTAGTAAATCAAATCATAATAAATCCAATCTTTGGGTTGAGGAACACTCAAACAAAATGAATAGGTGACCATCTCTGCACTATAACCCATGCTGGATCTTCTGCACGGTGAGTTTGAAAACATGGTTTCTCTTACCTCTCTCCATTCTTTATTCCCAACTGCTTGTGTATATAAGACACAAACTACAAAAGATGAAAAAAACACACATATGTCAATTTTAGTAGGACTGTACATGATCTCTGTTTCAAAATGTCCAAAGGATGCATTTAAAAACAAAAAAGCGGGCTTAATTCCAGAGCTTAAAATCACTAGAATTTAATATGAACATATTTCAGCATACAAAGAATATTACCATTGGTAGATAATGCCTTTATATTACACTATAGATGTAGATACATTTTAAAACCATACTTCAATAATTTCAAATATTGGTGTTTTAGCATGTGTGTAGATTGCTTTTAAAATACTTAACTTGCTCAGAGCAACCTCAGAAGTGACAACCTAAGGCAAATGTACTCTGCATTTATATCAGTGACTCGTCAGCACTGTTTGTAAACAGGAAAGGAGTTTTATTAATTGATAAAGTCTAAGAAGTAGAGATTAAAGGCTTTACACAATGATTACAGGTTAAGAAGAATCTTATCAGTTGTCAAATGAGGTCCAAAAATTTTTTTACCACAAATCTCAATGTCTTTTTTTCAGTTGTAAAAAAAACAAACATAAACAGAAATAGTAAATTTCACATAACGTTTGCAAGATTAAGTAAAATAAACAGAACATGTGACTTACTTGGATCCGACTTAGAAAATGTATCTCTATCAAGAAGATTTCTGTTAAATAAAACAGAGAACACTGGTTAATTACAAAACCAAACACTTAGGTTTCTATAACTGCAGAAAATATAAATATGCAAACACCCACATGGAACTAAATACGAACTTTCTGCCTCTTGCTTCTCTTATTTAGACTGTCTATCAGTGGATTCTTTTCCTTGTCCTGCATTACAGATGAGCAATGATCTGACTCTCCATCTTGTGAAACTAGAATGTCTGTGCAGACATCACCACTCCAGGTTTCCTTGTAACTCATCATTGAGACCCTGCAGATGCTTGGACCAACTTCCCAAACAGAAATGAGAATCAGTCACTAAGACAAACATAGTAACTCAGAGCTTGGGCCACATGGACACATATAGCAGCATGCAGTAGAAAGCTCCTTCCATTGACAGCCCTGAAGGGTTATTACAAACAACCTTCTAGTTTGGTGATTTCTAATGAGTATATGGATCCTGTTTAAGCAATCTTTCTAATAGGGGGATATAAACAGCAGGCAAAGCTAATACAAGTATTGACTTAAATTTTGCATATATTTTCACATCTATAACAGAATAAGGTGTAAGCAGGAAATGGGCATTGGGGTATTCTGTTATCTTCAACAGCAATAATCCAATCATATATGTTGCATTGTACATTGTATAATACTGGAGTATCATTAGAAAGTCAAGTTCAGGTGCCAGGGAGTTGGCTCAGTCAGTAAGTGCTTATTACACAAACCTGAAGACCTGAGGTCAAGGCCCCATCACACATGACAAAAGCCAGGTAGTGTAGCATGTGCCTATATGCCCAACCCAGGGGGAGCAGAGATAGGTGGATCCCTGAAGCTCAACAGCCAGGCTGTTTCTGCAAAATCAGCAAGCTTCTGATCCCGTGAAAGATCCTCTCTCAAAAGTAAGGTGAAGAAAAATGGAGGAAAATATCAGTGCTGGTCTCTGACTTACACACAAAAACAATCACACACACACGCACGCACACCACACACACACACACGGCAACACACACACACACACACACACACACACACACACCGGCGCGCGCACTCACCCACATGAGTAACAAGATACAAGAGTTAAGTTCAGTATTTTATGATTAATAAGATGGGCAGGTACTAAAACGTCACATCTTCAAAAGCTACCACTTCTACTGTTGTCACTGTCACTGAAAAATAAAGACAGTAAACCAACAGCACAGGTGGCAACCTGAAGCCACCTCTTGAAGTATTCCCAGGAGAAAAAGAAGATGTACTTGTATTTGGAATTAAGTCAGATTTTAAAAGACCTATGTTCCACAGAAACCAAATGAAAACAATTCTTCCAGTCCCCTGTGCAGACTCCCAGACTCCAGCAATGGTTGGCAAGCACTAATTCAAAACATTTCCACTTGAGGAGGCACTGTGATATTACATCTGCAAAGGTAGTTTTCCACTTATTAATAATTCTCTGGCCCTTCCAGTGGCTCCAACTTCCCCCCATGAAAATTCTAAAACAATGCTAATTAAGTTACTTCGTTCAAAGTTCATGGAAAGAAGAGAGTCCAAAGCAATGTGGTTGAGACTCAGAGTATGCCAGATACATATTTTAAAGACTATAATGTAATTCTAGTGCCTTGCTCATATAAGACTAGCAACAAGTTTTAATTAAATATATAAAATTAAGATTTTTTTTTTTATCCACAAGAAGTCTAAAACCCCAGAACTTCTTCAATGTGATCTTGACAATTGAGATTTAATTTTGCAATTCTGCCTAAATATACATTGTTCTCTCGTGTGGTCACATGACTAGGATACAACAGAGAATATCTGATTTTGAGTTGCTGGAAGGCTACTATGCTTGCATATTTTGAAAATTCATAAAAATCAAGATTTTAAATTATGGATAGAGAGCCAATGACCAACAATGGCCAAATTGCATCTCTACCATAAGCCTACTCAAAATTCATACAAAACATTTTACTTTATATATATTTAGTTAAAAAGATAGTCCACTCATGCTAATATATGGGACTAAGAAAGACAAAATTGGTTGAACTAATCTGACCCAGGTAGACAGAGTTACACATTCTTTTCAATAGAAGGCTCCTCACTCCAAATCTTCAAATGTGAGCACATACCCTACAGTAACTGCAGAAACCAGGAAAGTGGAACCATTGCCAAGGTGGGCAATGGGGGTGAACTAGAAGAAGAAATACTGAGTACAAGAGATTTAGCTGGGGAAATGGAAAACGAGATCTCTAATTATGGGAGAGAGAGTGGAGATGAATACAAAAGGAGAAGACAGAAGGACAAAGCAACAGTAAGGAAGTCTGAAGAAGTCATCAGCATTAGGTACTCTACCTAGAAGGGAAACCTGTAACGCACAGAGGTCTGTATAAATAGACATACATAGCTTAAATGAAAGTCCTCATCTGAGTTAATAATGCTTCCTCCTAGAACCAAAGACAATCTAGCAAAAACTCCAACAGCAGCCATTAGAAGCCCTCTTTTGAGCTGTTGGGTCAGGACTGTTGAAAAGACTACAAAATAGTACTAATTATTGCTATTCCCCTTCTTGGCTATACCCTCCCACCCAAAGTCAAAGTTTAAGTCCCTATTTTTGAAGACACCATGCACTTCAGGAACAAGGCTCAGAGATCACTGAGCTGGAACTGACTTAAATGTCTCTTCCCTGAAGATTCAATGGGACCAGAAGGCACCATGCTAACTTCCAAGCAAGAGAAGCAACCAATAGTATCCTATTTTACTATGATGCCTATGAACCATGACAATAACCAGAATAGCACAATAAGCCTCTGGACACAGTGGTGGCACACATATCTTGGTGGTAACTATCAGCTCTCTAACTAGATTTAAGACCCATTCAACAAGAGGAAAATCTTGCCTGGTACTAGAAACTTAACCAACCACCTACAGTACGTGAAGTCATGGAGCCTAGAGAAGAACCTACAAGCACTGTTTTCCTAAACCAACATAATATCTAACTACATCTAAATATTTGTCCTTAAATCCACAGGTAGGTGTAGTCCTCATTCCTCATCCAAAAGTTTCGTTGCAACAAACAGAGACTGTTACACAGAAGCATAACCAATTCTAAGCAGAACTGTGGAGCCTAGCTAGTCTCAGTAGATACATCTACAAAACAACTCTTGCATCTAAGGGTTGAGAACACTGAAGAAGGAGACTGGAGGATCAAAAGAGTCAAATAATCAGAGAGTGTCCTGAGAGACTGTGTAATATCAGAGGCTATTCACTTAAAGTCTCACCAACATCCATGCTGACACATGAGCTGAAGAAGGATGGCAACAACAGACACGTCAAGTTGGAAAGGGGAAAACCCAGGCAACTTCAACCCTACACAAAGAGCTGCAGACAACTAAGGAATACTGAGAGTGAGGGAATAGTCTTCCCCACCAGGGAAAAGCACAACCAATTGGCTCTTCAATACCAAATGGTTATCTCTGAAAACATACATACAAGTAACATTAGACAGACTAAGCAGATCATATTTAGAAATATATATGTATGTGTGTATGTATTACATACAAATGTGTGTGTATATACATATACATATACATATACATATACATATACATATATCTCCACATGTAACAGTAATTAATGAGGAAAGATGCCATGGATTTAAAAGAGAATATGGAGGGATAAAGAGAGAATTTAGAGGGAGGAAAGGAAATGGAGAAAATGATTTAATTATATTATAATTTCAAAAATAAAAGAAGCAAATTTTAAAAGTCATTTTATAAATAAGGAAACTCAGCCGAGGCCTGGAAAAAGTAACTTAATAAACAAGACACAAAATTTCAGTAAGAAATGACCTCATGATGCCAACTCCCCTGATTCCAGTCCTCTGTTCTTTATAGACCAAAACACAGCCTGGAGAATTCCAGAACAAACAACTTATTTTCTCAGAAGTGTCAGGAATGTGAAGCTTGATCCAAATGGTAGGAAGCAAAACAAGCTCTCATCAGAAGGGCAATTTGGAAGGCTCTGCTTACAGAATGAGAGAAACAGATCAAGAGGCCAAAGAAGACTGCATTTGTAACACAGAAGCATCTTTGTTTCCTATGCAGAGCCACTTCACACACACAGACACACACATAGGCACACACAAACATACACAAATGCAATCATGAACAAACATACACATTTTCACACATACACACATGCACATATATATATATACCACACATGCACACATACACATGCCACATACATCTATATGCACACATATATTGGCACAAACACATACACATGTACACACATACACATGCACACACACATGTACACACACGGGTGCACGTGCCACGCTAGGTTTGAGATGGGAAGGCTGCTATCTCCCAAGGGTTGTCATTAGCTTAAACTAGAGTAACAAAAAACTCATGCCAATAGTTTTATGATGTAGAACTGCAGTATTAAGCTAAAACTGCTGAATGGTCTGGCTCCATTTTGGAAAGTTAGTTACAGCCAAAACAGGGAGGAGGGCAAATTCTTGAAGAATTATCTAGAAAATAATATGCTATAGAAATATTGCCCAGAGGAATGTGGTACAGCTTAAGTAGTAGATCCCTATTCTACACATGTAAAGCTCTGGGCTTCACCCCAAACACTGCAAATTGACATTATAGAATCAACTAATATTCATGCATTATAATGTATGCATGCATACATTACCTGATATTTATATTACAGTGATATTTTATGCTTGTATAGGTACATGTGTGTGTGTGTGTTTGAGCCAAAGAAATACCTAGTGTAAAGAGTGTCCGAGTTACTCTAATGATTGTTCTTCTTTAAGTTTCAGTTAAAATGTTGCTCTCTGCCCTTGAAGGAAGATGGCTAAATGGCACATCAGACCACAGGGCCAGCCAATATATTACAGCCTGTATGAGGACAGTCGAGTTCACAGAGGAGGTATGTTTTACATATCAAAAACAGGATGATAGATAATCAGGAAGTCACCAACATCTCTTTAATATGGGACAGACTTCAGTGTGGGGCTCTTTTACTATCTAGTTCTCATGAGCAGGATACCCCTGAAGCAGAGGCAGAAGCTATCCTTCCCGAAGACAATAATCAGGCGGCTAAGATTGTCAACCCTGTCTGCTGACTTTATGCACAAAACCATTTTGTGATGATAGCGAGGCTTCCAGAGTTATGAGCCTAGCTGTGCTGAAAGACAATGTGAAAGACAATGTGAACAGCAGTTTCCTTGCCTGCTGCATTTCTCACTGTCCACTACCATCCTGAGACCCAGCCTCTTGACACAACAGCTGAGGTCATCTTTAGCTGAATGAAATATAGCAATTTCCTTGAAACTTTCATATAATTCTCCAAGCATTTTCCAAGCAAATAAAAACTATCAGGTCCTGCTCCTGCACTAGCAATTACACAACAAATACAGCAGACGTAGACTAGATTTCATGGAGTGTCTTGAGTACTACTGGGAAGACGAATGTATAGAACAACTAGCCAGCCATGTCTGGTGCCATGTAAAGTTAACAGTATAACACAGAGTAACTAAAATGGTCACACCAATTCAGTTGTTAATTAAAAACACAACTAATTCTAGCTCTGATTCCAGCTATTTTGAGAAATGTACCAGAAAAAAAAGAAGAAGAAAAACTGGATATGTATACATAAAATAGTACACATACACATATCCGTAGTGAGAGTTTTGATGTCTTTTAAAATCGAGTTATGTTATGTAAACATCTTTTTTATTTAAATTCTAGGTGTAGGATATGGGACTGTTTCAGATTCCACCCCAGCACTGTTTGCCTTATACTTGTTCTTGGAAGGGCATGATCTTTGCCAACTGCAGATAGTTTAATTCTGGGGACTCTGGAGAGGAAATAAATGCCCAGAGAGAGAGAAGGAGCATGCTCTAAAGAAGACGGCAGTTGCTATTACAACCTCTGTTGTTGCTCTCGCTGACGCTGTTTTATCCTGCTGCTGCTACTGCTGCTGCTGCTACTGCTGCTGCTGCTGCTGCTGCTGCTGCATTTATTGGACTTCTAGATACTCTGATGAGGAAGATTGGACTTGCCCCAATGAACTACATCCCTACTTGGCAGGAAGTAGCACATAGAAGTCTATGTCCCCTTTCCCTCTAATCTTGTTTCTCCCCTATCCAGGGTTGGAGGGTTAAAAGGGATTGCAGTAAAGAAGGGTGGTAGATATAAGAACCCAAATAAAGTATCCCAAAATAATTACGCCTACACACGTCATAATACGAGCTTTCTGTAGGGCCAGCACGATGGCTAAGCTGGCAAAAGTGTATTGAAGTACAAGTTGTTGACCTGAATTCTAGGCCCAGAACCCTCATAAAGATGGAAGAAGGGAACAAACTCCATAATCACACCACACACAACACACACACACACACACACACACAGGGAACAAACTCCATAAACACACCACACACACATACACACACACACACACACACACACCACATACACACACACACACACACACACACACACCATGTACACAGTAATACAAATCTACAAGAACCTTTATCACTCATTCTTTCTTCCTCAGTAACTGATACCAGGCAATAGAGATTCTTTAGGTAAGGAAACGAGTGTCCCTATCTATCCGATCACAGAGGCAACTTGAATAGAGGAATCTACCAGACATTCACATAAACGTCAACGTTTATATTTTTAAAAATCATAGCACTCTGAGCGCTTATAAGTTCTGCAAGTGTTAACTTAATAAAGCATATGAAATGCTTGCTTTAGGGAATACATTCTCAAATTGAACACATGCGGTGGACTGCAAGATGCATTATTACTAAGTGTATCTGGGAGAGCTTGCTCCAATAATACAAGTCTTTATTACCGTAGGACTGGAACAGTTCTGTTAGCTTTCAATAGAAATGGCTAAAAAAAAAAAAAAAAATTGGAATATATATACTCCTGTTCTATTCTTCCCTTGGGGACAATGGTGAAGTAAGGGCTAGCCAATGTTTCACAGCAAAATAATTCCATCTGTGATAAAATCTCCGCTTAATGGAGCCTCACCCAAAAAACTGTCCTGTTACTACCAAAGAAGAGGCTGTGATTAAAAGTTGGAAACTGTTGAGTCTTGTATTTGCCTGCCGTTTAGTGTGGGTTCTGGAGCACTGGCGGCCTGCCAGGCTGCTACCGAATACTGCTCAGACAGCTCCAGGAACTGGCACGAGCTTGCAGAGAGCAAGACCTACAAACACCGAGTCACACAAGTGAGTTATTGTTTAATGGGAGACATCAACAGCCCTCATGTTAGCTGTGGTGAGGTGCTTTACCACAGGCAGCAGAGCAGGGATAGGCGGCATGTGAGGTCACAGGGATTTACTGGGCCAAGCCAGGGCCTTTATGTTTGCCATTACAGACTAGAGAATCAGGGAGTTGTATATTAAGAAAATATACATTTTCCTTAAATCTAAAAAACTTTTTTCACTTTTCAAATGTTTTTATTTTTTATTTTTTTATTTTTTTGTTTTTCGAGACAGGGTTTCTCTGTGTACCCGGGCTGTCCTGGAACTCACTCTGTATACCAGGCTGGCCTCGAACTCAGAAATCTGCCTGTCTCTGCCTCCCAAGTGCTAGGATTAAAGGCATGTGCCACCACCGCCCAGCTTCTTTCAAATATTTTTATAAAGACAAGGAAAAATCCATCTGACTGCAATATTTGATTCACTCGTTGGTTCTTTCATTAGTTGAAAACATTTCTGAGAATTTTACATGCATATTTGAGGAAAATCTATTTTTCCCCCAAACTATAACTGTTACAGCAAAGGAAGGCAGATTGTATACAGGCAAAAAGATGGGTTACCAAAAGAAAAAAGTAAATATGTAATAAAAAATAAACATTCTGAGGCTGAAATTATGGAAAAGTCAACATCAGCTTGCATGTAAAGCATAAAGGAATTCTGAAAAGCAGAGCCACCAGGTAGCCCTCTCCAAGACTGCCTGGCTTTCAACACAGGAGGACCAGGCCCTTAGATGTGGGATTTGACCACCATAAATATCATGCACCTCTCAGCAATCTCTGTGACACCCAGAAACGACCTTGTCATATTAGTTAATGATGAATTGGGTTATTCCAACTATGTATTTATTAGTATCCTTGACATGATAAGTCCAGTGATATATAGTTTCAACTCTGCATAGGGGATATGCTTCAGACATCAAGAGATATACATAAAGATAATTAAGAGTGAAAATATTGCAAATATGTTCATATTTCTTCTGAATCACTCTACTATGACACTCTTAGAAATTACAAAGAAATCTGGTGTCTGACACCTCACATGCCTGATAGACTTGAGATAATAAGAACCTCTACAGATCTGAAGAAGCAAAGGGTTAATTCAGAGGGTTGTAACCTTCTCAAGAGAAATGGAGAACACAGAGTCTATTTCCAGAAACAGAAGAGAAATATAACCATTTTTAAAAAAATGATAATAAGGAAAAAATGAATACAGCTGATTGAAAAGAGAATATATGTATACTAGTTTGGTTTCTGTTGCAGGATTTAAACCACGACCAAAAGCAACTTGGGAGGGACAGTTTATTTCTCCTTATGGGCCACCATTGAGGGGAGCCAAGGCAGGAAGCAGGAGGAAGGAACTGAAGCAGAGGCCAGGGAAGAATGCTGCTTAACGGCCTGCTCGATATGCTTTTTATACAACTCCTGGCCATTTGTCCAGTTATGGTACTACCCACAGTGAACTGGGCCCCTCAGACAGGCACCCCCACAGGCCAATCTGATGGAGGCAATTCTTCAGCTGAGGTTCCGTCTTCCCACGTGACTTTAAAGATCACCAGTAAATGGGTCTCTTTAAAACCCTAAATCTCAGGGTTACAATAACCAACTCCTTAGTTCATTGTCCTTCTGAAATGATACAGCTCCTAAATTCCTATTTCAGCGAAAGGTAATGTAGGAGCTTCCCTGAAGATGCCAGGTTATGGTTCCTGGAACCCATGAATGTAGCCTTATCTGACAGGAGAGGGGCAATCTTTAAGATGTGACTAAGCCATTCACTCAATTGCAGAGATTATCCTGGGTTCTTGGGTGGGGCAGAAATGTTATCACATGTATCCGCCTAAGAGGAAAGAACAGGGAGTATGAATACCAGCAGGGAAATCAAAAGGGATATGACTCCTGCACAGACAGCTTTGTAAATTCTGGTCTCGAAGAGTAGCTCAACCACAAGTTGAGCTTGGAGGGACAGTAGAAAACCCAAACAGAATCTGCAAGAGAACATGCAGGAGAATGACATTACCCACCGCAGGACTTCAGCCCAGCCATACTGATTTGAGATTCTTGGATTCCAGAACTGCCCCCTCCCCCACCAAAAAAAAAAAAAAAATCCATGCCTGGAATGCAATAAATTTGTGAAAATCTCATATAACTAACATGAAAACCAGCCTGTTTCTCTGTCTCAGCCCTGAAGCGTCCATCACCTTGGCCAAATCTCAGCTGTTTTCCCAGCATTGCATCTCTTCCTTGGATTTTCTGCCTTCCATCACACAAATACAGTCACCAAGAGGGACCCATGACCTACAGAAATCCAGAGTGTTTGTCCTGATTCTCACCACCCACCAAATTTGTCTGTGTGTATCTCTCTGTGGTTCTCAAACTGTGGTCACAAACTCCGTGTGAGTAGCACATCAGATACCCTGCCTATCAGATATTTACCTTACAGCTCAGTAGCAAGATAACAGTTATAAAGTAGCAACAAAACAATCTTTGGTTCCAGGTCACCACAGCGTGAGGAACTGTAGATGTTAAAGGGTCACAGCATTAAGAAGGTGGAGAACCACTGGTCTAGCTTCAGATTATTCCCGCTTCATACTCTTGTTCATGTTTTCCCACGCCACTCTCTTTTTCTGGAAACTTCTCTCCTACCTGCTGCTGTTCTAAACACTGCCCACTCCCTCCTATGTGGCCAGCACAAAGCAAGAAACCACAGCCCCATTTCCACTCCTACTCTGTTCACCAAGCCTGGTACCAGGCTGTGCTCAGCTCTTAAATAAGCCATTTCCTTATCCCTCAACGGGATCCTAACAAGTGGCAATTATTAGTAAGACTCAGTCTCCAGATGACATTACAAAATTCAGAGATGTTCGAGAAAGTAGCCAGAGTTACAAAAACATAAGATACATTTGGGATAAATCTTAATAACTGATTTTTAATTTTGATTTTCTTAAAACTTGATACACATATAGGTTACAGTGACAGGTTGTGTCAATGAAAAAATAAAACGAGCTATAAAGTCTTTATTGATCACAGAAGAAAATTCTAAGAAATATATAAAATAAGCCGTGCCTGGTGGCGCACGACTTTAATCCCAGCACTTGGGAGGCAGACGCAGGCGGATTTCTGAGTTAGAGGCCAGCCTGGTCTACAGAGTGAGTTCCAGGACGGCCAGGGCTACACAGAGAAACCCTGTCTCAAAAACCCAGAAAAATAAAATAAGAAATATATAAAATAAAAATGAATGCTAGAAATAGAAAAATTAAATTATTTGGCAGAAAATTTAATTTTGTACATAGAAAGCAGGCAAGAGAATAAATTAGTAAAGCTTTATAACTTAGCAAAATAATTCAATAAACTTATTAGGATTATAACAAGTATGTAAAGGTTAATAATTTTTCTATATTTCTACTGTTCCTTATTTTATAAAATTCAAGATCAGGCAATTGCATGCTGCTTTCATATTGAGTACATGAGAGCTAGGCAACTTTTTTGACTATAAGTTACTGCCAATGAGACAATAATACTATTAATAATAATAGCAAGCAGGACCCCAAACACTCATATAGATTGCCCCATGATTTTAATTCACTTTCAGCTTTTAGTCATTTTGAAACACTCCAAACAGCACTCTCAGGCAGCTATGATAATGTATATTCTAGTGGCATGATTTGACTAAGCATCAGTGCAGAGAATTCAGTAGACATCTGTACCCATGACTTAAGGCATCTCTCAACCTAGAGCAATACTCTACAAAATAAAGCCATGTGACTCACTCGACAGGTATGGCTAGCATCTTCCCCAGGGACAGATATAAACAATGTCTACCCTTCCTTCTAAGTTCCCAAGGATGAAAAAAGGTATGATTTCACCAACGTTCACCTGGGGAGCTAATGAGTATTAGTTTTACTTACAGAGCAATGGGTGAGGGTTTACAGACAGGCGTACAGGTGACCTTAAAGCAGTCTTTAAGTTCTGATACTAATCTAACTGAGGTGAAGGACTGACAACAGCCTAAGCATCCCCAGCTATTCCTATTCCTAAGGGGGAAGTTCCAAATGTAAGATTTTTCTTTAAGTTCTTAAACTTTAACTTCTGCCCCCTAGTATTTATTTGTCCCAGCTGATTTCCACCAGGACTGATGGACACTAGATGATCATCCCTAGACTACAAACTACTCCAAAACCAGAAAGAACTAAATTTATTGAAAGCCAATGTAAGCCAGTCCAGCCATTGGGATTGATTGCTGTCTCTCTAGCCAGGTCAAGGAACTAGCCGCTTCTAATAAGTGACCCCCATCACTTGAATTCTCTCCTTGACCAATACTCTAACCTTTCGGGGCTCTGAAATGACTTCCTAATTTCAGCTGAGAAGCAGTTACAAAAGAAAACACATCTTCCCTTAACCTCAACAAAAGACTGAACTCTTAGGTCCAAAGGAAACAAATTTCCCTCTACCAAAAATTTATTATATGGCTTTAGACAGGTGCCTACCACAGAGTTAAAGATTTGACCAAGGATACAACTAAAGGCGGGCAATTTAATGGTTAACATTACATTTAAAGTTTAAACAAACTATGCTTGAGAAACCAAAAAAAAAAAAAAAAATTTTTTTTTCTTTTTTTTAAAAATGCCTCTAACATCTAAGACCTTAACTTCATACAGGCTGCAGCCTACTTTTGCCTATTTTCCTATCATTGAAGACTATTGTTAGATTGACTAATCTTGCAAAATTGGTTATTCTTATAAGATAGCAGGTCAGAAGACTAACTGCTGTTCTGATTTTGTATTCAAAGTTGCTTACTCTTCCCAATGATTAGAACAATTGCAAGACATATGTGTTAAAATAAAACCCTGCCTTCATGCAGATATAGTCAGAAGACATGTAATCTTATGGGTTTTGCCTTTATAAGGCCTGGGCTGATGTGGTTAGGTGTTGCATCTTGAGAATCCTCTCAGGAGCAATCAAAGCCCTGCACTGGGTGGGTGCTAATACCTAGATTAAAAGCCTCTTCTTATTAAACTTTAATTATCATCATGGTGAATCTCCAAGTGACCCCAGACCCATAACAACCCAGCAAGGATGGTGGCTTCTTCAAGGCTTCCTAGATGGAGATCCCTCCCTCTCACCATACTTTCCTACCTACAACCTCTAGCCCCTCCTAGATCCTCTAAGGCCAGGCTAGCCTCAAAATCATAGAGATCTACCTGTTTCTAAGCTAAAGAATTTACCAAACATCTTTTAAAAAGAAGTAATACGGTAATCCCGTGAGTATATTAAATAAAGTTCATTGTCAATAATGGTCACTGAGATCCACATGAGGTACATAACGAGCCACTGTTCTCCTGTAAAATGGACAAATCCTAGGTCCTCTTGAGTAAATAGCATACTAAATGCTTATTTTGTTGTCACAGAAAACAAAGAATGGTGTGATAGAAATACAGAGGTGTGTTGGCATCCCAGACTCAGGCAGTCAG
The DNA here is from genome assembly GCA_021653895.1 of Mastomys natalensis. Taxonomy (NCBI): domain Eukaryota; kingdom Metazoa; phylum Chordata; class Mammalia; order Rodentia; family Muridae; genus Mastomys; species Mastomys natalensis. Next base: position 1,257,710 of record JAJTUV010000381.1, read on the forward strand.
GTGTCTAGGACCAAGGCAGTCAGCTGTGGTAGCTCACACCTGCACTTCCAGCACTAGTGAGGCTGAGGGAGAATGCCAAACTCAGTGACAGGGTGAAGGCTCTTTCAAAGAAACATAAACCAGCCCTGCTGCCTGCTGCCTGCAGCTCAGCTTCCAGCTCAGATCGTAAGTTCCATCTCTGTATGGACTGTGCTTTGCACACAGTGGGGAGGAGCTGCCTAGAATCCTTGACCACCATACTTTATAATCCTGGCACCTAAGACTATCTACCACCCTTCCTACGCCCTTAATTTCCATTGCCCAATTTCATGGATTCACTCTCACTTGGTAGCATGCCCACTTCTGAACGGCTGGAGAAAGCCCTACATTAAGCTAAAGCATTGTAATCAAGGGAGAAGGTTAGACTCATTCTTCCTTTCAACCAGCACTTACTGAACATTTGTTAAATGCCAGCCAGTGCCTGGGTACCATGTAAGAGCCGTATACAAAGACTGGAGAAGCCCTTATTTCAAGGAGATTTATTTTAGCGAGGAAGGGAAAGATGCAGTTTATAAACAGGTGGAGGTACACCTTTCAGGTATCACTCAGAACACAAGACTGGGCAGATGGAGGACACAACTCAACAACAGCAGAGTGACTGATGGGCTGGAGAGATGCCTCATTGGTTAGGAGCCCCTGTTGTACAACCATGAGGACCAGAATTCAGATCCAAGTACTCATGTAAAAAGCTGGGTGTCTGCAAACACCAGTATCAGCAGGACCTGCACACACACATATAAACAAACAGATAAAATAGTAGCGTGATCGCTTGTGATATGCAAACCTCTGGACTCCACCTTCAGCGTCACAGAAGGACCAGTGGGGAGGGGCGGGGGGGGGAGGGAGAGAAAAGGAAACAGGGAGAGGAAGGAGGAGAGGGACAGAGTGAAAATATTCAAATTGAGTATGTAAAGGCCTTTCAGGTGTGGTTTAGAAAAAGGCTATCCAAGAAGGAGACAGGTTGGAGAGGCCTGGCTCGCACTGTTGTAGGCGGGAGCATGACAAGCACACAGGCCCCGAGCCAGGAGCGGAAAGTGAAAGTTACATGAAATACAGTGGTGAGGGAGATCGCTCACTCTTGTGGCCATGGAAACACAATTTCAGGATGAAATCTTGTTAGGGTTATGGAAAAAAAATTAATGTCCTAGAGAGAGAGGCTAGTGCATTTTAGAAGGGAAAAAAATGATACCTAGTGTGCGGAAACTGACACTGTTCCAAAGAACAAGACAGAGATGTACCTGGGTAGAGCATCCAGGGATGAAAACGTGATGCCATTTCTAAAAGGGGCAGGTCTTTCGGTCTTCGCTCTCTTCATGTTGAGAGCCACTGTTCTACAACAGCCGAATGGTGGCCCAAAGATGAGTTGTATACCCAGTCACAGAAGCTTGCAAAGCCTTTGGTTGACATTGCATCGCACAGTTAAAAATAAAAATAAAAAATAAATAAATATAATAATAAAAAAAAAGACGTGCATTCCCTTTGCTATTCCAACCTATACCTTGACTGAAAATACAGTCTCGAATGCCAAGCAGAGAAGTTTATTGTTTTGTTTTTTTTTTTATAATATGCACACATTGGCATCTTCTCAATTTTATAACTATATGTTATGTGCGGTGCCTAGTACAACATAATCATAACTGTTGCTTATAATTAAGACCACTTGGTAGAAATGAAATAATCACCAGGCAACTGATTAAAGAGATGAGATTTCAATCAAATTAATGAATGATTTCAGTGAAAATTTAACATCAAAGAAACAGCCTGGCCCTATCATGATGTCACCCATTTCAGAAGCATCCGTGTGGGCACTTCCTGGCTGTTCATCCTAAATCCTGTATGCTTCACCCATCTTCTGTTAGAAAACAAAAGGGGGTATGTAAGAAAACAGAGGATGCTGCTTAACTGCTCCTCCACACAGGGTGTTCTGGGGAGTAAAATCATAAAGTACCTAGACTATCACCCAACACACAGTAGAAGAGAAACATGTTGCGGGAAGGCAGCCACTATGATGTAGAGATTCCATGCTCAGTAGTACACTGTATTTCAAGTTCCAATGTGCCCATATTAAAGTTTAAAAGGCTAAGAAGACTCCTGGAAACATGAAAGGGAAGCTCATGGGTTTCCTGTGAGATGTCATAACTGGCCCCAGCTGGAATATGACGGATGCCTAGGGGAACCGTCCGTCCCCTAAAGAGGGGAAACCCAGGCTCTAAGACAAGTCCCAAGCCGCACCACCTGCAGTCCAGAGCTGTATGCTGTGAGCGCACACCTAAAATCTGCGAACATATGGACGGAAAGATCCAACAACGTCCAGAACATCTTGACTAAAGAGGCTGCTGACTTGAACGTGACCCTCGGGGTACATAGAACCGTAGGATCTGGTGAGTGAAGAATCATGCGCCACACACAACTTCTGGAGTCACAGTGGGAACGGGCAGCAAAGCCATGTGTCAGACTCCACAGCAACAGGGCATTATCGTCACTTCTTTGTGGCATCTACAGACTCACGGCAACAGCATTGGTAATGGGCTCCCCATGGCAGACAGCAACCCCGCGGGGTTTCCTTAGATCACAGCTAAGGGCTCTTCAGCCAAAGGTCCACAAGCCTGCTAAGAGGGGTAGTGTTAATACAACCACAAAAGAGGACTTGGTCTTTTTCTAAGTCATTAGAACATGGATTTGAATGCAAACACACACTGTGTGTGTGTGTGTGTGTGTGTGTGTGTGTGTGTGTGTGTGTGTGTGTTTGTGTATGTGCGCGCGTATTGTCTCTGCTCCATTCTTTTACAACACAGTTTGGTTCAGGTTTTCTATTTATTTTTACAGTGATAAATTATGTAAAACTTTTCTAAATATGGCAGATCTCTGAGTCTTCACTATCTTCATGCAGGGAGCCATCATTCTCCTACCTGGGTTGAATGGCAACACAAATGTGTGGTGCGCTAAGTTGCAGGTATTTTCAAAGCATTTTCTTGCTGTTACGTTACACAGTCCGAATAGCAAACGTATGAGAAAGACTTTCTGCCCCTTTTACGTACGAGATCAGCAAGCTTACTGAATCCCTACAGCTACATACATGAGCTGTAATCAGAATCCTGCCTGTCCGGCTGAACTCTTCTCTGCTTCTTTCACAGTTCCTCATATCTGGACCAGGAAGCAAATGCTGATAGCGGTGGCTGGTCCGCAAATCACCATACAGGAGGAAGCTGAGGGCCAACACTACGGGGCCAGCATCAGTCCAGCTGACTTTGCCTTCCAGGCACTTTAAAGACATGAGAAGTATATGACTGTATTTCCCAACTTTTTATTTCCTTCTCCATTAGTGGTTGGGAAATCGGTTGCAGTTGCAACCACTTGCAAGCTCAATATCTCCACATTTCAAAAGAAAGTCTGAACACGTTAGTCAACTTTTCTTAAGTTTCCCCAGCCGGCACGTATTCTTTACCAATAGAAACAAGCTGACGAAGGCAAAACTCGATCAGCAGGTTTTTGTTTTCTTCATACTTTTTGGTTTAGTTTTTGAGATTATAATAATAATTTCACCATTTCCCTATTCCCTTTCTTCCCTCAAAGCCCTCCCAAATACTCCTCCTGCCTCTCTTTTAAATTCATGGTTCCCTCCAGGTTTTCAACTATTTTCAGAAATCTGTTTAACTCAATGAATAATTCAAATTGTACTTCACAGCAATCTGAGCTTTGCAGACTCCCCTAGCGAGTTTAAACAGAGGACAGAATCGGAGTTTGAATATTAGCACATGTGACCATGCAACCAGGCACCAAAGATAACTTCCTAACATGGCGGTCATCTCCATCATGGGTGACAAGTATAAAAATGCACCCCTGAATCACAAGGGCTCACCTTGTTAAGACAAGCAAATAAACTCAGTGCCAGCATCGACAAACCCACTGTGCATTTAGTTCTATGAATCCTAAAACATAAACGGGTAAGCTCGTCAAAGGCTCTTACCCAGCACTGTATCTTTCATCCTTTCTTTATTGACGATTTTATTAACTCAATGTAGGCTGTATTTTTTCCTTCCTTATGTCTTCCATTCGGAATTCCCAACAGTATAAGATACACCTCTTCAACAACCTTACGTAAGCTATCAGTAAGCAGTTTCTACTTGAGATGCTTTCTCAGCTAGATGTGGTAGAATTGTTAAGACTCAGTTGAGGTTTGACAAGACGTGATTCTGTGCATGTCTGATAGTCTTTCGAATGTTTCTTCAATAAGCATGAAGTCACTGGGAGCCGGAGAAAGGATGGAGTTAAGAGACTAGCTGTAAATGCCCACGTTCCTGCCTCTAGATCATTTGTATAAGGGGAGAGATTGGCAAACACTCCGGTGAAATGTAGAACGTGTACAACAAACTCCTTATAAATTAGAGGACAAAAGTTTTAACCAATTAATCTGAAAGTCTTTACAATAACAGGAATGTATCAACTATCAACAGAGTCCAGAGGAACACTGTGAGGGACAATCCTGGTTTGAGCTGCTCTGAAGTGGCTTGGAACTAGGAAGGCTCTAGATAAAGGCAGTAGACAGAAGGGAAGCTGGAGAACAGGGGATGTGAAGCTAAACATTTAGGGCAAGACCCCAACACTTAAGAGGCAAAGGCAAGAGAACCAGGATTTCAAGGTCATCTTCCAATACAAAGTGAACCCAAGGACAACCTATGCTACAAGCAAAACTAAAACCAAACAAATAATGAAGATATATAAAGAATCCTTAATGCACTGGCAAACAAAACTGGAATGGTGTAAGTATCTGCCCTTTCCTACCTCCTAGGAGACTTCACACCGCCCAGATATGTCAGTGATGGACAGAGACACATCCTCTTGAGGATTACTTAGTTAATCATATCTCTTACTCTCTATTTGAACCAGAACTTTGTCAGGACTCCAAAGATAGATTCGAGGTATGGGTGTGCGCAGGGCAGGCCACTGGAATCTTTACATGTTTACATGCGTGGCCACACTTAATGCATTTCTTTTCTCTGTCTTGTACTTATCTCTTTAAATTGGCATGTTGAGTGAGTAGCTGAGCCTGGTGTGTTAGAATTGCCAGTGCCAATCTCATGGCCTAAAAACTCTGCTAACACTTACGCCCTGGTACAGACATGTAATTCACCAGCATCACAGTCAGCCATATTAAAGGGTAGGTACAGAAGAATTAGCAGGATGTAAGGGCTTAAATGCCAAGTGACAGAAGTTTTACTAATGTACTAAGGATGTTTTTTGAAATGCAAGGGATTCAGTCCCTGGTGACGTAAACTAGCATTTTCTAGTGGGCCCACAAGCAGTCTGAAGAGTCTCTGAGGAAACACTGATAACGATTCTGTTGAAAACCACGGGCGTGGACCATTTCCTCAAATGAGAAGGAAACAAGACAAGCACACAATAATTGCATGAGAAAAAAATCACAGCATTCCCTCCTCACTGGGAGCTGCTTGGTACCTCCACACACACCAACGAGACACCTGTGTCCCAGCTTCGTTGATGAAGAGTGATGTTAAGTTTTAGGTTTTCCTGACTTTATAGTTACCATGATTAATGAGGTCTGTGCCTTAAAAATACCTCGTACAATCAAGCGTTACTAGAGCTTGGGATAAAGAGAATCAATGGAGCATTCAGACCCTTCCACTGTGTTAGAAGCACTTTGTATATTATTTAAACAAGTCAACAAAACTTCATAGCCAGACAAAAGGAGGAAGTGGCATGATTTACAGTCCATGGCTTCACAAGTAAGTATGCTTATTTTAACATAAATACCACACACACATACACACACCATCTCTAGAAACTGTTTCCTTCTGTTGCTCTATTCTTGTGGCTTGACACGGTTGTGACTTTTGACTTTTCAAAAAAACTTTATTCAAATTTTTTTGGCACTAAATAAAAATTGATTGAACAAATACATAGACTCTGTAAGAAAGTACATTAACAATTTCTCCCTCGAGGGAGAATCCATTTGAAACACCATGAGTTGCTCACTTCATTGCTTCATCAAGTAAGTTTAGTAAAAATATTTTTCTTCAATATAAAATTCCTCTTGAGTCAAAGATTAAGACATGTTCATATGCTTTCCTCTTTAGATATATTACATAGGATATCAGACATACAAGTTTAGCAGTGTGTGTTTGAGTGTGTTTGAGTGTGTGTGTGTGTGTGTGTTGTGTGTGTTAGAAGCCAGAGGAATATTCCTTGGTTATTCTATACCTTGTGTTCTAAGACAGAGACTCCTTGTAAACCTGAAGCTTGTTTATTCCACACAGTGCTGTGCTGGGCCAGTGGGCTCTAGGAACTCTCTTGTCTGCCTTCCCAGTAGACACACTGACTGAACCTAGCAATTTACCAAAGGAGCTATCTGCCCAGCTTCCCCTCGGAGTTCTATTGATTGCCTATTTTTGCTCAACATTCATTCCAAATAAAAAAGCAAATCATCTGTCAGTAAGCAAACATAGTGTCCACTTCTAACAGTGATTGTTTATACTTAGAAACAATGTAACTTAATTCAAAATTATCTGTTTCTTGTCTGTTCACATAAAATCCTTGAAGTGTTATATTAGCTGGATTAAAAATTATTCTTTCATTAAATTCTATGGTAAAATGGGTCTGTATTACGCTTTGTACTGTTTATATTGAAAATTTAAGATTGTGAAAATAATTAAATCCATGAATTTAATTATTTTCATTTTCCAACCTATCGTGCAGTAAGCATCTACTGTACTGAAATGTTTACACACAAAACACAAAACTTAGATTCTATAGTAATCAGTGACAAAACGTGTCCTTTTAAAATTGGTTGTGGAAAAATACATGAAAAAATGCAAATAATATTAAGTCATAAAAAAATAAAATGTGAGGTAATATCAGAATTCAAAGAAAGGTACGTTGAAATTACCACACTCTGTGGAAACCCACCTAAACATCATGGCAACTGTTTGTAAGCTTGCCTTCACAGCCAGAGGCTGTGAGGTTTTCAGACACTCAGAAAGCTGGAGATTCTAAGTCCAAATGAGACAGAAAGGCGACGGCTGGTGGAATGAGGAAGAACCCTGCTCATCATCCAGCAAACAAAACTAGTCATCCTCCAGACTCAGCCATCCACAAGTTGCCCTCCCATGCCCAATGCTAAAAGCTAACAACTACTCCTGAGTCAGAGCGGTCAAAGTACAGAGAGAGAAGAGGCAGCAGACTCCAGAGTCCCAGGATCTGGTAGACTGATTGAAAAAGAATGTTCCCGGACTGTGGAGCGTATGAAACACAGTAGACCAAGGACCCTGAGACAGAGAAATACCATATGCACACCAGATAGCCTCGGTTCACTTGATTTCTCAAGTCAGCTACTTTTTCACGAAACCTTCGGGTCTCCTCTGAAGCCTCTAGAGACAACTTCAAACAGCCAGGACTCAGTAACAGTGAGCAAAGTTAGCACACAAGATTGACTCCATTGCCATCTCCACTGGAAGCTCTGTTTAACACAAACATAACAAGCACACTCAGGCCGGGCAGAGGTCACGCACGCCTTTAATCCCAGCACTTTGGAGGCAGAGACAGACGGATTTCTGATCCAGGCCAGCCTGGTCTACAGAGTGAGTTCCAGGACAGTCAGGGCTACACAGAGAAATCCTGTCTCAAAAAAAAAAACAAAAAAAAGAAAACAATCCAACAACAAAAACAAAAAAACAAACAAACAAACAAAAAAAACCAAGCACACTCAGAAGTAAGCTGCAGGAGCACCGCTATTTATTACTATCGAACATTATTGTTCATCTCAAAGATAACAGAACCGGCTAGACTCCTGTTGAGAGGAAAATCTAGATCAACCACAGTAGAATCTTACATTGTTTTGGGGAGATGGTTGAGTTAAACAAGGACTTTGAAACAGGCGGGGCCTGGTTTGAGGAATAACCTATCATGATATCCTCCTAAAATATCCTCAGACAGGGATAGCAAGAAAGCTTAGCAGGTAAAAGCACTTGCCACACAAGCTATACAACCTGAATTTGATTGCTGGATCCCACAGCGGAAGGAAGGCCTGTCACGAGTTGAACTCTGACTTTCACAGACGTGCCATGGAATGTTCATGTCCCCCATACAATAATAATAATATCATAATATAACAGTTTATAACTATATGTTAATACTGTACTTCCCCCTTTTATTTCTTCTTCATTGTTATTGAAAATAAATCCAGGTCAATACTAGTGCTTCATGTCTATAATCCCAGCATGCAGAGCTAAGGTAGGAGGATCATTTGTTTCAGGCCAGCCTAGACTACAACATTTGCATGGGGAAATCCATAAATAAAAGTAGAAACATACAAACAAACAAAAGAAATCTCCAAGATAAATCACTGCATCAAATAATATATTTTATCATGTCCATACATGTATTAGATCAAGTTATTAAAAATTATGTATTAATATCATTGTATTATAGCAGTGTAATGGTCTATTTAAAAGTATTGCCTGTTTTGCAAAGCAAAATTATGACTTAGCTACTTTGCAGATGGCAAGTGTGAGATTTCCTTCTATTTCACTTCAGTTTGTTACAAAGTCTTGTCAAGGAGCACAGAGTTAGTAGTGTCAGAGAAAGATGAGAAGCTCAGGACCGAGGTTTATTGCACAAGGAAGCAATAAACCTCACAAGTGACAGGCCCAGGACAAAATGCTTTAAGCCAAACAAACCCACAAAACCTACTTAACTATTAGACTAACCTTGACTTGAGAACCCACCCTCCTGTAAGTGATGCTCTCTGAACTTCTCTCAAAACTATTTTTAAATTCTCAAACATAACATTCTAATATAAGAGACAAACTCACTAAGACTTAAATTTGACTGCCCTTCCCTGCATTTTCCAAAGCCTATAAAGGCACTTTGGATGGAAATTCTAGCATAAAAATCAGTTGTAATCAACATGCTAGTATCTCTGCTTAGTCAGAGTTATTTGATCATGAAGCCTGCAAGTTTTAGAGTATATAACCAGCACATGTGAACTTGTGGGGTAGAGCCCAGCATCACATTCCCAGAGATGTCTCAGGAGATCTGCTATGGAGCCCAGGAGTCTCTGGGAACCCTCTCAACCTTGAAAACACCAGACGATTTCATTTAAGCCTGGCGTGTTTACTGGCCACTCAGAATCCATCATCAAGAAAGAGTCCCAATGGATGTTACATTGTGTCCAAGAATTACCACATACCTATTTGATAAGTTGTGAGAGCCAACTGTTGGAGGAGTACAGAAAACCCCACCTTAAGAAAGGCATCATGAAAGAAGATGACATTTGATCTCAGTCTTGAGAACAAATAAAAATCTAATTAAGAAGAGGGAGTGAGGAGAGGGAAGGAGGCTGATAACACCAGCACGCAGCAGCCATCCTGGTCCAGCCCAGGATGATCACCTGGTGTGTTTCGGAACTCGATCTCTGGATCAAACTCGGTTGCGTATTCATTTGCAGTGTTGATAATGGTACATAGTTGTTCAGTATTCAAAATTCATAGGAGAACTGGTTCAAGACAAGACAAGGAAAGTACAGTTAGGTTCAGCTTTTTTGTTTTGTTTTTGTTTTGCATTTTGTTTTTCGAGACAGGGTTTCTCTGTGTAGTCCTGGCTGTCCTGGAACTCACTCTCTAGACCAGGGTGGCCTCGAACTCAGAAATCTGCCTGCCTCTGCCTCCCAAGTGCTGGGATTAAAGGCGTGCGCCACCATTGCCTGGCTAGGTCCAGCTTTTAGAATTCCTATGATGCGCATACTCAACACATTTCAACTTCCTTCCACGTTAGTGTTTAAAATCAGTACAGGTACCATTCTGGGAGTAATTGAAAGGATCCTTGAACTTGAGGGCAGGTGTGGGAAGACCAGAAGCACGTCATGCCGTACTCTGACCACACTTACCATCAATAAACTAACTTCTCAGAACCAAGCAAACTTCCAGTGGAAGGACTGAGACACCACGGCAGTCACAAAACCTTCGACCTCCAATTGGTCCTGCCTACAGGATGTGCTGCGGTAAAGATGGAGCAGAAATTATGGGAGTGGCCAACCAATGACTGGTCCAGCTTGAGACCCATGTCACAAGAGGGAGTCTACCCTGACCCTGCCTGGAGGGCCAGGATCCCAAAAAAAAAAAAAAAAAAAAGACAAAAATCACTAAAATTGTGACAAAAAAAGAAATCACTAAGGTAGTGAGACAAATGCTCTGGGGAAAGTGATTAATTACTGCGAATTATTTTTCACATTATGTTAGCATCGTTTATATCGATGTGCTCTCTGGAAGGTTAGCTAAAGTTGTATCATTTCGGCTGCAGAGAAGTTGTTAATCAGGTAACTTAAGACTTTAACTAGTATGTGGTCTTCATCACTCACAAGTTCACAGCCACTAAAATGGATGCTGTCACCTCTCCAGTCCATGCACATCTGCTTGATCTGTTACAGCCTGCTCCCCTTCCTCCTGTCACATCTCTGAGTGCTCAGTTCCACAACGGCCTGTCCCAGCACATGCAGAATTGCTCATTGCTAGGTTTTATCCAAGGTTGCTATCTCATATAATGTTTATCTGCCAGTCACGTTTCATGATCTCAGAGGTGACAGCATATTCGTACTACTCATGAAGCACGGTTAATTCCTGTGTGTATAAAAGACACTCAGATACTTGATCAGTAAAAAGAGCTATATTTGGCTTCTGGCTTCAACTGTTACCTTTCTTTCCTTCCCAAAGTGGATTTTTGATTATAGGGAGCAAAGGAAGAAGGTTATCAAAGGGGTTCCATTGTATGCTGTTTTTGAAGTATCAGCGGGATCAGAGCTCTCTCAGACAACTAACTAGGCAGGGGATGTCCTTGCCCTGCCTTCCCACACAGGGCCGAGAGGCTCTCAATTGTACCTGCTTGCTGTGTGAACTCCTCCTCATCACCATCCTGGGAAAGCCGTGCTCTGGGAACAGCCAGCTCTGTTTTCCTTAACTGGCTTACTAAGGTTAAAGTAGAGTAGTTACAGAACTCTGTCACCAGAACTCCAAGTGCCACTCTCTGCATGTTCTGGCTAGTCTTGTGTCACTTGACACCAGCTGGAATTATCTGAAAAGAGGGAACTTCAACTGAGATAATGCCGCCATAATATCCAACTATAGGATATTTTCTTAACTAGTATTGATGGGGGAGGGCCCAGCCTATTGTGGGCGGGGCCATCCCTGGGCTCATACTCCTGGGTTCTATAAGAAAACAGGCTTAGCAAGCCATGGGAAGCAAGCTAGTCAGCAGCACCCTCCATGGCCTCTGCATCAGCTCCGCCTCCAGGTTCCTGCCTTGGTGAGTTCTTGTGCTGTCAAGAAACCTTTCCTTCCCAAGTCCTGCTGTTTCATAGCAGTCACAGTAACCCTGCCTAAGACACTGTGTCACAATAGTAGGGCACCGTTTAAGACATTGTATCACAATAGTAGGGCACAGTTTTCATTTCCTAGCTAGCACAATCTAGTGTAACAAGCATGTTCCTCATGTCCTTCTATAAAAACCCTCACAGTACTCTAAAAAACTTACCACAATTAGCTTCATTACTGGATATAAACAAGCTTAGACAAATAATAAAAACCAATTTTCAGGTAATAATAGTAAATCGAGATAATAGTAAGGCCAGAATTTGCACCCAGGACTCAGATGTCAAAGTTCAAACAAAGATAGAGTTCTCAACACCACAGAAATGAAACAATTGCTTAGTACAAGTGCAAGTACTCTTGCCCAAAAGCAGAAACTACATCCAGTTTTGTAAGAAATACATAATCAGCTGAACGTAGACAACTCAAATAATAATAGACTAGGCCTGGACCAGCTTAAAAGAAATACTTGACTCTAAGTGCTCAGTTCTCTTTCAGAATTTTTTTTCCTATGAGACTTTTTTTTTTTTTTAAGTATCAAAAAGTAATGTCACATACAAGAAAGTCTCCAGGGGCTGGATGGAGTAGGAAGCTGAAATAAACTGGTTTAAGCCAGTGTACTTCAGGCTCTCCATCATACCTACAGCAAATAAGCATTGGAATGGTTGGTACATAAGACCAGGACTATTTCATCTCATCCTAAGGAACTGTAGGACACTCAGAGTTGATGTGCCATGTTCCTGTCTGTGTAGTGTCCTCCCGATGCTGCGGGATTTCAAACAAATGACAGAACTCTAAAAGATGCTGAGATAGTGGGATTCTTGACCACCCACTGCCCACTGTGTTAAACACTGTTAGGTAACAATAACCTAACACTAAAGCCGGCTTCAGAGAGAAGAAGTGTACCTACAGGAGTCTGCCAGGCAGCTGCTAACTGAAAGGAGCCTAATGGAGCTTTCGAGGCAGTGACCCCAATAACCCAAGGGCTTATGTCTGCTGTCATGAACGCCATTATAACTTTCACAGCCTGAGGTCAATCAGCGCAAATCCATGTTGTCCCAGGGTTTTCCTCTACCAAAGAACATGGCCACTTGGGGGATGGGTACTAAAACTTGAATTTCCAAGAAACTTTAGTTTCAGGGCAATGATTCTCAACCTGTGGGTCGCGACCCCTTTGAGACTGGTCACTTAGGACCATCAGAAAACACAGATGGTTTGCATTACGATTTGTAACAGTAGCACAACTACAGCTATGAAACAGCAACAAAAATAATTTTATGGTTGAGGGAGTCACCACAACATGGGGAACTGTATTAAATGGTCGCAGCATTAGGAAGGCTGAGAAGCAGAGTTTTAGAGGATAAAGGCATTTCAACTTCAGGGTTTGTTTACAACCAAAATCACCCATGCTTATTAGAGTCACAACTATCTTTCTTACAGAAAGGCTAAGAATGTTTGTGGGCATTTAAAAACACGGGGGCATAGAAGGGATGTGAGTGAAGTTTCCCGATGTGGAGGGAAGTATTCAAATCGGGGGAGTGGGCACCCAGGTATGTGGAATATAGTATTCTTAATATAGCCAACCATTTAATTCCCCAAAACTGGGGCAGCACAGCTATTCTACCTGACTTACAGAGGATCTGGTCCAGGGAGCATCAGGAAAGGGAGTCTGAAATTGGCAATCTTTGAGAGTTGCTGGAAGCATTCTGATGTTTGTCTACCAAATCAGTCGTGACTTCTCAATTCTTAGGTAAGCCTCTGCCAGGGAGACTGAACCTGGAACCGCTACAGGCCTAGGGCAAACGTCCCGGAAGGGTGTAGGGTAAGGAAGCTGGATAGTTCCAGGAAGTGAGTAGGGAGGAGGAAGCTGTGGAGCTGGAGATGAGCCCACCGCTCCGCTTCACGGACGCCCAGCGGAGGGAGTCCCGGGCCAAGGGGCGCAGCATCACGCGCGCTTTTGGCAGGACGGACCCTTCGGTTCCCGTCAGCCCTGAACCTCTGACCCTGATTGCGGCTGTTTAAAATAAATAAATAATTTTTAAAAGGTTGCAAAGTGGGCGGCGGCTAGGGTTTCTGTAGCTGAGTCACAGCTTTGCCAACTTTCACAACATTTCCCAGAAAGAAAACAAAAAGACTCTGTCCCAAAGCCCACCACTCTCGTCCCCAATTCTGTGTCACTTGACCCGTTGGGGGTGGGGGGTTAGGGGTACGTCAGCCAGTACCACAACTAGGGTGTCCTCACTCTGCATGCAACTTCTCACCAGCGCCAAGCCTCGTGGTTACCGAGAGCGCTAGTCAAGTGCCACCAAGCCCGAATGGAAGGAAGAAAAGAGAGCCGCGTCCTCACCTGCAGGACACAGACACCTCCACGCGTGTGGCAGGGATGGCCGCACTCAGCTGGTTCAAGTCCCAATGCCCGTGGCGCTGGTGTAGCGGCTGTCCATCTCGAGCGGAGGAGCGGAGCACTTGTCCCGAGCCCACATCCAAGCTGCGGCGGGCTGAGCACTGCTCGGAACCGAGCTCCGCACCGACGGGAAGGGGTGAGGGTGGAGGCAGAGGAAGGAGGCGGAGGCGGCGCGGGAAGGGGAGGGAGGAGGCGGACCTCGTCGCGAATCCCGAGACCAAGCCAGTCCTGGCAAAGCCGCCGCGGTCTCCCAAGTGGCTCTCCGGGCTGCTCCCGCCCCCCCGGGGCAGCCCCCGGTCGGTGACTGGGTCTGCAGCTCCCCGGTTCAGGGTGTAGAGCGCAGAGACAGTAGGTGACCCGGACAGACACGCACCGTCTAGTGGGAGAGCCCCGGACGCCGGCGATTGTCCCCTGCCCCGGCAGATAGGTTCCCCACTTCGGGCTACTGAAGTGATGTGGTGATGGAGCAAGGGATGGCCTCCAGCCTTTGACTCCCGGTGCAGAGGGGCGTGCCAATATATGGGGCAAGCTCGGGCAAAGTGGACGCTGTTGGGACAATCGCTGCCTTATAAGAGAGGAGGCTTCTATGCGTTTGCCATCTCCTGCAACTTTTAGGCGAAGGTCCCCTTAAGGCAAGATCCGTGCCTTGCAACGCAGTTTCCAAACAGAAGGGATTTCTACCCTGAGGTCGTAACCTTAAGATCTAGCTCCTTCTCCTCAGGCCGGCTCCTCAAGTCCTGAAAGCCGGGCAGCTTAAAGCAGACGCGCAGCTTGGGTGACCCCGGATTCCTGGCGGCGCGACTGGGAGTGGGCAAAATGCGGGGCGCCGCAGCAGCATGCTGGGCAACCCCCACTTTCCTGCGCACACCTGACCCAAGGCGTCACTGCGGGTCCTCTAGCGATGGCCGCCAGGGGGCGATGGAGAGCAGAGCGCCTAGACTCGGGAGGGAGCCTGGCTGGCTCTAGCCCTGACTCACCTGGAAAATCAAGGGTTTATAACTCTCTTGTGGCATTTTAATCCACTTGGAGCCAGTCCCTTAAAGAATCTGTGTTGCTGCAGGGGGAATAGAGTGTAGAAGCTTTGCCGCTCTCCCCTGCAAGTGTTTGCGTGCTTTGGTCTTGTTTCCTTTCCCTGGTCGCGCCGCCCTCCACTCATCACCCCTTAAATCCACCAGTTCTGTTTTTCTTTCTCTGTCCCCTATCACAAATTAAACTGCAATTGATGACTAGAATTTTCGCTCAAACTCTCTTATTGATGGCTGAAATTGATTTGGTGGACGAGGTCTAGAGAGTTGTTTTTTGGTTTTATTTTTGTTTTTTTAGCTAACCAGAATTGTATTTTTTGCAGGCGTCTGCTGAAGAAATAAAAGGTGTTTTTTAGTGTTCACCCAGAGGCCTTCTCCAAATTTTCCACTTTATCGAGGTCAATATGTGTGTGTACCTTAATGCATTTATTTACATGCGCAATAGCATGCAGGTATTTGAAGTATACCCTCTGATCGGCATCTACCCGCTAAGCCATCGCCATACTAAAATAAACCATTCCCTTGCCCAAAAAGCTTCTTGTGTCCCTTTTGTAACCAACCCCTACTTTGCCATTAAGACAACACTTCATTTTTAACTTAAAAACCACAGAATAGGACACGCTCCATTTTTAATCCATTTTCTTTCACTCTGTAAAAATCTTTGCAGTTTCATCTATGATACCCGGTGCATCAATAGTGAATAATCTCCCACTTTTAGAGATGCGCCACAAATTTGGTCACCCACTCACCTTGATGGACAATGTACTTGTCCCTGGGTTTGGGCTATTATATACGAATTTTCTGTGAACATTAGTATATAAGCCTTTTGTGGATGTAAGCCTTCATCACACTGGCAAGTAGAAATAGAATAGATAGCTAGGAAAAAGTAGAATAGTATGTGTAACTTCTTAAGAAATTACTGAATTGGTTTTACAAAATAGTTTTAGTATTTTCTATCCTAAAGCAGGACATGACTCCTGGTGGCTCCCTAGCCTTGTCAACACTTAGGTTCATCTTTTACAATTTAGACAGTCTCATGTGGTTTAATGACTAATGACAGACAGTATGCTTCACAGAAATAACTCTTCTTTGAATGTGCTTTGGTGAAAGGGGTTCGTTCATTTATACTGGAGTGTCAGTTTTATTATTTCTGCATTTTGAAGATTCTATATTCAGCTATATAAAACTTTGGTCACATATGACTTACAATGTGTTTTCTTTCAGTTTGAAAAAAACCTACATTCTCTTGTCTATCAAAGAGAAGTTTCTAATTTGATGAGTTCAATTTTCCAATTTTATCTATGACGTTTTTTGTTTGTTGTTTTGGTTTAGTTTTTGCCTGTGTCAATGCTAAGAAATTTTTGATGTCACCGAAAATATATTTTATGTTTTCCTCTTGTAATTTTAGTTTCAGGATTTGCATTTAGGTCTATAGTTTCTTTTAAAGAATGTTTAAAAAATATCTTAAAATAATCTTTGTAAAAATGTCAACATAATCGGTGCCAGTTAATCATTGGGACACAGCGTTGTTCTGTTCGGAGCCTGTCTATGGGTTTAAACCAGGCTCCAGAGAAATGTCTGAACCAAAAAAATCAACAATCAAATAATAACTTTAATGTGTCTTGATGAAAATATGACTTCCTTTTTTCAAAAGAGGTTTGGCCACTTTAAAATCTTTGTATTTTCTCATAGAATTCAGATTGACCTTGGCAATGTCTATAAAAACTCCTAAGATTTTAACTGAGCATATATTTATCCCAGACATAGTCCCTAATAGAAAGAACTGGCATCTTATCAGAATTCATCTTCTGACCAGAAACACTACATCTGCCATGGTTTAGGCCTTCCTTAGATGCAGCCTGAACTGTTGGTCCATGGAGAAGACTAGAAGAAACACAGGCAGGCAGAGGATGAAGCCGCTCTGTACAGCCTGGGAACTCCAGCCAACTGCAATCTCTGACAGAGGCAGGAGTTTTCACCTGACACTTTGGAGAGAGTGTGGCCCTGGTGTCAGGCTCATAACTTTCAGTTCTGTGAGAGTGCAAGCTCCATTGTTTGAAGCCTGCCAGTTTGTGGCCATATTGCATCAGCCTTAGGAAAGGTAACACATGGTGGGAACGTTAATTCCATGCCGACTGCTTAACCTCAATACTAATGAGTGTGGCATTCCAAGGCAAACTTTAATGATAAAGCAAAGACTACAGAGTAAAGCTTTCTATTAATAAATCCAGCCCGGTACACAGAACTACAATCATTAAAATAAATACATCAATGTGAACTTTTAACTTTTCCACTTGTGATTTTCTTTAGAGAATGTATTAACAGCATGTGTTAAAACTCATTCAGGTAAACAATGTGTGGCCTTGTGATGTGCTAAAAGCAAAGATGAATCATTCACTGGAGCAGTCATTTGGCAAACACTAGCTGGAGGTCCCCTTGGTACTGAACACTGTTAGATCTCAAAGAGGAAATATCAAAGTTAGCAGATGAGGACCTTGTAAGTGTCTTAGGGTTTTACTGCTGTGAGCAGACACCATGACCAAGGCAACTCTTATAAAGGACAACATTTAACTGGGGCTCGCTTACAGGTTCAGAGGTTCAGTCCATTATCATCAAGACGGGAGGCATGGCAGCATCCCAGGCAGGCAGCATGGTGCATGGAGAAGCTGAGAGTTCTACATCTTCATCTGTAGGCTGCTAGCAGAATACTGACTTCTAGGAGCTAAAATGAGGATATTAAAGCCCACACACACAATGACACACCTATCAGCAAGGTACACCATCCACAGGCACACCTACTCCAACAAGGCCACACCTCCTAATAATGCCACTCCCTGGCCCAAGAATATATAAACCATCACATAGGGATTATATCAATTGAATCATTCCATTTCTGCTATTTCTTTGATAACATGTCATTATCCATTATTTTAGGAGCATAGAGTAAGAAGAAGGTAGTGGGGAAAGGATGAGGAAAACAGAAAGAAAGAGAAAAAGAAACAAAAATAGCAAGAGACCCGCAGGAAAGGGGGAGTTGACTCTCTTGAAAGATCATCCAGTAGCATCAGGCTAGCCTCCATTGCCTTACCTGGAGGATAATGCTCAGCTCAGACAGAAAATGCAAGACAAATAAATTGATGCCTAGGACCAGGCTTGGCTGGGAGAGGGGTTCTGAGAACAGGGTGTCTGGGAGCAGTGAAAAGTCATATCGCGGGTCCAAGCTGACGATTTGTGTTCTGCTTGATACAGCTTGTCCAGGCTGCTTCTCTCTACGTGCTGCTTTCTCTCTGGAGATCTCTCTGTCCACGTCCTGCTTGCTTGTGTATGTGTGTCAGGTCTTCAAGCACTTCTCGCCTTTTATCCTAAAAAAATTCTCCAGATAGCTCATCTCCTGCAGAACACGGGTCTACTCTTTTATTTTACATATCAGTCCAGTCATTTATTCCAGGTTTTCCTTTTGATTGTCTTATGAATTAGCATCTCATGACCCAAGCCCTTTGATTCTTAGGAGATAGCAAGCATACATTTTCTTTTTTTTCTTAACATTGCAAAAGAATTCAGAGGTCTCTCTGCCTTTGTTAAGCACAGATGATAAACTAGCTGGGTGGGACCTCGCCCTGATATTGCCATTTCCACCACTCCTGGGCCCAACCCTGCTCTGTCCCAGGCTGACCCTGAACACAGGAATCGATCTGCCTTTGTACGCATAAACAAAAACTTAGCAGGGTGGGATCTTTCCCCCCACCCCCGCCACTCCCTAAATCTCTTTATCTCCTTCCTTAGCAATTGTCTAACAGTTTGGCTCACAAAGCTGCTTTGTTCCTTTAGATTCATGAAGCCACTCATATAATTCATATTATATCCTTATTTTTTGTATAGTTGAGAAATTATATATTTTCGAACTCATGTATTTAGAGTTCTTTTCCATAGCTTTAAGGGCTGTCCTGAAGGTCCCAGTGTTTACCATTTTGCTGAGACATAGCCACGCCCTTGACTCCTGGACTTGTGCTGTTTCTAATTATCATGGAGTCTGAAGGAAAGAGTCCTCCAATGCTAGCGCTGGGTCCAGAAAACACATACATTATTACACAAACAAGCCTTATGCCCACAGCAGCCAAAGACACTAGTGGAAGCTCACACCAGGGCCCTGTCCCAGAGGCAGGAATCATGTCATTCTGTCCCCACCAAGGCCACGCAGGGCTCAGCAAATTATGTGGTTCTTCTGGCTATATTTTCATCCATTGAAAATGTGTCTGTTGCCTCAACAGCCACACAACTCGAAAACAAGTCAGAGCCTCCAGCATTGCTGTACACTTGACTTGAAAACGTCCTTGGAAAATTGAAAAACTAAGTTATCATTTGACCTCTGGACAGCTGTTTCTCCGTCAGTACCTCGGCCTGCTTGAAGAAGGCACACCTTAACATAAAGTAAACCCTTGGGAGCAAAGAATTGGCTGGTCAATGTTGGAAAGGGGTGCGCATCAAAGCCACTGTGATGGAGATAAATGACATACAGTCTCTGGCAAGGTGAGATCTTTTAATCCCAGTTCCCAGGATGCAGAGGCAGATGGATCCTTGTGAGTCTGGGTCCACCCTTGTGTACACTCCAGGCCAGCCAAGATTGCATAGTGAGGTTCTCTTAAGAAAAGAGAAAGGAAGAAAAGAAAGGAAGGAAGGAAGGAAGGAAGGAAGGAAGGAAGGAAGGAAGGAAGGAAGGAAGGAAAGGGCCCTAAGGGCCTTTCCCAGTCCCACACCCTCCTTTAAAACTTCCCCCTCCCACTTGGGGTCAAGGCTAGCCAGGTTCCATTCTCCACCCACAGGAACATTCTTGAGTAAAAAAAAAAAAAAAAAAATTCAGAATGTACTGACTGGATAGTCACCTGACCCTCTGGAAAGTCCCAGGTAGAGTTCAAATTTGCATCATGCTTGCTAGCCAATCAATTTAAAGGTCAATATGCTTAGCTAATAAGTTTGAACTGTAACCTTGCTGATGGAACCTTTGCCCCTAAAAAAGTATAAAAACTGCTTGTTATAGTCATCCAGGGTTGTCTTCTAGTCACTTTCCTTGAGGGACTAATTGAAGTTAAACCTCTTGCTTCTGCATCGATCTGCATCTCGTGTCTCACTCAGGGGTATCTTAAAATAAGTCCCATTGACTGAGGGTCAGGATCTTGGAAGGAAGGAAGGACAGAAGGAAGGGAGGGAGGAAGGAAGGAAGGAAGAAAGGAAGGAAGGAAGGAAGGATCCTCTGAATGCATGCCTTCTCTGTGGACCTGATGGCCAATTGTATCTGAACTACATAAAATGAATTCAGTCATTAGGAATTCAGATGATATTTAAGATTCAGATATAGTATGTGCACTGAGGCTTACAGTGTGAAGTTGCCTCTGTGAACAAAGGTCAAGGTCTTGCCCATCTTATATTTCACCAACTTCTCAATGACTGAGATAATCATAAGAGTATCACTGTTAAAATCAACTCTAAAATATTACAAATAATAGCACAATTGATAGTAGTCATGAATAAACGTCCAGGAGCGTTAAATGCAGTATTTTCATTTGGGGGGTAAAGCCTACTCTCAGATAAAATGTTCTCCCTGTTTGGTAAATAAGTTTTATACTCAGAGAGGCCCTTGGAAGTAGGACACTCCTTTTCAGCATTTCAAACATGCTGTCTATGCATATAAAATAATAGAAGTGGTGTTGTAAAGATCTACTAGGGCAACCATTTGCCTCTGACCACAGGCTACTTGGAAAGGGAACACCACACTGTGAATGTGCTGGACTAAGAGGAAACAGGTCAAGTTACCATCTGCTCTGAGTTAGCTGTCCATGGCTGGTCTTCTCGTCTTTTAACAATAGTTCCTTACCTATCTCTTCCACTGTATCATGCCATTCTCTAAACTCAGTCACACAAGAAGCAGTGGTTTCTTCTACATGATGCTTTGTGTATGAAATTTGGCTAGAGATTGACCAGGCTGCGTTTCTGCTCCAGGGGAACGATGGAGTCCCACTCATGGCTGAGCACAGTCAGCTTGTGGCTAACTGCACTAGTAACCTCATGTCTGAAGGCTCAGGTCCTCAGCCATGCAGCTGTTCTCTGATTTCTCCTTACTTGGCGGAGTCTCTCCTGTGCTTTCCCTCAGCATGGAGGCTAGCTTTCCTCTTTTCAAAGTAGAAGCATCGGGATTTTCCCTGAGATGCCGAAACAGTGCTGCAGTCCAAGGTATGAGAAGGATGGTGTGACTGAGCTGACTTACAAGGTTGAGAAACATTCCCGTTTCATCTGGCAAGGAACCAAAAGCGGGCATCCTTGCTTCTGAAATTACTTAAAATAGTTCAGTGGAGTTAAAGAATGGTTAATATTAAACAAACAAACAAAAATCCCTAATTATATTTTTCTGATATTTTAGAATTCTTTGAAAAAAAAAATCTGCAAAACAGACAAGAAAGCTCCTAGCTTTACCCTGTAAAAAGCTTGTACTGTACTCAGCCAAGCTGTGTGTTCTGTCACAGCTCTGCTTCCTACCACAAGAACAGGAGAGGAAAAATACAGACAGCATGAAGAAGGCAGTCCTTGTTTTCCGTTATCTTAATAGTTCTTGTGATTCTTGGCTTTAGCTAATTCCCACAGCATAGACAAGAATGGGCAGGAAAAGAACAGCCACTCATTGTATGAGACAGCAGCACTGACCAGTCTGAGTGCTCTCTGAGGAAAGTCCAGGTCAGTTGGAAAGCCTGGTATTCTCTGTGAAAAACCACTGTTCTCCATGCAAACCTCTCCATGTCATGTGCCTCACTGAACAGTGAACAAGAGATAGTATCTGGGTATGACAGCAGTACTGCTGCCCCAACATTAAGGAGACAAAGGCAGAAGAATCCAGAAGCTCAGGGTCTGCCTAGGTCACACAGGAAGTTCCAGTCCATTCTGAGCTGCATGAGACCCTGCCTCAAAAAGAAAAAGAGGGGATGGAGATGACAATAATTTGGTGGTGAATTTAAACACTCTGGTTTATCTTCTCATCTAACGTCTCCAGTGCCACCTATCTATGAACTGGTGTTATACATGACCTGAGTGTCGCTATGTCCTTATCTGAGCCTGCGCAGCATGCTCTGCTCCACTTCTGGAAGCTTCCCACTGATTGGTTCATTTTCCTTAGCCAAATTCCTACCCAGTCTTAATGGCTGCCCTACACTGACACTTCACTAGCAAAGCATCCCTCCCCTCTCTCCCCCCACTGCATCTTCATTTGATCTGTTTATTAAATAATGAAACTCACAGAATGACCCACTTTACTCACGGGGAAAGGGCAAGGGGAATATGTTCAGTTTCTCCTGCTTAATAAATAAAATGACAGTTTATATTTAAAAGGTTGATTTTTTTTTTTAGCATGATTATCCAATGAAAACAAGCCAATTCTCTAGAGTCTCGCCTACTCTCTTCACAATCCTGATGTCTTTCAAAAGGGTCCACCATAAGAATTTTACAAGGACATGTTTCCGTGGTTACTGAACACAGAGCAAGATTTAATTTCTATGTGTTCAGCCTCTGGTTCTACCAGAAGCTTCTTGTAAGTAGCCGTTCACTAAATTTTCTAAATCAGAGAATTTCGTTGTTTAACGCTGCCAAAAGAGAATACTTTTGAGAATGAGTTAGACAGGGGAGGCCCAAAAAATGAAGCCTGGCAAAGGAGTCCAAACATGCATTCTTAAGGGACTGTGGACTGTGAATAATTTGCTCCTGCCAGGTCTTTCCTAAGTGTTCAATGTAGGCTCAGTTATGGTATCTTTTACTTATTACTGTCAAGAGTAGAACAATTATTTTGTGGCAATTTGCTTAATCCTTAATTTTCCTGCTACCCTTTGGGCCACAAAAGGAGGGTCCATCTGTCTGACTCACAGTGAACAGAATCAGGATAGAGCTGGGAGCTGTGTGTCCAAGGGCTGCTGAAAGCATCCGAGTCTCTGGTGTCTGTCGCGTTCAAGTGAAAGCTGAACACTCGCGAGTCCAGCGGGTGTTTGAGGATGCAAAAAGAACGGGATCTTAAACTCAGAAGTAGCAATAGAAGTTAAGAACTTAAGGAAACATTCGGGGCAGAGAAATCAATGAAGAAATAAAGACAAGGGCAATCACAAAGAAGAATGAGAGTCACTGTAGCAGATGCGGTCATGGCCCTGCCTTCATTTTGGAGCCACTCTGTGTTCCAGTTAGGTTTCTACTTCTGTGATAAACATCAAAAGCAACTTGGGAAGGAAAGAGTCTAGTGTACACAGTCCAGGTCACACTCTATCATGAAAGGAAGCCAGGGAAGGAACTCAAGACAGGAACCTGGCAGCCGGCCAGTGGTGGCGCACTGCTGCAGTCACTGTGGTCGGGAGTCCAGGGTGGTCGTCTCTCACGAGTTCAAGTCCAGCCTCTTGCTGCGGCTCAGTGAATCCATCTCACAGCCCCCACCCCGGGGGGGGGAGGGGAGGGGAGGGAGGGGGAGGGGAGGGGAGGGGAGGGGAGGGGAGGGGAGGGAGAGGAGGGGAGAGGAGGGGAGAGGAGGGGAGACAGGAACCTGGAAGCAGAAGCCTTAGGAATGCTGCTTATGGGCTCATTCAACTAGGCTTGCTCAGACTGATGACTTGTACCACCCACCTAAGGAGTGGGGCTGCCTACAGGATTACCTACAGGCCAATCAGATTCAGGCCATTTTCTCAACGGAGGTTCCGTCCTCCCAGAAGACTCTTCAGCAGCACAGACAGCGTGCTGCTTCATTCTTTGTTTCTACAGAATCCTGTATAGGTTATGGCAATAATCCCACACCTATCACTCAGAATCATCTGCTGTAATGAATGAGGAGCCCACTGCTAGCCCCACCTCACCACCTACAACGTAAATCCCATCTGCTTCAAAGTAAGCTATGCTATTTCTCTGGGAGCACTTCATAATCATGCTGTCTGAGGGACTGACGCCAGGTTTTCAAGCCTGATTTAGTTCTCTGCTCCATCAGTTTAGATAGGATTCATTACCTGCCTTCCCCAGAGCCTACTGTGTTTCTTTTCCCCCTGCTTGGACAATTAAGATGTGCAGCAATGTAAAAGACCAACTGTTCTGTTGGAAACAAGCAGAAAAAGAGAGATGGGAAAAGATTGAAAATTTGGCATTTTAATAACAATATAATTAGCACTCTCTGTATAACCCAGTCTTCTGCTAGAGTTAGAAATAGTTCTCTTAACTAAGACAATAAAGCATTAAATGCAACAGGCTCTTACTGCAATTGTGCAAGACCTTTAGGCAAAACTGTGATTCACAAAACTGGTTTTCATAACTATAATAATAATGGCTGTTAAATTTTCTATAATTTGCCACAAGAAATGGAGTATTTTCTATTGGAAATTTAATAATTAAATCCTTGTATTTCCCAGGCGAGTCCTTTAGTGTGCTGTAGAGTTAAAACAAATATATACATATATTGGGTGTTGAGTGTAGTCACAGAGGGTGGTAACCGCCTTAGAAGAAAGAACGTGAATTGTTTATTTTAATAAACTGTGTGGCTTGTTTTGATTTTAATAAAAGAAAAATTAACTGTTTTTATTAAGCTCACTGTTAAACTTTATCTATCCACAGTGAGACAAAGGAACAATTAAGCTTAAGTTTCAGTATCATAAAATCTTTCCAATGCTGCCTGCTGATGCTGAAGGACCAAGCCATCGTAAGTGGTTCATTGGCTGAACAGCTAAAGTCCTCTCAGAAGAACCTCAGTAAAAAATATGGGCACCAAAAACCCAGGCATATTTGATTGGCTAGAGGCAAGTGTCTAAATTGTATGGTTTTATTCTGGAAATACAGACATCAAAAAGTAAAACGTTAAATCCAGTTCAGTCAAAACAGCTTATGGCATAGTCTCACTCTGCCTGTGGAATGACTTTACTATTGGCCTACTCAATAGTAAACTCCTGAAAACGTCCTTAGTTTACCACCTTGATCAGGATCTCTTGAACTCCACACTCAGCTGAGGGACAGTTCTCAAATAAGGTTGTTCGAGCCTTCTTCCAAACACCATTTCAGTCTGTGAAAGGTAAGGTAACTTTTTTTTTGTTTGCTTGTTTTTTTGAGACAGGGTTTCTCTGTATAGCCCTGGCTGTCCTGGAACTCACTCGGTAGACCAGGCTGGCCTCGAACTCAGAAATCCACCTGCCTCTGCCTCCCAAGTGCTGGGATTAAAGGCATGCGCCACCCACCGCCTGGCTGTAAGGTAACTTTTACAGCCAATACTTATGTATTTTTAAAGCATGAAATATGATTTAACCTTTAAGTTAATTGCCTAAGACGTGGGGGATAAAAAGCAAAGGACATAAAAGACTCAAAAGGGAAAGGCTAATATGTCTAAAACAGGAGACGATGTTCCGTTTCATTATTTGTTAAAGATAATTGAAAAATGTCACCATTTTCTAGTAGACAAACACTGTAAGAGAGGGAAACAGGATTCCTGATACAAACTTGTGAAGCGTAAATGGAAGGGTGTTTAGGAGAGCAACCTGGTAATATTCAGCAGGATTAAAAATGATTCAAATAGATACTCTTTTTTATAATGAAAAAATAAATAAATAAAACAACTTGGACCGACAGGTCCTAACATATGAAAAAAACTTATTGCACTGAACTGAAGACGCTAATGGCAACTGAAGTACACACTGGAGAATGAGGTAGAAGAGAGTGTCTTACGACACTGGCCGGGGCAAAACATGAACAAATCTGGAACTAGAACCTGCATCCTTAACACAATGCATCAGGCTAGTCCAAATTTGACAAGAGATAGTATCATAGACCTGTTAGCTCAGCACTTAGAGAGCTGAGGTACGAGAATGGCCATCTTCGGGTACATAGAATACCAAGTCAACCTGGGCTACATATCAAGACCCAGTCTCAAAAATAAAATAAAAAAAAAAAGTTGTATTTTTTAAAAAATGCCGTAAATAAAATAAAGACCAATTATATACCAGATAAATGTTTTGCAAAATATCTATCAAGTCAATTATTAGAATATCCAAATACTTATAGAGTCTCAAGATAGGAAGGAGCTAAGAATTCAATCTGAAGAATCCATCTGCTCACATTTGAAGAGACACTTTACAAAAGGACAAACATGAACAGCAAAGACGTTCAGAAAAAATGCTCTGCTCTGTCAAACTGCAGAGGAGCGCACACTGACCTCACAGCAGGAAACTACTATGTGCTGACAGATAAAACTAAATCCTAAAGGGTGGGGGCAGGGTGTGGAGCAACTGCGACTCACGTGGTGCTTGTAGGCATGTGCAAGGATGCAGCCACTTTGTGAAACAGATTGGAATTTCTTAAGGAGATTGTGTGTGTGTGTGTGTGGTGTGTGTGTGTGTGTGTGTGTGTATGCATATGTGTATACATATGAATATATATATATATATATAATATATATATATATTATATATATATGATCCAGGCATTTCACCACTGAATAGTTTTTTAAAGGTAAATAAAGTGTCAGTTCATGCAAAGATGTGTATATGAATACTTGTGTCAGCTTTACTTGTAATACCTAAAACTTAGAAGCAGCTTCAATGTTTATAAAAAGACAAAGGGAGAACAAATTGTCAACAGAAGCACAACATCGGTTATTCTCTTTTTTCTTTTCCATTGATATAGGGTCTCTCTATTTAGCTCTGGCTGACCTGAAACTCACTATGTAGACCAGTCTGGCCTTGAACTCACAGAGATCTGCCTCCCCAGTGCTGAGATTAAAGGCATGCTCCACTATGGCCAGGCAACATAGGTTACTCCTGAAGTAATTATGTTTAAGGAGAGAAGACAGAGAGAATATTGCACAGTGTGTGTTCACTCATATCCACACTATAATAGAGAGGCAGTGGATTGACATAGTGGTTGGCTAGGAACCAGCCTTGAAGGACAGGACAGTAAGTGCAGGGTGCAAAGGAAGTTCAAGATGGGACAGATGTATCACAAACTTGATCATAGCAGCAGTTTCTTGGTTGAATCCATAAGTGGAAACATCAGATGAACCTCATGCTAAAGCAAGAAAATGGCTGGATCTTGGTGTGAGCTAGAACTTACCTCCCCAAAAGGGACATTACCTGTTTTCCAATGGCACCCCAGATCAGACACTAGAGTAAGCCCCAGGGCACCACTTTGCTAGCAAACAATCCCTCCATCCCTCTGCTATCTTGAGTCTCACAAACTGCACCAGGGCTTCCAGAGAGAAAGTAATCTCCCCCCCCCACACACACACACACCCCACCTACCTGGTGGCACAGAGGGTTTTACTTTTCTACTCTCTTTCCTGACAGGACAAACATCTCCTTCCTGCCAGGCCTGACGCTCTATGTTTAACTCTCACCATCGAGTTGTCTACCCACTGTTCTGGTGGGTATGGGTATGGCCAAGGCTGGCCCCCCATACCTGCTCACTAGTAACATTTCTTAGTTTTCTTCTGCCTTTTCACACCCCACTGCCAGCAATGAGGAATCACGTTTGTTTCTCCCAGAATTCAACAAATTCTCAAGCAACAAAGATACTGGTCTCTGCCAGAAAATGCCAGACTGGACCCCAATATATC
Source organism: Mastomys natalensis (assembly GCA_021653895.1). Taxonomy (NCBI): domain Eukaryota; kingdom Metazoa; phylum Chordata; class Mammalia; order Rodentia; family Muridae; genus Mastomys; species Mastomys natalensis. The sequence goes on from JAJTUV010000381.1 coordinate 1,285,148, forward strand.
AGTCCCTGCACTAGATCACATGAGAGAAAACCTCTGTATAATTCTCCCCGGGCAAAAATACCCATGGGATACCAGGATAATGTAACTCCTGTCTTGCTCTTTTTCTTTTGCGTTACGTCTTTGGCCCTTGCTTGCTTAACCTCCAGCTACTGTTGACGTCTGCCAGTCTCCATACCCTGAAACTTCAAGGGATAATGACTTTGAGATAATGCATAGTAGGTTATGCCTTATAGCCACCTCCCTTGATAAAAGGACCATGAGTTGTCCAAGCTACACAGAGAAACAAATAAGAAATGAGCATATCTAAGTCCAGGGTTTATAACCATTTTTAGCATGAATCAACCAGACATGATATCTATATCTAGTGCCCTAAAAGATTGTATTGTTTCTAATCCTTGTCGATTTGAGTTCTGGAATGCCTCTGGGCAAGTCTATGGGAGCTTATCTGGGTTACGTTAATTAAGTCAGGAAAGCCCACTCATTGTGGGTTGTGGTATTTCCTGAGCTGGGATGCTGGCTGCACCAGTAAAGGAAAAAGTGAGCGGATCACTCTCATCATTCTCTGCTTCCTGGCTACGGGTGTCATGTGACCAGGGGCCTAGAGTCCCTGTGCCTTGACTCCTCCAGCATGGTAGACTATGTTCTTAAACAGAGCAGAATAAATCCTTTCACTTTGAAGCTGATCTTTTTTGGGACATTTCATCATAACAACTTGAAAGACAGGTAATACACAAAGTTGGTAGCTGAGATGCCCCATTGCTGTGATGGATGTGACCATGTGGTCCCTGGGTTTGCAGAAGAAATATGCAAGCACTTAAATTATGGGCCAGAAAAGCCCGTGAATACAGTAAACAAGGCTTAATGGTCTATTCTTAGGGAAATTAGAATATGAATATGTCGAGAAAAATATGGATGGTAGGCAGGTTTTAGAGGGACACAAGGACTCTATTAGGAACTAGTCTAGGCCGTTCATGCAGAATTTTGGCCAAGAATATGGTTTTTCATTCTGCATATTTCTTGAGAATGTAGTGATGCTGATTTTTAAGGTAATGAACTAATTCGTTTTCATAGAAAATTTCGAGATGAGAGAAAATTCAGACTAGTGTTGAGAAAACAGCTTTAATTACTAAAACTGTCAGCACTACTGACCAGAAACATCCTGGGCTTCACTGTGACAACAGAAAAAGTGACCTGAGGTGGGGAACCCCACCCTTAGGAGGCTCCATCTTCTCAAGAATCAAGAGCTCTTTGGGAGAACAAAGTCTAAACTAAACTAATAATGCCCAGAGATCCATCTCCTAGGTGATTCCTGGCCTCATCAAGTTGGCAATTGAGATTAACCATCACCGCTCTATTCTTTGTCAACTTGACATCCTAAAATATCATTCAACATCTCTAACTTTTGTTAACTTGACACACAACAAATCTCTTTAAATCATAGCCTCCTACCCTTTGTCCCAAGAGCTTCATGTCTGGATTTAAATTCAAAGTCTGGATTTATTCTGGCTCTGTTTAAGAATAGGGTCTACCAAGGTGGAGAAGGTCACATGACACCCATAGCTCTTCAAAGGTAAGTGAGCAGGGAAGTGTTACCACAGTGACAGCACACAGAAACTGATAGGGATATGGTCTAAGAGAGACAGGCTGTATCTCAAGCTGGCAGCAGAATTTGGAAGCAGTGTCTATATGGTACTGTTTTTGTATATGTTGAAGATGCAAGATTGAGAGGATCCTGGAATCTCACTCCATGTTTTCAGAAAGCAGCTGAGGGCAGGCAGTGTGTGCCACACACAGAGTCCTTGAGAGGAGGTTTAAAAGAATGCTCTTCAAAGTTGCAGTCTACGTTATATTGCAGATACCAAGATATAGGAGGTTTCTAGATGATGAGGCATCTGCCAAGGAAAGCTGCAGGCATAGAGAGGACATGGTCGAAGGGTGGGGGAGCTATTCATGCTTGCAGGTGGTATGGCTAGAGAGGTGAGACACTTAAGCCTTATGGATACAAGGTAATTTCATGGCAAGCCCCAGATACCAAATTGGAGTTGCAAGATTTGGTGTTTGGCCTGCCAAATCCTGGGGTTGCTTTGGTCCAATCATTTCTTGCCATGCGCTTATTCTGTGCCATTGTATGTTTGAAATGTGTAACTTATTTTCTGTTTCATAGGGGATCACACTTAAGAGATCATCTTGACTCTCAGGAGATGAACATTGGACTTTTAAACTGTTAGAATTGTTATAGACTATGGAAACTTGGGAAGTTCTATAGTATTTTGCATTATAAGATCAATGTGAAGCTCTTGGAACAAAAGATAGGGGGTTATGATTTAAAGAGATCTGCTGTGTGTCAAGTTAACAAGAATTAGAGATGTTGAGTGATATTTTAAGATGTCAAATTGACAAGGAATAGAGTTGTGATGGTTAATCTCAATTGCCAACTTGATGAGGCCAGGAATTACCTAGGAGATGGAATCTCTGGGCATGCCTATGGAAGATTATTTATAAGAATCTTTGAACCCCTTGCCCTGGCTGGAATTCCGAACTGTGTGAAGAAGAAAGTGAACTGAGCCTGTCATTCATCATTTTCTACCTCCTGGCTATGGGTACCATGTGACCCCTACCACCATGGCTTCCCTACCATGATGGCCTCTGTCCTCATACTATTCATTTGATGAATCAATGAACCACAATTCAAACCTTGTGGAATAGTTTGGAAAATGGGGCAATGATGGGTCAGTGATGGAGGTGACCACACCCTGACCAGGACTTGTTAGCCACCCTTACCTCTTGTTTCTTGTGTAAATCTTAACCTCATGTCAGGAGCCTGTAGATGGAGGTCACCTCAAAAATACCTCAATGAAATGTTCTAAAACTTTTCATTTACTATTTGATCAAAACTTTCCATGTCAAGCATCTATTCTACAGAAATAATACAAATAGGAAAGATGAAATTATGTAACTCCTTTTCCTTTAAGTTGTTTTTTTCCATTTTTATTATGACAACTGGAAAGTAACTGATACAAAAGTTAAATGATACGTGATAAGCTAGGAGTTAGCTATGAGGTAACTGAGATAAACAGTTTTTGATAGCTACATCTCCTGCCAGTCAGAATGCCTCTTTATAATTAGACAGCCTTGAAACTACAATTATGAGCTTCCTGCTATGCCAAAAATTAAGTCATCAGGGGATTTTCCTACACATATTCACTAAGGGTCTGCATTTGATTGTGAAACCCTCTTTGTTGGCTTTTCTATAGGGTCATAAGAAGAAATATCCCTACAGGGAGACACAGTCCACTATGATTTTGATAGAAAAAAAGTCACATTACCTCATGAATAAACTACATAGCTCATAAATAGTCACTCATTAAAGGCTTATTTTAGTGTCACAATACAGAACCCATTCCACAGGACTGCTTCCCCTCTGTATGAGAACCCATCTCAATCTCTCTTAATAGTAGTTGGTTTGTTTAGCTTGCTAAGTAAACTTCTGTTTAAATTGTCTATGTTCCTTGGCAGCATGTCTTTGTTCAAGAAGATAAAAGCTGGGAAAACCCCGAAGCATCTGGGTACCATGAACTGAACCTACATGATAGTAAGGGAAATGTTGGAGGTGATCACATCTAAATCAGGACTGGTCCCTCATGCTTACCTTTAGCCCTCTATTTAAAAGTAAAGCTTATATTAGAACAATGAAGATGGAGTTAGAGGTGATGTCAGTACAGTTTTCTAAAATTTTAATACACCATTTGATCAAGCATTTCTACATCATGAATGTAATCTGTAGAAACATATAGAAATGAGTGTGAACTTTAATTATCTAAAGTTATTTAGTATAATGTACTTAATAATACCATAAGAGAACAAATAGAGAGAAGTTTGATTAATTACATTTCACATTTGAATACTAGGCAAGTTTTAATAAAGAATGATCAAAGAGATCATTCATGGTGAAAATTTGGCTTCCTTCTAGAAAGGCGGGAACAGCATAACATACACAAACATCACACTAATTGGCTGAAGGACATAAATCACAATCGTTTCAATAGATGCGAAAAAGGATTTTGAAAAAATTCCAACATTGATTCATAATAAAATCTCTAAAGAGAGCTGGGAATAGAAAGAACATATCCTAACACAATAATGGTTTAATACGAAAAACTTATAACCAACATTATACTAAATGAAGAAAATATCAAGCTATTTCCACTAAAATCAAGAAGACAAGGATGTCCACTTTCTCTACTCTTATTGGATACAGCACTTAAAATTTAGTTAGAGCGTTAATATCAGAGAAGAAAATAAAAGGGATACACGTAGTAAAGAAAGAAATCAAAGTATCTTCATTTATAAATACATCATTCTACATGTAACAGACAATGAAGACTCTCCCAGGAAACTGCCCTATCTAACAAACACTTCCCAAGTTGTTCTTTGTTGATGGCTAGGTTTTTCTCACCTTAAGACAAGCTAGGGGGATCTGGGAAGACATCTTCAACTGATAAATCTTCTGATTCCATTAGATTTGCCTGGGGAAAAGCCTGTGGAGCATTTTCTTGATTAATGGTTCATGTGGGAGGGTCCAGACCACCCTGGTTCTACCACCCTGGACACATGGTCCTGGCTGGTATAAAAAAGTAAGCTGGGCCAGCCAGTAAGCAGTAATTCCCCGTGATGCTTGCTTCGATTCCTGCCTCAAGGTTCCTGTTTGACTTTCTGCTCTGATTTCCCTTTTTGATGGACTGACTATAAGCTGAAAGGTGAAATGAACCCTTTCCTCCCCAAGCTGCTCTTGCTGGGATTGTTCTATCACAGCAACAGAAAGCAAACTAGGACATTCACACCACACATGCTTCAGACCTTCTTCCTTACAACAAGTGGGTTCCTCCTCTGAACACCCATAGAATTCATAGTTGCTTATGCCTGCTTAGATCTGCTAATGCTGCCTAACAGAGTGCAATTATTTTAATCATGTGTTCTCTTATCCTGTTAATTTCCATTCTTTAAAAAGGGCTTTTTCTATTTCATACGCTCTGTGTTTTGTCTACATAGTTGTGCAACATGTATGTGCTTAGTGCCCATGAAAGCCCGAAGAAGAGCTGGAGTTAGAGGGGTTTGTGAGTGACCGTGTGTCTTGTGAAGAACAACTGGTTCTCTCAATCGATGAGCCATACCCAGCTCATAATTCCCATCCTTATTTTTTGCTTTATACCATGTTCTGTTTTATCTTTTGTCTTAGTCCCTTTTGGGGGGTTTCTTTTTTTCCTAACATTCTCAGTTTCATGATAATATCAATAGAAAACCTAGTTGGCCATGTTTAATGCTTGCTTAGTTATGTATTTTTATATTATAAAATAGATTTAGGGATGGGGAGAAGGCTCAGGAACACTTGCTGCATAAGCATGAAGGCCTGAATTTGTATTGTCAGCAAGGCATATAGCTGGTTGCGGCCATGTGCTTCTGCAACTCCACACTACAGAGCAGAGGCGGGGCTCAATGGGGCTTTCCAGTTAGTCAGTAAAACAGTGAATTAAAGTTCCCCAATCTCAAGAATAAAAGCAGAGAGTAGTAAGTGTAGTCGTGTATAAATGTATACATATATCACACATTGACAAACACACACAAAATATATTTCAAAAATTGATTCAAATCTATAACTTTTCATGATTTAGCTATCACAAATGTTATATATAATTATCTTATGTATATCAAACATACCACATTTATATAGAAAAAATAGGGAGAGTGAACAGCCCTTTTTAATTGGATTACTTCCATTTTTTTCCCTGTTTAGAATAATGCTGGCTGTGGGCTTGTCATATATAGCTTTTATTATATGGATATACATTTTCTCCAGTACCATGTATGTTTAATTTATTTCAAAGGCTTTTTCTGCACTTATTAAGGTGATCATATGTAAATCCACTTACTGACTTACATACATCGAACCATCCCTGCATTTCTAGGATGGAGCCAACATGTTAGTGACAGAGTTGGCCTGTAGTTTCCTTCTTGTATGATGTCTTTCCCTGGTTGTTGAAGGAATTTGGGCTTATGCAGCTCCTGTCACCTCTGGTCCTGAAGTCAAGAAAGGAAATGGATTAAAGTCTCATGCAGTATCCAATGTCATTTAAAGCCTCAGATAATTTACACTCTAAGGATCAAGAACGATCATATGAGTAGAGTTCTCATGAGTTCAATCTGTATCCAATCACAAAACCAAGATACACATGGCAAAAAGAAACGAAAGAAAAATGAGCAAACAAATGTGATTTTCCATTGGGGCATAATGGAATAACAACAACAAGCAATAACGAGTAATCTACTGTAAACTCACTTCTATCTACCACACCTGCTAGGAGCAAAACACAACATTCCAAGAACAATTCCATGTTTTAAAGAAACTGAGGTCTCAAGACTTTTGCTTTCTTGGAGTGTTCTCACAAGCACTTAGAATTCTCCTCACATGACTCTATTCCTGAACCATATTCCAACATGCTCATTCTCTTTCTAGTTTTTGAATAATTTAAGAAGGATTTGCTGTGTCTCTTCTTTGGAAATCTAATAGAGTACTGCTGTGAATCCACCTGGTCCTGGGATTTTGAATATTTTTTTTCTTTAAGTTAGAAGACTTCTTAATCAGAGTTTCAACTCCTTACTTGTAATGGGATATTTACATTATTGATCTCTTCTTGATTTAACTTGGTGATCTGGATGAATCTAGAAGTTTGTTCATTAATTTAAGGGTTTTCAACTTAACGGAGTAGAGGTCTTTAAAGTAGTCCCTCCAATAGTCTGTGTTTCTTGGTGTGTAGGTAATGTTTCCCTGTTCATCTCCGATTCTGTTAATTTGTGTTATCTCTTTCATTCTTTTGGTTGATGATGCCAGCGTTCTGTCAATCTTGTATAGCTTCTCAGAGAACCAGTTTTTAGGTTCGTTGGTCCTTTGTGCTCGGTCTGTTTCATTACTGTCTTCTCTGATTTTTTGTTGTTATTATTGCTGTTGGTGTTGTTGTTCTTGTTGTTTCTTCTCAACTACTGAATTTAGGTATGATTCAAATTTTCCCAGATTCACAAGTGACATCATTACGTCATGCACATGTGCTCCTCCTGAGGTTTTAATGTAGCTATTTAGAGCTATACATGTTTGCTGCTCCTGTCCTTTTCTGTCCCCAGCGTGTGGCATCAAACTTCTTTCCATGTGACATCAAGCTAAAGCACCCGAATCATTGCCCTTATCCTCAGTACCTATGCCTTTTATTAAGTGGCATTTAGAGCCTGAAAATTTCAGGCCACAAGTCTTAATTTCAAATTCAATGGAACCATTAATATGTCTGGGGAAAGGAATCCTCTGTATCCTCAATATTACAAACTATAACAACCTCGGGATGTATGTAGGAAGTCAGTGCTTTGACTGGAAGATAAGAAAACACAACATCCAATTTACTCAAGCATTATTAGGCATCTAACAGAACAGCTCACAAAAATGTGTTTCCCAACTGCCACTGCACCTGAATCTTCTATATATTTTTTTTTTTAAAAAAGAAAGAAAAAATTGCCTCTCTCTATGGACAGAGTACATAATAAATCCAGGGAATTTTGTATAAGTTTGTCCATCGTACCTGAAACAAGCATCTATTAAATGCCAACTTATTGGATAACCGTTATGTGCCTGCTCAGTGGTAGTCACAACTTCTAATCCAACAGAGTAATTCTTGTGTTGACTACTTGAAGATGTCCCTACCTTGAATGCTAATGAGTAGCACACCTTCAACACAACTATTGTACACTTATGTAATAAGTTCTCAAAGATCTCCTTATAGCAGTGCTTCTCACCTATAGCAGTTGCATGTCAGATATTTACATTACAGTTCATAACAGTAGCAAAACTACAGTTACAAAGTAGTAACAAAATAATTTTATGGTTGGGGGTCACCTCAACATGAACATTAAAGGTCATAACATTGGGAAGGTTGAGAACCACTGCCTCACAGCAAGAGAGATCATGCAGTAGAATTCAGAGGTAAAGAGGGTATAGATAATTGAGAATGGATTATTCCTTTTAATAATCACCACAAGTCTTGGACCTGGACTCTTACTAATGTGAATGACCCAAGAAAATGAAGCACCATGGTGGATGGAACCTGAAGCATATAACCACACAGTGAACACCAACTAAGGTTATCTGAAATTTGCAAGATGAGATTTCTCATTACCGGATGAAAGAGGAATTTAAGATTGAAACTAAGTTCAGCTACAGGAAAAAATAAAATATATTTCTCAAACATAGATTTGTTGGAGAGGAAATTGTCCCTTCTTTATATAAGCAATTTCACACCTAACATCTTAACCGACAAAAGTTGTTTCAGTTGTCAGGCATGGTGGTACAGATGTGTAGTCTCAGTACTCCAGAGGCTGAAACGGGAGGATCTGGGGTTCTTGACCAGCCTCCCATAGATACTGAAGCCTTGTCACAAATCCATCAATCAATTTCATCTGGCCAAGTTCACATATTTAGTCAGTTGTGAGCACAAACTTCCAATACTGAGCAATTAAAATATCCTCTGGATCAAAGGGTGTTATTTATCCAAAGTATATGAATTCCTGAAAACCAGAGACCAGACTTCTTAATCATTTATTGACTCTTGACACCTTGAATAGATAACCAAAAAGGGTGAAGAGTGAATGAACCAGGGAAGGTGCTCACTAGCATAATGCTATTTGGGTAAAATCAATAATAATGAAGTGGTATGCTTATCACACCATCCTAAACAGCACCTTTACTGGCCATGCTTTAAAGGATCAAGACCATTTCTAAAAGTAAAAGGCAGAGGGACCCTTCTCCCCAGACCCCAAACCGTTTGTCTTCACATAAGAAATTTAGAACAGAAAACGTATATGAAAATGCTGGTATTTGGAAATGCTAGCCCAGTTGGCACAGGAATGCCACAGTGAAGGACTCACTATTCTGTAACTTCTTGACAGTGTAGAATGTTGCTCTTGCTTTCTGCTTTGATTTTTGCCTGAAGGAGAACTGCCTAACTGCCCAGTGTCAGAGGAAAAGCATGTACATTTTCTCAATTGGATTTGATTGCAAGAAAGATTTCACTGACATAGTTCCTACTGAGTAATTATAGGAAACAACAGAAGTCGTTTCTATTTTGAAAGGCAGGATATGTTGACACAAAGGGTTTCTATGGAAAATATGCCTTAGGGAAAAATACTTCATACTATAGTCCACGCTGTGATATCTGTTCTACGGGATCCTGGACATGTGACTCAAGGAATCTTCCCAAACAGGTAGAGATGGAGATAAAATACTTTTGAAACCCAAAGTGGTATTTTCATGTGATCCCACATTTCCATGGTAACAAACTAATCATAAGTTGGAGAGCCACTGTGTAAACTCTGGTGGTAGCTGAACATGACGAGCTATCATGATAAATAAGAGACCTAGAAGGCAAATTTCTCACCTTCGCACACAAAGGTTTTTGCATTTAAAGATTCAAAGCAGCCTGCAGCCACCCAGGATAAGTAGACACGGAGCACTGAAGAATATGAGAAGTTGGTCTTCAAAGCAACTCATTGTTCTAGGTTTCAAAGGCATAATTGAGCTCAACTACCACAGGATGCAAATATCAATCACTCCCCCACAACCTCCTTCTCCGTTTCCATTGGAAGTCATTAATTAACACATCCTGGAGATCTTTCTTTTATGACTCAGAGTCTAAGGAGGGTCCTAAAAACTATTATTTGCTGAAAGTACTAGGAAAACCCAACAGCTGTCATGGCAAGAAAGATCAGTAATCCATCCATTTATGGAAAAGCGCTAACCAGGTGATAAAGTTAAAGCTCGCGTTATAAATTCATGTCAAAAAAAGAGGTCTGTCTATAATAGAAACAAAAGTGCTACTTCTTTATTCGTGAAATTGCCACTTAAAAAATATTTCAAAGGTACTGCAGGGTAAATGCCTCTGTGGGAGTGTCTACAGGAAACCAAAAAAAACCATTTCCTTTCTAACCAGTTCTTCAAGGAGATTTAAGAACTGATTTAAGAACTCCTTGCTCAGATTTAGTAGGCACTGGGCAAGGTATCAGCTGCCAAGCTTTCTTAGTGCAAGTTCCCCATCCTGCTTTTCCTGGGCTTGAGCCTATCGATTCCCTGTACTGCTTACGAGCATCTGCCGAAGTCTTACCCCTCTTCTCTCATATCAAGTTCCACTTTGTTCTTGTCATTTCTGGTATCCAGCAAAGATCAAGATGCAGGCACACCATAGACATACGTCCTCGCCTGCCCTAACATACTTCTCACGCTTCACATGACAACTATCGTGTATTCTGTCTTGGAGTTATTTGATTAGTTACTTTTCTCTTTCGTTTTGTTCTTGTTTGTTTGTTTAACGTATATAGATGTTCTGATGCATGCACATCTGTGTACCGCCATATGTGCCTGTGCCCAGAGATGCCAGAAGAGAGCATCAGATCCTCTGAAATAGCAGTTGGATGTCGTGAGCTACCATGTGGGTGCTGGGACTCGAACCTGGGTCCACTGGAAGAGTAGCCAGTGCTCTTACTGCTGAGCCTACTCTCAACAGCCCCTAACCCTTTATCACCTGGGTGACTTAGACTACAAAGGGCTTAGACTGTTTATGGTGGAGCTTTGTCCCGCTGCCTTTTCAGTGGGTTCCTTCCATTCTGAATGTTCTTGAGTCTAGAGATACTGCCTATGTCTTGAAAATGTAGTTATGTCCCCATCTTCAACCCACTATCATTTGTGCAATATTTGAGTATTAGTAAAAAAATCAAACATACTGCCATAGCAAATAAACTGAAATTCAGCTGATCGACACAACTAACTGTGTTTCAGATGCCCAACTCGTACGAAACATATTTCAGTCTTTTAACATATTCTTTATGATATAGACCTACATCACTTATATTTTATTGTCTGAAACTGTGATCCAAAATAATCAAGAAACATAGACTATATGGTATGCTCTAACACATGATCCAAATTCAAGCATCAGTCTTACGGCTTTTAATATACTGCATGGCAACTCTACGAAAATGTCCAAAATGTTACCATCATATAGTCATCATAGAAGTTAGCATTCTTTGACTCTTTACCAAATTATTTTGACAAGTGTAGTGCAATACTAATTGCTACAATAAGCCACTGGGGTGGGTATTACCAGCTATACTGGAACTCAGGAAGGCATGACAATATAACACACACCCTAGTGCACTGTGGGAAAAACCGGCGGGCCGCAGCGGTGGCCCCAGGACCACGAGGCAGCCGCTGCCTGAGACCTGAGTGGTGGAGACTGCCTGGAGGCTTCCAGGCAGCCTGTGTCACATACTGGAGGAAGGTCCCAGGTTCCAGTGGCTGGAGGCTTCAGTGGCGGCAGGCCCGGCAGGCCCCAATGATACAAGGAAGTCCTTGGTTCCAAAAGGGTTTATTGTCATGGCAGATGGTGGATGGATCTGAATGTACCCCCCCAAACTCAGGGCAGACCTGAGTTAAGTAGGGAGGGAGAAAGGGGGAGGTTCTCGGGGCATGCTTAATTGGCTCTACCCTCTGACCTTCATTAGTATGTAAATCTCTAGGGCCTGAGGCCTGTAGTTACACCCTCTACCTGTGCACTTTGGGAGGGGCTGTAATGGCCTACGTGACTGAACAATGTAGGTCTATGGAGATTGGACTGCTTTTCAGGACCCTGAGTTCTGGGGGCGTGGCCGAACTCCTGCCGTTTCTCCCTTGGAGTCTCGGGCCCTTGGCTCTAGGCCCATGCCCAGCCAAGAACCAGGATACCCTTATGCAGTCCCACAGTGCACAAAGCCTGTAAGCATATATGATGCTTAATCTTGCTTGTGAACTTAACATTCTCGAAGAAGACTGGATTTAGATTGAGGATTTTCTCCTGTTAAATTGGCTGGAGGGCATCTTCAGTGAGGTGGTTTCTCAATTGAAAGTTGATGTGGGTGGGCCTAGTCCACTGTGGGTGGTGCTTTCCCCAGGCAGGAGAGCCTGGGCTGTAAGAAAACTAGCAGTGTAAGCCAGTAAGCACACTCTCATGGTTCCTTCCTGAGCTTCTGCCTCAGTTTCCTTCAATAATGAGCTATGATGCCAAAATCTCTTTCCTCCCTAAGTTGCTTTCAGTTGTAGTATTTATCACAAGAAAAGCAAACTAGAACAGTGTAGAAGTAAAACCCCAATTTCCTATGGTAACTTTGTTAAATGGCTATTTAGTATTTCCTTGAAACGCACTTACCCAAAGAGATCTTCATAAACCACAAATACACCACAAATTCTCATTCATACATGGCACATTGTAGACAGAATATCTTGTGTATTGTATGGATGCATCACTTTTCAATTAAAAAGCCTAAGGCCAGCACTTGGGAGGCAGAGGCAGGCGGATTTCTGAGTTCGAGGCCAGCCTGGTCTACAGAGTGAGTTCGAGGACAGCCAGGGCTACACAGAGAAACCCTGTCTCGAAAAACCAAAAAAGAAAGAAAGAAAAGAAAGAAAGAAAGAAAGAAAGAAAGAAAGAAAGAAAGAAAGAAAGAAAGAAGAAAGAAAGAAAGAAGAAGAAAGAGAAGGAAGGAAGGAAGGAAGGAAGGAAGGAAGGAAGGAAGGAAGAAGGAAAGAAGAAGAAAGAAAGAAAGAAAGAAGAAAGAAAGAAAGAAAGAAAGAAAGAAAACAAGCCTCAGTCCTATGTTCAGGGAGGAAGTAGAAAGGTAGAAAGAATTCTGGGATGGACCCAGGCATGAGAAGATCTGCCAGGGAAGATGTGAGGAGACGGACACATGGTACCTGAGCACAGGTAAGTAGCCACGTGGCAAAATGTTGATTAAAATAAATGGGTTATTTTACATTATGATTCTAATCAGAGAAGAGCCTAGCTATATGGCCAAGGTATTTGTAAATATATTTTGAGTCTGAATCTTATTTCTGGGAGCATGGGGCTGGGAGGAAGAACCAGACCTAGCTCTCTGTTACCCTAATCCTAGCCTATCATAACCAGTCTTTTAACCAGTATGTTTTCACCATCCCCAAAAGATGTGATTTCCACTCTGCCTCTGAGCTTTTCAGTCTGGTTGCAGTTTCTCTTCCTGTCACACCTCACATGGTTCCCAGCTAATTTCCATCTATAGGTCTTCCAGGAAGTGCCCTTGATATTGAAAGCCAAAGAGATAAACAAGAATGGTCAGTATTTAGAGAAAGTCAATATTGTGAATTGCTTAATTCAGTCAACAGAACTGTTAGCGTCTGAATGGAAGAAGGAAGTGAAGTAAAAACACCAAAACACATAAAAATAATGTCCTAAAGGACACTTCTGAAATTTAGTCTGTCCGTAAAACATTAATGGTCTTGTGTGTTTTTCTTTTGAAACAGATTCTTGTAGAATCCAAACTGATACAGAACTTGAAAACTAGCCAAGGATGGCTGTTAATGTTGATGATCTCGAGAGAGAAAAATCAGTTCCACAATTTTTAGCCAAATTTGAAGCAAGTTTTAATTAAATACTAATCAGGATGAACTCTGGGCAGATTCACGCTGGGATCCCAGGGAGCAGCGATGAGTTATATGTTGTAGGAGTTTTTTAAGGGCAAACCCTTAAACTATTCATGTGATTCCCAACAGGTCCAATCAGGAGCAAGTATGCATCCTGACATATTTCCTGTCTGCATACATCCTGCCTACATGTGATCAAGCACGTCAGATACAGATGGGTCAAACAAACTTATTTGAGGGAGTAGAGCTACAACTTCCAGCATTCCAGGAAGTTACCTTGTCCCTGGGCAAGTGGGGCTTACAGGATGACCTTGGCTCTTATGTTACCTTGAACCCCCAATTCTCTTACCTTAAGTTTATAATTGTTTCAATGATAAACCTGCCCTACTATGCATGGCTCAATGAATTTTTAGGAAAATATCTTTTTGAAAACGCAAAGTTATTGTTGAAATAGGAAAAAAATTGAACAAGTAGATCCTACAATACTTGTGATTCTTAGTATAACTAAATATCACATTATTGAGCAACAAAATAAAATAACAGAATAAGAAAATAAAGGAATTTCCCAAGAACAAAATTTGCCACAGATATACATAGTACTGTAAAGGTAATCAATCCCCATTAAACCACCATAACAGTTTATTTATTACTTGAATTAGGAACCAAAATGAGAACTTAAGGTATCTAATAATGTACTTTATCTTTTGGCATCTATACTTTTTTCTGGTGACTTTTACTTACTACTGAAAGGACAGGGTTTGTCCTGTTAAGTGTCCTGTCATTAATCCCTTTTGTTAAATGTGTTGCCACTTTACTTGTGAAGTGTCTGCTATCCCTTGTATTTCTTGGAAGAAGGTACTTTGATAGAGTCGTTTGATTAGATCCATTCATGGCAAGAGTACTTTAGTTCCTGGCCTTAAAGATGTGGTTGGGAAGTACATATTATCTATTTTTATGCCACACAAACCATTGGCTATAATTATTCAGATGCATTTAATTAATTGTCTCAAAATGATGATGCTTTCTTGTTTAAAATCAGAAGAGTTTCCGTGCTAGAAAATAGCCTTTTATCCAAAGTGTGTTACCCTGAGGTATGGTTTACTGACATGGTAAGACATCTGCTAGACATTTTTCTTTTTTATTATTAATTTTTCAAATAATCAGTTTCATAGCAATCTCAAAGTTAACAACTGAGATTTTAGTGCTGAGTGCTTATACTGCAAGTGTAGAGTATTAAACCCAGCCTTGCACCGAGGTACTGCAGGGTCAGCATTTAATAGAAACCCTTTCCCTCCAGTTTAGCTGAAGAGTCTAATGTGCCAGGTTCCAGAGATATTTCTGACATAACTGCAGCATCATTTGAGAGCCTCTTTATTTTGTGGTAAGAGAAGATATTCAGATTTTTACATTTGTCTACCCTTTAGCTAGAATTTAGCATGATGAGAACTATCTAATAGCTGTGACACAAAACTATCAAATTTATTGAAAAACATAAATTCCCAAGTAAATAGATGTGTTTTACTATTACACATAAGCAAAAATCAAATTTCTGAATTACTCTAAGTTCAATGAGACTGTAAAATGCCAGCAGGGGGTTATACTATGAATTTATAAGAAGAAGAAATGTGTGTAAATGAATACAAAACTTTTGGAAGTTACCTATGGGATTTATGCTATTGTCACATGCAGATGATATGGACAAGTTACATATACCAGAATTATAGAGCATTCTGTGAATAAGATTATTTATAGATCAAATGTATAAAAGAAGTCTATGGTACTACCAGAAGGAAACAATTTATATTTGTTGTGCAGGAAAACCTTCTTAGGAGGAGACACTACTTGAGGCCTTAAGCTGATCAAACAAATCCATAAAAACAGAAGTGGTGCCAGGTTTGGTAGTATATGTCTTTAATCCCAGCATTTGGGAAGCAGGGGCAAGCAGATCTCTGAACTCACCTGATCTAGAGAGCAAGTTCCAGGACAACCCCAGCTACACAGAGAAATCCTGTCTGGAAAAAACAAAATCAAACCAACCAAAGAAAACCCCAGAAGTTGTCTATTAGAAGACACCACAGTCAAACTTAAATAAAGACCAAAGGCCAGTGTTACAGGAAGGGGATGACTGTTGCTTGTGCTTTGGGGAAAAAGTCACAAAGATGCAAATGGATGAGAAGTATAAAAGAGACCCAGGTGGGACATTGGGCTGTAAATGATATCATAACTGACCCCATACCAGCAGACAAGGAATGACTGCTTAATACATAAAACAGAATTAAACAGATTGGGAGTGACTCAGAAGTGGGGAACAAATAGGTCGTGAGGCATACCGCTTATGGGGCAAGCGATTTATACGAGATTTGGAAGAACAGTTTAAGTAGAACTGAGCAGATTTGTAAAGTCAGTGCCCCATGAATTTCACTTTGAGGAACCCTAATGACTTCATCTGGTAGAAACCCTTTCATAAGCCACAAAGCCCCCATGAACCGGGATGTACACCATCGTGGTGCAAACGCAGGAAGCAACCCAAGTACTTGTCAGTATTGGAACATTCTACTGTAACTCCACCTGTATTTGCGTAATGACTACAAACTTAAAGAAAGTAATATGCTTCTGTATGTTGTTAAGGCTTAAAGCTCCCCACAGGGAACACATAAATACACACTGCCTAGCTTCTGTGTGATTTTAAAAAGCATACATGTGCAATTATGCAAAACATAAGATGGTAAACCATTCTAAGGGACTATGCATTAAACTACAGTACATTTTTCTGAGGGAAACATTCTGGTGGTATTTTATACTTATTTGAAATGCTTTTGTTTATTTCTTACTATAATCAGAACTCAGAATAGAACCTCATGTCTGCATGATAAAAATACACAAGAGATATTTTCAATTATCTTATAGCTGCTATTTGGTCGTAATGGAGGAAGATGGTAGGATATATATACTACTACTTATAGTTAACCAATGAAAACTATTTCAATATACAAGATGAAATATTCAATGAAAAATTTTTAAAATGACATGTGTTTGACCTGAAGTCCTCTTCCCATATCAGTCTCTGCACTCGAGAGTTACTGAGAAGGATGAGCCTTCGCACGTAAGGGCACACACAGGTAGTTCATGCAGTTGGATTAATGATCTTCTCCACAGAAACTAACAGCAAGTTGGAAATAACAATGCCTTGGGTAAATCGTTTAATTTCTTGCAGCCTGCGTTTCATAGAACACATGCAGGAGATATGAGAGAAAGGGAAAGTGAAAAAAACAAACAAACAATGGTTGGTTTGTTTAATTTGGGGTTTTATTGTAAAATATTTTTAGTATATGAAATTATACAAAGAACAGTGTAATAAAACTCCCCATGCCCATCACATAATCTCATATACAGTACCAATATCAGGTTGGTGTCTCCTATACTGCTTCCTCCCAGGCTCTTCCAAGACTATTTGGAAGCAAGCTCACAGATCACTTTACCCCATTCTTAACTATGTTGATACACACCTATAAAAGATAGATTCTGTGTTTAAAAGCAAAAACATGGGCCTTGGATCCATGGATAAAAACAACACACACATACATGCCAGTTAATCTTAAAATGCCTTTGCTAACTCAATGAGTGGACACTCCTAAACCTCACTGACCACCCCAGGCATAATGGAATAGAGTTGCCATTGGCCACTCCAACCAAATACCCATATGTCTGGTTAGCTCTTATCTCCTGATGCTACTGCCTCCTCCTTCTTCAACAATTCTCCTTATCCACCCTGTGTCCTCCCTTGAAACTGTAAGTGTCCCCATCCTCTGCCCCATCCTCAGTCATTGGTCACTGATTATGTTTATTGATTGATCAAGCACCAGCTGAGGAACAGGACCTTAGTTTAGCATCAGCACCACCCTCTACAAAGAGCACGGGCTCCTCTTGCCAAGGAAAGGGTTCAATTCCCAGCACTCACATGGTGGTTCACAACTGTCTGTAATTCCTGTTGCAAGGGATCTGACTTGCTCACATGCAGGCAAACTACAAATGGACAAAAAAAATAAAAATAAATAAATTTTAAAAAGCAAAACCACAGAACTAGTAGCCTTGCAAAGCATTAGCCAAGTTACTATTGCTATGAAATACCAGTCAGTACCCTGCTTTCTCTAAATTTTTCTATGGTTTTTGGAGCTTGTTTTAATTAAGACCAAATTAAAGTTCACACATTGCAGCTTGTTAGCATATCCATTGAAATTATTTAAAGGGACCCTCTCTGTCTCTGTCACCTATAGCATACACTTTCATCCCTATGCCCGTGAAACCTAGAGATTTGCTGTAGAAACAATGCCATTCTTCTCAAAGTGTTCTGCACAGTGTGGATTTTGCTGATCTCTTTTGTGTCAACTTAAAAGCTCATTTATTTGTCCTCTGCATTTTTAAATGTTGATAATTGTAAAACTTAATCAAATAGACTCCATCATTTAGAACTCTACTACAGATATGATTAACGGCTACTATCAAGACCATAGTTTGATTGTTGCTGCTGTGATCTTAGTGACCATTACTGTTCAAAGACCAGAATCTTGGAAATGGTCTTTTAGAATTGAATTTACTGGGCAGCATGTGCCTGACTTCTGGCTCCCTTGACAAGCTCATCTTCTATTTCTTCTGCTCCAAACAGTAGGTTCTGCTTTTCTAAAGACAAGCAGGAGATGACTTGGGGATGATAGTCCATGAGTGCTCTCAAAGAGTTTACAAAGATCACCCATGAGGTAATAGAAGTATTTATTTCCCAGGTCTTCTACCTAATGTCTAAAATAATTGCCATATTTTATTTCATAAGATTTAACTGATAATTTCTTTTTAAATTATTTAATATTAATAGTCTTTCTCAGAGTCTGAAGATATGGCTTAGTTGATAAAGTGTTTGCTGTGCAAGTTTAAGGACTGAAATTTGTATACTCAGAACCCATGTAATTCTCCAAGTGGCATGGTTACTGCCTACCATTCTCGCACTCAGAAGGCAAAGACAAAGGATACATTGTGCAAGTTGACTAGCTAGCCCAGCCAACTGGTGAGTAGTGGGTTAAATCAAGACACTCTGCTTCAATAAATACAATGGAGAGCCATGGAGAAAGACAAATACTCAATTTTAACATTCAACCTTCACATGCACATATACTCAGGTACACATGTGAACACTCACAAGAACACATCCATGCATTCAAGCAGGCATATACCGCCACTCTCACACACAGAAAGAAGAGGAGAGGAGGCGAGGAGAGGGAAGGGAAGGGGGATAGGGAGGAAAGAAGAGAAGAGAAGAGGAGAGGAGGGGAGGGGAGGGAGGGAGGGGAGGGGAGGGGAGGGGGGGGAGGGGGAGGGGAGGGGAGGGGAGGGGGAGGGGAGGGGAGGGGAGGGGAGGGGAGGGAGGGGAGGGGAGGAGGAGGGAGGGAGAGGAGAGGAGAGGAGAGGAGAGGAGAGGAGAGGAGAGAGAGGAGAGGAGAGGAGAGGAGAGGAGAGGAGAGGAGCTTTGCAGTAGAACATAAAGTCTTCATGGGCAGAATTCTTTTTCCAGCAAATGAAGGCTATAAGCTAGATAATTTTAACTTCTATTCTGCACAGGTGACCAAAAGAGTTTCCTAATAGCTGGCCATGTGGATAGGGAGGTCCCTAAAGCTGGAGACAACTTGCCATGTACATGAAGAATTGCAGGGAAATATTGAAAATGATAGTATTAGAAAAAATGAAGATTATTATATCTGTATGGGTAGAAAATTTAAACTTTGCCATCCTTACACACTTGGTTTGGGCTTTTGTTCAGAGTTAAAAAGTATGAATACACATTATCCGGAATATCAGCTATTATATACCACTTCACCAAACTGAGTTCTTTAAATAGTATTAAGAATTTTTCATACAATGCAAGTGTCCCTCAAAAGACTGCTTGTCCCAAATCAAAGGCAGAAGCTATTTTACAACTAGAATTTAAAAGCTTTGAAAAATTACTGTCAGTAAAGTGTATTACATTCCTGTATTGTATGTTATTTTAATATATAATTTTCCTTTACTTTCTAATACATGCCTAATCTGTTAAATAGTTGGTACTATCGCCCAGTGCTATTTCTGACTCTGAGTTAAGTATCCCTAATCAGATGGTTTAATTTTTAAAAAATGGAATAAAAAAAAACCTCAAGAAGTCCTATAATGTGATTTTTAAATTTTAATTGCAATACAATTATGTCACTTTCATCCCCTCTGTTTCCTTCCTTCAAATCCTCCCAGGTACCTTCCCTCCAGCCTCTCCCATGTCTCCCCCACTATCAAATTGATAATCTCTTTTGGTTATTACTGTTACATACATTTGCTTATATGTATATGAACAAATGTATAAACATAACCTGCTGGGTGTGTTCATTGTGTGTGTATGGGCTTTCTCTAATTACTTAAATAAATGATTGGAGCTATCAGCCAGGGCTATTTTTGGCTGTGAATAAATGTGACAGAGGTCAGCCCCATCTGTAATACGTCTTAGAGCAGGGCTGGATGTAGAAGTGCAAATGATCCTCTCCTCCCTCTGTTGACTACACTGCAATCATCCTTAGTCTCATAAGAATGTGACCACAACTCTGGAAAACATGCTTGCTTCTCTTTGTGACCTGGTAAATGCTAGTTCCTATGGTTCACCAGTCTCCCTGGAGCCTAGAAGAATCGTGATCCACTCGCAGCAAGAGGCGATGCTCTGAGTGCTTGATGTACTCAGACTCTTTCAGAGAAGAATTTACCCATCAAACCCTGTCAGTGAAAATGGTGTAGAGGTGTTTTCCTAATGGAAAAGAACCTCAACCTCGCTGTTATCAAAAGTGTCTGTATGTGTGTCGGCGGTGGGGGTGGGAGGTGAGTGTTGAATAGCAAGAACTATAAATTTTACTATTCAAATATCATATTTATATATAATACAGATTAATATTCTGCCTGTGTTAAGTGTCCCCTTACCATGAAGCCTTGTCCAAGTTGAAAGCATCTGACTCAGTTTCAGATCATTGTTTTGTTTCCTTGGATTGCAGATGAAGCCTCGAGGAAGCAAAATGAAATACAAAGGGGGCTGGGACCTACTTCCTGCTGCTAGCCCATTCAGCTTTGAACTCAAAAACTGATTGATCACTTGAAGATGTCAGCAATCTCCAACCTTTCTACAGCCCTTCTAGCCTGGACTAACCCTTTAGTAAATGGATTTTACAGATTAAAATCATAACATACTTAAGATTCTTTACCTTCAATTCATTCCCTGCTCTTTAGTGTGATAAAAGCACATGAGAAATAACATATTCAGTGTGATGACTACATGAAATTCACACTGCAGAATGGTGGACTTTTAATCCAGAGGTCTAATATGACTTTCTTGGTTATAGTGCCTACCAAATTCATTAGCCCCATATTTCTTACTTTTTCTGGGATTTGATAATTTCTTGCACCCATAGTTTCATTTGTCACTGTTTCAATCCTTGGCCTACACTGCTGGAATTTTGTAAGCAGTGTCGTGAAGTTTTAGTTAGGAAAGAATTTCAATACACCATCAGACTAGATCTCCCACAAATTCTGTATTTCTCTTAATTTCTGTCACTTTTTGTCGATGTCTAGTAATAAGCATGCCTCCCTTTCTTTGAGTAGTTTTGCTTCTCAATGAAAATTAATTCCAGTAAATTTTATGATTATCTTGCCCATGGCTGTGAATATTTTAAAGGGTTTTTTTTTTCCACATGTTTTTACTGGTACACAGGAAAGCTAGTATCTTGTATCTATATACAATAAATTTCCTGTCACTTTTATGGACTTCTAAAAATTATAACATTTCCAATTGATTCTTGGGGATAATTCTTAGACTATTATTATTTGGTATATGTAAAGAATTTAATTAGAATCCCATAAGGCACCATCTTTTTATGAATAAGAATCAGTATTCCTTTGAGTAGACATAGCTTCTTTTTGATACCCAGTGACTCCATTATGGAACTAAAGACTTAAATAGAGGGGTGGTGGATTCCAACACATCTCTTTTTAATGTTCCTGTTTGGGCCATGGGAAAGAATGACAATTGACTATCATAAGCTTAAAAAAGCAGTGACTCCAATTGCAGCTGTTGTGACAGATATGGCTTCCTGACTTGAAAAGATTAACACGTCTCCTAGTACCTGGTCTTCAGATACTGATCTGTCAGATGTTTCACTCTATACCTGTGCATGGAACCACCAGAAGAAATTTCTTTGCTTTCAGCTGGCAAGGTCAGCAGTATAGCTTTACAGCATATTAATTCTCCTACCCTGTGTCACAACTTACTTGGAATGGATCTTGATCTTGGCCTCTTTCACAAGCCATTACACAGGGCAACCAGACTGATAGCATTTTGCTGACTGGACTGAAGAAGCAGGAGGTAGCAACCATATTGGACTTGCTGATAAAGCATATGTACTATAGAAGATGGGAAATAAATCTAACTGAATTTCAAGAACCTTCTACCGAAATGAGATCTCCAGGAATCTAAGTAGTGTGAGGCATGGAAAGCTATTCCTTCTAAGGAGAAAGATAAGTTGTTACACTTGACCTCTCCTGCCATGTCCAGCATGGCTAGGCCTTAAGCTGATCACAGGTGGTGAGGGAATGAAGGACAGACAGACAGATAGACACAAATACAAAAAAACCTGGGTCAGGTGGTGGTGGTAGTGGTGGTGATGTGTGTGTGTGTATGTGTGTTACAAACAATACAACAATCTGAGACCTCAGCATGTTTGTTATGCTGAAGGGGAAGATGTTTATTATGCACAGTGAGGAGAGGTTAGCTAGTCCTTGTAGGAGATCTCTGTAGTCTAGCAGTTTCAGTCTGTAAACATCTCAGGGAAGCAAGACATAGTTGCTAGCTTCTGCACACTTGTCAATCATTCATAACCACTCATACTTGCACACACTGTTAACATTCATACCTCAGGAGATGAAGGTTTTGCCAATTCCATGCCTGAACCATATAGAAAAGGTGTCTTAGTAAGGGTTTCCATTGTTGTAAACAGACACCATGACCAAGGCAAGTCTTATAAAGAACAACATTTAATTGGGATTGGCTTACAGGTTCAGAGGTTCAGTCCATTATCAAAGTAGGAACATGGCAGCATCCAGGCAGGCATCATGCAGGCAGAGCTGAGAGTTCTACATCTTCATCTGGCTACCAGTGGAAGACTGACTTCAATGCAGCCAGGACTAGGGTATTAAAGTCCACGCCCACAGTGACACACCTACTCCAACAAGGTCACATTTACTCCAACAAGGCCACACCTCCAAATAGTGCCACTCCCTAAGCCAAGCATATACAATCAATCCATCACAAAAGGCTTTCCCGTTCCTTTGGGTCTGAGACATTGATTCTTGACTTAGCTGTGCCCATGTCAAACAATACACATTCACTCAGGACTTTATCCCTTTATCACTATTACATATTCATTCAGACATTTATCAACTACTAACACATTCATTTAGAGCTTTCTTGCCTTCCTATGACCAAGAAAAAAAGTGTACAAAACATGTGTCTGTATGGATTTTTGAGGCAGAACATTTCTCAGTTGCATATTTTACTTCAGCCCATATAGCAAATGACTCAGAAAACAAGTCAGAATACAGACTGCTCGGCCATTTAGGCCATATAATCCAGCAGACCTGATGGTACTCGATGTGTCAGTGGTAGACAAGGATGGCATTTGGAGCTTCTGGTAGACCCGTAGGGTGAATCGGTCCCATCAAGTCATAAAGTTGGACACACACAGCAGCATACCATTATCAAATAGAAGTGGTATCTAAAGTGATCAGGCCACAAAAGGTCCTGAAGACACAAGCCAGTTACAAAAAGAAGTTGTCCAAATGCTTATGGTTCCTATTCTTGCGACAGTATCTTCTATTCCTCAAATAGAAATAGGCCAAATCCAAATAAGGCCTTCTGAGGTACACCCTATGACTGATTCACTGAGAAAGAGAAGGGTAAGGACTGGTTTACAGATGGTTCTGTAAGTTATGTAGGCATCATTCAGAAATGAACATCTGCATTGGTTCCTAGTTGGGACAGCCGTGAAGAACACTAATGAAAGAAAATCTTCACAGTGGGCAGAACCTCAGACAGTGCACACGGTTGTAGATTTTTCTTAAAGAAAAAAAACATGGACACAGGTGCAATTTTATACTGATCTATAGGCTGTAGTCGATAGTTTTTCTGGGTGGTCGGACTTGGAAGTGTTACACCGTGTCTATTGTACGCCATAGGGAAGGGAAGAGATTACACTAGTGGGCTCATGAAACAGCAAAATCTTTTGTTATTCCCTCCAAATAAGTGGAGTCACTGGTCAATCAAGGCTTGCTAGTCGGGAGCCTTGTTTCCTCTGGCAGCCCCAAGCAGGGGCTGAAGCAGGGGCTACAAGCTTAAAACCTGCAAGCTTCTTAGCCAAATTATAGTTATGAGTTTATCAATCAGAACTCAGACTAGATATTGAATGTAAGTGTTTTTGCCCAACCAGTCAAATTCATTTGTTCTTTCTGTTGTTAGGAATGGGCGTTATGTTTTGGGGAACTATGGTTGCTTAAAGGGGGAGTTGGTAATGTTAGGTAAAACAGAGTTTGAAGTCAAAATGTCAGTGATTCATGTGTCTAAGAATCAAGAGGTGGAAATGGAAATAACTTCACTCACCATCATGCCTAGTAACCCACTAGGAAAAAAATGCTTCCAGTTCCAATAATCTTATGCCCTGCAGGCCTAGAAGTTAAATTTTTGCTTTCTGTTCCCATGATATTGTGTTCTATGGTCTTATAAGTTTTTGGTTCCAAAGAGAGGAATGCTTCCAACAGGCAATATAACATCCTATCAAACTACAAGTCAACACTCCCCTCCTGGCCTTTTTTTTTTTTTTTTTTTTTTTTTTTTTTTTCCTGACTCCTGGTAACTTTTGAGTTGACTGGCATAGAAAGAGTAGCAATGTGAGATGATATGATTGATCCAGGCTATAAGGGAGAAATTCAACTGTGACTCCATGCAGATGAAGTATGTCTGGAGTGCAGGAGATCCTGTGTCCCCTTGTGTTATCGTGTCCTGTGATTAACGGCAATGAGAAACTAAACAACCCAATCCAGGCAGGATAACAAATAGCCTATGCATGAAGGCATGGGTCAACTGGCCTGGAAGAGAACAAAGACCTGGTGAAGTGCTTACTGAAGGTAGAAGAAATGCAGAATGGGTGGGAGAGGAAGGTGTGTATAGATATCAGCTAAGGCTACGTGACCCATTACAGAAACAAGGGTTGTAAATTTGATGATTTTCCCCTCTTTGTTAAGAAGATTCTTATACATACATTTAATAGATATTGGTAGGGTTTTTTGTCTTCTACTTCTTTATCATGCAACACTAATTGACGTAAAGGTTACAAATCTATTATACCAAACTTAAGTTATGGAACATTGATGCAATCTTCTATTAAGCAGTCATTATATGGGAAGCAAAGGAAGGCCCTGAATGAATCTTCCCAGTCTCAAACTTCTTCTGATGGCTGCTATACAGTAGAAACCTTTCTTGTCCTAGCTGACAACTAGATCCTTCCTCATGAGCCAATAGTCACTGTTTTACCTTCTCTGTCTTCTATGAAAACAGTGCTTCCCAAGTAACAGACACAGGTTTAAGAGCAAACTAGTTAAAGTAAATTGCTTTTCTTGCCTAAATTAACTTGTGAAGGTAAGAGGTCTTTGGCTCCCTGCATTGGAGATCTGTCTGATATCAGTCGGCTGTGTTGCTGTTGGAAAGTCAGCATATCCCAGGAGGAACATGCAACAGAACAAAACTGTATAATACTTGCTATGAAGCCAAAGAGGGAGGAAGAGGCTACAACCCCATAATCCCTTCCCAGGGCTCCCAGTGACCTGGAGGCCTCCCGTTAGTCTCCGTCTTCTGAAGGTTCCATAACCTCCCAATAAGACTGCAGTCCAGTGTCTATTACATGGGCTTTGGGGAGAAAAATAAGTACCAAACTATAGCATTCTTCCCCAGGCTTGGTCTAGCCTTCTCCTGAAAATGATTCCAAATCTTCTCTTAAAACAATCTCAAAATTTATTACCTATCTCCAGGCATTGACACCTCAATGCCCCAACTTTAAACTCAACTTCTGCAGTAACAGATCCAGACTTTATCGTTAGAGGTAAAAATAATTACTGAGAGGAAATCTATTTTATTCTCTGTTATCAGACAATATGGAATATATAAGATCACATACTCTGGCTTAGAGTACTTAGTAAATCTTTTGGAATAATACATCAACTCTTTATGATTTATTGCTTCATCTGAAATTCACAATTTTAATTTGTCAGGCATAGATGTATCATATCAGCCCTCTGTCAACAGAGATGCAGTTCAGACTTGTGATTCTCATCAATACAATCCGGAATGACCTTTTCTGTAAGAAGTATTTAATATTGGGCAGAAGCAATATTATTATGGGAGACTATGATGCCAGTGAAGCAGCCAATAAATCTGCATATTAATGTTGGCACAGACATTGTGGGCAGGAAACACAATAGTTTTGGTTCCCAGTCCTGTAACGTCAAATTGTGTCTCCATCTATAATTGATAGAAAAATGGCTAAATGATGCTGTAGAAAATGGGCCACATAAGAAAGTGTGTGTATGTGCTTCTGGTGAGTGTATCATTCAGTAAGTGTTGAGTGATGTGCTTTCATTATGAATCCAGGAAACTAGGAAACAATTGTAGAATAGACTCATGAGTTAGGGGGTCCACCTTGAAAAGGCCTTGCATTGAAACTCCACTTCTTATTTTGCTTTAGTCCTCAGGGACTGAACAAGCATAGCAGCATTCTGCATTCTCAGAGACTCATCCCCCTGACACCCAGAAGCCAATGCCCTTAGCCCTTGAAATTCAGCATGCTTCCTTATTTATTGCTTAGTGATCTAATAAAGGACTACTTTAATCATTGAATCTGGAAGGCTGTATTCCAGCTGGGTCACCAAAAATGTTTCCTCAAATAGACCTAGTAGCCCAATTATGGATTCTGCACATCAAACATATTTGTATGAGGCCTCAATGTGGAAAAACACATTGGTTATATGTGGGAAGTTTGCTTTTTGGGATAGTTTTATAGAAGTTCTATCATTTCTTTTTCTAAATGAACAAAAGCAATATTGGAAGTTCTGATATTCAGTTCTGAGAGTTGAGAGAAATCGTCAGCATCAAGTGGCACTTCAGTTAAATGAGGCAGTGTGACTAGACACCACTTCTCCAGGAGACTCTGTAGCCTCTCCCACATCCTTGAAAGAAAGTCTTTGTTTTCAGAGAAAGTATAATGTAAGAATCACTGTATAGAACACAATGGGAAATTCCAGGTACTGAAGAATATTTAGAATCTAGTCCCAATCTGATCAAGTATTCCTCATAAGTATAGAAAATTTGGAAAATAATGACCAATACAGAATACTTTCCCAAGCTGAGATGAGACGGATTATCTCTGGAGACATGTGCAGTCTTGGATCAAGTGTCAAAGTCAGGCTCATCACCATGTCCCAAGTGTGGGAGGATGGGATTGAACAGTGCTGAAGACAGAGTTTATACCCTGCCCTCTCATCATTTTCTGCCTTTGAAAAGTTGCTTGATCTCTTGAATAAATTTCAGTCCTTTCAAGTAGAGCTAATCAACTTGACCTGTAATCATTTGGAAGCTTTAATGAGAAAACAGAAGGGTTTTTATCCAGTACTTGACACATCACAGACACTCCAAACATAGAGATGTCATCCCTCCAGTCTCCTTCGCTCACTGAAACAGACTCCAACATACAGTTAGTGATGCAATACTCTTAAAAAAGAAATTAGAGGAACATAATCGGTGTAAGTTACGCTACCAGATACTTCTTTTGTAGGTAAAAACTGTGAATGTGATCATCACACGTTATAGTTACAAGTTGGTAGTTCACTTACTATGTCACCAAATACCTGACTTTAACAACTTACAGGACAAAGGAAATTTCTTGGTTATGAGTTTTTCTGTCCATGGTCTTCAGCTCTGTTGACTTTAGGGACTAGGAAGGCAATACATCATTAAAGTAGAAGTAGCAGGGAGTTGAAACAGACTACTTTACTCATGGTGAGAAGGGAAAAGAGACAGACAGGAGGGTCAAAGACAGGGAGTAGGTACAATTTTCAAGGCATATCATAAGTGCCTGTTTCCTTCAGGAAGTCCCTATCTCCTAGTTTCCAGACACTTCCACCACCAAAAACTTGAACATAGAATGAGGGAGATGTTTCAGATAAACAAATAGAATCAGGTAGGTCAGGATCCACTTGGATACAGTGACCCACCTAAGAAGTAAAAATAAGCCATAAATCAGAGGGGAAATGGTTATTGTATTCAGTACTGTGACTCTGAGGTTATTCTGGCATTCTTCTATGCACCATAAATTATAATCACTGTTCAATATGTCCTCTCATTTCCTACCTCTTTTCTCAAATGATAAATCTACTAACCCCACCCCGTCTCTCCTTCTCCATTTCCCAGACTCACACCCTTCTTTCTTAAATATTTCCCTGAATCTTTCCACCAAAGTTATCAAAACTCCCACTTGGCTCCATAAAACACAAGTCTGTACCTCTATCACCACACAAGCTTTACTCTACTTCATGTTGTTTGTGCTGCGCTAATGACGCTCCTCTCAGTGTGGAGGGGACTTGACCTGTATAAATACAAATGATGGATTTCGTTCAGCCACTGTGGGGAAATTTACAGTGACAGAAAGACAAGATTCATTCTATTGAAATGAACACACAAGAGTGGCTTGTTCTTTTCAGACTCAGGGAACAACCTGAGGATGTTGATATTAGAGACATCTCACCAGCTACCCAATCTGTTTCTCTAATCACCAATTTGTCCTAACGATGTCCTTATCAGCTTCCTTTTGTGTTTTTCCTTTCCCCTAAGCCTATAACTTCTCTCTGTACAGATCTATCTCTTACATAATATTCAAGGAATTGTTCTCTATCCCTACAGTAGCCAGACTGCCTTCAGATAGTTACACCATTGCCTTCTCCACTAGAGAAGCTCTATTGCCCATTACTAATTATGCCTAAGAACATATTAATGAATTACTTTAGCCTTGCAGCAAGAGATTGCTTATGTCATTTTTCCAAACTTAAAGAGGGAGCTTAATTAGACTTGAGTTTAGTGCTAAACTAAAAACCAAGGTTGTATGAAGAGAAAGATTTCATTTTTAGCTCAGTCTTATTCTATGAGTATCTGGCTGGCAATATTTAAATTAAAGAATTGAAATATTAATGTAATTTTATATTTCTATTTCAATAATATTTTTCCTTGGGAAAATTCTGATTAAATTATCTTCAATTTTTAATAGCATAAAATTCATGTCTCCAAATTTGCAATCAAGAATGTCTGCTCAGAACTTAGCAGAGTCCAGGAAAGGGCAATTCCATTTGATTATATTTTCAATTGAGATGAACACTTTTTCATGAGCTATTGTCATACTAATAAGATCATCTAAAGTGCTCTATAGTCCATATAACCACTGAGGTTAGGTGCCTAGTAAGGAATTAAAGGGGAGGTGAAGATCATCCAAGAAAGAGAAAATAAAATATATTATTATGGAGAGATGGGGATAGACTGGAGTAAAAACAAAATGAGGGATATATAAGAAAAAGGCAAGGGAAGCAATATGAAAAGATACAAGTAAAACTACGGGCCATTTGAGGGACAATATGGAAACCTGTTATTGGAAATGCTTTCTAAACTATGTACACACATATTAAAGGATTCTAAATAGAGTCACCAGATATGGGAAAAAAATAATTCTCCCAACTAGACATCTTATGCCATAGAGTGAATCTTCCACTACCAGGAATGGATTACATCTTACATCTTGATGCTGAGAGTCCCTGCCCCCTGTTGGCTCTAAATAAAGTTGCTGGTGGCCAATGGCTGGGCAAGGAGACAGAGATGGGACCTTAGATTTCCTGGGCAAGGGAACCATGAGAGAGGAAGAGTTTTAGAATTGCCATGATGGGGAAGCAGAAACATCAGCCTAAGTTGGGCAAGAGAGACAGCATACAACTATGTAATAATCAAGAATCGGGAAAAGTGGCTCCAGGGTCACTCCTCCAATTGGGTCTGGATAGCAGAAATGAAATATAGATTTTAGTAAGGAATAATTCAGAAATATAGGAGGGGAGGCATTGGCAACGTGGAAGTTTGGGAGTCTCCAAGCCTTTGAGCTGATTAGGGCATATTAAAAATAAGGCTGTGTGTGTGTGTGTGTGTGTGTGTGTGTGTGTGTGTGTGTGTGCGCGCGCTCGCGCGTGCACGCATGTCTTCCATTCATGAATCCAAAACATTTGAGCAGGTAGTGAGAAGTGAGTGCGCACCCACTGGGAAGT
Organism: Mastomys natalensis; assembly: GCA_021653895.1. Lineage (NCBI taxonomy): Eukaryota > Metazoa > Chordata > Mammalia > Rodentia > Muridae > Mastomys > Mastomys natalensis. The sequence goes on from JAJTUV010000381.1 coordinate 1,315,110, forward strand.
TTAGAGTGGATTGACAGCCTACTACTTTAGCTCATTAGCCAAAGAGGCCCTGTGAGACCTCCCAAACACCTCCGGTATTATCAAGGCTATTGGTTGCTCTCCACAAACTGATGACAAGGCCCTATGGCTGAATATAGCATTTATATATTTCATTGAACATGGAGAAATCAAGCTCATGCCTAACTAGAGGCTTCACCCGTACTGACTAGTGTCATGGTGCTAGAAGGATCTATGCATGCTATCAGGGGAGGAAAGTAATCATCAAACCAGCTGAAACTCTGCAATCCACAGTGGTGACCTGTCTGCAAGATATGCAATAGTGATTAATACAAATGATGAGGGAAAGACCAACCTCTCTCATGGCGTTCCATTCTATAAGATAGAACTCATGGCTGAAATTGCTAGGGCATGCAAGAACCTGAGACTGGATAACCATGGGCCATAGGGAAAATTAAATACTATGTATTTGCTAAAGGAACAGGACAATAAAATTACTTCTAGTGACATTCTGCTACAACCATAGATCAGTGCCTTGTTCTGCAATTATTGGAGAAGCTTTCCCCTCCAACAACTGGGAACTAATACAAGGAACTACAACTGAACAATGTGCAGAAAGTAAGAGACTTTGGAATATCAATCCTAAGCCAAATGTCTGCATCAAACCCTTCCCCTCAGGGTTCAAGGATCTATGCAAAAGAGGAGGCAGAAAGACTGAAATAGCCAGAGGTTATAGATGACTTCAAGGAAACAATGTCTTCCAAACACAAAATGGCTGGTGCACATATAAACTCAAAGAGACTGTGGCAGCATGTATGGGACCTGCACAGGTTCAAGCCAGAGGGGGTCTGATCACTGAGACAGGGAAGTAGACACGAGTTCTTATCCTTAATCAAGAAAATATCTGCAATTCATTCCACTGGCAAAGGAAAAATTTGTTTTCGCCAATAATCTTCCTAGATACATAAATCTCTCTTCAGATTAAGTGTCATGGACACAAATAGCTAGTCAACATAAAAGAAGCTCAAGGGTAAGTTTGTAGACTAAGTATTGTGTTTGTCTTATTAGTCTTTTGCTTGTATTTGGATTCCATTTTCTGTGTTTTATTGTTATCGCTGCTGTTGTTCACTTGATTTCTGTGTGTTTCTTGGATTTTGTTTTTGTTTTTTTTAAAAATGTAGAATTGGGTTTTGGTAGATGGGGAGGTGGGGAGGAGTTGGGAGGAGTTGGGGGAAGGGAAAAGCCTGTTCTGGATATATTGTATGAAAAAAGTTGACAATTAAAACTTCTAAAAGGTGAAAAACATAGTCCATCTAGTTAGTATCATCTTTGTATTTTTCAGAAACAATAAAGGCTTGAATTGTTTCTGGTCTCTATATTGATTTGTTTTCTTGAAACAAATTCTAACTTCAAAATGGTCACCTAAAAGTCAACTCTATTGACCAATGTATTTTTCCCATAAAAATCTGTTTGGGAACACTTGGAGTCAGATGATTAGTATGAACACAGTGAAACATTGTAAATTATGAACTGAAAAATTCAGCGCTGGTCATTCTAAAGAACATACAGAATTTATTGATTTTTCTCTTATGACAAGCCAGTAGAAAAGCAGCTTAACTCTGTGCAAGAGGAAATGGAGCTTATTGCTCGGTAGAAGGGCAGGATCAATTAGTTCATGTGATACACTCCTGGTCCTTTCCTCTTCCCTCACTAATGTTGCTTAGGAACACTTTTCTCAGCTCTCAGTCCACTCAACTTCCTCTCCCCTAAGGCTTCTCTTAGGATTTTCTGTTGTGGAGAATCTAGGTGCGTGCAGAATGGAGGCAAGTATACCTTCGGTGAACATTTAATTTGAATTAAAGAAACTTGCAAGGAAGTGACATTTCCTGGAATCCAATGACAGACTGATACATTCTTGGCTTCTTCTGGGCTGCCAGGTTCTTCTTCTTCCTTATCTATGGTGCTTGAGAATCTAAGAGATAGATCCTAAATCTCCTCTGCATCTTTTTGGACTTGATGTTGATGGTCCACTGCCATCTACAATACTTACTTAGTGTCTGCACTATGGGGAGTGATTTGGACTTATGCATGTCTACACCCCACAAATGCATAAGAACACAGTTATGTATGCATGCCAGAAGGACAACAAAAACTGTGAACAAAAGCATGCAGCATATTGTCATATTTGCTGAGCTGTAATATTTCTTCCACTTGTAGGGTATGTTTTATATCTCTGTCTTAGTTCTCTATGATCCTGGTTCATGTTCAGCATCACAGTAAGATTTGTAAGCAAAACGTTTAACTCAATCACACTTGAGTCATTTATAGTATTTTCTCTATTCTAAAAAGCCATTTTCCCAGCCATCCTAGATTCCTCTTATTTCTGTTAGTCATTTTCCCGTCTGTATTAGTATTTTTTCTCCTTATTGTGAAAAAATATCTGATAAAAGTGACTTACAGGTGGTTTATTTCAGCTTGAAGTTCCAAATAATATAGTCCACCATAGCAGAGTTTATGACAATGGAGACTTGAGGAAATCTCACTGTATCAACAATCCAGAAGCAGAGAGAGATAAAAAGTTGTTTATTCATATTCAGTCTGGAATCCCAGCCCACACAATGGTAACATCCACATATATGGATCTTGTAACCTCAATTAACTTAATCTAGACAATCCTTCACAAACTTACACAGAGACTTGTTTCTATGATGATTCTGAATCCCATCAAATTGACAATGCAGATTAACCATCACAACTCCTCCTCTTGTTAATCTGAAATTCAAATACATCACCTTTAAACTGTAGCTTTACAGTCCTTTGTGCCCCATAGGTTCATGGTCACCTCAGAATACAAAATTCATCCAACTTCAGAAGTCCTGGTTGTTTTGAGCAGTTCCTAGACTATTTAAAAGCAAAGGTCCGAGTCTCTACAAATCTCATGACAATTTCCATAATGAGAGCTCCTATTTAAAAAAATATTGCATAATTTCAACATACAATCATAAAGAATAAATATTCCCATTCTAAAAGAGATAAAAGGGGGGCATTACAAGAAATTGTCTATCCATTATAAGACCGAAATCTAGTAGAAGAGCACTCTGAGTCCTGTATTTCTGCATTGGAAGCTCACGACAGTGTCATCTTTACCACCGCTGAAGTTCTGCCTGTAGCACACAACACCACTTCTGGGGGACTGGCATTATCCCTTGCCTGCAGTGTTCCGTAGCAGACATCTGTTGTGGTTTGATTATAACATGTCCCCCACAGGCTCATATATTTGTTCACTTGACTCTTCGGTATTTGTGCAGTTTGGGAAGGCTATGGCCTCTCCAGGAAAAGATGTGTTACTATAGGAAGTATGTCACTAAGTGCAAACTTTGAGGTTTCATAGCCTGTCCTCATTTCCTGCTCTCTCCGTTTCTTGAATGTATATGAGATGTAATCAGTCAGATTCTTGCATCTGTTTCAATGACTTCCTTACTATGATGGACTCTATCCTACTGAAATTATAAGCCAAAATAAACCCCTTTCTCTCCTTGGTTGCTTTTTTTTGTCAGGGTGCTTTATTATAGTGACAACAACAAAACAAGAAAATGATACAACTGTGTTCCCAGGACCTGGCATCTCCAACATACTGCATTCTCCACTGCAACTTAACCCTCACTTTCTTGGCTTCATGAAATAGCCTTTGGAGGTCTATTGTGAAAACCCTGACCTCATCACATGCCTTACTTCATTATCTCTCTGGAGCCTTGGTACAAGATTCCATGACCTGCATTATCCTGCATCCTTCACTCAGACAACATGGATACCATGTGGATAATGTCAAGTTCTGCTGCCATCTGAGGATGGAGTCTGGTCCCTACAGACCCTTCTATTAACTCTGGGTGATTATTTTGAGCAGAGAATCTTACCAGTACCATTCTTAGGTTTGAATGACCTCTTTAAAGCAAATGAATAGATTTGCATGACATGACATAGCATAATGGGTAATATTTTTGCCTCAGGTACCTTTCTAGTTGTCCCAATGCAGATGGAAGGTCATGCCTGTCTTTAATGGTGAAAATTTCTTTAACAAGAAAAAGGGTCTTCTTCTCATATCTCCATATCTACATCTATATATATGTCATCTCTATATATCTACATCTACAGATAATGATGATGATGATGATGATGATGTGTGTGTGTGTGTGTGTGTGTGTGTGTGTGTGTGTGGTTTACATCTACTCTACATCTTAGGGCCCTAGGGTATAGGCTGTGTGGATAGCATAATTGATTGTGCCAAGCTCTGAGCACTTCACCACTATTTACAAGAAAGCACCGGAGATTAAAACCATGATGCACTTGATGTTAAAAACCCATTCACAGTCGGGTTTTCTCTTGTACATAATTAACACCTCAAGAAGAGTTTCTTTTGACACATACATATTTCTCTCAAGAAAAAAAAATGGACAAAGAGGATGAGAAGGTAAATGGAAAGGTGATGGTACAGTGAACACGCCAGTGTGTGCTTTAAATAATTTACACTAATATCCTCAGAATTGTGAGCCAGAACAAAAATAGCACCTTTTGTAGGATGAAAGCTCAAACAAGGTTGAAAATTACAAGCGTTGATTTATACATATGAATTATGAGATTCTTCCATTTTTTTAGATACCACAAAAGCAGTAATCTAAGAATAAATATAACCCATTCTCAGCTGCACAATTGTTTTAATTGGCATTAATGTCCCCTTAGCTTCAGGATCATTCGTTTTTCTTTATTTGAAAATGTACAGTGAGATTGCTTCCTTTATCAGTTCACTGGAAAAAGTCTTAAGGGGCCTAGCTTTACTCGCAAATAAGGACAACCAATCCATAATCTATGTGTAAAGTATGTTTTGGGGCATAGCCTCCATTTTGTTCATTAAATAGCTGTGGCTGTTTGTGAGCATAGGCAATACTACTCTGCCATAAGCAATATTTATCTTTACATTTTCTGTGCATTAGAAACAATAACTGGTCTTTATGATATGTTTGAAAAAAAATAATCCCATGTCTTTGTACATGGTTAGGCTTGACAACAATAATATAATAAGGGTCTTGCTTTATTGATCTTCATTTTGGTTGAATATTGTTAATATACAGTAAAATTATTTTAATTATATGAAAGTAACAAGCCAAGACAAGTTATCTTTATAGCCTATTTTTTTACTACATGGAGAATTTACCTTATTCTAAGTGATACCAATAATTTGTGAAAATTAGAGACTGGTTCAAATGGCTTCTTATATTTAATTATTATTAAAACATTACATCTTAGTGATCCTGCCATGTCATGAAGTCTTGATTATAAAAAAGAAGCGTTTTTATATGTCCCTTTAAAAACTTCAATTTTCAAACATCTTCTGGGGCTGTGTGTGTTACAGGGTGCAATGTTCTCTTGACAGGGAGAATGAGAAATTTTCTATTAGTAATTTCATACACACACACACACACACACACACACACACACACACACACATGTTTTTATTACTCCCTCTATACCCTCTTGTCACCCCCATGCCTACTAACCCTATTTCCTTTTTCTCTACAAAAAGGAATATTTGATGATTCTTTCCTTGGGATTCAAAAACAGAGTACAGTTTTGTAAACAATCTATCATCTCCTGTGTAACGCACAGTGGTAATGTAAAAGACCAGAGGCCTCAGATAGTGGTTCTTACACTACATTTCCACCAGATCACACAATGCTTGCCACACAGGAGACCAAGATAGATACCCATCCATAGATACAGAGTTTATGTATACCATGCTGAGAAGACCAGGAGTCACAAACGTGAGTGTTGTTAAGTATCTCCGCATCATATTTATCGAATCTTTGAAGTCCTGGGTCAAACATAAATGTGAGACTTGGAACAATCTGCATTCTAATAAAAGCTTCATTAAAATCTTCCAAACAGCTAGAGGCTTTTGAAATTTAAAAGATAATTGCATTTCTGTAATTATTTTACATTGCATGAGACAACCAGCCACTTCGACTACAAGTGCCATATTGCTGTCAAGGCAACATTGGAGAAAGTCATAAAGAAAGGGAAGCTGAAGTGCCCAGGGCCTGAAGAGATAATTTAACAGTGAGGACAACTGCCGCGACTCAGTGCCAAACTCCAGGCAAATATGCAGACTCTTTGGAGAGTCCGTGTATTTTTCATAAACTTCAAAATTGTTTCAAATATAGTTGAACAGAGGGTTTTCAAAGATGTCAAAGATAGTACAAAGCGTCAGTGGAGGCAGCCTGGGTCTTCTGCTGGTAACAAATAACATCACTTCTTCATACTACAGTTATCATAACTAATGATGCACTTTTGACACATGTTTTATCCTGTGATTTTCTGATACTTTCCTCGAACTAGAGTTTTAGGTTTCTAAGAGTACTCTCACAGAGGGTGACATGTTGTGAATGCAACATAAACCTAAGAGTGTGAAGAGTTCATGCCTTCTCTAATGTCAGAGGGGAGCCTCATGTTCCTCCTCTCCATGGATGCTCTGTTCTCCCCCTTCTTCTCCTTAAGTACTCACTGGAAGATAGTCACCAAGCGTTTTCATAGTCTAAGAGGAACAGTTCTTGATCTAGAATCTTCTATGGAAGATGTCCACATTTCCCATGTACTAACTTGTCAAATCACTCAGTTAAATTCAAATGAAACTGACATGGATAATTATTTTTTCTCAAGGATAAATTCCAATGTGTAGTTTTTCCTGTTTTGACCACTGAAAAACCTTTAGTTGACTCCTGTGCCCTTATACTCTACTCCCATCCTATCTTTAGTAAAAAGAAAAAGAAAACTGGCACTACATCATGACACAAAACTCATTTTGTATATTTATTGTCTTAGCCCTAAAAGCAACTACTATTGCTAGAATCTCTGATAGCTTTTCTTCGGAGCTGGTCTGTCCATGTATAGTTCAAATTGGCCTTGAATTCACAATCCTCCTGCCTCAGTTTTCTAAGTGCCAGGATTGGAGACATGTGCCTCCTTGTTCCTTTCACTGAAGAATATTGTTAGAAATAAGAATTGAGAGCTGAGCACCACAGAGGCACTAATGTTTTGAGGTTTCAATACATCCCAGTGAATATGGGGTGGAGCTATAATGATCAAACCATGTGATAAATCTTTGTGGCTCTGTATGATGGAACTAAAGTGTTTTCCAAAGAGACCACACTGTATTTCATGTCAGGACACAGAGCATAGTTAACACGAATTCTAGAAATCACCAAATTCTTACCTCTAGTTAACTGACAAACTATACATGCACACTAACAGGAAACAGTCATAGAAAGCACATTTATGGCCACCCTGTATCTAGCACACAATACCTACAAACGGTTAACCTCAAGAATCTCATGCTTCTGTGACTGCCAAGACACCAGCTCTGCCTCTCTACTCGACAGTTCCTCCAGGTCACTGGGACTTTATTTCATTTGTTTCCGGTTTAGGTCATGGTCCATCAGTTTAATCAATTCTTTTTTTATCCTTTCATTTCTCTGCCTTCTATGTATTCTACTGAGAATATTCCCACCTCTCTGGACCTCTGCTCTTCTAGTAGTAGTGCCTCTGCACCCAAACAGCTGAACCTGGATGAACCTAAACCAAGCTAACTAATACCATTTGAAGTGGGTCCTCAGCACTAAGCAGAAGCCACCCATCGCTCTCTTATCTATATACTCAACAGCTCCTGTACACTTCTCTGTCAAACATCCAACATGGCTTCACCTATCTTTGTTCTCCATTAGTAACTTGGCTCACTTACAAAAAGGAAAAACCACTTCATAGGGGGACCCATGCATTTCCACCACCAAATCCACAATTCAGTTTCTGTCTTTCTTTCTCTTTATTTTCTTAACATGAGCAACGATATTAGATTCATCACAGAACTTAGAAGAGAGAAAGAAAGAAACAAAGTCTGCTCAGGTTTCCTGTCATGCTGGCTAACCATGAGATCATTCTAGGACAGGATTTCTCCTCTGAAATCTAGATGCTGTTAATTAGTATCTTATGAGAGCATACTGAGAGTCAAATGAAATTGGGTTTTGCAAAAAATTGCTTTGTGAGTTATAAAACCAAGTAAAGCATTGCCATATCAATTAAGATATTAAACAACTCACTCAATCCTCATAGAAAACAATTGCAATCAATAAGAGAAAAATATTGGTTAGTGTTTTTCAAATGACCTCACTATAAATGATTTTTTTTTAATTAGAAGAAGAAAATTAGTATCTGAGCCCATACCAGTCCTCTGTAGTCATAAATAGTGTTATATTGTACCAGACACTGTTGCAAACATGGCTGGGGTTTCAAACACTGAGATCTCTAGCTTTTCCTTCCTATCATATAAAAATAGTGTGTATTAGGTGTGCTGTGTATTAAGTTCATTGGGAATGAGGACAATACCTTATCATATGTAAACGTGTCTAACCGCGCACACACACACGCACACTTTTAAGGTCTTGTAAAACACCTTAAGGTTTCGAGATCCCAGATAAAAAGGAGTAAAAATGGTGGCAAGAGAAGGCAGAGTTTGAAGACCAAGACTTCATTCTGCCAACTTATAAGAGCATATAAACCTGAAACAATTGTATTTGCTTCATGAACATTTAGTTAGATAAATGCCTGTTAAACAAAGGGATTTTCATAAGTCCTCCCAGAAGTCTTTGTTCCAGGTTTCTAGAATTCCCTTCTCATTTGTTTTATCTCAGCATTTTTCCCTTCTTGGTCTTGGCTTTGTCACAGAACACACTGGCCTTGTATTTATATTTTCTCTGCCACAAAGTTTAGTGAAGGTCCCAGCCTTTCATCTGGAAATTTAATCTGTGCTTATTGTAGCCCTGAAGCTTTAAAAATATTGCAAGTTGTTACTTTTGAAATATGATCTATTGTGGATTTTTCAGAGAGGCAGCACTCAAGGAATATTCAATTTTACTGTTCGGAATTTAATATAGAAAACTTTGCCTTTTAAGTCAACAGTTTTTAAACCTGTAATTATATTGTATCATGGTTTTATATCCATTTTTTTCATCTACAGAAATTATATTCGACTTTGCAGCGAAACTATCATAATGGTTCCACATGCCAGATCATCAATTCCGCAGCAGCCATTTTTTTTTTTTTTTTTTAATCATAGTATTTTGAACACAGGAGTAAAGGGATTTTAAACAAATGGTAGTCCTATGCAGAAGTATACAATGTAACGATTTTGAGAATGTCAATATTCTGAAGGGCTTCTATTTTTAAGATCCTTTGGAACATAGTTTGTTTCAGAAAAATGAAGGCTTGCATCTCAGTATACACTCAAGGCTTGCAATGTGAGCACTGGCTGTGTGGTACCCAGAGGCACAGTGTTTAAAGTAAGCATCAGTGCCGTCATTTAGTAATGGTGAAGCTCTACGTCCCCATCACCTAAGCTAATATGGGCTTATCCTAGGCCCTTTGGACTCCTAGGATGCTAAATTACCTAACATCCTGAAAAAGTACAATAAAGGCACATGAAAATAAAACAAAATAATCTGGTGAAGTAGGACTTCACCATCTCACCAGGAGTTTCACTTTCTTCCTTGCTCTTCTCTCTTAATTTATACGGACAAGGAAAGAGAGAGCTCTCCAGATGCCCGTTCAATGGTGTAACTCACAGGGATGGCTGCAGCCTCACCACACACAGCACAAGCACAAACATTGGTATTTCTCTGACTCCAATGTTCAGATCCCAGGCATTGCATCTGCAACCTGGAAATGGATTCCTTCAAGCGATACGAGGTTTTGGTTTTTTTGTTTTATTTTATTTTATATTTTTTTATTTTTTATTTTTTGTGTGTTTTCTGGTTGTGTTTTGTTTGTTTGTCTTTCTTTGTTTTGTTCTTTTTTAACCAGAGTATCCTGAGATACATAGAAGCACACTGGTTATCATGAAAATCCAGATGCTAGGGCTTTATAACTTATGTGCCTACTACCTTTTGTAATAATAAAGAGGACAATGCTGAGGCATACATTCAGTGTAACTTCAGTGGGGGATGATAGATGTAGATGGGTGTGGTTAACATGGTTGTATGGAGATGTGCAGGCTTACAAGGCAAATAGCAATGTTCTTTATATACCTCGATTCATATTAACATACTTAGGTAATGTTCACTTGGTTTATGTATTTGTTTTTTTTTTTTTTTTAACTTTAGAATACTTTTTGAATACATTTGCAGACAAAATTCAACATCAAGGGGAAATATTCTTTGGAAAATACAATTTGACAAACAGAGCATTTCCCCAAGTAGCTGCAGAGCCATGTGCTTCATTAAGAGCCATGTAGAATCCTTACCAGGGCAGGTCACTTGCTGAGTCAAAACATGAACATGAACAAGTGAAAAAGATTGAAATCATGTAGCATCTTAAAATAGAGTTTTCCCCTAGAGTTTTTCTTTGTCTCATTTGTGATTTTAAGTATGTTTAATATTCACATATTTTGAATTTTCTCACTTTTTTTCTGTTACTGATTTCGGGTTTCATTCCATTGGACTTGAATAGGATACTCGATATGATTTCAATCTTTTAAAAATTATTCACAAAAATAACAATTTTAATCCTTTGTTTTTGTGACCTAAAGTGGTTTATTCCTTCAGTTGTGATAGATGATGGATGGAAAGCTCATTTGAATGCGGGATGTTTGTGTTATCTTGTACTGCCTACCTGAGGAGCTGATGCCTCTGGCGTTCACAGTACAGGTGAGGGAGGAACAACCAGCTCCATTCTTTTCAGTATAATGTAATATTTTTAGGGCCAACATATGATTTCTATGAATTATTTTAAAGCCAACATTAGAATTCCCAAATAATAGAAACATGTCCTTTTTGCTTAAGTATAACTGGCATTGTATATTCATATAAGCTAAAGCAAATATACAAATACATTGTTTTCAAATATGAGAATTTAATGATATTAAAATGTAGGAGAACATGCTGAGTCTAGATTAGAGGTATAAAATCATAGCAGCAACTGTAAATAATTACTGTGTTGATATAAATATCTAATTTACTCTTGCTCAAGACCTGGAGTAAAAGTTTCAGTTTGTAATTGTCACTTTGTCAATATCATGACTCTAAGGATCTGATATAAATTAACTTTTTAGGGTGTTCATCATTAATGTCATCAAATTCATGTCTTTGTTCAAATAATTGAATTCTTACTCTACCTTGAATTTTTACTCTACCTTAAATTCACGGTGATTAATTTTCCATGAAAAAAGGAACACTGCAGTGTTATAAGCACTATTTTAGAAATGAAATACAATCATCAAGTAGACCAAAGCTACTATAATCTGGTGATAACAAGATTCTAGGTTTTTGTGGAAGAGGGGAAGAAATGATTGGAAGAGCCAGGGGTTGGGGAAGGACACCACAAGAAAACCTTAAAATCAACTAATCTGGGCCCAGATTGGCTCATAGAGACTGAACTGCCAGCCAGACATCAAGCATGGGAGGGACCTAGGCCCTCTGCACATATGTAACAGAAGTGAAGCTGGGTCTTCATGTGGGACTTCTAAAGCAGTAGCAGAGTCTGTCTCTGACTACATTGCCTGCCTTTGAATAGCTTTCTCCACTGGGCTGCCTTGTCTAGCCTCAAAAAGGAAGATGTGCAAAGCCATACTGCAACCTGATATACCAAGGCTGGTTGATGTCCATGGAAGGCCTTCCCTTCTCTGAGGAGAAAAGGAGGAGGGGTGAATGGGGAAGGTGAAGTAAGAGGGGGGAGCTGGGAGGCGAGGAGGGAGGGGAAGCTGTGATCTGGATGTCAAGTAAATAAATAGCTTAATTAATAATAAAAAAAAGAATAGTTTTGAAATAGAAACAATTCACAATATTCTTGTAATTCAAATATTTCTATCAGAAGTCTAAATCTATGTAAAGTTAGAGGGAATAAAGCAAGTAAAAGTGAATGACCACATTTAAATACTGTTCACACTGTCTGTGAGAAATGTATTAAAATCAATCCATCAATCGTTGTGTTTTTGTGTGGACAGTAACTGGGGATGGAGCTTGATGTCATGAACGCAGTCTAGTAGTGGAAAACACATCCTGACTCTACTACAACCTACCCATCCCTTCCACCAAAAACTCTCGTACTAAAGAAGAAAAGAGGGTGTTTGATAAAGATGTCCCATTGAGGGCTGAGTGCTCTAAAGACTCTCACTCTCTGTACATTGTCCAGTTGTGGGTCTCTGTTTCAGTTCCCATCCACTTCACCAAGCTTCTCTGATGAAAACTGAGTGAAGCATTGATGTGTAGGCATAACAATAAGTAATTAAGAGTCATTTTATAGCTATGTTCCTTTAGCAGAAGAACAGTAGTAGTTTTTCCCCTAAGCCTATGACTCATCTATTGATGGCTCTTGGATACTATAGCAGTGTCAGGTACGGGTTCCATCATATGGAGTGTGCCTTAAATTTAATCAAAAAGTGGTAATATTTCTGCCACTATTGCACCAGTATATCTTGCAGTCAGGTCACTGTTACAAATCACATAATATAGGTACATTAGCATCTCAGCTGGGTGATACTGATGATTACTTTTTTTTTCTCTAAGAACATAAAGAATGCCTTCTAGAACCATGAGCACTAGTCAGTAGGGTTGAAATTTCTAGTAGGGCACCAGCTAACTTTTCTGTTTGATGTCATAGGCGTCGTCTTCAGCAATTGGGCCTTACCATCAAATTATGTAGAGGAGCCAATAGACTTAGCAATACAAGAAACCAAAGGCTCTGATATTTTGGGGGATCCATGAGGTTTATTCAGCCAACAACTCAATAAGCTGTAACTCATTTCTGTCACTGGAGGTTTAATAAGGTGACATAAAATGTCTAGTTGTCACACCCATTATATGGTAACTCGATTTATATCTCTTATAAATTCATACACAAAAAACAAAAGAAAATTACTGATCAATTATCATATCAATTATTCACTGGTGATAATAGATGCAAAAGTGAGTTAAACTCATAGGCTCACTTGGCTCCATGCCAGAATGTTGATATGCTTCAACATGTGCAAATTACTATATCAATCAAATAAATGAATCAACAGAGATCGCATGATTATTGCAAGAAATGCAGAAAAGCCTTTGACAAAATCTACCATTCTTTCATGATTAAACCCCAAGGAAAGTAGAAATGGAAGGAATATATCATATATCTCAACATATAAAGGATATACATATACATACCCAGTATCATGATAAGTAGGGAAAATAGCATACACTGACCCAAAACAGACACCTAGATCAATAAAATAAAGAACAGTCTTGAGCCTGATGCACTATGGTCATCTGGTTTTTCACAGAAACACTAAAAGTTCAGATCAGGAAAAAAAAAAAAAAAATGCAGCACCTTCAGGAAATAGTGTGGGGGAGGGTGCATCAGGAGAAGAATGAAACTTGATCCTTACCTCTCTCCATAAACAAGAGTCAGTGCCCAGTGGGTCAAAGATCTCAGCGTAAAACCAAAAGCCTGAAAGTGCTAGAACAGAGAGTGGAAAGTCTGCCACCATATATAATACACATAGGTAAGGACTTCATAAATTAGACTCTGTTTACTCAGGAAACAAGACTAACAATTGATAAATAGGACTTCATAAAGCTAAAGCTTCTGTACAGCAGAGAAAACAATCAATCCAGAAAATAAGCAGCCAACAGAACTGGAGAAAATCTTTACAAGCTGCAAATCTGACAGAGTTCATATCTGGAATACACAGAGCACTCAAAAAAAAATGTCAAGAAAACAAATAACCCATTGGAGAAATGGGCTACAGACATGAAAAAAAATGAAAAAGAAATACCAATAGCTGATAAATACTTTTAAAGTTTTAAACCTTATTAGCCACCAGGGAAATGCAAATTAAAAATACTTTGAGATTCCATGGCACCACACTCAAAATGGTGATCAAGAAATCAAATTACAGCAGATGCTGAAAGGGGAACCCTGATTTACTGCTGAAGCAACTGCAAGCTGGTGGAGCCACTCTGAAAATCACCATGAAGATTTCTTAAAAAGTGATCAAGAGAGTTACTATCAGATGCAGTTATTCCTTTGCTGGGCATCTACTAAAAGAACTTTCTTATACCCTAAAACCAAAATACTTTCTTATCTATGTTTCCCAGAACTCTATTAATAATAGCTAGAACATGGAATCAGTCTAGGTGTCCATCATCCAATGAATAGATTATGAAAATGTGGTACACATACACAGTAGAATTTTTATTTAGCCATAAAGAAAAATTAAGCTATAAAATTTTCAGGTTACCAAAAAAACCTTCAAAATATTATACTGAGTGAGGTAACTTCAGGACAGAAAAACAATCATCACATGTTCCCTCTCGTGTGTGTATCCTGCCTCCAGATTTCTAATATTGTATATTCAATTGAGCTTCCTGTACAAATCAGAAATCTAGAGAGACACCACTGGGGGGGGTGCCTTAATGAAGGGTGGATAGTAGATTATAAGTAGTGTTAAAAAAACAAAGATTGAGAATACTGAGGATAGGAACATTTAAGTAGGGACAGGGTGGAGAAATGGAGATTAAGGTGTTGAGGGGGAATAGTTGACCTCAATGAAAAAGCTGAATGGAAACCTACAATCTTGTAACCAAACTAAAATAAATATTAGAAGGGAGATAACATACATGCCTGGTAAAATCTCTTAAAAAAACAAAAACAAATAAAACAAAAAACCCTTCCTTGAGTCTATGGGTTACTAAATAAAAACCCCAGTGATAGGATAACTCTGTATGAGTTCTTGATTAGGAAGTCCCCTGAGGTCACACAAATCCCAAGTCCCTGTCATTGTTCTTTGTTTCCTATAAGCCCATACACTATGACCCTATTTCTGGAGGACCTAGAATCCTTGGTTACATGAGAGAAATGAACCTGTAAGTGTAATCAACTAATAACCCGGACGGACCCTAACCCTAACCCTGTTTTTTTTTTTAATTTTTAATGAGAGAAATTAGTTGCTTTCTGATTGACTTTAAGGCCCACAGGTGGGAATTCATACCTGGTGTTGTGAACCTGGTCAAATGGCATGGGTAGGGAAACATAGGCCCTAAGGGACAGGCTCTGATCCTGCATTTTTTTCTGAACGGAATCGTCTACCCATCAAATTGTCTTCTCAATGATTTTCAATGGCCATCAATTAATGCTGTTCTCATTTTCGGTCAGAGAATCTTCAGGGATTTTTTTTTTGCAGTGACGAGTGGTAACTGCAGAGTCACGACTGGTTCTAGTGCTGGGAGTATTTATGAATGATGAGTGCTCAGCCATAGATGGAGATCTATATCGTCCTTTCGATGGCTCAGAGAACATCACAGAAGACTTGAGGAGAAAGAATCTAAGAGCCCGAGGATGGTCGTGGTGTAGACGTGTCTTCCAGGTTTGATGTGCTACTGTCCTTCTGAGTTCTATCAACTCTGATTACCTACCTAAGACCTACAAGAACTTGAACTCATCAACGGCACCCTGTCATGGAGGAGGAAGAGCTCAGAAACCCTCTTTTCTCTCTGAGGATCTATAGGTAGTCGATGATTCTTGATAGAAGGGGAAAGTCATCCTTTAGTGGTGTAGCTACTGACAAGACTATGTAGCCTATGCTTCTGTACACAACCTCTCAGATAAGTCCCCATGAAAATGAAGGAGAGACAAGTTGGGAAGGGAACAGGGAATCAGTAGAAGTGGGAAGGAAGAAGAGAAGTAATAAGGGAGAATAGGAACAGAACACATGACATATACATGTGAAAATGCCATAATGTAATCCACTATTCTGTATAATTACCATATGCTATTTAAAACCCTTTGGGAGAAAAAAAAAAGATGATGAAAATCCAATGGAAGCTACTCAAATCAGAGGCTGTCATGCTGAATTCCAAGTCTGAATTATTGTACAGTTTATAGCTGTATATGGGAAATTCTAGAACCTAAAACACAGAGCAAAACAATGACAAAGCTTAACCCCTAGGCAAGCCAAATAAGGCTATCCTGGGCTGGGATTCAGTCATCAGTGTTCAGCACATCCCTCTGATCCCAGTGTGACATTGGACATGCTAGTTGTTTTCTTTCTATAACTATTTACATTTCCCTGGTGAAACATTATGTGCATGTAAAAAATTCATGTAATGTTTTGCAACATTATTCTTGTTTAACTTGTACATTTTACTATCTTTTAGTGAAATCTATAAATCAAGAAAAGACAAATTAGGTATTCACTCAAATCTAATTAACCTCCATCCGTCTCCTCCATGCAGAGCACAAATGTCCATGTTACTTAACTACTATGAAATGTCTGGCTAACTCTTCACCAGGCTTTAATTTATACTTCAAAAGTCTGAAACTAGCAGTAGCTAGCATATAACAAGTAAATATAGCAGAAAATTACAGTTTGAACTCTACATCAGATTACCAAGACAACCAAGTCTGTTGTAGCCATTGCTTACCCAGAACTCTGGAACTGAACATTTTGTCACTTGGTGATCCATTGCATAAGTAAAAAGTCTCATTGCTTGTCAGATTAAATTGAGTGGTAAACATTCCTAGCGCCTTGTCAGGATGATCCTTGCTAACGCTTCTTCCACTGACAATTATTTTTACATCTTCTGGGAAGTAGTTTTCATTCTTTGAATTTCATTAAGGACTGAAGTTTGAAGCCATAGCCACTTTCTCTTTGAGGTATAAAAAGTATTAAAAGAAATATAAGACTCAACACTGAAGAGGAACAAAAAATCTAAGCCTCAGTGACTTCCTCCTCCTCCTCCTCCTCCTCCTCCTCCTCCTCCTCCTCCTCCTCCTCCTCCTCCTCCTCCTCCTCCTTACCTGCATTCTGCTATGAGCCACAACCAGCGTTTACTTGAGAAAGCTAGGGTGGCACACCCTGAGGTGGAAGAACTGTAGATATCTGATGTCCTCTTCAAACTACACAAAAGCATGACATAGTTATAAGCCACTGTCTCTGTTTAGATCAGCAACATGACATGCATTTCCTTTTTTATATATAGTTAGTTTTGTTGGGGTCCAGGAGTCATCCCACAAACCAAACAAACACCAATCTCAGACAAGAATGATTTATTGAATGCACATCCTAAGACTGAGCCATCGGGGCCATAGCTCAGAAACTGGGGCTGAGGCTACAAGCCCTGAACATCTTTCTCTGTGAGCTTATAAAGGCTAAAACCACAAAACCCCCCGTGAGTTCATACACAGGAAAAGGAAGTGCTGCCTAGTGGTTGACTCTGACTCTAGCCATTTTGGATATGACAGTTCATACTGAGCTTTAATGTGATGGGTCCTACAGAAAGCTTTGTGGAATTTTTTAAGATTAACAAACCTCATACAAAATATCACAGGATATGTAATCTAATCAGCATGACCTTGCTCTGAGTTAAGTTAATTTTTCTGGGTCAGTGACTGGCAGGCCATATTACAGCAACAATATGAAATAGCTGGCTAGCATAGTACAAAATTGCTACAGCTGTGCTGGAGGGGCAGGTCTCAGCATTTTCATATTTCAAAGCAAATTGTTTTAATCAATATAATGCTAATTCAGGACCATACAGCTTATTAGCTATATTTTGAGTATGTATTTACACACATAAAGATATATATGCACTCATATTCACATATACAGCAGACTTGGTTGTCAAGTTAACTCAACAGGAATAATGCAGTTTGTTATGAATTATATTAAACCTAAGAGCCTGGTTTGCCAATTCTCAAGTTTTTCTCTGTGACAAATATCACCAAGCAAACATCATTAGGTCCCCTGAATTCATAGCTCTCTTTATGTGACACATACCAAAGCATAAACACGGGATGGACTTGATTATGACAAAGACAGTCAATTCTGTCTTCATCATGTCTTAGAACCACATTTCTAAAAGTTTACTATTATATAATTCAAGCAGGCTGACTCATTCTATCATACTTACTTGCCCCATATTTCTGCACCTTGTTAAGTAATAAGATACACCTGAATTTCACTGAAACCAATTTGAAACAGCTAACACGTGGTGCAGGGATATATGCTTGATTTCCATTCGTGCGGGAAAAAGTCTCTGTTAGAGCTAACAGAAAACGAGGAGAGAAGAACAGTGTGACACGCTAGGCTTTCACTAAATGGGCAGGTGGAGTCATGTGATCACCGAGAAGATATCTTGCTCTGATTCCCTTTCATTTGCTCTGATAAAATACTGAGTAAAAGCGACTTGGGGAGGAAAGAGTTTAGTTCGTTTACGATCCTGGCCATAGCTCATTGAGGGAAGGCAGCCAGAAATTACAAGCAGGAACTGAAGCAGAGGCCATGGAAGAAAGCTGCTTAGTGGCTAGCTCCTCATGCCCCACTTAGTCTGCTTTTATATATCACCATGGTCACTCATAGTGTGCTGGGCCCTCCCACATCTATCACTGATCAAGTAAATGCCCCACAAACTTGCCTACAGGCCAATCAACTCTGGGAATGCTGAGCCCTTGCCCTGAGGTGACCACATATACAAAGCCTTACAGAAGACTCTCGTGGCAGGAACTTTGTTCTTCTGTATGTATCCAGGCAATATGGCACACCCAGAGCTGTTGGAGCAAAGATCACTCACTAATAAAAAGTCAGCATTAGACCCCATATCCCTAAAAATCTGTAAGCTTGGAAACAAATAAATCTTAATTTTAGAATTGTCTCAAAATTCTGTTTTCTCTCACATTTATTTGAAATCAATATTTCAGCTTTAGCATCGCAGAATGACTCCCCATAAGGCTATTCTGAAGTGCTTTTGTTATATTTTAGTTAAATATATAATGATAATTAAGGAATATAATAATAGAATAATAGTATGGTCAACAAAAACATTCATGGTGATTAAATTTGTAATACTCTTTATAGTAAACCATCAGGATAAAAGCCATTCCTTTTTGTCAATTTTATGCGTGAGTGTTTACCTGACACATATTTAGAAATAGAATAAACTTAATCCTTACAATTTCAGAAATGCCTAGAGATGGTTAATTTTATTCATAGTTATGAAATTGTAACACTATTTCAGAGTTTGACAACAACTCACCTTTGTTTAACTACTGGGAATTCCTCCTAGCAATTAGTCAAGGAAGAAGAAAAAAAAACCTAAAACAACTCGAGGAGAACCAGCCCTGCAGTTGCCTCCCACATGCTAAAATTATCTATAGAGAATATCTTAATGTACAGATTCATTATTGGATTGATGACAGTACAGAAGTTTTGTAAATAAATAAAATGATGCATAAATTCAGCCAAATTCTATAAGTTACATAGAAAGTATAGCAGTTAAAAAAAAAATAGAGCATTTAAAGCCACAGAAAAACACAGAAAAGCTAGAAATACTATTATCTAAATCTAAAACTTCATAAAGGGACAAAATGCAATGAAACTAGTTCTAAAAGACTAAGAAGAGGAAAACTACTACAGCATTGGGAAGTCTGTTTCAAAGGATATTCAATCTTTCCAAATTTAGTTTTGGATTTAACTGCAATAATAACCAACAGACACTTGAAGGAGGTGGGACGATCTATTTCCAGCTGTACTTCAACCATTTTATAAAGTAAAGCAAACAGAGTTTCAAAATGGCAAGGGGAAAGGAAGTCAGGCCAACGGGACTCAAGGATTCTGAGTGTAAACTAAAGCAGAGACAGTCCTCCGTAGACTAGTTGGGGCTGACATACGTTTTATTGATCTGAGACACTTCATTCTCCATATAATCTCAGAGTGCTCAAAAGCAACTCTACGTAGATTGATGACCATTTCTGTTCCCTCATTTTATAGGGAACAACTATAAAATACATTGAAAACACTGGATCTCTGTTGCATGGGCCACTGTTTCACAGAAAACAGCAGCTACAGCCCCTCATCAAAGAAGTCTCTCTTTACAGCAAATGGAGAGCATTCCAGAAAAGCACAACTGGACAGAATGCAGAGATCACCAGATCACGAGGATTCCAGCAGCAATGCAAATACATCTCCATCACAGCTCCTTCCCCTGTGGCTCTGGAAACATTGAGGAAGAGGGGAGGAAAGATTGTAAGAGCCAGAACATCAGGAAGTCTGCTTGAAACAGTCTCTCCTAGAAATAGCTGCATAAACTAGACCAAGAACAATGGCTATGGCAACGGACATGTTAATGTGGAAGTGGGAGAATCTCAGTCCCACCCCCAGACAAAGAACTACAGGAAACTGATGGATGCTTGGAGAAGAAGAATTAGCTCCTGGCAGAGATGAGCCCCTTTCCTGGCCGTCCAGTGCTGAGTTGTCCATCTTTGAACCCATATTCTCTCAACAAAAAATGGACTCAACAGGTTGTATTTGTATGTATTTGAGGTATTCCTTTGTGTGTGTTTGTGTGTGTGTGTGTGTGTGTGTGTGTGTGAACAATAATAGAGAAAAAGAGCTATTAACTTGAGAGTCAGGAAGACATGAGAGGGCTGGAGGGAGTGAACCAAGAGAGATTGAAGGGAGAAAAGAAAATAATGTGATTTCTGTTTTAATTAAAAATACTGGATCTTCTTGACAGCGAATTTGAAAGTATTTATTAAGTTACGAGTTTAAATCAAAAATATTTTCCAATATTTTAGATAAGAAATGGTATCTTTTGAAAGTCCCTAAAAGAGAGGGAAAAGATGCACTATAAATTCTGAGAGATATTTGTGATGCATAGTTGAAAAATCAGTGTAATAAATTACATCACAGCATCCCAAGGAAGTCGTCTTCCTTCTCCTCCAGAAAATTGAGATTGTGGAAACAAGCCGCATTGTGTACATAGAAATTATATTAAACTAAAGAAATGCCAGGTAAAGGCATAGTCCTGCTCCTGAAGAGCCATGCCAAGCAGAAGGCACTCTGAGCCTTTGTAGCAGAAAATGTGAGCACAATATATCCAAGGAGGGGAGAAGCTGGGTGTCACCCGTGTTCCACAGAGGACTTGTAACCTTTGCTTCTGCATACAAAAAGGAGCAAAGAAACCAGGTGTGGTAGTGTATGTCTATATTCCCCACATTTGGGCAGCTCAGGCTAACGTAAGTTTGACATGAGGCAGGCCTATCCTAGTGAGACTCTATCTTGAAAATCCAAAAAGGACACTAGCAACAATGGCAATTGCTATTAATATCATTCTTATAGATCACTTTTCAAGTAATTTTTAAACAATATTTTGAGAATTTTATACAGGTGTACAGTACATTTTGGACATACTAACCCCTCCCTAATCTCTCTGACTTCTTTCATACTGTCTACACCCCATTTCAAATTCATGTCTTCTTCTTCTACTATATTATAAATATATATCATAATTATGTACATATATACATACTCACATACATTGGTAACACTGAGTTTTTTCCACTAGCATTACCTACATGAGCATGGGCAGATTGAAGAAAAAGGACTTTCCATCCCTCAGCCTATAGTTGCTTAACTAGCAGGGAGGCCTTGCTTGTCCTTCTTCAATCCATAATGGAAAGCAGATTGTGTGGTCTTGAGTAGTAACTATAGCTATTTATAGTCAATGGGTGCAGCATCCCCATGACAACACTATTTCACAGCAGTCTTCTCAGGCTTCTGCTCTTACAATCTTTCTTCCTCCCCTTTCACAAGTTCCCTGAGCTGCAGCATAGATGTCCCTTTTGGGGGAATGGAACCTCACAGTCACTTATTATCCACATTTCAACCAGTTGTGGGTCTCTACAGTAGCCTGCATCTGTTGCAAGAAGAAACTTCTCTGATGAGGAGTTCAGAGATTTGCTAAGATGGGCATATGGATGTAATTATATCAATTTAGCAGCATAGTAATAGTAGGTTTTCTTCTAGGGTTATGATGTCTCTAGCCATGGGATCTTGGCTAGATTTCCAGTATCAGGCATGAATTCTCTCCTACTGAGTGGGATGTAAGTTCAATCAGACAGCTGTTGGTTGCCCTAAGATCTTGGCCCAAGATTGTGCCTTTGGCTTATCTTGTTTGGTTGGTTATTATTGTAGTTTACTGAATTTACAACTGGGTAAGATTTAATAGCTTTTTTCCCCAGCAAGAGATCCAACATCCTCTTCTTGCCTACAAAGACACCCACACATGACACATGTGCACAAACATCTACATACAATAACAAATAACAGAATAGTACACACAAATAACAAAAATAAAACATAAATGCTATTGATTTTTAGTGGTTTGTGTGAAATAAAGAATATGTTCCATTTTATATATTATCCTTACACACTCTACAGTTTTGGTGTGTATGCTTGGAATTCAACCCAGGGGCTCAAACATTATGTTAGGAAAAGAATCTAACATTTAGCTATACCCTAGCACCAATATAAATCTTTTAAGTCTCGATTTCATTACTATTGTCCCCCTAACATTACTAATATAAACTCAAGGGTTTTAATCCCACATGGTGTTTTAGCTGAGGTGTACATCTAGCCAGTGAACTACTAACATCGGCGGTGGCAGGGCATAGAACTCCTCCATTACTGCAGAACCAAGAAATCAATCATGAATCTATTAACTTGGGTTTGGTTCTAGTAATATTTCTTTCAAGGTCTCACTTTAAGAGTTGTTTGCAAAGGCTTTTAAAAATGCAGGGGTTTGCACTTTTTGTACTCTGAGGGCTGCCTCCAGAAAAAAAAAAAAAAAAGACTTTTTCCAAGGAAATCAGTGAGAAGGCAAGAAACAGAGTGTTTGCATTTGGAGGTAGTAAGGAAATGAGGCCAATACAGTCAGGCTAACAGGCTACTAATCTGAAGGAAAAGAACACTGCTGTTCTGCCTGTGACCTGCACTCTAAAGTACCCTACAGAAAGCAGGCATTGGGTGGGGTGAGAGAATGGGTATGCTGAGCCTTTTGGGAAACTCTCTGTACTCTGGACTCCATGTTTCCAAAACTCAGAAGAAAGCAGAGGTCTTCTGTGAGCAGCAGCTTAGCAAGAGAAAATAAGACTGAGACAAGCATGAAATGAGATTACATCCCAGCAGAAACAAGAGATCTAAGAAATTTCTTGATTGTTTTATTGTTTGTTTCTGGTGTTTTTATTTTTTTGTTTTATTTTGTTTTGTTTTTTGTTTTTGTTTTTGCCTGAAATGGTCAGGATCTTTCCATGACTCTAAGTGTAGGAAGACGGGCACTCCAACCCGAAAGTCCAAGAAAGATATTCTATCTAGGAATGGTAGAATGACAGCTGAGAAGTGAAAATATATTTGGCTTCTAAAAGAAATCAACTAACGCAATGCTTCCTACACAGAGACAACTTAGATGAGGATAGATCATTATGCAATGCAGAGAAATTTAAAACAAGGAGATATTGAGCATACCAACAAATGAAGAAGAGGTTTTATTTGGACAGGAAGGAAGTCAGTGTTTTGGGTCACAGGGTGATGGGTAAGACAATTGCTTCACTGTTAATATCTACCGACTGGCCCCAAGAAGTTACCTTGCATGGCAAAGGATCTTTCGAATGAGATTAAGGACTTGAGAGACTATTCTGGCTTAACCAGATAGGTCTATGAGTCCCTAACGTGGAAAAATCTTTCCTTTGTGTGCTGAAAGGGCGTGAGAGAAGAGAGGAAAGATCTGAGAGGTGCCAGGTAGAGGAAAGATTCACCACGAAGATGACTATGGATTATTTATATTATGATTTATTTATTGCTATGTCACTGTTGGTTTCTTTTGATTGCCAAGTTTATTGGATCTGAGATCAACTAAGAAACATACTGCTGGGTAGGTCTATAAGAGGATTCCTTGCAAGGATTAACTAAAAGGAGAAGATACCTCTCTAAAGTGATTAGCATCTTCCAGGCATGACCCAGATATAAGGAGGTTGAAAGGGAAAGCCATTGCTTTTTGCCTTTGCCCCTACTTTGCTCTTGTTGCTCGTGTTGGTGGTGATGATGATGATGGTGGTGATGATGCCACCAACACTTTCCACTGACATCAGAACTCAGTATATTCAGCCTTCCAGTATGGACTGAAGAGCTTCAGGAATCCTGTAGATCTCCATCACCAGGTCAACACTGCTAGAACCTCAGGAGCTAAGCAGCTGCCAGGCTCTCAGTCTTCTGATGTCTGGACAACCATTTTGGAAGCCATCACAGACCATGGGCACCAGTCCAACAAGTGCCTGCTGAGATATATATATATATTCATTCTATCAACTTTGTTCCTTTAGAGAACCTTGACTAATTCTGTAACTATGATGCCTGACAGAAAGAACTGAAGGGAGCAAGGATTTACTTTGCCTTACAATTTCAGAGAATTCTAGTGTATCATAAAAGGAGGCATGGCAGAATGGCTCAGCTCATGTCAGTGGAAGCATAAGATGGCTGTTCCCATCACTGCAAAGCAGGAACTGAACACAGTAGGAACCAGGGCCTAGGACAATCATCAACAGCCTACCCCTGGAGATCTACTTTGCCAGCTTAGCCCAGCATTGTCAAGGTTCTACATCTCTTAAGACAGTGCCACTATCTGGGACACAAGCATGCAAAGCTTAAATCTGTGGAAAACATTTCACACTCAGACCACCACGGTTTGCTCCTGCCTCCCAAAAACTCATATCTATTCCCTAACACAAAGCATCCAACGTTATTCTGAAGTGGAATGGTTTGGTTTTGTTACATGATGCAGGCTTTTTCTGAGGCAGACTCACAGGACATTTTGCAGAGGCAAGACCCGTGAGAGGACATGTGATGTTTGGAGACAGTATAGTGACAGGCCTTCATTGCTACCTGTGCAATGCTTCATTGATCTTCCATGATTTCTGATAGATTGTGCCATGTGTTTGCTATCCTGATACTACTGAATTGGACTGCTGGGATCCTGACAACGAAGATTGGAATGGCCTCAAAAAAACTACTTCTAAACAGGTCCACATTCCCTTGTCCTATTTACCATGTTTCTCCCCTACCTTTGGGCAGTGGGCTAGAAGGGGGTCAAAGCATTTGAGAACCCTTATTCAAGTAGGTTTCGAAAAATCATAACCTACATTATTCAAATTTCAAGTTCAAATTCCATACCTGTCAGACTTTATGAAATAAAAAGGAAAGTTACATATGTGAACTGAAGGACCCAGAAACACTTTGTTCACATCTGTAAAGGTTCCAGTTCAAGGTTGATTGGCTGGTCTTCTTTCAGCCAAAGCTGCTCTTATCAGAACCGGGAAAAAGAAACAGATAAAAGGTCAGGGATCTGCAGTTCCTTCAATGACCTAATGGCTCACACTAGGGTCCCCCTCTCCTCATTAACACAACCATAGAGATGATTCCTTTGGCACAGTCTTCATTACACATTCCAGTTCCAAAATACAGTAATCCCTTTGAGAGATACCAAGCCTTAATTTCTATCTCCCAATATCTATCTAGTATGTATCACAAAGACTACACAAGTTGTTTTCTGAAACCCGATCTTCCTAGCAGTAGTTTTAATGTGTTGCTTTGTGACAATCTGCCCTGTGACCTCTCCTACCCTCTTCTTTTCTGTAGCATTTCTCCTAGGAATTATTAATTTGAGCCTTGTATGCCTTTTTAAGTGCATTTTCTGCCACAAAGCAGTAAGGATTTTCAAAATATATTATACTTGGAAATCTAATTTTAGTCTGGATTGTGCTGCCTTGAAAATGTTTGCCTGGCTTTCTGATATTAAAACTTGAAATATTAATATGAGCTGAAGCTCTTGTATGTGTTTTGAAGATACACATAGAACGTCAGACATACTAAAAAGGTCCCTGGGAGGGAATGGGAATTCTGCACAGTAAAAACATTGTCGTTTCTAGCTTTAGCCCCACCCACAACCTATTATTATTTTGAACAGCCTCTTTCCAAATCCACATTCTTGAGAATAAATCCAAGGAGATTTGAAATGAAATCTGTGTACACAAACTGCCTGTCTTACTGAGGTTGTGGGGTACGGCTTCACTTTCAACCATGTATTTAGGTGATGTTACAGCATCTGTGGGGTTACACAAAATAGTGACATGGGACACTGATCCTCTGCCAGCACAGCAGCCACCTTACCTTCTCTCTTGCCATAGACATGACAAACTGCACCCTATTTGAGCCAGCTTGTTCAGTCTCTTTTAAAATATGCAACAAATATAGATAATTATGCAGATGACAGAAATAGGAAGTCACAGGATCCCCTTACTGTATCTGGAATGTAACTCCTAATTATCGCAAAAGCATAACTTTACGCCATCAGAACCAGTTGCTAATCCTATGATATTATGCAAAATAATGAAAACTTAGATTGTTGAACTGTAAAGGTAGAAATGTACTAGTGGTGTAAAGCAGCCCAGGAATATTGTTGTCTCGGGTATCTACAGTCTTGGGCTCAGTCTTGGTAACACACTGATTATAAGATTTTTTCATTTCATTCTCTAATAATCTGCTTGGTGTAAAAAAAAATGTGTCTGAGGACATTGGCTCTATGGTCATTAAGGCCTCAAATTATAACCAATGGCTGCCTTTTTCTCCAATTCAACTGTTTGTTTTTTTAAAGTTCTGCATTTGTCCTTTAAAATAATATAAGCCAGGAAGGAGCTTGTCACCTCTCTGTTCTCTTTTGTGAAAGAATGGCTCCGGATCCTCCAGAGGAGCAATTCTGGCTTCCGACATCAGAGTAGGGAAGGTGAAAGCTGTTATAATTATTATTGGTGGCATGGGTTGCTTATTTTCAGTGTTTGAGTTGAACTGAAACCCTCTCCCATTGTTTGTTGTTGACTTAATAGCTTTCATGTACACCTACTGAATGTCACTCACCTGCTTCACAAGCTGCTCAACTCCTTCACCTGGAAATACCATTCATATCTCTATTCTTCAGCCAGAGGAAGTTAACCAGCCTCCAAAGTGCTTGAACCAAAACTTCAAAGCCTGCGTGCCACGAAAGCCCACATTATTCCTTGCTTCCTGCCCTTGGGGACGACCGAATCCACACTACTTTGTAATAACGCATGTGTTTCTGTTGGCTCTGACATTTTCCTTGAATATGGTTCAGCATGAGGTATTGACATTTTCATTTCTAAAGCCCAGGCTTTTTTTTTTCTCTATTCTTCTTCAAGAAAACAAACACCATGTGGATCTCAACACTGTGAACACTGGGCTTTAATAGTTCACTCCGTCGCTCTGCAGCTAGTCACCTACGTGTTCGCTCTTCATGAGTCTTATGCCCTAAATTCTATCTGATTCCCCATGTCACACCTCTTGGTGGACACCTATGTAGAATAGCCATGTAGGATAAGATCTCCACCCAACCTTAAATTCATGTACAACATCTGGAGTCTCTCCTTTCTCATAAGCCAATGGAACTATATCTTCTCTCACAGCCAATAGAACTATATCCTCTCTCACAGTCTCCTCGGCCACAGTGCCACTTGTCTAGGCTTCCTCACCAAACAGGTACCCATGATCTATTGACTGCCTCCCTTCTTCCCTCTGACTTTGATGTCCACTCCTGCTCCTGGACTGAGATGTATAGACTTGGTATGGCTGAGCGCCCTGTTGTGTGTAGGACACATTTCTCACTCAGAGCATACCTTCTATAGAAGCAGTTAGAGAGATGTGTGAAGTCTTCCAGCTGAGACAAAGATGAAACTCAACCCTGCCTTTCCATTTTAGTTTTCTGTAACTCTACATCTGCCCAAAGCCCAAATGCAAGGATATCAAGATGTGGTAATACTCAGGGCTCAGGGATAGAATGTCTGTTAGCTGAGTTCATATTTTATACTGCTATTATAAATAAATTGATCACTTATCCCTGTGTATATTAATACCATTTTATGTATACCATTCCCAGATTTCCTTTTCAGTACCAGATAGATTCTCTCTAGACTTCTATACCATGTTGCCTACTTGATATTCTTGCCATGGCATTTCACCACACAATGAAAAAAGGAGTAAGTTTTACAGACCATTATACCTAATGAGTCAAGGGAAGTCATAGACAGGCTGGTTGCGGACAGCCCTCATATAAGTCTTAGTCTTTGTAGTTTGAATGTGTCTGCTACATAAACTTACAATTGCATAACCTTCTAGCCACTGTATAGTTTAACCCTTTCCTATGTCTAACAAGTATCAGTGTAGAGGAGGCTCTGAGGACAGGTTGATATGGTGGCTGGTGGTTTTGAACATGTGGAAAGAGGGAAATGGGAAGATCAATGAAGCAAGGCACCTCAACTCCTGAGACATGGAAACACATGCCCCATTTGAACTTCAGGTGTTCTCCAGCTTTCACCCAGTTTTCTGTCCATGTAAAGCTACTTATAAGTATCTCTCTGGCAGACTGGGGTGTGTAAGGTACGAAATTTGCTGCTTTGCCAGTGAGAACTTCTTACATGAGAACTACCATAGGAGTCCTGAATGCTTTCTTGCATATGCTATTTCTACTATCTAAGACAGACACATGAGTTCATCTTTTTATACACATACACACAAATATGAATATATACACACACAGGCACATGCTTGCACACACACACACCACACACAACCTACTGAGTCCATTTGGTGTTGTTCATATATGTATGTGTTTGCGGCTGACCATTTGAGGTTTATTGAGTGACTCGTCCCTGGAGAAGACCGGTTGTCCCTCATTTAGCAAACACTGATTTCCTGTAGCTCTTCCTTTAGGGGTGAGACCTTAACAACAGCCAACAGTTCTGAGCTTTCCTAGAGTTATCAGTGTCTTACCAGAGTCTGTCAGCTCTGCCGTCATATTATTCAGAATGTGCTCTGCTGTGGTCACAGAACAGCTTGCATGCTGGGCCATCTCGAGGGTGGCCCTTCCCTACTGTCCTGCAGAGTAGGTCTAGACAACAGTGATATGTATACATAAATGACCTCATCAGAGGAAGAGGAAGCAGTAGCCCCCACTCGGAGGAAGGAATTCATCATCCCAGTAGTGAATTGCTGAAGGAACAGAATACACAAGGAAGTAGGGAAGGAGACTTCATTCCATAGCTTGCTTGAAATGTTTAAGAAAGAAGAGTAGATAAACATTTCATCCTTTCACCAGGGATCGATTTATTAAATAATAAATTTGGACTTACAATCCAGATCACACCATAACTAGTTATGCTCTGATGCACATACCTACTTGGGTCCAGCATTCTGTTTGACAGATAATAAGAGTTCAGCAGAATGTAGGCCAGGCCTCCATGTGATAGGTAGGTGGTAGGTGGGAATAAAACAACAACGAGTTCGCCTAATGCACTGTACAACTTTCAGGTGAGTTCTCTTACCCCAAAAGTGAGAATCGCTACAACTCAATAACTAGCTACACCCTGTCCACGTGTTCTTGGTAGAGTGGGAACAGTCCCTAATTCCATCCGTACTGCTTTTTCAGTCACAAGAGTCAACAGAGAACTCCCTCATCACTGATGTCCGACGTGTGTCACTGCACAACATAAAATTCACTTGTGATTTGGTATTTTGTTAGTGCATATATTTGGTATCCTTTGCAGTGTACAGAACTTAATAGTGTATAAACCTTGTTCCTCAAAAATACACTAGTCCCAGGAATTCTGTTTCTGATAAATTGATTATAATACTTTAGAAATACTTATCAATATAAAGTAAAATAGGTTGCATTGTGTAATAGCACGCCCCCCAGATCTCACTCAGTAGGCCCCCAGACACGCTATAGCACAACCAACACCATGATAGAAGTACCATTGTGGCTTTGAACCCAGTATGTAGACAGCAACATCTGCTGAAATGAAGATAAAGACCTAACCCATCAAAATGAGTACTTCTGGGAAAGTCCCTAAATTCACTGGCATTGTTTTGGGCATCTGTATACCCAATTCTGGCTAACTATTCTTGTTATTCGAAGTATATAAACCCAGAATATGGTTTTTGTGCTGAAAGGCTCACTCTGAGGAAGGCTCGGGGCTATATTGAAATCTCGAATACCCCATGGAGTCGCCAAGTAGCTAATAAAGATGTCTATTGTCTTAAACCATATCTGATTAGTCTTTTCTGATGGATAGATAGCTCACAACAATTCAAACTTCAGGAGAAATTTATGAACCTACTGACATAATGAATCTTAAAACTTTTCAATTCCTTAATATCCTCAAGCAAGCCAGCATACTTAACTTTTCGTTTGTGAAGTCTGTCTGATATTCCACCTGGTCAAACACCACCCCACTGCACATTCTATACAAACACCAGCATCAAACACCAGGGAAAAGGAAAATAGATAAGTGTTTCAGTAAATCACAAGTGACATATTCAATTAGGAAGTTAAACTCTGCTGGAAATTCCAGAGTATCTTGTAAGAAAAAGGAGAGTGAAAAATGATTCTTTTAATGGAAACTGCAGAGATGCTAGACAAAATGATGTCATTTCCTTGTTATATATTATATATAGAAAGTATATGAAGATACAGGTACTCAGACAGACACACACACATACACACACACACACACACACACACACACACAACAGAGAGAGAGAGAGAGAGAGAGAGAGAGAGAGATACATTAGCATAATTACTATACTTTCTAACTTTCTTTTTCTTCTCAAGTCCCACCATAGTATTTGAAGTAAACTTATATACATCATTCTGTCTTAAGCTTATAATTATTTTTGGTATGTTTTTACTATTGTGAACATTGACATGGCTGAAATTCCAGACACCATCAAGAAAGTAAATATGGACATCTAATGTACTATAGAAAATTAATAAACTGATAAAAGATAGTTAACAGCTAGGTATTCGTGGTGTGTGGTGTGAATGAGAAATGCGCCCTAGAGTCCTGGACCTTAGACATTTGGTCCTAGTTGGTGGTGCTACCAGGAGAGGTTTGGGTCTCTGGAGCAAGCTTGGAGATTGTGCACCTTACACCACTCTTGGGTCTCTCTCTCCCTCTCTCCCTCCTCTCTCCTCCCTCCCTCCCTCCCTCCTTCCCTCCCTTCCTCCCTCCCCATCCCTTCTTCCCTTTTCTCCTCCCTCCTTCCCTCTCTCCTTGTTTGCTTTTGAAGCTGTGATGGCTGCGCTTCCCGCTGCTGTTGTTAGCCTGCTGCTTATGGCCCATGCTTACGCCATGTTCTCCACTATGACGAACCGTTGTACCTCTGAAACGACAAGTCCAGACCAACTCCTTCCTTCAGAAGTTGGTTTTGGTCATGGTGACTTTGTCGTAGCCCCAGAAAAGTAACTGACTCAGGTGTTTAGGACTGTATGACCCAATGCTTTTAAGCAGGGAGTAGTTTAAACTTCTCATTCTTCATTGAGCCACTAACACCATAAGCTGGCCCCGGTGGCAACCAAATGACCAAGCTTAATGCTGGGGCTTCAGGGGGTCCAGATCTCCTCTGAGATCTAACTGAACTCATGGAATTTCTTCCCAAATTAATTGTATGGATTTTATGTCCTCGAAGCCTCTCACCCACTGCCTCCCATCTTGGTTCACTCCACCAGAAAATGGAGTAACTTTGAAGGGTTCTAGTAAATTTAATTAATACAGAAAAGTTGCACATATTTAAAGAGTGCCATGAACTGTTCTGATGGAGCATCCTTAGCTAGAGAGGAATGAAAGACTTTGCTGTGCTATTACTACACAGTATGGTGACCATAAATAGCTTTTAAAATAGAAAAAGCAGAATACACAGTTCCTTTTGATATATGTGACACTTTTAAAAATTAGATGAAAAGTGTATACCAGTATAAGAGAGGAGCTGAGATTGGAACTTCGCACCCATATAAAGGCCCATGTGGTGCACACATCTTTAACCCCAGAACTGGGAGAGGATGAGGAAGATGAACAGGAGGGCCCCTGGAGTGCCCTGAGCATCCAGCCTTACCAGAACTGTGAGATTTGTGCTCAGTGAAAAGACAGAGACTCAAAGCATAAAGTAGAAAGCAAAAGATGAAGAACACATCCAAAGATGGCTGCAGGCACAGGCAAGCTCATTCTTTGTCCTCCTCACAGTCATGCTCGCATGTGAGTACATGCACATATGCTTACACATACACAAGTGTGCACACAAACACATGCATGTAAATGTGTATGTGCATGCGTGTACACACACACCACAATCATCATGTGTTTAAACTTTTTAAAAAGAGACTGACAGATTAAAGAAAAGATCCCACCCAAGTCCTGCTAGATGAGCTAGTTTATTAGTATTATTTACAGAAATATGTGTAACTCAAAAGCATCACCCAGACATGTCCTGGGCGGCTTACAAGCAAGTACACCACTGTAGATGCTATTTGTAACATGGAAGACTCGTGTTAAACTGAACTACTTGACATTCTCTGGACAGCTTACAGGCATCTATACTACCAAAGACCCCCCAGTTGCAGCCAGCCACCCAGAGAGCAAAGGTTTCCAGAGGATCTTATGCATGCCTCTGAGTTCCATGAAACTCATTCTTCCAGAAGGGAATGTCAATAGGTTGGACCATATGAGAATCCCCTGTAGCTCATCCCAACTGCAGTGGTCATGTGCAGCCAGAAGGAAGGATGGTGTAAGAACAGTGTAACACTAATGCATTTGATAATAGGCTCCTGTTGTTAACCTACCGTGTGCATTCTGGTCTGATGTCCTCTTCTGCCCTCCAGTGAATACCAGGCACAGAGATGATGTATATACACACATGCAGGCAAAACATCCACACCATGGAATAAAAGAAATATAAATAAAATGCAAAATAAAGTGCAGTAGACAAATAATCAATAATGTTGTTACTAATTAAATTAGTTGAATTAACAAAAGATAGTGTGTGGGAATGAGCAGAGGCTTCGTTATGGTTAGGATAACCCTCTCTACCAGTAAGACTTGAAGCCACACTGAGTGGGCACCAAACTTTGGAACCAGAAAGAGCAAAGTTTTAAAGCGTTAGGAGGAAGATGATGTAGGTGACTTATAGCCAACAAAGCAGATACTGGAAAAGACCAGAAAGAGAGACAAACGGGTCATTGTATATGGTCATAACAAAACTCAGGAACATTCTTAGTTGCCTTCTTCATATGTATATGATGTATATGTGTATATGTATATGTTAACAGGCTAACATAACAGACCAGTGTGTAGTCATGTCAACGGTTAGCATTCTGCCATATATCTTCATTTATTTTTATTATTTTTTTCCATTCTTTGAGGGTATAGGATATAATACTATTTAAAAGAAAACTCCTAAATTGTGTTATTTTATCCCTAAATCCTTATCTGTTCTTTCTCAGTTTCTTAATTTTCTTTTAAAATTTTTGCAGTGGTCAATTTGTTTGGAACAGATAGATTACATTCATGTGGAAGTCATTAAGTGAGAAATATAATGCGACTTTAAAAAGAATTCCTCAGCCCTCTTGAATATCAATTGCAGTAAATCAAGGAGCAATACGAATAAAAAACTTCCAAGCTTTGTCCAGAGAGGGCTGAGAGAGGCTTGAGTGATGGAGACTGGGGCTGGTGTACAAGGTCTAACTGACTGCCTAGTGAGACTCCCAACAGAACTTCCTGGTGTGGCGTGTACAACGAAGGAGGGAAAGAGAAGAGTTAGGATGTGGAGTTGAGGGCAAAGATAACAATTCTACTTGGGATAAGGAAGACTGAAAGAAGACCAAGAGCAAGCTTGTGAGTGAGAATCTATACACACCCTCATATAGACACGAGTGAGTGTCGGTACACATGCAATGCTACCCCTTACATAGACATTCAAAGTCAAGGGATCAGAAGGTATGACAGGAAAGAGTTTGTTGCTCACTGAATAAAGGCCTGGCATTGACTTATGGGAGAGTACGTCAGTCACCTTTTTCTGTCACTGGGAAAAAATACCTATGATAGCATAAAGGGAAAAGTAGTTGTGTGGGGGAATGGAGTCATAGCTTTTAGTCTATCCTCTCTTGGCTCTGTTGATTCGTGGCCTGTGGGAGGGTAGAATGTCACTGGCAGAATGGAGTATCAAAGGCACTCACATGGTGGCCAGGGATCAGAGACACAAAAGAAGGGGCAACAGTACCAATATCATCTTCAGGGTATGCCCTCATTACCCACTTCATTCTACTTACTCCCACCTCCTAAGGTTTTCAGGACTTTCTCAAGGTACCATCACCGGGGGACCAAGCCTTCAACACGGGAGCCTTCAGGAACATTACAGATGCAAACTAATATAATAAAGACAGCAATCAAATATAGAGCCAAGAGAAGCTGAAAACAGCCAATTAGGTATATTATAGTATGCGCGAGGCAAGGTGGTATCAGAATTTTTTCTAGAAGTGGCCCCTTGTGTTCACATTCAATCTGAAGCTTGGCTTAGAGGACATCAGAGACTGACTATTGCATTTTGTAACTTTGATTAGATATTCATGGAGAGGAGATAGACATACTTACATGCATACACGTGTGTTGTGTGTGTGTTTATAAAGGTATAAAGGTTTATAAAAGTATATGCTTATACAGGTATAGAAATGTATACATATTTTATATGTACACATGCACATTTCACACGTATACACACACACACACACACACACACACACACACACGTATGCACAACTGGAAATGTGAGCAAGTGGAACTAGCCCACACAGACACATCTGGGAAGCTCTGCAGTCAGGAAAACGTGTAGATTCTTAGGAGGAACCATTTGTGTTTTGCTGAGGTAGGTGCTAGTCATGCATACTTGTGGATGGGAACATCCTGACACAGAGAGAAAGACTGACGACTCAGCCAAAGGTTAAGGTGGTGACGAGAGTTCTTTGAAAGCCAGATACACGGGTGCGATTGGAGCATAGAAGCAGGAGCAGAAGCTTTTGCAAGAGAAGAGAGGCAAACGCGTGCTCCTGTTGGACTGTGCTGGTCACTTGGATGCTTGAAAAGCAACAGGGCATTTGTTTACTTGCCTCTTCTTTTCTCAGTAAATAATAAAGTTGTCAGCAGCTGAAAGTGGAGGATAGTGTTGGACATTTTATAACAGGCCGTGTGCAGTAGCAGCCAGTGCTAAGACTATAGTTATCTAGACCTACACACCACATGGAATTGACACACAGCACAGTGTGTTGGAGATAGAATAAAACAAAGTCTGGTTCTGGAGTGTGCCAGTCCTGATTTAACCATTTCATTAGCACACACTTCCAACCCTGTGTGCTGGGTCTAGGGCTGATGAGACAAGCCTGAGAAAGTCTGGTGTTCAGTTTTGCAATTAGTCTTGGGTTTCATCCTTGAACCCTTCAGAGAAGAGCCGTGACTTTTCCTTTCTCTGATTCTATCCCAGCATCTGAACAAAACAAGTGTTGACTTAAAAGCTATAAAGGAAAGAAAGGTAGATGATGTCACCTACATTTGATGGGTGGACACACTGAGTCAGAAGTCTTTTTGGTAGCATATCTGATTTAGCAATACGTGAAACTTAGTCAAATAATTCTCACACTATCACACTAACATCAGCGGCTGCCTTTTAAATCAATGTCCTTTCTTCTGAGCTTATAGTGGTGATAGATGTTTTACTTCCACTTTCTCAGCGGTATAGCAAACACCTCCCTAAACCATGTGGAGAAGCTGTAGAAAGAAGTGAGATCTCAGAACAAGCCAAGTGCGGCAGACTTCGAGCCACAACCCCAGAGAGCAGAAAGTTTAGGTGAATAGCAACACTCAGTTACGAGGAAAGCAAGAAAAACAAATAAACAAAAAAAAAAAACAAAAAAAGTAGTGAATCAAGGAAGACGAATGAGCTTTTACTATCCCAGGAACGCAGTATTGTGGTACCTACATCCCTGTAACATTACAGAATACAAGGCAAGAATTAGTTCCTCTACATGAAACCAAAACAACCAGAGCACCCATGGGCCACACACTTCGAGAATTCTTTAGAACTCATCTGATCTCAATTTCTAACCCGTCACTGTAACTAACCAACATGTGGTAGAAACTGAAGAAGGAAGTGAGATCTCAGGACAAGCCAGGTGCGGCAGACTACGAGCCACAACCCCAGAGAACAGCATATATACAGCCTATAATTTATATGCATATACAAAGAATATCTGATAAGCATTTGGTCTATTTATACAAAAACTGCTGGCCTACAATGATTTCAAATTTACACTGTGGGACATTCCAGCTCTCCAACAGTTTTCTTTTCTTCATTGTTTGGTAGTAGAGACAGCTATAGTGATACAAAAACTACGCAAAGTTTCATTTTATTTAGCCTTTCCAGAACTACTGTGTGGCAAATGGAAAGTACACTGCCAGCTGGGATTCATCATAAAGGAGGCCAGAGCTGGGCTGAAGGGACCACAGCTGGGCTGAAGAACAGGCGGTGGAACAACCATGGCTCAAGCTGAGGTCTTCTGATATGGAGTCCAACCGATCCCCTCTAAACAGCACCAGAGCCCTTCTATCTGACATGTTTCTTTGAGTGCCTAGTGAGAGTTTCAGAGACTATGAGACATTAATGCCTTCCTCTTGTCACTCTCTCCCTTGAGGAATCTCGCCTCATTCGTTCAGAACACTTTCATATGAGAACAACTTCTACTCAATCATTTTATCTTCTAACTGAATTTTACTCGTTTCCCTAGATGGAATGGCTGTCATCAACTAGATACTGTTTATAGTCAACATAGAGATTTGAGTTCATCGTTGCAGCTTAAAATGTCACAATTGCCCCGTGATCCTTCATCAAGGAGAAGTAAACGCATTGTGGCTTTATACAGTACGTCATTCACTGATTTTCATACTATGAGTCAGAGAAACTGCCACGTCCTCCTCCATGTGATTTCAATCCTGACACCTTGGAGTGAAGAAGAGTCGCCCTTGGACAGGAGTCTCATCTGTATCCCTCACTGCATGTGCGTATTACTTGGCTCCGGGTTCCTGGCCATCTGTGAGCACAGCAGCCCTTACCTAGGAAGGTCAGAGGTGAGAAGAGTGCACTGGGGAATAGGAGCCTTTGAGCTAAGCATAAGAATCACCTCCCACTTGCTAGGTGATTAACTCTGTTGCCTTTCAGGGCTGATTCTGAAACAAATCAGTCCCTAAGAGAACATGGGATTGCAGAAAGCTCCCTTCAGCACTGGGGATTTAAGAGTTACAGGCTTGAAAAAAATCAATGAGGGATCAAAAAAAATGCATCTCAGCATTTCTGTACTCATCTCTTGGCAGAGTGTTATGGAGCGGAGAGTGGCATTTTCGCAAAATGGGGTCAAAGCTCTCAATCTCTGGCAGAAAATGTTTACAAAATTATGTGAACTGTCCGATTGAAATGATTACAGTCATAATATATTGAAAGTGATTGTGTCCCAGCTAGTGTAAATAATCTCACGGAGGCACACACACAAACACATAAGATAAACAAATGGTTTTAAAATATATTACTTTTCCCTTTGATACTCAGAAAAAAATATATTAACACATAATAAATGGTGTGAGGAATATATTATTTTGGTGTGAGATTATTTAAAAAGACTCCACATATTATTCTAAATACATATTTTCCCACTGATTACTCTTACATTAGAATAAGCTTGACGTGGTAGTTTGAATAGAATGCTCCCAGGTAGGAGGATAGGGTGTGGCACTATAAGGAGGTATAGTAGTAGACTTGGCCTTCTTGGAAAAGGTGTTTCACTAGGGGGTGAGGTTTGAGGTCTCATATGCTCAGGCTATACGTATTATGTCTCACTTCTTCCTACTGGCCACCTGCAGAACAAGATGGAGAACTCTCAGTTCCTTCTCCAGCACCGTGTCTGCCTGCATGCTGTCATGCTTCCCACCATGATGATAATGGATTAAACCTCTGAAAATGTAAGCCAGCCCCAACTAAATGTTTGCCCTTCTAAGAGTTGCTGCTGCTGAGGTCATGGTATCTCTTCACAGCAATAGAAACCCCAATTAAAACACACAGGAAAGAACAGAGACCAGTGGAGTAGCAGCCATCACTTCTATCCATGGGCACAGGTCCTGGCCCCTCAGTAGGTGCCTAGATACTCTCATCTGGACACCATAAAACCTCTGTAATAACACTTGACACATTTTCAAAGGCCTTTGTTTTAACAATTGGGCTGCTTTGTGCTAAATTAATTCAGAAGGACACGAAGGAAGAGAGGGTACACTAAGGAACTGCCATTGCTATGGCAACCGAGAAAAGAATTACGACTAATTATTTTTATCCCATATGTATATTTTATAGGAACTTTGAAAGGAAGGGAGTAGAAATCAGGAAGCTCAGCCACAGACTAGAAAGTACGTGTGACATGAAAGCTTCTTTCTTTCTACCAAGAAGAGGAAAATGTCCTGGGAGCCTTTTTAGTCCTGCTAATGGATGCCAATAGTGAACGTAATCCAAACTGAAACATCTCAGAGATGCTTTCACACTAGAAATGGGTCCCATTCCCATACACTCGAAGCTCATTAAGCTCTTGACCCTGAGTGTCAAATCATTCTGAGCTATTTCCAGACATTCTTAAGAGAATTCTAAGTGAACCGAGGGCTCTGGGATTGAAATGCCGCGGTGTTTGTTCCCCACTGTCCTAGTTAGGGTTTCTATTGCTGCGATGAAACCATGACCAAAAGCAAGTCAGGCAGGAATGATTGATTGATTGATTGATTTGATTGATTTATGATTGATTGATTATTTGGCTTACACTTTCACATCATAGTCCATCATTGAAGGATGTCAGGGCAGGAACTCAACCTGGAGGCAGGAGCTGATGCCAAGGCCATGGAGGAGTGCTGTTTACTGGCTTGCTCATCATGGCTTGCTTAGCCTGCTTTCTTATAGAGACCAGGACCACCAGCACTACTTACAATAGGCTGGGCCCTCCTCCATCAATCACTAACTAAAAAATAAATACCTAACATCTGATTTTATGGGAGCATTTTCTTTTCTTTTTTGTTAACATAAATCTTCAACATTTTATTGCATCATTTTTAAAATTCATTTACTTATTCACTTTACATCCCAATCACATCCCTCTTCCTTCCTTTCTTCCCAGCCCCACCCTTAAAATCCCTCCTCCCATTACCCACTTTCCGTTCTCCTCAGAGAAAGGGAAGACCCCACCTTGGGTACCACTCCACCCTGGGATATGGAGCATTTTCTTAATTGAAGTTCTCTCCTTTCAAATAAATCTAGCTTGTGCCAAGTTGACATAAAACTAGCCACCACATCCACTGATAGATACCAATACCCTGGCCCAGATCTGATCCAATCTAAATGTAATAAAACTATTATGTTTCTTCTATCTATTGTATGCATTTATAGATGAGAGAACCATGTATCAAACAAAGCTAGTGAAGGTAAGTCCTGAGTAAATTCACTGTGACTTAGAACTCTCTGAACAAAATCGTGTGGCCTTTTCTCAACTCACACGCACACATCAGCCTTCCTAGGAGTGGCATTTACCTTGAGCTCTTCTCATTGTTTTTCTTAGTCCACAGACTTTCATTAAAATTGTGTTCTCAATGGCAGTGGAGGTGGCTCGGTGAGAGGAAGTGTTTTCTGAGCAAGGCCCTGAATTCACAATCCCAGTGGCCGCACAAAAGTACAGTGTGGTGAAATGTGTCTGGGATACATAAACGAATGGATTCCAGGGCTTCGCTTTCCAGCCAGTCTAACTGAAACAGCTAGCTATAGGCTCAGTGAAAGGACTTGTCCTGAAACATAAGGGGAAAGTGACAAAGAAAGGTACTCTAATTAATGCCTTGCTTTTTCTTTGACTATTTGTGTTTATTGTATTGCTTGTTCCTTGACTATTTGCATCTATTGTATTGCTAGACCATCAACCTAGAACTGACCTTAATACATGCATGTAATCAAAATGGTATAAAAGCATAAAGGAAGAGGGGGTAAAGATACAGGGTTCTAGGAGGGGAAATGGGGAAAGGGGATGACATCTGTATTACAAATAAATAAAATATCCAATTAAAAAAAAAAGAAAAGTACCCTAAATCAACCTCAGCCCTCCACATACATGTGCATAGAGGAGTGTGAGTATGCAAGACAGATAGACAGACACAGACAGACACACACACACACACACACCACACACACACGCTAACATATACAATTATTCACATGCAACTGGAAATACTAGCAATTAAATGTATTTAATTTTTGAAATTAATATTTTGAATACTTTGAAACATAATATTTTTATAAAATTCCTTGAGAATTTCACAAACTGTAATTTGATCAATCATATTCGGTCCCTACTTCTCCACCAAATCTCCCCCAGATCCATCCTTACCTCCCTAGGCTCACAGCTTCACATCCTCCTTAACAATAGCACTCTGTTGAGTACAGTTTCTGCTACCCATATCCTCCTGGATATGTGGCTATCTACGGAAGCATGATCCATCTACGAGGGACCACACTCCTTTCTTATTATTAAAAATAAACCTTATTATTCAAAACAACTTTCAAATAAATAAAAAATATTATCACACAGCAAAATTAGACGGACCAGAAGTCTGCACAACTTGACGAAGTTCGACATGGCATTTAGAACAGAAGTGGTGTAGCTTCACAATTTTTTACATGATCTTCAGCATGAATATATTCTATGCACTTATCTACCACCAACCCCAAAATAATCCATGACAGAATTACCAACAGAAAATCAGTTAGCTTTATATCCGCTTTCATGAGGCTTCAGCACTAAACCAAGAACTAGAGGGAACTAATGGTGAGAGGGGAGAAATAGTCTTCCCCAGGGAAGAGCACACAATTATCCAACACCAAATGCATTCCTGAAAAAAATATGTGTGCACATGTGTGTGCATGTGCATATGCGTGCCTGTGTGTATACAGTTACTATTATACAAACTGAACAGGTTGTATTTATATATTTAGAAATACATGTATATGTGTGTACATATATGTGGTGTCTGTATATGTTGCAACAGTTAAAGAAAAAGAGGCCATGATTTTCAGAGAAAAGGAGAGGGGTACATAGGAGGGAGAGTTGGAAGGAAGAAAGGAAAGAGGGAAATAAATATAACCTCAAAATATTTTTAAAATTATTTTCAAAAGAAAATAATCCTGTCTCCTTTTCTTTAAGAAAACATCCATAGAGCTGTCCATAGCTCTGCATTTCGTTCTGGGGACAATGAACACTTTCTCACTCTACCCTGGAATGTTGACTGCTAATCTTGTGCAGGCTTACAAAGTTGCCATGCGTCATGAGTGCCATGGTCCCATCATGTCCAGAAGACTGTTTTGCTTCCATCCTCCCTACCTCTGGCTCTTCTGTTCTACCTTCCATGATGACCCTTGATCTTTGAGGAGGGGGTAATATAAATGTCTCATTTGTAAGTGAATCCACTATTAACACTATTAGCTTGTAAGTTTCTACTTTAATCACTACCCACTACACAAAGAAACTCTCTGATATGGGTATCTCTGTGGGTATAAAGATTCAGGTTTAGAGAAGGGTCGCTACTACTTCCATTCAGAAGAATAAAAGTAACACATCTGGCCCCGGGGTCTATGACCCCACCAAAAGTGGACTCTTGGCCAGACTTAAAGTAGCTGACACATGTTTACTCCTTTGGAATGGGCTTCCAATCCAACCAGAAAGTTCTTGGCTACACTTAAAACACTGCCACAACTGCAGCCAGGAGCATATCTTGTCATGTAGGTTATTTTTTTGCAGTTCGCAGAGTTCACAGCTGAATAAGACTACTGATGACTTGTGCTTCCAACACCTGCAGAGTGCTTTCTGGTGCTATGAAAGTCAGCTATCACAAACTCGGTTTCTGCATGACTTGTGATCATGTGTACAGTGTCTTCAGCAATAGCGTCATACCGTCAAGAGCAATAGCAATATCCTATATTGTTTTAGGACACCTCTGACCTTGAAAGGCAGTACTCAACACCTGATATTAGATTCATTTGGAAACCTATAGCTTCAGAGAGAACCATTATCCCCTCTGTAAAGCCGTTTCCACTAAACTCTTTGTCTGTGGGGGGATGGGGTGGGCGTGGGTATCTGTTGTGTGTGTGTGTGTGTCTCTCGTATATGTGCATGGGGATGTCCTATAAAATGGTAGGTTTTCAAATGGCTTTTTCAAACAGTATTACTCTTATTTATCCTTTTCCCACCTCTTCCTTTGCCCAATCCTCCCATCTTTCTCCATTTAAACATCCTATCATCCCCCTTTCCCTTCATACCATCTGTGTTCTGCTCTCTCCCATCCTTTTTAACCTTTCTTCTTTCATTCCCACCAATGTCCCCTTGGTAGTTTCTGGAGTCTACATGTACAGCAAATTAAACAGACAAATCTAAAATCTAATGCTAGGATCCACATATGAGTGAGATCTTCAATTATTAGTCAATCTTTGTTTTTTTGAACTTGGCCTACCTGACTCGGTATAATGTGCTTTAGCTCAGCCGATTTACCTGCATTTTCTTTTCTAAAATATCGTGGAAAGTTTTCTTTATGACATCCATTAAGTTATTATATTGGTCTACAAGTAGGTTCCTTTAAACCCTAAAATTAAAAAAAAAAAAAAAATCATGCCTCCCACATTTTAGCACATGGTGATGATCTTAAGTGAGAATTTCATGATCTCATTTTTATTTATAGATGAATAAAATGTCATTGTATGTAGATATCACATTTTCATTATTCATGCATGAGTTGATTAACATCTAGGTTATCATACCTTAACTACTGTGAAAGGCAACTATGAGATGGGTGAGCATGTGCCTCTGTAGTGTAAAACGGAGTTCTCTGAGCATATGCCCAAGAGGGTTATAGCTGGGTCACATGCTGACTTTGTTTCTAGACTTTCATAGTAGCCACACCAGTTTGCATTCCCACCAGC
Source organism: Mastomys natalensis (assembly GCA_021653895.1). NCBI lineage: Eukaryota > Metazoa > Chordata > Mammalia > Rodentia > Muridae > Mastomys > Mastomys natalensis. The sequence continues at coordinate 1,357,933 of JAJTUV010000381.1, forward strand.
AGTGACTGGGGTTCCCCATTCCTCACATCCTTACCAGCATTTACGTCTCTTGTCCTCTTAGTCTTGGCCATTCCACCTGGTTAATTTGAGATCTCGAATTAGTTTTAATTTGCCTTTCCCTGGTGGCTAGAGATGATGACTACTTTAAAATATATATTTAGCCTTTTGTCTTTTCCTGAGAACTCACTGTTCAGTTCCATAATCTGCTTTTAATTGAGTTGTTTTCTTTGTGGTCAGGGATTCTTTGTTAAAGTTCCTTGCACTTTCTAGAAAACCGTTCTCTGTAGATGTCTAGCTGCCAACAATGTTTTTTTTTCCCCCACTCTGTAAGCTACTCTCTTACATGATTGATGGTTTCCTCTGCAATACAGAAGCTTTTTGAGTCTTACAAACACCACTTGTCGACTGTTGGTCAGCTACAGTCCTATTTAGAAATCCTTCTCTGAGCCTATATCCTAAAGTCAATTTCCTATTCTTTCTTCTAGAATTTTCAGAGTTTCGTATCTGTATTTCCAACTATTGAGTAGATTCTAAAAATGTAGCAATGGCTCATTCCTCCACATTACCTCTTAGACCTGGGCATGAAACTTAGGAAATTCTTTTCCCTAGCTTTTATACAAAATAGAAACTCAAGGATGCACCAGTTTAATATTCACAGATATACTGAAAGATGCATAAGTAGTCATTATAAATTACGTACTTGGAGCAAACTAACTTTCCTCATTGTATTAAACATGTGAACCTTGTAGCTGACAAGGTGGAGGTAGCTGTGCCAGTGTGCACAATAGTCACACTGAGAATGAAGATATTTTTCAAAACAGTCATATTTCACAGCACAATGTTCTTTTCTGTGTGTGGAGTACTGCCCTTTGGTCTACTGACCCCTGGAGGCATTGCCTAGGTTACATGTTGCACACCAGCTGTATCAAATCCCAGTAGTAATCCAAACAGGCTGAGAGAGAAAGGAAGCAACTGTAGCCACAAGATCTCTAAGGGACCTCTACCAACCATTTAGAGATTCCCTGCTGCTACCCCAAGAACCACTGGGGATACATGTGCTGTACAATAATAAAACAGGCTAATTCTGATAAATGATATATTTTATGCTGGATTTTGTTCTACTGAATAATTTTATACAGGGTAAATATCAAAAATGTATTAGGAAAGAGTAATTACTTAAAAGTCAGCAGTCTTACCGTATCACCTCTGACCTAATCGCAGATCCATATTTATCTCCCAATCAGTCTCCAGATCAACTGTAGTTATAAAAGTCTTACTCTTCCTCCCTGTTCTCTGGGCCCTCAAGGAGATGATCCAGAGCAGGGTTTCTCAACCTGTGAGTTATGACCACTTTGGGGTCAAGTAACCCTTTCATAGGGGTTGCCTAAGACTGTTGAAAAACACAGATATTTAGATTACAATTCATAACAGCAGCAAACCTACAATTATGAAGTAGAAATAAAAATATTTGTATATCTGGTGATCACCACAACCTAAGAATATATTAAGGTACCATCAGGGAGGTTGAGACCACTGATATGGAGGACCTATTGAAAGCTGGGCAGTCACTTATTGTTGGAATTTTGAGAGTTTATCAATCTCTAACGATTGCCCAATAGAAAAGGAAGCATCTTTGACCAAGGCAATTTTATTCTATGTCTACTTAGCAAACACCAGTAATCTACTCCCCACCAGAGCCTGTGACTTGCAAGTAACGTGTGCTTGACAAGACTTACAGCACCATGTATGTATTCCCTCCAGAGTGGGCCTCAAAGATAATCAAAAGAAGTTGGTTGTTTCCAGAATAGTCATGCCACGCTTCTTTTTCTTTTTTTTTCTTTCTTTTTTTAAATATGTTCTCTTTTTTAATTGTTTCATTTATTTACATTCCAAATGTTGCCCTCCTCTTCCCAGTTCAACAGGACTAAATAGCCTACATGGTTCAAATTTCCCAAGCCGACATTAGGCAATTTACTTTAGACATATTTAAATATAGTACAAAGTTGGAAAACGTTTTTCTGTTGAAAATTTTCACAATAACTTAAGGCATGGCTACCTCAAAACTCTTTGCAAAGTATATGTGACCACTTCATATAAATGAATTCTATAGCTAAAGGGTTTAGGTGATAATCTGGTGCCACGCTCTTTCAAATCCAGTCTTTTTAACCCAAAGAAAAAAAATCTCCATATGATTTAGGTGAATAAAAAATACGAACTAAAAAGGAATCATGTAAATTTCAGTAAGTATCACTGGAAGGCTGAGAGTCCAATTGTCCAAGCAGCTATCTGCTGGTCAATATTCTATCAACATCAGTGATGTCTTTGGCTATAGTCCTTGATGCTAACTCATCTACCCCTCTTCCCACCACATGGCATCTTGTATTTAGGATCAAGCTTTATATCTCAGGGAGTCATACTCAATATATTTACTTGTGTTCTGGAAAATACAACTCTCGTTTTCAGACTCCTTTTTCTTGCGACAACTTTATTGTTTATATTAACTATGGGGTTTGAATTTCATAGACAACCTGTGAACTTGATCGCCTGAAGTAAAATGATTTTGGCTCTGCTTTTGATGACTTTATTAAAAACCATTGTCCCTGCATCCCAGAAAATAAAAATAAAAATGGAGTGACAAGTTCAGAGACAATCTCATCCATGGGACCATTATTACAAAGCTCTGACAGCATCAGTAATTAAAGTGAATGGGCCGTGAGTCAGGATGACTACACTCGGCATCTGTGAAGCTTTGTCTTTCCAACACTAGATTGTCAACTCAGGTGTAAGAAAACGAGATGTTCGGGTTCTAAAGTTTTGTTGGTTTTATGTTTTTCTGGAAAAAATTTGGAAGATCGATGCTAAAAATTGCCCTTCTTGGATAGTCATCACTCTCAGTGCTAGAAAAACATATAATTAGAAAAGTTTGCAAATACTCATTTTAAAATATGAGATTTTAGTCGAGCCTAGTTAGAAGGCACAACTAATATTTACTGAGTATGTACTATGCCAGTTTCTTGCTGTGCATTCTGTAACCGGATACTTACAGACTATCTTTCCAGGGCTGGAGAAATACTTACCTAGCATGCACAATGCCTGTTACCCTTACCCTGTACCATATAAAACCAAGCGCGGGCCTGTGATCTCATGGAGGTAGGGGGATAGAGCATTCAAGGCCATTTTCAGCTACATAGCAAGTTTAAGACCAGCCTTGGCCATACAAGGCCCTGTCTCCAAACAAACAACAGAGTGTCTTTTCAGTTGTTCTGAGAGACCTAAAGCTTGGAGAGGAGAGGTCACTTGACTCAGATACAATTACCAGTAGCATAAAGAGACAGGAAACAAGACTTCTGGTCTGGGCCCAGACACGGAGCAGATCCCGGGCTTCAGCTCTGCACCAAACCTCACAATACCCAGCAGAAGTGGGGCACCCAGGAGCTCTAACCCAGGCAGTATCTCAGGTAAGGAGACAGCAACACCCACCCCAAACAGGGGAGTAACTGGGACTCACTAGGACCCAGGGATTTCACTCCTGGCCCGGAGCACGGTTCCTTCCAGTCTGGGCCTGAGTGCGGAGCAGATCCGGGCAGCAGCTTACACCCAGTCTCATAGAACCCAGGGGAAGCAGGGCTCCCAGGAGCTCTAAACCAAGCAGTTCTTAAGCAAGGGCAGCAACACTTGCCCCAAACAGGGAGTAACCAGAACCAACTGGGACCCAGGTACTCATTCCTGGCCGGAGCACTGGTTCCTTCCGGTCTGGGCCTGACCGCTTAGCAGATCCGGGCGGCAACTCTGCACCCAAGCTCACAGAACCTGGAGGAAGCAGGGCTACCAGGAGCTCTAACCAGAGCAATATCTTAGGCAAGGAGGCAGCAACACTTGCCCCAAACAGGGAGTAACCAGGACCCACAGGGATCCAAGAACTGACTCCTGGCCCAGAGCACTGGTTCCTTCAGGTCTGGGCCCAAGCACGAGCAGATCTTAGGCCCCAATGCTAACCTCAGCAGAAACACCCAACCCAAACAGTTCTGACACAACCAAGAGCATAGGAAAGACAGGCTCCAGTCAGAGACAGCACAGGTAACACCAAGGAGAGCCAGATGGCAAAAGGCAAGCATAAGAACATAAGGGCCTGCAACCCAGCATACTTGGCATCATTAGAACCTAGTTCCCCCACATTAGAAAGTCCTGAACTCCCCATATCACCAGGAAAGCAAGAGTCAGATCTAAAATCACTTCTAATGACGATGATAGAGGACTTTAAGAAGGACATAAATAACACTCTCAAAGAATTCAAGGAGAACACAGGTAAACAGGTGAAGGAATGGAACAAAACCATCCAGGACATAAAAATGGAAGTAGAAACAATAAAGAAATCACAAAGGGAGACTACTCTGGAGATAGAAAACCTAAGAAAGAAATCAGAGTCACAGACACAAGCATCACCAACAAAATACAAGAGAAGAAAGAGAATCTCAGGTGCAGAAGATACCATAGAAAAAACAGACTCAACTGTCAAGGAAAACGCAAAAATGCAAAAAGCTCTTAACACAAAGCATCCAGGAAATCCAGGACACAATGAGAAGACCAAAACCTAAGGATAATAGGTATAGAAGAGAGTGAAGATTCCCAACTTAAAGGGCCAATAAATATCTTCAACAAAATCATAGAAGAAAACTTACCTAACCTAAGGAACGAGATGCCCATAATCATACAAGAAGCCTACAGAACACCAAATAGACTAGACCAGAAAAGAAATACCTCCTGTCACATAATAATCAAAACACAAAATGCACAAAACAAAGAAAGAATTTTAAAAGCAGTAAGGGAAAAAGGCCCAAGTAACATATAAAGGCAGGCCTATCAGAATTACACCAGACTTCTCACCAGAGACTATAAAAGCCAGAAGATCCTGGACAGATGTGATACAGACCCTAAGAGAACACAAATGCCAGCCCAGGCTACTATACCCAGCAAAACTCTCAATTACCATAGATGGAGAAGCCAAGATATTCCACGACAAAACCAAATTTACACAATATCTTTCCACAAACCCAGCACTACAAAGGATAATAGCAGGAAAGCCCCAATACAAGGAGAGCAATCACACCCTATAAAGAGCAAGAAAATAATCCTCCTCCAATAAACCCAAAAGAAGATAGTCACACAAACAATGCCCCCCTTTTAGCAAAAATAACAGGAAGCAACAGTCTCCTCTCCTTAATATCTCTTAACGTCAATGGACTCAGTTCCCCATTAAAAAGACCATAGGCTAACAGACTGGATATCCAAACAGGATCCAGCATTTTGCTGCATACAAGAAACCCACCTCAGTGACAAGGACAGACACTACCTTAGAGTAAAAGGCTGGAAAACAACTTTTCAAGCAAATGGTCCTAAGAAACAAGCTGGAGTAGCCATTCTAATATCGAATAAAATCGACTTTCAAATTAAAGATATCAAAAAGGATAAGGAAGGACATTTCATATTTGTCAAGGAAAAGTCAACCAACAGAACTCTCAATGCTGAACGTCTATGCACCAAATGCAAGAGCACCCACTTTCATAAAAGAAACCTTACTAAAACTCAAAGCACACATTGTACCTCACCACAATAATACTGGGAGACTTCAACACCCCACTCCACACTGGACAGTCATGGAAACGAACTAAACAGAGTATACAAACTAAAGAGTATGAACCAATGACTTAACAGTATCTATAGAACATTTCACCCAAAAAAAAGAATATACCTTTTTCTCAGCACCTCAAGGTACCTTCTCCAAAATAACATAAATGGTCACAAAGTAGGCCTCAACAGATACAGAGAAAAATTGCAATAATCCATGCTCCATCAGAACCAAATGGTCTAAAGCGGTCTTCAATAACGACAAAGACAATGGAAAGCCCACATTCACATAGAAGCTGAACAATACTCTACTTATTGAGAATGGGGTCAGGGAAGAAATAAAGAAAGAAATTAAAGACTTTTTAGAATTTAACGAAAATGAAGACACATCATACCAAAACCTATGGGACACAATGAAAGCAGTGCTAAGAGGAAAGCTCATAGCTCTAAGTGCATACAGAAAGAAACTGGAGAGAGAACACACTAGAAGCTTGACAACATACCTGAAAGCTCTAGGTCAAAAAGAAGCAAATACACTCAAGAGGAGTACACGGCAGGAAATAATTAAACTCAGGGTTGAAATCAACCAAATAGAAACAAAGAGAACTATACAAGGAATCAATAAAACCAGGAGCTGGTTCTTTGAGAAAATCAACAAAATAGATAAACTCTTAGCCAGACTAATCAGAGGGCAGAGAGACAGTATCCAAATCAATAAAATCAGAACCGAAAAGGGTGACATAACAACAGATACCGAGGAAATTCAACAAATCATCAGATCCTACTACAAAAGCCTATACTCAACAAAATTGGAAAATCTGATGAAATGGACAATTTTCTAGACAAGTACAGTTACCAATGTTAAATCAGGAGCAGATAAACCATCTTAACAATCCCATAATCCGGAAGAATATAAGCAGTCATTAAAAGTCTCCCCACCAAAAAAGTCCAGGTCCAGAGGTTTTAGTGCAGAATTCTATCAAACCTTCAAGGATGACCTAATACCAATTCTCTTCAATTATTCCACAAAATAGAAACGGAAGGAACACTCCCTAATTCATTTTATGAAGCCACAATTACGTTCATACCTAAACCACACAAAGACCCAACAAGAAAAGAGAACTTCAGACCAATCTCCCTTATGAATATTGATGCAAAAATACTGAATAAAATTCTCTCGAACCGAATCCAAGAACACATCAAAACACTTATCCATCATGATCAAGTAGGCTTTATCCCAGGAATGCAGGATTGGTTCAATATACGGAAATCCATCAAGGTAATCCACTATATAAATAAACTCAAAGAAAAAAAAACACATGATCATATCTCGATGCTGAGAAAGCATTTGACAAAATTTAACACCCTGTCATGATAAAAGTCTTGGAAAGATCAGGAATTCAAGGTCCATATCCCAAACATAGTTAAAGCAATATACAGCAAGCCAGTAGCCAACATCAAACTAAATGGAGAGAAGCTTGAAGCAATCCTATTAAAATCAGGGACTAGACAAGGCTGCCCACTCTCCCCCTACCTATTCAATATAGTATTGGAAGTCCTAGCCAGAGCAATTAGACAACAGAAAGAGATCAAAGGGATACAAATTGGAAAGGAAGAAGTCAAAGTTTCACTATTTGCAGATGATATGATAGTATACTTAAGTGACCCAAAACTTCACCAGAGAACTCCTAAACCTGATAAACAACTTTAGCAAAGTGGCTGGGTATAAAATTAACTCAAACAAATCAGTAGCCTTCCTCTACACAAAGGATAACTGACTGAAGAAAGAAATTATGGAAATGACACCATTCACAATAGTCACAAATAATATAAAATACCTCGGTGTGAATCTAACCAAGCTAATAAAAGACCTGTATGACAAGAACTTCAAGTCCCTGAAGAAAGAAATCAAAGGAGATCTCAGAAGATGGAAAGATCTCCCATGCTCATGGATTGGAAGGATTAATATATAAAAATGGCTATCTTGCCGAAAGCAATCTACAGATTTAATGCAATCCCCATCAAATTCCCACTCAGTTCTTTACAGAGATAGAAAGAGCAATCTTAAAATTCATTAATAACAAAAATACCCAGGATAGCGAAAACTACTCTCAACAAAAAAAGAATTTCTGGGGGAATCACCATCCCTGATCTAAAGCTGTACTACAAAGCAATAGTGATAAAGACGCATGGTATTGGAACAGAGACAGGCAGGAGGATCAATGGAATAGAATAGAAGACCCATAAATGAACCCCCATACATATGGTTACTTGATCTTTGACAAAGGAGCTAAAACCATCCAGTGGAAAAAGGACAGCATTTTCAACAAATGGTGCTGGTCCAACTGGAGGTCAACATGTAGAAGAATACAAACTGATCCATACTTATCTCCTTGTACAAAGCTCAATTCCAAGTGGATCAAGGACCTCCACATAAAACCAGCTACACTGAAACTAATAGAAGAGAAAATAGGGAAAAGCCTTGAACACATGGGCACAGGAGAAAAGTTCCTGAACAGAACACCAATGGCTTATGCTCTAAGACCACAAATTGACAAATGGGACCTCATAAAACTGCAAAGCTTCTGTAAAGCAAAGGATACTGTCAATAGGACAAAGCGGGAACCAACAGATTGGGAAAAGATCTTCACCAACCCTACATCTGATAGAGGGCTAATATCCAAGGTATACAAAGAACTGAAGAAATTAGATTCCAGACAATCAAATAACCCTATTAAAAAATGGGGTACAGAGCTGAAAAAAGAATTCTCAACTGAGGAAACTCGATTGGTTGAGAAGCTCCTAAAGAAGTGTTCAGCATACCTAGTCATCAGGGAAATGCAAATGAAAACAACACTGAGATACCACCTCACACCAGTCAGAATGGCTAAGATCCAAAACACAAGTGACAGCAAATGTTGGGAGGATGCGGAGAAAGGGGAACACTCCTCCATTGTTGGTGGGATTGTAAGCTGGTACAACCACTATGGAAAGCAGTCTGGAGGTACCTCAGAAAATTGAACATAGTATTACCTGAAGACCCAGCTATACCACTCCTGGGCATATACCCAGAAGATATCTCAACATACAACAGGGCCACATGCTCCACTATGTTCATAGCGGCCTTATTTATAATAGCCAGAAACTGGAACGAACCCAGATGTCCTTCAACAGAAGAATGGATACAGAAAATGTGGTACATTTACACAATGGAGTACTACTCAGCTATTAAAAACAATGAGTTCATGAAATTCTTAGGCAAATGGATGGAGCTAGAAAATGTCATCCTGAATGAGATGACCCAATCACAAAGGAACACACATGGTATGCACTCACTGATAAGTGGATACTAGCCCAAAAGCGCACAATACCTAAGATGCAAAGCATAGACCTCATGAAACTCAAGAAGAAGAAGGAAGACCAAAGTATGGGTGCTTTTGTCTTTTTAGAAGGAGTATCAAAAGATTCAACCAGAGCTCCCAGGCTCTAAATCTCCAGCCTGAGAACAGGTAAAAATGAAACACACGTGATGTCTGCTGGTAGAAGTTCTAATCCTGATGCTGGCCTCCAGATTTATACTACTCAGGTCTTTGATGGGCCATTGACAAGGACACCAAACAGCTAGAGATTGACATCACTAATCTGAAGAAATTCCTCGTTTTCACTGTCTGAAATGATCTCCAAAAATTGCAAAGGACTCTATTGGACTTGAATTACTCTTTTACAATAGAAAAGACTGTGTACAGCTCCTGACTGTGTACAGCCCTTAAAGAAGAATGTTGCCCTTACATTGACAAGACAGGGATTGTTAAAGAGAAAAAGGTCAGAGAAGGCCTCAAGAAAAGACAGAGAGAGAGAAAGAGAAGATGAGAGTTGATATAAGGATTGGTTTTCAACCTCTCCATGGTTGTCAACCCCACTTCCTCCCATCCTGGGACCATTAATTGGGTTATTTTTGCTGATTTCTTTTGGTCCCTGGGCCTTAAATAGACTGACTAACTTTGTGATACAACAGATAGATAATTTGGTAGCAAAATCTATTCAGATACATCAGCATAAGTTAGCTATGGAGGACCATGAGACTCAAGATGAGGTTGTTACTTATCCAGGGTGTTCCTCAAACCCATCTCCACCCAATCTAAAAGAAGGGACTTCACCCCTAGACCAAGCAGAGAGGGGCACCCAGAATCCCCTCTGATGGCAATCTGAATTCTTGCTTAGGCTGTGAGGCTAAGCACTGCAAGGGAATATAAATAAAAACTAAAAATATCTCTCTGGGTTCCCTGAGGGACAAGCCTGATGCATAGGGGTTGATGTCAAAACTATCCCCTCTCCAGAAAAAGACATCGGGATGGGTATGGCACTGACTACTTGTGATACAACAGATAGTAATTGGTAGTCAGCTCACTGGACAACGACAGGAGGACTGGAGCCATTACAAGGTCCCTTCAATTATTGGAGGTCAGGCCTCTATCCCTGCCTTCGCAAGATTAGAATTGCCAAGGCCCTTCTATACTTAGAGAAGGGAGGAGATGTCAGGGGCAGCCCTGCTTATACACTGAAGGACTACAACCAGCCATAGGTCTAAAATCAGCAATAGGCCTGACATACATACATGCTAACACAAAGTCTTGGGTCTCTGTGGAAAAACACTGAAACAGCAGGCTATAAGCTAGTGTAAACAGGCAGCTTCTGTGGAAACTTACCAGCCTGAGTAGTCATAGATCTTATAAATAGGCAGCCTCGTGGACAGTACCAACTTAGATAAGGACAAGTGAATCATAGGCAGAGTCATAGTGACCTGTCACCTGAACCTTCACCCAGCTGATACCCTATTCTGAATGGTATCCGTACTCCCCCTGGACACCTATGCTCCCGTGTCATTCCCTTCCCCACATCCTGCCCTTTTGTGTTTATAACCCCTGTGTGAATAAGTAAATTACTGTGTGATTTAAATCAATCAATCAATCAATCAATCAATAAATAAATAAATAAATAAAAAGAGACAAGAAACAAACCCAAGATTTCAGCTCAGCTTCTGCTAAATCATGGAATCAGTTCATTTTGGTTTGGAACAAGACCAGATTTTCTTACTCTTCTACAAGGTTGGCTTTCCTGTTAGCCGTGGTCCATAAGCCATTAGTTATGTTCCTTATAAAAATAAATAAATAAATAAATAAATAAATAAATAAATAAGAAAGGAAGAGTGAGAAAGAGAGGGGGGAGGGAGCGAGGGAAGGGGAAAGGGAAAGGGAGGAGGGGGAGGGAGGGCAGGAAGAAGGGAGGGAGGGAGGGAGAGAAGCAGGGAAGGAGGGAGGTATTTGTAGTTAGTTTGTATAAGTTTAATTTTTTTCACAATCTGAAATTCCTGCAATTTTTTAATAACAACAAAAGGCTGTAAGCTGGATGGTTCTATTTTATGGATGGAAAACCCAAAAAGGGCTGAGATCTCCTAAATCCTCATGTAAACTTTGTATTTTTCAAATGTAGCAATTAAGGCTCAAAGACCATTTGAGCTTTTGTAAATAAGAAACAAAATGGAGAAAATAAGAAAGACGCATGTAAATTGTCCAGTATAGGGCTTGATACAAGCAAATAAATAACAATGTCATCTGCTAGATAAAAGTGGATGCCAGAGAGAAAAGTGGGGATAAAAGAAATAAAGATTAAGTCGGTGTGAAATACTCATCTCCTGAAAATGTAAGTCATTGTAATATGAGACAAACAAGCCTTGTTTACATTGTGACTAAAACTTTATACTTATATGGCGACTTACTTTCAAGTGTTGGGAGGTATGACTGTAACAAAGAGATAGGAATAGTAACACACATGCACCCTAAGTGTGGGCTCCACAGCTGTCTACTTACTTCAGTAAGACATGATTAAATATCATGCTGACTCTCTGCCCTTAGGGTATTGCAGGTGAATAGTCGTGTACCTACATACCGATTCTCAAATGTCTGATGCAGACTGAAATTGTCAGGAGTGTGGAAAAAACTGACGTAGGCCAAAGAGTCACTGCTGAGATAGAAAATATAACTGTTGACAGTCAGGTGAGAAGCAAACAGAAACTGACAGGCATGGCTGAGACAGGTGTTGCAAATGAGAGACTGCCAAAAGTATAGGAGCACATGAGTGTGGATGTCTGTGAGGCACTGGAAATTCATGTCACCAGACCACACACTACTCCCCTGGGATAGAAGCCTTGTGTAAAGTGATGGGTATAGGTAGACCAGCTCTTAACATGACTGCAGCTGAACCAGCTCTGTTTGTTTTCCCTGAACTTAATCTTCACATTTAAATTGACAGAACTACAGGCTCTTTCCTAGCATTTTACTGCTAAATGTCAATTTCACGTTTGCTTTGAAGTGGTGGCGCACTCCTTTAATCCAGCACTTGGAAGGCAAAGGCAGGCGGATTTCTGCGTTCAAGGCCAGCCTGGTCTACAGAGTGAGTTCCAGGACAGCCAGGGCTACACAGAGAAACCTTGTCTCAAAAAACAAAACAAAACAAAAAACAAACAAACAAAACAAAACAAAATGAAAGCTCTTAGAAACTCGACTGCCATTACTAGTTACGTATAACCTGAGACGACATGGGCTAGATGACCTTCATTTCTTACTCTGGTTCTGAATCAATTGTGTGCTTTCTCTTTTGATCTGCTCAACAGTCAATAATCTCAAAAAGCCAAGACATTTAATTAAAGCCGAATGTTAATAGCCACTAGGTCAGATAAGGAGAAATAATTAAGATTTTGAATTTAACCTTAATGTAGCTTCATTACAACAAACCATTACTGTATTCTGAGGAATCAAAGAGAAGTTGAAAGCTTGCCATTACTGCATACTTGATTTGAAACTCATCGGGCTTCTCTTGCTTTGCCAACCCTTGAGTTCTATTGTTGATAGTGGACTCATCGTCATGTATTGAGTGCCTGTACACTGGGTGCTGTCTGAGTTTCCGTAAACCTCCTGTCATGAAGTCCCTATAACAGGCCTGATTCAATAAGTAATTTTGCTTAATTTTAAGAACAAGGGGGATCAGAGGCAGGGTGGAGGAATTGGAGCCATGAAGAAGGGGTCCAAACAGCCAGATCAATAATGGTATTGGTGAAATAATTTGGCAGAAGGTGAGCAGAAGAGGAGGGAGAGATTCCAGTTTCCAGGCATCCTCTACATTGTCCATTGGAACACTGCTAGTGGAGGTTGGAGGTAACCATCTCTGTCCTCTGCTCTGGCCTTGTCATAAGGGCAGTCGTCTGGAGTTCCCTGATACCTGCTGCTTTGATAGTGCATCTGCAGATTTACAACTACGCACATGGTCCTTCCTCCACCCTCCTTCTGCACTTCCCAGCAGGCTTCGGGAATCACAGCCCCCACTGCCTATGTCAATCAAGACGACCCCATTTTCCTTCTCCTCTCCCAAACCCCAAGGACAGAGACCAAATCAAATGGAAATTACATAGTGTGATTATTTGTACACTAACTGAAGAATTTATGACTCTTTACAAAAATATAGACAAATATGTTGTCTGCTGAGAACTGAAGATAAGAAGTAAAACATGTTATTGGCAACATCTCCTCAATGGGTTACACTTGAGTGAGGATAGATCATTCATTGGATGTTCATGGAGACAACTATCATCTCCCCCTGCTTCTTTTAGAAACTTCGAAAGAAAACCAGCTCTTTGTGGCACTGTAGCAAGAGAAAATGATAAAACAAATTAGTTTTGAATTACACAGTGCCAAGAACTCCTTCTACATGGCTTAGACTCACGAGCCTGTTTGAGGAGAGACCTTTCTTGTCCATGATAGAATCCCGACCCTTTTGGCTGGTGCTCCTGCTCAGCAGGCTGGCTTTAGATCTTGTGTCTCATCCTTCATCCTTCCGGGCCGCTCCTCCCAAATACCTGACTTTATAAAGTCTATATGTGCTTGTTTGTATACAGCCCTCTTTAATAAGGCTGTAAATAATTTGGCCCTTTTCTACCAGGCCAGCCTTGGTGTGGGAGCACAATGCTAACAGTATACAGTTTCAGAGCAATTCAGTCTTGATCATTAAAAGTAGTAGAAGATAAATGCTCCTCACAACTACAAGACTTAGATGCCCTCGTGTGAAAAAAAAATGCATTCTTTAATCCCATGAAAAGAAGCATCAGGGGCTGAACTTGAAATTCATTTCAGCTGAGTTGACAATAAGTCTGCACAGAAGAAGGATCCCAGGCTCTATTCATTTCTTTAAAAATTGATAATGTTGTGGGTGGGAAGCAGAGACAGGAGGGTTGCTACATAGCCATAGCAGGTTCGAGCCAGCCAAGACCACAGGTTCAGAATCTGTCTCAAAAGAGACATAAAAAGAAGAAAGAGAAGGTTGAAAATGTCTTGGTTTAACACAGCCAACTGCTTTGCTGAGAAAAGCTAACATAACCTGATCATGAAATGTCCAGGAGTTAATCTCCTTTAAAATTGTTTTTTTTTTTTAAATCATGATTAAGATTTTTACCATAAAATCTCTGAAAACTAACTTTGGCAATGTGGTAAAAATTCAATGAACTTAAAGTCAATAAGGTACTTTATATCTCCCTACTAATTACCAATATTGATATGTGTGGTTATAAACAACATCAACAAAAAGAAACAGTTGTTAGATGTGGTAGTGGGCTGATTCTAGCACTTGGGAGGCTGAGACAGGAGGATCAAAAGTTCTGGACTACATGGTGAGCCAATGTCTCAAAACTAGAACAACTCCAAATAAAAAAACAAAACGCAAAGCAAACAAATGAAAATCAAATGCATTCTTATTTGATATATACATATATTTTTATAAATTTTCTATTGCTGTCTTTGCTAGAAGTTTCCTCTGTGACAAGAGAAGTTCAAAAGTCAAAAAAGCTGGCCACGTCTTTCCATAAACTTAGTGTTAGGAAGTATCCAAATCCTGATCTGACAATCAGAATCTGACTGGCAAGCCCCATGTACAGGCTTCTTTCAGCAAAGGCAGCATTTCCTGGTTCTTGTGTGGATTCTAGAGCTGCCCATTGAAAAGACAAATGCCTTCCATCTCTTGTTTACACTCATCCATCTGATTCTCTCTGATATCGAATACATGATGTCTTTTCTGACACTAAATAATTCTCCACATCTCCAATGGGCATCAAATAATTGAATTTATTTGAATCACGAAGGTGACTCTCACCACGGGGTTAGGGTTGTGTCCTAAAATTTCAGAGGCTGCAGGAAAGGACAAAGCCATCTGTATTTCTGATTGGACAGCTAACTACAGATTCATGGAGTCTAACACCTTCCTCAGGTTTGATAGCTTGAGAGAGTGAACCATAGCACTACATAGACTACATTACTTACTATTAAGGACCGATTATCGCTGATGCAACTTAAGACCTCAGTGTGGTCCACAAGCCTGGAAGATCTTTTACCTGCACTGTCGAAGAGTTATCATAACTACATGTCCAACTTCCTGCTCCCTTCTGGAGGTCTGGGGTGGGAGTACTGGGGAAAGGAATACTAGGTACTTCTGATGTTCAACCCCCGCCCTGAATCCATCTAGGCTCCCTCCAGACCTTGTCTGCTCTTTAACATAAACAGGCTCATGACCCAAAGGCACTCCTGGAACTGAGGGAATTCCCAAGGCTTTTAGGGCTCTCTGCTAAAAACTAAGAGGGAAGACCAAATGCACATTATACACACCGTTACATTCCAATCTTTGTTCTATCTCTTCTGTCATTATCTCACTAAACTAGAAAAATTCCTATAGTAAATGCTGATACCACTTTAAAATCAAAAGTAGCACCTTCTCTCTACAAAGATTTATCCTATGCAGAGGATGCATCATGGGAATTCTTACATGTTAAACAAATACTCTAGTGCTTACTCAGTTCCTCTCTTTGTTAAGGCTTTGGATAGAGGATTGAGTTGATCTGGATCGTGGTGGAGTCTTACGTTAAGGTGGGTGTTGAGGGAACATCTGACTGAGAACAATAGCTTGGTTTCTGATGTTCAACCACATCCTGGTCCAATCCACTGCGCATGCCCACAGAGGCACCTGCGGCTTACAGCTGCATCCTGTTGGCATACAACCCTCACAGAATGGAAAAGTCCCAGCAGTATTGCTGTGGTCATGTTGACGGCTAGGCAACTTTGAGCTGATTACCAGGCAGTTAGCATCAAGACTGAGCAAAGTCTCCACTACCCACACATTGCGGCCAACCGGGCTGCTTTGAGGATCTAGGGTCAAAAAAGCCTCTCCTGGCCCAGTATGGGAAAGACTTATGGTACAAAGGTCCAATTCTGATAGCGCTCACTCAGTTGCAAAGACTGCTCAAGGCGATTTGTTTTCCAGTGCACGTTCATATTCTTTGTGTCTTCAGGTATACGTTTAGAATATTGGTCCAATAAATTTATTCTCAAAAAAAAAAGAAAAGAAAGAAGAAGAAAGGAAGGAAGAAGAAGGAAGGAAGGAAGGAAGAAGAAAAGAAAGAGAAAGAAAGAAGAAAAAAAGAAACAAAAAACCCAAGCCCTAGGAGGCTGAAGCTCACCAAACATGTAACTCTCTTTAGATGCTCAGTCAGCAAGTACTGGAACCACTGCTTTGAGTCCAAATCCTCTCATGTTTCCAGGCACCAAGGTGCATCCCCCACAGGAGATTTCAATGGGATTTCAATCTTATTACCAATGAATCTCAAATAATTTCTTCGTATAATTTTTAACCAGCACCATGCACCCACATTATTTACAGAGAAATAAAACTTAGCCTTCTAAACAATCTTCTAATGTGGTCAGAAAAAGATTTGCACCCCAAACCCTTTGTAGGTACAAATTATAATAAGTATTGGTTACAGTTTACAGGTGATAGGACACTATCTGCTAAGCATCCTTCCCAGACTTCCCTAACTCAGATCTAGTCTGCTTCCATAATTTGGGATGTTTTAACTATGCAAAAAAATAGAGCCACCTCTTAGTCAATCACTGACTTCATAGTACTGAGCAAGGACTTCGCTATTTCTCTTTGCTCTTAAACAAATTATTAGGTTCATTATTGCACACATAGTAGGTCTGGAAATAAGATTCATTAACAGAGTTTAAAGGAGGATGTTGTACCTAGAAGATGCTTTTTCTTCTCCCTTGATTCAATTTGACAATGATTTGAAATTCTTGATATTTTTTTTAACTTCTAAGAGCCTAAATTTCGAGGGCAGATACAGATGTAGTCTTATCTCCATCAATAGATGTGTTCTTGTGGTAGTTTTGTAAAACCAACTTTGCTGAGAAATGAAACAGCCCATCACATGAAGCTCTTTCATTTCCATTTCCATAATGCATAGTCCATGGAGTGGTAAAGATTGTAGGGACCTGCAAGGGCCAGAATGGTGACATTACAAAAGCCAGCCAATCTCAGCAGTGTGCTGTAAGAATTCTTCATATGCCTTTGCAGAATGTCGCCTTGTAATTTGAAACTCAGACGCTGAAGTGGCTTTCTTTTTTTCTGGCCTGATAGGCTTTGGGGCAGGCTTGAATGCATGGATTCACCCTGAGGTTTCCTTTAGATGTAAGGGCCCCTAATGAGACACAGACCTCATGACTCAAGCTGTGATATTTGCCTACATTTATTCTTAGCAAGAATGTAGGAGGAAGCTGTAAGAATCCAAGTGGATGAAATGGTCTTAAATTAACTAAATTACATGCACGCTTGAAGAGGCTCATCAAGCATTTGTTGAACTGGACAGACCAGATACAACAGGGTGAATGGTTTCCCAATAGATAATATAAGCTATAGCTCAAGTTCAGTGTGGTAATAGTTAAACCAAAAGGAAGCAGGAATTTAGATACATGACTAAAGTTTAGAAATCTCCTTTGAATCAAAATATGAGTGCATGTGAGAAAAAAAAATCACTACTATGTTAAAGGCATCAAGGAGTTCATACTGAAATTATATGATCAGAGAATTCAATGCTTCTCCATATCAGAACATTATAGATCAATAGTTCCCAGCTCTGCTATGCTTCTGAGATCAAGCAATCAATGATGGAAGAAATTGAAATTGAAGAGAATCAATTTCTTACAAACCTTTTGTACTATAACTATTGACAAGTATCTGGCTTAAACTGAATGGGGGAAGTGCTATATTTAAACAATGGTTTATGTAAGATAGAATTGACTACTTTTAGCTATTGGATTTTAACATATACATATACAGTACAACTACGACCTCATATTCAATATTACCTCATAGCTTTCCAGAGAATTTTTCAAATGTTTTCTTCTCAATGTTTCTAGAATTCTGTGAATGGCAAAGTTGGGTGTCATTATCCCTACATGCACAGAGGAAATGCAAAGCTCAAGGTCTCAGCCAAGTCCTTCCAATGAGCGGCAGAGTTAAGACTCCAGCCAATTTATGCCCTCTACCTAAAGGAATGTGGGTTCGAACATGTCCTCTGAAATCCTCTCAAACGTTCTGCATCATTACATGAACCTCATCATTTAACTGTTTCCCAAGATCTAATCCTATTGCTAATTTTGTGTTTGTTTGGAGACAGGACCTTACTATGTGGCCCAGGCTTGCTTCAGATCACTAACCTCTTGTTTAGCCTCCTGGATGCTCGAATTACAGGCAAGGGCAGCTCTCCCAGCTAACATATTTTAAAGGGGCTTTATGGATTTAAAAGTACAAAGACAGTCTACTCAGCCCCTCCTCCCTTTCAGAGGCATCGTTTTTCTTTCTGTCTGTCTGCAAAAGACATCACTGGACTATATGATCCTTTAATAACTTTGATTCAGGAAAGGAATTATAAAAATCAAGGAATTAATTTGGCTTGGGGAGCTTGTAAAAAGGCATAGCCTCTAACCCAGGAGAGACTGTCAAAGTGAACTTCCCAGGAATTGAACTCCAAGATCATCAACAAGGGCTGTCCTGCTCTGACTCCTCTGAATTCTGGATGTGACGGCTCTCTGTGTATGGTGGCACTGTCACTTAAGACTGGCTTTCCTCCGGGGTAAATTGCAAGTCTAGATAACAAAATTAACTCATTTACTAACAACCTTGGTTTGTGAGGAATCTGCTCTCGAAAACATGAAGGCAAAAGATGAACTCTTTGATGGAGTTGCTGCGTCACAGGCCACTTAGTTCCCAGGAAGCTCTGAAGCCTGGAAGGAAGCAGCTTATTAACAGACAAAAGCTTGCCATTTAAATGACGGTTTTCTACGGTACTCCCCTTCTCCCACTCACTCCTAATTTCAGAGACACTGGAAAGTATTGGTTATAAAATGTCACTGCTAATCTGCTTGATAAAGTCTATTTGGGGCTTCTGCTTCAGAGCATGTCATGGTAAACACAATATTGACTTTTAAAATGCCTTACTTGGAATCTACCTGAAAAATGTGTGCGGGTACGGATGGGAGTGGGAGTGGAGTGGCGGGTGAGGTAGAGGTGGAGAGGAAGGGCAAGCTACCAAGTTAGACTGAGTCTCAAACTGCTTTCAGCCAAGGCTCAAGGGTAGAATGGATACTGAGTCATGTGGAAGGCATGATGCACAGCTGACAGATACGTAGTTCCTGAGACTGATGATGTACATAGCCTAAAACCTTGAGATTTGACAGGCAGGGCTATGCACAGTCACACACCAAAATCAGACACGATCTCTAAGCAAGCTTAGCTTCACATAGCAGCTTTACATTTAAAGGCTGAATCCGTAGAATCATGTAAGATTCTATTGCTGTGGCTAACTTTGATTGACAACTTGTTTGACTGGATTTAGGCTCACCATGGAAACATACCTCTGGATATTCCTTAACGGTGTTTCCAGAAAGGCTTACCAGCAGAGGAAGACTCATTGTGAATGTAGGATGCCCTGTTTGGTAGGCTGGGGTTTTGAACTGAAGATGAAGAAAAGTGAGCCAAGTATTCATCTCGCTCTGGTTCCTGGCTGCACACATATTGTGGCTGACCACCTCAGATGCTTCTGCATCGTGATGGATACATCCTCAAGCATATGGCATAACAGGCACTCATATCTTACCTTGTGTTTTCAGGTATTTGGACAGAGCAACAAGAAAAGAAGCTACTTTAGCTATGATAAAGAAATCATAGTTCAGGGCCTATTTTTCCAATTCCAACTGGGTCAGTAGGAAAATGTAGTAAAAGCTTTTATCTCAAGATGTTGAAGTTGGCATCCACATCTATCTTTCTTCCATTACTCAAAGCCCATTAAGATAAAAATCCAATATGGTATCCATTCACTAATGGTGCTAAGTAAAGGTCCATGACTAAAGCATCTACTCAGTACAGTGGGATTTAGGACAAAGAGCCAGAAGCAAAGCATGTATCCTTATACACACATGGGAAGAGCAACAACAAGGAGTAGCTAAGGTTTTTAACATCACAATCTCAAGACAGATAATTATGGAAAGGTAAGGATGTTCTAGGAGAGAAGTTTTAGTATGTACAAGGAACTTATGGGAAAATGACATAACTATACCTTCCTCTGTTCTGTCTTCTCTTCTCAAGAAGCAATAGAATTATCTCACAGGCTGACAGTATCCTTTCCTAAACAGATGCAACCACCTCCCCACAAAAGGCTCTCAGGCTCTCCAACCACACCTTGTGCCGTGAAGGGACTGAATGAAGGAAGCAGCACTCTCTACAGTGAAGAGAAGATTAACTGTAACTATTCTGGGTCAACAGGCACAATGTGGACTACATAGGGTAAACCCAACATCATGACCCCCAGACACCGATGATCTCAGCTCTGGGGAATGCTGAGCATGTCCTAGAGCAATCAATTAGAAAGCTCAGTCTTCCGATACAATATGGCATCAAATATTGTTTTCTGTGTGCTAGAAGAAAGGAAGGAAGACTGGGAACACTGTGCTAAGCAGAAGTCCCACACCCATGCTTTGGCATCTGCTCCCTTTGGCTTAAGAATGTTTAAGAGGAATGAGTTTAGCATTTGGTTATGAGGAAATTGTGTATAATCTTGTCATTCACAAAAATGTTACTGTGCACACTCTCCTCCGTTTTCCTTCCAGAACCCATCCATTGAGGCAAATTTTCTCCCTGGGAAGTTCCACTTATCCTTAAAACCTGCATATTCCAGACAGTCTATTACGCTGCTTTTACTGATCATTTACCTGGGACTAAATCGCCCCTTACTCCTCCGTAGATGGGAGGGTAGAGCTGACTCCTGCTTTAAGCTGCCAGCCCTGAAAAAGACACCTGCCCGATGACAGGCTAACCTGCCTACATTTCCCAAATCCAGATCCCCTCCTTTCTTGGAGGAAGGGAGACGAGGGACTTCCACAGTCCACCCACACCCTCATTTACAAACACAATTTGCCACTCAAAAGCCTTAAGACGTTTGAGAGAACCCAACAGAAAGAGACCTTATACTTCAAGAGGAACAAACCAACCAGAGTGATTTCCTCTGGCACCTTGACCTCTGACCTCTCTTACCACTCCTCACTTAACTGGGGCTCACTGTCTTCTTGGCACTTGCCCATCTCTCCAGCTATACAGAGTTGTCTGTCTCTCATTAGAAAGGCACTTGCACAAGAGGCAGGAGTTTATCTTTTTGTTATTTATACACATTTTACAGTTGGAAGAGAGCCAGGTTCAGATGCAACAACTTTACCAATATGTCACTTAGTGTGATGAAAAGAATCAATATAAGAAAACAGCCAACAGTTCTTGAAAGTGCCTCACTTGGGAGGACAAGACTAGATGTGGGGATGAGGGAGACCTTTTTGTTGTTGTTGTTAATTTAGAACACTATATGCTGGGTTGGGTTTTTGTTGTTATTGTTGTTATATATGTATTGTATAACAATGTGAGAAACAGAGAATACAAAGAAAGTATTCATTGTGTTTAACTATTGTTTGCTAAGTTTAGAATTCTTCTCTAATATAATAACCCAAAATGCATATCTCCAAGGAAACCACAGATTTTACCCAAACAACCCAAATGATTTCTATTTTGGCTCGTCTCTGCATTTTATATCAAACTCTCAAGCTGGTTGAAAGTAGACAAGCTCCTTGTGCTGTGGCTTTCCAGGTGATCCCAGTCTTCCATGCACGCACCAGCTCAGTCCCTGGCCATCACATGAGGGGAAGCAAGGTTCCCAAGAGGACCTCATGGAAAAGCAGTGGGTTATGTCTGGCATTGCATACATGATTTATTTTTAAAAAGCAGCAGCTTGTGTATTTGTATGTATGTGCGTGTGTTTCTAGATGTCCAAATGACTCAATTCTCTGAAGCATGTACTATTCGTATCTTTTCTATAATCATTAATTAAGCACCAACCACATGTTCTACCTTCTTCACACAACTTTAAAGGTCATATGCTCCTTCTTTTCCTCCTCCTGCCACCCTGCTTCTATGGGGTGATACCCCACCCACCTACCCACTCCCACCCTAGCCTCCACAGGACCAAGGGCCTCCCTTCCCTTGATGCCAGATAAGGCCATCCTCTGCTACATATGCAGCTGGAGCCAGAGGTCCCTCCATGTGTACTCTTTGGTTGGTGGTTTAGTCCCTGGGAGCTCTGGGGGGTCTGGTTGGTTAATTTTGTTGTTCTTTCTATGAGGTTACAAACCCCTTCAGCTCCTTCAGTCCTTCCCCTAACTCCTCCATTGGGGACCCAGTGCTCAGTTCGATGGTTGGCTTCGAGGCTGTACTTTTCTGCCTATATGAATTTTAAGATTAACCATGCTGATTTCTCATTTAGAAATCAATTGGTTTTAAAATCTCTTATGTTCTTTTGCTTTCAGATCTCAGGCACCTAGGGTAGAATATTTTTTGGGCTAAGATACTGAACAACAACAAACAACAACAAAACAACCAAACAACAACAACAAAACACAAAAAAAAAAAAACCAAAAACAGTAATTTCGGGGGCATTTTAAGATGTCCAGTCCAAAGAAAGCAACTGGAAAAAAAGTTAATTGGAGAATTCAAAATTTTCTATATATAATCTGTGTACATGTGTATACACACACAGAGAAGAGAGAGAGAGAGAGAGAGAGAGAGAGAGAGAGAGAGAGAGGAGAGAGAGAGAGAGAGAGAGCAAGAGAGAGAGAGAGAGAGGGAGAGAGAGTGGGAGTAGAGAGAGAGAGAGAGTTAGCAAAGCAAAACTCATAGTACTAATCAGTAATGATATAAAAATATCAGTATTAGTCTCATAATCAGCATATTTCTATGTATTACTATCTTGACTCTCTTCTGTAATAGAAACAGGAAAGCTCTGACATATCAGCTCCTGTATCTTACTTGTCCTCGGGCTTTAAAAATTAAAGAAATTGTCTGTAATTTATATGCCAGTTGGAAAACTCCCAGACGTGTTCCTGGCGAGTAACTTCATGAGAAGAGAAAGCAAGAATCCAAAACCAGGAGAAAACAAAAGACGTGCCCTGCATAAAGTAAAGAGAGTTACTCTGAGCATCCTGCGGGCATGGGCAGGCCAAACACCAGGCTCTGCTGGGTCTAGGTAAGTTCACTGCTGAGAGTAACAAAGACAATTGGCCTTTCCATTTTTATCTATATCTATTCTATATCTCCCCAAGTCCACACTTCACAATAGCGGAGTAACGTCTTTACAGAGAGAATGTAGAAGAAACAAGGCATGTCCTAGTGGCTGCAGAAGAACCAGGAGGTTGTAGATGCTTTAAATTGACCGAAAGAAAAGCACAGTGTTTCTACCCCCTTTCCATCCTTGGCAAGGGTGTTTACTTTCCATCTGGCCATGGTCTTCTTCACCCATGTGTTTGTTTAAACTGTTCAGCCTCTTAAGTGATTTGTGACCAATGTCCTGAGAAGTGTGTTCTGGCTATCTTGAAAGTTGTAGCGAAGTGAATCGGCTGCAATCAGAACTTCATGTTACTACGATGCTTAATGACAGGCTGGACAGCAGAGATCTCATTGAATATGATAACTAATCTCAACTTAGGGCTTTACTACGCAAATCATTTAGTTTGCTGAGCCCAAAATTAACTGTGTGAGTCATCTAGAAATAAACAAAATATTTTTTTTCAGAAGTTTTTCAAAGTAAGTATGGGTTGCTCTGTCTCATTAAGAGGCTGTAGGGGAAAGCAATAGATGCTACTGAACTGGAAAGTTTAAGCTGCAGAAGATAAGGTTATTAAAACTCCCTTCACGTCTGTGTCTGGGACCTGGTTGTGTGATATCCAGCAACAACTGGCGGACATAAACCCGTTCACAAATTTCAAATTGTTGCTGGCGTAAGAGACAAAAACCTGTTGCAACCCAAATAGCAATAAAAGGTCAATAAAGAAAACACATGCTACATACAGATCTATGTTGAGAATTTAGATGACACCAACCAAATATCCTGTGCAGACAGACTAAATATAAAATAAACTCAAATAAAATAAGCTAGCATTCTGAAATTATGTCCAAATTGGAATGGAGTACTATGTAGTATGGAGTACTATGGAGTACAATATGCTATTCAGTTTTGGTCAACACACACACCTAAAGAGCATAAGCTTAATCTAACCAGCTCAAAGTTTAGGAGAATTTACTCATCAGAGCCCTTTAATAGCTTTCTCCATACAGTTGGAAAGAATCCTAGTGCAATTCCTGAATAACTCCTGAAAGTGGAATTCTGAACCAACAGGAAAAAAGCAAGTCATTGTTAATGTTACACAGTAGAAGACCACAGTATTTTTTAGTCAATATGGCTTTGAGAGAAACAGTATTTGCAATCTAGACTGCAGGAGTGTCTGTTAGATATAAATACCCAAGTCACGTAAACTACTTTTTAAATGCATGCTTCCAAGGGCTTTGCTTTAAAAACTTCCACTAATAAAAACTGCTCTTGCATTAATCACAACTTAATCATGGGTCTGAAGACTTAAAATATTTTTAAGACTATAATCTTTACAATATTTTATATATATATATATATATATATGAAATGTCTAAGAGTCCCTGAGGATGTTGCACAGAGGAAAATTCTCTCAGAGACAGGGATTAAAATACTGAACGTTAAATAAACATGCTAGAAAATTTGGACTATGTGACCATTTACAAGACATAGACAGACATAATGATAAAAAAAAGTCAAAATCAGTAGGCACATAATTATTTTTGTGAGGACAGAGGAAGGATTGAAGGAAAAGTATGGGTTAGCCAAATTGAGGATGCATGAAAGAGACCAATGGAAACCTATTTTCTAAGCCTATTCAAAAAACATAGTCAACAAATGTTTGAATGGAGGCAGATAGTGTTATTAAATTAAAAAATCCCATACCAGGTTGAGATACCTCCCTATTAGTTGTTGGTAGGGAAGCCCTAGAGTCTTTCCCAAACATTATTCCCAATGTATTTGATAAGCCACTAAAACTAGAGAGAGCCTCTAATCCTCAACATATCACATGCTTGGCTTACAGAACATCAGAGAGATCTGATGTGAGAATTTCTTCCCTGCTTTCAAGCTCTACAAGATGTTAGACAAGCTTCTGAGGGGAGCAAAGTCATTAAGTGTTCTACCCAGCACGAGTTACAGTAATGACCTGCATAGCTAGATTAGGTACATCTGTGCAATAGTGGTATGATATGGATGCCAACAATTGCTTTCTGAGTGAAACTGAGGCCTGTTCTATAGGAGAAAAGTCATGGCTGATAACTGTAAATCCAATCAAGAGCTTGTGGCTTGGGTGGTTACAAACTCTTAGGGCAGAGAGGGTGGGTTAGCATTGTTTTGCTAAACAGGCAATGTGTCCATTTGTCTTCTAAATAATTATATTGATTTCCATAGATTAGTGCTATTCTCAGCCTTCGTCAGAGAATTCTTTCTTAGTAGGCCAGAGGCTAATGTAGACTTACATTAGTCAAATTGCAGAAAATAAGTGACCATGGACTACTCAGCCAAGGCTCAGAGAACACTGTGGAAGGAGGGCACAGGAAGAATATCAGAGTCAGAGTTTGGGGAGCTGTGTTGCAAAACAGTTTCTTCCAGACGTGACACAGCTGTAGTGGGAGGTATCAGAAAAATGGAGTGAGCATCCTGGTAACTCCCAGCTTGGCCACCATGTTCCCGCTCTAAGCCCATTTGTCTCGGCAAGCTCTCCAGCAGGGCCTGAGCTCCAAAGCTAGTTCTGCTGTGCTGCTCTCTCTAACTTGCCCTCATAGTGACCAGTTGCTGTGCTTCCAGATCTGGTTCGCTTATCCCTGGAGCCCCTACTTCCTTTACAGCCATAATCACCCAGTTGTCAGAGGACCCACCTTCCAGTAACCCAGTAAATCAAAACTCTAAAGCTTAAGATTAACCAATGGATTTATATATCAGCAAATACTCCATACACAAGACGCCTACACAACTAGAAGTGTTATCCCAATTATCTAACCTTTTGATATGAATACTCGAGTCTTGCCTCCCTCTTGTCTTCCTTCTTCTCTCCTCTCTCTCATTCCTCTCTCCTCCCAACTCCTAGCTCTACCTCCCTCTTCCTGTTCCAATGACAGGACTCTCACTACAAATACATTGGGCAGGAAGTGTCTGACACACACAGCCATTGTGCTCATGAGCTCACTACAACTGTGATTACCTGCTCAAGTGCAAGACTACAGAATATTGGACCTGTCACCATTTCGTCCTGAATGGGCAAGGCTCTGCCCCTTGCCAAGGGACTATGGGCAGTTAAAAATTTCCGAGGAAGAGGTATCATTCTCTTCAGTCAATGGTTTAGCCATTGATGTTTTCCATGCCCCAGTAAATAATCTCCCACACATGTTCATGCAAACTGCTGTAACTAGTCTCAGTACACAGCATATGAAGAGACTTCTGAAGAAGGGCTTCAGTATAAGGAGGAGAGAGTGAGAAATGATAACGGAAGATAAATGTATGAAGCTGTCAAGACTAAAAACCATTTCAAGGAGGACAGGTGTGGTGGCACATGCCTGCATGTGGATCTCTGTGAGTTCAAGGCCAGCCTGGTCTATGCAATGAATTTCAGCACAGTCAGAGCTACATAGACAGACCCTGTCTCAAAACAACAACAAAAATTTTTTCCATGAAAATTTTGGAGTATTAGTTCATTAAAACTCTAAAATATATGAGTTCTAAGATTTCCAAAATTTATTTTCTATAAAGAAAAACAGATTCTAAAGCAAAGATTCCAGCTGACTTATTGTTAGGACAAGTCTTTGTACTGGGTTTTCTAACATTTGCACAGTGACGTTATGGACAATTAACTCGGTAAGGTAGCGCATGCCTGTAACCCAGGACTCAGTAGGCACATACAGGAGGATCACCACAAACTCCTGGTCAGCCTAGTCAATATAGTAAGTTCCAGGCTAGCCAGGGCTATATAGCAATAACTTGTCTTAAAATGTACTCATTTTATACAGCATACTATTAATATTCTGTGAGTTCTTGAGTTCTTCTTTTGAAGTTTGTATCACTGAGTCTTGAGACAGTCACAACAATGATAAACATGTATTCAAATTGCCCCCCATGTGACTACGTGGCCACATGACGGGGGGGGGGGCGTACAGGGCTGATCTCTTCACTGCACTGTGCATTGAGACATCTTTCTTTCAAGGAGCTTTTGAAAATTACAGCTTCTAGGAGGTTCCCTGACTGACACAGTCAACTCTCTGAACATTGTCTCCTCCCTAATTCCCTACCTCCTGTAGTCTTCAAACCTAGGGCAGTCTGCATTAGGCTGAGAAAGCACAAGGGTTTGAAAACAAAAGGGGAGGAATTCTTAATGTATTCAGAGCTGTTACAGCAGGACATGACTTTTGAACTGGAAAGACAATGATCACAGAAACCAGCCAAGGCCAGTTTTGTAGTTAGGGTTACTATTGCTGTGATTGAACACTGTGACCAAAAACAAGTTGGGGGTGGGGGGAGGGTTTATTTGGCTTACACTTCCATATCACTGTTTATTATCTAAAGAAGTCCAGACAGGAACTCAAATAGGACAGAAACCTGGAGGCAGAAGCTGATGCAGAGGCTGTATCTCAAAAATACTTTAAAATAAAAAGAGAGAGAGAGAGAAATTCATAAAAGAAAGATGGAAAGAAGGAAGGAAGGAAGGAGGAAGAGGAGGAGGAAGAGGAGGAGGAGGACTAGGAGGAGGAGGAAAAGGAGAAGGAAAAGAAGAAGAAGAAGGGGAAGGAGGAGGAGGAGGGGAGGAGGAGGAGGAAAAAGAGAAGGAGAGAACAAGAACAAGAAGAACAAGAAGAACAACAAAAGAAGATATTCCCAGTGTCCAGCAGGGTAAAGAGCCAGTGACCCTAGGGACAGCTTCCATTCAGCCCCCATTACTCAGCACTATCCCTCCCTCTGGATCTCAGAATTCTGGTTTGAACACTTTTCATTATTTTCTTCTTTGAAAGGAGCATGTAAGAAAAGCATTCTCAGATGATCTCACATTTCCAGCAAGAACTGGAGTTCTGTTCTCTGGGCAGCTGATTTTTCTCACCACCATCTCAGGGTGCCCTGTATCTTGTCACACTGGTGATAGTAATGTATCAGTAAGTATGGCATCACTGGCCGAATGCTGTTTGGACACAAGTGTGTGAGATGAAACTATTATGGACAATCTCCACCTTTGGATGCTGATTCGATTGGTGGGTAGCCCTCCGTGGATGCTTATCTTGTGGATTTGTAAGGTTAGCCTGGTGCATGTCAGAAGACTCTCTACCTGAAATACTGAAATACTGGGAAACTGGTTAGATTGTCACACTGCACCCAGAATGCTTTCCTGTAGATTTGTGCCTTGCCCTGCCTCTCCCGTCTGCTGGCTTTGGAGCTGATTGTCTGCAACCACTCCAGGTCTCAGAGATTCAGCCCAAATCTAGTCGCAGGCAGTGAGACCTGAGCAATGTCTTAAAGGTCTTAGCTATCCTGAGGTCTTTAGCATTCTAAAGGAACTGAGGTATGCAGATTCACCAGTGGTGTTTAGAAATGCTATCTTTATAGATTGCATGCTAATCAGGTTAAATTCTGTTGCAAATTTGGAATGCATGGCTGTTGGCAATGACAAGTTAGCACTCTTCCCAGAACTCCACAACACACTTCCCTGTCTCCCTAAAATGAGAAATACAAATAGAATATATACTAATGTAGTTGATGACAGCTTCAAATTTCTTTTGTTTTCAACCAGCTAGTCCAACTTTACTATCTAATACTGGAGGGTGTAGAGCTATCTCTTGAAGCATGATTGACATCTCAGAGTTCACATCTGAGGAGAAAACTGACGTTTCTCTCCCAGCAGCTGTCAGTTGCCAAAAGCTCCTCAGCTAAGGCTGGGAACTTTGCGCTTACTTCCTGTCCCCATGCTGGGATTTGGCCTGGCTTGAGCTTACACATATTCTATTCAGGCTGCCGCAACTCCCATGAGTTTAGATGTGCAGTTGTCCTGCCGAGTCCAGAAGTCACTGTTTCATACATGTACCCCTCCTCTAGACTCTATAATCTATCACTTCTCCATGATAATGCCTAAGCCTTGGGAGAAGGGGATGTGATCAGTAGAGCTGAGCATTCTACAGTCTTATTCTCTGTACATTGATCAATTATAGGTAGTCTCTGTGCTGATGGCCAAGAGGAAGCTTCTCTAATGAGGGCTTCGGGGTACGCTATCTAAGGGTATAGAGGTAGATGACTAGGGACTAACCTTGATTTAATGATATGACCATTTAGTAGAATAACAAACAGTATTAGTTTCTCCCTGGGGGCCTATGACCTATGTAGTCACGTGTTCTTGGTCCCAGAAGTAGTGCCAGATATGGGATGCATCTTATTGAGTGGGCCTTAAATCTAACCAGAAAGTGCTTGGTTACTTCCATAACATTGATGTCACTATTGTGTCAATGGCCATACCTTGCCAGAAAAGTTGTTATTGTAGCCTACAGTGTTCACAGCTGGATAAGATTGATGATTCCCTCTCTCCTTCCCCATGCCCCTCCTGCTGTATGCATAGCAACAGAAACCAGTCAATAGGGATGAAGCCTCTGTGTCAGTACCAGCTAGATTTCTCCATGTTCTATGACTCAAGCTTATGATGTTTTCAACAACAGGTCTTATATTCTTGCTCTGGATGGTAACCAAGAGGAATGGTAACATTCATAGTGTTTAGGGGTCGATGCATCTCAACTGGTCAACAATTCCAAAAGAGGTGATCCATTCCTGGCACTAGGTTTCTTTTTAATAGCCTGTGCTGTCTGGCAAGAACATTGTCACCTCACCAAAGGGTGAGTGCATTTTGATTTCTTTCATATATATATATATTGGGGACCTTCTCCCGTAGTAGGTTTCACTATGATCTTTTTCAAAAGAACTTTATTGTTCACTGTTGGTCATTGTGCACCCTCCTCAACTGTGACCTCAAATCTCCCACCCGTTTAGCCATTCCAGTTTCAATATGCTGGTTTTGCTTATACATCACTGCATTCCATCTCCTGTCCCTTGAAATCAATCCTCATGACCCCTTAATAGTCTTCTATCCTCTAAATTCACCATACATATCCAATGATTAAAGTTGGAATCCACATATGAGAGAAAACATGACATTTGTCTTTCTGGGTCTAGGTTACCTCAGTCAGAATGACCGTTTCTAGTTCCTCTTACCTATGAAGTTTATAATTTCATTTTTCTTAACAGCTGAATAATATTCCATTGTGTCTATGCATCACATTTTCTTTATGCATTCTTCTAACTGTTGAGGGACATCTATATTGTTTTCATTTACTGGCTTTTATGAACAGAGCAGCAGTGAACATGAATGGGCAAGTATCTATAGCAGGTATAGAGTCCTTTAGGTATATGTCCAGGTCTATACTCAGGATCATATGATAGACCTACTTCTAGTCTTCTGAGGAATCACCACATTGATTTCCATCATGGCCACCAGTTTGCATTCCCAGCAGTAGTTCCCACATCTTCCCCCAGCATTCATTATGGATTGTTTTTTTTTTTTATCTTGGCCATTCTGACTGGAGAAATAACCAAGTAATTTTAATTTGAACTTCCATGGTGACTAATAATGTTGAATATTTTTAAAAACATTTCTTAGCCACTTCAATTTCATAGTTTGAGGACTCTGTTTAGTTTCTTGCCACACTTTTAATTAGATTGTTTTCTTGGTGTTTGGGGTTTTTAGTTATACACAAGCACACACACATGCATGCACACATATATTCTATAATATGTATAGTATGTATGTATAATATGTATAATATATAATATATATATATATATATTATATATTTCTAAATACTAACTCTCTGTCATATGTGTAGCTGGTAAATATTTTCCACATCTGTAGGTTGCCTTTTCACTTAAAGATTGCGTCCTTTGCCATACAGAAGCTTCTCAGTTTCACGTGGCTCCACTTGTCGTGTTTTAATCTTAATGCCTTAATTACTAGAATCATTATCACAAAGTCTTCTGACAAGAAAAGTTCAAGCATGCCTCTGCTTCCTTTTCAAACATATGCAGGGTATCAGGTCTTAAGTTAAAGGTCTATGGTCCAGTCTGAGTTGAGTTATATACAGCATGAGAGATCAATATCCATTTTAGTTTCTCTAGAGTAAGCCATCAAATTTGACCAGTGCCATTGTTTAAGAAGCTGTCCTTTCTGTACCATATAATTTTTGGTCTCTTTTTTCAAAACTCAGGTAGTTGTAGGTATCATGAAATTATATCTAGTTTTCAGTTTTATTTATTTGATCAACATATCTGTTTTATGTCAGCATCATACTGTGTCTTATTACTATAGCCCTATAGTATGATTGAAAATTTAGGACAATAATACCTCCAGCGTTCTATATTATTTAGGATTATTTCAGCTATCCTGGGTAATTTTTGTTTTTGTATGAAATTTAAGATGATTTAATAATATTCCTCACCTCCTCCACTGGTATAAACATTCTTTTATAACTGGTATATGAACATATATAAAATATAAACTGTTATAAATATTTTTATTTTGGAGACATGAAGTTCTTGCTGATAATCATAAAAGCACAAGAATTCAGGCAAATAAAACACAAAAGCATATTTTGCAAATGCTTTCCTAAAAATTTTAATATATTTCTAAGTCAGAAATCTCACCTATGTTTGTCTCCAAATTGAATAAATATGATATTTTGTAAATGATATCTACTTCTTTATTTTAAGAAAAAATTTTAACAACACAATAGTGAGCAGAGACTGAAAGGAAGGCCTCACAGTGACAGCCCAGTGTGGGATCTATCCCACGTATGAACACCAAATCTTGACACTATTACTGAGGTCATATTGTGGTTGCAGTCAGGAGCCTGGCATGGCTGTCCTCTGTGAGGCTCTACCAGCAGTGACTGAGACAGATGCAGATACTTACAGCCAACCATTGGATTGAAGTCAGGGACCAATATGGAAGAGTTAGAGGGAAGGATTGAAGGAAGCTGAAGGGATTGCAACCCATAGGAAGAACAACAGTGCCAATTGACTTGAACCCATCAGAGCTCCCAGAGACTAAGCCAAAAACCAAGGAGCATACATGGGCTGGTTCATGGCCCTAGGCACATGTGTAGCAGAGGACTGCTTTGTATGGCCTCAGTGGAAAAGATACATGTAATTCTATGGAAACTTGATGCCCCAGGGAAGAGGGATGCTGGTGGGGGTAAGGTAGGGGTTGGTGAGTAGGTAGGTGGGGAGCACCCTCTAAGAAGCAGGGTATGTGAAGAACTCAGAGAGTGGAGACTGGGAAGGGTGCAACTTTTGGAATGTAAACAAATAAAATAATTTAATAAAAATATTAATGAATAAAATTATTTTGTGATTCCATCTTACTCTGTCAGAATGGCTGTCATGAGGAGATCAAGTATCAAAAAATGTTGGTAAGGATGTGGGAACTACTGAGGATACACCCAGATGGGGGCCAGGGAGGCTGGATAGAGGAGGTGGGGTAGGGATTTGAAAGGAATCAACCAAACTTAAGTATGTATTAAAGTGCCATACAGAATCTTATATATTGTATGCTAATTTAAAATTAGAAACAAAAATACAGCTCTTTACAAGGCAATAATTACTTTTAAAACTTCATATCTTTTTATTGAATCCTGCTGAACTATTAACCAGAGACATTTATATTATAATTTCATGTGAGAAAATACTACTTTTTTATAAGTGGAGTCTGTCATAGTGGGAAAGCCATAGCATCAGAATTGTCAGGCAGCTAGTCACATTGCATTCTACCTATTTTCTACTGATGTGAAGAGACACCATGACGAAAGAAACTTACAAAAGAAAGCATTTAATTGGGGGAGGCTTGCTTAGAGTTCCAGAGCATGAGTCCATTACCAACATGGCAGAGCATAGTAGTAGACAGGCAGGAAGGTAGCTGAAAGCTTACATCTGATCAACAAGCATGAGGGAGA
This sequence comes from Mastomys natalensis, assembly GCA_021653895.1. NCBI lineage: Eukaryota > Metazoa > Chordata > Mammalia > Rodentia > Muridae > Mastomys > Mastomys natalensis. The sequence goes on from JAJTUV010000381.1 coordinate 1,390,954, forward strand.
GGGAGGAAGAACTAATTTGGAACAACATGGGGTTCTGAAATCCTAAAGGTTACCCCTAATGACATACCTCTTCCAACAGGCCACACCTCCTCATCCTTCCAAACGGTTCCACCAAGGGGACCAATTACTCAAACTATGAGCCTAGGGGAGCTACTCCATTCAAAGCACCACATATTGCATCCACAGGTCAGAGAGCAGAGTGATGGATATGGTCTGGATGACTGAGTGTGCTAAGCTCACTTTCTCCTTTTTATTCAGTTAGGATCCAAGCCTATGTAATATCGCTGCTCAATTTTAGGTGTCTTTTCCCACCTCAAGTAACCTAATTCTGATAATCTCTCAGAGAAATGCCAAGAGTCTGTTTCCATAGTGATTCAAAATCCTGCTAAATTGACAATCCAGTATCAACCACCACACTTGCTAAGAGCAGAAACACTTAGTGCTTATTACATACTAAAATTGGAAGTGCAATCAACGAAGTTCCTTCCCTGGTATGCCTCTAAGAACAGAGGGGAAAATGAGTTAATGAAAGAGAAACCAGCTGACTCTGAATTGGTTATGAACCAGTCATCTATGTAGTGGAATAGAATGAATAACCAGAGGTCTTCCTCCACCTATACGCAACCAGTCATGAAGGAGTTCTGAGCCCCACACCTCGATGGAACCAGCAGAAGTATTGAATAGGATTCATGAGTGATCACTGAGGCTGCAGCTCAGTCCACCTCTCCCACCTCAGGCACATCTACCTCTCCCTGTATGTCTCTGTATGACAAACATTCCAGAGTCTAAAACCTTAATTCATTGTGGCACTGACAACACCACCAGTGTCAAGTTCAGATAGAGATCACTTCCTTCTGTCATCTCATGGTAGAGTCACTGTTTCTTTTATTTATTATAGGAAAGTGTCTGTTGTGTTCTTTTTTACTCTAAACTTCCAAAGACCTAATTTGCAAAGTGTCCTTTAAGATTTTGGAGATGTCTAAATTTAGCAAGCAAAATGATCTGGTGGTCCAAATGAGACAAAAGAAGACTCCTAGGCCCAGAGTTAAACCCAGGGCTAGGTGCACATTGCAGGTACCCAGAGTAACATAGATGGTGAGGTCAATGCACTGAAGCCAGAAACTCCCCTGGCTCTCGGTTCACAGGCAATTCATTTCATGCTGACTTTTGTTCCCGGTCAGAGACTAATTGGGTTACACTTGGATTTACATTATTTAATTATTTCCTTTGGTTTTATGGTCCAGGGCTCTGACTCACTGATGCTCTTTTTAGTCTAACTTCAGATTTTAATCTGTGCTTATACCATTTCCCATGAGGAGCTCCGCTAAAATCTATAAGAGCTCAAAGCGATGAGCAAATTTGGGATGCCAGAAAATAGCATGCAAGTTAGTTCAATCCAGTTCTATTTCCGAACCAACAAAGTAAGCTGATTTCTTCCAAGCAGAGAACTCTCAAGGTCCACAGCAATACAAACAAAATGCAATTCTATCTTTATTCTTTCTTTGCTTTGGAGTACACTTGTTTTTGACTGCCTCTATCTACACAGTTGTAAACCAGCTCTTCAGCCCAGATCTCGCCCTATACTTCTGCAAGTGTCTCTTCAGTCATTTGTTGTTGTTGTTGTAAAAGAGAATGGTCTTCTAAGTCCCTACTTCAAAGCATCGTCAATAAATGCCACCTTACAGTGAGAAATGTGACATGAAAAGTAGATTTTGACAGTTTTGTTAAGTCCTGGGGGTGAATGTAAAGCATGCAGTGTAATATCTTGCAGATCCCCAGCAGAATGTAAAGACGACCTCATCAAGATCCGTGTGCACTTGCCCAAACTATTCAGCACTTCACAATCAAGAATTTAATTCAAAGATCAGTATATAAATAACTTTTAATTTTTTGAAGTGATATTTGGCCCATTACTTCTCTTTATTCCATCTTGAATCTTCTTTTAAAGACTAGTACTGGGGTCTCTATAATCATTTTTTAAAATCATTTTTTGTAATGTGTGTGAGTGTATTTCCTGCAGGTACGTCTGTGCACCTTGTATATGCAGTGCTTATGGAGGCCAGAAGAGAACATCAGAACCCTGGAACTAGAGTTCCAGGTGGTGGGCCATCCTATCAGTTCTGGGAGTTAAACTGGGGTCCTCTGGAAGAGAAGCCAGTGTTGCCGAGACATTTCTCCATCCACTGTAGATTCTTGATTAAAGGAATGTGAATATTTATCATTTTATCCCTCATAAGATTTAAGCATATCATTTATAATCGACTTGTTTTTCTACCTATTAGGGTAAGTACCTTAATTGCTTTAAAGTGTAATTTTAGATACAATATGTCAAAGGCAGCGGTTCATTCCCATTTTATGTCATTCGCTGAAAACTGGGTGCTGTGTTATGCTTTACAAAAGATGCAAAAGGAGGAAGCGCTTTAAAGAGAGATGTATAAATGATAAGCAAAACCCAAGAGTTTTACCTTAGCTTAGCTGATCCGAAATGAATCCTTTATCTACACAAATTGTGTTTCTAGCTGTTGGTCAGGCCTGCGTTCTGATTTAGAAACAAGAATGTGGAATGTAATTTCTTCCTCAACAGGAGATCTGTGAAGGCAATTTAGAAGTGACAACGGTTAGTAAGCTAAGAGCTACTGTATTTATGGCCTTTGATTGACCATGAAAAGCTGAGCTCTCAGGGTATAAATTAAAAAAAAATCAAAACAGAATGTCACAGTGGGGCAAGGTACATAGATAAACCCACCAGGTTAGCTGGTGATACTAAAATTCTCAATGCTAGTTGCAGGAGCAATATGTGTGTATCCAAGAGCTAGACTTTATGGAATGTATCTGGACTGTATGAAAAACACAGAAGGCTTGAAACTGTAGAAGGATCCCAGACACAGCTATCAGTTCTTGGCTTTCCTCCAGGCCTCCCTATCTTGCCTGCAATCATCCTGTTGCTACTCTTAGCTAGCCAACAGGGGTGGCGGGTAGAGTGCTTCATTAGAGACTCCTGCTGAGATATTGAGGCCAGAGGTGGGACACCCGGGGTCCTTTTTTCATAAGACAATTGGTAGCCTTTGAATGGTGAAAGCTTCCCCTCTTTTCTCTGCCACACTTGTCATATTTTAATTTCTGGAACCTCAGTTTTCACTGTTTCCCACTATGCTTCAGTTTCTCCTTGGGAGCTGTGGTCTGAAAAAATATTGAGGTTGCACAAGGGTTATGATTCTTCTATATCTGCTTATGTGTGAATGGTGGGTTAGTCCCTGCCTAGAAAGGATAACGGAAGTCTTTCCTTATTGAGTCCATTGTTCAGAGGGAAGGCTCTACCTCAGGCTCAAGTCATTCTGGATCAGGGTAGCCTGGAGTGTCACCATTTTTTCACACATTAATTGTTGGATTTTAGAAGCCACAAGTAGAGTAATTATGTCTGGGACACAAGGACCAAAAGCACAGGCTAGACTACAAAGTTGAGTGCTGGGCTGTTATTACCCTTGTGGGTCCCAAAGGGGAGCCTTGCTATGACCGTTGATAGACGTTGGTTTAGAGTAGTATGCCTTCATCATACCCTCTAATTTTATAAAATCTGTTTAATGTTTAAATGAATTGCTTATCCCCAAGTGATATACGTTGCTAAGCATTACACAAGCTCCTGCCTGGACTGCCAAGATACCTAAGGCCCTGTGGTTCTACGAGTGGCTCTGCAGGACAATTTATGCAAGAGAGTCAAGGTTTTCAAGCTGTGCCTTGATAGCAACCACAATGGCCTTCCATGTCCACCGTCAACATTTCAGTGGAGAAATGTTGAACTTTCTACATTTGAAACTTCTATAGCTGCAAAGAAACCCCTCAGCCTATCAACCCACTCCTGATTGGTATGGTACCTTAGGACTTAGGCCATTAAACTCAGGAATGTTTGGTAGCCCTGAGGCCAATGCATCTCCTTTTTAAAGTAATGCCCTGAAGAAAAGACACCAAGTTGGTAATATACCCAGAAGCTGGAATATTCTCTCTAGTATACTTCAGTAGCCAAGGAAGGTAGACACAACAGTATATAGAATGCGCCATCTCTGGATAGAACAGAATACATCCTTATCCAACATAAGAGGTATTGAGAGTCCTAAATTGCCATGGCTTTAATGCATTAGGGATCCTCACACAAAGCACAAAACGTGTCAATCTGAACACATGAATAACAAGTGCAGAGCCAATAATATGTTGGTATCTCACTAAGGACAGAAATCAACGCATCTCGCCTTGGTGTCATTTAACCAAAAGCTTCCCATGTTTGAATTCTGTTCTTCCATCTCCCTGTGACTTCCACCGTCCTGTCTGTTGTATGAGTCTGAATCTGTACTTGCCTGAATGCTCTCTTGTGACTCTGACTATCCCTGTCTCATGGGTGAAGGGGAGAGTGCACTTACAAAAGGCTTTTAACTCTCTTATATTGAACAGCACTGAAAGCATCACATGGGGGAAGGAATGAGAGATCTTTGCAAGAATCTTAGGCAGAGGTTTATAAGGGATTAAGTCACCTACTCCATCAGACCCCTCCTGCCTCAGACAGCAATGAACACTATTAAGCAAAATCCAAATGCTGCTTCCAGTGTCCATGGTGATTATTCATCTGATAAGGCTGCTTTCGGCCTATCTGCTACTTCCACCCAATTATTGTCATAAGACACATGCAAACACACATGAATTACTCTCGGGTCAGAGGCATGGGAGACAGCATAATTTAAGATGACAGCTATGCGTTATCTTGGCTGTAAAATTTGACTACATGGGAAATTTAAAGCAAGTGTGGTTGGTTTATACATTGTTTTCTTAAGTGTAGGTTAAACAAACAGGATGAGTACAGAGTAGGACAGCAGTCTTAAGTCTTAAGTGACCTCGAGATATATCATAACTCTGGCCATGAGGTCCAACCAAAGTTCCAGTCTCTTAAAATGTAAGAGATATTTTTATAGTAACCATTGCTGCACCAAATCCATTTAAAAGATGTAGTTATGAAAAACTTCTGAGATGAGCTAGCAGGGCTACATGCTCCCTGAAGAGCAACAGGAAAGGACAGCCCCACGGAAAATATTATCTTCATATACAGGTGAGAAGAAGTGGTAATGTTGGGGAGCCTTTGTAGACCATGGCGAGGTGACAAGGGTGAGAATATTGAATTGTGGGAAATGATCCGAATGGCCTTTGCTATGATTATTGTGAACAAGGATGCATTATTTTGGCAGAGATATGCAAAAGGACTTTTTCTATTGGTTACTAAGGCAGATTCAGAGTGGTTACTAAGAAAACAGTTAAACACCCTGCTGTCCTGAGAGTTATAGCATAGGATTTTAGTCTGAGTCCCCTCCACTCTCTGATTCCAGTATAGCCCTTCCTCTCAGTTAAACTACACTGAAATCACGTGGAATGACTTTTAGCATCCCTGTGAATTAGATCAGTTCCATCAAAATGAGAAAAACATAAACTCATCATTTTTTTTCAAAGAAATGTATGTGACCCTCTGACTCAAAGACACATTCTAAATGGGAAGCCGTCTAATTTGAAAATTGGTTTGTTTCATTAAACACTTAAAATTGGTGTCTAAGCACTTCAGTGTGGGCCAGTTCCTCCACACTGATTGAGAGGCCTCTAAGGGATAGTGGTTTCTTCTGTGGTTATCACGGGTTAGGATAAAGCCAGCAATCAGAGGAGCTGTGATGTCAGTCACCTTGTTTAAATAAGAAACCACAGGATCTCTTAGTCCTGTATAAAGAAGGAAAAATAAAAGTAGAAGAAATGGTTTTACTTTGTTGAGAGCACTTAAGTACTTCTGTGTTGGCTTAGGAAAGAATTCTTAGAGAGAAACAGGAGGAGTCAAAGCAAGGAAGGCTCTTGAGCATGAATCAATAGTCCCCAGGCATCATTTAATTTTGATTTTAAATAGAAGGTTGAGGGCTTCCATCAACTTACACTTGGTGTAGGCATTTGCCTATGGGTCAAAGTTAGATCTGGCTTGAGGGTGCTGGTTTTATTCTGAAGATAAGAACTTATCTGATGACTCCCAGCAGCCCCACAGCCATAGGGTGCTCAGGACCACATGGTAAGGTCACTTCCATCAACAATCCAACAACTTTGTGGTTTTTCTTCCCAGGTCTTAAGGAGGGTTCAATTCCCAGTATCCATCATCTTTATGGCCCCGTCCTTTGGAATGGTCATAACCTTGTTCACATACCAAAAGGGTTTGTTGGTGTTGGACTTGTCACAGGTTTATTATGTAGCTATGTACAGAAGAATCTTCTGCTTGACTACAGAGTCTAAGGCCAGAAACTGTGAAGAAAAGCCTTCCATATAGTAATTTGGCATGGCAGAGCTTGCAGTTAGCACTGGTCTAACTCTCCTGAGGATAACAGGTAATACAGTCTTAGTCATACTTCAGAGGTTTCCTGACAAAGTTTTGCTAGGATCTGTTTAACAATTTGGTCACTTCTTTCAGCTTTACCTGATAGCTGTGTCCTCCAAAGAGAGTGTAAATAATATCCAAAGTTATTCAACATAGACTCAGCCACTGTGAAGTAAAGGAAGATCCATTAGTGCTCTGTGATGAGTAAAGATGGCCAGACCTTGAGATTATTTCCTTCAGGAGGGTCTTTGCCACTTCAGTGGCCTTTGCAGTCTTATTAGAGAAAGCCTCTATCCAACCAATGAAGGTATCTACAAATCCTAACAGCTATTTAAAGCGGTTATGTGGAGGCATCTGAATAAAGTCTATTTGCCAGCTCTTATCTGTAAAAGTGATTATCCTCTGTATTAGCTCAAAAGTAGAGGAGGAGGTTGAGGAGAAACAAGGAGGAGGAGGAAGAAGAGGAGGAGAAAGACAAGAGTTGGTATGCACAGAGTGAGGTATGACATGTCTTCTTTACTGTGATAGTTAGCCTGTGTTAGGACTTCTATGGCTCTGTTACAACCCTAAGACCATGACCAAAAGCAACATGGGGAGGAACGGGTTTATTTCATATTTCATATCGCATTTTCAGTTAACAGTCCATCATTGAGGGAAGTCAGGGCAGGAAGTCAAGCAGGGCAAGAGCCTGCAGCAGAAGCCATGGTGGGGTGCTGCTTAACTGGCTTGCCCCTCCCCCATGGCTCACTCAGCTTGCTTTCTTGTGTACCCCCAGGACCAGGTACCTACAGTGGTGGCACAACCTGTGATGAACTGGACCCTCTCACAATAATCACTAATTAAGAAAACACCCTTTCCTGTAGGTCAGTCTATTGGGGAGTATTTTTCAATTCATGTACTTTTTTCCCAAATGACTCTAGTTTGTATCAAGTTGACATAATAAACTAGTCAGCACAGTTCCAGTGCAATAAACAGTTGTCTTAGCATTTCTGGGGTTATCTCTCCCCGAGTGGAATGAGTTTGGATTCTCTTGATTATTTTCCACGGTAGAGCCTGGGATATTAGAATTTCAATTCCTGAGTAGATCCATGGTGGGTCACTCTACCTCTTGGGGCATACACTCTGGTTTTATACAATGTATTCTTGGAGGAATAGTGCTAATTCTAGAGGGGACCATAAAACTGTATTTTGTTTTGCCGCTCTGTCTGCCAGCCTATCTTTTTGGGTGGTACCAGACATGTCCTATTTATGCTCTTCACAGTAGATGGCTATCATTTGTTTAGGGAGTTGGATCATAGATCTAGAATCTCTTGTTTATGTTTTAGGGACAAGCTTTTGGCTGTTAATATCATGTTTTCCAGATGTTAGTATAGCATGTAAGATCGGGCAAACATACTTCAAGTCAATGCAAATGCTAATCTTTTTATTTCCTTTTTCCCAAATTGGTCCCCTTGACAGAGCCATGAGTTTAGCATTTTGGAGCGGAGTAGACGAGGATAATGGGGAAGCCTCTGCTACTGACATCTGGCCGAGCACAGCACTTGCTCTGCCTTGTGCCCTCCACTTAGAAAATAACTGCTCCTGTCAGCAGATCATCTCTCCTCCGAACTGTCTAGAGGATGGTCATTTGAGTCAGCACAGCTGGCTTGGGTGGAGGAAACTGTTTCGGTATGCAAATGTGCCAGCTTAGAAGAACTTTCCCTGGCCAGAAGGAAGGCAGGATTTAGAGTGCCAGAAGATTTGCTAATTACTTCTGGATCATCTAGGAGGGCTGCCTGATACTTTATTAACCTGCCTCTGGTTAACCAACCATGTCTGTTTAATTCTAGTATGGTCTTTACTTGGTGAAGTATGAAGGCTTCTAACTGTTGCTTTAGAAAATAGATTAGAAGCCCAGACTCTGAGTCCTTTTACTAGGATAGTCAATTGTCACAATCCTTTAATCAATAAAGTGAGGTCTCACAGAAATTCTAGCACTGGGCATGCCCAGTCTCTTGTTATTTGTGGAAGAAAAACAAAATCTTGCTAGTGGGGCATTGTCTCCATTATTAAATTGAACAGATTAAGAAATAACAAACTGAGAGATATCTAGCTATCTGAGGAGTTGGATAATTCCTAAAAGATCTGGAATTTCTTGTTTATGTTTTATGAGCAAGTTTTGATTGTTAATATGCCCCTTGTTTTTCTGGATGGTAGTATAGGCATGTAAGATGTAGTGGGGAAAAAAATAAAGACAATAAGAATAATGAAAGTGGTGTACTTGAAAATTCTATATGAAGAGCAATTACTTTATAGGCTAACTTAAAAAGTGCTCAGTAAAAACAACACCATTATCTTACTTGCCTGTTAACCCTCTGGATGGGTTTTCACTTTAGTTGGAATAAAACTGAGTTATTTCTGGTGGTCACACACACCCTACCCAATCATTTCTTTTGTACCCAGTTCTTCTCTCTTTCTCTTATGCTCAATTGGCTGTAGTCACACCCATATTCTTGGATATTATTAGGACATTCCATATACACTTCTGCTTCTGGGCTTTTGTACTTTATGTCCTTTCTATCTACATCATAATGGAAGCTTTGGAGCTGGGTAAGACAATGCCCACATTAACATCTTCAAACCTTCAGTTATTATAAGTAATTCCTGAGAACTCTCAAACTTATCTTTAATTCATATTTCCACAGACTGAGAGAAGTGCATTCATCTGCTTGCATGATATCTTTACTAGATTGTTCAAATGCTACAGAAAAAAAATATCTAGATGTGAGGGTATATGGGGATGTGGCCTGTCTATTGGACTACTAGGACTTTCAGAACAAGCCCTTGACAACTTCAGAGAGGTTTGGCCATTAATCTAAAACTGGCAGTTTTAGAACAATAGCTAGTCATTCCCTCAAAGGATCAAAGTTGTTTCTCTGCCTTTGGTGGCACTAGTTGAATTGTGACTTTCATTTGAAAGGACCTGAGTGTCTTGCCCCTACATCAAAACATCACAGAAACTGCACTTCTTGTTGAGCTATCTGAATCATATTCTGACAGCCTTGGTAGCCTTAATGGGCTAGGCAGTTCAAGATTCTGATAGCATTTTGACTTGAGTTTTCCCTGAAAAGGCTATATATAAAAATGTCATCTACATGTGAATAGTTCCTTCTTGCAACACTGGGTCCCTAAGATGTTTTCCTAGTGCCCTACAAAAGGCTAGAGGCTAGTCCTTTGTACTGATGGCAAACTCCAGTGACTGGGTCCTCCCGTTCAGAAGAAAACAAGTACCAAGAGTCAGGGCACAAAGAAATGCAAAAAGAAATGAGAGAATCTACTGACACTATAGCATAAAGTACACTCAAGGGCTTGAAACAGAAGAGTACAGGTATAGGCCACCAGAGAATACAGAAGGATTATTGCCTCACTGACAAGCTTGTATCATGTGACATTCTCTGTGTGGTTTATCTACTGTTGGGATTAAGATACCTAAGGAGAATTGGTAATATTCTAGTAGGTGAATTTTAGAAAATGTTAATGATAGGCTGCAATCCTAGTTCAGCATCCTAGATACCTAAGGAGAATTGGTAATATACTAGTAGGTGAAGTTTAGAAAATGTTAATGATAGGCTGCAATCCTAGTTCAGCATCCTATCTCCCTGTTAATGCCCTTTACTAATATAACTAACATCAGGCACAGTCTAGATTATGATTGGCCAAATAGTTTGAGCTACATCATGATGCCATGTCTCAAACAGTTGAATTGACTGAAATCCCTTACGTCATGTAAGAGGTTAGGTTTATCATTAACTCTATGGATACTACCAAAGTGTAAGAATGTCCTTTGGCAAATCAATATTTCTCTTCTCAACAGGGAAGAAGGTCATTGAAGAACCACCAGGAATAAATGTTTAAAAACATGGTCTTCATAATGTCATAGTTCTAAAGAATAAAAGTTGAAATCAAGGATTCCTTCTACCCCTCCTGTCTCCATAAACTATAAGGAAAGAGTTCCAGAAAAAGAAATAAGGATATAGTCTTATTAGTAGATATATCCTATATGAAGAAAAGCAAATTACTTTTCCTGAGACCTTATTTAGGGCACCCCAAGGTTCTTTTGTCAGAGACCAAAATGTTAGGAAGTGGGCCACACCAATTCCCTTGACATGCTCAGTCCTGTAATGTCACCAGAATGTTAGGCTTTGGTTCTTAGAGAATGAGTAGACAACACATCCTCTAATTCCAGGCCCTTGAGACTTTACACATGGGACTTGGCAGGGGTGAATCAAAAGCAGGTCTAGCCTTGGACTTTTGATCTCTGAAACTTCATACAAGAACCCCTTGGTAGATAGGTCTGCTAATGGTGTCTTCAAGGGCAAGCACAATCATTCAGGCCCTCTCTCTACTCTCTTCTTTTCCTGGTGTCTTCCTCCAGATTTCAGTTGATGACCACGGAGAAGGTATTGTCCCACATCTGAGCTTAAGGGGTCTGAGATCCCATAGGTCCTTTGTGGAGCTTTCTAAGGATGTCAGGGGCTGGCTGGGTATTAATATGCTTACCTTAAAATGCTTATTCTTCATCAGGGATCCGTTCTTCATCAGTTAAGGGATCCAGGCTTGTGAATTTTCTGAAAGATTCATGTCTAGTGAGGCTCTAGACACAATGGCCAAAAAGTTAACTGGCTTATTATCCTGTTGAAAAATAAGGCAGGATTTTCTTCCCTTCCTTGAATGGTCTCTCTAATTTTGATATTGTAAAGAGGCTTCTTCTTGCAGTTTTTCATTCCTACAAAAAGCTTTCTTGCATCATTGTACAGCTATAGGTCCCTGCTGGAATATTGCAATTCTAGCCAGCGGGTTTTTGATCCAGGATGACCTGTCCACTAAGCAGGTGGACTGTAGGATTTTTGATAAATAACTCATCAGCATACCTTTGAGCTTCCACCAAGATCTTCTCGTTTTCCCCAGGAGTACAGTAAATAGTTTAGACTAAGTATAGGTCATTTCTATGTCAGTTGGTAAGCCAAGGTGAAGGTCTGGGGGTTATTGATAAATCTAGATGGGTACCAACTGTCTGAGATTCTTGGAGTGTTCATGGTCTGTGACTAAGAAAAGGACCTAGGCTTGAATTCTGCCCATGGAGTTAGACAAGCTATGAAAATAGGAGGGAATGGTTGGTAAGGATCTCCACTCCTAGTATGCATACACTCTAGGATTGAGGTCTCTCTTTTCTTAGTGTCTTGAAGGTAAATAGGAAAATGTAGATGGGATGGACTTCTGTGGAGGGGTAATGGATGCTTCCTCTGGTCCCCCTTGTCTCTTGATTCTACTTTGAAAAGTAGAGTTTGCATCTTTGCTATCACAAGCTTCTCCCTTTTGATTTGTGTAGTCCCCCTTCCTAGTAGACAGTCAGGAAGTCCTGAACATAAGGCACAATAGCCCTTTTCCATGTTTCCAACACAATATATCCAGCTATATTAAATTTCCATCCTTTGGCTAAATTTTCCCTGTCACCCATTTGTACTGACTGACATCAGACAATGTTGCAGTAAACCACCAGCCTCCTTTTCTTTAGAGTCTAGGGATGAAACTCATCTTAACTCTTGAGGATGCATTGTAGCAGGGAACCCACGGAAAGTAAAGGCCAATTTCTATTGATAATCCCAAGAATGGAAATTGAGGCAAGAACTGGAACATCTAGAGGAGAGAAAGTGTCCCTAACTGACTACCCTGACCTTTGAAGAAACCAGATGTTCAAAGCATCTTTTCCCATCAGGCTTATCTCCTACTTGTCTTCATAGTGCATCTGAGCACAATCACAAAAAAAGTTAGAAACACTGATTGGTGCTTCAAAAGTGGTTAGGATGATGCTCTCACTGGACAGTTTCTGTGGTTGTAGAGATTAGGCTATGCTCTGCTGAGTGCAAGTTAAATGGGTAGAGGCAGTTCAGGAAGAAGAGGTTAGGCTTCCTAAAGACGCCTGCTTCCTTTCTCATGGAAAGATGGTGGAGAGAAAGAGGCTCACTGGAGAACAAACATTTGGATGAGATGATAGAAAAAAAGAAGGACACAGGGGCTTTACAAAGCGCCTAACCCAAAGCCTGCAGTGAACTCCCAACCTGGGTTTCTTCTCCCATCCCAACAAGAGCCGTCAACTTCTCCCTCCCACTTTCAGTCTCTGAATTTCAGTCTTTTGTCTTTCCCAAACAGCCATGTCTTTATCTGTCCCAGAGAAGGAACACTCACAACATGGTTTCAGTACCCTTAAGTCACTTGCTATTTCAGGATGTGCATTCTCCTAGGAGACTCCATTCCACAAAAAGCCTCGTGTCCATTTTGAGGTAGGAAGGTGACAGAAGCCCGTGGGTGGAACCAGAAACTGCACTATGTGTCTGGTCCCACCTGTGCAGCACAGATGTATAAGAGACATTCCTGGGAATAGAAAGGGAGTCACCCTATAAGTTTCTTTGGGAGAACAGAAAATATGGAGCATGTGGGTTTATTACATTATATCAGGAAAACTAGGGCTAAGAATGTTATCATGTACAACAGACTAGGGAAAAGGTTAAGTTCCTCACCTGGACCCCATAAAGTGATAGTCACTTAACATTGGGGATGGTTATCAACCAATGACCTATTGGGGATAGGTATACCAACCTATCACCTGATGCCCGGTATGTGCACTAAGAACTAAGGATCCCAACCCAGCTCCCCTACTGCTAATACAGTCAACTTGAATGTCTGTCCATCACCTAGCCCCCTGTCTGGCTCGGACCTGACCCACCATTCCCTTCTACTGCCTCACTTCTTGCCCCACAGTGGTATGGCCTTTTCACCTCACAAATGAATTTTGCAGCAGCTTCTCTTTCTGATTAAATCCCAAGACACAGAGTTCACATCTCTGTTCTGAGTATCGGTTAGATATTCCTTCACCTTGTAGGAATACAATCTCTATCCTAATAATCTCTAAATAGTAAACAAAAATGAAGAGAAAGGCAATTAAATTTTTTTTAAAAAAAAATTAAAATTCATGAGTCTTGAGGAGATGTCTTTCTAGGTCAAGGCCTTCCCACTCAATCCTAAGGACCAGAGTTTCGATCGCCAGTGGCTCAGGGTAGCCTTTGTACATTCAGTACTTGTGGAATGAAGAGAGACCAAAGGCTGAAATTTTCAAGCTTTTGGTTCATCAGAAGACCCTGCTTCAATACAATGATTGTTGAAAGACACTTGATATCAAATTAGGCACACACTCACACAAGCAGGACACGTGCAAATGCACTCAAACATTCATGTGCATATACATATAAATACACACACTAGATCAATATTATTTAAAATAACAATGCCTAAACTTTGAGACTGTCAATGCTGGACAACAAATGACTTGCTTATATGAATAGCTTTGGTTTTTATTTTGAATTACCACTGGATTAGAAGTGAATGTGGGTGACTTAGGTTTTACTTGGGTGGAATCGCTGCTTTGGTGTGCCTTTGGTACCTTATTTGGTATTAATAAATATTGGTTCATATCTTCTAAGGAAATGGATAATACAGTAGTCTTTCTTATATTATTTGAATCATAAATAGTTGGATATAAAACAGTGCAATAAATCTGTCATCCTAGAAGAATTGAAACAAAGCAAAATTCATCCCTTAGAAAGACAGAACTACAGTTTTAAATCACTCTTTATGGTCTCAGCAGGAACGTTCTTTCTGGTCTTCAATCCTAGGCCATTATAATCTTCCAAATGTTTCAAAATGAACACAAAAGTCAATGCAAATATTTCCTGCATTTTTTAGCTATCATATCCTTTGTGTATCGACAAGATAGCAGTTTCAGACCTCCAAAAGCACTACCACAGAAGGAGCCCTGGGCAGTTCCTCTAAAGCAGCAGTTCTCAATGTTTGGCTTGTGACCCCTCTGGGGTTAAATATCAGATATTCACATTACAATTGATAACAGTAGCAAAATTAGTTATGAAGTATCGTTGAAATATTTTTATGGTTGGGGGGTCACCACAACAGGAGAAACTGTACTAAAGGTCAAAGCATTTGAAAGGTTGAGAGCCACTGCTCTGAAGACTGGAGTAAAAGACCTTCAAAGTGCTGTCTGTGATGCTGGCTCATTCTGCTGTCTTATATTTTTGGTTGTGAACCTAGGCTTTAACGACTGAGCCATCTCTCCAGCCCAATCCTTCTGCTTTCTTTTGTAGCTTCTAGGTTTGGAAAAGTCCAAGGTCTGTGCTGTTGCTGCTTTCTTTCCTCACCCTTCTTGTTTGGCAGCTCATTGTTTGAATGTAATCAATTTCATGCATTACTGAGCTTTTGCTTCTATAAATTGGATCAAACGCTGGGATGCAGATGTAATTCACTTCAATTCCAAACCACAATTTGAACAGTCATGGTATAATCAGCATTGAAATAGCATTTGTGAGGAACATTTTGATTTTTCTTTGGTTCTATCATTTTAAAAATGTCTAAATCATATCCCCCTAAGTGATATCCATGAAGCGCCCACTCAAGCTGATAAACACATCATTTGGGAAAAGGGTGTTCTTATGTGTACAGTGCTGAGAGAGTATGAAATCATAGAACTGGTAAAGAGAATCAATATCTACAAAGTCTCATATGCTTTTGCTCTTTAACTAAAAATACCAATTGTAGGAATTTTCTACAGTCCAGTAAGGTTTTCAGTAAAACATTATTTGTCCTCCACAAAAGAACTGATTAAATAAATTACAGAGTAGGAAGTCTTTCAAAAAAGAATTGATATCTGGTTTTGCTCTACATTATGATGAAGTCATCTATGATTTCAGGAATGGATTCTTTCTCTCTACCAATATAAATAGAATAAAAAGGCAGGAAAACTAAGATTTTAACACTCAGGTTTTATTAAAGCAGACATGTACACAAACACAGACACACACAGAGAAACAGATAAACACACTGACAGAGACACACAGACACACACACACAGGCACACACACAAACACACGCACACACACACAGAAAGAGAGGGGGGCACAAAGAGATTATCTTGAATACAGAATCCTTGTTGTTGTGTTTAAGGGTAGGGTAGATGCTATGTGTTTAAGGGTAGGATGGATTCCCTTTCTCCCTTAGAACTGGCTGTTTTGTGGGTTGACTAGTCCAGGCAAAGACAGGAAATTAATTGATTCTTGGCATAGGTGGCCCCTGCCCCAATGGGAGATTTGAAAATCCCACCAAACAGCTCTCTCTGGGAGGGAATCAAAGAAACAAACAAATAAAACAAAGCAAAAAAGACTAAGTTACCTTGGACAGGGAAAACAGTCAATCAGCTAATCAGCTATCTTAAATGTTTAAGTTGAAAGGAACATTAATCTACCCAGAGCCTCTTTTCCTAGTCTGTCTGCCTACCAAGGAGTGTCTAATTCCCGGTCCCTCACTACTCTAAGTTATTCTATATTGTATAAATCATTTTTAGACTATGCATTGCCTGAGGGACTCCATTTTACAAGAAGTTTTTGAGCTCATTTTGGTAGAAAGATGGCTCCCCTGGGTGAACCTCAAAGCTGTACTGTCTGTCTGGCAGAGACGGGTAAGTTATTCCTGGGGATAGGAAGGGAGCCCCCTAGAGGTTCGTTGATGCATTGATGGGAACTGAAACAGTGAGGGAACATAGGCATATTCAAATTACATCAAAGAAACCAGGCCCAAGCACTGGGCATACCTAAAGAGAAGATACAGGTCCCTTATCTGGATTCCATAAAGTGATGAACACCTATTGTGATGGTCTAGATCCACACCAGCCTATCATCTAGTATCTGGTATATGAGTCAAGATCTGGAGACTCCTCAGCTTGGTTTGGTCCATTACTCTTGACAGAGCCTGTTCAACTGCCTACCTAACTCATACACCTGTCCCCTCATCAGGAGACAGACCTGACCCATTGTTTTCTGCCTCTGACATGCTTCCTGCTCAGCACAGGTTCACTCTTTAACCTCACAGAAAAATTCTGCAGCTTTGCTCTCAAACCCGACTCCAGCAGCTACAGCAGCTGGACTGGTCTGTTTCATTATTTTATTAGTCAGGCTCTTTCTCAGCCCACTGCTGAAATCTCTTGAACTCTGCTGCAGCCTCTTTAACTTGTATTCATTCTATAACACTTAGATGATGGATGATAGGATAGATAGATAGATAGATAGATAGATAGATAGATAGATGGATGACAGATAGATGATAGATTATATATATATATATATATATATATATATATACATACATATTGTATACACATATATATGCATTTAGATATCTCTCCTGTGTGCTGTAGGGTTAATATGAATAATTAAGATTGGGTGAAAGAACTGGCATTTGCCTCTGCCAGGCTACTAAGGTAGGTGGATTTTGTGATACATTGCTGTCATTGAAACTGCTATATCTTGAGTACTTATCGATATCCAATAAATTCTGACATTGTAGAAAGACATAGACATGTTCATCTACATTTCAGGCAGGGTACACCCAGGACAATAGGGATGAAGAATCTCTTCTGCAATTTCTAAAATGTTCTCTCCAAAACTAACAAAAACTATTACATATTTAGGAACAGAGAGAACCCTCAAAGCTTGCTAGAGACAATATTTCCAATATTTTCTATATCTCCTGTAGTTATTATGTTGAAATCATTATTTTCATTTTAATTAAGAAAAAATCAATCAATTTGAATGAAATATTAAAAATCAATAGCTGTTAATTAAATGAATATTTGAATAAATTTCTTTTACATGTCACTGTTATATGAACACAATGAAAATAGTAATTGCTTCAAAGAACTTTAAAGCCACATCTCTTGGCCACATCTCTCTAATGGTATTTAATCAAAGGGCAAACCCCAAAGAAATCTGAATCTAGATCCAGTGATCTTATTGTTATTAATATTGGCATCCTAATTTTGAAACTATAAATACAACATGAAGCAAATAAATCACTGTACTTAACTGTATTGAGTATGTTTTAAGCAACTACTTATCATAAGACAAAAGTTTATATTATTTAATTTTAAAAACTATAATCTTAGTTTTATTTGGAAAAGTTAACATAGAATAATGACTAATCATTTGTTGCCATAAGCACCCATTTCTAGCTCTTGTCTATTACAAAATAAAATGACAACTCTATAACAATAAGCTTGTATCAACACAAAATCACAAGTCTCACCTCAAAGGAGACAAGACATAGTTTATTCTTAAGCTAAAAAGGAGGGACCATGGCCTGGGAATATAGATATAAGAGACCCCAAATTCTGTGTTCCAATGTAGTAATGATTTGATGGAATTTTTATAGTAACAGAACAAGGAAGTCATAAATCAAGACAGTTTTCAAATACATTAGTGGAAACAAGAGACAGGTGAGTTAAAGCAAAGCTGGAATAATCTGTTACGGTCTCCGTCCAGACGCTGACTGCTGGCATCTCAATCTTTTAGCTGGTGGGAGCTTGGTGTTTGTATATTCCAAAGTATTTACCTAATAGTCACAAAGTTTCATAATGTTTTCTGACTTACAAAAACAATTAATGACTATTAAGAGAGCCAAAGATGGTCCAAGGTAATTTGGCTTGGGACTTGCAACGTTCCAATGTCTCCACAAGCAGCAAATCTCCGGTCAGTCACTTAGCCTTGCAGTGGAAGGAAGATTCAATCCTTTCCAGGAGCTTCCATTCACATTTCTCTTGCACCCAGACTATGCTTTATGACTACAATTCTCCTTTAGCAAGAGGACACCATGAGAAAATCATTAACTTTGGCCTAAAGTAAAAAAGTAAATAGGGAATGTGAGTCATTTCATGTCTAGGTAATTTCAACAGGCATGACACCTTATTGTGGCCACTTGAAACAATTACCAATGGCTACAGATGTAGTATTCAAATAGCTGAAAGACAATTGATTGACTAGCAGATTGCCTGATAGATTGAGTTTCTAGTTGTCAGACAACTATATCAGTTTATCAGTGACACTAAAGTCTGATAACGGACGACAAATGACTGGATATTGACTCCTTCTTACAGACAGATTACAAGATTACTGAATTGAATAGAAAGAGTTGATTTTTAAAAATCCCAGCTAGTGAATACATATAAGTTATCAAATTAGATCCTGCTATGATTTGAATGATTGCCCTTCTGCCCAGTACACACAGTAAAACTTAGACCATTGTAATATTAAGAGAGAGGGATTCAGGGAGAAGATGAGGTTTGGGAAGCTGTACCCTTATTATTGGGATTCTTGCCTACTAAAGGAGACCGTAGGGAGCAAGTCTGTACTTTAACACATGAAGACATATAGAAAGCATCATTCGTGAGAGCAGGCCAGCTAAAACTGCCTGTGGGACATTTGTCATGGGTTTCTCAGTCTCCAGGATTGTGTGATAACTTTTTATTGTTTATAAATTTATTCATTCTAAGCTACTTTACTATAGCAGCCTGAAAAGGTTATAACAGATGCGCATTGCACTCCCAATGAAAAGTCTACAGAGACTGATTACCAATAGGTAGGAAAACTGTCACGTAGGAGTTAATGGGGACTTTACAATGAGAGAACCAACTTGCCATCCAACGGATCACTTACAGCAACCAATCTTTGCACCAATGAGTCAAACCTCAGACAGAAATTGCAAGCCCTCCCCCACCGAAAATAAAATTAAAAAGAACCTTGATAACACTGAAGTTGTGGCTGAAATGTAAGTGATGTGAACTTTAATCTCTCTGAGACATGACACCATGAACAGGCTTCACTCTAAACCGTCAGCACGCATGCACATCATGCGAATCTCCAGATGCAACCACTGTCAACAAAGCAAGTGGACTTGTTTGTCACATGTCACCCAGGGCTCTCGTGTGTTTGCTACAGACTTCCCATTCTAAAGTATGCTTTTATAGAGTATGTGTCAACAGTGTACACGAAGACTTTTAATTACATAGACCAGGAATGGCAAAAGCACTACTCCCTTTATGGATTTCTCAAACATTTAAAAATCTATCAAGCTATTGCATGTTTGTGATACCCAGAGTCTTACATGACATATAAAAAACTTGCCTTGGTAAATAATATGAGATAGGATACTTAAAATTCAGACAGAATGAAAAAAATTTTAGACACAAGAAAATCTTAGATATAATTTCTGCTCACTATGACAGTGTAGAAAAACAGTCAGAAACACTACATTTATTCATAGCACATGTTTTATTAAAATTTGACTGCATTAGAATAAATTTTCATGTGTTAGCAAAATAGAATTAAAATTTTTTCACATTCATTTAGTTTGGGCCATGGTGTGCTTGTAGAGATTGGGGGAAGAAACTATGGGAGTTTGTTCCCCGCTTACACCATCTGAGCTCCAGGAGTTGAACTTCAGTCATCAGGCTTTTACCTAGGGGCAACTGAACCAACTTGCCAACACTTTAAAAGTACTTTTGAAAATCTGTATGATTTACTTAAATTTAGGAACATACTTATAATCTTTATGATACTATGTTTTAACTTATGATTTTTTTAAAAAATCAAAATAATAGATGACTTATCACAGAAGTAGGCTTACCACAAGAAGATTTTAGTTTCCTGCAATGAACAAAAATTTTTCATAAATATTTATGTGATCACAGAACAATTATTTGTGGATATATTAATTTATTTCTATCCTAAAGATATGTTTAAGTTTCCCTGTTGTATTTGCCTATTTTCATCATTTATTTCTACTTGCTTGATACATTCAAAGGAAAGAATAGATATGTAAAAAGAAAATTGTGCTATGGTCATCAGCATCTGAAATAACCTAGTTCCTCAGGAAGCGAATTACAGAACTTCTCCATCTTTGTAGGCTGAGTTAAATCACCAGAGTATAGGAGCTTACAGAAAAGGCGATTGTTTGTTAAAGATTTTTTTGTTGTTAGTTTGGTTTAGTTTATTATGGTTTTGGTTCAGGTTGGTTAGTTGTTTTTGGTTTTGGTTGGTTGGTTGTTGGTTAGTTGGTTGGTTGTTGACGGTTGGTTGATTTTTTTTTTTTTGCATGTGAAATTATATTAATATCTTTGGTGAAGAATATTTGATTATGTAAGTTATATTGGGATTAGCAATAAAGGGGAAAGCACAACTGGTACGAATCCATACCTTACAGAAATTATAGTCTTTTTTTAAAAAAAAAAAAAAAACAGTAAACCTGGCTGAGAGTATAGCTCTGTTCTTCAAAGTTCATACTGAGGAAACTTCACACATGAGGGATAACTGCATATTTCAAACTACTATAAAAAATAAACAAGGGAAACTTTTTAAAATCCAGTATCTCTTCAAACATTTGAAGCTGTCCTTGAGTGGTGAATTTTTTACTTCTTCTTCTGATCTGGAGAGGTTTCTTACTAACACCTCACTGGAGAAATTAGCCCAACGACAAAAGGATACAAGGATTGTACTGAAGCCTTAACATTTCTGAAACCAGTAAGACTTTGGAGGGATGAGCTTCCTCTATGACTTTTCCTCCAAACATCCAGAGCTAATGCTAGTAAATTATGAAAACTTATGTCTCTTAGTGACGTTTCTCTTCGAAGTGTTTGGAATAAAATAATAAATCTTAATCTGATCATGAGTGGGATTCTTCCATCTCACTAGTACCCTAGACAGTAAGTTCTCTGCTTCTCCCTTGTATGCATATCCTAGACAGGAGATCCAGAGCGGAGAGAGTATTTGTGCTCCTGCTCAAGGTCTGTGGAGACACGTGATGGGTTGTGGCCAATGAGATTCACAGAGAAGATTAGATGTCAGTTCCAGGCTTCGTTCTGAAGAGTGCTATCTCAGAGATGAACATAGAAGGGAGCTACCAGCATGAAAAGTTTCACTGAGTAAAACCATGTCTACAGGACGATGTTTACAAGACTACATGTGTTACACATGTGTTACATTTTTTCTGCTAGAGGAAGCCTGGCACGTCCTGCTTTGTCAGCTTCTTGATAATCTCTTAGAAAAAGAACAATCCCTAAAGGTGTTTTTAAAACACTGTCACAAAGTTCCAATTAAAACAAATTCAGTATCTAAATATTTATGGTGGTACATATTTACCCAAGTTGGTGACAACATATTATGCTAGTGACTTCCAATGACATATATTTTACAGGCTTACTGTGGTTTGCTATTTTAGGCTTATGTAAACAGAAACAAATATGCTATCTTTCCCTTTCCACACTGACATATGCATCACAAACATCCTTTGGTTTCTAAGGTTCATCTTATTTAAATAAGAACACCTGCTATGTGAGCACCCTGAATATTACACCTGAATGAGAAAGAGGTTGAAATGGAATCACCAGCAGACAGTCTCACTCAGAAAAGAACTGTGTCCCAGAATGCTAGGATGCAAGGAAAGGCTGGTGATTTGTTGAGGAAAGAACAAGAAAGAAGGCCAATGACGGTTTTTTGTTTATCGTGTACATTTGAACAATGCTATAGTTCTAAAGTGAACCGCTCTTCATGGGCTTGTGTGTTTGAACACTTGGTGCCCAGCTGATGGTGCTACCTTAGCTCTCTTTCCTAGATTTCTGTTTTACCTGTGTCCTACCAGCTGCTTCTCTGTTGGTCCTGCAAACCCAAAGAGAAAAGCCCTTTCTCTTTCCAGGAGCTTCTTCCATAAAGACTCTTCCAAGCTGAGCCCAAATGCAACTGATGCTGTTTCCCCAAGCATCTTCTCCATGCTCACCAGTACCGCATGTTAGAAATCAGGCACCTCTATGGCCAGCCGGAGGGGCCTGACAACAAACACACATCATTCTTAGTTGCCCAGAGGCAGCACATTCTCATTGTTGCCTCCTGTTGAATGCCCCATCGCTATAGCTGTACTAGCTGGCCCCTTTCCTCCTCGCTACCAGCCTCCCCCCCCCCTTTTTTTTTCTTTTCTCCATCCAGAGGCCTCTGTGTCCGCTCTCCCTCTTCCTGAATAAATCTTCTACCTGAGACCTGTCACAAGGTATAACTTTATGGTTCCCATCACATAGATCCAACACAACAAACAAGTGTTCCCTTTGCAACCTCAGTGGGGCACTTGCTTCTCTTCTTGTTTATTCTAGTCCTGAGAGTTTAAAAACCAGATGAAATCCTCAAATATACAAATATAGAACAGCTATAGTTCATATGTGAGATGATGGCCATTACTTTCCCATTAAAATCATCTTTCTACACTTTCAGGCAATATAGAAAATAAGTTCGTGTGGGTAAAATATACATCCATATAAATCAGAGTGTGAAACACATGACAAGTTTGCAAACTGACATGTAGCCCTTAAATCATATTTTTGATATACTAATTAACACAAAAGTCTGAGGTTTGATAAGAAAGGACAAGAAGGAATGCTTTTCAGTGAGAAAATTGTTTTTGCTTTAGGTTTCCTGTACAACCTTTGATTAGAAAATACAGTCAATAAAATTGTCAGTCTACATAAGCCTCAATCAAGAGCAGAAAGGACTTGATAAAAAGTTTTTCTATTTCAAAGGCCTTTGTTCAGAAGCTTTGAAGGGAAACACCTATAGACGGTGTACTCATTATTCCAGAGGAAAGTTTCAGTTTGGTTTTTTTTTAAAGGCAAGCTGTTTCCTAGCCTGATTTAAGCCTCCTAACTGCTGTACAGAGTTTTATTTTTTTAAAAAAAGAAGAAGAAAAGAAAAGAAACTGCCATTAGCAGCCTGATTAATTAAGTAACTTAATTAAATTAAGTGAGAACTTGATGCTCTGGGGAACGTATTCAGTGAACTTTCTAGCTTGCCTCAGCCCTTGTTAGCAAATCACAACTGTGACAATTCACACACACACACACACACACACACACCACACACACGAGAGAGCCAAACTTGTCGGTGCTTAATGAAATGGAAAAGTTAAACAATGATTTGAGGAGACCTCAGTTCAAAGAGAAGACTTCGGTTGGTGATCTAAGTAATGAGGATGCCATACAACCAGATTCTTGGGGTTAACATAGTTCCGCCTCTGCAGCTCATGGGAGTTGACGCTAATGACAGGTAATAAATAGCAAGGTGGTGTCTTCTCCTTCCTGTAATGTCTGTGACAAATCATACCAGAAAGTCTCTAGTAAAGTTGCTTCTTTAAAATACTCTTTACAAATCTAAGATGCTATTGTTTCAAACCAAAGCACTTACTACATTTTGTTATGTATGTATGTGTATGTAGAAAACATGTAGAGTGTACAAAATATTGTCAGGGAAAGCAGAACAATCCAAGAGGGCAAACGTCTATATTCCCTTTTCAAAATAAAGTTGTTTATACATGAACCTTTATTCTTCCATGTGAACTTCAATAGTCCTATGAGGAATCTGATCGTATTTAACATAGATGTTGATTTGGAAAGAAATAACATGTTATAATATTCAGTAATCCCACGTAATACCTCTCCATTCATTCATATCATCTTCTGTATCCTGAATTTGAATTTTAATCCATCCATCAACAATGTGTATTCTTAATTATACTACTGTCAGAATGTATGTGGCTATTTCTATTATAATTGCAAAATTAAATTATATGTCTATCTTTCATTTTTGTGGCATTTATTTATTTATTTATTCTAATTTTCAGAGGAGGCATGCACCATACATGTGGGTGTTAAAGGACAGCTTGCAGGAATTTGCTCTCTCCTTCCACCATGTGATACCTGGGGATAGAACTCAGGTTGCTGACAAATGGCTTTACGCATGCAGCCATCTCACTGGCCTATTTTTAAAACACATTTTTCTTTAAAAAAATGTTTTAAAGGAATGCAGTCTTTCAAAGAACATTTCAAGTAGTCTGTAGCATTTCAGCTACAAAACATGCTTGTTCTAAAATATCAAACATCAAGTTGCTGTTAGAGCAACCCTTTTCTCCTAGCGTATCTGGAGAAAGAATAAGACATTTTCTCTGACATGTACATAGCAGTGGTGTGGCAAATATCTGCAAGTAAACTAAATGAATTATTTTAATTCTTTATCACTTTTTAAACACCTGTATCCTGAAGTGGAAGTTTCTGGTTATGTGGAGCGATACAGACTCCTGTGGCATTTTAATGAGGCAAGACCCATGGGAGGACACGTGATGTTTGGACAGAGCTTTTTCATCCAGCATCTTTGTCTTTACTGATCTTCAGTTTGTTGAGAGAGGCACAGCAGAAAACTTTCCCTGGCATTCTGACTGGTCCTGATCACTCCTGCTAACTAGTGCCCATTTGGCAGAAGCCCGGCAGTGTCTACTAGATCTTGCCATTGCTGTTGATTCCTGTTTGCTATCCTGACACTACTGAACTGGACTGCTGGTTTCCTGACAAATGGAGATTGGAATCACCCCAAGGAACTACTTCTAAACAGGTCCACATCCCCTTGTCCTATTTACCATCTTTCCTTCCCTACCTTTGGATGGTAGGCTAGAAGGGAAGTTGAAGAATTTGAGAACCCTTATTAAAAGTAGATTTAAAAAAATCTAAGCCTACATATCCCTTTTGGTTATTATTTACATTAATAATTTTTTAGGTGTATAAATTTCAAATATATGAGAATCAGATCTCAAATGTTTTAAAAGGTTAAAATGATTATTAGCTGAGAATAAGTTGGTGGTCCATCTATGTCCTGAACATTTTCCTCATGCCCTCTGATCTTGGCTTCCAATTCATCATGTACATTTGCCAAAAGCAGACTTTCTTTGTGTGTTCAATGTAAAGAGCCAAAGACAGCAACTTCTTAATTTCTGGATGTTTGTTACTAGAAATGAAACAGACCATATCATTACTTTTTATTTATGAATAAATCCCAAGCTATTTTCACAATGCAGGGAGTTTATAAGTCACCAAATGAGAAGTGCAAGGTGTTCTAAAATTCAAATCAGCAGCCTGCGTATTGAAGACCCAGAGCCTCCTGAAGATTGTGTCTCTGCTTGGACCCAAGTGGGAATACCAACAGGTGTTTCCAGAGTGTGACTTTCTGAGCTCTATATTTTATATTAACTCCACCAGTTTCTCCATTAAGTAAAACCTAAGCTTGGTGTGCACTAAACGTGATGCAGTTCTCAACTGATATTGCTTAGTGTGCAAGATTAATAATGGTATTCATTGCTCATTATCTTAACCATGGTGTGAAGTGGAAATTTCTGGTTTCTTTGGAGACTTACTTGCATCATGTGATGTTCTTCTGGAAACTGTCTTATGAGAGGATGTTTTTGCTGAAGCATATATGTGGAAGGTTGTTTGCTGAAAACAGACATGTCGTGTTTTTCTGGAAGCTTCCTGGGGAAAGGGCATGTGATGTTTTGCTAAAGTGGATGCTTGAGAGATTACTGATGTTTGAAAAGGGAATAAATAAAATCCAATAGACAGTGAATGGAGCCATGTGGCATTAGTTCACCTTGTCACTCTTTGTTGGTCTTTGTTGGGCTTTGCTGAGGGTGGTCTCCGCTAACAATGCTGTGTGGTATTGGTTTGCCTTGACACTCTTTGATGATTATCATTTGTCATGACTTAATAGAGAGAAATGCACCAAAGAACTTCTGGTGGTGTTCTGGCAGCTTCTTGCGCATCTAAAGACTCACACTGATTGGCAGAGCCTCTCAGTTTCTTCGGATCTAACTGTTGTTAATAATTCATGAATTGTGTTTGTGAGTGGATCGAGCTACCACTGCTGATTCATGGGAACTCAACTGTTGGTGTCCTGACAACACAGATTGGATTTGCCCCCAAAAAACTATTTCTAAACAGGTCTACATCTTCATTTGCCTTATTAACCTTTCCTTACCACTGCCTCTGGTGGGTTGTGGGCTAGAAGGGAGGTAAAAGTTAAGTGCATGTATTAAAGTAGGTTTTGAAAAATATAAGCCTACAATGGTAATTCTCCAAAAACTCAAGGATGTACATAGACACCATGTTTAATACGTGTGCTGGTCAATCAGTCTTGAATTCTGATGCTGGGTCTGTGAAAGGCTTGACCAGTACCATGTTGGAGCTAGTAAGTAGAAAGTGCCCAGCAGAAGTCCGTGAAGTAGCTCATGGATCTCTAAGATCCTTCAAGATGCAAACCATTAAACATGCTACAGCTCACTGGTGAGTTGTCGACCTCTTCAAACTGTTCTTCAGCATGATCAACCTTGAGGGAACATTTCTGCTTTCACTAACAAACTATAAGAGAGAAGAAAAAAACAAAAAACCCAGAGCTACAAAACATCTAGAAAGGAAGGAACAAAACACGGTCTTAGTCTATTCTTCTCCCTTCTCTTCCCTCCCTCCCTCTTCTCTCTTTCTTATAAAGGGAGAGAAAAATACTAATCAATCCAATCCTATCTCTGATTTTTAAAACTCTAACGTGAAATCAGAGAACAGTTAATGTTAAGAATTTCTAACTCTCTGTTGTCTTTGACTCCTTAGGAAAAATACCAGAAATAGAAATTTTGATAACAAAAATACCTCCCATTTACCTCAACACAATTGAAGATAGAATTCAGTGGGGTTATTTTTCCTTAGTTTCTTCTTTGCTTAAAGAACAAAATTCTTTTTTTTAAGAGACTGCTGATACTTATTTTTCTGTAATTACAAAAATAATGCCTTTGAGCCTTACTTTCCCAGTTTTTATTTATCTCTTTGGAAAATGAAAATTACCTGCTGATTTTGAGATAGCTTTTAATTCATACTAGAATTCTTCTTATGAGTCAAATGCAATGTAGAGAAAAAAATTCTCTTTCTTTTCTTTCTAGAAGAAAATTTGCCTTCTGTTTTTTTTAAAGCCAGTGTTGTCAAATAGAACTCTGAGATTAAAAAGCTGTATTAAAAGCTTAAAAAAGGGGGAAAAAAGGTAGGATAAAATCAACTAAAGAAAATGTATGACAGCAGTCAATATTAATTCAAAAAGTGTTTCACTTAAGCCTTAAGAAAGATCTTGCCCATCCAGACAGGAAAATGTGCTTTGAGCCAAAGGATAAAGGAAGCAACTGCCATTGATTTGAACATTTGTGAAACTTCTAAAATTTTGAACCAACATGTCAGCTCAGAAATTAAACAAGGACTTATTTGGGCTGCAGATAAAAATCCACTGAAGGCAAAAGAAACAAACAACAACATAAATAAACTTACTCCATCAATAGGTGTCCCCTTGGACTGTTCAGTAGACTATCAAAATTCTGATAAGCTGAAGAGACTCTTCCCCCAACAAAAGTCCCCAGTCACACTGTTTCACAGCACAGAGAGAGTAGACATCGCCTCAGTCTGTTTTCTGCTTGCTAATAGCACAGTACTACAAACTAAGTAAGTTATGAACTAAAGAGATGCATCGTTGGCCATCTTGTTGCCTTGGTCACATGTAGGCACAAGGAATTGACATGGCAAAGGACAGAGTCTGCACAAGAGTATGTCTGTGTTTATTTCTTCTAATGAAGCCACCAGCGCTCACCCACTGGTCTCTACCCTGATGACCTTAGCTAGTACTCCTAGTTGTCTCCCTAAGATCACAGCTTTAAAGCTCATAGCTGAGTTTCTACTTTTATAACACCTCCTAGTGACATCCGACCTGGAGGCAGCAGGCTGGGAGCAAACTATGTTCAAATCACAGCAAACACTTACATTAGGTCTGAAGATGGGGGTACTGAGTGGTCCAGATTTACATCCTAGAAGTAAGAGTTAGCAAGAGACAAAAAGAAAATAAAACACAAACAAACAAAACAATATTCTGAAAGAAAAATCAAATACAAATCTCAGTGGGTTCTGAAAACACGAGGAAGAATGGGAGAGGGTTTAGAGATTTTTCTTCCCAGGGGAATAATCTGAACAATTCCAACACTTAGAAAAGTTACAATGTCAGAAAAAGACAATCTAGTAAATGCTTAGATGCATCAGCATCAGGTGATTCCCAGTTGTGAAGCATCCCAAGATGCTCATAACTCAACCCTTCTCTGTGAATGTCCTCAGTGATTGTTCCTGGCTGTTTTCTAGAAAGATTCACGTCACTGCTCCTTTCCTGGTCTATGCATGCCCTACTCATTGGTGGTTTAACATCACAGCTCACCAATTCACTGGATGCTAGCTTAACTCCACAGCTCTACACAGGCCATTCTTTTTTGGTCAACAATGGTATGTGTACATTTTGGTTATTTCACTTTCTCTGTATACTTTTCTGTTGCACCTAAGTCAACTTACACTTATCTTTGTTCACCATTAGACTCTTCACTCCTATACTTGTGTTTATTATTCCTCCTTTATCAGAATCATTGGGCCTTGGTTGATGTGCCTTTAGTTGACATGCCTTGATTTGTACCTCCAGATCTTAGTTTTCTTCGGTATTTATTGTCTCCAATATCTATTCTTCCTAAAACCATTTAACCAGGTTCTTCCTCTTTTATTTCCCATCAGAAATCAATACTTCTAGTTTTACTCAGTAACAACTGATTTGATGACTGTAATCCACTTGCAAAACCCCACAATCTGCATCTTAACTCAGCCTTTTATTCCTAATCTCTCTTCCCTGGACAATTCATCTGATTCTACATCATATAATCTCCAGAAATAATCTATATAAATTATTTTCACATTGTGTTTATTGTATTATTGTCCTCCAGTCTTGGGAATGCAGGAATGGCTGGCTTGTTTGCCCTATATACGCAGAATTCCTGAAATACATTAATATTAATTATTTATTGAATGAATGAGTGAATTGATTGTTGACATGGATTCATTTTGGAAGCTTCAGTTACAATGGATTTCTCTGAGGATTGTCAAGCTTATCTTTAATTCAGATCTCTGCAAACTGAAAGAGGTCTATTCTTCTGCTTAGGAGATATCTTCCCTTCAGATGGTTCAAACACTACAGAAACGCTACCTTTATATCTGCCATGCACTCTATCAATTGGACGATGAGGACTCCCACTTGGTACCTAGTGGCTTGAAAATTGAGAGTCTCTCACAGTCCAGGAAACCAGTGAATCACAGTGCTGACCTGTGACTGGCTATGTGCACAACATGAGCATGTGTGTGTCTCACTTCCAATACAGTGATGATGGGGGTTAGGACCTCCTATGAATTTGCAGAAGACAGACAGACACAAGTCAGTAACACTCTGCATCTCCTGCTGTCGGGAGGGAATGGTGAAGAATGCCATTAGCTAAGCCAGCAACCTAACATTTTATCTAAACTTATTCTTGCCTCTGTGTTTAACGAGGTTCCAAGCTCAATCAATTCTGTCTTTTAAATGTTTCTTCCTATTCTTTTGGTCCTTGTCCTTATGGTCTTCCCCATTCACCCTCTTCCTGACTGTATCAGTAGATCCTTACTCTTCTCCCATCCTGCTCGGCATCTTCTACCCATCACTCAAGTGGATTTTTCTAAGTCATGACTCATCTGTTATTCAGCCTCCTGATTTCTAAAGGATGACCGCATCTCAGTAGTACCACCATGAACTCTCCCCACTGTTGTTTTACAACCTAATATCCCAACTGTTCGATTTTACCAATGAAGACTCAGGAACCAAATGCTAAGGTAAAACCCTGCTAGCTCAGAGAGGCAGAGAAAGCACCCAGCTGACCTTCCCACTCCACAGATGTCCCCAAAAGGGAACATCTCCTTCTCCATACTGTCTTAAATACTCTTCCCCTCCACAACCCTCCTTTCTCTTTTCTGAGCTTTCTTATGTTCATTCCCTCTCTTTTGGTTACTTGCTTTGCCTCCTGACCTAAAGTTGACTTTACTTAGCTCTTGGATTAAAGGTGTGTGCTCGGGCTGAGCCACACCATAACTACCTATTTACAGTAAACAGAAAGTTCTTGGGTGAGAGGTGTGTGCTAGGTTGAGCCACACTACAGGGTTTTTCCAGTTCATAATCTTGGGGTTCACAGTATGATCAAATATCCTGCAAGACCTCACCTTCTTTTTGCTTCCACCCAAGACCTGCTCCCACTTCTCACGCAGTACCCCAGGTACAGCAGATGGTTTTGCAGGTCCCCGAGGATTTGATGCTTTCCCTTGTCCCTACTCAGTGTCCTTGTTTCTATTTTATCAGTACTGGAGACCCCATCCCTCTATAAAGTCCTATGTGAATTACCTCACCTTCCAAGCAGGGTCACAGTGTGTCCTTCTGGGGAGGCACCTCATGCTTGCTATACGTGAGATATTCAGTATTGCATACTAAATGATTGCTCACAGGACTCGGTTTCTTTGATTCCATCCTCCAGTGCCTTGAGGCCTAGACTTACAGCACAGAGCCAGCCACGGGCATGGCATAAGTTTACTTACAGACCGAATTAAATGGGTTCCGTTTGTGGACTTTATAAACTTTCTCCTCTGGCATTTTTTATTTTTATTCTGGCAATTTGTATTTCTGCTACACTAAGAATTGAAAATAACATACAGAGGAATTATCACTGTTTTTCATTTAGTTGCTGATTTCAAAGTCTATATAAAAATCTCACAGAGCTGCTGAACATCAAGTTAAAATCTAATTGATCTTTTTCTAACGTCCAGCTGAGTGAGTTTTCAAATGATCATTCTAGCATGGAAAAGAAAGAATCTAGTGACCCTAGGAAGATGCCCAGGAAAACCTGCAAGTGTTGGTGATCTCAGAGGAATCATTTGCTCATCTGAGCAAGTATTACCTCTTATGCATTATGCTAAGCATGTGATCCTAGACATGCATACTATTTTGAACTTAATATACAAATTACAGGGCTTATTAAAAATAATGAGCTTGAGATTGCTGTGTGTTCTCAGGCTAGAAAAAATGGGTGTCATTATGCATTTATTCAGTCATCCTTTTTAAAAAAATATGAAAATAGTTAAACTGTGAAAATATAGATTAAAGAAGGCTTTGAAGAGAGATAACAGACAACTGCACTAACACATATACTAAAGCAATTAAGAGAGTATGGATGAGCTGAAGGCATGCAGTGACACAGAGGTGAGACCAAGGCTGTACATCAATCAGATGGAGTTAAGGCGTTGGACCAAAATGATTAACTGATATGTAAGCCTGTAATTTAGGATGTGTTACAATGGAGAACACCTAGTGAACTGCCACATAGCCCTAGGCCACAGTCACATTCCTTCAAATGTGCTTTGATGTTAGAAGGAGACTTTAACACTTAGTATTAGCCTTTCTACATCTGAAGTCAGGAATGTTAATGATTAGCAAGGACAGAGTTTGGCTAAGACTTTTATATTAATCAGGAGCAGTCAGTTGTAAACAAAATCAGCAGAAGAAGGGGGAAGAGACACTCAGCTATGAGACCTCAATGCTTTAATGGGGGAGGGGCATTTAACTGGGGAGGGAGAAGGGAAGTGAGTACAGAAGGAGAGCGAGGAAGGAAGGACAAATAATACTCAGGATGTTTGAAAAGCCTCAAAGAACTACATTCTCTCTAATTAGGTAGGTAGACAGATACATATTGATAGATAGATAGATAGATAGATAGATAGATAGATAGATACATGCATACATACATAGTGATACATAGATACATACATACATACATAAATACATAGATACATAGATGTAATAGATGCATGCATACATACACACATACATAGTGGTACAATTCATACATACATGTATACATAAATACATAGATACATAGATGATAGGTAGACAGACAGACAGACAGATAGATATGTGATAGATATGTAATGTATCTAATATGATATGTATTTATGTGATCTATATCATATAAATGAAGTTATCTTCTTCAGATGACAATGCTGACAGTCTACCAAGAGTCATAGACTGTTTATCAGAAGCCTCAGTACCAGGTATGAGAAATCTTTCAAGTTCTTGGTCAGATTCTCAAAGAGACTCCCAAAGTAGTAATATAGGGTATTGTTGCCCCTGTTTACTTCCCAAAGGTTAATCACTCTTGCTGAAGAGACCACATTCTCATACACAGAACTTGGGAAACTTGAGCTGGATCTGGCCTGAAAGCTCTGAGGTCCAGATGATGCCTGTGAACCACAACAGTAACCAGCATGGCAAGATAACCCTAAATATGCAGGAATGATGCTCATATGTGCGGCAGTAACCAACAGTTGTCTACTAGCCAGCTATTCAGGTTATGGATCTTAGAGCAGAACCTACTACTACCACTTTACTAGATCAGCATTGTTGGGGTCAGGAGTTGTCCCACAAACCACATGAACACCCATCTCTGTCAGACAGGGGTGGTTTATTGAACACACATCTAAAGACTTAGAGATCATGGCTGTAGCTCAGAATTTAGGACTGATGCTATGACCCAGAACATCTTTCTCTGTTGTAGGAGAGCTAAGGTGGGAGAATAAGGAGAGGAAGAGGAGGAGTAAGGCAGGGAAGAGGAGAAGGAAGAGGAGGAGCTGGGGGAGAGGGATGAGAGAGAGGGGAACATGGAAGCGGATCTGCTCGTGTCTCTAGCAGTCAAAGGTAGTTGGTATATCTAGGTTGGGTTTTGGGTTACACCTCTGATTGTATGGGCATCTTGTTATTGAGCATTACCAAACATATAAAGCCTTTGGATAATCTAAGTATTAGAGTCTCATTTGTACCGAGCCCACATGAATGGCAGGATGGTCTGGGCTCAGCCAAGCATTGTGGAGACAGCATGGTAGATTGGCAGAGCCATCTCCCACACTGGCGTCTTGTGGGTGTCAGGGCTGGTGTCCCTCACTGCCTGAGCAGATGGCCCGAGTTGAGCGGCAGTGGTATGGCTGCAACCACTCCTGGCCACAAGCCTAGGCCAGTCGGGAACATGGCTGCTGACTAAGAAAAGCCAGATTGAACACCACCATTTTAAATATCTCTCACAATACTCTGTTAGTTTATAAAAGCTAAAACTTCAAAAACTACAATGAGCTCAGATGCAGGTGCTGGAAGTACTGCATGGTGGTCAGCCCCAACTAAAGTCATTTTAGATACTACATTCCATATTGACCTTTGATTTAATGGGTCCTACATGAAGCTTACAGGTGTGGAATTTCTTAAGATGAACAAACCTTATAACGTACAGAACATAACAGGGTATGTGGTCAGTATGACCCTGCACTGAGTAAAATTATTTTTCTGTATCAGTGACTGGCAGGCATCTTACAGCAACGATGTGAAATAGCTGGCAGGCATGGAACAAAGTAGCTACAGCTATGCTAGGTGGGCAGGCCTCAACAAGCATAACTCCTGGTTACATTCTAAATACTTATCTTCCTATCCCAGATAAGTGTAGCTGTCACTTATCACCAAAGAAACTTCCATTTGCAGCAGAAAAAGACCACTACTAGATATATCTACAATATAACTCCAGAACATAAGGCTCAGGGAACAGCACAGAAAAGACAGGAGATAGACTGTAAAAGCCAGATGACCAGTAAGTCTGCTAGAAGACTGTGTCTAAAAATAACAAGGAAGCTACACCTATAACATCTGAAAAACATGGCTGCCTAATAAGTCACAAGCAATGACAAACACCCATAGACATACTAACCTAGAAGGGGGCAATATCATGGGCTCTATCCCAAGACCAAGAACTAAAACCAACTAATGACTGTTAAGAGGGAAAAAAATTAGTCTTTCCCAAGAATGAGACCTCTAATTAATTATCCAATACCAAATGGTCAATTCTGAAGTCACATACTCACACCCAACACTAAATGGAATGGGTAGAAGAGCCCGTGCTGCAGAACCAGATCCAGGAACAAGTCATTGGCACCCAGGATGAAAACCTGAAGTATCACGGCTGTGACGGAAGCCAACACCCATGCTTCAGAGAAGCTCAGAGGAGCATGAGAGATCCACGGAGTCTCCAAGGGAAGACAAAGTGGCTGCAGCAGAGGAGTCTGCAGAGGCTACAGTGTCTCTGGAAAAACTAGAGAAGGGCAGGTCCATGGGAAGATGCGTTCAAAAAGGGACTCAAGAAACTGGAAGGAAAGATGGCGAACAGAGCCAGATGCACAGGGGAGAGAGGTAAAACTACAGACAGCTATGCTTGGCCCATGCTGTAGCCAGAAAGCATGTGGAAGTCCGTGATCTGTGCTACTGCCAACTATAAAATGCAAGGAAGCTTCATTTGCTGTCATATGAATGACTACAGACTCACAGTTGAGAATGGGAGATGTTGAAGGTTTCTGTGACAATCTCTCTCCCCCACACTACCAAAAGAAAAGAGTCTAGACAGGAACCTATTGAAGAAAACTCTTAACAGTTGGGATAAGAATACTACCATGTCGCTCTTCACTGTTGATGGCTTCCGGTGGGGTGGGGTAGGGCAAGGAACCAGTAGTCTCTAAGTTCAGGATAAGCTGCTGAGGTGCATATTTAACATACTAAAGTGGACCTGGCCTGCAGGTCCTCCCAGAATCCCTCAGTCCCTACCTGCTACAGGGCACAGCAGGCATACTCCACCCTTCTGTGCTGAACTTTCCAACCTAAGGACTGGGCTTCCTCCCACCCAGCATCATCTCCTCACTATAGAAATCCAGACATTTTGGTTTTCCTTCTCTCTCTCTCTCTCTCTCTCTCTCTCTCTCTGCTCTCTCTCTCTCTCTCTCTCTCTCTGTCTTCTCTCTTTCTCTTCATCTTTCTTCTCTCTGTGTGCATGCTTTTCTCTTTCTCTTCCCTTCCCTCTGCCTCCCTCTGCATGATAAACTTTACTGACCCCCTCCTGTGTGGTGATGAACTTGCCCAAGAGCTGCACCTCCAATAAACTGCTTTTATACTTTAATTTGGATTGAATTGGCTCATTTGGTGGCATAGAATACTTATCACTAATCATCTAACATAGCCTGTTACTGTATATAAGAGTTGATTCTTGTCAAGACAGACTTGGAGTATGAAGCAATTTTTCTTTAGCTATGGATCTTATTTTTCCTTCCAACTCTTAATCTTACTTGCTTCACATTTGCCTTCTGTACTGACAGTGTCTATGTGAAGGGTTCCTGTTGCTGTTCCTCAGTTGCTGGTTCCCAAAGCCAAAAGAAACAGTATCCAGCACTGCCTTCCTAATCAGATGAAGAAAATTAAACGAAAAGAGGCATATGTGAATTTGACTTTGAAGGGAAGATACTAAGAGCTGGGAAACAGGCAGGCTTGATGTCCAGACTGAGTCATTGGACACTGGTGAACGTGGACGACCACAAGACAGAGAGAAAACAGTAAATAAGAGAAATGGGGACAGAAAGACTGAGACAGATTACTATCACGATTTCTATAGCAAATGTATCACTAAGAAATCATCCCAGCTAGGAACTGCATGTGTTGTGTTATTGTTGATGATTAGATGGACACCCACAATAGTGTAGGGCCAGTTTGCAGGTAGGCACTGGACAGTAGGAACTAGAAAACTAGAATAAGCTCTGAGATCTGACTTCCTTACTGTACTGGCTGGTTTTGTGTGTCCACTTGACACAAACTGGAGTTATCACAGAGAAAGGAGCCTCCCTTGAGGAAATGCCTCCATGAGATCCAGCTGAAAGGCATTTTCTCAATTAGTGATCAAGGGGGGAGGGGCTAGCCCATTGTGGGTGGTGCCATCCCTGGACTGGTAGTCTTGGGTTTATAAGAAAGAAAGCTGAGCAAATCAGGGGAAGCATCAGTAAGTAGCATCCCTCCATGGCCTCTGCATCAGCTCCTGCTTCCTGCTTGAGTCCAGTCCTGCTTCCTTTGGTGATAGAAAGCAATGTGAAGTGTAAGCTGAATAAACCCTTTCCTCCTTCTGCATTTTTCTTGGTCATGATGATTTGTGCAGAAAGAAACTGATAACACTAACATTCCAGCTTCGAATGGTATCCTCAACTCCCCTGTCTCACACCCTATTCACACAATGAATTGGTCACCAGGGTAACAGTGTGATTCTTTAATAATGTAAACCTGTTCTGGAAAACTTACAGTATGGCTTCATGGAGGAGGGACCTTGAATAGCTAGAGGGTGCCCCCTTAAAATTCAAATTGAAATTCCTAAACAGAGTTATCATGTGTAATAAAAACAAATCCATTGAGCTCTTCAAGAATTCCTCATCCTTCTTGTACTTACCCAATGTGAGAGATGAAAAAAGACCATACACAGCATTTTGCTCCAGCATTTGACGGACATGCTCTACGGTCCAACTTCTACCATCAGACAGTCCAATTTCACCAGGCTATAATCACATTCAGCTTCATCCGTTAGTTTGATTCTTCAGCCTTCTGCCACAGGATTTGATGCACATTACTTTGTGCACCTGATTTCACTTGCGTCAAGCAAAAGAGATCTGTGCTGTCAGACAGAGTCAATCTTTGCATTGAGGCCAAAAATTACCTTTATGTTTTGAGGCTAACAAAAATGTCACTTTACACTTTAGAGGGGATAAGAGTGAGAAATTATGTTACGTTTCATCACACACAAACAAAGAGAGAACACATGGAATGATGGGAGAAGAAGAATGGAGAGAGGGAGAGAGAATGAGAGAGGAGGGAGCAAGGCATGATTACCTGAGCCAAAGCACTTTGAACAGTTTAACAAAATTCGTTATCTAATGGGTAGCAACCTTTAACCATGGCCATCTCATGTTCTGAATTCCACACATTTTAACAACTACGTTATTCTTTTAATTTAATTTAAAGACATGTACATTTGCTTTGACACTAGGTCACAAATTGGGATTGGTACCTTAACAACTCTATACTTTCCAAGTTGCAAGTATTCAAGGAGACAATATGTAGCATTTAAGCACTGTTTATTAAATGCTGGTGAACTACCTTATAATTAATGTTATGCTGATAAGTTAGCTTTTATTACTGTCACCTATTGTCTACAGACTAGGCACCCCACTACCTTACTGCTCATCCTACTGATGCGAAGTCAGCATCCTCGAAGAGATAGGAGAGAGCATTACTGCCCTCTGGTGGAAATACTGGATGGTTCCAAGAACATTTCCAAAAGAATAACTCTTACAAGTCATAACACAATTTCTATAAGTTTAGAAAATCCGTTTCATTTATTGGCTGTCTACTGCACGTGACATGACTTCATTTTGACTGCCTCTGTATTTTCTCCGTTCCCATCATCTCCTTTACATTGTATGCAAGCATGTAATTCTCCAAGAATAAGTACAAATATATTTAAGTATCATTACACATCCTTACTATTATTATAATACACTTTAAATATTTTACAATCTTAATTACATTGTAATACTTACTTTAAAAGTATTTCTTCTGTCAGGAATCTGATACATTGTCATTGAAGCACTCAGGTATAGGATGAGTATAGTTAGCTACAATCTGAGCAAACTTGTGAGAGTTGAGATGCAACACCAGAGCTGCTTCCCTTAATGTTATGAGGCAACACAATTTCTGGGCATGGAATTTCCAGCTGCCTTGAGCTCTCATTGTATCATCTTGGGCCTAGGTTGATGATACTGCACTCTCATTTTTGGACACTATCATGCCATTCACAGATCCTTCTTTTGTGGAAAGAGGCAACTTAGTAACAGAGACAAACAAACAACAAAACCAAAAGCCAGTAACAATAACAGAAAACACCAATGGAGTTCTAATAAATTGGTAGAGCACTGACTACTTACTATTCAGTCACGAGCCCAAGGTTTTAAATTTCCTTTGCTTATCTTCTAGTCATATAGGAAAACTGAAAAAAAAAAAATTCATGCTTTTTAGCCTAGAGTCATAGCGTGCGCGACGATTTGGAGGTGTGAGTCTATTCCAGCTGCTTTATAGATACCAGTTAGCTGATTTTTCTATGATGTGGATTTTAGTACAGATTATAAATAGTTTATCTTTGTTTTAAACTAAAAAGTGTATGTAAAATTCGAGGTATTAAGGGAGTCCTAAGATTTGGATTTACCTCTCACAGGTCAAATGAACTCCAGATAAGTTTAGCCGTACAACGTAAGTTTCCCCAACTGCCTATCCCTGGGATTGGGATATTGTTTCTCTCTCTCTCTCTCTCTCTCTCTCTCTCTCTCTCTCTCTCTCTCTCTCTCTCTCTTTCTCTCTCTGGTCTTGGAACTCCTCCCCTCCCATAACTATCAGAACAATGGGCCTAAAGGTTCCAAACGTAAAATTTTCTTTTAAGTTCTTAAACTTTAACTTTTGTTCCTAGTCTATATATTTGTCCCAGCAGATTTCCAATCAACTAAAGCAAACCGTTCCAAACACACCAGCCTAGTAGTCCTTCAAAACTAGCAAGCCCTGACCTTGAAGTCAAACCAGGTGCTTCGGACAAAATGTCCTTCCACCTTTGGACCAGCATTCCAGACTGCTCCAAAGCTACCCACACTTCACTAGCCTCAGATAGTCCAAGAAAACCTGGACAGCAAGCCAGATGTCCCATGACCTCTCCACAGCCTTTGACCAGTTTTCCAGCTTTCCTGGGCCTGACAACATCCTATTTCAGTTGAGAAGCAGTTACAGAAGAAACAACCTCTCCTCTTATCTCCTTTTACAAAAGCCTGGAGTGTTAGGTTCAGAGGAAACCAGTTCCCTCTAACTATACATTTCCTATGATTGTCAAAGAAACAATAGCTGTTTTAGTGCTTATTAGCATACCTGTTGTTATTTAAAAAAGAAAAACGGCAGTGCAGGCAGAGGGTTCCAGGAGGAGAAGTTATTTAGGGCAGAGGGGAGAGCAGAGAAGGTGGAGGTGGTGGCCAGCCATGACACGCGGAGGGGGGGAGGGGAGAGAGAGACAGGGGAACCTGCAGGCAAGCGGTCAAGGGGCAAGAGAGAGAGGAGGGCCAGACAGCCCCTCTTATAATAGTGGGCAGGGTACCTGGCCGTTCCAGGTAGCTTGGGAAGGGGTATACCTAGCTGTTGCTAGGTAACTGTGGAGGTGGAGTTTAACAGAATGCTAACATACCTCCCTTCTTCTTATTATAAAAAAGAAAGAAAAAAAAGGGAAGAAAGAGGTGACGGCGCAGCAGGAATAGGGTCGTCGTGACATCTAGCTACTTCCTGCTGGCACTGGGGGCGACGTGTCTTTAGGGGGAACCTGGGTATGGGGATGTTTGTCTGGTCCTGCTGTCCAGGGTCTGTGGAGCCATCCAGATAGGCCAGAAGGAACAGGTCCAGTAGAAGCAGCTGTGTGTTTGGCAGGAGATGGAGCATCTGAAGGTTGCTTCTCTGGAGATGTTTTGGATGTACCTTGGACTTGACAAGATGTAGAGAATAAGATTAAGTACACTTGGGAGAAAGAAAATTTTTTTAAGATGTACATTTGACACCCAGAGGGATCCCACCCTTTGTGATAGTAAGTGGGAACTTTAGGCAGATGTACTTATCTGGATGGCATCTTTTGGTCCATGAGAGGTAGATCTCAGTGGGTTTCCTGTAGCTTATAAGTTTACAAAAGGGATAATAGCATGAGTTAACAACACAAGCAGTCTTTAAGATGAACCTTTGCTGTATCGTATAGTGGAATGTTTAATAAAACAGTTAGGCAAGTTCGTAGGAACTCAGGTAATTTAGGACAGTGAGATAGCAAGCAGAGGAAATATAAAGCGTTTAATTGGTGGCAACTGAGTTTAGATAATGAGGTAACAGATTATATCTGTGAAAGCTTAGCTGTCAATGTAGTCAGAAGTCTGAAAAGAGTAAACAACAATCTACCAGTTATATCATTTTAAAAAATGACAGAGTCCACTAGCCAACTAGTTAACAGTTCCCGTGGTTTCCATACTCTCTTTGATGAAATCAGTTTGGCTTCCAACCGCAGAAGACGCAGGGCTTTTTCTCTGTGGAATGGATACACATGACATGAGAAATGACTTACCTCGGTTTGATTTAGCTAAGTCATTTGACTCAGGGTATCCAGTTTAGTCTACTGCGTAAGTTCGCATGCAGTCCAGGCTGTATCCAGGAGTCCGGTGTTCAAGTCTTCTGAAACCATCTAGGGTCAACTGCTAGAGGCTTTGGGAATTCTGT
Source organism: Mastomys natalensis (assembly GCA_021653895.1). Taxonomy (NCBI): domain Eukaryota; kingdom Metazoa; phylum Chordata; class Mammalia; order Rodentia; family Muridae; genus Mastomys; species Mastomys natalensis. The sequence goes on from JAJTUV010000381.1 coordinate 1,431,214, forward strand.
CAGCTATAAACTAAGTTAGTATTAACAGACTTTTGACAAAATTGAGAGCCATAAGATTGGTTTTAAGTAACTAATAGCAGTAACTTTGGCAGGTGCTGTGAATCAGGTCTGCAGGCCGCAGCGGTGGAAGGGCGGGACTTCCTGTTAGCAGTGGGAAGTCGCTGCCCAGTGCCGCTGGCGGGCAGCTGTGGTGGAAGGCACCGCTAACACTCACTTTATAGGTCTCAGGCAGAGAGGGAGAGAGGGTCCCCGGTAGATCTAGAGCAGAGCTAAGAACCACAGAAGGAAGGAGCAAGCACGGTCTCGGGCCGGCTGCTTTCCAGGCAAACTGACGGGGACTAAGTCTAGGAACTAAGTCCAGGCAGCCACAGATGACTGGGGAGAGGAGGGGAGAACACACGAATGGCTAACCAGTTGGGAGAGACACACAGTGTGGACAGTTGGGAGCCGGTGCTCCTGAGGCTTTGACACTTCGTCACAAATTGGGATTGGTACCTTAACAACTCTATACTTTCAAAGTTGCAAGTATTCAAGGAGACAATACGTAGCTTTTAAGCACTGTTTATTAAATGCTGGTGAACTACCTTATAATTAATGTTGTTATGCTGATAAGTTAGCTTGTTATTACTGTCACCTATTGTCTACAGACTAGGCACCCCACTCCCTTACTGCTCATCCTACTGATGCGTAGTCAGCATCCTCGAAGAGATAGGAGAGAGCATTACTGCCCTCTGGTGGAAATACTGGATGGTTCCAAGAACATTTCCAAAAGAATAACTCTTACAAGTCATAACACAATTTCCTATAAGTTTAGAAAATCCGTTTCATTTATTGGCTGTCTACTGCTGGTGACATGACTTCATTTTGACTGCCTCTGTATTTTCTCCGTTCCCATCATCCTCCTTTACATTTTATGCAAGCATGTAATTCTCCAAGAATAAGTACAAATATATTTAAGTATCATTGCACATCCTTACTATTATTATAATACACTTTAAATATTTTACAATCTTAATTACATTGTAATACTTACTTTAAAAGTATTTCTTCTGTCAGGAATCTGATACATTGTCATTGAAGCACTCAGGTATAGGATGAGTATAGTTAGCTACAATCTGAGCAAACTTGTGAGAGTTGAGATGCAACACCAGAGCTGCTTCCCTTAATGTTATGAGGCAACACAATTTCTGGGCATGGAATTTCCAGCTGCCTTGAGCTCTCATTGTATCATCTCGGGCCTAGGTTGATGATACTGCACTTTCATTTTTGGACACTATCATGCCATTCACAGATCCTTCTTTTGTGGAAAGAGGCAACTTAGTAACACAGACAAACAAACAAACCACAAAACCAAAAGCCAGCAACAATAACAGAAAACACCAATGGAGTTCTGATAAATTGGTAGAGCACTGACTACTTACTATTCAGTCATGAGCTCAAGGTTTTAAATTTCCTTTGCTTATCTTCTAGTCATATAGGAAAACTGAAAAAAAAAATTCATGCTTTTTAGCCTAGAGTCATAGCTTGCGCGATGATTTAGAGGTGTGAGTCTATTCCAGCTGCTTTATAGATACCAGTTAGCTGATTTTTCTATGATGTGGATTTTAGTACAGATTATAAATAGTTTATCTTTGTTTTAAACTTAAAAGTGTATGTAAAATTTGAGGTATTAAGGGAGTCTTAAGATTTGGATTTACCTCTCACAGGTCAAATGAACTCCAGATAAGTTTAGCCGTACAACGTAAGTTTCCCCAATTGCCTATCCCTGGGATTGAGATATTGTCTCTCTCTCTCTCTCTCTCTCTCTCTCTCTCTGGTCTTGGAACTCCTGCCCTCCCACAACTATCAGAACAATGGGCCTAAAGGTTCCAAATGTAAAATTTTCTTTTAAGTTCTTAAACTTTAACTTTTGTTCCTAGTCTATATTTTGTCCCAGCAGATTTCCAATCAACTAAAGCAAACCGTTCCAAACACACCAGCCTAGTAGTCCTTCAAAACTAGCAAGCCCTGACCTTGAAGTCAAACCAGGTGCTTCGGACAAAATGTCCTTCCAGCTTTGGACCAGCACTCCAGACTGCTCCAAAGCTACCCACACTTCACTAGCCTCAGATAGTCCAAGAAAACCTGGACAGCAAGCCAGATGTCCCATGACCTCTCCACAGCCTTTGACCAGTTTTCCAGCTTTCCTGGGCCTGACAACATCCTATTTCAGTTGAGAAGCAGTTACAGAAGAAACAACCTCTCCTCTTATCATTTACAAAAGCCTGGAGTGTTAGGTTCAGAGGAAACCAGTTCCCCTCTAACGATACATTTCCCTATGATTGTCAAAGAAACAATAGCTGTTTATGGTGCTTATTAGCATACCAAACCTCATGTTGACCTCTAGGCTCCTTCTGTATTAGAAACACCTGTTAATATCAGAGTTAGAAAAAAAGGGTTACTCAAGATGGGGGCTGGGATTTGATTGAATGGCTTAATTAAAATATCAAAATTTTCCCCTACTTAAATGTGAATCAATGATTTGATTCATACAGTCTAGAGTCAGTGGAAAATGTTATAGCAAAAAGAAGCTCTATTTTATGCTATGTATTCATCTTGGTACCCACCAGGCATTTATCCCTGACTCCAGTCCCTATAAGTTCCCTATAACCTAACTCAGTTACCCTATCCACCGACCCAAAAATGTACAACCATGACTATCTACTTGTTATAATATGACCGACCGCTTTTCTTGCTTCAATAAGTTGATTACACAGATACCCAAAGATGGTTTCCAGTTGTCATAGCCACGTAACTTGGCAGAACAGGACAGTTTTTACTTGCTTGCATAGATATTGAAGGTCTTTTTGTGTTTTTTCCCCCCTCTAAAAGTTCTTCCTTATCCTCTCCACCCCTTCACAGCAATCTCTGTGGCTCTGAGATTGTTTATTCTGCTAGCAGTTAATCAATAAATCTTTTAATTGGATTGAATCTGCGGTCTTTTCCCAAGGGTTACTAACTCCATAACTCAACCTTCCTTCCGGTGCCTGCAGCTTTTTGGCTAAAGGTGGGGCTTCTTGAACTTCTCACCCACGAATTCTAGAGTGTTGACTGGTTGATCTTGGGCAGGTCTTGGGCTATCAACCACAGTTGCTGTGAGGTCATTTGTGAATGACCTTGTCCTGGGCAGAAGACAGTTTCCCGACAGTCTTCCCCAACTTCTGGCTCTTACCATATCTCTGCCATTCTTGCAGCACAATGTTCCTTGAGCCTTGGAGGTAAAAAGCATGATATGTCTGATGTAGATGTCTCAATTATAGCTGAGCACTCCAGAATTGCTTATTTTTTGTACTTTGGACAATCTTGAGTCTCTCTTTTAACCACTATCCATTCCAAAATTCTATTTCGTTCTCCGGTGAGGTTTGAAAGCTATACTGATCTGTAGTTATAGAGACAAGTACTTAGAAGAAAGTTTGAAACCATGTCCGTTTAGTAAAATAATAGTAGGCTGTCTAAGAGGACAAATGACCTTCCCGCTTACTTTGTTGGTAGTCAGGTTCCTTCCTGTGAAATGAACCCTGAATTCAATCAGGAAGTGATTGACTACTCTATAACATTCACGATATTTTTACACCAATGGGCACAGTTAGCCAGGCCAGCTGTTACTATATAGCTAGTAGGTTCACAGCTGGCTATAACTGTTAATGACTTTTCTCTGCTGACAGCCTGGAGAGCATCTTCTGACACTATGAAAGTAAACCAGAAGGGAGCAAACTTAAGGTCAGTACCAGCGTGGCTTCTCTCTGCTCTGCATGACCCAAGTGTGTAGGAACTTAAGCTACACAGTCTTGACCTGTCACCAAGAGCGGTGACAATAGTCTCTATTGTTTTGAGAGAAACTATCAACAGAGTGAAATGGCAGATTACAGAATGGGAAAATTTTCTTTTTTTTAGCTACACATCCGACAAGAGGATTAGTTTCTACAATATAAAAGAAACAAAAAACAAACAAACAACAACAACACAAAAGCAAAACCAAAACAAAAAGACCATAGATGCTGAGAAAAAAAAATGATAATCCCAAATTTTTAAAATGGGCTATGGAACTGAACAGTGAGTTCTCAAGAGAAGAAATAAAAATCACTAAGAAATATCTTTTAAAGTGTTCAACATCTGGGACTCTCGGGGAATGAAAATTAAAAACATTTAAATATCTTACCTTACCCCAGTCAGAATTCTAACAATAAGATAACAAATAGCAACAAATGTTAGCTTGGGTTTGGGATGGGGAGGAAGAGAACTCATAGTTACTGTTGGTGGGAATACAAACCGGTACAGCCTCTGTGGACATCAGTATGCTGGTCCCTTAAATGCTAATACCAGACCAGCCATGTGATCTGACTATACTGCTCTTAGGCATATGCCCATGGAACTTTGTATCCACTCCAGAAGCACTTCCTCATTTATGTTCATTGCTGCTCAATTTACAACAAATAGGAAACAACCTAGATGTTCATAAACCGGTAAGTGGATAATAAAAATGGGTTACTAAAATAATTTAGGAGAAAATTTTTATGGCCCACAGAACAAAGTAGGGAATAACATTTTAATGGGAGGATAGAGGGAAACATACAAGTAAAACGTCTTCCCTTCCTTTAGAAAAAGTCTTCCTTATTCCTATTTCTTAATTTAATTTATCTAAGAAATGAATGTTTTGCCCTTAATGATTTTAATAGACCTGAAGTATTTTTAAAGGACATAAATACTCTCACCTTATTATAAAATACTATGGCTTGAAAAGCTACAAAAGATGTGCTTCCGTTTGTAGTGTCGGGCATGTGTCGGGCATTTTCATGTCGATAACAGGATTATTGCTACAGTATTCATACACAGTGTTAAAGAGCTAACAATGCCCTCACGCTCATCAGGGTCTGTGCAGCTGGACTCAACTCTGTCTTTTTTAAATGTCAGTATGACTTACTAATGTAGAGCCTCCCTGAACCTTAATTGTCAGACAGTCTACAAGTTACCAGCAACCCACATCCCAGTATCCTTCCACCTCCAGCCCCTTCTAATTGCCCTGAGCCATCCTTCCCAAATAACTGAAGCTTGGCTTTCCTCGATACATAAATAAAGACCTGGATAGGTTTGTTTTGTTTGCTTTGGTTTTTTTTTTTTTTTTTTTTTTTTTTTAGAGGCTTTGAATCTCAGTTCAAAATTATTTCTTAAGGAAGTGTTCCCTTAGAATCACTACTTTTAAAAGACAATATTCATAGCTCAGATTCAACTGAAGTACAAACTTCCCATGTTCCTCAGCTCCAACCTAGTTGCCATATTTTTTGACCAAACTAAAGGATGTACAGTTTAAACAGAGCCCCACATAAATGGGGTCATTTATTTTAGTATGTGTATGCATGTGTTATGAAATACACTTAATCTAAAACAAATGAAAACATTTATTTACCTAAAATTGCAAAATCAAACAAACAAACAAAACATCCCTATTTTTATCTGGCAACTATTAGCCCATCTTTCCTCGAGCTCCATCCAGCTCTCGTAAAATCACTCAGCAGAATCTCACATAATGGTTTGTTGTCTTTTCCCTGCCAGTGAAAAAGCAGACAGTCTGAGTAATGTCTACAATTGTAATTATGCTATCTTAGTAGGCTTACACAGCAGGATTCATTCATGGAGAGGTGAAATCCACATGCCTCTTTAAGATGGAGTCACATGGAGTCACTTTTGTGTTCTGGGAATGGTGGCCAGCTTAACTCCACTGGATGTGGGCGATAACTCAACAGTTGCAAACTAAAGAGTCTTTGATCTGTATAGAGTTCCAGCCAGCCAGGGCTATTAATGGTGAGTCCCTGTTAAGAGAAAGAACGAGAGAAAAATTTTGCAGTATTCAAATTGAACGCGTGTCCTCTCACATTTCATAATAAATGCAATAAAAAAAATCCAACTTATTTTCTTATTTTGGAGCAAACTTTAAACAATTGTCGCTGGGAGGTGCAAACACAGTCATCTGCCATATTGCCTTTGGCTGATAGAAGTCATTTATCTGTGACAGGGAAATGAGCATTTCCTCTGGCTTTGCTGACTCATAGCATAAAAGCTTTGTCTATTCTCAATTCTTAAAAATGGCCAAAAGTGACATGATTCGTTTATTGGGAAAATTTTAGTTTTGGAAGAGAACATTAATATGAATTTATAGGTACCGCTGAGTGGAAAATAATTCCCAAAGGACTCATATTTCATAGATAAATGTCAAGTATGCTCTCTGAAGCACAATTAATCAAATTAAGCAGCTAAGTATATATGCTGTGCTTTGGTATATTGAATTTTAGACCCTTTTACAAGCCAAAGCTCTATGCTGGTAGCATATGAATGAGCACCAATGCTAATACAAAGTGCCAAGGCCATTTTAGTTCAGTTTGAAGTAATGTTATTGCTTCAAATGGGACACTTACAACATATCTCTTTTCATTCTATGTATGGTTCTTGCTGCCCAGCTGATGGGATATACCAAAAAATATGGATGCTCTCAGTGGGGTTTCTAGCAAGTAATGTCAGCTGGTAATCACAGGGTGTGATGAGTGTTGTAATTGAAAACTTCAGCACAGACACTGTGGTATTGCTCATGAGTTAGTTTAAGTGACTCTCAGGGGAGTCTGTGGCCCTAATCAGGAAGTCACACTGTGGGCCTCATCAACAGCATTCAGTCAGAAACAGGGATAGCTCATGTCTCGCTGCCCTGCCGGGATCAGCTCAGATCAATATGGAGACCAGGAAGTCAGCACAGGGAATGCTAGGCAAGCATCTGCTGGAAACGTGTGGCTGTTAGATAATGCTGTTCAAATACAGTTCTCAGTGATCAAAAGCAAATAAAGGATTCAGCATACTTAAATCCCCAGTAAACTGTGAGATTTTAGTATGACTCTCACATAATTATTTTAACATTTATTTAGTGTGTGTGTGTGAGAGAAGAGAGAGAGAGAGAAGAGACAGGAGAGAAGAGACAAGGACAAGACAGACAGAGAGACAGAAAAGAGACAGAGAGAGAGAGAAGAACTGGAGTTGTCAGGTTTTGTGGGAAGCATTTTACCCCTCTCAAACTGGCTCAAACGTCATGTTTGAGAAAGACTGTCAGAGTGACCTACTCTAGTAGACCCAGGTCTGACTGTTTCTTAAAAATCTGGTTGTCTGACACTAATTAAACTCTGACTTCTTCCTCTAGAACATTTGTTTCGAGTAAATATTTCATGCAGGTCTTGGTAAAAGACAGTGAAAACCTGAGAGCTCTGAATTCACTGTATTTACAGAAGGAAGGGAAGGTGTGTGCTCTTTGGGATGTGCCTGTTAGCATTGCTTAATTAAGGTCTGTGGGGTTGACAGCAGCTGCCGATGATGATTGCCCTCTGTCTACTGACTGACAGTGAGGTGGCAAGTGGCTGCTTTCTGATTAGCAGCTGTAGAGGAACTTAGGTCACAATATAGCAATGAGCACATCACACACAGGGTCTGGCCATTAGGTTTATTCTGAACACAAAAATATCCTACTCCTAATATTAACCTACTTCTCCAAGAAAATCGGGCTATCTGTCCTGGGACTATAACCAAAATGCTACCTACCTCCCCTTTTATGAAGTTCCTAATGGCTTTCAACAAATAAAGCTGCCTAAACAAGATTAAAATTTAAAGTCAAGGTGGGGTTCAGTTTGCCCTGAAGTGATAGCAAGTGAGACAACAGAAGGAGACTGTGATAGGTCTCCAAGAAAAATCAGTCACTTTTTTGGTCTAGAACCTTCTGCTGCATGTTCTGTAGAGCCCAGGGCTTTTGTTTCGTTTACTCGGTTTGTAAACCCTTTTTTTATTAAGACTATCCATTCTGTATACTATATTTCTCTACTTGAAAAGGAGAGGAAAGAACAGAAGAGAAAGCCTTCATTTGATGAACAGTAAAGCTCTGTTTAGTGCTGTGGTTTGAGCCTGGGTGTGTCCCTGGAGGTTTCTCCTCGCTGTGATGCTGATGTTGAGGTTGTATACAACCTTACCCTGAGGGCCACAGATGGGCATATGCATGGTCATCAGGATTAGCTAAGGTCCTCAATATGGAGCCTCAAACACTCTTTGAGGAATATATACCTAATTAAAATATTGTGTTATTTGAAAGTTGGGGAGTTAGAAATAAATATTTCTAGAAATTGGGGGGAGGGGATTTGGTAGGGCGAGAAGGTTGTAATTCTGAACAATCTTGGCAACAAGAGTTTTCATCATAGATTATATGATCTCTTGCTTCTAAAAAAAAAACATTTACATCAGCTTTAGAAACAGAAACTAAATCAAGATTAAGTTAGAGAAGGTCTTCTTTGTACCCAAGAGACCTCATCAGAAGACCTGTTGTTATTTCAAGGAATGAGATTTAAATAATCATGGTCTTTACATAGCAATGAGCTTTTCCCAATATTCCCAGTGCCCAGACAGCCTCTCATTCTAGCATCAAGAATGTTTCCAGATGCTTCGTGACCACAGTAGGTTTCCCTGTTTTGGAAATAAGCTTGTTCATTTACGTTAGAATGTGTAATTGTTGCCCTGCTAAGGGCAAAGTCTACGATTGTCTTTGTCCAGATAGCCTTCTGGCTAGGCCCGAAAATGGAGGACTCCCTTTATTATCAGGGCTTCCCTTCTCTGATCTTAACCTCCACACACATTGTCACATAGCTATGGAATGTCACATAGCTTTAGGTAAGGTGCAGGGTCCACTTCCTTTCTCCTAATAAGAACCATTTCAGCTAGCATCTGAGATTCCTGAAATGACTCCCTATGCTAATGAGGCACCTCGATATCTTAAACCAATGACCTTTGCCTATCCTGACTATTCTTACTCTGCCCCCATCTCCAAAATTATATAATCTTTTAATCACCCCAAGTAAAGTTATCTGTCTCTCTGAAGCTGGTCCCAGTGTCCTCGTTACCATAGGTACTCACAGGACTTCCGTGCCCCCTGTCCATCATCTCGACTCCATTTGTCCTCATGGACCAATACTGAGCAATGATCCCTGGGGGCAGGGGGGTCACATGTAATATATCGATTAAATGTTCTTCATGGTTGTGTGTATATGCACAAGAGCACACTCACATAGAAGCCACTACAAATGTCTGGCATTGCTCATGAATGAAAATTATAACAGTGGTATATTGAGAGATTTCTAGAGCCATTCCTCCAAGAAGGATGTGGCAATCTACTCAGGGATTTTGGGTTCCTTACCTGGTCCATTCAAATGCACAGCAGGCCCACCACCCAAGAACGGTGAGTTCTTTTGTGTGATGGCCTTCCTTACCATTCTTGTTCTTTCCACTGCCTCTCCCCTTAGTCACACTCAGAACACACAGGGCAAATACAGCATGACATCCATTAGGTCCTGGAAATGGCTCACCAAAGCTTTTTGTGCACCAGGATTATCAGAAACTGTTCTATTTTGCTCAACATTTTATTTGTCAGTTACCACAACATCCACTACCCAGTGAGTGATTCTTCAAAGAATGAGCCCATGAGGGGAATATGTGAGAGCCTTGCCAGGATTCTCCCTTTACCTGTTAGTCCTGGTTATGTTGCAGTATTCATTAGGGATTTTATAGTCTTTGCGGAGTTATTGGTATTTTTAAGTTATATTATTTTTATAAAAATAATACACATTTTATTAAATATTCCAACCCAAAATTAATAATTAATTAATTAATAAGACCATTTAACATAACATGAAACTTCACTTCAGGAAAAATCAACAATTTCCCAAACATTTCCTTATGGGAAATCCAACTCTATAAATTTCACACCCATCATATTTATACATATGTTCACTGTTCACACTGAGTATTTCTCTAAATTTTTCTCTGGCAATGTATAAATGTATGAGATATTAACTATATGCTTTTATCTGGACATCGCTCATGAAATATAAGTGTGTACATGTAGGGATGCTATTTTTATATTTCCCTTTAAATTTGATACCTACTTTCCCAACAGGATGAATTTATATATTTCCCTGTCAGTAATATATGACTTGCCAAACATCACATTTTATAGCTGCTCTTACTTTGAGGACTTACTTGTCAAATTTACCCGAAGGGCCCACCTCACTAAGAAATGAATACAGGATAACATGCGCCACGTGTCTTTTAATTGTCATTAAGATCAAATGAGGTAACCATTTTTTTTTTTAAGTTTCTAGTGATTAGAATTGTCATGAAAAGACTGTGGACTTGTTAGTGTTTAAAGAAATTGATGGCATTGTAGCAATCTTCCAGATTGATTGATTCGGATCAACTTTTATTCTACAGATTTGAAATCCAAGGCATGACTTAAGGTGTGATTGTATCACTATCAAGAAAATTAAACTGCAAGAAGCACAATAAAACATATAAAAGGTATATTCCATGTATCTGACATTTCGCTAAGAGTTTACCTAAAGTAAATCACTTAGGTTTTCAACAAAGGTAAGTTTCTATTTTCAGATAGGAAAATGAAGCAAAAAAAAAAAAGGAGATTTCTAAGTGGCAGAAATGAGAATTTAAATCCAGTCTTATTGAGGTTGTCTCTGTAGCATGTGTACTGTAATGGTAAATCCTGTATCCCAAGGTCTAGTGCTCAAGATGAGTGAATTCCCACATAGGCCAGCTTTTGTGGGAAAACCTTGCTCCTTAATTTAAAACTATTGGTGAAATAAAGATGCCTATAGCCAGCCTGCAGGTGGGCAGAAGAGAGGTAGGCTGGGCTTCAGTTCCGAGGCTTAGTGTCTGAGGCAGAGACCATGAGGAGAGGAGGAAGAGGAGGAAGAAGGAAGAAGGTGCCTTGGGTGTGTTGGATCCAGCCTGTTGAAGGAGGAGCAGCCCAGGCGGAACTTGCAAGTGATATCTCAGGATTATTGACAAAGAAGTACATAGAAAAAGCTTTGAGGGTTGATATCTTCCCAATTCTAATGCTTTAAGGCTTTATTATTAATATAAAGGTTTTGTGTATTTTATTTGGAAAATAAATGATCTAAGATAGGGTGGAAATCGCCCAAATAATATTTACCACAACATTACTGCTTACCATGGGGACAGGAAACAAGTGAAGCCACTAGGGATGTGTCAACTAACACCCTGCCTCCAGGTGGTGGCCTCTGGTGTTGACTCTCTCTGTCATCTTCCAACTGCTCTGTTCTTCTCCAAGCCTTCAGGCTGCAAGTCCTCACTGGTCCTGACCTCAAGGTATCTCTCCTTACCTTGGTGTACTTAAGAACTTTGTACCAGAATTTTCTAAAATCCCTTTATTGAACTCCTCAATGTCAAGCTTAATGCTATCATCTTTTTCTTGCTTATTTTTGTTTTATACAAGAGGCACAATTCTCTTGTGACTTATTAAATTTGAACTATTACATGCATTACAAAAGTCAAGCAGATTTCTATGTGTGTGGGAAGCTGAATGATATATATATGGTGTGTGTGTGTGAGTGTTGTTGTATATTTGTTTCACTCACACCATTATTGATTAGAGTTATTAATATTCCTTTGGATAAGATCCCTCTGGCACTGTAAACATAGTTGGACAGCATGAAGCAACTAATTTTTTTAGTTGACATCTGCAACTGCAGTTCACACCATGTGAACTTTCAATACTAATATTTCATTACAAAAACTAAATAGTAAACGACCTTGCTTCTAAAGTAGGTTTGGTAAAGACATAAAAAAAGATGTTTCTAAGGCATTTGAGAACTGAGTAAGAGTGCTTTAAAACTAGTCGTAGCAGAGCTCTAAACTCAGACTAGTGGAGACTTCAGTTAGTAGTAAGAACTATCTATTCTCAGGTTCACTGTAGAGAGCCTATCTATTCCAGGTCATTACTATCTATTCAACAAACTTTTCACTCTCTTCCATAAGTATTCTTGCTGTTGGAGGAGCTATAAGCAGGATTTCCTTTGCCAGAGAATTTTCTATTTTAGCTCATGAATATCTGAGTAGGACTATGTAACTGACTAACCTTTGGCCAATGAAAAATCTAGAGATAATGTTTGCCCTTCTGGGCCAAGTCCTGAAGGCTTCCCACTTAACTTCTCTTTCTAATCACTGACTACTAAGACTAGCAGGATCCCGAAAGTATTTCCTAACACCTTGGATGTCAGGATGACTGTAGAGCTGGGAGCCTATCTCTCTCCCACCGCTACTACTCACACTTTATGTGTTCTCAAGGGAAATATGCATGGTGTTAAGCCACTCACACCTCTGACTTGATCTGTTAACATGTTAGTCACACTCCCTGTTTAGAAAATAACAGCACTTGCCTAAGAATGAACTACTACCATACTAAAACCCCACTCAGCCGCAGGGACAGCCATCCTCAGACCAAATGCTACCACACTTTTAAAGACCAAATTCTGCACACACTAAAATTCCTTAGCAAGAAGGAACAAAAACAAAATCTGTTTAGTAAATAGCAATATCCTTCTGGATTCTTGATGTTGTACATATTTAAACAATTACTTTTATTGAAAATTTTACACATCACAGTCCAGAAAAGTCTCCCTCTCCCCTACATGAAGTAAGCATTGGTAGCCAAGAAATCTCCACTAGTTGATCAGATACAGGACCATTTAGAGTGTCAATCTCCTGAAAGTCTAGGTTACAAGGCTATTTATGCTGTATGAATGCATGAGTGTTTCTGAAAGATTTGGCTAACATTCATATCTTAAGAATACTCAACATTCACAATTTAGGCTAATTAAATAGCTAATTAAAGGTTCAACTTAACCAATAAAAAATTCTAAATTAATGTGCTAATTAGCAAAGTTTAAAAAGCATTTGGTCAATTAGCAACCATAATCTCCGTACAATCTGATCTAGGCCTGGAATGTTTTCAACCTCTGAGACTTAATGCTGAATAAGTTCACCCTTTCTAGATCTTTCTGAGCTATGACTGGCTGTTCAACTTGGCTTGTCTGGTGCAAACTCTTCTCCAAGTGATTTATTCAATCTGGCTTCTCTCTTTTAGCCTCTCTTGAATGGTTCTGCTTGACTTCATACAAACTTTGCCAGTAGTTAAGCTTCGACTCCTTCTTATTCTCTGGCTCATCTATCTTCACCTGTGTCTAGCTTGTTCTCTCTTCAAGCTATCTCCGTCAAACCCTCCTGGTAAAATTGTCTCCTCATCTCTCTGTGCTGCTCTAATCTCCCTCTCAAACTCTACTGTACTGTTCTCCACAAACTACTGTTTTCCTCTACTGTACTCTGTTCCTCCTGTACTGTCTATCTCTCCCTTAAATAGCTTCCCTTTCCTCTCTCTCCTCCTGAGAGTTGGGCATATCCTATTCTGTCCAAATCTTTCTCTTATTTGTCACTTTGTCTGTCATTCAATTAGACATCACTTTCAAATGTGGCTGTTTCCTTCTACAAAGTTAACTTAATCTTCTTTGGGATTAAAGGCGAGTACTATGGGTGTGTTATATTTTCAGCCGGACAGATTAAAGGTGTGTGTGCAAAGGGTTGAGTCACACCTAACTAGAAACAGGTTTAAATATCCTATAACAAGACAGGATAGAGGTCTCTGATAAATCAGAAAGATGGCCAACTTTTAGCTTCTTCAACTCCTTTTGGCTGGACAGTGAAGCCTGGCAACCTTTACTCCCATCAGCATAGAGGAACCCCACTTCTATCTGACAAGTTCAGGCTGGTCAGATATGTTTAAGGCCAGTCTACACATGTTGTTAAGGCTTGCCCTCCTAGCATAGCTGTAGTCATTTGGTTCCATGCCTGCCAACCATTTCATGTTACTGCTGACAGAAAATAGTTTGACTCAGAGTAGGGTTGAGTTGACAACATATCCTGTTATGAGATTTGTTATTCTTAAGAAATTCCACAACCACAGGCTCAACTTAGGACCAATCAAGTTAAAGGTCAATTTGAACAGTTATGCCTAAGCTGTCAAGAATAGCGTGAGTAAGAGTAGACCACCCTACAGCCCTTTCTGCACCTGCATATGAGACTCATTGTGGTTTTTGCCTTTATAAACTTGCCCAGGGAAATATTCAGGTTTCGGTCTTAGCTCCGAAGTCTATCCTGTGCCCTTGATCAATCAGTTCTGTGGTATGCATTCAATAAATTCTTTGTTCTTAACTGAGATGGGAGTTCAAGTGATTTGTGCTGTTATTCCTTGACCATAACAAACTGATCAATCTGAAATGAGGGGAAAGGGAACCATCTTTGTGTGTAAGATTGTGTCTCACAGGTGTAAAGTGTCCTTCTCTACCCTAGCCATCAATGATCCCATGATTAAAGGAGACTGCCTGATACCTTGGTGTCAAACTCATGGGATTGGGAGAGAATTATTCAGGATACTTGAGTATCCTGTGTCTATGGGACAACCTTGCAAAACAAGGCCCAAAAGGATTGTATCCAGATTTCACTTTGGCTTGGCTCTCTTCAAGCATTGTATTAGTACATGGATGGTATCATCTGTTGCTAGGAGACTCTGTCAATGAGTAAGTTATGAACACTATTTCACAGTTATGCTTCAAGCAAACAAAACATGTCAACCTTGATGTAGAGAAGAACATTTCTCTGATCTTCTTTACAGGACCCTGATGCAGGTTCCAGCCAGCAGCACAATTACATTTAACCACAGGAATAAAACAGCCAGTCATGATATCAGGAAATATTCTTTATTCACTTTAACTCCCAATCTTTTCCACACAGCTTAAATAGAAGAAACACAGTGGCTGACTTCTGAACTTTAGCTGGCCAATGAAGAACTCCTTGAGTTCTTAAAGTAATACAATGGCCTTCTTCATAACAACTCTTGTGGTAGACAGTAGTGGCGAGGATGTCATCCACCTCATTAAGAACATGACAAAGCATGCAAGGACCCTTTGGGTGGCTTTTAGTTAGTTGTTATTTGTTTGTTTGCATGTTCTCTTTAGTAAGGACAAAACTACCCTACTGTATTATTAAGGGATTCACGTACACAATCACACACTAAATAATCCACGATGAATGTCTTCAAGCTGCAGAGATAGGCATAGCAGTAGCTTCTCAATGCATGCAGCTGGAAGCCTAAGAACAAGAGAAAGCAATGACACAACCACAGTGGGTTATAAAAGCTTGAAAACCCCTCAGAGTCACTAGTATGAGTCCATGCTCAAGGGATGAAGAACCTGGAATCTGATGTTTGCACAATGGCATCAGCATGGAAAAATAAAAGGCACTGGATCAAGAAGAGTACAACTTGAGTACTAGGATTCATGCCTGTGCACTTAACTTTCCTTGCTTCTGGGTATACACACTACTAGACATTGATGGTCACATTCAGGTCAGGCCTTCCCTATCAGCAGATTTCCCTCAATGCAGTCAAGTTGGCAATGAAGATCAACAATCACAGGAAGAAGGGAGATGACTGTGAACATGTAATTCCCTAAAATATACCTTCGTTATAATTTTGGTTCTAAAAGAAAAAAAGAAGCCTTTTTCCTTTGTAAAGGTAAAACCGGTTTGTTTAAAATGGACGTGGTTTAAAAAATAAATTTGAGTTTAACTATGCCTTTGCCCTTTAACTTTTGTTGGGGTTACACATATCTTTTATTAATTAGTACCCCCCAAAAACGGACCCCAAGCTAAAATTGGGAAAAAATTTAAATTAAGAAAAGGGAATAAAAACCAGAAACCCCCTAAAATTTTTTTTAAAATTTTGGTTAAAAAGAAAAAAGAAAAATGTTAAAACAGGGGTTGCACATTTTCAACAAAAAGGGGAAAGGGACGGGGTTTTAGAAAGATAGTGTCACTGCCCTTTTCCCGGGACCTGTCTTGACAAAAAAAAACCAAAAACCGCCTTTACAGCCCAACCAAAAAACCCACCAAATTTATTTTTTTTTTAAAATTTTTGCCCCTTTTCCTAAATTTCGGTGAAGTGTTTCAAAAAAAAATCATTCCCGGGCTAACCCCGGGTTGGGGGGAAAAAAAAATTTTTTTTATTTTTTTTCCTTTCCCTTTTGAATTTCTTTAAAACAAAAACCCTTTAAAAAACCAATTTTTTTTTGGGGAAAAAAAACCCCTAAAAAAAATTTTTTTCCCCGGTTTTTTTTTTCAAAAAATTTTCAGGGTTTCTCTGAGTTTTTATTTTTCCCCCCGGATCTTTTATTTAAAATTTGAAGAAATTTGGAAAAACCCCAAAAAAAAATTTTTAAAACCCCCTTTGGGGTTTAAATCCAGGGAAAACCACACCTCTCCGGTTTAAGTCCTTAAGTAAAAAACTAGAATCTACTCCCATAAAATTTCAAAAACAAAAGAATTGGTTTTTTTTAAATTTTAATTTTTTACCTTTAATTTTTAAATTTTTGGGGCTTGGGGTTTTTGAACTACTTAATTTTATTTGGCCCTGTTTTTAAAAACCCATTTAAAATTTTTTAATTGAGTTAATGTTTTAAAACTTTAAATTTTTACCCCTTGAGAGTTCTTTTTTTAAAAAAAAACCCGATTTTGCCCTCCCTTTTTGGCCATAAACAGCAGTTTTGGGTTTGTTAGGTTTCTTTTCTGCTACTCCCAGACCCAGGAAAAGACCAAAATCGGTGTGGTGGCTGAACTTAAAAATTGTCAGGGCGTTAAAATTTTCATTCTGATCCCCAACCTCTCTACCCACTCTCCTCAGCTTTCCACTTTTTTTTAAATCTATAATTCATATCAAAAATTAAAAAGACACCAATTTTTAAATTTAAAACAAAAAACAAAAACTATTGCAGCAGCGTGTGATATGCAAAACCCTTTTCCTATGAGCTGTTTAAAATACGTTTCCCGTTTCCTGTCTTTGTTCTTTTTCCTGTTGCTATGAGAAACCCTTTTACAAAAATAAGTTCGGGGAAAAGGTTTAAATTTACTCAGTCCCTCTTGGGTTTGGGGGGCAACAGGCGAGGCTTTGGGGCGCTGCCCCCTTTTTATCCCCGGGAGGTCAGAGTGTTGGGGATGTCTTTTCCCCGGGGCTCTTCAGGCCCTTTTCTTAAACGGCCAGGATTTCTGGGGAGGAAAAAATACTTCCCCAGTGCGTATTCTTCTTTTTGATAGTTTTATGCAACTGAAAAAAGTAGAGTATTTTGAAAAAGGTACTCTTGATGAGAAAATGCCTCCATCAGATTGGCCCGTAAGCAAGACTGCATTTCTTTAATTGCTGATTGATTTGGGATGGCTCAGCCCATTGTGGGTGCTGCATCCCTGCCAAGTGGACCTGGTGCTCTAAGAGAGCAGATTGGGCAAGCCAGGAAGTGGCAGTCAGCCATGGCCCCTGCCTCAGTTCCTGTCCCCAGGCTCATGTCTTGAGTCCCTGCCCTGACTTCTCTGAATGATTGACTACAGCCCATAAGCTGAAATAAACTCTTTCTTCCCCAAACTGCTTTTGATCATGGTATTTTATCACAGCAATAGAAACCCTAACCAAGCCACTTTTAATCTCAATTAACATACTCAGCACAATCCTTCACAGCCATCTCCAGAGAGCCATCGCTTGGGTGGTTATGGGTCCTGTCAAACTAACACCCTATGTCATTCTTTCCTTTTGCCTCGGAAAAGTTTCTGAGCAAGGATCAGGATGCATTTCCTGCTCTCTGAGATTTTTCTTACTTGGATCCAACAAGCTAACATCACCCTCCTTCTCTTGAAAACCATCTCTCAATTTCTTTGCCCGACTTTTACCACTCTTTACTTAAAATAGCTTTTATTTCTCTAGATCTCTCAGTGTTTTCTGTAAATTCTGACAATCATGAATGGTATCGACACCTGTATTAGCTTTCTATTGTTGTGTGTGGTATTACCACACACACTTCAGCATAAAACAACACAATTTACTGTCTCACCATCGCTAGGGGTGAAACTCCAGGTCTGTTTGTGACTGGCTCCTCCACACAGAATCTCGCAGGGACACATCAAGGAATCAGGTGGCTATCTGGAAAAGGCCAACTTCCAAGCTCCCTCAAGTCACTTCTGCGAACAGCATTCACGCTGGATGACTTTCTCAAACCCAGCTGAGCAAACCTGTAGGCCACGCCTTCCAGCATCACAGAGTTTCACATAGTCCAACTGCATCAGCACACCCTACCATCATATTCCCTTCACTAAGGTTTTCAGTCAGGCCTTATCATAGGCCAGTGTTTTACTAAGACTTGACAGCAGGAGGGTGAGTCGGACAGTGATTTGGATGTTTGCTTGGTTTTAAGCAGTGTCTTCAAATACTCTCATTTAGCACATAGCTTACAGTCTTCCTGGTTATAAGAGAAGAACCTTCTTTATGAGAAGTGTATGTGTGCGTGCGTGCGTGCGTGCTGTGCGTGCGTGCGTGTGGTGGTGTGTGTGTGTGTGTGTGTGTGTGTGTGTATGTTTCTCTGTGTGTGCCTCTGTGTGAGTGAGTCTGTGTGTGTGTGTGTTCTGTGTGTGTGTACTTTGATTTCACAATTGGCTACCATCCCCAGCTGTACCGCCCCCTCACTCTTTCTGCTCCAGTCTATTCTACAAAGAGTTCAATTTGAGGAGGAAACTGGGCTTCTCTTTGTACTTTCCCATTCCCACTTACCTGTCTTGTCTGTGCATGTCTGTGGGATATAGATGGAATTCAGGGATATTTTTTACAAACCTCCACATTCCAGACCTTGGCTGTTTCAAACAAAGTTGTTGATGTGTTCCCTGAGGAGATACAAAGAGTTATTGGACATCCGATAACATACAATTTTCACACTCAGCATAGTTGTTAGAAATCCCTTCTTAGAGGGTTATAATGGAATTAATTCACTTATTAGAACAAGGTTAGGATGCTTTTACTTAGCTTTTTAAAGCACAGGTAAACTATGGGGTTTTTGAAATGCATACAGCTACCACGCCCCATCTTCAATCACCAGGCTTCTACGTTTCACAGAGCTGTTTGAAGATCTAGCTACCACCTATTACTATTACCTCCTCTGGTCCAGTGCCGACTGAAGCATGCAGTGTATTTTAATTTATAGGGTTAATTCTATCTGTATTTTTAATGTTTTTAAAATACTTTATTTATTCTTTGATTATATCCTACAATATATTTTCATTATATTCTTTCTCCTCCCCCAACTCTGCCCAGAACCTCTCCCTCCTCACTACCAACCCAATTTCATCTTTCTCTCCCTCTCTCTTCTCAAAAAAAAATCTACCACAATAACAAACAAATGGATTCAATTTGTATTGGCTAACTATACCTGGGACTTTTCTGGAGTGTGGTTGATATACCCAGTGTCACTCCAATGGAGAAGGGTTTTTTTCCTCTCCCAGCATCTATCATTTGTAAACAGCTTCTTGTTTAGATGGATTTTGTGCCTGGTTCACCTTCTGCATACGTTTTGTTTGGCTTGATCTCGTGTATGTTGTCACAGTCTCTGTGATTTATATGTGCGTCTGCCTTGTTATGTCTGGAAAACACTTTTCCTTCAAGTCGTCCACCACCTCTGGATTGTAAAATCTTTCCAGATATTTAACTACATAACTCCTTGCAGATGCTAAGCATTCAGTGGTTTTCTTAGTCTGTGGCTCAGGCCCGTACTTCTGCCTGGAATGTGCTTCTCCTGCCTTTTGCTCTATTTTAGAGACAGTCCAAGATTTGCCACTGCTGAGAATTTCGTTACAGTTGCTTAGTTTTGAATAGTTTGCTTTATACAAATAAACAAGATGTCCTAGTTTGCTTTCTATTGCTATGATAAACCCATGACCAAAGAAATCTGGGAAGGAAAGGGTCTATTTTAGCTTACAGCTTTTAGCCCATTATGAAGGGACGTCAGAGCAGGAACCTGGAGGTAAGAATTGAAACAGAGGCCTTGAGAATTCTGCTCACTGGCTTACTCCTCCTGGCTTACTCATTATGTTTGTTTGTTTGTGTTGTTGTTTGTTTTTTCCTAAACAAACTAAAACTACCTCTCCACGGATGGCACTGCCCACAATATGCTGAGCCTGCCCACACAAGTCATTAATTAAGAAAATTCCACACAGGTTTGCTCACAGGCCAGGCTAATGGAGGCATTTTCTCCACTGAAGTTCCCTCTCCCCAGATGACTCTAGTTTGTTCCAAGTTGACAAAATGAAAACCTAATCATCACAAAAATAATGTTCTCTTAAGGAGCTACCTGCTTCAGTATATGTCTACTCTGGCAGATAATGAGGTCCTTGAGAAGATAATGAATCTTCTATGTTTTGTCTCACAATAGTGTCGAAGACTTTCTGCCTGGATAAATTTTTGGTAAATGCTTATTGAATTACTGTCTTAGTTACTTAAAGAGTGCCACAGGCAAAGATTGAATTCTATGAAATCCTTATTTAAACCTCAGAAAAGAGTAAAATCAGATTGTCCAAATTAATAATTTATCAAAGAATGGCCATATAGTCCATAATACTCATTTTATTCACAAAGATATTGTGGGACTTGGCTAAGTAATTTGATGAAAAGGCTTATCTGACATTTTTCTGAACTGTTACCCCCATTAAACCAATCGTTAAGGAAATTATGTTAATTACATTGTTTCTCACATTGCTCTTATTTATATTCCTACATAATAGATTTATCTGCCCAGTAGAGTTTTTACCTTCTAGTAATTGCTAACTTTTCCCTTGGCTATACTATCTCCACCCTGCCACACCACCAAGTTCTAGAAGGAACAGCCAAGAACATCATTCCTCACCACACTCTCATAGATTGGGTTCATGCCACAGCCCAGAGAAATCCTTTAGTCACATTACTTAACTTGTTAAACCACCAGGCCTCCAATGGTTTTCGGCATCAACCAACTGGAATGAAACTACCCTTCAGGATTGTGCTGTTAGATGTGGGAGAAGCCCCAGGATGTGAATTCTACACGAACAAGTTTAGTGTGCTTTATAAGAAAGAAAGAAAAAGAGAGAGAGAGAGAGAGAGAGAGAGAGAGAGAGAGAGAGAGAAGTCTCCTGTGGTGGTTTGAATGAGAATGGCCCCATAGGCTCATATTTTTGAATGATTGGTCCCCAATTAGTAGAAATCTTTGGGAAGGATTAGGAGGGTATTGTAAACAAGCCCACAAACCACATGATATCTCCGCACATCAAAAGAGCAGTAACTCAAATAACTTCGTTTGGTGAAGTAGATCCGTGCTGTACTTCTTCTGTCAGAGCCAGTCACTCTCTGAAGGCTTTACAGAGGATGCTGCCACGGTGACTAACAGACCTGTTCCTCACCACGGAAGATGTTCACTAAGTTTCACAGGTTGGGCGATATTGACCAAGATTCAAATAGGAACAGTGATTCCAAAGTCAGTAGAGTCATTTCCTAACACTTCAAACACTTCACAATAAGCCAAAGTACAGGGGAGGATGAAGATTTATATTGCAAGTCTTCATTTTACTAAATTGTGTATACTATGTGGGATTAGAGAATGTATCGTTCCAGAATTTATAAAATGGATTGTAAAAAAAAAAAAAAAAAAACGGCAAAAAGCTAGATTTTGGGTCAAAACAAACTCATTTTGATTTACAAAGCTATTTTTCCATTGTCAGGATAATGTTCTGACAAGATATGCAAAAGTTTTTATGTAAGTTTAACAATATATAAATGGGATAAGAGGAGAACTACATTCCTCCATCAGATAAAACTTAAAACTATGATAAATTAGAAAAATAGCTCCATCAAATTTAAAAGAAATCCATTTCTTCCATTCCTCAACAATAATTCTCAGCTGTACATGGATGCACCTCACTTAAAGTAACTAACACTCCAGACAGGACGGAGACAGCTATACAAGCTTAAAACCTACGCCTCAAGTAACTACATAAGTCTCGAACGTTCATTTGTTTAACAGATTAGTGGACTTATTTCAAGAAATTACCAATAAACTGTTGCCTCTCATTTTTTTCCATTATACTACAAAAAGGAGCATCAAGACACGGATGCATGTTAAAGGTTAAATGTTAGACAACCAGGCTACAATTTGACCTATAGTCTCCAACTATTATAATATGCAAACCATCTCAGAAAACCTGGTGACAATTACAAGGGATTGTCACTGCACTCCATGTGGTTTTTCATCACAAAAAGCAGATGCCTTTTCTTTTTCTTTTTCGGGGGAGCTGCAACTTGAACTCAGTTCCTGATGTGTGCTGGACAAGAACTCTACCAGGAAGCTGCATCCACAGCCAGAAGTGAGCAAGTTATAATTAAAATTTAAAGACTTTTTTTTAAAAAAAACAAAACAAAACAAAGACATAAATAACACAGCAACAAAAGTAAGTAGTATATGAAGTTAAATAAGATACTTGATAAGTTCTGTGTTATTGGCTATTTCTTCTGCCACCAACTGTTAACTGAAGAGCAGTGAGAAGAAAAGCATGACATCATACATGCGAGCATATCATCACACATGCGAGCATATCGTCATACATGCGAACAAGTCATTGTTAGGAGATGCCTGGAATCAAACTCTCCCTTCATGAGCACCACACTAAGCTGTGGTACTCAGAGCCACCCATGGAGGTACAGATAGAACAAGCAATTCTACCAATTCAGAACCTCCCCAAAGCAGCTCACCCCACTGACAGTGATGTGAGAGCAAGTCTAACACAAAGAGAGTTTTGGGGGTGGTAATTACCAAAGGCATCTTGCAGGGGAGCAAAAATAAGAGACAAATGATGGTCTGGGCTGGTGGTTACAAGTTTGATTAAACTTTTTAAAAATACATCAGGGAGATTTAGTAACTGCTGATGGTCAGGTTGCCCCTACCTCTAGCTGAACAGGCCATGCACAGTGGGGCACCTTGCTCATAATTATGGAGTAAGGAAGCCGGGAGCAATTTTAGCATGCCTGTCTTAGTGGGTCCTATTATTTACAGGATTAGTGATGAGACTTCTGTGCCTCTAAAGAGATGATGCTCACACACAAGAGAGCTAGAAACTGCTGGTCTAAACCAGCTTTTCATTTCCCCCCAAAGCTAATTATACTCTTTTGAGACTCATGTTGAGATTGTTATTGTTTTCAATATCTGCCTGCTGAACAGAAATCTTTCTTCTCCATCAATAGCCTTAGAAATGTTTGACGGAATCTAATGATCTTCCCTCCCTCTGAGATGCTTTCGCTCCTGCTTTTGTTTGTTTGTTTGTTTGTTTTGTTGTTTTACCTTGCTTCATAATCTGCAACATTTGAAAAATCTATTTATTGTATGCAGCAATATAATTTTATGGAGCTAATAATGAAACCCAGGCATGAAATGACAACTCTCCTGCTCTTACAAAACTGTTCAAGCTGGGTTTAGGCACAAGCACAGGGCTAAGAAACTAACCTACAATGCCACAAGAATGGGGGGGAGTCTAGAGTCCACTGAAAAGAGAACCTGATGAACGAGAACACAGTCTAGATAACCCTTATCAGAGGGTTGCCACCATTTTCAGGATGAACCAGAATAACAGGGGAACGTTATGTCTGAGAAGCCATTAGGAACCATAAATTGGACAAGGGGTGTGATCTGATTGAAATAGAGGCAGGAACCCAACACAATCTGTTTGTGGAGCTCACAACCCATCAACTGAATTATTACCTCCATGAGTATGAAATGGGACCATTTTGGAATGGGGTTCTTAATGACCTCTTATCAAACAACATATGCCAGCAATTTCTTATGGCCGTAGTGACAGAAACTGTAAATAACAATCAAATAGCTATATTTTGACACTAATATAGAAAGGAGATACTACTCATTTGTTGACAATATCCTAGTCAGTAACTGCAAGGTTTGAGAACTCTCTTCACCATCAAAATACAAACAGCACCAGGGCAATCCACAACACCCCAACATCAGCTTTTGTAAGCATTACTCTATAACTGAAAGAGCTATATTTACAGAACTGTCAATATTTTAGTCTACTGAAGAATAGAAAATGTTGCAAGAACAGTACTAGGGGACTTGCCAAGCATTGTGCTGTCACTGGAACTTAAAAGATACAACAGTTGCATCATATCATGTCCCCTGTCTATTACCACATTTAGTGCACAAAGAACTGAAATGTCAGCAAATAGTCATTGGCAAAAGAAATGGTGGCTCCAGTTGCTAGTGTGGCTTTCCTTAGTGCTATGATCTCATACGCTGTCTGGTACATGATGTTCCTTTGCTAGCCTACAGAACTTGTGAATGTGAAAGGTATTTTAAATATATGCCCAAGAGTACTACAGCTGGGTGATACAATGACTCTATTTTAGCTTTTTGAGAAACCGCAGCATCAACACCAGGGTTGGAAAAGTGTTTGGAATTGTAATGTCCTAGATTGTTCTCTTTATGTTTATGAAATCACTATTTTACATTTGATTAGGATTTAAAAAAAAAAAAAATCTGTCAGATACTAGAACATCAACATCTTGTTCCATGTCCCAGAATATTTTATCCATCATTTTACCCTAAGAGAGTATCTGTCTCTGATCGGGAATTGTGTTGCTTGGAGGCACTAAAAATAGAGGTCTTTTGTTCTAATCTAATCTGTTACTCAGTGTCTTTTGATTTGTAAATTAAGAACATTAATATCTAGTGTTACTACTGAAGAATGTTGTCTTAGTTAAGATTTCCATTGCTGTGAAAAAACACCATGACCAAGACAACTCTTATAAGGACAACATTTAATTGGGGCTGGCGTACAGGCTCAAAGGTCCATTATTTTGTTTGTTTGTTTGTTTTTGTTTTTTTTTTTTGTTTTGTTTTTGTTTTTTTTTTTGTTTTTCGAGACAGGGTTTCTCTGTGTAGCCCAGGCTGTCCTGGAACTCACTCTGTAGACCAGGCTGGCCTCGAACTCAGAAATCCGCCTGCCTCTGCCTCCCAAGTGCTGGGATTAAAGGCGTGCGCCACCACCGCCCGGCTTCAAAGGTCCATTATTATTATGGCAGGAAGCATGGCAGTGTCCAGGCAGGCATGGCAATGGAAGAGCTGAGAGTTCTACATCTTTTTCCAAAGGCAGACAGACAGAAGACTGACTGCCACGTGGCTAGGAAGAGGGTCTCAAAGCTCATCCCCACAGCAACACACTTCCTCCAATAAGGCCACATCTCCTAATAGTGCCACTCTCTGGGCCAAGCATATATAAACCACCACAATTTCTATCACATATTTTGGTTTATTAGTGTTTGATGTTTTTCCAATATTTGTGGACTTGTTGTTGCAACATTGTCCTAACTTAATTTCTGTTGCCGTGATAAAACACCATGACCAAAAACAGGTTGAGGGAGGAAAGAATTTATTTGACTTATACTTTTACATCACAGCACATCTTAAAGGGAAGTCAGGACAGGAACGCGCAAGACAGCATCTGAAGGCAGGAACTGAAGCAGAGGCCATGAAGAAAGGCTGCATACTGGCTTGCTCCTATGGCTTGCTCAGCTTGATTTTTGAACAACACAGGACTATTTGACTAGGCAGGGCACTACCCACACTGATGGGCTGGGCATCCCCATAGCAATCATCATCAATCAAGAAAGTACTCCACAGATACACCCACAGGAATATATGAATGAGAGTATCCCCCATTTAAGATAACCATTTCCCAGGTGACTCTAGCTCATGTTAAGTTGACAGAGATGAACCAGCACAGCCATTTTTTTTTTTTTTACTTCCTCCTGTACTCTCTTGGATGTTTTGCCCATTCTCTTTGGATTGCCCTGGTCAGTGCCTTGAATTGTACAGACAAAGCACCTCAGTGAACCGGAAAGTATCTGATCACTATCAGAAAGTAAAATTCAGTTAAAGATTCTTCTAAAAAATGTAGACAAAAGTCCTATCCCTAACTCAGAGCTATCTTTAATTGGTAACTGCTCATAAAGAAAATATTAGTTTTCATCAGTGGAGTTTCACTGGGTATACAAATCACACTTAAGGTAACTCCATAGTCGGCAGTAGATGACCAACACAAAATGAACTCAACGGCATTTTTGGAGAATTTTGTTTTGTTTTGTTTATTGTCTCTAATGCTTTATCTGGGTATTTCCTCCTACTAGTCATTTTGCACATGTATTATGGCTTCTGAGTTTGTGTCTTTATGGGATTTCTGTGTATACAAATGTATGTGTCCCTTTGTCTTTCTGTGTTTTTTCTCTGGCTCCTTTTTTTTTCCTGTTTCGACCTATTCAAGGATTTCTTTTGCTTCTATTTTATCTTATATTATTGTTATTGCTAATTATTATTATAGATGCATGTTCACTTTCTAATGAGAAAGAAAGGATGTGGATGTGGTGGGGGAGATGAGGAAGTGAGGAGGATTTGAGAGGAGTTCATGGAAGGGAAACAATAGTCAAAAAATATTTAAGAAAAAAAATCTACTTTCAATGAAAAGAAAAGAACTTTCCTAGAGATAAGATTCACCCTAAAGGAAAAGAACATCCCAAGGTTGTTGGGCCCCATTTCAGCCCTCATTTGGGCCTTGTGGACAAACCCGAGCCTGGCTCGAGTTTTGAGACCTATCTCAGTCACTCCTGTATTGGGGTGACTCAGCAAGACCTGTTTGGCCCTGCTTCTGCCCAACTGTTGCTGATGTAGAGCTTTGCCATTGGCCCTGTCAATCACCCCATACCCTCCACCACCGTTCCCCACCTCCTACGTCATCTCACTCCACCAAAACTACTCCTCCCTATTCTCTGAGTTTATATAAGCAAGAGGCTGGTACATTAAAGTTGAGTTCCTGCTTCAACAAGCCTCCCAGCCCGGTGTGTTTCTTTTGGGCCTTTAACACTCAGAGAGACCTGGTGGGACCGGGACCTCTCTCCTCTCACCTGGACCTGTCAGCAAAGAGCCGACACATGGTGATCATTGGAACATCACAAATCACTCTAGAGTTATTATCTATGGACTATGTCTCATTCACGTGGCTATACAGTGAGGGTCGTTAGCTGTTTGCATGCACAGTAAGCATAGCCTTATGTCAGTCAAAGAAAGATGCACTCCATTATAGAATCTTCCCCTCTTTTGTGCAAGTAAAAGCCAGGAGATCAGGAGATAACAAGGGGGCTCTTAACCACACATTTGTCAAACCTTTCTCCAGATTATGGAGTAACTGTGGTTTTTACTTTCAATTTTAATAAGCCTACTCTTTGACTACAACTTTTCTTTATGTTTTCCTGAACATTTGATGAACCTGTACATTACCATTCAGAAGACCCTATGACATCCCCCTCAGGTAACAAGTTGTATCTACTTTCAAATATGAAGAAGAAAGGTAAAACTGGCCATGAAATTTTATTGTATTTCAGCTTTTGATATTTTTTGTCGTTGTTTTGTTGTGAGGCCATATCTCACTCTGTGCAACTTATTGTATAATTTGAAAGAAGAACTGTAAAGCTACAGCATTTAAAATTTTAAAAAAGGAATATCAGATTATTACTCAAATTATGACTATTGGACTAGGTTATATAAGCAGTGTAAATGACGGCCTCTAAAGATGATAAATGTTCAGTAATTAAGATTATTTTGATCATGGTAATATTTACAAACATTGATTTAAGAGATAGAGTTTCCCTGTTTCTTTCATTCTTTCTTTCATGCCATCTCTGCCCAGCAAATCCCCAAATCTCTCCCTACTCAGAACTTTCTCAAGGCTCCTTTGCTCCTCACAGTACCCTAAAACGATTCTCCATCCAGCTCACCCCACAGAAATTCCTCAAGGCTTCCTCACTACTGTAGTTGGCCTGGGATATCCTGTTTCCTAGATCTCTTCTCTTCTCTTCTCTTCTCTTCTCTTCTCTTCTCTTCTCTTCTCTTCTCTTCTCTTCTCTTCTCTTCTCTTCTCTTCTCTTCCCTTCTCTTCTCCTCCTCCTCCTCTTCTTCCTTCTCTCTCTCTCTCTCCCACACACACTCTAGAACTTTTAAGTGTACATGGTCCATTTTCTCTCTCCAATCTTTCTCTGATGAAAAGTACCTAGATTCTGAGAGAAATGTTTGCAGTGTTTGTGGAGAGTTCAGATATTTCCTGGACCTCCAGACCTATGACAGTGTGAGGATGTAGCAGCCATCCCTAAACTGATGACACTGTGTTATTGTCTGCTCTATTTCAGTCTGTTAGTGATGCTTCCTGCAGAGTGCTCAGACCTGTGCAATAGTTTATAATGTCCCCGTGATGACTAAAGAAGCTTAATATGGTATCAGGCATCCCTTGAGGGCCTTTGACATTTACTCTGGAATGCTTGTGACATCCTGGTGGCCCATAGGTGAGATAAGAATAGGATAAACATGCTTTCTGCTTTTATAAACTGGCTTATCTAAGTAGGGATGGGATAAAGTGGTCTTTTTATTGCCGTACAATAGGAAAGGGAAACAACTGAGAGGAGTAAAACAACATTCTGGCCCAGCTTTCGATTCCATAGATAATTATAATGTACACCTTCTCTGTCCACCCCTATAAAGCCTTCCTTTAGCTCCCTTCAACAAGGCATGTTTGGCTCTAAGACTGTCCTTCTGGTAGCCGTGATAATAAATTCATTTAATCTAAATTTGAATTGAGTCTATGTCTTTTTGTGGATTGGAACACCACAACACTAGATTATTCCTTAAATAATTGTTTTAAATTATATGCCCTTCTCTAGTCAGCCCGCTGACTCAGTTTATACACGCTGTTTTTCAACACACCTCTTGGACTTATGTGAACGATATTCTCTGGAAGCCAAGCCCTCTCCCAGAGATGCTGACCTGACTACCTGTTCAATAATGAGGTGCCATCTCTACCTGCAGCTCTGCTCAAATTGAAGAAATCAATGATTTTAATTCGCTGCACCATTTCATTGGGCTCTATCTCCTTTTCTGGTTTCCCCTATCATAAAACCATTCCTCTATGTCTTTTTATTTAAAAACAAAGAGCCAGAGAGTATAAGAACATGGCTGTTATGTTGAAGCCAGATACCACAGCTTGAATCAGACCATGCCTCCCTGCCGACCTCTCTGGGACAGAGTTAAGAATCAGTCTGTGCTAGCACCCGACTGCTCTCAGTTTACAATGCCTGAGTCCTCCACGTTCCTTATTATGTGAGCTATGCTGAACTGTGTCACATGATGTAAAACTTCTCACCACCCTGGATGAGCCATATATAAAGTCAGACTTTTTTTACTATACATTCATCAGAATAGAAAAAAAAGGGAAACACTGAAAATATTAAATGCTGGTAGATGTTAACAAGAAGTCTCCTTTTTGCTGGAAGGTAATCGGACTGGTACAGTTCCTTTTGGAAAGCGTTTGACAGATTCTTATTATTATACATACTATTACCATAGTGTTAAATCACTAATTACTTAGTATTTAGCCAAATTGCTTGAAATTTTATGTCATGCAAAGTTCATTACATTAATAGTTATGTAAATCCACTCATAACTGACAAAACTTATAAGCAAACAAAATATCCCTAGATAAGCATCAATACATTACAACAGTGAAATGTCTGGTTCTAAATATCATAGAAACATGTCAAGGCACTTCATTAAATGAAGACAGTCTACAAAGCCTCTCCCATATAAGTTCAACTATTGAGTGTTCTGGAAAAGGCAAAGCACTGTGGACAGTAAGAAGATAAATGGTTACCATAGGTTACAGAAAAAAGAAGGATAAATAGGACCATAAACACAGGGTTGTGAAACTACTCAGCCTAATGCAACAATGGTGGACCCAGCGTTGTCCAAATTCACAATGTGGGATGTCAAACATGAATTCTAATCTAAACCATTGGGTTTTGATAAAAATGAGATGCTAGTGTGGTTTCATCAGTTAGAACACACGTGCCTTTGGCACAAGGTGATGGATGGTTGAAGAAGCCATGTGTGGGTGATCTATTAGAAATCTGTGTCTTCTATCAGTCCTATGATAAACCTAAAACTTCTCCAAAGTGTAATGAGTATTTGTAAATGCAGTCATATATGTATGACACATATACATATGTGGGTATTATGTACATAATACATATATATCTCAAAAATTCCTGGTTGAATAAGCAGTTAACTTGAAAATGTGTTTAGAATCTTCTTTCCACTAGATAAGTTCCTATGTCTGACATTAACAAATAGCCATGTCAGGCAAAGAAAAAGGCTGAGGCCCTGGATAAGAACATGGTTGAGGCAAGGTTTAGACAAAAAGGTTCCATTATAGTCTCGGAAGCCTTGGATCCTGTGTCCTACAGCGGCGGGTAATGGCAGCCACCTCTGCCAGCCTGTGAGGTGGAGCTAAGAAGCTGAAGCTGAAGAGGGTACACATTGAATAAAATCCCATTTATCTGCCCATGTAGTCTTCGATGTTTTAGCTATTTATTTCCATGTGAACGTTTGTCTTTCTCTGCTCCATTCTTCATTAGTATTACTCTATCCCTTAACAAACATGTAAACTCCGTCTTTCTATGAAAACCCAAACCTAACACAAACAAATGCCTTTTTACACGCAATGATGGACACCCAAGATTTCAGGGTTCTCCTTATGTATTCACAGTTAAATCTAAAGTTTCTAACATGTATCTCTCTGAATCTCCCATGCAATGATCCTCGATAGAGTCAGTTGCTACTGAATTCTGCACCCTTGTCATTTTGTCTGTAAGGAAGATGCCACTGTGTGGCATGTCTGTAAGGAAGATGCCACTGTGTGGCATTCATGAGATAATAGCACTCCAGGACAGTGCTGGACTTTTGACTGTGCTTGCTGAGTGCACCTAGAAATAATAACAACAACAAAACAGTGAAATATATATAAGGTGTGCTGTCATTCACCTTCAGTCTTTTTTTTTTTTCCTTCCTGTGGCTATTTGTTAATGCCAGACACAGAAACATACCTTTTCCTCACTAGACTCAAGTGTGATCCCAAAGGTTCCCATTCTATGAGCATGTAAATGTTCTGGAATGACTTTACCATGCACCAATTGATCTTTCTTCCTTCAACTGTATGCAGTATCTGTGATCATTTCAGCAAATCCTGTTTCTGCTAAAACTACTTCAAATTGGATTTACAAGGTCATGAATGAAAAGTGGGCACAGAACGACCACCACCTGTAAACCCTAGTTGGCAAACCAATTCTTGGTGCCAGTTACCCTAAAATCGGTAATTCATGTTTTTATTCATCATGTTGACATGTTAAATAAGATGACACTCAGGGTCAGTATCAAATAGAAGAGCAGACCATGCTTGTTTGGTCAGGCTCATGAGTGGCATTGCTTGAAACGCTTTCTCCATGGAACTCAGTTGAAATGGACTACATAGTTCATGAACTATAAATAACCCAATGGATGACATCCTTATATATTTTTCTCTTCTTTTGTTATTATTTTCTTTCCACTCATATCTTTCCAGACGTGTGAAGAAAATAGCTGCAGTTTTCTAAATAGTAGCAAAATACTGGCGTGCTTTGCTTTCTTATACAGTCTTCTGTCTTTCTGAAAAGAAAAAATTGATTTAAGGACTGCTCCTGGCTAGGACATTGTCTTGACCTGCTTTATGTTGCTATAACTGAATGGCTCAGACCAGCTAATTTATCAGATACAAAGGTGTATTTGGTCAGTGGTTCTTAAGGCCGATGAATTAGAAATAAGTAGAAGGTGAGTCCCTCCTTCATGGGATTTTTGCAGAATCCCAAGGTCACCTGCACACACACACAGACAGCCTCCTAGCTCAGCTTTCTCCTTTTTGCTTCAAGGACAGAGAAAAGGCCCCACCATACAACTCTGGAGTTTGCAGCCTCTTAACACATCCCCACAGGGATTGACTTTCAACGCATACTTTGGGCTGAGGGGGCGTTTACACCATAGAAGATTTCTTCCCACTGAAGTGGATAGTACATTAGAGCATGGGGAAGAGGAAAGTACAAAAATCTTGTCTGGGATTAGGAAGTAGCCAGAAAGAGGCAGGAAAAGGAGGCCACGAGGCAATGAGTAAAGGTGCCGCTGAAGGGTTTTGACCACATTTTATATAATAAGGGTGGGCAGGAAGTATAGACTGGAGAATTTCTCCTTGTAATGTTTCCCAGGTCACCATGTTCTCTTTCCTCACCATGGTGAAATGCCATTAACCTGTGCCTTGAACGTCCTGGGTTCTAAGTGACAGTAAGTCCCTTGAAGATCGGGCTTTTTACATCACATTTATATCTTTGGTTCAAGAAACCCAATCTTGGAAACAATCTTAGTTCCAGTAAATTTTATTACAATTATGTAAACAGCTGGAGGCTCTTGAAATCTGACAGAAAACGCTATTTCTGCAAGTGTTTCACGTGACTTAGAACTTAGCTTCAGCCCACCACATTGTCACAAGCACATGCTGTTGTCATAGCAACTTGAGAGAAGGTCACTATGAATGCGAAACGGAGTTGGTAATAACTCAGAGACATAATTTAATAATGACTACAGGGATACATGCTGTGAAGACAATGACAAAAAAATCAAGGGACTTTGCTTATTTCTGGGTACTCCCCCCTCGTGGGCTTCCTTATTCCTCAATATTTTCAAGCTAAACACACTATGTCTGAGCAGATTTTTATTTTCTTCTATTTGATCATTATCTGCAACTTTGTCTTTAAAAATTCTTCCAAGGCTAGTATGTAAGAAATAAGAATCACATTCATGTATTTTTATTTTCTTTAGTGTTTTTCCAACTGTGGAGGCAATACATAATGTTATGTTCAGATTTATAGTCAGTAATCTATATTTCTACTTTTAGTGAAGAACTTCACTGAAAGTAAGTTTACATGTAGCACATGCATTGTAAGGCTTCAGTCAGCCAACACCGTCATAAGATCACCTGTGCCTACTTGTGAAAGTTCATCAAAATTAAGCGTATAGCTATTAATATTCCCTTTTAGAACAAAGAGGAAGAGAAGGTCACCAAAGCATCTTCTGAGAGTGCAGGCATGCCTGGCTATTTGTACACAATTCTTCCTTAACTGACCAAAGGCCTTGGATCTAGGGGAGGGGCTAGGCTTGGAAGACCAGAGGAAAGAAACTCATCTATGGGACAGTGAGGGAGTCATCTTCCATGTTGAGAGGAGACGTTTCAATGCAAATACTTTGGAGTTACCTACACTCCTGTCATTAACCCTTCACTAGCTGCATTGCTGGGTATTTATTTATTTATTTATTTAGGAGAGAAATCAGACCTACCCTTGGAAGTAGTTTAACCAAGGGTGGAACCCAAGTTTGAATTCTCCACTCCTCTCTCTGTGTCTTCTATCTTTGGTTTCTGACCTATGTGTAATCTTCCTAAATGCTGTCTCATGATTCTGTCCCTAACAAAGGCCTTTGCCCGATGGTGAACACTTTACAGAAATCTTGAACAAAGTTTTACAAGGGATTAATTTGTTGACTGTAACTGAGCACCCAGTTAATAAAACAGTACTGTAGACGTCACTGCAGATACACTACATCCGTGCTGCTTTCAATGTTCATGGCAGATATTTATTTTTATAAAGTCATTTTTTGACCTGTTGGTGGTTTTCAGCTAATTATTCCATACATGTGAAAACACACGCATTGCTCTTGGGTGAGGGGCATGGAAGATCACAGCTATGTACTAGCTTGGCTTATAAAAGCTGAGTAGATATGGACACCAAGACCACCAAGTAATGCTGGTTGTTGCATTGGTCTCTAAAAGGCAAGTTAACAAATGGGCTGAGTACTGACTAGGATATCCATCTTAAGTCTTAAATGCCCCCAGGGTATATTATTAACTTAGCTATGAGGTCTCACAGAAGTTCTGGTCCTTTGGAATTTGAAAAGTATTTTTATAATTCTAAATGTAATTCTGGGCAGAGGGGCTGTTCACCCCCTTTGCTCCCAAGTAATGACAGGATGTTTCTATGCATGCTCTAGCCCATTTTAGCTTCTGAATAAATGACATGGAGACCTAATAACTTTACTAATAAGCTGCAGGTAGTATGCTAGGCAGATACTTATCTATTCTAGCCCTCTATGGCTGCCTACTTCCTAGTCATGTAGTCCTTTACCTGTAATCTAACTTTTGCCCTGGCTTGCTCTGTTCTATGTGGCAAGTCTCATCACAACCTCATGTTGAATCCATCACCATCTTTCTCCTCCTCCTGGGTCCTTCTCTTTCTGGGTCCTTCTCTGTTTCTCTTCCTTTTCCTCTTCTTGCTTGGGACCCCCAGACTGGGATCAGAATTCCAGTCCTGTTCTCTTCTCCTGCCCAGCTCTAGGGTGAATCATCTCTTTATTAACCGGTCGGAGGTGATGGAAAAGAATCATTACACATCACTGAGACAGAAGATGCTCCAAATATGACAGTATCAATGTCCAGAATGCAACCGGATCTCTGGGCACAGAAATCAGCATCTGAACACATAGTGCACAAACCCATCCCCTACAACATAATTGAATCTTCAGACTCAATCACTCATTGGTATCCTAGGGTAGATGTTAAATTGGTTTGTCATTGCAGCCTTAGGAAGGAGCAAGGATATTCACATCCCTCCAGGAAGGGAATTTTAGCAACCACATGTATTTTAAACACAAAACGAGCATACAATAACTTCTCAATGCTTCTTCATTATTTTTATCTGATTTCCTTTTGTTAAATTTTTATTGATTCTTTGCGAATTCCATATCATGTACTCCAATCCCATACATCTCCCTGTGCCCTTGTATTCACCCTGTGCCCTTGTATTCACCCTGTGCCCTTGCAACCTCC
Source organism: Mastomys natalensis (assembly GCA_021653895.1). Taxonomy (NCBI): domain Eukaryota; kingdom Metazoa; phylum Chordata; class Mammalia; order Rodentia; family Muridae; genus Mastomys; species Mastomys natalensis. Next base: position 1,465,864 of record JAJTUV010000381.1, read on the forward strand.
CCTCCCCCCAAAAAAAGAGAATAGAATAAAAAAGGTCTTGTCATAAAAGCTATAGTGTATCCCTTTGTCCACATACCTTTACTTGCAAATGTTCATTACAATGAGTTATTAGTGTATCAAGGCCTCTGGCTTCTGTTACACTGTCTATACTGAATCCCTACTGGGATTTCTCTTGGATAGCCTGTTGTTGCCCTGTGTCATGGAAATCCTGGAGCTTTGGATCAGCAAGACTAGCCCTTTCACTTGCTCTAGCAGATCATAGATGGGGTAGATGTTGGGGTGGGGCCAGCTCTCCCACCCTCAAGCCCTCCGGACAGCTCACCCAACCAGTGGGGTCAGCTCTACTGTGCTGTCCAGGTAGGGCCCACTTTCCTGAGTGCTGCAGCCAGTGAGGGGCAAGTTTCTCTAATTTCTTAATGCAGAGATCTAAACAAGACTAAACAAGTTTCATTCTAAGCATGGAAACTAAAACAAGATGTTTCTTTTGGAAGTTATATATTAAGATTGTTTAAGCTGGTTATCGTCAGCCACACTTGTGGGCTTTTGCTTTTGCTTTTTTTTTTTTTTTTTTTAAAGTTGAACCACTTTCTTTTCTTTCCAAATGACTTTTTGCAGTGACCCACGCCTATAAGAAAAACTTACTTTACTCTAAGGGCCTAATTAAATCAGTTGGAAGTTATTCAATTGCGTCAGGAGTTCTGCATATCTTAAATCAAGGTTCAATTTGCTAGCAGTCCCAACAAAAGCTATTCTGAGAGGAGTTTTACCTACAAGAAAGCACATATCAGTTATATTCTTAATCTTAGTCTTCCCTTCCTTTAATACTAACATAATTCATATATACCTGCTGTGTCAATTTCTTCATGAATGACGAAGCAATACCTACTTTGCAGGGTCATGAAAGGGCCAGGGATAATGATGGAAATCCTCTTCTTTTTCATCTTCAAAACAAGGAATCTTGGCAAACAGGAAAAGTATGTTTCATGATAGCTATTGAAAAGTTGAATTATTAATCATTAACCATAAATCATTAATAAATCATACTTATTTAATAATTTATTAATACATTGTTTATTGTTCATTAATGTTCCATTGCAATTATGGAACTGACTGAAACCTTTACTGATTTTCTAATGAAAGAACAGTAAGTGCACAGAGCTGTGTCCCAAACAAGCAAAACACTTGTTTCCAGGGCCCACAGATGCAGAGTCACACCACACCAGCCCCTGGAGTTACTGTGCCTTTTATGTGTGTCCTGAAATTCAAATCAATACAAAATAATAGTTTTAAAAAATATAAAGTCAATTCAAAAACAGAAGGGAGAAATATTGTTTACAGGGATTCCTTTAAAAGATGTAGAGTTACGATACAGAAATACATTTCTAACTTCCAAGTTAGCTCTGTAACAAGCATTGCTACTTCATGATGCCATAGAGTTTAGGATGGCAAATTTGGAAGTTTGTTATCCAAGAAAAAATAAAGTATAATATAATTTATAGCATAAATATGTTTGAATATATATATATATATATATATAATATATATATATATATATATCCAACATGTGATTATATATATATATGTGTGTGTGTGTGTATATATATATATATATATATATATATATATATATATCACTACCATTTAAAAATAGTCAACTAGAAAAATGTTCAGCAGAAACAAACTAAATTATTATTAAAAAGTTATACCAGCCGGGCGGTGGTGGCGCACGCCTTTAATCCCAGCACTTGGGAGGCAGAGGCAGGCGGATTTCTGAGTTCGAGGCCAGCCTGGTCTACAGAGTGAGTTCCAGGATGGCCAGGGCTACACAGAGAAACCCTGTCTCGAAAAACCAAAAAAAAAAAAAAAAACAAAAAAAAAAAAAAAAAAAGTTATACCACAGAAGGCAACTGAAAATGGATTTTTAAGCCTGTTCTACAGTATAAGGAAAAAAATCTATTTGACCTTGATTGGGACGTTCAGTAGGGAAGGGATTATGGTTCTGTTTCTGTGCAGGTGCCTCAGCTGAGAGAGGGAGGCCACCAGAAAGGTGAAGGGATGAGAGACAAAGATAACAATCATAGTTTTATCTTTACTTAAAATTACCCACAATACATATACATATTGCATACATATTTTGGCAGGCAGTGCTTCCCGAAAGAACTATGGGTAAATAAAACCCATGGTACTAAGCAAAAGAAAACTCCATTCACATGTGTACTCAGGGTAGACCAAAAGACTCCTGAAACAACATAGATTATCATTGTAGCCCTTAGCTGCCTCTCAGGCGTCAAGGGTAGGCCCCAATTCCTAAAGACACTGCACACTTAAGACACAGGAGCCTGATGATTCAAGCTGGATCTGACTGAAGGCTACTTTCCTGTATCTATCGTCGATAGTCCTAAAATACTATGAAACCTGCTAAGGGAGTCTACTACCTACCTACCTGACAGCAATAGCTAGGAACCACCACAATGGCCAGTATGGTAAGATATCCATAAAAGTACAGTAAGTGGCACTCACATCAGTAAGTGGCACTCACATGTTGGCAATAACCCAAGAACTGTCTAATTGGACTTAAATTCCACTCAACAAGAGCAAGAGAGAGAGATCATATGTAGTACTGGAAACCTAGCCAGTTTCCCAGGGCTTGTGAGGTCATGGACCTTAGAAAAGAAATATCTATCAGCACTTGGTTAGAGCAACATAATTCCTTACCTCATTCTGAAACTTTTGTACTCACAGATACGTGAAGCTACCACCACCCATCAAAGAAGCCTCTCTTTACAGCAAATGGAGACCATCACAGAAAGCTACAACTGAACACTATGCAGAGATCAATGACTAATGGGGAATCCAGCCCAATGGATAGACCTATATGAGAGTTTCTGCATCTATGACTCAGGGAACATAGAGAAAGAGGGATTACCAGAATACCAAGAAGTGCCCCACCCCTAGACAAGTAATGGTTCCTGAGAGAGGAAGAATTAGATTCTCCCAGGACAGAACCGTTTTTGTCCAGTGCAGAGTGATGAGCCCTGAAACCATATACATACAAAGGTAAATTGAGTGGATTCTATTCATGTATGTGTGCATACACACACACACACACACATACATTTGCAACAATAATCAAAGAAAAAGAGGCTATAAACTTGTGGGGGAAAGAAAGGGGACTTTGTAGGAAAGGGGGCGAATATAATGTAATTCTAATTATGTAATATTTATATATATTTTTAAAAGACTAAAAGAGATTCTAAGAGAACTAAAATAGTCATTTTCTCTACACCAATCAAACTTAATTTATTCAAAATATATCCATAGATTATTGACTCTAATAGTGGTATTCACAGAACTTTTCCACTTCTCCTTGCACATGTCCCTTTCCCAGTTCATTTCCAAGATCTCAATGACTAAGTTTTCCTGAAAACTAAAGTCAACCCCTCCATTCGAGGAAAGGTATCTGCTTAATGAGTTAACTGGCACACAGCAATATTTCATCCTGAGATGTATGCCTACAAAGTCAGCAAACATACCACTAGATTGACTTTACAAATCTGTCACCTGCTCCCTATTCCTTCAAGAGTTACTACACCACCCACCTAGTTACTTACATCAGATGCCCGGGAGATAACCTTGGCCATCTTATCCAGTAGCCATAGCCAAGACATGTTAAGCAGTCTACTTTCTTACTATCTCTGAACTCAACCTTCGCATCTTCATTGTCACCATGACATTCCACTCTTTGACTTTTAAAATAGTTTATAACTCTGTTTGAATTATTTCTCCTATTATTTGCTGAACCTGTAACCATTTTCCAAAAGCCTTTGTTGCTTCTAATTTCAGATCCAGTTTTCACGTGGCTGCACAAAGAGTGGCTAGAGAAAAGGCCAGTGCATAGTGTCAAGCAGCTGCAGCAGAAGATTATGAGTGTTCTCCCTACAGTGGATCTATAAAGGTTCAAAGAGATGGGTAAGCTTGTCTTGATCTGAGTATTATGTAATATATGCATGCATTGAAACATCACAAATACCCTGTAAGTAAATACACTGTTTATGTAAATATTAAAATTGTTAAAATGTTAATTTCAACAATTTCTAAAATGTACAAGATCATGGCAACAGTAATCTAAAATATTTTGTGATAGTTGTATGCTTTTCTACTAAAAGGCACTGAATTTAATTAGTACCTTAAGTGCATGAATTATATAGTACGTAGATATCTCAAATAATCTATACCTTTCCCACATCTGGGTGATATCAACTTGACAATGAAAATTAACCTTCACAAAACCTATGAGTTTCCCAACCATACATTTAATCAGCTGCAAAACAGAAAGTAACTGACTCTTGTGTTCACTAATCTTACTGAAAACTTGACACAGCTGGAAAGAGGAACTCTCAAGAAGGAAATACTTCTATTTGATTGGCCTATTTCTTGTCTGTGGAACATTTTTGTGACTTCTATTTGATACAGGAAGACCTAGCCCACTGTAGGCAGTGCCATTCCTGGGTGGATAGACATGAGTTATATAAGAAAGGTAGTTGAGCAAGCCAATAAGTTGTATCTTCTTTGGACTATGATTCAGTACCTATCTCCAGGCTCCTGCTTTGACCTGCCCTGAATTCTCTCTCTTATTCCCAAATTGCTTTTACTTGTCTTGCTTGTCACAGCAACCAGAAGCAAACGAGGACCCACCAATCCGTACTAAACTATGCAGACATTTGAAAGTTTGGTTAAAACATCCAGTATGGAGCTATTTGCATAGCATTTCCATTGCATTTACTGTGAGTAATTTAGGGAAAACTTGAGGTGTAGAGGAAAGTGTGTACGTGTAAATTTTATGTGGGAAACTTGAGCCTCTGTGGATGGTGATATCTGTGTGGGACTGAGACCATTACCAGTACCTACCAAAGGATGGCTGTAAGCAAAAATTATAGAAATATGATCTTATTAAATCAATATCAAAATATTTCAAACAGTTGCTATGATGTCCCTGGATTTGTTTCACATTCAAAACTAAAATCAATTTAAATTGCCTTTTTTTTTTTAAAGCCAGATCATAGAAGCAAAACAGGGCAGAACTGAAGGAATGTAGACCTGAAGCTTGGCTATCTGCTTATGTGATTCTCTCGCAGGCTTGGCTGGAGGGTTCACAAGGAATGCCTGCTGCAGTCGGGGGCAAGGTTAACAAGATGAAGGGGAGAAAGGTTGAAGGAGAAGATCTGGGTGATCAGCTGGAGATGGGGACAAAGAAGAGGGGGAGGCCCCAGCAGGTGGTCTGCTACAGAGCTGGGGATGAGACTAGGGACTGGGTTTGTAGAAGAGGAGAAAGGTAAGAATCCGCAGTTAGGCTACCTGCATGCCCAGCAGGAGTGGCCTGCGGTTCTGAGGAAATGTCTGCTGGAGTTGGGGACTGGGATAAAGTATAACGTGGCAGAAAGGAAGGTTGGAGGAGGAGGTCTGTATGCTGGAGGTGAGAGCAGACAGGAAAGGAAGGCTGCTGCAGGCGATCTGCTCCAGAGCTGGGAATAAGACTAGGGGATTGGATTTGGAGGAGAGGAGGTGATCTGCAGTTAGCCTATCTGCTTCCCTGGCCAGAGTGGCCAGTGAATACTTTACTTTGTTGTATCATGGGTACACATTGAGATTATACTCTAAAGTGCCTCTGATTCAACAATTGGCAAGAAAACGCTTATTGAAAATTATTAAGTACAGTAAGACGTGTCTTTTGCTGCCATATACCTTTGTAAACTAGCTTACATAGTAACTCCTTTTAGGGGTTACATTATCTATATAATCATATCCAAATCAGGAAGTATCTTTTTTATCAGACTTATTGTTTACAGTCATTATCTTTGTCATTTCTGACATAATGAATAATAAAGGAGTTATCTAAAGATTTTTCTTAGTCAAATACAAAGACATCCTAGATTTCTGCTCTTTATCTTTATACAAGTTCACTTTGGCTTTGGCATTTTCTTATGGTATGTGTGGGTACATGTATAATCATTCTTTTATTGAGTAAATTTCAAATTCATCATTTATATTAAGAGATTTTTAGTTCATTAAAATCCATGCCAAGAATCCAGTACAATATTCATGAGTAAGCTTTGGTTTGCATTTGACCCTTAGATATAGTCTCAGATCTTTATGATTTGTTTATATTGATCTAAAGTTCTATCACATCCATCTAAACTCAAACACCTTTCCATAATTTTGTAAGTAATGAAAACGTCAGCATCACTCAAACTCACTTGTCACAAACCTCACCTCTGCTCATATTATGATCATTTTTAATTTTTTGTAATACACACACATTTGTCTCTAATTCTGAGAATGTGTCTCATTGTTCGTTGGTTAAATATAAAACTCTGACATCTCAGTAATACTTCTCAAACTGTTAACACACTTTTAAAATAATTTGTAGATTTTTATTGTTTGTTGTCTTTAGTCAAAGGGTTGTAACTAAAGGCAATGTTGATTTTATTTTGAGGAGGTTAAATTTTACTGCCACAAACAATGACTAAATATCATAAGTTTACTGTGTGCATCCCATATTCCACATTGTCTTTTATGAGGTTGCAGCTGGTTCCTGACAGCGGAATTCTCTTCTCCAATATTTTCTTGTTTCCAGTTTTAATTCACTGTGCTCAGTTGTTTGACTTTGCATTTAAAGAGTCAGTGAATTTCAAGATAAGCATAGAATTATTCGGACTGCCACAGGCTAAGGACACTTCTAAGACATATAAAAGTCAAGGGGAGACTGCTTCCTGCTTGAATTTCATGAAATGCTTATTTCCATATATACAGAGGAGAACCTAAGGTATTCTGTGCATCTTTCAAAACTGTGTGGTGCAAGTTATCTTGACAGAAATAAATAAGGAATAATAATACCTAAATGTTAATTCTGCTACTATTAAATGCCTAAGAAAACTAACACATGGATGGGCACACAGCACCTGACGCTTACACTTCCTTCCATGAAGGGAATGTTGACACACTGAGGGGAGAATTTTATTCCTAGAGTGGATATAAACTACTCAGAGACAGACTGTGTGTTACGTCCGTCTCTGCAGATCCACTGAGGCATAGCAAAGGCTGGATCTTCAGTGTTTCATTACTAAGGGTGTCATACTTCGCATATAAAGTTATACAATTTTTAATAATTTTATGATAAAAACAATGAACAATTTGTCATTAACTGTGCATTTTGAAAACTAGAAACGTAATCATCAGTATATAAAAATGAAGACACAAGGGATATTAGTCCAAAAATTGTTATGTAATTATGTGGCAAAGTCTAAAAACTATAAATTATGATACGAATTTTATGAAAAGAATTAAAACATTTAAATTGTGTTTTCTATTCAGGTTTTCCTAATAGTTGGGCTGTTATAGCATATTGGTCATAATATTATTAACTATTTCATAAGACTTGGCTACTTACTATGAATGTCAATTCCACAGAATTGTTGACCTTTCTACTTTGCATTGTGGAAAGTCAGCAAACACAATATGAGCATGCTTTACTGAGCACACCGTGGTGCCCTATGTGACCATGGTCCTTCCCATTCATTGTGACATGTTTTGATCAAATGTTGTGACGTTACTCAGTTAAACTTACTATGTATTATGTATCTACTATATCTACCCATAACTTTTGACCTTGTTACTTTGCGTGCCAGAGTCAACCCAAATACCTGTTTACCTGTGAGGGGGTAAAAAAAAGTTAAGTAGAATAGAATAAAGATAAATAACTCCACTCATATTGTATCATTGTGGCCTATATTTTCCCATTTCAAACTTTGTATGTTGAAGTATTAACATCTGATACACAGACTCACAGACTATGATGCTATTTGAATATAGCTTTGAGAGCTAATTAATTTAAAATAAAGCCACTAGATTGGGCTCCAATCCACTGTAATGGGTGTCCTGATAAGAAAAATCTTGGACAGGCACATAGAGTGACAAGGCAAAATAAAGGACACATGGAGAAAAAGACGGGCATCTGAAAGCCATCGAGAAAGGCCACGCAAGAAACCAGCACCGAAGCCCTTTCATCTACTCTGCAGCCTGAAAACTTGAGAAAACAGCATTTCTGTTGTTTAAACCCTCAGAAACAAACCCACTCATAAGCACCTTCATTCCTTCTGAAGGCGGATATTGTTGGCACCTATGTAGAAGTTAACATTTGGGTTTTCTGGGAAGCAATTTTCATACTTTTAATATCATTAATCTTATTTTGAAAGTAATGTTATTCTTACCATTAAGTTATGAAAATTCTTAAAATTATACCCCTCTGTTGAAAATACACAATCCCAAAGAAGCTATTCTGATTTAAAAACTCTACCTAGCAATACAATTTAGAGACAATTAGCATGTTCTTGGAGAGCAGAGCTGTGGGTGGTGGTTTGAAAGAATTTTTTAATGTCACAAAGGAATTAGGAAAGAAAGTCTGTATTTTTATTATAAACTAAAGACAGGTTATTACTGGTAAAAAAAAAATTGAAATAGTTATGAGAGACACCACATTTTATGTCTTGTGCAAATAGCACAAAGCATAACTTTTTTTTACATGTGGCGAATCTTTCCAGGTACAGAAAATCATTTATTTTATACAACTGTCCCAAAATACACCTGGTAGGTTTATTTCTCTATATAGCACTTTTTTAAAAAACCATTCAAACTATTTTTTTTAGTGAGCATTTATAGTCTTCCTCTCCTTAAGCAAATCAAAACCCAATAAATGAAACACAATGCAACGTGCTGTTTTAAAAATGTAGGTAATGACAGTTCCCATGATCCTTAAAACAGTCTTAAATTCCTTGCAAAGCATAAAAAAAAAAAAAAAAAAAAAAGATTTCTCCAAACATATAGTTAAACAGTTCGACATAAAGGTTATGTTTATATAGCCATGAGCTATAATTTTAATGCTTCCAAATCTGCTCTATTTAATTCCTATAATTCACTAATAAGGCACCATACTCAGTATTTGAGGTCATACCTACAGAACTGGATTGCTAATATACCTGCTAGAGGAAGCACTCTCTTTCTTTTCCAACCCCAGAGTTTATTCTTTTTTTATTCCAACCCAAAAGTTTATTCTTTTTTCTGAGGTCTCCCAGGTAACAGCTTGGACTTGACTCAAGCCAAACAAAGGGAGTGATTTTCCATAATCTTGTGAAACTAGATACAGTTTGCCAGGAGACAGTGGAGCCACATCTGTACCCTGAACTGTTCTTAGAACATCATGACAGGGCAGAGAACAGAGTAATTCTACTTTAGAGAACTGGATGGCCTGTTGTGTGGAGTCTCTGCCAAAGTACTTGATGCTGTAGAAAAGCCCACTAGACTACAAACCTCTGGAGTGGCAGACATTCCCATGTCAGATATGAATAGAAAGCCAAGGAGTCACAAAACATGTGAGCAGAATAAACTGGAGAGAGAAAGAGAGAGAGAGAGAGAGAGAGAGAGGAGAGATGAGAGGAGAAAGAAGACACAGAGAGACAAAGAGAGCAGACACAGAGACACGAGAGAAGACACACAGGCAGAGAGAGGCAACAGACAGACACAGAGATAGACACAGAGGCAAGAGAAACAGAGAGACAGAAGAGAGAGATAGACACAGAGACACAGAGATAGAGACACAGACACAGAGATAGACACAGAAAGAGACAGAGAGACAGACACAGAGACAGAGGGAGAATAGGACTGGAAGGAGATGACAATGAATGAAGAGAAAAAAAATATCAAAAGTAGAAATCCCATAATTACAATGCTGAGAAAGGAAAAGAAGACACCACGCCCATGACACAGAACAAGGGTGAATTACTGATAAGAAAACACAGGCAAAGCAATGCTTTCTGAAAATGTGGTAAGTAATACATGCTATTTATCTCAATAGAAATCTTGAAATATGTAATCAAGAAATCAGTAAAAAGTAAGAAAAGAAAGCAAGTAAAACTAGAATCTCCTACCAAGAGAAGCAACATCTAATAATTACTTCCAGAATAGAAATACAAGTGTCGAAATTCAGAACAAAATACAATAGAAGTTTTCCAGGGCTAAGGGATCCAAGGTCTTGTAGGAAGGGGCCCACCTCATGCCTATTTTCTGATAAAAGGCCAGGATACACAGTGCTGAGATCAAGGTTTGCTCTACTTTAAGTTACTTCCAAAGCATGTAATTAGTTTTGCATCTGTTTCCTTTCCCTAGGAGATGCCACTGGGCAAAAAGCTTTTGACTCCATTTTAAGAATGAAGGATGACTTTGGATTTGTGAGCAGTGGTACCTGTCCAGCACCATCCATGCACTAAACTGATAAGTGACATATTCCTGGGAGTAGAAGGTGTCATATACTAAGCTTATTGCCGTGAATTGAGACACTAAAAGTACTAAGATCATAACAGGGAAATCAGAGGAAATCAGAACCAATAATGTACCAGACACAGCAGCCCAAGGGAAGGATCAAACTCCCTTCCCTGGACCCCAGGGAGAGGTAGAGAATACAACTCTAATGAGGATGGTCTCCACTGTCTTCTGACTACCTCTCTCAGGATGATTATTTACAAGTCCATCCATTTACCTGAGACCTTCCTGATTTTATTTTCCTTTATAGATGAATACATTTTATTGCACACATGGTTCCTGCTTCTATTATCCATTCTTCAGCTGGTGGACATCTAGACTGCTTCTATTTCCTGGCTATTGTGAATAGCCAGCAATGAGCATGAACGAGTAAGCGTCTGTATTAGAATAGAGTCCTTTGGAAATATGTTCCGCAGAGATATTGCTGGCTGGCACAGTAGATCTATTTATAGCATTTTGAGGAAGCCTGTGATTTCCACAGTGACTGCACTAGTTTTGCACTCCCATGAATAAACATTCTACTTTTACTGCATCTGCAACCAGTATTTTTCTGTCATTTTTTTTTATCTTAGCCATTATGACTGAAGTAAGATGAAATCCTAAAGTAGTTCTAATTTGCATGTGTCTAATGGCTAAGGATGCTGAACATTTTAAAAAAATTACATCAGGCCATTTTTATTTTACCTTTGGGGAGTTCTCTTTTTGATTACTTGCCCCAATTTTTAATTGGGTTGTTTGGTGTTTAGATATTTTTTTTTTAATTTTTTGAATATTCTAGAAACTATCCCTCTGTCTGATGAGCACCTGGTAAATATTTCTTCCCATTCCCCAGGCTGCCTTTTCAGTCAAATGATGGCATCTTTTGCTATCCAAATGTTTTTAAGTTTGATGGGGTCTCATTTGTCAATTGTTGGTCTTAAAGCCTGTGCTATCAGGTTCCTGTTCAAAATTCCTTTCCTGTGCTTATCAACTGAAGTTTATTCCACATTTCCCCTATTAGACTCTGGGCATCAGGTCTTTATGTTGAGATCCTTGATTCAACTGTAAGATCCCATATAACTGAGAGAAAAATGGGTCGTTTAGATTTCTAAGACAGGTCACCCATTATGTCTTGCCTTCCATAACTGACCCCTCCCCAAGGAAACAAAGTGGAATGGGTCTTAAGTGTTGTGTTAAACTTGGGGGTTGAGAAAGGAAGGAAGGATAAGAAAAGAGCAGTCAAAATGTCCTTCATGGAAGGAACTTATTAATGTCACAGTAGAAATCACAGCGAGCATCAGAAGGAAGAAGCTTCCTCCCACTAGGCAAAGTCAGATTTCTTCTCTTAAAGATTGCCAAGCAGAAGCAGGTCCTGCATCACGTGGAAGCAGGCTTTGCTGACGATGTAACTTATGCTACATGCCAGAGGTAGAGAAGGAGGCTCTGCATGTCTTAGGTTCTATAATGGGTTAGCTATTCTTTCCTTAGGGTATTGGGGCATGTAAATGTGTGACTTGCAGGGCATTACAGTGCTCAATCCTGCCTATGGCTCCCAGGACACAGAGGTATATGTTTATGTGTTTGTGGGTGTGTGTGCACATGTGTGCACATGTGTGGTTGTGTTCTTGTCCTGCTTGCAGCTTCTCTGCATACATGAGAATAGATTAACGAATTTATAGAAAAAGAAGATGAAGAAACTTAAGGGGTTAGTATACATCAAAAATGTTTCTTGCTCTATTAGGGCATCAGTAGGTTATGAGGCCCCCATATGGTGGATAGTCCTGTGGGTCATGGCTAGTACTCAATCCACACTAAAAGCAGACATTGTCAGCCTGGCTGTGGTGGTGCACACCTTCAATGTCAGCGTTTGGAAGGCAGCGGCAGGCGGATCTCAGAATTCAAGGCCAGTCAAGGCTACAGAATAAATTCCAGGACAGACAGGATATGCAGAGAAACACAGAGAAATCATCTCCCCACTCAAAATAAAAGAGAAACTTACTACTTGTAAAACCAACATGGAGTTGGAATGATTGGATTATGGGATAAACTAAGTATAGATGTTGATTGGGAGGTTGGTAAATGTAATGTAAGAGCTAAGGACAAAAGGTATTGTAAGAGAAAAGACTGTACATAAGACTGAAGGATTTTTTGTATCAGTTCCATTATGAATAATTATATATACATAAATATATATTATTATATATATTAATCATATAAAAATATGTTCACAATTCTATTCAAGAAGAGGGATAACTTTGTTACATAAAATCTCTGCCTGTGGTCCCCAAGCAACTGTGGAAAGGATATTCCTTGGCAGATAGTCAAAGCATTTGTGAAAAGCCTCATCAAGGAAAGGAGAAGGCAAAGAGGAGAAAGAGGAATCATACCACTGCTAATGAGATATGTGGCCGGGACATTTCTGTAGGCTAGAGAAGCCTTTTGGGGGTCCGTGGTTTATATTAGGTTTTTTTTTTTTTTTGGATTGCATTCCACTGAAGAGCTGCTGGGAAGACTCATAACTGAAATTGCCTATAAACCGGCTGTGGGATAAAGCAGAACAAACCATTACGAGAAATCAAAACACAGCATTGACAAAAGAAACAGCTCTTCCCTCAGTGGATTACAAGAGATAGTTTATTCTGGAGCCAAATAAGAGTGACCATGACCTAAGACACAGATCCAGGTTTTCCCCAAATACCACATTTCATGTGCTATGTTTCAATTTCATGCAGGTTTTGTAGAAACACCAAATCGATAGTCATAAATCAGGACGTTTTCCAAATTCTTTGGTGGAATCATCAAAAAGGTAGTTTGTAACAAAAGCAAGGAGAACTCAGTTGTGGTCCCTAGATGCCCCCTGATGAGATGCTTATCCTTTGGGGAAGCCAGTGGCCTGCTAAGTTAATATATTTCAAAAGTTTTCACTTGATAGTCCCCGTGATCCTATCTCAGACACATAGGTGGGGAAGGAATGGCTAATAAGATGTCTAAGATATATTTTAATCAGTTCTTGGCCCCACAACATTTCAACATGTCCAAAATCTCTGAAGTTCTAATCAATCAGCCTTGCAGAAGGTTCAGTGGAAGATGAATCCTCTTCCCAGAAACTTCCATTCACGGTGTATATTATACATCTTTCAGTCTGGGAAGGAAACAGCAGGTACCAATGCTGTCAATCTGCACATCTTATTCCTGCTCATTGTGAAAATTGGCAGCAAGTGCTAAGTTCCAGGCTAGAATTTTTTCTTAAAGTAAGAGAAGAGAAGATCAAGGGAACTTTTACTAAGAGAGGAAAGGATTTCCTGAGGTATATAAATTGGGGGAAAAATACCCAATACTTATTATTCAGTCAGGGTCAAAAGAACTCCTTACCATGTAAACTAGGAATTGAAAGAAGATCTGAATTTAAGGAATGTTGGAACCATTTGCCAATGCAAACTTGCAATCCAGACAAGGCTTTTTTGTTGGATTTTTTAGTAAATCTAGAAACACACACAAAGGAGAAACAAACATTGTTGTGACCTGTGGGCTCCCTTTAGCAAGTGTCTTAATGGAAAATGTCTTATTTTCTCTTGCTAAACTCATCTTTCTTAACCTTTTCTCCTGCTCACAAAATCTTCAAGGTAAATCAACCCAGCTGTGTACAGAAGGAGAGAACCATGGCAACAGAACTTGGGACTTCCCTATTCCTTGTCTTACTTCCACTGAGGAAGAGAGCAAGACTCATTATGGATGTTTCCTTCCAAGAGGCTTTCAGCACTCACCCTATAACAATAAAGCAGGCTTTCTGGGCCACAGGGAAGAGCACATAAATAAAGATAATTATCGAAGAATGTGATGTGTAATTACAAGACTCCTATACTTCCACCAGAATAGAACTTCTAATTATCTCCAATGTCTGACTTCATAAAAATCATGAACAGTTTCCAAAGAAATTACACAAAGTGGTAAAACCTTAGACTATTTGGAACAGAAAAAAAAAAATACAAAGAATTTTTGGGACAGTATAGCCTGCATGATCTTCAAATTCTCCTGATCCTTATCGGGCCTTTTCTTTCACCATGTCTGCCACGCTCTACCTGACTTTCAAGTCACTGTGCATTAATACAACTAAAATTCTAATCAGTCTTTAAACAGACACTCAGAAGGTTCTTTTGCTCCAAAATATTGACTTTTCTCACTTAGGTCCCTCAGATGGATCTAAAAGGATGATAGTCTGGTATGTCTACACTCATGTTGCGTCTGTTTTCTCTGCTTGCCTCCTTTGCTTACAACTGCAGATAAGCATGCTAATCAGTCACTGTCTACCCTACCTTCTTCCAGTTCAAGGACGAAGCACCAGAGATAAGTCCTTGTCCTAAACCAGCAGTCACCCTGGATTTCAGGACACATAAAACCTCAGAGGACATGTGTGGCTCACCCAAATGAAGGGAATTATCCATGAACTTGACACTCCTTGCCTAAACAGATATAATCATTTCCTAGGAAAACATACTAATTTCCACCAGGCACAGAAAACAATCAACAGACCATCAGTCTCTGCACCACAGTATTTACCACTGAGCTATTCCCAGCCTTCCTGCCTTCTGTTTTAACTAAAACTGATGTAACTTCCCATAGAAGTCAGTTAGTCAGTTGGTACAAGACCTACATTAAAGCAGTACTATGAATTCTAAGCCCTTATCCACAGTCACTTTACCTCACTCCGGTCATCGTAAGATTCGATCCACATGAAGACAAACGTCTGGGCTTTTAAACAGCACTTTTATCTCCCAACCTTCCCTTGTCCCCTTCTGCAACCTTGAAGACAGCCTGGGCTTACAGTTATTCCAACTCCTTGTCTTGACTTGGAAGCTACCAACTTGTCTTGACTTGAGTGGTTCAATTTCTTCTCTTTCCATCTGTAGAAGCTATGTGAGAGACCCCATACCAACTCTAGCCATGGACTCCCCTTCCTTGAGCTTAGACCATAGAATTACTTCTCGTTTCTTATTTTGATATTTGGATCCACTTGCTGAGGCTATAGATACCGTCTCCTATATACATATCAAATTAACTAAAGTGTCTTTATTTTGTTCGAGAAAAAACTGTAACAGTTGGCAATCTATGCCGAGTTGTGGATCCCACTGGGAAGATGAGGGATGGGTTTAATTTACCATAGAGCTGAACTCACCTTGAGCAGAAAGTAACCATGTGACTTGCATGACATCTTTGGTAATGATATCATAAGTGCTACATGTCTTCATCGCCATCTTGATTAATTTAACCACATGGCATAAACCAAAGTAGCAGCACCCAGAAAATTTCCTGGCCCTACTGAGCTCTCTGAGAATCACTGTATCTTGTTTTGTTAGACAAAGGAGGTAAGGCTAGACCTTCAAGGTAGTTTATTTTTTATTGTTCTTTTCTGTTTTAATTTTGACACATAGTTTTACTTGATATGTTTACTGATTTCAAGAGAAAATCTAAGTGTTTTCCCAGCATATTCCTCCAACATTGGCCTACTAACAAACCTTGGGATTTGTGGCGGCACAGATCCCAACATTGTCTCAAGGAATAAATTACTAGAGTTTAAAGAAGCTGCTGCCAGGGGGGTGTGCTGCTACCAGCAAGGCAGGATCAGCCTGCTTGGTCTGGAGAATGGAAAACTAGGCTCTGCCTTGTCTTAATGCCTCCTATTTCTACCTGACATCTCCAGACCAGTTTTCCTCTGAGGTAAAATGTTCTCACCCCTACCCGAGTCTTGTTCTGGGTCTATCTGCTCTTGTTTCAGCCTATGGCATTCTGGGTACCCTTGTGTTTGCTTTCAAGTTTCAGTTATAGTAACAGAGCTTAAGAAAAAGGAACAACATAATGCCATCCCCTTCTGAATTCTTTGTGACATCTGTTGTTATATTTTCTATATTTTGTATCCTCTAGATGACAGGAGGTTAAATTCTATTTACATGTGATGAGCTGGAGGAGATCGATGAGCCCGCACGGGAGAGCTTTTCAACTCAGTGGCTTCCCAGTAAGTTTCCATGCACTTTGACAAGCCCAGGACTGAGAATCCTAAGATCTGATCAAGTGGACACTCCTTGTACCAGCCTTCCTCCCTTGAATTCAGAGCAGAATTGCAAAGTACTGACATAGGCCCTCCTATATCATTGCTCCACTGCCTTCTCCATAGCCCCATCGAAGGGACATCCCTTGACTTAAATAGGAGCCTCACCAAGGTGTTTACTGGGAGAGTCTTTCGAGTGAATGAGAATCCTGCCCAGCACACAGGCTACAGGACCAAAGGTGATCAGAAATAGTAGCCGGTACACAGGAAGGAAGCCCCTGGAGTGACTGCAGTATTGTTGAGTCAGTTTGAACAGTTTAAAGAGTGTCCAGCTGCAGCTGACCACCCCTTCTGCCTGTAGAGCCAATGTTAGAAAATTCAGAAAGAACTTGGCTCCATTTCATTGCTTTTATAATCTGGAGGGTTTTGTTTTTTTGGTTTTTTTGGGGGGGGGGGGTTTGATGCACTTTGTATGTCCTCTTTTACCATTATTTTTATTTTATATTTAAATATCTGCTTATAATTTTTCACTCCTCTTACATTTATAAATTTTGCTTATACATTTTCCTTTGCACTATAAATGCTTTTATCTCCGCCTTAGTTCTCCTCTTCCTAATAGTCTTCTCTACCTTCTATAAGTTTCTTTTATTTAACCTAAGTTTTTCTTTACTTTTCCCTTTCTCTGCTGCATTCCTTTATTTTGTTCAGATATTAGCTGTGCTTCTACCCTAAGTGATTGTTAAGTATATGTATATAGTACACTCTACATTAGTTTTGACATTTTTCTTTCTGTGCCCTTTGATAGTAAAGTAGTTGACTTTGATTTATTTAGAGTATATTTCTGTATCCGATATGGTTTGGTAGTGTTCCTGTTATAACAATTTATTTTCTCCTCTCTGAGTGGAACTGGGGCTTGATCTCTCACCTGTAGGCTTCTCACTAAGAACAGTCCCAAAAAAATGGCAGGAGATTTCCATCCTGCTAAATGTAAAACTTGAAAGCCAGAAACCCAAGAAACACTGAAAAGTATGACAGGACTCTTCCAAAAGATCATGGTTCGAGAATTACCAAATGAATCTAAAGATATTGATCTGAATAAACTGCTGGACAAAGAATTTAAAAGTTTGTTTTCAAAACATGATCAATGAATTCAAAAGAATATAGACAAGGATATGAATGAAGTCAGCAAATCAATTTGGGACCTAGAGAAGAAACGCAGCAACAAGGATGAGAAATTCAGCCTGGAAATTGAGATTTTGAAAAAAATCAGGTGGAAATGTTGGAAATGAAAACTTCAATGGGAAAAAAGAAAATCAAAAGTATCATCAATAGACCAGAACATGAAAGGAAAATGACCTCATGATAAAAGATAAAGTCAAGAAATACTATTTAAGATTGATAAATAGGTAAGTATACCACACTGCCCTAGTTTGCTTTCTACTGCTGTGATAAACACCATGTCAAAAAACTCAATTTGAGTAGGAAAGAGTTTATTTGACTTCCAGCTGAAGTTCATCATGAAGAAAAATCAGAGCAGGAACCTGGAAGCAGAAACTGAAGCAAAGACCAGGAAGGAGCGCTGCTTACTGGCTTTGCTCCCATGACTTGCTCAGCCTGCTTTCTTACACAACTCAGAACCACCTGCGGGGAGGTGTCACCACCCACAGGCAACTGAACCCACCACATCAATCATTAATCTTGAAAAGTCCCAGATATTTAGCTACAGGCTAAACTTATGAAGGCATATTCTCAATGAAGGTTCCCTCTTCCCAAACGACTCTAAGTTGTAACAAATTGACAGAACAACAACAAAACCTAACAAGAACTTGAGTGACATAATCCCAAGACAAAACTTAAGAACCCATGGAATAGAAGAAAGTTCTGTGTTGAGGGAAATATTATTAAAAACCCGGCAAGTTCCTGTGCTACGCTGGGCACCAGCGGGCCCAAGGCTCCAGCTGGGTGGTCTCATCTCGGCAGACTCTCCTGTCCGGAGCTCCTGAGTTCCCTTGCCGGGTCGCTACCATGCCAACCCCATGCAAAGACCACCACCTCGCGGTTAGCTGTCACAATTCCCAGTAACCCGGTACAAATCAAAAACTCTAGAAGCTTATAGTCAATCAGTCAGATTTATATATCAATAAATTCTTAATACACAAGATGCCCACACAATAAATTCAGGGCTAATTGATAATGGTACAAGCTGCCCACCTAGATTAGACAAGTTATCCCAATTATTCTATCCCTATAGGATATTATATCTACCTGTGGTTATTTTAAAACATGCAGATTCTGAATATCTTGATTGTCCTCCATCTTGCTTTCTTCTCCCCTACCTGTCTCCTCCATCTTTGTCTCTACAACTCTCCGCTCTGCCTCCCTTTTCCCTGTCCAACCACAGGCTTCTTGTTTAATATTTAATATTAATAATTGTGAATAATAATTAATAATTCTTGCATTAATATTTAAAGTGATTGGACAAGGAAAATTCTGCTACAGTTCTGAGATAAAAACTAAAGAGAAGGCATACTGGGGAGGTGGCTCAATTGGTAAGAGTGCTTGCTCTGCATGAAGACTTGAGTTCACACTCTCAAGCACATAAAAAAAAACCAGGCATGGTGGTACCTGCTTCTAAGAGACAGATCCTGAGAGTTTGCTATTCATTCAGCCTAGCTGAAAAGCAGCTTCAGGTTCAATAAGAGATCCTTTCTCTCCTAACATCTTGTAGCCTCTGCATGTATACACACAATCACACACATTCATGTGCAAACACTTTACACACACACACACCCCATATGCATACACACAAAACAAACACACCAACAAAAACTAGAAAAAACATTAGGGTCATGGAAAATCTAATCAGTCAAACTGTAGCAGAATTTCTTCAAATCTAAAGGGGTAAATGAATAGCCAAGTACAGTAGGCATTTAGAACTCCAACTAGAGGTGAGCTAGGAAGAACCTCTACACAAACAGTGTAATCACAATGTCAAACCACACACTAAATATATGTGTGTGTACACATGTATACATATATATGTGCATATGTGTGTGTGTGTGTGTGTGTGTGTGTACACATATAAAAAACTGTTTAAGGAAAAGTGTCAACTCACAAAGGCAAAACATTAGAATAACATTAGACTTTCCAGCAGGAAACCCAAAAGCCAGGAAAGAGTAGAATACACCTCAAATCATGAAACAACTGCCAACTAAGGTTTCTTTATCCACTCAAGTTACTTAAAATTTAATGAAGATAATACAAGACAGAAACAACATAAAGTGATTTATGGCCACAAATCTAGCATTGCTGAAGACACTTAAAGGGAATCTAAATACAAAAAGAACAAAAGCACTCTCAATTATGCCAGGACAAGGAACAATAAATATCATGAGATGGATAGATGAGTACATAATAACTACTTAGGCACAAATCATGTTCAGCTGGGTAAGCCAGAAAATGCCAAACACAAGTAGGAGAGAAAGAAGAAGACCAACAATACAATCAACCAAAAAGAACAACAGAGAGGATTATGGGTATCTTTAAAGCTATCTTAGTAATAATTCTAAATGTAAATGGTCCTCACTAGCCAATTGAAGAACACCAACTAACCTGTGGAATTAAAAGCAAGACCTCAGTAATAAAAGCATAGACGGAAAGTGGAAGAACAGGACTCAATACCAAGTAAACGGAAGCTAGAGTCATGCCAGTTACATTTCTAAGTAACAAAGTAACTTGAAGTAAAGATTAGAAGAGAAAAATATGGCTACACATTCATAAAGGGAACAATCCATCAAAAGGCAAAGCAATTGCAAGATACATACACTAAGCATTGGGTCTCCCTGTCTTGTAAGAGAAACATTAATGGAAATAAAAGGAAAAGTGGGTTCTGAGAAGACAATACTGGGTAATTTCAGTAACCCACTGTCGACATTAGATTAGTCACTCAGGCTAAAATCAATCAACAAAGACATTTCAGAGCAAATAGATCAAATATATTTAACTGAATCCTCAGAATCACATCAAACAACTGGAATGTACACAAAAATCTTAAACTACATTTTAGGGCATAAAAGCAAACCTTAACAAATAAAAAAGAATAGAAATAATTTCTGGTATCTTATCAGATCATTGGGAAAGAATAAATAGAAAAAAATAAAGAAGAGACACTTCAGAAATTATTCAAATACATGACAAGTTTTAAAATTTCTAGAATCAAATGAAAATTAAGGAACCAAATTTTCATAATGTTTGCAAGACAAGGAAATTCTAAGAGAAAATTATATAGTCCTAAGTGAATACATAAAAGAAAAATCAGTGCAACATCAACTAATTAACTTAGTGATGCACTTCAAGATCTTAGATAGATAAGAAGAAGCCAAATACAAAGTCAGTACATAGAGATATAAGACAGAGAGATAAAGGCAGAAGTGAATGAAATGTGAACCAAAAGAACAAAGCACAATATCAATGAAATAGAATTGATTTTTTGAACACATAAACCTAACCATGTTAAACAGAGTCAGACCCAGGGAGACAAATATTCCATATTATCTCTCATATAATCAGTGTGTGTGTATGTGTATCTATGTATGTGTGTGTGTGTGTGTGTGTGTGTGAAAATATGTACGTGATGAAAGCAAATTAGGGACTGCTTAGGAAAAGAAGGGGATACCCAGAAGCGAAGAAGAGACGGGAAGGTCAAATTGAACAAGGCACAGTGGTTTGTGTGTATGTGAAAATGTCAAAAAGAAACCCACAACTGTACATATAATTATGAATTTGAAATATTATAAAAATCTTGACTGGGCGGGTAGGAATGAATTATGTATTAGAAACTCGGGGCCTAGAGAGGGCACACAGCTCACAAGATGCCAAAGCTGCTGAGTGGTGATTTTACCTTAAGCCTAACTTGATTTCTGAACTAGTGATTTTTTTTTCCAACCACTAATATCTTTAAGGTTCCCTATGTAATTTACATAGAAGATATGGATGAAAAAAATTTATACTAATTTTAGGATGCTGGTAGCTATATGGATTGGAGAATTCAGTTGTTTTGTAAACTTGATGTTAAAGAAGAAGGGAAATTTGTACCGTTTTTGTTTCTTATGCATGTGTGGGTCCGTGCATGTTCCTGTGACTGGGGTAGAAGGTGTTGCATGCAACGGTATAACCTCAGATATGGTTCTCAGGAATGCCATCCAGCTCCTTTAAGAGAGGGTCTCTCACTGCCTTGTTGCTCACCTGTGAGTCTAGACTACATTCAGTGATCCCTGGGGGTCTTAGCTGTCATTGTATCAGTGGGACAGGCTTTTCTTGTATAGCTTATCCTAGTTGGAAGAAGGAAACTCTCAGAATCACCTCACAGATGATGGATAACAAACTATTCCACTCAATGGCCCTTGACAATGAGGTACGGCACTGGAACACTGCACTGAAGCAAAGTTAAGATCTCTTCACAAAAACAGAATGTCAATGCTGTGCACAATACACTTTCTCTTATGAAAAGTAGTTTTAGCTAGATGTGGTGACACACACCTATCATTCTAGCATTCAAATGGCAGAGGTTCAAACGTCAAGAGTACAAGACTAGTCTACTGGATGTGTAGTAACAGTCTAGTAACTAGTACAACTGTTGGTGGGAGAATTTGCTTTAATATTTTATTGGGTTCTTATATCTCTACCTGCTTTCTAACCCTTATTCCACCTTAATCCCTTCCAACCCCTCAACACTAGGTAGGAGAGAAAAGGTTAGAGGAAAAAGAGGGTGTAGACCTCTTTCAGTCAACAAAATAGACTACTTTGTGCTGATTGGGAGAGTTGCTTTTCTTGAGGCAAGTCCAATCTCTGTCATCAGAATATCCAGCTGTCTAGCAAACTAGCAATCCAGCAAGAGCAAATGTAACAACATCGGGGCAGCAACAGGGGTAAGAAGGGGGAGAGCAGCAGGGGTAAGGTGGGGGAGAGCAGCAGCTGCTGCTGGCCCTCATTACTCTCTCATTTATACCTTCTCCAGAGTCCCCCAGAATTAAACATCTGCAGCAAGTAAAGATTGTGCCCTGCTAGAGCACAAGGTAATCATAATTAATGGCTTTGGACAAATTGAAGCAGCCCCATATCCCACACCCAGGATTAAAATACAAACATATTCACATAACATAAGTGAGTTTTATTTTTTTAAGAAACAAAACCTCTGGGTACAACTGTTACTAGGACTCTTATCAAGTCCTTCTCTTTTAAGCACCACTATTAACCAATTAAGAACTGTTTCTCTAAAGAAAATTTAGACTCGGAAATATTAAATAAGTTAATTAAGATTGTTAGTAATCCAGAATCAAAGATTCTTCTACTTACTACACCCCTGACAGTGTGCATAAGGGAATGATAGCTATACTGTTGTTTTCTTCTACATCTTGGTTGGGTATTAATAAATAGTAGCAGGAGATCTATCCACAACTGTACAATGAACAAATCCAAGAATAAAATGAAGGTCAACAGAACTATAAATAGTTAAGCACGTTCTCTAAGCTATGTGGTTTAGTTTCTTAGGCAAGCTCATGCTAGTGAAGAAATTTGCTGGCTAATTCATCTAGTCACAGGGATAGTCTGAGGGTTTCAATGACAGAAGACCATTCATGCTACCCATACTCCTCCAAAATAAACACCAGCATTCTCACATTCTCCATAAGAAAAGGCCCATATGTCTCCAAAGACTTGGTTAGAGCAAGATCCTGGTAATGGGTCAATAAAATGTTTCAGTTAGGACCAGTAAGCATCTACTCTCTCTCTGTGGAAGAGCATATTATTTTTTTAAACTGATTCTCATTTAAATATCTTACCAGTAGTGATTTAATTAACTTATTAGGTATTATTCATTGATTCACCTAGTCCCTCTGCAACTTGATATGCGAAGGCTGATTGATATACATGGGAGGCCTCCCATTTTTTTGAAGAGAAATGGAGGAGGAGTGGGTTGTGGGGAAGGGAGGTGGGGGAGAAAGGACTAGGAGAAGAGGAGAGAGGTGGAAAACTGTGATTAGGTGTAAAGTAAATGAATTAATTATTTGATTAAAAAGAAGTCATTCTTTGTCTCAAGAAAGGTCTGGATTGTTACGACTTTCTACTCTACTGCCTTAACTCTTTAATGGGCTATTCTACTGTTCTATCTTAATGGCTACTGAAGACACAAAGAAAACATTCTAGTATAATGAAATGACGTTCAGGAGACAATTATGTCATTAATTTAGACATCATGGGTTTATTGTAGAAGAGACACATAGAAGTTATTTACATAATGAAATACTTCCAAGTATCAAGGGAATGGACATATATAACACAACATCAACAGTGATGTCATGCTGTCACCCTCTCTAAATAAATAAATACTCCTTTTCCCTTAGAGCTATGTTAGTGCTTCACATTCACAGAAACTTTACCTCCAACTTTGACTAAAGTGCTGGAATCTATCTCTTGTCTTGTACTTCACAGAACTCTCCCACTCCTGCTGCTGTTACTTGAAGTAGTTTTCCATGAGACTTCTCTGGAAACACATATCTTGTTTGTGACAATTTCATGGTGATTCCTTTTCACTCATCCTTGGTGAAGAATCAGAAGAAACTTTCCAAACACCTGTATGCCATGCTCAAACTCTGCTCCCAGGCTGCCTTGGCCCAGCTCATAAGCTGTTACCAGCTTCATCTTGATATTGTGAGGTTGTGTGCATCACAACAATGGCACACAGCTGTTGGCTTTATATGGACTAGGAGGTTCTATCACAGGTGAAAGATTTTCCATTTACATACAGCTCAGATACAATATGAGTTTATTCAACCAACATAAGGCAGTTTCCTCTGGAGTGTCACCCAGAAACCTAGGCTTCTGCTGTCTTCAATATGTGCATCACTCAGAAATCTAGATTGACACTATCTTTAGTTTGTGCGTACCACCCAGGAACCCAGGCTGACACTGTCTTTTGTATGTGTGCTCTGCAGGTGTCAGGGCAAGCAGCAGAGGGAATCACAAAGAGACAAAAGTGAATACTTGGTACTGATTGATTTTTCTCAACCTGGATAAAACTCCTGGGAGTCTGACGTCAGGCAGTTTAATGTCAGTATATATAAATATAATAGAATTTGGGGAAAAGTTTCCCGGAAATAATCATTCCCAGTCCAGATTTCCAGGCAACAATCATTCCAGGTGCACAATAAAAGTTAAGGTGTGACTACATAGGAACTCCTTTACAAAGTACATGTGGCCATGAAGGGGGTCCTGCAGGGCAAAGGCCTAGGATCTAGTGTGGTCTCTGACTGAGATAGCATATAGTAGGCTGTAAACTAAGTGTGACATCTCTCCTACAGAAGGTTTCTACTAACTAGGAGGTAAGGATAAAGGTTTAGGGTGGGAGAGTCCAGGATAATCATTCTGGGGGATTTGGGTGAGGTCGCCTTCTACAGATAACAAAAGAGCACCAAGTCATCAACAATATATACTCCTAGCTTTCTGCATGGAATGAAGGTATTTGATTTCCTCTATTGGGAGACACCCCAGAGTGATTCACATTCCTGTTTTTCCTAGCAATTGGTGGGCACAAGGACCTTTGTACCCTCAACAGACACTGTCTTTCACTCATGAACCCAGGCCGATATTGTCTTCGGTATGTGTCTCCCAAGATTTCCCAAGGGGCAGGCAGAAAGGAAAGGCTGGGGAGGCCTTTTATAATTAACAGTCCACTCTTGACTCTTGACTGGGTGAGCCCAGTCACATGAGACACCTCTCTCCAGGACCAAGAAAGGAAACACCAACTCTTCCATGACTTCTATAGTTAAAAATATCAAGAAATAGAAATGTTTCACATATCAAACTTCCTGCTTCTGAAGCCTTATCCTTTGGTATGTTAATAAATCTTGCAATGTTTTCAATTATATGTATATATATTCATTAATCACTGATTTTTTTTCATTCTACTCACCTTAGACAAATACATAATGACCTAGATTTACCTTAATGTACAAAAGAATGACCCAACTTGATAAAACAAGTTGTTGATCTCTATTCCCAGAGCTTCTATCACAGTAAAAAATTATGCTAATGCTACTGGCCTAAAGACTACACATCTAGGGCTTTACAGAGCATATTTTATGGAAATTAGGTTGCTTCTAATGGAATTTCTTCAGGTCTCCCGCCATCATCTGCCTGCCTGCCAACAACCCTTTCCTCATGCCTTTGACCCGTGTTCTATCCTTCCTGGGCCCATACAACGTCCCAGTTTCAACCCTGACAAAGTTAGTCATCCTCCCTTATCATCAACAGAAGGCTAAGAGGGCCTGCATCTCTGTGACCTAACAATGACTCAGTGCAAATATTGTGTTCCATTCTGTGGTCATATCGTCATCCTGTTCATAATCCCCTTTATTGTGAGGAGACTCTTCAATATAGTGACAGGTTTTGGTTTTGTCATTGCACTTTGGGGGAGAACTCTTGCTCAACCTTTGCCCATGTAAGTGCCTGTCTGATTCTCCTTTGTCTTCTTCTAATAGTTTCATCTTTTGAGGTGAATCCACTATGGATATTTGCTTTTTACCATCTTTTTCTAGAAAAGTTCCTCAAGAGTCAGTTCCAGCCAAACAAGAGAGTATCACAGAGAAATAAGAACAGCAAATGGAAGGCTTGAGGGGTGCGGAGGGAGGCCGTCTCAGGACTCTAGGAGACTATGAATATACCCAGTCTGTCTGGTAAAATATTTGAAGAGGTAGTAAGAGAGGACTCCAGGAAAAAAGAAGGACTTCAGAAAAATACAATAAGGAATGGGCAGGAGAGACAATGAACATATAACAAAGACAGATCAAAGAGAAAAGACCATTTACAAACACCAAGAAGATCAAAAAAAAAAAAAAAAAGTAGAAGATGGTATGGAAAGCCAAGGTTCAAATATAAAGCAATGTAGGCTGTGTTATTCTTTTCCAACAATTGGAACGATAGTTGACTTTACAAGTCAACTTCTTAGGCCATTAGTCCAATATAGATAGTTCAATTTCCAATAATCTATGAATTTTTATCTTTACAGTAGTTGACTTTTGATATTCCTATGATAGCGATAATCATTTTGCTCTTCTTTCATGCTTTGGGGCAGTGCCAGACATCTGCTGTCACGTCATCACAAAGAGTAAGCAAATTTTCTTCAGTTTGCTGCTTAGCTACTTGGTTTGATAGTCTTTATATATGAAATTCCTTTTGTCTTATGCATTTTCAACTTATGATGAGTCTTTTGGGTCCTAACATTTCTGCAAGTTGAGGAACATATTTATTCTTGGTGTTCCTGTTAGTGACTTGGGGATACCCATAACATCCAGATAGGATGAATAAACTAGATTGCCTTATGAATGTGGTGGCCATCTAAATAGCCACAGGCCTGGAGAGAACAAGGTTCATCCTTCCATGACTAAGACAGAAGTCATTCTGTTGGACTCCACACGGGACATTAGTCTTTGCTTGCCTCAGAAGCAAACTGAAATCTTAATTCTTCTTGGGTCTCAAGATGCTTAAACTTTCAAATCTCCTGCTGCTAGATCTCCTTGCTCTCCAATGTGCCGAACGGAAGATGCTGGGAACTGCCAGCTTCTATAAGGGTGAGGAAATTCTTTATAATGTATAAGTACAAATATCTGTGTACAGATATGTATGGATATTCACATGTATGCTCATATGTACTGATATATACCCTGATGGTTCTATTTCTTTGCAACACCCTAGCCAACACATGAGCAAACAGAAGAGAATTAACACAGCCTCAACATTCTCTAATCAGGAATCTGATTTTATTTACATTGTTCAATAGTATCATTTTTATTGTTTTCTAGAACTTGATTTAATATATCTCCGAATATGTTAAAATTGGGCATGGTTTCTGAAAATATTTCAATGTTTAATGACTAATTGATCTCCAGTGGATCATAGAGAGAGCAGAGAAACATAAAGAAAGACATGCTGATATCTTCACCTTGCACAGTTGACAGGACACTCCCCTCTGAAAATAACAACCAAGAAATAGAAGGAAAGTCACCATTTAAAGTGAATCTGTAATTGAAGAAAAGCAAAAGAAACATAATATCACACATTGGCAGGAAGCCAGGTGGGATGAAACGTTGGTCACTGAAGCAGATTCCATCAATCATGACAGAGACCCAATCCAGTAAATGTGTTCTGATTTATGCTTTGCTCTAAGTTGATAATTATCAATAAACAAGCGTGCAAAGTAGAGACAATCATATTTTCCAGTTTGACAAGGAAACTACCATAGAATGAAAACGAATTATTATATGATGTGTCATCTAAAAATACATTACATTATACAGATAGACATGGCTAGAGGGTTACTACTCTTCGTTATGCAAGGAATGGAATGGGAAATTAAAATTTAAAACAGTTGACAGGAGAAAAGAAAATGAAAATAGACAGAGGAGAAAAAGAACAAACCAATAGCAAATGGGCTTAAAAATGACCCAGCATGCCCTGCGGCGGAGGGCAGCTCTCAGGCTACCAAGTGCTGATTCCTTTTAGAATTCCCTGCTGGCTTGCTAGCTTTTTGTGATTGTGAGAACTATCAGTCAGAAACAGAAAATGGTGGTGATGAAATAAAACCGCACTTTGCCTTCAGGACATTTTGGCATAAAGATGCAGATTCTTTTCCACTTGAAAGAACAAACTTCCCTACTCCGTGGAAAGACTGACTGCCTTTCTCCCGCCCTGCAAGGGCTTATTTTATGCAACAGCATGAAGCTACAATTCCCAAGTCTAGTTTCTAGCTTTTATTTAGTTTATTTCTTTAGTTAAAAAAAAAAAAAACACATGCTGATTATTTGTCACGAACTGAATTTCTACCTGTGTCCCTTCTATTATTTAGAAAACAGGGTATATTTTTTGTTTTGTTGTTTTTTAAATCCTTTCTTTGGAGAGATACAGTGGGTTTGTTATCTAGAGCTGTGTCAGTAGGCAGTCCATCATAACACAAACACACAGATATGTGTACTACCCACATATAAACCCAGAGAAGATAAATGTCAAGTTAACTCTTCAAGGAAAAATATAAATATATAAGATCAGATGATTTCTAAGAAGAAGAAAAAGTGTAACCAATAAGGCATTTCTGCAGTTTGGGGTTGGAATTTGAGGTAAGGCAGCCAAAAAAACGGTGATAATGGGCATCCCTTAAAAATACTTTTAAAAAATTAAGAGAATGAAGCGTATGGATGTCTACGGGAAGACCGACGTAGGTAGAGAGAGGGCACTATGTGGGAAAGTTCTGCGGCAGGCATGTGCAGAGCAGGTCAGAGTACTCTCAAGAGCACCAGTGTGACGGAAGCCAAAGGTGCCTAAGAGAGAGAAAGAAAAACTGAGTAAACGGAGTGAGTAGGTAAGGACTACAAAGGGCCATGTGACCACCAAAAGGAACTCAGCTTTACCGCAATGGCAGTGAAAAATCCATCAGGAGAATTAACAGGCAACTGAGACGATGGCGCTGTTTCTAATTTAAATATTTTAAATTCACATATGAAGTCATTACCTTTCTTATAGAATTTTTACAGTTTCTCTATTCTTCATCTTATTTGATCTTTATTTTTTTTTTTCTTCCCTCTCCATCTCCATTAAGATCTCTTTGCTTCCGTTAGGTTATTAAAGAGGAAGCAACAGAGAGACAGAGGTTGGAAAGAAAGAAGCATGGTCTAACCTTAAGCAAGACCTTGTTCATCCACAAGGCAGCATTTTGCCAACCACGCACAAGGACGGCCAAAATGCTTACAAAGGAAGTCTGGATGAAGCCCCTTATAGAGCCAATGATGGCTTCCTCAGTCCGCAAAGGACACTGGGAAGTGTGGTCTCTCAGCAAGAAACTATCAGCGTTCATGGTTCATGGCCCTGTTTTCATTTTAATGTCCTGAACACACACAGAAACAATGATCATATTTTAAAACAAACAAAGGAAAGACCCCGCTCTCACCTTAAAAGGGATACAAAATAATTTATTATGTAACCAAATATGAGTGACCATGGCCAGGCAAGACAGATTTAAATTATCCCAAATGCCACATTACAATGTGCTAGTAGTTTTATAAAACTTTTTTTTATAGAAATAAAGCAAAGAAATTCACAAAACAACATACTTTTTAAATACTCTGGTAGAAACATTATGCAGACGAGCTTCAGTGACTTGGGAAAATCTGTGCTCTCAGGCTCAGATGTTATCTGATGACATTCTTACTTTTGGGTTTGTGGAAACTTGGAGATCTGTTTACGTAGTCTAAAAGGGCTTGCCCAACAATCATATGATGTTGTCCTATACGAAGGTGGGCTAGAAGTGGCTATTTAAATGGTTAAAGATGGCTCAAGTATTTGGGCCTACCTGTGTAGAATTTCAACATCTGCGTAGAATGGGACATTCTGTTTAGCCAATCAGCTTGCACAGAATGTACAATGTCAGTCTGATTTCTTTCTGGAAACTTTATGTATACATGCAAACACACAGACAGACACACATACAATTGAAGTTTAGGATCAGCACCTGTCTGTGTGGTGCTTATCTTCCTGAGTCTGGATTGATGACTTACACTTTCTTCCATTTATTTTCTGGCCAAGATCCTGATTTCATTTTCTTTACAGCTGAATAAAAGTTCATTGTGCATGCACACTGTCTTCTCTTAACCCATACATCTGTTGCTGGACATTCAGGGTTATTCCATTCGTATTATATACAGTACAGCAGTACACATGGCATGCGAATGTCCCTGGGGTAAGGTTGGCAGGACAAAGGGATGCTTTGGGTAGGTTCTGTAGAGATAAAAAGAATTTAAACCGGTCAAAGGGAAACTCAAGGACAATTAGATTGGGATTAGGGAGGAAAACAACAAGGCAGGGAGGCTGGAGATCCTAGCAGCAGCAGGAAGATGAATAAGAGTGGAAGAAAGGTTGCTTTCAATATCAGAGGACAAGAAAGTATGCAGCTAAGCAGTAGGAGTCTGTGAGCAGCCACACATGGGTGACTTTCGGGAGAGAGAAGGAATGCTGTGTGTCATGCAAACAGGCTGAGGCATTTGGCAAATATCACTAAAAGGAAGACAGAAAGGGGGCAAAGAAAATGTACTTTCCATGGACAGGCTGAGTACAAGGGTCTGTACAGTGTCCAGGGAGGGCTTCTGGGGTATATACAGATGGCACAGTTGTCCTTAAAGAGACAGCTGCTCCTCACATCTTCTTAACATGTTTTTTAGGTATTCCATGCTTCCTGGATTTTCTGGAATGAGTAATTTTATTCTGCAGGTGACTGACAGACCCCTCTAGGATGCTGTCCCATGGATGATGAGGACTGATGCCTGTGAACTCAGAAGAAAGAACATACGACCAGCCAGGTATTAGAAAGAATTAGAATTTCCCATTAGCTGGGAAGTGAGAGGGGTTCTGAGAGAAGATACTGCCCCTGCTGCAAGAATTGTATACTTTAAAATGGGTTTTAGTCACTGTTGCTGTGAAAAAGACACCATGACCACAGCAACTCCTATCAAGGAAAGCATTTAACTGGGGCTTGCTAACAGTTCAGAGATTTAGTCCATTGTCATCATGGAGGGCAGCATGGTGGCATGCAGGCAGGCATGGAGCTGGAGAGGTAGTAAGAGATCTACATCCAGATTGACGGGTACCAAGAAGAGAGAGAGAGAAACACTGGGTATGGCTTGAGCATTTGAAATTCCAAAGCCCACTCCCAGTGACACACTTCCTCCAATAAGACCTCATCCCCCCCAACAAGGCCAGACCTCCTAATAACTAATGACCAAGCATTCAAATTTATGAGCCTACGGGGGCTATTCTGATTCAAACCACTACAAAATTGTTACATTAGAAAAAAGAGTAGGGTAGGTTGCAAGGAGTGATTTGCCTTCTCTCAGCACACAAGATGACGGATTTCCTCCTAGTGTTGGAGCTCTGTCAGAACCATAGATAATTGGCTAGATGTTGGCAAAGCATGTGGACTGAGAGGGTGTTCCCAGGTAACAGAGCAGGAGAGTCAAGAAAGAAGAAATGTGGTGAGGGCCAGGGAAATAAATCTGAACCCAGAGAGTGAGATGTTCTTGTGGCTCTCCAGTCTATTTGCTGTTCTCTTGAAGAGACACATTAGGTTATGTTGTTTATTGAGGCTTATCCCAAGCTGGGGGATCCTTGGAAAGTACAGGGCAAAGAGACTACCAGAAATGAACCCAAAAGGTTACATGTTTTAGTTTTTAATTTCTTTATATTAAGAAGTCATGCCGGGCAGGGGCAGCGTATGTGTTTGATTCCAGCACACTGGAAGTAGAGGATCTCTGTGAGTTCAAGGCCAACATGGTCCACAAATGAGTTCCAGGACAGCCATGGCTAAGCAGAGAAACCCTGTCTCAAAAACACAAAACCAAAAGAAGATGAAGATGAAGATAAAGATGAAGGAAGAAGAAAGAGGAGGAGTAAGAAGACGAGGAGGATCAAGAAGAGGAGGAGGAGAAGGAGGAGGAGGAGGAGGAGGAGGAAGAGGAGGAGGAGGAAGAGGAGGAGGAGGAGAAGCAGAAGCAGCTAGTCATTTGTGAAAGAAAGTTCCCCACAGTATCTCATAGGGACCAAGACCAGAGTACTCTGGACCAGGGCCAAAAAGAATAAAGAAGTCCCAGGAAAGATAGACTCAACTTCCATGCATGTTCCCCTGAAGAGCCCATAATTATTTCATTCTACTTTCTCAAAGGACCGAGGCTTCAGGCACAATGGAGATTAAATTGTGTTCTGGGGACAAGGAGCTTCTTTTTTGTCACAGAGACTATGAAGGTCAAGTCCATTACCCATGTGAATTGTCTGCAACAGTCCAAGTCTTGGGGTTCCATTCACTCTGAGGCCTTCTCTATCTCATATGGAAAGGTCTCCAATCAATTGGTGAAGGGGTCCACCCATACTAAGAGTAATTGGTTGCCCTTGCTTAGACACATGTGGGTGAAATCTAGCTGCCATTCTTCCCCAGAATAGGATCCTGTCTTTCGTGTTTCTAGGGGAGCAAGCCAATCATCCCTCCACGGCAGCTCATTTTTCCCTCATTGTCTGGGCAGGTGTCTTAGTGATTTCCTCCCAAAATTGTCCTTTTGTCAGCTGTGGAGTTCCAGCTTGGCCCAGAGGAAAGTCTGCAAGAGGGTCTTTATTTTTTTTTTTCCCATCTATCCGTGGCCAGAATTCTTCTAAACCACCCTGATGGTTAGATGATGATCTATTCTTCTGCACTTCTACCATTTCCTCAGAAGAGCACTGGAGTCACCCACAATAGAGGGGCCACAGTCGTAACTTGATTAGCTGCTTCTTTGATAGCCTTGTGAGCCCACCTGTGTCCTTCAGGTACTTCCTTTGTTTCCCTTTGATGTCCTTTTCAATGGATACCTGCTACTTTCTTGGGTTGAAACATTAGTGAAAAGTTATTGTTTCTTGGTGACATTGACTAGGGGAGGTGACAGCAGGAAGAAGACATTGGCATGGAGAACTGCAGAGACATATTTAGAAGTAGCACATATGGTGACCCTCTTGCTCTGACTTAATTCTAGGGCTCTAGTTAGGGGGCTATTAGTTCAGCTAACTGAGTTTCAGTCCCTGGAGGGAAGATGTTGCTCTCCAGAATGTCAGGAAGGCTCTCTATAGCATATGTGACTTGCTGGATCCCAAGCTCAATAAAAGAGCTCTCATCTATAAATACAACCTACTCTGGGTTTCTGAGGGAGTCTAAGTCTTCCCTATGGACTTCAGTTCTTGTAATTATTTGTTCAAAATCATGTTGGGGCTGTTTTGTCATCTTCATCTTCTTCTGGGAGGAGGAATGTACAATTGAGGAAGGACCAATCTTTTTTTTAAATGACTGGACCTACCAAGGATAAGGCCTGGTATTTTAGAAGTCTTTATTGTTAAGGAGAAATTCCTTTTTAGTTTTAACAGTTCTACCACATTATGTGGAGATAGCACAGTCAAATCATTTCATTTTAGTCAACTTTGGAATCCAGTGCGGCTGTGGCTGTAGCTCTGGACATGCTGGGCACATGTTCGCTACACGGTCTAGATCTCTGACTATGGTAGTCTATGTGTTGTTGTGTGGGCCCCTGAGCACTCTCAAAGCCACCCTTTCTCATTCAGTTATGTGGAGATTGACATCTTTACCAGCTGGAACACTCAGGTTGGAGCTATGAGGAGTAACTGCTTAAGGTATTAGAAGACCCAGGTTCCTCTGTCCTCCAGGTCAGACTTGTGTTTTTTTCTCCATAGGTATGTTTTAGGGGCTGTTTTAGTTAGGGTTTTACTGCTGTGAACAGACACCATGACCAAGGCAACTCTTACAAGGACAACATTTAATTGGGGCTGGCTTACAGGTTCAGAGATTTAGTCCTTTATCATCAAGGGAACATGGTATCACTGAGAGTTCTACATCTTCATCCGAAGGATGCTAGCAGAATATTGACTCCCAGGTAGCTAGGATGAGGGTCTTAAAGTCCACATCCACAGTGACACACCTACTCCAACAAAGCCACACCTTCTAATAATGCCACTCCCTGGACTGAGCATATACAAACCATCACAGGAGCTGATATTGGGCTCAGATAGTTTCTGCATATCTTAGAATCTAAAGCTTGCAAAATCCTGCCATTTCAAAAGATAAAAAAGTAAATTTAAAAAAATCTTCTAAGTTTTTAAGCATTTTTAATAGAGAGAAGGAAAAATTAGGTACTCCCAGGCCTTCTCTTAGCTCCCTCTTTCTCTCTCAGATATAGTCAATCCTAAGTATTTGGTCGGTGGTTGGCACAGCCTTACTCTTGGCTATGTCACAGCCCTTACTGGCTGAAAACTGAGGTGTGTCTTACTTTGTTCCTCCCTAAGAACCAATGAGAAAGTTATCCAAATAGTTTAGGACATTGGCTTGACAGTTCAAATGACTTCATCAAAATCCCACAGAATGACTGGCAGAGCAAGGGCAAAATACAGCGAGCTCTGGTCCTGGCTTCACCTGCAAGGACAGCACAGGGTTTCTTTTGACCATATCACCCTGCTTCTTTCAGTGTTACTAAGGGCCAGATGCCCTTAGGAAAGCAGACGCCCCCAGAAGAAACACAATTCTATTCTTCCTGCAGTCAAATCTCCCTGACTCATTAATGTAAATCAATAACCAGAACTCAGTAAAAGTCTTGAGTCCTTCAGAAGTTATCCCATCCCTTGTCATCCATTATAGAAATCATGCCAATGTAGTTTCATGGGACGGGTACCTTCTGTCAAAGCAAAGTTTTTGGGAGCTGGACAGAAACGTCAAGAATTATGAATTATCCATTCAACCAACTGCTCAAACTGCTACTCAATTTAATGAAGCACAACAGCTGATTTTAACTTAGTCACTTTGCTGTACACGCGCCACTTAGCCATCCTGTCCTCTGCTAAAACTTGGTTCCTAATATGGTCTAATGTCTGTGGAAAGTCATGACACATTAAAGTTCCCCACACACCTACTGAAGTTCAAAAACCAACCAGGATGATGAATTTTCTAACTCAAGTCACCAACATTACAGGGGATATCACTGCCCCCTCGTGGAACTGCTGAAAAGTGTTCCCGGGATTGTTTAAAACACTTCATAGAGTTTTTTGCAGAGTGTTTTGCAGCCTATCAAGAAAAGTCAGCTTTCTAGAAGTCGCCAACTGAAAGATCAGGCTGTCCCATGCTATTTCCACACGTTATTTCCCCCATGGTATCTCATGCCATAGACTAAGTTGCTCCAGTTGCTGACAGCTTTGCCTGTCTCAGCATCCAAAGAGCATCTAAGGCGCTCCAGGTCAATGATATTGGTAGACTGAAATGTGTCAACTAAAGAGCACACACAAACATCAGCAACTCCACTACACAAGTCAAAAGTTTGGTTTCTTAAGCCGAAACCCTTACTCAAGTTGAAGTCTATGCCGAGCTTGGGTTTATGCATCTACTAAAAAACAAAATTGGAGCAAGCTTGGCAAATTTGATAAATATTCTTTTAATTCCTCTCCATTTTTTTCATCACCCCAAATCATTTTGTGTTCTCCTGTTAAAAGAGTTGAATTCTTCTCCTCCACAATCCTACTGTGAGCATGAAACATAAGAGAGCAGCAGGAGAAAAGCTGCCATGGGAACAGTTGGGACCAGTGACTTGTTTTCTGAGACCATGGATATCAACCCTGGATGGTCAGAAGATTCATCCGGAAAGCTGTAGTTTTATCCTTAGTATTATATGTTTATGTTACTTGATGCAGGCACTTACCAAATTGAGATTTCAGAGAATAGTAATTCAAATTGTTTTTATGGATGAGTATGGTTTCTAAGTAAACTATAAACTTTTGGAAAACATATTATTACATTATTGACCATGAAAATTTTTCTTTTTCTCAATGGATGCTATTTTTTTTTAAATTAAAGTTATGCAGTTAGCTTAGGTTTTAAAAGGTGATTTTATGTGGGATATCTAAGGTATAATAAGGTTAGTTACATTGTTTTCATAAAGGCAAGTTAAACATGCCTAGTGCATAGTAGGCTAGCAGGTCAAGTTCAAGGTCTTAAATTAAATCAAGGAATATTATTAACTTGGGGTCAAGAGATATGCTTAGAAACATACATCAGTACAGTGCCGCTTTTGACTCTGCTTTTATGTACATGTGGTCTGTGGATTGTTCAAATTATGTTGTGATATACGTTTTTATTGACAATGACATAAGTAAATAAATAAGTAAAAGATTATTGATAGATAGATAGATAGATAGATAGATAGATAGATAGATAGAGTGGTGGTTTGAATATTCTTGGCCCAGGAAGTAGCACTTTTAGGAGGTATGACCTTGTTGGAGTAGTTGCGCCCTGTTGGAGGAAGTGTGTCACTGTGGGTATGGGCTTTAAGACCCTTGTCCTAGCTGTCTGGAAGCTAGTCTTCTCCTGTTTGTCTTCAGAACAAGATGTAGAACTCTCAGTTCCTCCTGCACCATGCCTGCCTAGACTCCACCATCCTCCTTCCCATCTTGATGATAATGGACTGAACCTCTGAACCTGTAAGCCAGCCCCAATTAAATGTTGTCCTTTATAAGAGTTGCCTTGGACATGGTGTCTGTTCACAGCAGTAAAACCCTAAGACACATAGATAAGTACATACAGACATACATATATACATACATACATACATACATACATACATACATACATACATACATAAGGAGGGAAGGAAAGAATGAAAAAAGAGAAGAGGGAAGAAAGCAGGCTATCTCCATCTCTTTGTTTCCTGAAAGAACATCCATCCAATAGAAATAGCTTCAAATCTGAGCCTAACTCAGAAACCGTCTCTATGACAGGACCACGTAAATCCCTACTCACAACAGCACTGCTCAATATAAGAAGCCACATATCAGCATGCACGACTGAGCAGTGCCTTGCGAAACCTGCTAAGACTCTGACAAGTGGAAAAAGATTAATCCCTTTTATTTACAGAAACTGAATTAACAACTAATAACCTTTCAAACAAAAGTATAGCAGGCTCATGCTACAGAGATGGATTAGTGGTTAAAATCACTTGCTACTTTTCAACTGAACAGGGTTTAGTTCCCTGTCTGTAACTCCAACTCCAGGACACCCTCTTCTGGCTGCTGTAAGAATCTGCATGCACATTGTGCACACACAGACAAGGAGTACACACACATACACATAAATAAAAGTAAACTTAAAAAATTTAAAACTTTCAAGTCAAAGAAGTTCCCTGGTGAAGTCTGTCATTGCTTGGTATTTGGGGATCATTACTTCATAAGGGGGTCATGTTTGAAATAAGTTCTGATAGATAAGAGGGTTGAATCTAAGGATTCTTTAGCCTTTGCCTTAAAGAATTCGCCACTAAACTGGGTTAAAGAATGTACGCTAAGTTTACTGTACATAAATATAATTACAAAATTAAAAAAAAAAGAGTCTAAGGATTATAAGTGCTGGATAAAAGTTTATAAGGAACTGGTCCCAGAGCTGTTTGTCATTGCCTGGAGAAGTGTAGGAATTCTCTGTGTCCTTCTAAGCATAGGGAACTTGAATACAGTTTTACTTGAAAATCACCACTCAGGAGATGTTTCAAAGTGTGACTAGAGCAGATGACAGCCATGGTTTGAATAGGTAACTATAGGCTTAGATTTTCCACAACCTACTTTAACAGCTAGAATACCATGAGTTCTTTGGTGCATCTCTTTCTATAAAGTCACAGCAAGTGAAGATCAGCGAAGACCAGCAAAGCATTGCAAGGCGAACCAATGCAAGAGTGCCCTCTCACTGTCTGTGGGGTTATAGTTATACTCTTTCTAAACATCACACGCCCCCTCATGTGTCCACTTCAAGAAAACGTCTTATGTCCTCTCACAAGACAGCTTCCAGAAAAACACCAAGTGTCTATTCTCAACAAAACATCCTCTCACATGTCTGCTTCAGCAAAACATCCTCTCATACAACAGTTTCGAGAAAAACACCACATGCACAAACTGAGTCTACAAAGAAACCAGAAATTTCCACTTCAGGTAATATCCTCTGTGGGCTCATGCACTTGAGTGCTTGGTGCATGATGATGGTGCTGTTTAAGAAGGTAATGGAACCTTTAAGAATTGGAGCCTTTCTGGAGGATGTACATGGCTGTGAGGTTCTACAACCTGATCTACTTCATGCTCTCTTCTTCTTCCAGTACATAGATGAACCGTGATCACTCTGCTTCCTGGATTGGTTCAACCTCATGCTCCCACTGAAATGATGAAGGTAACGCTGTCCTGTTCTGATTTCCATTTTGTATTTGCTTAGACAGTTCTCAGTCCTCTGTCCTCTTCCCCTAATGGTTACATCTGCCTTGACGACAATTTGAGATTTCTATGGCCTTGACTATGTATTAATCAAAATAATTGGCAAGTTATGTTTAAAATAACTACTGTCCTCTGCTAGGAATGAATGTTTCAAGGTTATTCTGACCTTCATCTAAGTTTTGTGCAAATTTTGGCCTGTGAGACTTTTTGCCTTTAAAACCTCTGTATCCCTGAAGTTGAGCCCTAAAAGACTTTTCAGAGGCACAAACATACTCTTGGTCTGGCCACCAATAAAAAATACTTACAACATAATTGGCTTAATCAGTATGGTGATTATCAATAACTGTCTCATGTGGGTCATTACACTGCTGTTCTGCTTTCTCTGCTATGAGGGATGGCTTCCCCTCTGGAATAGTAATCCAAAATAACTAATTTTCTTCTCTAAGCTGATTTTTGTAATTAAATTCTACCATCTCCAAAGAAAGGTAACTAATTGAACCACAGAAGTCTAGAAGCCAGGGCATGTTGGCATGGAGTAGCAGTGGAGATGGAGGAAGAGTAGGACAGTACAAGGTCAACATAGCACTAGATTGGAGGTGCCAAGGATGGCTTCCATATTTTAACCTCTTCCTCCTTCCTCCCAGGATACTACAAACATCAAATTAATCTATGGCAGAGCCACGGGATCCTCTGTCACCCAGGTACTGCCACATTCAAAAGACCCTTTAGAATCTTTTCTCTCTCCAATCATGAGCATTCTTTCCATTTGCAAGCTTGGCACCTACTTCTTGCCCAGGCAACAATCCCAGTGGATCATTCCAATGGCCTCAAAGGAGTTTTGCTACATAAAGATCTGTTCTCTTCCCTCTATTATCCATAGAATAGCTTGTCACGCAATCAGAAACCTGTCTCAGCTTCTTCAGGGGGAAGCAAAGTCCAAGCTCCTCCTCTCTGGAATACCCAGTCTCCTTTTTCCTTTGCATTTTTATTTCACATCGCTACCTCTCTATGTTAAGATTTATGCATCGCCTCTCAGAAAGAGAGAAACCAACCTTGAATTTTCCATTTATTTGAAATTAAAGGTAAGTAAAACTTCATCCAGGAGTTTTAGGCACGGTCCTTTCCAGAAAGCTGATCCTGAAATTATTAAATACCTCCAAATTGCTTCTCAATAAATTTTCCCATTAAGCCTACATCAAGTGATAACTTTGA
Organism: Mastomys natalensis; assembly: GCA_021653895.1. Taxonomy (NCBI): domain Eukaryota; kingdom Metazoa; phylum Chordata; class Mammalia; order Rodentia; family Muridae; genus Mastomys; species Mastomys natalensis. The sequence continues at coordinate 1,505,324 of JAJTUV010000381.1, forward strand.
GGTTATTACAGTACCTTAAAGGACTAGGGAGGAATCTCCAGATCTAGTAATCGTCGCTAACTATCTCACACAATGGGGAATCGTGTGCAGCTGTGGGGTCTCCACCAGCTGCTGTTACTATCACTACTTGAAAGTTACATTCCTCTCATGCATGGCCTTCAGGAATAGTGTCACACAGGCATGTGTGACTACCTTCTCCCTGTCATAGGGTGGTGACATACACTTCCCCTCAGAGTAAGAATGAGACCTGACCAACAACCATCCTGAGGAAAATGATGCCTTTCAGCGGGTCTAAACTGTTGCAGTTGAACTGGTTCTCAGCACTGTGTAGAACAGAATCCCCTCAGAGCTGTGAGTCTCAAGGTGAAGGCTCTCTCAGTACCTCCTGTGTTATCTGGGAAGTACAGTAGCTACATATACAGATTCTTGTGAGTCAAAAGTATAGAAGAGAGCCAGGCAGTCTGTCTTTTACCAGGTTCCAGGTGACTGCCCAACGCCACTGAAGTGAAAAGCACTGGCTTCAACTACTTCTAACCAGTCCTGAACTTTCCCCACCTGGGCTGTGAAGAGTAGAACCAACTTCTGAACAGGAGATTGTGAATCATGTGGTACACGAATTGTCTCGGGGGCTGGCCCTCCTGTCTCTGCATTGGACTGTACTTTGATTTTGTATTGCAATGAAACTCTCAAGAACCATAGAAGACAAGGCATTTTGCACGTGATTGTTAAGACCCTAGCACAAAGCAAAATTTCAAAATTTTATCTAGATTTTTTTTTTCTCTGCTGAAGGGCAAAATCTAGTTTTTGTAGTGAGAATTTTGGTTTCTCAAAAAAAAAAAAAAATCCACAGAAATAGGAACATGCTTTTGTTTTAATCCCAGGTGTGGGGATGTGGGGCTGCTTCGAACTGACTGCAGCAGCTGCTTAAGATTTGCTTCGTGCTTTAGCAGGGGTGTGATTTTGCAAGCAGCAAATAGTTTTTGTGAATGTGTGACATTTGGAATTCTGGGGACTTTTCAGAGAGTAGAGAAATGCTACGGCCCTGAAAAGTAGAGTGGGTTGTTGGTTGCTGTTGATTACTGTTGATTACTGTTCATTAAGTAGAAGAAAGAGGAAGCAGAAATTAGATATCCTGATGAGGAAAATCAAACCTGCCCTAAGGAACTTGACACCCCTAATCAGCAGGAGGTTATCTAATGGATGTCTCCCGTTTCCTCTCTATCCCTTTTCCCCTGTCCTGTCTAGTGTTAGGGGGTTGAAAGGGTGAAAAGGGGGTGGAGAAAGGTGGAATAAAAAAGAACCCACGAAGTGGTCAAAGTCTGGCCACAGGCTTTGCTCACACAGATGAACACAGCAGGCCATCTCTCTCTCATGTTTCCTCCTCTAAGGATGTTCAGATCATGTTCCATAATTAGTGTTCTTGCCCCAGAAAATATTTTTCTTAAGTCAAAGATATTGGTTTCATGGGGAAATCTATGTATACTTTTGCTTTACTTGGAATAAAAACAAATAAGCTCAAATGGTCCAGTGCACAGAAACTGGAGTCCCAGTAGCTGGAAGGCAGAGGCAGGAGGATCATAGCTTTGAGGCAACTTGATCCCCATCACAATGCCCTAACTCAAAACAAACAGCAAACCTCACCAACTAAAACAAAAACCTACACCTCAACCTTTTCCTACTTTCTCTGTGGGAAATATCAATAACAAATAAACAGAACAGTGATACTTCACAAAGAGATTGTCCTCAGAGCACCAGTCACCTGGGAAGAGTACAGCAACCTGGACTTAAAAGCATCTTCCTCCTGGAAGGCCTGGCAGACCTGGAGGCCTTCCTCTGGGATGAATTACATGAGGCTACTTTACCCCAGGAAACGTCTAAAGGTTAGACAAGAAAATCTTCACAAGTCGCTGATTCTGTTGCTGATGTCTTACACCATTTCCAGGGAGCGGAAGAAACTCTGTTCCCAGAATTCTTCATTACTTGGCGTAGCTGGGAGAACATCAACCAACTTGGCCACTTAACTCAGGAAAAGGACTTCCTGGAGGTTATTAGGCAGAGTGAGGAGTTTCTAAGTTTCCAGACAATGGGATTTGGCCATTGTATACTCAGTGTCGAATGTCCAAAATCACGCCTCATGGTGGTAGCTTTTGTCCACTAAATAAGACACCCACAGCTTGCACATGGATAGCAACAGCTACATTTTGTTACCACTCCTGTGGGAAAATGGCCACAGCACCCACTAATGCCATCACATATTCACTTAGTGCCTCTCACTGCAGTTTTGATTTGTATTTTGTTAATGCCTAGCCTGCTTTCGTGTGGTCCTTGGGTAACAACCATCTTCACTTTTTTTTTTTTTCAAAAGCCGTAGAAAACAAGAACAACAGAGACTGACAAGGGCTCGTAGTTATGCTCTCAGGCTGGGAAATAGGAAATTTTTTTTTAAGTTAAGGGAAAATATATCTCTTAATTTTAAAAAATGTTTTCCCTACAAACACCATACATATCCATAAAGGAAGGTGAAGCAGCTCAACATAAAACAAACAGGTACAATTTGGGACCTAAATAAAACAATACAGCACAGAGGTTGGACCCTGGAAGCTCCTTTGCAGCCTCCTCCACTCTGCCGTCTGGTCTCTGTCACTGCCCTTCTTGGGCAGGGATGCATGGTCACTACCCTCATATTTATCACAATCAATTTTTGTATTATTTTCTATGTCTGAATTCCTAAATTACATCAGTTGGTTTAACTAGTGTTTCCACAGTTCATCAAGATGAGGTTACAACTGGAGCCTTTCAAAAACTATTTTATGTCTCATGAACAAAGAAAAAAAAACGGTTAGATAATCTTTCCTCACATCACGCACAGAAAAAAAATGATTTGCCAATACTGGAATTGTCTTACAATTAGAAAAAGACTAGTATAATAGAAACAATTCATAGCACGTGTTTATTTAAGCACTAGCTAAACTTTCATTTACAAACAAATATTTTTCAGGGCAAAAAAAATAACATAAGACAATAAATTTCAAAAGTTATACCATTACATAAAATTAACCTTGCAGAATTTACAAATTAATATTCTGAGCAGACAGATAAATTATACATCCTGTAACAAAACCCAATCAAACAGCATTTAGAAATCCATATAGTCATAATGCAAGATAGTCTCTCTTTACAATCTACCTATTTACATGGGTTCCCACCACAAACAATAATAGCCTACCAATGTGTGCAAACACATCACAGCTACCAGTGTGTGCAAACACAGTATCTTTAAAATATATTTAGCAGCATATAAAAATCAGAGGAAGGAGAAAAGAGCTATTCCTATTAAATAAAAAAGAAATTAAAAGGTAATAATAGAAACAATTCCATAGGAAAATAGATGAAAATATCTTTCTGTTAGGAAATCAATAGTTACCCACAGAATACGTGCCCAGTACTAACAACACAATGGTGGTGCAGCATTTCAATCCTGAGCACAGAACGTAGAGCAACTGAAAGCTTTGGTCAATACAGGTAAACATAAGCATTTTAGCACAAATTATTATCTTTCTTAGTCAATTATGAAAAATCAATAATTCCTCATTTTGTTATTCCATTACACTGAACGAGTTTTGCAACTTAGAACCCTTATACACTGACAAAATTCCTCCTGAACAGACTGTAATTTGATTTAACAGTTCCAATATATGTTTAAATGTGTAAGCTATGACCACGTTATTTGAACGAGTTAACAGGTAGGCGTGTTTTATTCTGGGTATGCTTCTGACTGTCACAAAAGCGGATGTCTTAAACTCAAATAAATTTGAAGGGTCTCTTTATAGCTAGGCACAAAAATTCAGCCACAGTAAAAGTGTGATTCAAGCAATACATCAATTTTAGGAAGTATCTGTGTTGGTAGATATTAATTATTTCAAATACAAGACAGAACAATTTTATTAGGATACACATTATCTAGCAGTGGACTGAGATATATTTCCAGTTGATTCCATTAGTAAGTGCAGGACATTGTTTTCAATAAAGAACACAGAGCATCATCACAGTGTTGCCTTCTGCTTATCTCCATTCTTGTTAATTACTGGCAATATCCTCTCCCAAATCTCCTGTGTCAGAGATTTGACCATCTTGCAAGTTGTGGGCCTTCCAGATTCTCACCGTTCGATCACTACGAAACAAAGTTGAAACGGACGTCAAGAAATAGATCTCAGAATTCCTCAGGGAAACTTTTTTTTTTTTAAGAGGTCTTTAATTAATGCAAGTAAAGCCTGTACATGTTGCATGCGAAAAGCAAACACAGACTGATAGGATGCTTCTTGCCTGTAACTTTTCTGCCCACACGGCACAGAGGCCTCCCACTCTGAATCACCTGATCTGTGACCCCGCCCCTGCTCCGATGTCATTGGTGCACTTTTTCACCTGACTATTTTCTTCTGCTTCTGGCTAGAAGAGAAGGTAGGATTTGTGTCTGCCCTGCTCTCTGCCCCCTTCAGAAGAGTCTAGATTAAGACCCAGCACATAGAAGATTCATTGTGATTAATCAGACAAGCAAGAAATGAATCTGTCGATCCAACTGCTCAGAGGAGAGAGGAAACAGATGTTACCGCCGCATTCTCACGTATTAAGTGGAGAAAGCAGCACAAAGATTGTTAAAAATAATTTGTTCTAAATACAAATAATACCAAGTAAGCTGCTTTTTTGAAGACAAAAAATTTCAAAATTAGTCATTAATGAATTCTTTTTCTTTTTGTTTTTTTTTTTAATTTAATTTTATTTTTTTTAACTTATTCACTTTATATCCCACTCATTGCCTCCCTTCCGGTCACCCCCTCCTACAATCCTTCCCCAATCCCCTCCCCTTCTCTTCTGAGCATATGGGGCCCACCCCTAAGTCACCAAAAAAGATCTGTCAGCAGACTCCATAATACTCACAATACAGAAATAGCCTAACATTCTGGTCAGCCTAAACTCAAGGCTCATCATAGAGATCCAAATCATAATTTAGGAGCCAGGTGTGATGGCTCACCACTACAGTCCCATCTCCTGGATAGCTAAGACAGAAGGATAATGAGTTCTAAGCCACTCTGGGCTAAACAGCAAGATCATTTTTTTTTTCTTGGTTTTTCGAGACAGGATTTCTCTGTACAACCCTGGCTGGCCCGGAACTCACTCTGTAGACCAGGCTGGCCTCAAACTAAGAAATCTGCCTGCCTCTGCCTCCCAGCAAGATCATATTAAAAATAAATTTAAAAAGGTAAATCAGTTGTCTTAAACCAGTTGCCAGGATGACTATAATGAGAGAGGAATCTGTTGTGCCCAGTGTTTGTAAACACTTACGGCCTGCAGTATTTTTTAAGTGTGAGTACAAGCAACCCACCCAGAGCAGGGCCACAGGAGGGGACTTACTCAGCTGCAGTGAAGACATGGGTGGAGTTAACACATATGGCATTGATGGGACTGTCATGACCTCTCATCTCCAACTGGCACGAAAGTATCCACATTCCAGAGTTTCAAAATGCCTCCTCTGCAGCCACTAAGCAAAACCGGATGGCCTGGCACAAGGCCCAGGGCACAGACCCAGTCCTTGTGTGCATTTGGAACTTGCTGAAGAGAAGAGAAAAAACAGAACTTAAGAGGGATCTTACAAAACCAGTGGTCACACCAAAATTGGTTACAGTGCGTTTAGTGGTAAATTCAGTGTAAAGAATATAGAACGTCCTTAAAAAGCTATCAAAGTCCATTTCTATACATTCAGTGATTTAGGCAATAAATCTGTAAGTTGCTTCCCAGTTTCTAGTGTTGTCGTATTAAAGACATAATGTTAGGAATCTACAGAATCTAAAAGACTCAGAAAACACAGAAAAGTTTTCTCCTCTTTTCTACCCAAAACATACATAATAAAACAAGTCTGTAAACTACAAACTGGCATGTGGATTAAAAGAACCACCTCATGAAACCATTCAAACACTTTGCTAGATAATATGGAAGCCTAAGGAAAATGGAAGTTTAATATATATATACACACACACACACTACACATATACATATTTATCATGATGAACACAAAAACACGTTAGATAATATCATGACTAGCTTTTATGCATAAACATTTATATTCACTATATAAAATCAGAATCATGAATGAGTGAATATATGTCTATGAAAGCACCTGAACATGGTGCATGCACCTGCTCAAGTGCTTTCTATTGACATTCACGCTACCGGTTCATTCTGTCTTTAGTTGCAGGTTGAAAGCAGGGAAGGGTAGCAGTTGTAATCCCCCCAAATATATCCATGGAGCAACAGATGAATGCAAAGAATTATAAACAATTTTATCTGTTCACTAGTACTTTTTCTCTTTAAAGCTAATAGTGAAAGGTAACCGTCAGTTTACTGATACAGTGCAACCCCACTGTAGTGGACAGACGCACTGCCCATCGGACTGGAGGAATGCTCAATGGATCTTCACGTCAGATAACTGTTGTGCTGCTTAGAAGATATGTTCATTAAAAACAATGTACTGTTCCACCTCAAGGTGGCTGTATTTAATAAACAGATCTACACAAAAGTTCTACTTCATCCTAGCATGTAGTAGTAGAATGCTTACCTTCTCGAAGTTAAAACTCTGAGGATAATGAATGTAAAATGCATTTAATATTCAGAGTATAAAATTTAAGGTGAAGCTCCACAGCTTCCATTCCAAACGCCTATTCTAACCCTATAGAAGACCACTCAGTTGGTTAGACTTTGAGTCTGGTCAAATTTGGTGTGTGATGTTTAAATTTATTTACAAGTTGTTTTTATAATAAAGATTATAAAATTATTTAAACATTAAAAAAAATTTTAAGAGAAATCTCTGATTAAACAATGATAATCTAAATAGAACCCCCCACACACACACACCATCCCCACCACCACCACCAAGCTACTGGACAGACTCCTGTGTGGTGTTGAAATATCCACTTCACGCCTAGCACAGTTTCGGAATTACCTGAAGAAGACCTTTCTGAGCTAAGTCCCATTTCTTGATTCCGTTGTCTCTGGACCCACTGAATAGGTTGTCACCTTGAATGGCCAGTGCTTCTATCCCATCATAATGAGGAGGCTCGAAGTTGTGGGTGGGACTTACAGTTCCAAGAGCCCCTTCAGTCACATCAAACATCTACAGGAGAGAACCAGAGAGACAGGAGTCATCCCATTCAATTTTTAGATAAGCACCTCCAAGTGTTTATCTCAAAGCCACACAAATGCGTATTGAAAAGATCTGCTAACTGCATTAACTTTGTAGAAAGACTCTGAGGAATATCCTCAGCCCTGTTTCACACACTGTGTTTGCACATCACATCTTCTGCAAATTTCAAGAAAAGCAATTAGATTTTTTTCATGTCTGAAAAAACAAATGAGACACTCAAAGCTGAAGGCATTATGTATGGATGAGTTTGAGACTGAAATAAACAAATCATGGTATTCAGTTAAAATCGGCTAGTTTGTCAATCCCAGATTACCTCTCTGCATTCCCAAAGCTACCCTGCAAACCTTTTCACTTTTGCATGACTGAAAAAGACAACCTATGATTGAATAATATCAAAATTGGCCAATGAGGATATAGCTCAGTGGGTTCAGTTCCTGACTAGAATGCATGGAGCCCAGTGTCAATCCCTAGAATGGAATAAAATTGTGTGTGATGACTGAGCTTGGTTGTCAACTTGACGGATCTGGAAAAAAGGAACATCAATTGAGGAATTGCCTCCATAAGACTGGTCTGTGGAGCATTTCCATGATTTACAATTGATGTGGAAGAGGCCATTCTGAGTGGTACCATCCAGCCATAGGCAGGTGAGCCTATGGATGTAGAAGAAAGGTGTAAGAAGCTACATTTATAAAAAAGTTAGCTAAACATGAGCATTGCAGAAAGCCCGTAAGCAGCATTCCTCTCTGGTCTCTACTTCATTCAGTTCCTTTCCTCCGGTTCAACCTTGAGTTCCTGCCTTGTATTTTCTTGATGTTGGACTATAACCAATAATGCAATAAACTCTCTTTTCCCCAAGTAGGTTTTGGTCAGTGTTTTTATCATAGCAACAGAGTAGTAAGCTAGGACACTGGGTACCATGGTATCCATCTATTATCTGTACACTTGAGAACTAGATGCAGGAAGATTAGATATCCAACGTCATTTTGGACGTCTAGAGAGAGTTCAAGGCCCACTCAAACTACCTAAGACCCTTTCTCAAAACAAAAACAACCAAATCAGTAACTAAAAATAAATAAAACATTACAAAAACAAAAGAAGCAAAGGCTAAAACCCGGGGATAGAAGATTGGTTAAGAGAAAGTGACCTTGCAAAGCGCTGAGAAAAAAAGTGACTGCTGAGTGATGTCAGCCCTAAGAAGGACTTCCAGGTCACACCTGCAATGCTCAAGGAACTTGACAGAAGAGGGGGACAGCAAGAAAGAGCCAGAGGATGGGGAGGACTGTGAAACACTGTCTTCCTGAGTTGACCTGGCCAGTGAGCACAGGAACTCACAGCAGCCCTGGTTATCTACAAAAGACCTTCTGAAGCCTGGGGCCTCTCAACACTAGTCATGAATGGGGGAGGCATTCACGAGACTCCCCCCTCCCCAAGGAGCAATTGACAGCTAATACTTCCTGGAGGAGGGGGAGTAAACTACGCTGAATAGTACAATCATTGGAGATCACTGTAAGATACCCACAATCCAGTCAATAATCCCCACCTGCTCTTCTTCAAAGCAAAAACCCAATGACCCTCAATGGTCATAAGGAGAAAGAAGAGAGAAGTGGGGCAGGGTTTAGATTAGTGAATACCTCGAACCCATCACTCAAGAAAATGTAATTAAAGCTTTACTCATACACACTTTGATGTAGTGGTCTTTTGAGCCTGTGATGATTAGGTCCTGTCCATTGGAGATCTGGTCTACCGTAAGGCACATGACAGGACCCAGGTGTCCAGTTAGCTTTCCTGTAGACTGGAACCTTTAAAGAGAAATAAAACGACCGTTGCAGGCACTTCACAGCAAGATGGGAGACTCTTATAATTTATATTTGCTCACAATACAATTCGTTGATTTCCTTTCGATGTCAGCCCTGCCTTTTGAAACTCTGCAACAAGTAAATAGAAACAGCCAAACTAATATCCTGTGACAGAAGCTGGGACAGAACTACTTAGATCTTATCCCAAAGCTTAATATAACTTATGAATTAAGCCAAATTCTGAGAAGTTGTGAAAAGATAATCTTAATTCCTCCAAACAAACTTCAATCTATTAAAATACATGAATTTATGAAAGACATAACTAATCCTTTTAGACACAATTTATAATTGAAAAAAAACATTGATATCACTGCTTACAACATCAATGAAGCTATCGAAGTGAGGTTATTCTATTTTATACATGCACATATTATATACAACACATGCACATACATCATCTACATATGCATGTATATACATATATGTACACATCTATGTGAAACTGTGTGTATGAGAAAATAGGTGAGTCTTTTCATTAGTCATTATTAAGACTGAACATGGGTAGAACATGTCAGAACAGATATCTGACAGGTGGAAGAATAAACAGTTGTACCCAGGCATGATGGGTCATAGCTGTTCTCCCAACCTTCATTTGAACTCAGGAAGTTCCAGGCCACTCTGGGCTAAATAGCAAGCACACAACACATACACACACACACACACACACACACACCACACACACCTTCTTTTTCTTTTAATGTATGCCGTCAGTTGTCAGAAGGTAATAATGAACTTCTATGGCAGTTCTACTTCAAAGCAAGCTGCTGGAATACAGCAATGCCTTTAACTTCTAAGATATTAATAATGCAGTTTCTTAAAAACTGTTTTCTAGTCTCTTTGTTAAAAGAAACCTACATTTAGTCCCTCTTATCAAATCATTCCTTTATTTTTTGCCTCATTGAATATGTAAGGTGTATTGCTCTACCCAAAATAAAATATAGGTTGAAACATTTTTAAAAATGTGAGCCAAAAAGAGCATTGATGGTACACGCCTTTAATCCCAGCACTGTGGGGGCAGAGGCAGATGAATCTCTCAGTTCAAGGCCAGCCTGGTCTATATAGCGAGTTACAGGACAGCCAGGCCTACACAGAGAAATTGTCTCATAAACAAACAAAAAATGTGAGCTAGATAGAGGTCATGTGGAAATTAGATTTCACAAGCATTAGTGTTATCAGTTTCTAAAGTTGTATTTGATATATGCAAGGGATACATTTTCTAACAGTTCTACCTTTTAAGGTCCCACATTCTGACCGCATTTCCAGAGGCCGCATAGAGGAAAGTGCCAGTTGGGTTTAGTGCAATTTGATTGATCTGGCTCTCTCCGGAAGGAATAGCTACGGTCCGGCTGGTACTTGCAGAACAAGCTTCTCCGAGAGTAACTTGACCTGAAGATCTAGTAAGACAAAACAAAGCAAAGTAAGTTGTGTTTTCAGACACGAGCTTGGCTTACAGTGAGTTCCTAAGAGCCTCTCCGCAGACAACAGCAGGAGCTACTTCTGCTCGTGACCACGTGCAGGCACGGAGCTGGGCAAAGCATCTAGCAGGCGGTCACACCCTGAATGAGCATCGGCCAACTAAGAGAATATGTGTATGAATAAACTAGGATGATATGGTTTAAATTCTTAATGTGTGTGTGCCTATGATGCTTTCAACCCCATGCCCTGAGATGGAAAAGACTAAATCATCCTTTAAAAATGATTCTATGTCCAAGGTTAAATCTCAATGGATACTGCGGTTTTCAGGAGCCCTCTGCTGGCCTGGCTCCCCAGTGTTCATTCGTATATCATAATTGGCTTCGGAGGTTATGAACACTGGGTGGGGCATTTTAACTACTGTCAGCTTGAGTTGAATAGACCCTCCACTTGGTTTTTGAAAAGTTATCTATGGTTTACTTATATGTCTTCCAATACATTTACATGATGAGATATTTTTAACTTTGAAATCTTTTCCCTGCTAACATCTAAAATACGAGTTAAGAACCAATGTTTCTGACTTGACATTAACGAACAACTTAAACTGAGAACTTTCTAACTGGAGATAGGGCGTTCTTTCTCTGCAGAACTTCCCTACATAGAACTGTCCTCTCCAGTTCAGGAAACAGGAACTCTGAAGTAAGAAACTGTCTCTTAACCGGTAACAGTCTCTACTGTTAATTAGAAACTAATTCAGTGTTCCCTCTCCTCATGTACACAGTTACTGAGTTCAATTACGGAAAGGAGGAGGTCAATTTTATAATCAAAATACTAATTGTTTGTTTGGTAGCTTTAAGACATTATAACAACACACACTGAGAAAAGACTCTTGCCCCAACTGCTCAACACAACTTGTAGTTAGAACATTTGCTAGCGGGGAACACAGGAAGTGTGTCCATCCTAAAAGGTGCTTGGTTATTTCAAGGTTAGTTAAAGGTTGTAAACACTTCCTTACTATCAATGACGGCCAGTCATTTTCCAAGGACTGATATTTATTTAAATCACGTAATTCCTTAAAGTGTAAATGGTGCACTCAGTCATGGCCTTAGCATTTGGGAAAGGGAAAAGATGAAATCCACACTTGGTATCAGTGGAGTCGGGTCCATTTTCCTTCTCACGGTCTATACCTCGTTGTGTTCTAAGTTTTCGTCGGTATTATGTCTGTGCTTTTATGTGAACAAATTAAACATCCCCTGAGGACTAGGTAGGTGTTTTTAAAAAATAAAATACACAAACAGCCCTACATGTTCTTATATTCTATAAAAATACAGAACTATTCACTCTTCCCGCTGTTCTCAAAGTACTTACGTTAATGTTCGAATGCACTTTGCTGACTCTCTGATATCCCACACCTTAATATAAGATGTTGACACTGTGAAGACCAGACTGGTATAATTACAGTATTTTACAGACACAACGTTGTTAGGGTGAACCCCTAGTGACATAATTCCTGTCCAGTCACGAGATTCCATACTTTACAAGTACGATCTGAAACAAACAAAGCAGAAGAAATATGAACTATTTTAGGGTTTTTAACCAGCAAAATTTTATTTAAACAACATTCTACCATGGGAACAAAACAGCAAAGGATGATGGTATTTTCCAATTCTCCTGAAGTGGGCATCATAGAACAGCCTCGAATGTCTGTGGTAATCTCATAGACAAGGTAGGTAAAGGGGAACAAAGAAAAGAGAGGGTGGTCTGTTATCTGCCTCACTGTTCTAGTTCCTTATCATGCCGCAAAGGGGCTGAGGGTGCAGGATGGAGGTCTCTAAATCTGTTCAATCTAGTAGCTAAATTAATTCAGAGAAAACATTTTACTTTCTTGAGTTTCTTCATCTATAATATGAGGCCATAGGATATACCTCATGGGAGCGGTGCTATTAACGTACATTTGTGTCATGCCTCAAAAATCTCTGATGTGCTAATAAGAAATGGTGACCACTACTGACTTTTTGCCACTTGCATATTTTAATTATCTTTTGTAAATTTGCATACCGTCTATTTCACGATCTAGAACATGGAATGCCGTACCAATCACTGAAGGGAGATGCATTCTCTCACCAAGTGCATTCACAAATATAAACAGCAGATTTACTCCCTTCCCTACTAAGCAACAATTTAGATTTTATGACATTTAGATCCTCAAACCAGCATATCAGATTCACTTGAATAGTCTTTTAATAATCCTGTTTAAAAGCTATTTTTAAATATATATGTATGAGCATTAGACGGTTACTAGTACCTTTTCTTAATTACATTTTTAAATCATGTGCAGGCTGTGCGTGCCCTTGTGCGTGCGTGTGTGTGTGTGTGTGTGTGTGTGTGTGGGTTTTTGTGTATTTATGTGGGGTTATGTGCATATGAATGCAGGTGTGTGTGGAGGTCAGAAGAGAGTGCCAGATTTCCTGAAACTGGAGTTTCAGGCAGTTGTGGGCTGCATGACTTGGGTACTGGCAACAACTAAAATCCTACATTAGACCACTAGGCAGCCTTAAGCACTGAGCCATGTTTCCAGCCATTTCTAGCACCTTTTGATCCAGTGAAGAGAAGATCATCAGTAGAATCCACACAGAGCACAGCTTTTGTGTGCCCTTCGCTATGTGAACGCACTGAAGGGAAGATGCTCTGATTCCTTTGCAGGCAGGAAATGGGTTGATTATGCCCCTGAGGTGGGGGGAGAAAAAGATTGACTTCAGTATCTCCATTATTAAACTAGGTTTACTTTTCCCCACCATTTCTTTAAAAAGCCCTTATAAGCAATTATTAATAATATCCAGACTGTTCCCTTGATTCTTTTAGTCAAAAGGAAGTGGATAACACGTGAAACCACAGCAGTGCAGAACGTGAACTAATTAGGTGTCCGCTAGTAACCAGTTCCACAAGCCGTGAGACAGAGGATGACGCGCCTGGATTTTCTTTCTAACCCATCCCTCTGACAGTTCTTCCTTGTTATGACCAACAAGGAAGTAGAAATGAGTAACTCAAGGCCATGGCTTGATGTCAGGCTGAATGGAATTCTAAGCCTAAAGAGAATACTGTTGGGGAAAGTGTGACACATAAGACCTAAGGTACACAGAAAGCAGTTCTCAAAGAAAAATGGAGGAAATGAAAAAAAGAAATGTTGGATAGAAAGACATTTAAAGGAAGATGATACTCAAGCAGCAGCCACTTAAAGGGGTGGAAAGAAAACCTTTGACGACCTCAAAGATTTTAAAATGAGAGGTGTACCAGGCAGCCAAGCTCTTGGCGAGCGGCTTACAGATACTATTTCTGTATCATACAGTATTCGTCATGAGTATCTGGTCTATGAGGTAGGCCATGCACTGGAGATCAAAATGGTTATCAATGCATCGCCTGCCCCTGATGTTAAAGGGGCTTATGAATGCAAATGACTGTCGGGAGGAGTGAAGATGACCAGAAACCAAGCCAGCACACATCGGCCGCTCAAATGTGTTACTAAATCTTCTTGCTGTGAGCTACAACATCAATGTTTCTGTTCTTAAATTGTTAGCATTACTATTCATAATTCTCTGAAGGACAATTCTGTTGAGGAGGAAAACAGCATTGTCGGTACTCTTAGGAATCAAAGATTAATAATGAAGAGGCCAGAACCACCTCAAATCACCTCAGATATTAACTTCTTTTTGGCCCCCATGTGGAAAAATATTGGACAAATCATTATAAACACTTTTTAAAAGTAAATGTTTATCAGTAAGACATAACACGGACTTGCCAATCTTGTGGAGGTGCTCCCTCTAGCGTTAGTAGTAATGAACTAGAGTATATGATGTGTACATTTTATGCTGACTCTAATGAAGTCTGAATACTACGTCTGTCAGAGAATGCCTTCAGAAAAAGTGAGGTAAATATGGGACTGAAACGCTAAAGAAGCTGCACCAGGGGCAAAGAGTCAATTTGGAAGATCTTTGGCACTTAATCAATCCTTCACTGGCTCTAGTAACAGAAATGGCTTGCTAATTAATTGATAAATTTAATAGGAGGATATTGTCTGTGTGGCCTGGGGTGGGGGTGGCGGGTGGGGAGGAATTACCCAAACAAGAAGTCAGTTGTATGTAACAGTTACATGATACTAGGTAAAATTTAAATCTAGCACTCCAGAAAGATAGGAGAGAATTATTCAAGTATAAAAGAGGACTAACTTCTAGAGAGCGGGTGGTACCTATTGAGTCCAAGGTAAAAGTTAACTATTTGTGGTTTCTCTACCGAAAATTGCCAAGGGGTTTGTTCAAGAAGTAAACACATTAGGACGACCTGCCAGGCCACCTACATTCTGTTCAGGACACATCGGGGTGGCTTCAGCTCTAGATGCTGTGTTTTATGGACACTGAATGGCAGAATCTTTCCAACTTAAGGAAAAAATAGAATTAAACCGTCTAGATGATAAAAGTACACATGGGGGGGGACATAATCATGAAATTGAAGCACTAAATATTTAGAGTGGTGTCACATATACACAAAAAAAGATACTAAATTAGTTCTCATATAGCTAAAGAAGGCTGGCCAAAAAAAAAAAAAAAAAATGAATGAGACATAAAGGAGGTAAACAGGCTAATTTTTAAAAACATTATATTAAGGTCTTGTTATACTGTAGCTCTTTTTCTTTTCTTTCTTTTAATTTGGAGTGAAAGAAATTCCATGTCACCAAAAATGACCCTTGAGATTATCTCTGGATAGATAAGAAAAAAAAAAAAAAAAAAAATATAAATATATATATATATATATATATATATATATATTCCAGTTTATCTGCCTACATGCAAAATTTCAGATTGAAATCAATAACTTATTTGTAATATAAAAATATAAACAAATGAAACCTGAAACGGGAGAAACGAAACGCTACTCTCAAAAGTGTGGGCGCTGTCAAGTTTACAGACATGCTTCAACCATATAAGGGGTGGTATCCTTCTGGAAGAGGCTATGATAAAACTGCACACATAGGAAAGAAGTCACTAACAAAACTGAGCTAGCCGTGTGAGAGCTGTTGGTGACTCAGTGACGCCAACCATCCCAGAACACAGCTGCACTGGAAAATCACTTAGGTGACCAACACTGTGTCTCCTGATAGAACACTCAGCAGAAAGCTACATGTTTAGCACAGCTAACTTCCTGGGAAGCAGAAGGCTCTTGTTATTCTTACACAGTCTCTGTTCCTGCACCTGTATGTGCGGCACACCTATGTGTCGTCTGTTTCCATATGTGTGGGCTAACACCAGTGGGGACAGGTGCAAGTGTACACAATATGGATAGGCCTAAGGCTGTGGTCAGGTGTCTTCCCAAGCCATTTTCCACCTTATGTGTTGAGGCAAGTCTCTCACTATTTTCACTACTTTAACGAGTCACCTTACTCCAGGGAGTCTCTATCTTGCTTCCCGAGTGCTGCCCAGGCACTGTGTGGAGCTGGAGAGCCAAACGCTAGTCTCTCTGCATCCTCTGAGACAGCTACCAACACCACTGGTTATTCAGTGTTCTGAAGAAAACTAATCTCAATATTAAAAAGTAAAAATATTCCAAGCATTCACTAGGTAATTAAAGTGTTCAAAAACATTCAGCATATTAGGGCTGTTAATATTTTCTATCGATTACCCTGTACCACTAAGATAATGGAGAAATGTGGGCACTGAAAGTAGACATATAAGGTATTTTTATTGTATCCTAATTAATCTGTTCACATTCCTGAAATATTAAAAAAACGACCATTAAAACCTTTCCTTTTTTTTGGGGGGGGGAGGGGTTTCAAGACAGGGTTTCTCTGTGTAGTCCTGGCTGTCCTGGAACTCACTGTGTAGACAGGCTGGCCTGGAACTCAGAAATCCACCTGCCTCTGCCTCCCAAGTGCTGGGATTAAAGGCGTGCGCCACCACGCCCGGCAACATTTCTTTAACTTAGACTAAGTTATGTAAATGTGTCCAATAAAGCTGATCTGAGTGGAGAAGAAGAAACAAAACCCACACTCATTTTGTTCCATGCAAACCATGGAGTCATAATACTGCAAGATTCATTTCTTCTCCCTTCCCCTGCCTACCTTCTGGAGGATCTGCTGATGTTCAGAAAAATGACCATAAAAAACAAGGAAAACAAGGGGAAAGAGGAGACAAATGGGTAAGTGTGGGGAGAGGGAACAAGAGAGAAAGAGAAGAAATTAAGTCCCTCTCCAAATCCATAACATGAGAAAAGGTAATGCTATTATTCTTAAAACTTCATTTATCAGTTTTTAAAAAATTAAATATAAGATTTTTTTTTCTAATTTTTGTCATGGCAGTATACTTTTTATAATCTAGTACTCCGTTAGGAAATACAACTTTCACTTCAAATTGCTTAAACCAACAAGAAAAGATACCTATGTAACTCCTTGACCTGGAAGCAGCAGCAATGCTCAGCCCTAAGGTTCAAGCCCCTCTGACTTGGGAGTGGTGAAACCTGCTCATCTTTTCCAGGAAAAACTAAGGTTACAGGCAGCAACACACTAGCTTCTAAGTTTTCATAACACGTGTTTGCTACTACTTTACAAGATAAACTCACAAGATACATTAAAATTAGTGTTTTAAAATATTAGTGCACTCATGAGGTTTACAATGAGTTATACATGCAATTCAAAACCAAAACAAAACCCTGAGATTTCTGAGATTTGCTTAGGATTTCTAGGAAGCGTTTAGGACATCTAGGAGAGAAAGGACGTAGGAGAGAGAGGAAGAGAGTACCTGTGTACCTCCGACAAAGAGGAATCACTTTCATCAGACCTACAGTGAAAGAGTTAAAGTCGTGAGGAGAAAGAACAGATATCCAAACAGGCAAAGACACTGACGACAGACAGAACACCAACAGCGTGGATAACGGAACTTCATAAACACTCCCTTTTTGTTTTTCCGGTTTGCACCAGAAATCAGCAAAAAAGTATAGTTAAAGTATAGTTAAATTAGACAAAAAAAAAAAAAAAAAAAAAAGTGTAGGGAGGCTTTTGGTTTTCCACCCAGTTTAGGGGGCAAAAACTCTGTACCTATTACTGACCCATAAATTCCACCTTCACTTCTAAAACTCCGGAACAGGCAAGGAAAAGTTAAAGGTATATGAACCACATCACTGCAAGGCTTAATTTGATGACTATCTTAAAACAAATTCTAGTAACCATGTGTTAATATATCTTGGTAATTACTGCTTTAGCTAGATTCTAGTGTGGAAGTTTGATAAAGTCATTCTATATTTGCATGTCTAAAAACTCATAGTTTTAACTTATTTCCAAAGCAGAGAGTTCTGACTAAGAGGTCCCCTTCGTAATAACTGGTTAGGGGAGACACAGTCAGCCTGCACTCCGCCCCACAGGCTGCCCTGCCTTGGCTGTTAGGAACTTAGACTGTGTAGTGTCCTGGGGAGAATGGGGAAGGTAGTGGTGGCCTGAGACCTGAGGAGAATCAAACCGTGAGGTCTGCATGAGAAACAACAGTCTCAAAACAGGGCCTCAAAGAAAGGAATACAAAAGGAAAGGAATTTTCAAAGTATGAATTCAGTTGAATCAACATATTACTTATAGGGATAATAGCCATAAAATTAGTGCAATCCATTAAATATATTGTAACAAAATAGTAAACGATGAGGATATTATCAAGATTGTCAAGACTGACAAAAACCAAAAATGAGACAGATTCTTAATCTGTACCTCACACTTTTCTGTGTAGCTCAGTCTGGCCTTGGATGTATAGTGGTCCCCTCGGCCCTTACTTCAGCATCTTAAGTACTGGGTTACATCTGTGAGCCACCATATCCCACGTGCGACAGAAAACTCATTTACGGCAAGTCTTAAGCCAGAAAATTTAGAACTACATGAGCAAAGTACCTGGAATTTATCAACTGTTCACCTATCAGTGAAGATGGACTTCTGCGATATGTTACTAATGTTCTATCTTCCTCTGTTGACGGGACAACTCATGATAATAAGGGCTGTTTTGTTCAATAGTACAATATTTACCTCTTCAGATCAATCAAAAGGACACATCCTCTAGTGAGTAATTAAAAAAAAATAATAAGCTAATAAAGAATCTATAAGTAACTATTTGTGAATTAAGCAGATTAAAAATGATTTCCAAGTGAATGAGTATAAATACATTTATAGAGCCATTTAATACAATCGAAGCATATTAGACAGATCTTTTAAATGGCATCCTATAAATTTAAGAGATGTTACATGCGGGACGGTAACAGCACAGGAAGCCAACAGCCGTGGCTGGGAGGAGGGATGTTAAGTGAATCCACTCACAAAGGGACTATTCAGATTCCAAGCAGACAAGCCAGGGCTCATGACTACATTCTGACAGCCATATTATCTCTGACTTTTTAGAAGGAAAGTTCTAGCTCAGCACGGGGACACGTTTTTACTTCTAAGTTAGTAAAAATGATATTTTCCACATCCTAGTCTCTCCCCACATCTGCCTTCCAGTTCCACAACTCTCATCCATAAGGGTAATTTTTACTTCCTAACACAATTACTGGGGTTTGTGGTAGACTTATCTAGAACCACCAAATGTTAGGAGCATGTGGTCTTCGTAAGTTGTCTCATCTACCAACACTGAAACATTCGCCACATTTCAACATAGTCAGAGTTAGACGCTTTGGGGGAGCTTACAGAAGCTGGGAAAATCCAAGTAAGTTTTGAAACATCGAATGTTCAAAGGTTTTTGTTTGCTTGTTTCATTCTGATTTACTTCGCAGGAACAGGAGAGATGAGAACTGAAAGCACAGCCGTGCACTGCAGGGAGCCATGTTCAGCAGGGAAATGATCTCTTAAGTTTGGCCACATGGCTCCTTTCCATTTAAAAAATACAAAAATATGGCAGACTCCACCTCCCAAACAGCGAGGCTGAAAGGTCCTCACAGACTGTTCTGGGGGGTGCGGAGTCCGGGGTGAGAGATCAGGGCTCTCTTCCACGACATACTTATCCTGCTGAACTGACGTGTTTCCCTGAGAAACAGTAAGGCGATTAAACACATTCAGTTCGTTACGGGGCCGGCTTGGTGGGGAGGAAGGAGGTGAGAGACTAGTCTCGGAAGCGCCCGAATCTGAGCTACGAGAAAAAAGAACATCAAACAGGTGGCTTTAGTTGGTTATTGCTTTCTTAGGAAAGTTCTAGAAACATGCTTTTTTAAAAAAAAAAAAATCTTTTTATTATAGAATTCCTTCTTTTCTTCCTCTCTTTTTTTCTTTTCTTGAGATTAGGCTTCCCGAACAAGTTACCGGACTTTGTCACACCGGCCACAAGGTGGCAGTGGAGAAAAAGAATCATCCTAGAAAGATCCAAAATCTACATCCTACAAGGCCAGCTCGACTTAATTACAAATCTAGATAGAATTGAGCACAAATCGTTCACTGTACAGAAGTAGTAGCTGGCCCAAAGGGCTCAAGAGCAGTTTGCTTTTAAATCATTTACTGTCTCTAGTCTACCATTTCTCAATGATTCCTGAGACATTAGATTCAATGAAGAAAAAAAAAAAAAAAGCAAATCAGTTCTTTAAAACTACAGAAAGCAAGGATGAACAGGATAGCTAGTGTGCCAGCCAAGTCAGCTCCACCAATGCTCAAAGGAGAAAATGTGTAAGTCATTTCTTACAAGAGAAGAGAGTCGGGTATAGAATTGTCCTCTGAGGAACAGAAAAATATATGAACATGTCTTTATGTTAATGAAACAAAAGAATTATCATGAGTTTACTGATATTTCAAGGCAGGTGGGCACAGATGCTTTCTGCCATGGACCCATCTTCCCCAAATAACATTTTGGAGAAATGAATGAGGAGGGAGATTGGTAGCATAAAGGTTGGGGTGTTTTACAGGATAATTTAATTCACTTAACTTCTGCAAATCATGATGAAATCCTTCACTCGTGTGAAGGGATCAGCAGTCTATAATCCGCAATGCTAATTAACCCTCATGAGACATAAAAGAAATGACTGAGAATGATGTCACATGTGAGAAGGAAGAAAATATCCCACACGCCACGCCTTATTAGCAATACAGTCTGCGGTCACGTGAGGGAGGGAGAGGGTCACGTGAGTCAGTTTCAGGGGCTAGGCGAAGTTAAGTTTGAATCTTTACGGAAGACAAGTTGAAAGGGGAGCTTGATAACTTTTAGTCGAAAGGCATTAGTGATGCGTTCAGGGATACAGGAAAATAACTGGAAAAAGGGTTAGTGGCGTGAACAGGGAGAAAGGTGCTCAAGTATGTGAACGGTGGACATGTGACCAGAAAGCCAGAAGATCGCTTAGCCAAGCCAAGGGTTCTCTTGCGTGTCTGCGAAACCAGCATAAGCACACAGTTCAGCTGCCCTTCAGCCAGCGTCTGCTGCAAGGGACCTTTAAGCCACTGAGTAGATGAAAAGCACTTGGGGACTTACTGTTTGTGCTCCTTGGCCTTTGCTTTATCTGCTTTCTCATATGCCTTTCTCCTTGTTACAGGGGAAGGCTCTGGCACTTTTTTTTCTGATTGAGATGACTGTCTGGAACTACAATAGGAAAAAATTTTTATTATTTTTTTATTTATTTTATTTTTATTTTTAACTATTTTTAATATGCCTAAATTTAAAGACCTCCACAGCCAATCTGGTCTAAAAGCTTTAAATTTATTTCTTGGTGGGGATGGGGAGGGAATAAAACTCGAATGGGAAAATAATACATGATTTATTTTTCATTGCTAGGAGCTCAATAATCGCAAATTTTTAAGTTAGCAACTTTATTAATTGTGTGCAAGTCTGCATCTTTTAATGTAAACACCAATATTGCTAGATAAACAGAATAGATAGTTTAAGTATTCAAATTTTATCAGAAATTATTTGATCTGAGGGAAAATTATCTTAAAAGTTTTACAAGAAGGAAACTACTAGAATATGAGAAAGAAAACAATTTAATAAGTACACAATAAAATAGCAATGTAAGTAGTCACACAAAATCAATAATGACAATGAATTTTAGTGAACTACATTTAGACATCAATCAGTAATTTTATATATTTTAGTAATAAAATATTCTCATCATTAACTTTAGATTGTGAAAGCTAGGTGTGGTGGCTCAGACTCATGATCCCAGCACTTAAGACTCTGGGGCAACAGGTTAGTAAACATCTGAATCCGACATCCACAAGGCAAACCAAATTCAAAATTAGACAACTTAGAGTTTAAACCAAAGCCCTCCCAGTGAAAACGTCAGACTCGACAATCTTGAGAGCCATTTGCCCACTCAGCTTCTTTTTAAATTATTCATTTTCTCCCGTCCTGTAATTCTCAGTCATTCTTGAGATACTGGGTTCAATAGAAACAGGAATTATATTTCTAGATTCTGGGCTACACAGTGATTTTTCTCTTTTTTTTTTAGAGTAGCCTGGGATACAATGAATGAGATCCTGTGTCTAAAACCTTCTTGAATTAAAAACAAAAATGTGGAGTGGACGCTGAATAAATAAAACTTAAAGTTTTGTGAATGCAATGATGAATATTACTAGTCTCAGCAAGTTACACTAATAATAAATAAATAATATGGAATGAGTTTCCATAATTGATATTCAAAAATTAAAAAATGAGATTTATCATTTCCATGATGTCTGAAGAAAGCACATTTCAGCACTTCTGCATTCTATGCGTGATAAGGAAAGGAAGGTGATGTCCTATAAGCTATAGGCACTCCAGCGCCAAATGCAGGACAAACTTAAATTTCTAGAGCCTGGGTCTGACAGGGTGATACAGGCATGGAGTCTTAGCACTTAGGAGATGGAGCCATTAGCCTTGGCTGAATAGCTTGATGCCAGCGGAGGCTCCAAAAGACTGCCTCAAACAAGAGAAGAAGAAAGTGCAAGGAATTCTAAGTCCAGCCCTCTAAGTTCATGAAAACATAGAGGAAAACTGTTTGAAGGGACAAAGTCAAAAAGACATTTTCTATAGTCTGTCATAAAGATTTATACGGTTATAAATAGATATATTACCTGAATGGAGGTTCCAGGCCACAGATTTAGTCCTGAAGATCTTAAAGTGCCTGCCCTAAGGCACAATAAATGCTGAACACATGCAAGTCTCTAGCTGTCCCTTATCCGTGTCACTACCTTGATTAAAACTGTCTCACCCTTGTCCTATCACAGCACTGAAGCCGTGGCTACACTGGTTAGCAGCATCCAACATTAATCACATAAGCACATGCAGGAAAATTCTGTCATTCAAATTAATTTTTTAACTAAAGATTGTAGATTGCTACCGCTGAATGGAAGATAACAGAAATGCCTTCACAAGAAGGAAGATTATGGAAAATAGACACATGTAGCAAGTTTATTATACTTTGCATTATCTGCTTTGCATGCTGCTTTAGGGGTAATATTTCTCATACATGTGCATATCAGAAATCATTTGCTACATAAGAGTTAGTTTGCAAAAACATCACTAAAAATCTTTACAAGTGGGGAGCTGGAGAGATGGCTCAGTGGGTAATAGCACTTGCTGCTCTTTCAAAGAACCCAGGTTCAATTCCCAGCACCCACAGTGTGGTTCATGGCCATCTGTAACTACAGTTCCAGGGTATCAGACATGCTCTTCCAACCTCCACAGGCACAACACTCATCACAACATGCAAATCACTCACATACATAAATAATAAATAAAAATCTAAAAGGGACTGATGTATAAAAGGAAAATAAAGTTCTAATTTTCATGTAACTACCAACACCACACCACACACACACACACACACACACACACACACACACCACGCACGCACAAAAGTGAGGAGAATAAGCTCATACCCGGGTGCTATGAAGCACTTGTTTTAACTAGAAGAGCTTTGTTGTTATAGATATTTTTCAATACTTCTTACTGACAATAAAAGTACTTTATCCACCCCATTCATTCTAGGCATAAAATTAGCTCCATGGTAAAGGGTCAGGAAAGGTGGTCGTGGTAATGCTCAGTTTTAATCTCAGCACTTGAGAGCCTGTGGCTAGCCTGGTCTACATAACAGAAGTTGCATGCCATCGACAGCTACACAGTGAAACCCTGTCTCAAAAAAATTAAAATGACATAAAATATGAAAACCTGAAATGCACAAAGGTTATAATTTGTTGTTGTTGATGTTGTTTTTCCTTTAAAGGGGTCAGCAACAATTTTAAATCCTATCAGGTTATTAGAACAACAATGTAAAAAAGTCTGGAGCAAATCTGAGACTTTAAAGCTTTTTTTTTTTTTGGCATGTATTTCATTTGTATAACTTTAACCTAATGTATTTCTAAATAAATTGTGCCTATAATCATCACTCAGAGTTATCCTAAAACTTGGAGAGTAAACAAAGCAAGTCAAAAAAAGAAAATTGAATCTTAAGTTATTTTGACTGCCCAAAACATTATGGGTTAGGCTGGAGAGGGTGCTGTCTAGGGCAAGTGCTTACTGCACAAAAATAACAAATCGAACTTGGATGCCTCGAACCTACATAAAAGCCAGGCAAGTATGGCAGCCCTCCCATAATCCCAGCCCAATGTAGACAGAGAAAGGAGGCATCTCCAGGAAGAAGCTTGCTGGCCTAGAGAGCTAACTCTGAGTTCAGAGAAGGACCATGCCTCAGTGCATACATTGAGACCGACTGAGCATGACACATAATTTCAACATCAGTCCTCCTCTATGCACAAGAACACACAGACACACACAACACACACATATACAACACATACATACACAACATATATACAACACATACACAACACATACACAACACATACACACGCAACACACACATACATATACAACACATACACAACACACATACACAACACATACATATACAACACATATACAATACACACATACACAACACATATACAACACATACACAACATATACATGCAACACATATACAATACACACATACACAACACATATACAACACATACACAACATATACATGCAACACATATACAATACACACATACACAACACATATACAACACATACACAACATATACATACAACACATATACAATATACACATACACAACACATATACAACACATACACAACACATACATACAGCACATACATATACAACACATATACAATACACACATACAGAACGCATACACATACACAACACACACACATACACAACGCATACACATATACGAACAAAAATCTGTACCTAACAGAAATGACTTTGAAAACCAGAAATTGATTATCTTTTTTTAAAACAGAAATAAGAAATTAGCAACATGCATATTAATAAACACAAGAAAATGCCACTAGAAAGGGAGTTAGTATAGCGGGGCCAGACTTACATGCTGCCTATCTTAGAAGGTAAGCCAGATGGGGGAAGCAGCTCTTTGTCCCTAGCAGAAGTACCACTTGTCTCTGTGTTCATTCCAATCTCCTGCCCTTCTGCAACAGGCGCCAGAGGGCCAGGCAAGGAGGCATCTCCTGCACTAGTGTCTGAGGCTACTTCACTGCTATCTGCGTACAGCAACTCCATCTGCGTGGTGGTTCTCCTTCGAGCCTAGTTAAAGAATGGAAAGAGAAGCAATCAGAAGCAAGCTTGTACATAGAATGTGACTGAGGAACAGAGGGTTGTTCTTTATATTATTATTATTATTAAAATAGATAGTAAATATATTATCTACTTTGGTATATGAGATAGATAAAAACACTTAGCACATCCTTTCCTTCCAGGTGTGTCATAAACAACAGAGTAGTAGAGGCGAGGCAGAGTTTTAGCCAGATAACACCTTTCAAGGCCACAATGCCAGCCACCATTTGGATTGCACGTCTGTGCCAGGCACAGTTCTACATCTTCATTATGTTGGTGTGGAGAGGTAACTTGTTTACAAGTGAGGATGTGAAAGTATGAGGATGCTGTACATCTACCTGTGGTAACTCCAAAGTTAGTCAAAGGTCACTAACATCACTGTGTTGAACAGCCACAAGTGACCAGCTACCTCAAGAGAGGGGGGGAGGGG
Organism: Mastomys natalensis; assembly: GCA_021653895.1. NCBI lineage: Eukaryota > Metazoa > Chordata > Mammalia > Rodentia > Muridae > Mastomys > Mastomys natalensis. Next base: position 1,530,828 of record JAJTUV010000381.1, read on the forward strand.
GAGGGAAGGGGCAGGGACAGGGGGAGGGGAAGGGACAGGGACAGGGGGAGGGGGAGGGGAAGGGGAAGGAAGGGGAGAGGGAGAGGGAGGGGGAGGAAGGGGAGAGGGAGAGGGGGGGGGGGAGAGGGAGAGGGACAGAAGGAGAGACAGACATACACACACAGAGACAGACACAGAGAAACAGATGCACACACAGAGAGACACACACACACAAAGATAGTCAGACAGACAGATATACACACACTGAGACACACAGAGAGAAACAGAGACAGACAGACACACACACACACAAAAAGACAGAGAGACAGGAAGAAACAGAGATACACAGAAAGAGACAGACAGACAGACACACACACACACAGAGAGAAAGATAGAGAGACAGAAACAGATACAAAGAAAGAGAGACAGACAGATATACACACACACAGAGAGACACACAGAAACAGAGACAGACACAGAGAGAGAGAGAGAGAGAGAGAGAGAGAGAGAGAGAGAGAGAGAGAAAGATAGAGAGACAGAGAGACAGAGAGACAGAAACAGATACAAAGAAAGAGAGACAGACAGATATACACACACAGAGAGACACACAGAAACAGAGACAGACACACACACAGAGAAAGATAGCAAGACAGGGAGAAACAGAGATACACAGAAAGAGACAGACACACACACAAAGAGAGAAACAGAAGAGAAACAGAGACAGACAGACGGACACACAGACAGAAAGATAGAGACAGACAGACACACAGAGAAGACAAGAAAATGAAAAAAGCAAATGGGAAGGAGTTAAGCCAAAGGAAAATCCATTGCAGTAAAGTTCAACTAAATTCTAATGTTGCCCATCACTAAATGCTTTGTTAATATAAATTTTTAGTTTTTATTTTCGGTGGGTTTTTTTCTCCTTCTATGCTAAATTGTGTGCTTACTCTGCCCACTGGAAAGTCCACTGTGCTGCATGCAGCTTTTTACTCTGCATCGTTAAGACGGTACCACAGTCGCCCTTATTACATCATAAAGTGACTCCATTATTTCAAAGAATGAAAAGGGAATGAGATCTCTGTCTCATCTTTACAGTTCGGACGTAGCAAGCAGCAGTGCGGCTTTGGGAGTTTGGAATGAGAAAGCCCTGTGGACACCTTTTATCCTCTCGGCTGGCTCTTCCCATTGCAAAGGTGCTAGGGCAGAGGGCCCCTCACTGTGCCCTACCACAGTGGTTCAGATTGTTCTGTGGCTACCACTTCTCAAGTCTCTCAGCATCACACATTGGCGTCACTGAGTATGAGGTCACAGAGCCTAGACAATTAAAATTACATTAGGAGATTCCTCTTTCTGCTTACGCTTGGATCCGATCACAATGGAACGTTTCAAGTTTTGGTAAATTGTTTGATCATCCCCAACAAAATACCGGCTATAAAAACACCGACTACAAAAATCTCAAGATGTATTTTCATTGGCCTCACAAGTATTTTTTAAAAATGTATGCTAAAAATCCATATTTAATTAAGATTTATCATGGGGCCTGGGGAGAATGAAGGATCTGAAAACTTTGGGCCCACATTCATACCAAAAAAAAAAAAAAAAAAAAAAATGAGAAAAACATGGTGCGATAGAACAGGACAGGCACGGTGGGAGAGCTTAATTACCCAGTTCCGTTCTTGATTAACTTTAGTGGTCCTTAAAACTACTCTGTCCATTTGCACAGCATTACTTTTCAAGATGTGATTCTGTGCATGTGTTCAAGGTGCTGCAAGTACTCCCTGTTTTCTACTGACTCAACGCCATGACTTAATTCATCTAACGTCAAGTACAACCGAACAGCCTTGAAAAGACACCGTGCTTCCTACACATTCAAAACTAGGTATCACCTAGTTTTAAATTCCTATAAATATGCATTACAGTCCCACTAAACTTTTTTTTAAGTAATTTCAGAATACTGAAAAGGAAGAATCACTTAAAACAAACAAACATAAAGCTTGAGTGTTAGAATTTCACAAACACCCTGTCAATTTAAACGGCTGATACTGCACGTCACTGCAGAGTCTACTACCTAGCTAACCAATGGCTTAAGCGTCAGCTTCCGTATTATATTTTATCAAGTATAAACAGTGTAAAAATTTGGTGAAGCTTAGGTTTCTGCTGAGAAGTTTTTCAAAAAATTTGTTAAATTATTACTTAATTTATAAAATAAATATCTTACTTTTAAATTTCTTTATTTTTAAAGAATTTTAATTTTTATTTATAATTATATTTAGCAATTTTACTTAATAACTTAAATTATTTAATGATCTCATTTAATTTCAAATGAGAGGGTTTGAGATTTCCCATGGCCACTCTAACGAGACAAACCTGGAGCCTATCAGCTTAATAGTAAAATAGAAAACAAGTGTTTGCTCGATACTTGTAATTTCCCTTACCTTGTTCTTAGGTTTCACTTCACCACAAAGCTTCATAAGGTCTGAAGACAACGTGCTGTACATGAATAAAGATCAATTATGAGATTAAATTTAAAATACTATACAGAATTGCATGTCCTTTGTATTTATAACTATGAAAAAATTATATCTGTAGAAAACACAGAAAGGTATAACACTTAAAATCCAGGTGGATTTATTAAAAAAAATAATTCGGTTTTTTTTCCATAAGTATTCCCATATTTAATTTTAAAATTTATGAGAGTCAGGCACGGCTTTGCTTAACTTTCACATTGCTGTTCCTAGGGCCATCACCTTAATCATAAAATTCAAAATAATTTCCATCTTAAGATAATTGCTTAATGCAGTGAGATTCACGTTTTAACAATACTATATAGCGGGCAGGAGAGATGGCTCAGCGGTTAAGAACACTCTTCCAGGGGACTTGAATTCCGTCCCCAGCACCACGGTGAGCGGCTCACTATCGCCTGTAGCTCCCTCCCTCCAGCTCTAAGGGATCCCATCTCTTTCTCTGACCTGTGCAGGCTCCCACACTCCTGTGCACATATCTCCACAGACATACACAAAAACACATAATTAAAATAAAAAGGGAAACTAAGTCTTAAGAGAAAACGTTACAGAAGTCAGTCAAGTGTGGTAGCCCCTGTGTCTCTCACCTTCCCTCGGACCCTGGGCTGTGTAAAGGGCCATCTTCGTCACTGCTGTCCTCTTCATTTTCTAGAACAAAGTGAAAGGTGCAAGGGTTGCAGGAGTTGGATGGGGACCTCGTGCCTAGGCTAAGCACATGCACATCAGCTCAGCGTCTCAACACGGGCACTTTGGTTTGGGCTTCTGAGTCAATACAGACTGAAGAGAAACACCTCTCAGAAGCGCCTTTCCTTGCATTGCTAGGACGAGGAGACGACGGGTGTTCGGTATAGAAAAATCGTGAGTTTGAATGGTGAGACATGGAAAACCGGTATCAGAGAATAGGAAATAGATTCTGTATTTATGTGAGCACATACCATGACTTTAGAGTAAAACTTTTTTATGTATGTCCTATTCAAACACACAAATCCTGGCTAAAAAGAGAAGGTGACAATGAATGCTTCCTGAGCCCCCCTCAGTGCACTGGGCCAATCACTAACACCCTCTACATATAAACATTTGAGACCTATACCAACTGTGCAAGCTTAGTAAAAATATTTCGCCCCCTTTAAAGTCTCAGGTAGAAAGAGGATAAAGATATTTAGACGTCACACACCAGCATGCATCTCAACCACAGGTACATAGAAGACACGGACAATAATGGGTGTGCATGCAACAGTTCTGTAAACTACTGGGACCAAGCAACCGCCACATCAGGACCACTGTAGCAGACTAGAAAAATATCAAACAACAACCTCCCCCCCCCAAAAAAAAAAACAAAAACAAAAAGTAAAAACTAGGAAACGAAACATAAAACTAAGAAGTCAATGGATAAGTAGGAAATCAGTAGCTAAGACAGCTACAAAAAAATTAAACTCTCTGTCAGCAAGCTCCTACATACATGCAGTCTTTTAACTCACATTTTATTTCACAAGACTAAATGATATGACGATATAATTTAAATATATATGTTCATGATTCACCCATTTATATTATGTAAGAACACTACAGACAGGAGTCAACTCATATCTTCCTCTCTAATGTTTCCTTTCTTCAACCACCGAGTGCACAAAGGGTTAATAATATTTGGAAATACTATCTAAGAACCATGCTTAGGATTCACGGACAGGGGAAGGAAATGGTGGCCTTGAAGGTAGTGTACATCTCAAAGCCTTTGTTTAAAAGAGGCTCACGGACTGGCTAAGATGAGTTAATAATATAAAATTAAGTTATAAATAAATGACTAGCTATGGTGGTTTGAATGAGAAATGTTTCTTATGGGCTCAGGGATTTGAACCCTTAGTTCCCAGTAGGTGGAGGCATACAGTGAGGTAGTACAGCCTTTCAGGGGGAAGAGCAGTCACTGGGGGTGGGCTTTGAGAGTTTACATCCCTGCTCCGCCCCATCTCCAGGTAGATCTCTCTGCTTGGTGTTTGCAGTTTGAATGTGATTTACCACCATTTTTCTTACAGACACTGGTGAAAACAGATAGAACTTGAAACACTGAGCAGAAGTTCAAACTTAGTTTAAGAAAAAAACAAAACAAAATTCTTAGCTCCTGACTATGAATATATATATATGCCTTCCAGAGAGATAATTTATACTTTATATAAACAACTGGGCCAGAGCCAAGAGGACTCCACCCCAGTCGGTCACCAACTTAAGATATATCCTCAAAGCTGACATGAAGCGTTTCATCCGGGTAGCACATAGCTCTTAACTCTAGCACAAGGTCATCGGATACTTTCTCACCTAGCAGCATACAGATCAAAGCAAGCATAGAACTCCCAGGTGCCCTGCTAGTCCATACCAGGGCAGAGTTCTATAACCTAACACCACTGGAAGTTAACCAAATGTTTGTGCTCTTCTATCTTTCATATTAAGTTTTTAAAACGCAAAGTATATCCCTCTATTAAAAAAGCAGTACGTAAGATCAAACTAGTAGGTCAACCCTGTGACTGCTCCCTTCAGAAACACCTTTGTTGCAAACCTATGTACATTCTGGTTAACATCCAAAACGTTAACTCTCAAACTATCCCTGTCAACAGCAAAGTAATAAAGGGTGTCCATGAGGTCTAGATGCAAACACATGACTGATCCTGACTACATGATTTCTGTATGGGGGCCTAGAATCTGGTACCTGTTAGACACATATGCATATGCCCCTCACCCAAATGACAACCTTGGATAATGACGACCCCTCTAACAGATTTCCCTGGCTTAAACTGCTGTGCTTTTGTTCCTCGGGCCTGCGCTCTGTATGATCTCTCGTGCCTGGGAGTAAGCAAAGGAAGCTTGAACATGGCCTCCTATAGGCTCCTCTGTGTCTGTTCCTTATACTACGGCTGTATATTCTTTTTTCAATAAATCTGAGCCACAAATACAACACTATGCAGAGTCCCATGAGGGTCTTAGTGAATCTCTCATAGAGATAGGGGTATCATAGAATATTGGGGTCTCAGGGCCCCAATAAAAGTAGAGACAAGATGCAAAAAACAAAAAAGTTCCTCATAGGTTGTAAGATCTTAAGTGTAGTAAGGGGTGGTGATCGAGGCTTAGCCTCTAACCTTCAGCTCCATCACTATAAACCATGTACCTGTTTCTGCAGAGCACAGACCTGTTGGTACATAACACAGCTCCTTGGCTTGTGAGACCTCCCCTCATCCTACTGTTTTATCTATCTGCTCAAATTCCACACTCACCAGCACAGTCTCTGTCCTGGCATTCCTTTGGGTAGCACGACTCTGTACTCTCTTAGCCTCTGTCTCTGCTTCAGCCTCTGCCTTCACTGCCCTGATAGAGACTACTCATGGTCTGTCACTCTCAGCAGAGCATGTGGCTCACAAGACAAAGATTAGTGTTGCAATCACCTCTCAGTCTGGTTCTTAGCCTCGAGGGTTAGGACAAAATTACAAAGTTGAGTAAAGTTTATATGAGGATATTGTCTATGATTGTCGGGGTTTGCCAGTGGAATATCCATTACTTCAGTTCTTTCATGTTTTACCCCCAGTTCCTCTTACTTATAGCCATAAACTCTAGAGAAATTTTCTGACATGAGCGACGGGATCTATTAACAGACAACATCTGCAGTCTCTGCTTCTATAAGCAGAACAACTGTAAACAGTAATACTATCCATCAAATAAGCAGTATGATATTTTCTTGCACAAAATGCTAAATATTTCCTCTTCTGCACCACAGAACGCATGTTAAGCTGAGACATTACGAAGAACGGAGAGAAGAAAGAGAGACGAGGGCAAGAAGAAATAGAAAGGGAAAAACAAAGTGGGGGAAGGGAGGACGGGAAGAAAAGGCAGGGACGGAAAAAAGGCAGAACAAGGAGGAAAAGGAAGAGGTGAAGTGGGAAAAGGAAACAGGAAAGGAAGAGCTAGGGATGGGAAAGGACTGAAGGAAAGAGGAAGCAAGTCTGCCTGACAACATGCAGGATGGGAAAAAGGTACTCAGTGGAACATGGTGCCCTTTCATCAATGATTCCTGATTAGGTGTGTGTGTGTATAAATTATACACCATGGTCGGCCTCACGGAATTATTATTATTCATCCTTGTCATAGCTCGACAAGTATGTTCAAATGACAGTCATTTATGTGTGTGTGTGTAAAAAAATCCTATAGGTCCTGTGTTTTCCATGTATAAGAGCTTATCATTTTAAAATATGAAGCTTCATAGGCTGTGTTTAGTCTAAGGACACAGAGAGGTAACTGCATTTAATCTTTGGGTTATTTTTCTTTCCTTTACCAAGAAGTACTCAGAAAACCTTGAAGAGTGGTATAATCAAACAAAGAAAAGATAAAAAAAAGACACAAAAGACCGCATCTGTAAATTACATTAATTAAATAAAACTTTCCAAATTTAGCATTCTAACATACCACTAGTAATGAAATTCCTCATCTCCTGATTCTACTCAGATCATCACTAAGAGAAGATAAACATATGACCAGTGAGAATAGGTCACGTGGAAGTCACAAGCGAGAAACAGGCTGAAACCTCTGTGTCCAATGGCCTCTATAGCCTCTTTTAGGCTGAAAATATGGTCCTTAGGATTAAAACACGGTATCAGCAGTTCAAATAAAGTCCTTGCATTATATTCAATGTGTAAAATAATATGCATTCCTAATTTTATTTTTAGACAGACTAGATGAGAATATATATAGAGAGAAAAAGTTATTTATGAGGTTAAAACAATGGATGAAAGTTAATAGGAATATTTAAAAATTTAAAAGGAACATATACTCTATATTTTCCTGTAAGAAGAAAAAAAAAGGAACTTAGGAATTCTGCAACTGAGCTCAAAGGACTATTAGCTCAAGCATACCTCTTTTGCCGTCTAAGAATTTCAAAATAGAGGGAAAAAAAAGACTTAGTATTTTTTTATTATGTATACAATATCATGCAAAAACAGTGTCTACCAATACAACATTTTCAAATATGTAGCACAATTAGTGCACAGGACAATTAGTGACTCATGCAACTGTGGGGTACACAGAAAGCTAAACATACTCACCTAGCGGGGTGCTATCTAGATCTGGATAAACAACAGCAGAAGGAAACAAAAAAGCAATACTCCAATCAAAACAAATCCAACGTTAAAACTCTCACATAGCACAAGATTATGTACCGATGTTTAGGTGTACAGAATAGATGCCATAACGAACACAGATGTGATTTAGCACAGTTAGGTATGCAGCATAACGGGAATTTTAAGTAACTTAAATAACCAATTCAGAAACCTAGTCTCCTTTATCCATAAAACCCAATGGTTTATAAGGTTAAATAACTTCAAGTTGGTAATTGTTTCTTGGAATGATGGTCAGTACTTTCCCCTAAATTTACATACACATGCAAAGTAAAGAGAGGATATTTATTAAAAGTATTAAGTAAGTATAGCATCTATTCGAACAAGCCGTAGAGGAAGGAGATGTAGATACAGTGTCCAAAGGGCAAAGCTACCATGCAACTCATCTAAGTGAGGCTTAATCCAAATTACCTTGCAGTGCATGGCCTAGCAACGCATCCAGCTCCGGGTTTAGCTCTGCCTTCTCTTTCAGCATATGGAATAAGAGTTGGTTCTGGGTTGCGCTGGTGATTTCAGTTTGTTTGAGTCGACCTTCAAGAACTTTAATTTGAGCCTCTTTCTGAGCAGCCTGCAGACCCTGAAACAATAACCACAAGAGCGAAATGTCTTCCATCTAGGAAAACAAAGCCCACTACATGAACCAGCTCTTCTACTTACTTTGTTCAGACTTCTTAGAGAAGTTTCCCTGTGCAAGATACCACCCTCCAGAGCCTCAGTTCCTGTGTGTGAAGGTGCCATGGATCAAGACCTACTCTGCTGGCACACACTGTGATTTCACAGCCTAAGGGTCTAACAGAGGTCCAGTGTGGGGAGCAAGTGACTCGACTGTCACTACCTTCAACAACTGGGAAAAAGTATCCTACTTGTGGCAAATCAAGTTTACATTCAGCATAGTAGGGTGCTACACTGTGTTTTTCTCTCTGATTTTCTTCTGACTTGTACAAAATTAGTAGCAAGCCAATTGTGATACAAAATCTGTTTTCCTGAGAACCTTTTGTTAAGACAAAACGTGCTCTATTTCTTCTTTGTTTATTTGCTCTAATGTACAAGTGTAAGAAAGCCAGTAAAATTGATTTTATAACATTTTATTTTAGCTCTAATTTTTTTTTCAGTTTTTTAATTCTTTTTACCCAGAGGAGGGTCACTGGAGAGAGACGTGTAATACCAAATCAGTCAACCAAGGCTTTCAAGAATAGAAGAGTTAAGTCTCACCTTATTGATGCCCATTGACAGGAAGTGATCTAGCAGGTAGCGAGCTTCTGTCAGCGTACAGGCATTAATGACAGCAGTGACATCCAATGTCTCCCCTTCTTCCTACATCAAACCAGTGTGTAACAATCATTACTTTAATCTGATATATTTAAACAGAAGGCAATAGGCTCGTATTTACTTGACAGTACTGGATAAATCAATGAAACTGTCAGGAAAATATAACATAATTCCACACTAAGAAACATGGTTTCAGTCAAAAGTAGACAGAGCTGAGTAGTTAAAGATTCAAGGCAAGATATAATAAATGATCCATGTGATATAATAAAGACTATACCAGGTCAGTAGGGAAATCCAAAGACTAGACAACACCTATTTCATGCACAAAACCTAAGAATCAGATTAAACCAATGAGTAGAAAATACCTTCACATAAAAATTCAAGGGGGCTGTGAGATGGCTCAGAGGTTAGAGCACTAGCTGCTCTTTCAGAGGGTCCTGAGTTCAATTCCCAGCAATCACATGGTGGCTCATGATCATCTATAAGGGCATCTGATGCCCTCTTCTGGCATGCGGCGTGTACATGCAGCAGAGCACTCATACATACATTAAATAAATAAGTTTTAAAAATTAAATAAATAAAAATTCAAGTACTTTTAAAGATATATAACACAAAAGTTCTTTTCCTTAATCTCTTTAATATCTTTAAGACCTTGATCATCATATCAACTCATACTTCTAGCATCTGGGAGGTGGAGGCAGGAGGATTAGAAATTGAAGGTCACTGCCGTCATGCACACAGAGTCTGAGGACAGCCAGGGCTAGAGGCCTTCTCTCAAAAGCAAACAAAACCAAGGCAAAGTGTCTTTGGTGGTCCGCACCTTCGCTTCTTCCATCTGCATGATGTTGGCTTGACAGTCGGCAATGCTATCATTGATGTAATCTATGTTTGCCGTCAGGGACTCCATCTCCTCACTAATGTGAGCCACATTTTTATCTCCCTCTCCACTCTCCTTGACGATCTTCTCTCTCCTTTTTGAAAGCTTCTCTCGCCTTTTTGTGAGTTCTTCCCGTTGCTATAAACAAACAAACAAAAAAACACACCGGATTGGAAGAAATGACCTTCATCTGCTCATACACAGTATAGCCAAGACAGACACTAGAGACGGCATCCAATGCTTCCAAGGGACAAATGCACCATAGTAGAGTGAGAGACCAGATCCTTTGTGTTCAGACTCCATCTTAGAGAACTTGACCTAAGACTGTACTTTAGTTAACTAACAGGTTGGTACCTAGCACCAGTTTCCAGGCTACCCCCAACAAAACCTGCATCTAGCACCAGTATCCAGGTTATTCCCCAACAAACCTGTACCTTCAGGTTACAAGCCTGACTCTGACACTTCACTTCCTAACAACCACCAATCAGGAGGAGAACAGAAGTTATGATTTGACTCCCAGCACCAGCCAATCATGTTAAAGGCCAAAATGGCCCCCCAATCTGATGTCTACCAGGCTAGATACCCCCTTCTTGCCTCTATCTATAAATTCTTGCCTGAAACTAGGGTTTGGAGCCCCCACCCCGCCCACTCTCCTGCATCAGAGACAGTGGTGTAGCCCAAGCTTGAGCTTAAATAAAGACACCCCAATACGATAACATCGGAATTGGCTTCTTGGTGGTCTTTTTGGGATTCGCTAGTGTTTCCTGGCACAACATAAGACTGTCAGGTAAGGAGGCACGTAGCTTCAATTGTTCATACCCTGAGGAGTCTGTTCATGTCTGCCTCCATGTTGGAAATGGTCATTTTCTGCATGATGATGTCGGTCACCCGGCGTTCCAGCAGTTGCCACTTCATGCGGGCCGTCTTAGACGTGAACACCCGGCCAGTGAATCCTTTTCTCTGATATTTTTTCCTGTAATCATTTACAGAGACAAATATAATTACGTATGCCTTTATTTGATCGCACACACCCAATAATGAGACCTGTTTCATTCACACAGCATTCGGTATAAACACCCACAAGGATTGTAGGGGCCAGAAAGAATCAGCAGGACCTGGTGCCGTTTGTTGTAGGTGTTGGTAATGCCTGGACTCTTGCCACAGGAATCCTCATTTTCTGCTGGGTGCCTGCCCTTGATGCATCGGCTTCCCCGGAAGCCACACTGGAACCTGTGTCCGGAGCAGGGCTTTCAGATGAGCTTAGCTTCCGAGTCACTTTTCCCGCTACTTTATCAGACATGGGCCTCACTTGCCTACGGAGAGCTGTAACCTGCAAGAGCATCAAAGTTTATCTAGTTTCTGTCTATAGAAATGATGTTACAGGGATTGTATAGAAGGGAAGACAATTGTAAGTCACATGCAAAGGTCCAAGGTTAATCCCTAGCACTACAAAGTAAGGAAAGAAGAGGAATACATTATTTATTCCAAGGTATGAACGGTAAGCTTGTTGGCCATACCTCTTCAGTTTTACGTCTCAGAACGACTTCTTGATTTCTTTTCTGGGCTTCTAGAAGTCTAAGTTGATGCTGTAAATTAAGATACAATATGTTGAAACATCTCAATGTAACAACCTGAGTTCAATCCCCCAAACTCCATGGTGGAAGGGGAAAGCTGACTCTTGAATATTGTCCCTGACCACCACTCTTGCACCATGACTTGTGCACCCCTAAAGGCTAGGAATATCAAATGAAAAAAAAAAAAAAAACAGAAAACCATGAAACATTTTAAAAATGGTTTCCATTCAATCATTCTTCAACATTTTAAGTAGTCTCTGAGGCACAAACAAGAGCTCTTTTTAATACATACAATAATTAAAGTTGCTTTAAACACAGGAAAAAACATATAGTATATACTAATCAATTGGTACTTGATAGTAACTTGGGTGTGCTGGTTAACTTTTTGTCAACTTGACACAAATCTGAGTCAGCAGGGAAGTGAGAGCCTTAACTAACAAGTTGTTTCCATAAGGCTGTTATGTGAGCATGTCTGGGTTTTGTTGTTGTTTTGTTGATGATTGACACGGGAGACCCCAGTCTACTGCAGGCAATGTCACCCTGTGCAAGAGGTTCTGAATTGTATAAGAAAGCAAGGTAGCAAGCCATGGAGAGCAAGCCAATGAACAGCATTTCTCCATGGTGTCTGCTTCAGTTCCCACCTTCTAATAGCAAGCAGTCAGTTTTTTCTACTTATAAATGAAATAAAGAGAAGATTCTGTGCCAGCAAAATGTCTCACTGGGCAAAGGCACTGACTGCCAAGCTTGACAACCTAAGTTCTATCCCCAGGACATACATGGTGGAGGAAGAGGACTAATTCCAGAAGGTTGCCCTCTGTCTGACCTCTATTTGAGTATCGTATCACTTGTATACCCCTCTCTCAATCGCTTTCTCTCTCTTCCCTTTCTCCCTCCCCTTCCTCTCTCTCTAATCAAATATAATAAAAAACTAAAGATTTTAACACCTTTTAAAGTGTGATTTAGACTACTTTTCAAAATCTGAATTCATGAAAGTAGAATTCTGAAGGTGAAGACAAAAACGTTTTAAGTTCTCAGAAAAGTATTTTCTATAGAGGGCTGGTTTATCATCGCCAGGTGACACCTCCTTGTGTGCATCCCTCACTATGAATCTGCCCTAACCTTTTATCCTGAATTGCAATCCACATATGATAGCAAAAGTCATTTTATATAACCAATGCTTATTCATCTTCCTCAACCTATACTTAACTATAGTTAGAAAACTTTCCCCCACTTATAGAACGCTCTTGTACAAAGCGGGGTATTCCTATAGAACAGAGGGACTCCCTCACACAAAGCAGGGTATTCCAGTAGAACAGAGGGACTCACTCACATCTCGCTTGCGCTGATCCTTCTTCAGCTGAGCGATTTCCCTGTTCCTTCTAGATTCTGTCAGCCTGGCTTTCTCTTGTTCTTCTTTCATCTGCTTCATTAGGCGAACCTATAATACGGATATGCATTATTGAATATTACTCCAGCACCAGATACAACCAGTAGAGCACACAGATAGGAATTCTTTTGTTCCAAATAACTTATTTGGAAGTATGTGTCATCTACTCTATATTTTAGTCGACAATTGTTTTGGATAAACTTATTTCCAACATATTTTTGCCAAATTAATTAGTGCTCTATTATGCAGATTCGACACTTACTATCAGTAGCTGTGTGTGCCTGAACAAGTTATATGACCTCTGTAGGCTTTGACTTTCTCACCTACAATACCCTTGTGTACTATGAAGATTCAATGGGCTGATACCAGAAAGTGCTTATACTAGAGCCTGGTACAGGGAACAACCTAATAAATATGGCTATTACTATTATAGCAACTGCACAACATAATTTCCTCACATCTTATAATATGTCCATGTGGTTATGTTAAGGAGACTACTTGATTTGGGTGCAAGATTTATAATACTCAATCCCTACCCCGAAACTGATGCAAGCATTCACACAGTCTCTTTGTACACCTCCGTGCATGGGAGTGATACACCAAACTCTAGATATTTGCTCTTTCTCTGGGTGAAGGACAGTGAGATCTGAGAGACAGACCCAGGAAGCATCTGTTTACGTTGTAAACTGGTCGTAAATATTATGGGCTACTTTTTATTGGCTCAGGAAAGAAGCACAATAATAGTTCTGTTTCAGGCTATCCAGGCCGTGGACATACAAGACGAACGGGAGCAGTCTCAGTACCTTGGTTTTCTTCATTTCCATGACATCTTGCTGCAGTTTCTTGAGCTGCTTTTCATACTGAGACTGGTTTTTGAGGAGCCTGGCGTGCTCCTTCTGGGCCGTCTGTAGTCGCTGCAGCTCTTTGTTCATGGCCTGGAGTTTCTTTTCATATTCACATTTCACTTTTTTTGCCTTCTCTTCAGAGTAGGTCTCCACCGAGCCTGGTGGGTAAGGGAGTAAACGCATTGTTTTTGAGACACAGAATTTATTTATAGACTCGGAACACCCAGTTCCTGGGACACAATGATGCCTGAGCCCTTCTGTCTCACAAGTTTGAGCTCATTTCTGTTTCATCATCGACTCAAGTCATTTAATGGTTGTGGGGCCATGAAAGGATAGCTTGGATCCTGGCTGGGCACAGGCCTGGAACCCTGGACCCTAGTGGGACAACCGCAGGTGTTCGGCCACACCCCCAGACCCCAGACTCCTGACATGCCATTGACCCACGATTTTCAATCACGAAGGGCAACACAGTCCCTCCCTAGAGGGCGTGACTATATGCCTCGGCCTCAAGAGATTTACATACTAATGAGATACCTGAATGCCAGAGGGCGGAGCCAATTAAGCCTTCTTCCCCAGACCCTCCCTCTTCTCCCTCCCTATTTAACTCAGGTCTGCCGTGAGTTTCAAGGGTGTACCACCAGACCATCTACATCCCGCCATGAAAATAAAGCCTTTTAGAACCCTGGACTTCCTCCAGTCTTTGGGGCCACCGTGGGAAACCGCAGAGAAGGCCTTTCATGAGCTGCTGCTGCTGCTGTAGCCGCAGCCGCTGCGCCTAACTTCCCGCCTGGAGGGAAGGGACCCGACAATGATGACTAAGCTTTCTGGCTCAAGAGCCCTGAGTAAGGAGTGAGAGTTTGCATTAGACCCACCTAGGTTCTGGAGCACCTGGTCCCTCTCCAGCTGCGTGTCCCGGATCTTATGCTGGAGCATCATCAGTTTCTCCTCATACTGCTTTTTCAGCGTCTGCAGCCGTTTCTGGCTGTTCTCTAGTTCATCAATCAGCTTCTGCTTAATGGCGATCTCACACGTGATATTTGCTAAGTCCGCTTGATAGTTAGCTATTCACAGGAGATAAAAAAAAAAAAAAAAGACCGAAAGTAGACCAAGAGATCATCATTGCACAAAACAAGAATGTAAAGCCATTATTTACATTCAGGTAGTCACTCAGCAGCCTTGTGGGAAATTTTCTGGACATACCATAGTCTAAAAAGACAGACTGTTCACACTGGCCAATAGCAGGTACTGTATACACTGAAGAAATGTAGAAATCACATAGTGACCTAATCTAGCACAGATAGGAACATCTCTCTTGCCTAGAGCATGCATGAGTCTAGTGTGGTCTTACAGGTCATGGAAATTGCTTTCATTGGCCATAAAATAAAAAATGTTGAGTTTTCTACCAAAACCTAAATAGCTTCCCAATATGGTTTTTCTGCCTTCGTGCTAAGGGGCAGGTACCTTTTTCATCTGATTCAGAATCTGATTCATCAGAGCTTTCTTCTCCTTCGATGTCATCCTCTTCCTCTTCTTCCTCTTCCTCGTCTTCCTCATCCTCATGGTCACTCATTTCTTGGTTCTCTTCCTAAAATAGGAAGCGTTAAGAGCACAGCATTGGCAAGCAAATCTCAGTAAGAGAGATGCTGGAGTATACACCACAGAAGCACGAGACTGTCAGTGTGTGTATGTGGTGTGTGTGTATGTGTGGTGTGTGTGTGTCTGTGTGTCTGTGTGTGCATGCTCATGTGTGTGTGTGTGTGTCTGTGTGTGCATGCTCATGTGTGTGTGTATGCACATCGTGTGTGTGTGTGTGTGTGTGTGTGTTGTATGCACATGCTCATGTGTGTGTGTGTGTGTGTGTGTGTATGCACATGCTCATGTGTGTGTGTGTGTGTGTGTATATGCACACGCTCGTGTGTGGGTGTATGCACTAACACTCATACACACAGATGCCAGAGCAGGATGTCCAGTGTCTTCCTCTAACATTTCCCACACTATTCCCTTCAACAGGGCCTGTCATTGAGTCTGAACTTGCTCTTTTGGTCAAGCTGGCTGGTCAATGAACACCCAGAAACTATCTGTCCTGACACACCAGCTCGGGTCACAGGCCAGGCACAGCTTTTACATGGATGCCAGGGGATCTCAGAAAACCCTCACACCTGCTGGCAAATGTGTTTACCCACCAAGCTGTCTCCACAGACGCTGAATTTTGATTCTCTTTAGTTCAAAAATCACTAACAGAGTTTTGGGTTATTACGCAATAAATTTGCCCTAAAAAAAAATAATAATCTCTTTATCTCTCACAGTATCCTATCTGCGTGCACACACACACAATTTGTGGCTATGGTAACCACCTCCCTTCTGTTCCCATAAATAAGTTAATGACTACAATGTATGTTTATCATCCTGTTCTTACCACATCTAGTTCATTGCTTTCTTTCTCTGAAACACCCTTTTCTTCTTTCTTCTCCTGGTCAGTGTCTGCATTATCCTCTTTTCCAGTAACACTTTAAAACACAGAGAAAGGAATAAGAGCTAAGGATAAAGGGAAAGTCTTTTTTTTTCATCAACATTTGTAAAAAAAAAAAAAGGTTACTCACTCAGCTAAGCTAAGCCAGGCTGCCCTGTCTGACAACTAAAGAAAACCAGATATCACCACTTGGCCAACCAAGTAAAATTTTACATGACTGAAGAAAGTTTAGCTTCTAGACATACTGACAACAGGTCATAGAGTGAAGTATTAGATCTAAGGAGATAGCAAACCTACACCACAATAGCAGCCAATTAATTACGAATTTAAATGAAAAAGAATCCAAAATGGAAAATTTTGGTTCCTTGTCTAAATTCAGGAAAACTTTTCTCATCGAAATACAAAATTATAAAATTATTCTTGTTAGTATCCTGATAATTTTAAAGGTTCAAAATCACTATGCCCACAGTTAGTTTGCCTCTATGGGCTATATCCATTTCTGGGTTGTTTTTGTTTGATTGTTTGTTTGGTTTTGTTTCCCCCCCCCCTTAGGACATTTGCACAGCATAGGGTGATTTTTGCATTACAGTGTCAAAGAGTAGGCTTTTGATTCCAAAAATTGTCTTAAGTTCAGGCTACGCTCTGACTGAAAGAAATTCTAGGGTCTACCACAAGTTTCACCATAAAAACTTGAAGACTTCTTCTCCAGTTGCCTGATGCCTACAGACATAACCACTCAATGGTGTGGTTCAATGGTCAGGGCTAAACTCATTTAGCCCTGGGAGTCTTAACAAAGGTAGCCGAGGACAGTGAGTGAATTTTCGCATACCCGTATCACTCTGCTCTTTCTTCGGTTTACCATGCATGACAAACTATGCACAGAAGTTACACCTCAGCTCACTAGACTCCGACACTTAAGCAAAATAGTCTTAATATAACAAACAAATCTTAAATAACCCACATAGTTTGTGTTACAGGGGAAATATTTGATCATTAGGATTAAAAAAGAACATTCAAATAAAGCAATATTTCTAAACAAAATTCCTCTAGAAAGAGCTTTATGATTGTCACTGTTTCCATTAGATAGTCTACTACATTAAAGAACTTCCTGATTGGTACTGGGCCTATTTCTAGGTAATAAGTAAATAATTTGACTTCATTTGGGCCCTGTTATTATTAAACTCCAATACTTAATTCCAGCCCCCTATTCTTACATATATTTTTATACTCAGAACATTAAGAGTATAAGTGTTTTTTTTCTCATAAGTACTTTCCAGGTTTTGTTATTTATGTGATTATTTATTTGATCTTCCAGTCTCACGGAACTAAAAGTCTCTTGAGAATAAGATTCACATGTATTTGGCTTATCATTCAATTAATTACCCAGGGCCTGCACATAATAAACTACACTACTGTCTATTAACTAAGTCACTCCCTCTGAGTTACATGAATACCCGAATTTGAGTTGTCCTATGTATCCCGCATACCTAAAGTTGGAATGGGAAAGTCTTATTTAAAATATAAAGATGCATAGAACACAGTTTGGGCTTTGGAGTGAGAAGTAAAAGCCAATAAGAGAGGCAGTAGAGTCAGATAAACTGCAGCAGACTTTTATGAATGTCATTAAATCACTGTACTAGAGGAAAGTAAACTGGGAGAAAGCTAGGAACCATTCGGAGTGAATATTCTGACAGACCCATTAGAAGGCCAGTGACACACACTCAGACACTACTGTGCTAGAGACTGACCCGAGATTTCAGACACTAAGAGGGTGTCTGGGGGAAAGGGAGCACGTTTCTCATTAGGCCTCCTCCTCCTCCCTGATGTAGTCCTCCTTCTTATTTATGACTGGTGCAGTATACAATCTCCATCATAGTTGGCTCTTATATTACTGGATCTTCTGAAATCCCTTTTCTTGGAATTATGGCCACCCAACTTTATAATGGATATTTGACTAACGTACTCTCCTGCTCCCTCAAGTAGCTAATCTCCAGCCTAGTGAATATTATTGTTGACTCGTATTTCCAATCATAAATTCTATTTGCACTCTAACACAGCAAAGTCAGCAGCACAGCTGTATAGTAATATGCTTCTAAGAGTTACCATTAAAACTGAAGCTTTAAAGGTAATACTAATAAATACTGTATCTCGGGCACTCAATTTTTTCCCTTGATAGATGTTAACAAATTGATATTCCAAATAACTATCTAAAGAATAATGGACCATAGTTAAAGTTATAGTTTTTACAAATTCAGGATCTTGAGAACCGGAAGGAACATAAGGAATTAATATGTTCCTCTGGCAAATAAAACAGAAATTGTGGCCTTGAGATGTTTTCCACTCAAGGGACTAAGAGCAGACGTGCTTGCTGACTGAAACACTCACAGCCCCAAGAACTTGTTGGTACAGACTGTGAGGCTCCATCTCTGTACTACTTCATGTAACTTCACGTAACTGAAACAGGTACTGATGACTGGGAGACAGTCCTAGAACACTAAACTGCCCTCCTTCTGCGGTCCTATGTGGCCATGTGAAAGGCGGAAGCAGCCTCGACTTATATTTCCATATACATTTCAAGGACTGAATAATTTAATGTGGTAACATGTTTCCACACATAAATTTAAAGATTCATCATATTCTGTGCTTTCTAAATAGAAGATATCTTGCATTTATATATATATTTTTTTTAGTTTTTCTGATAAATACATTGTCATAAATTAGTGATGCTTATCTGAGTTCTTGTGTGAGCTACAATTAGAATCACATTCTAGTTACAGAATATTTTTTAAGTTATAACCTTACAGAATATAAGCTCAGAATCTAGACTTAATATGGCATATGGAATATAACTAAGGGGA
The DNA here is from genome assembly GCA_021653895.1 of Mastomys natalensis. Taxonomy (NCBI): domain Eukaryota; kingdom Metazoa; phylum Chordata; class Mammalia; order Rodentia; family Muridae; genus Mastomys; species Mastomys natalensis. The sequence continues at coordinate 1,549,759 of JAJTUV010000381.1, forward strand.
ATGTATTATAAACTAACTTATGATTTAATACACTTGAAGTAAATCAATCATTTAACCATTGAGTACAAGTTCTCAAGTTTCTACTTTAAGTAAGAGACGATCTCTAATGGAGAGCTTCTAGGATGGTTACGTTTGTTTTGAAACTACTTAATCAGTTTGGTTATATGATTTGGCGACTTCTTTAGAAAACTCTATAAATAATGGTTCTTGCACCAATCAAAGGTTTACTTATCTGAATAAATAATCATACTCGGGTATGGATCCATGATAGGGATATCAGAAACTCACCTCTGGGTTTTAAATGGAAAAAGGGGAACTGCCCACATTTTAATGTTCACTTGGAAAACATTTGAAAAATTAAAAACATTTTTCTAGTTTGAAGTTCAGAACTCCTTGTCAATCTGACTACAGGAAGGCCACAGTTCCTTCTGCCTTTTTCCATGTTAATGTTTCCTAAAAGCTTACAGCAAATAAGGAAGAGAAGCATCTACCCATGCTTTAGCATTTGCTACAACAAAAAGCCAATCGCTGCCCAGCTGCCCAGCTGCCAGAGCCCACGCTGCTCACAAGCTCCCCCTAGATACAGAAATGCTGATTTTTGTTGGTTTGTAAATCTGATGATGAAAGTTTATTTACTTTTACTAAAAAGGGTTAAGTGATCATCATACTTCCGGCAGTTTATTTGAAAGTTAGTGAAATTGCTTGCATTTTAATTCAGGTAACTACAGAGTTCTTTATTCTTACATACTTAAAATTTTCTACTATTTCTATAAAAGTCACTACTTTAAGGAGTACACAGCTGATCTAGTCCCAAGCAATCTACAATTCTATAGCACATTTTCTTGCAAATGGAAAGTAAGTACTTAAATGACATTTTAATTTAAAAGAAAACAAAAAAAACCTGGGAAATATTCCAACCTTCTTTCTTCTCGACTGCTTTCCTCAAGTTTCTGTAGCCTTCAAATCACGAGGCACAGTATGGGAAGGCCAAGCCAATGAAGGGCAAACCAGACAGTAAAAGCAAAAGTGGTAAGAAGGTAAATGGTACATGAGCTCCAAGACGTTAAAATAAATCTTAGAGATATCATTAAAGGACAGATACACAGTAAAAAGGCAATACATTCTCTATGAATACAAAGCAGAAAATTCATAGTATTATAGCTAAGAAAAAAAAACCACAGATAACCTGTGGAAGTTGTTTAACAGTAAAACTCGGTCTCAATTATGTGAGTCAACAAGTCTTGTTGGGATTGTTATTGCTATATTTAGCCAGAAATTTATCAATTTTAATTTTCCCCCATAAGTAAAGCCTACTTTCAACAACATCCTCTTTTAAATCTTTCAAAAGACTTTTATGGCATCATGAAGAGACCTTTATTAAGTAATGCCTTTATACCATAATGATCATACTAATACGACATACAGTTTACTACTTTAAGAACTTGACTTCGTTTCTTCTATTATACATAAAATCATCACTAAATCTAAACTTAAAAACTCGTATGAAAATTATATATGAGATGGTATTACAGACAAATGAATATGACTGTTACACGATCGATGAAAAAAAAACCAATCTTGTTAATTCAAGATAAAAATCTCACGAGGTTGGGAGCAAGATTTCACTAAGGCAAAGGGGAAATAAACTGGGAACTTTAGTACTTTCCATTAGTAAGATTGTTCTTTAGAATAGCAAAAACAAAACAAAACCAAAAAAACCAGATATAGATTTCACACTATAACTTAAAGAATATTCAATATTCAAAGCTAGGGATCTTTACTCAATGGAATGTACTATATATGAATATTTGTCATGTAGACAACATAGATGTGCTAGGCTCTGATTAAGCATGTGACAATCTGTACACAACATACTCTGTCTAGAACCCCACAAAATCCTTCTGGAATCATCCATATTTAAAATAATGAAGACAGAGCTGAGTTATAAATGATTAAGTCAGTTCTCTTTTAATCTTAGGATGTATGGATTCATGTGATTTTTATTTCTTGGGCTGTGGTTGTCTCTTACAACCTATTTATGTAGTGCTATGAATTATAACATGAGACTAGCAATCTGAGAAAAGAAAGTCTACAGAGAGATGCTCACCAGGGATCAGATAGTCAAGCACAGTGACTAGAAAAAGGAAAAGTCTGCACAAAAAGATCTGTGTTTCCAAACTTTCAACCCAACACCAAGAAGTAGGGTGAGTCTGAAAGACCCAATGCATTCTGTATCCTGGGTCATTTAAAGTCAGATATCCAAAGGCATCAGACTAAAGGTGTGAGTGGTAAATTTTCTTTATCTATATACACAAAACAAAATGCTCCCCTGGCCCCTAGATCAGGGTAGTCTAGGCTTGAACAGATGCTGATGAACTACAATGTTTAAAGTATATGATATGGCTTACTGGTAAAAATCCAAATGTTCCATTATTATCGTTGTTGTTGTTGTTGCTGAAACCCTTTGTTTTGTGTCTGCTTTATTTCAGGCCTGGAGTTCATTTATATTTTAAAAACAAAAATTTATATTACATAAGACTAAAAGTTACTTAGACCTAAATGTGACTAGTGAAATGCTTTTTGTTTGGGTTTCCTTAATGTATGTATGTATGTATGTATGTACGTATGTATGTATGTATGTGTGTGTGGGTTTGTCTGTGTGAGGGAGTGTGCGTGTGTGCATGTGTTTGTGTGCGTGTGTGTGCATGCGAGAGAAAGAGAGAGAGAGAGAGACAGAGAAAGAGAGAGAGAAAGAGAGAGAGAAAGAGAGAGAGAGCATGTGTGTGGGTGTGTGTAGCTATGTAAGTGGGATGTGCCCATAAAAGGCAGAGGACACTCCCAGTAGGTAGTTTTCTCCTTCAGCTGGCGGTTCCAGGTACTGAATTCAGGTCTTCAGGCTTGTGAGCATGCGTTTTGTATGTGTTTGTTTGCTTTGTACTGAGCCATCTCAGCAGCCCAAGTTTTCGGAAAACTCATCTGTAGAACAAGACTAATTTCATTATGTTTTGTGTATTTCGTGTGCAGTTCTGTGAGTCACACACTGACTCTCCAGACTTTTATATGTTTACAGTACACAAAATAAACATTAAGAGCACACAAACCACCTATGTGCCATGGATGTGCTTGACAAAGGCACAGTGGGGCCTCTGTGTGAAAATGTGCTCAATAAAGTGCTCACCCAGTGCTCTGTGAGTGCTGGCTTTAGAAATACTAATTGGTTTCTCACTGCAATCATTTACTTAACTAGCTGGTTGATTAAGCTCACCAATATTGTACTTCCACTCACACGCCCATGTGTATATGAAATATATGCTTTCCTCATCTGGGTCATTTGATAGGAATTATGATTAGCATGTACTATTATCTCCATCATATACTGCCTGAGTCAATCACAGAAGAGCAACATGAAATAACCGCTTTGTTTCCCTTACAATGGGCAAAGTTCCAAGATAAATGAACAGGGACAAATATAACAAATATAAGATAGCAAGTATTTTTCCATTAGTAATATTTATCAACTGAGTGCTTACTAGGGTGCATTTTCACAAAAGGGATCTGAACTGGAGGTACTGAGTAACTGTAGCCACTATAAAAAAATATAGAATACATTTTATTAGGATCCCTATTTATTTTTGTGGGGTGTTTAAAGATGTTTGGCCTAGGGAGTGGCACTATTAGGAGGTGTGGCCTTGTTGGAGTAGGTGTGGCCTTGTTGGAGTGGGTGTGCCTTGTTGGAGTGGGTGTGGCCTTGTTGGAGGAAGTGTGTCACTGTGAGGGTGGCTCAGAGATCCTCATCCTAACTGCCAGGAGGCTAGTTGTCTCCTAGCAGCCTTCAGATGAAGATGTAGAACTCTCAGCTCCTCCACACGTCTGCCTGAAAGCTGCCATGCTCTTGCTCTGATAATAATGGACTGAACCTCTGAACCTGTAAGCCAGCCCCAATTAAATGTTGTTCTCATAAGAGTTGTCTTCGTCACGGTATCTTTTCACTATAGTAAAACCCTAACTAAGACATTTTTCATATTTCATATTTAACAAGGTAATGATGCATTATCTAAATTTCACTTAAAATGGGAAGGATGATTCAACTCATGACCTTGAAAAACACACTCCTGCTTATGGTTGTTTACTCATGAACACAAAGTGCCTTGGCCCTTAAAAAGGAGTCACGTCACCTACTGAAGTGAATTTGGCAAGTAAACCATAAGCCCTGAGAAAACATCTCATGTTCATTCACACAGAAGGTGAACATTCGTTTCCACAACCCTGTGGTCCTTATGCTGCTGTCCTCTGTCATGGAGAGGTAGGCATGACCTATGTCCTACTATTGCTGCCACAGGCATGAACAGTACCTATGAAAACATTACTAGCTCAGGACTCCAATGCCCCCCAGTCATCCTGTATAACATGTTTTAATTATTTTATCTATTCTTTTCTATCTTAGAGACACAAGCCGGGTTAGTCTAACAGATTCAAGTTTCCACTAACTTTATCAACTGACTGTTCCAGGAAGAAATGTCTTGTTTTCTAAATAAATTTTAAAATAAACTGAACAAAACAACCAGTAAAAAGTCTATAATGTTCCAGAGACTCCCTGTAACAAGACAGCGGAAAAGAAGGCTTGGCCTCCCTTTGTATATCTAGCCACAAATGTGTAAATTGAGTTTCGGTGGCATGTTCGAATATATTCTTTGTAAATAATTGGACAGTACTATAGAATCAATAGATAAATATGTAAGTAATTTGAGTATTTAACCACTCACACATTACAAATGGTCAAGTTTTCATTTTTTTTTTCCCTTTTCTTTTCCCAGCTGACTTTTGGGGGAAAATATTATCAGACACAGGCGGGCCCATCGCAATGGTAGACTGCTAAATAATTCCCTGAGAGATTCAGAGAACCTGAAATAACAGGAAGGACTTTTGTACAATCAAATTAGAAACCCTACAGGAAATATTTAGAGACTGAATGATACTCTGATGGGTGAGTCAGCCTTTAGTTAATCTATTTCGTAGCAGAGTTAGAACACCTAGGAGACCACGCGGTTCTATTAGGAAATGGGAAAAGGGAGTGGCACTCTGTTGTTACTGACAGTGGGACACAGAAGCTTCGCATGAAAGCAAGATGGATGGAATGCAAAAGCAGCAACGTGAAACGACAACACAATATCTAATGATCGTCATAGTCTAAGCACTACTCATTACTACACGCTAATAGCTGAACTTACTTCTCTTATACACACACCTAGAGATAAACCATTACAAAGTCTATAACCGTAAGCTAATTTAGATAATTTCTCATGTATTCCTAACTGTATGACAAGACTGTATACAAACTGCCACTACAAATCAAATGTCCTGAAAAAGGAAGATGTTCAGTTTTAGAATACTACCTTTTCTTCTTCTTCTTCTCTTTCCTCTTTAGCTTCTCTAAGTCTTTCTTTGCTAGATCTATAATTTCAATAGTTTCTTTGTCTGAAGACAATATAGTAGGAGAGAAAGCTGAGGAGGCGCTGAAGTATGGAGATCTCGCGGTGGCTCTGGTCAAGTTCTTCCGAAGGTTCTCGTTCACTGCTTCACTTTCTAATAATTTTGCCCTAATGAAAAAAAATATATATATCTTTAAGTAGGAACAATTTTTATTACAGTAGAACATTTTTAAAAACCACTATGCAGGCATCTCTAAGTTTACTTTGTAGCACTGAGCTCAGAGACACTGCTGTGCAACCATCAGCACTGTGCACACAGAAAACACAGCCATCTAAGCCTATATGTCATATGTTTCTATATTGTCAATGTCGAGCAAAGCCTGGACCAGCCAAAATGAAGAAAAAAGTACCTGAAAATATAATAACCCACTGACCAAAAATATGTATTTTGGACTCTATTATGTAACAACAGCAGTTAATATATTGTTATATAATATACTGTTATATAATAATATTTATATATATTTTTTATTTCTAAGGCTTACATGCATTTAGTAGGGGCTGAAACCTTGTGAGCTCACTTCCATAGACTACAGCATATGAATAAAAGCTGCTTTTCTATTGGCTAAAGAGAGACTATGTCTTTATTCTTCTCTTTGCACTCCTGTGTGTGGAACACACAAACACACATACTGCTGCTGCATTATCCTGATGAGAGGGAGAAAGTATTCAATGTCCCAGGACAGGACCAGAATCCCAGCGTGGATTTCATCGGACACTCACTAGACTTGGCCTGATTTCAGTCTCTAAAAGCCCTGACTCTTCCCTGTGTAAAACAGGATTAAAATATTTTCTGCAGGGTTGCTATAAGACCTGATTATGTAATGAGCTTAAAACTTGCCAAACCATAACAATCATTAAAAATAATAAATAATTCTTATAAAAATTAGAAATGTCATTATCAACAGCAGGAAAATAATTATAAACAAAAGGTAGTGCTATAGAATCCCGAAAACAAATCATCAGAAAAATGTTTAACATTTAAAAAGAAATGTTCGTGATGCATGGTTGGATTTCAAAGAACAGAAAGATGACAGACATGCTGTTATGAAAATGTATTACTGAGAATAACTGAAGAAATAAAGCAAAATGTTTGCTTCCGTTCTCAGCTCTGGAAACAGTAGAAATTTAACAACTTCTTAACTGGATTTTTCATTTATTTACATTTCAAGTGTTATCCCCTTTCCCAGTTTCCCCTCTGCCAACCCTCTCCCCCTGCTTCTGTGAGGATGCTCCCCTCCCACCCACCCACTCCCACCTCATCGCCCTGGCATTCCCTACCCTGGGGCATCGAGCCTTCACAGGACCAAGGGCCTCTCCTCCCATTGATGCCCAATAAGGTCATACTCTGCAACACATGTGGCTGGAGCCATGGGTCCTTCCTTCCATGTACTCTTTGGTTGGTGTTTAGTCCCTGGGAGCTCTGAGAGGTCTGGTTGGTTGATATTGTTGTTCTTCCTATGAGGTTGCAAACCCCTTCAGCTCCTTCAGTCCTTCCCCTAACTCCTCCATTGGGGTCTATTTTCTTACTTCTACAAAAGTTTAAATATATCCCCAAATTCAAATGGTGATTGCTTCATTTTATTAAAAGGCCACTCCTATGATTTCATAACTTGAAAAATAAGATTTAAAATAAATACCCAAGTTGCGATACATTCAGATCATTCGGATTAATTTCTCTTAGTTTAAGGAGTTGGGAATAAATCTTCATGAGAATAAAGTTTGACAGAAGTGTGGATTAAAAGAGGATTAGCGGGTGAAGACAAAGCCTGAAAAGTTGACACCTGGGCCTGCTGGCACCCTGCAGATTAAGAATCTTCACAGTTGGGCTGGAGAGATGGCTCAGAGATTAAGAGCACTGACTGCTCTTCCAGAGGTCCTAAATTCAATTCCCAGCAACCAATGGTGTGGCTCACAACCACTTATAATCAGATCTGGTGCCCTCTTCTGGCCTGCTGTATACATAATAGATAGATAGATAGATAGAAGATAGATAGATAGATAGATAGATGTAGATAGATAGATCTTTAAAAACAAAACAAAAGAATCTTCACAGTCTCCACAGCCCATACAAACGTTGTGAGTCTTGCAGGCATTATAGTTACTTATAGACTTAACACACTAAAGCCCAGAGATGAGGGGAAGTAACAACATCAAGTAAAAAGAACCTAAATGTCAACCCAGGCACTTGAACTCAGAGTTCACGTATGGTTCAATATGTCCCCTATTCTTACATGGTGCATTATAAACCTGGGATTCTAGTTCACTACTCTTCAGGGCTGGGACCCATCTAATGAAAGAACCACCGAAGCAAAGTCAAAGTTGGGAATATAAGGATTAACCCAAACAAGGAGTGGGTCTGATGGCTGACTGAACGGGGCCTGTGAGTCATCTCTTTCCTATTAAAGCCTCAAGAAAAAGCCCTAACTGTGAACATGAAGGTCTTACATGCTGCTTTTAGTCACTAGGAGTGGAAATGATACTGGCGGTTTCCTAGGAAACAATGAAGCAGTCATGTCACTTGGCCAATGGCGAGATCAAGGTTTACATGCAGCTTTAGAATAACAGGGTGGAGGAGAGGAAGCCGACTGCTGACCACACACACCAGGAAACACAAGCTGCAGCAGCCACTGGCCAGAAACCAGGGACTAAGGGAGCTGAAGAGCAGCTGCCCACAAATGGAAGAGGCCTTTCAGAAACTAAGAGAGCCGCTGTTTCTCTGGGCAAAGTAAATAAGAGGTCTACAAAGTAAGGAAAGATTGGTCTGAGAATAAATTCTAGACGTCTCAGGGAGGAGCACTGCTGGTCAGTGTAGAGACTGACTGTTTAGGCTGGATGCTGTGCAGAACCAGGACACAGTACAAAGACCTATGTCACATGGTATGGTATTAAACTAACTCTCTCTCTCTCTCTCTCTCTCTCCATCCGTCTCTCTGTTTCTTCCCCCCTCAACTTTGTTGAGGCAGAAAATAGGGAAAGTACTTGTCATTAAGAATAATTAGAATAGCCCAGGGACAAAAGGGGACAAATAACACAAATTCAAGACACAGAATTGTGTGATTGGGGTTTTATCGGTTGAAAAATAACTAAGTGTCAGGGCAGACCATTTTGAAACTTAAAATCTTCCATAAGTGCTCAATGTCTCTGTCCTGTGGCACCTTTCTATAACTCCCAAATCTTTTCTTTTCTACAGACTTCTCCACATCCACAGACCATGGATAGACTTTTCCATTTTACTAAATTATGACATTTCAATTTCCTGCATGTGTCTAGTTACAATGCTCTACTAGACTGTGGCCTCTTTATGTCACGCCTGTCTCAGTGGTTAAGAGCACTGACTGATCCTCCAGAGGTCCTGGGTTCAATTCCCAGCAACTACAGGGTGGCTCACAACCATCTGTAATAGGATGTGATGCGCCCTCTGCTGGTGTGTCTGGAAACAGTGACAGTGTACTCATATGAATAATAAATAAATAAATCTTTTAAAAACTATGCTTTAGTTAAGGTTGTAAAAGTTGATTCCGTGGAAAAATCCAAGGCAAGTAAGGTTGACTTTAAATAATAAAAGAACAGGAAGGAATAGAAAATTCAAAAAGTTAAAGATGATTCAGAGACTTGGACCTGCTTCCAGGTGATGGGAAAAGATGACCCATGAGAAGGATTCAGGATGACGTCACCAGCATCGGGCAGGCCTGTCCTATACTTTGGGTTTGGTGATATCCAATAAAGATCCAGCAATAACAGTAAGAGGAGAATATGGAAAGGTAACATGGGAAAGGAGACCGGGAAAATCAGCTTTGGAACATGACGTCATAGGAAAGCCAAGTATCTGGTCCTCTAAAGTTAACATGACCACAGGCCTGAAATAGCAACAACAACAGCTTCTAAACATCCATCCCAGCGCACAGAAATATTATGAACACTGCAAAAACTGACATGCATTACATGTTATGGAAAACTATACCTGAGGTCTTCAATTTCTTTGATATAACTATGAATCATATTACTAATCTCCTCGTTCCCTTCACCTGGAAGATAAAATAGGAAATGAAAATTTCATTTTAAAACAAAGACTCCGATATTGGAAGTATAGCTCAACGGCTCAGCACTTGGCCTAGCCATGCATGAAGCCCTAGTGTGGAAAGTTAATATCAAAATAAAAACACAGTTCCTACAGCAAATCTCCTGCCTTGAATGACATGAACAGATCATGAAAGAAATGTTGCCAAGGGCACGTTTTGTTTACTGATTTTTAAATTAGGTATTTAACTTAAAATTATAGGTTATATATCAAAGACCAACATTTCAACTCCAACTATTTGGAGTAAATAATCAACACAAAGAGTGTTTCATGCCCTTCAGAAGTTAATCTCCCATTGACCCCACCCTAAACACATACCTGCTCGGGCAAGAACTTGGTTGGCCTGCTCACTGACAAGCTGTGTGATCCTGGCCCTCAGTGCATCAACAGTCTCCTGCATGGCTTTTATTCTTACGCGCAGATTATTATTTTCTGTCTGTAGCATAGCATTCTCATGAAACATGTCATTGATGCTTTCCACGCCTTCCTCGTTGATTATTCTTTTGCCCTTGAAAAGAGAAATCCCCCCCCTGTTGGTTAATACAGGCCTTAAGTACACGAGAGTTTTCTTTCAAGATACCCCAAGATCACACGGTTCTATAACCAACAGCCTTTTTATCTTCCCAACCCCAAGGCAAAAAAATCCATTTCCTTCTACTCCAATCTTTCACGGTGCATTAGTCAGGAGAATTACAGATTGGGTAAGGAGCCTTTTGAAGAATTCTAGATAGTCTGACCTCCCGAAGACTACCCCCAAAGGCAAATACACACAACCACTCCAGAAAGTCAAGACTGTCTGCATGACACAGGAGCCTTCGGTCAGTCGGAGCATGCAGGCGGTGCTTTTGGCTTACTGTTTTATATTCCATGAGCTCCATCTGAAGCCGAGTGATCTCACTCCGGAGTGCGTTGATTTGCTGACTGGCTCTGTCCTGATTGACCATCACCTTGTTCTTGATATTTCTAGCTCGATTGGCATACTTCAGAGTGTTTAATGTCTCCATAAAATCTCTGTCTGAAGGGCTGACGCATGCTATCATGATTGTTTGGCTGGAAGTCACAAATAATGATTAGTTAAATAAACGCCACTACTGAAATGCACATTTTTCAAGTTCCTGCCATTTAAATAGCATCTTCCCTTGAAGATCCTAAAACATTGATGTTACTAACTTAGAAATAAAGTCAGCTTTAAAAGCCTTCATGATTTAAGACCATCTTAAGAGAAGGATTTTGTTTACTTGGATAACGCAGGAGAGAAAGGATATATATTATGTTCTTTGATTCATAATACCTTGACAATGTATGAGCGCATGCATTTATCTCTCGATTCTATGTAAACGTTTTGAGGCAGGGCACACAATAATTCTATTATTATTTTAACTATAAATATGGCATGTTGAAAAAAATAATTTCACTAAAGTTTTGGGTTTTTTTTAAATTCTACGAGGGCTGGAGAGATGGCTTGGCAGCTAAGAATACTGGCTGCTCTGGCAGAGGACCTGGATTCAATTCCCAGCATCCACCTGTGAGTTCACAATCCTCTCCTGTCCCAAGGGAGCCAACACCATCTTCTGGCCTCCAATGGTAATGGCACCACATGTAATGGAGGCAACTAACAACTATTAAAAATAAATTAAATTTCTTTTTAAAAATTCTTCCTTATTCACTACAATTTTGTGCTTGAATCATCATGAATCTATCAAAATGAAATCATGTTCTATAATAAAGATAAAGCATTGATCTTACTTTCACAGTATTAAAACATTTGGGATTGAAAATAAAATTGAATAATTAGACTTCTGAACAATACAAGAAAACAATGGAAATACAATCATGTTAAATGACTCATCAAAATAGAATAGTCCGACATGCTTAACCCAATTATGCTGCCAATGAATCATGAAGGTTCTTCCTGACACTTGCCATCCAACTTGATCTGAATGTAAGAACTCTTGGAACACTGGCTTCTTTCTCTACTTCCTGACCAACTGCTAGTGACACATCCTTGCCGCAGCGTCCGACTCCCATAATGTCTCTACCTCATGGGATGATTGAGCCAACCAGGCTATATCTTTGCAACTGTCAAGCCTTTCATCCATAGAAGCTCACCGCTACTGTAGCCTCATGAAATGCATAATTTTGTAGAAACATGCTGGAACTGAGGCCTGGACATTATGTATGAATTGAATGCTTGAATGTCAATGTTCTTGGCATTCAGCAATGCTGTATGACTGTATTTGGAATGCCTCGGCAAGTAATGCACTTTCCACATAAAGACTAATGGACTGAAATTGGATCCAGCCCTTAATGAGTGTGCACCTTGGTACTTGAGAGGTAGAGACGGAGGAGATCCTAGGGCTTGCTGGTCAGGCCATAGGCTCCAATTCAGAAAAGACCTACTCAAAACTATGTGGCAAACAACTGAGAAAATAGCCCATTGGATCTCTGGCTTCTTCACGGACACACCCAAACTCAGAAAAACGTGAACATATTTAACGTGCCAAACCTTCATTTAGAGACCCAATTTACCCACCCTAAGAGAAATTTAATGGCAACCAATCATAATCAGTCATCTTCTTAATTGTTTCCTTCCCCCGAGGAATCTCAACTGTGTCCTACTGGGCTTTTTTAGAAGAATGTCACCAGTTGTTGAGGAAGCTGAAGCTGATGCAGGAGGATAGCAAGTACAAAACAACCTGAGCATCAGTGAGAACTTATCTCAAAAATACAGCAAATGAAAAGTTGTATTCTATATCTTCACTCCTTTTACTCTTTTCTTTTTTTTTTTTTCTTTTTTTGAGTCAGGGTCTCACTGTATGTCCCTGGATGGTTTAGGAACTCAGCTACCTAGCTGGCCTTGAACTCACAGAGGTGTACCCGCGTCTGCCTACAGAGTGCAGGGATTAACAGAATGCGCTACCATACAAGGCTCTTCTACCAGCTGTTACTCATTCCGTCCTCTTTCTGCTTGTACTACTGTTGAGCATCCATCAGCGAACACTCCGCGCAGTGGTACTTTTCCTCTGCCCCCTGCACCATTAGAACATTTCCTTTTTATCCAGTACATGATTGTTGTTATTACCGTCACGTTTTACATACTTCAAACACTAAAGGCCTGAATGGGAGGGCCCATCAAGTTTAATTCTTCAAGGTACTTCCAAATATGTAGCACGGATGTATTTGGATGCATCTTAGTTAACAAAAACTCTGTTGTATTATATCAGTAAATGCATACGTAAGCATGATGTACACATAATATTTTGGAAAGATTGTTAAATTGAGACAATTTATGCCTCTCTAAGTCTGTCTTCATAATAAAAATATAGTAGCCAATTAAAAGTAAGAACTGATGGGATGCTGACTAGAAGACAATCTGAAGTACAGTGTGCAGCACCATTCTGCAAAGCGCTTACTACGATCCCATGCTACAAACGGTAAGAACAGAGATTGGACGTGAGCACATTACAAGCCTCTGTAGTATCTCAACTTCCTGTAGCCAATGACCTCATCTCATTGTTGACAGTACAGACCAGTCCAGACTCATGCTGTGAGTCACACATAGGGCAAACGGAGGACAGTTATGGACAGCAGTAGTCAACTATGAATTGGAAGGCAGGGAGGCTTGCATTTCACAAATATTTTAAAAAGCACTAAGATGGGGGGCTTATTGAGTAAGAACTATGAAAGTCGGGAAGCAGAGGAGCTGGCTATCATTGAGCAAGGAAGGAAAAAAATATCATATATTAAATAAATCTCAAAGGTATATGTCTCAAGAACTAGTTTGCTAAATGTTCCAAGCAAACAACAAAAATATTTACTTTTTATAATTCTATTCTTAAAGAAAATATCTTTAACTTAGAAGAAACTATTGGTAATATGGTGATCTGTTTCTTTCATGTGTACAGTATAGCATAGCATAACAATATATATGGAATATATATTATACTTTAGAAATATAATTCATTTTATTTATGCTTTATGTTTTTCACCATTTCCAGACTTTGGGGTTATAAATTTCTAAGTTACAATATACAGTGTTTTAATTAGACATATAATTATAAATCTAATATAATTAATTATATATACATATATGTAATAAAACATATAAAAGCAGGTTTATTGAAAACTTTAAGTTTTAAATTATGTACATAGGTATGTGATACTTAAACTTTATCCTATTTTTCGTTTATGTGTGATTAGTACAAGCTACAAAAAGGAGGGGGGTGCTATTTTACTTTCCCAAATTTAAACAACGTACAATGCTTTTGAACTAGGTGCTCAATCCTGAAAGTTTAAGCAGAAATAGATGCACAGTAAGGTTGGAATCAGAAAGGGCCATCTCCTCTAAGGGTAACTTGTCATTTGGAAACAGGTAGGGAGCCACTGAGCCACTGACTAAACCTCAACAAGCAGGCAAGCTCCCCAGGGAAAACAGTTCAGCACACTTGCAGAACAAGCAACCTTTCCAGGAAATGAAATATTCCAACTTTTTGTAAGGAGCAGACACACAGCTAGCCTGCTTTGTTTCATCATTAAAGTTATAGAATTACAACATTAAAGAAATATGGCTGAGTGCGGTGGTGCACACCTTTAATCCCAGCCGCTGGGAGGCAGGACAAGTAGATGTCTGTGAGTTCAAGGCCAGCCTGGTCTAACATAGGAAGTTCCAGAACAGCCAGGGCTATACAGATAGACCCTGTCTCAAAAACAAAAAAGGAAAACAAAAGAGAGAAAGAAAGAAAGAAGGAAGGAAGGAAGGAAGGAAGGAAGGAAGGAAGGAAGGAAGGATAGAAGTTAGAAATGTCCATTGGCTCAAAAATAGTGTTTTACTTTGTTATGAAACCTAGATTGATCCTGAAAAACAGACAGAAAATACTAAAAAGGTTAAAAATATGCAACAAAGGAAGCCATATTGCATTCAAACGCACAATACATTTAAAGAGAGAGAAGACCATGCCAATATTACATAAAGGGAAGAATATTTTTAAATGCTGATGAATTAAACAAAGCTCTTTTTCAAAGGCAAACTGATTTTAAACCTAAATTTAAAATTATTCAAAAGTCTAAAAAAAAAAAAAAAAAAAAGCTGTCCAAAAAGAGACTTGATTCCCAGATTGTTCATTGTGTGGAGTCTATTTAATAAGCGTGACTTTTAGACCACTGAAAGCATAATAATGGAAATTTGTGAAGCATGTTTAACTTGTTGAATTAGGCTATGAATTAATTCAAATGCCAAAAAAAAAGGTTTCCATTTATACAGTCAATGGAAACGAAAGAGGGGATTGTGTAGCAGAAGAAAATGTTTAGCTGTGAAGTCCTACAGTGCAAAGCTTCACAGGGGAAGAGCGCAGAAACCAACAGCTAATCATCTAACACCCTGCATTTCATTCAACTGACGTTTTCTGACGTCTTCCACATGCAGAACGAGTTCTGATTTTCATCTTTGTAGAAACTGTCAATAATATTTAAACGACTTTGTGGTGACTTGGAAGTTTCCACTTACCGGCAACAAAACTCCTGTGGCACCTCCTGTGTGCAAATCAGAAGCTAGGCTATTGTAGAACAGGCATGGATTGCTGATTTCCTTTAAAAATTGCATGAACTTGAATAAATTGTCTAACTTCCCTAACTCATTATCAATAAAATAGAAATACCAGCACTGCCCCAGAATATTATAAATACTACTTGAAATTATTATACATTAAATGATTTACACATTTTAGGTATCGAGTATAATTGTTGCTTTTGTTTTGCCCTATTAATTTGCTTTAAAATATAAGCAATTCTTAAAATCATCCTACAGACCCACTTTAAGAATGATGCGTAATGAAAACCTAGAACATGGATGAATACACACCTGTTACCCCCAAGGGAATCCTGTAAGAGTCTTGTCAGCTTAGAGTCTCTGTAAGGGACATGGTGGCTCTCTTGCTCTTGTCCCCCAAGGCGCTGATCACATTTCCAAGAGCCAACTGACAGAGAAAAGGAGAGAGAGAGAGAGAAAGGAAAATCATAAGTCTGTTACTTAGGAGCGTTTTAACTAATAAGGACAGCCAATAGGAAACAAGATAAAAACTAAGAACCCATGTGGATTTAATTCACACTTGTATCTCCAAATGCATTGTAAGCTTAGTAATGCTCATAACACTTAAAATCCAGAGGTTGTCCTTAAAAACAGCAATGTTTAAAGACTGACAGTTTGACCATGCCTGGAGCTCAGGTTGCATCTTGACAAAACTACTAACTCAATAACTCGTATTATGAATTTTTTTCTCAATTTAAATCAAATGTTTAGTAAGTTCCAAGCTCCTTGAAACTTTCTTGTTATAATACAGATGTTTTATGTGGCTAAAACCTCCTGTAGCCACACGAGATATATTAGTGTCATTTCCCTGAGCAAGGATTCGCTACACAAGTAATACTGACCTTAGAGATATAGTGAAATTATATGTGTTCGATATCCCAAATTTATAAAAGATGAATCGTTAAAAATTCTATAGCTATCCTTTCTGCCACTGATACTGTTTTTCCTGTCATGGGTGGGCTGGTCTCCATGAGGAATACATTCTCTACACTGGTCGTATTAGCTTTCAGCAGTGAGACAACGAAAAACACGGACTGTCGGGGGCCAAGTCATCAAGTGGCATGAGTTGTACTGTATCTTGGCCTCTTTTTCCAGAATCTATGGACTTAAGTACTGGCCACACCAAGGTTCAACAGCCTCAACAGGAAACTGAGCAATGGATTTTGTCCCTTTCTGGACACGTGTCCTAAATACATCCGAGACAATATTCAAAGTGCAGGACTCAGGCCTGACTACTAGGGAACCTGTCAGTGTGGGCCTTAATATTGGGAAGATAGCGTCTCTCTAATAAGCTTCATTGGACAATTCCTAACAGAAATGTAATCATACCGGGATAAATGGGCACTAGTTAAAAACAAAAAACAAAACAAACAAACAAACAAAACAAAAACATCAACAACAACAACAACAAAAATCCTCTCATGTTTGGAGTCTCATGTTTCCTGTCCACTGCAGGACAGGAAAGCTCTAAGCAGAAACACGTGACCAGATGTCACCACCACAGGGATTTAGCAGTGCTGTTACTTACAAATATCTAATTTTATAACGAGAAGAACAAGAAGAAAAGTCATGCAAAAGATTGTTCCAAAATATTTTCTTGCACATAATGAATGAAACCTCCTGCTAACTCAACCACAAGGCATTTTCTTATTAGAATACCACTAGGTGGCATAGTATTAAAGTTAATTCCTAATACAAGCTATTTTGTAAAAATTGGATAAATCTCTCGATTTTGGACAAAATTCCAACAAAATAAATCAGACTCTAGAATACAAAAATTAATAAAAATAAGTTGTCAAAAGGCTTTCAGATAATCCACACAGTCAATAAAACGAGTGTCTCGAAGCGTCAGCCAAGGCAACCTTTATGTCTTGTCCAATGAAATAACTTTAAGGGCTTGCTTTGAACGTATGTTTTCAAATGTGGAAAGAAGTTTAAAAACATTGTTCCATATATAAGCTTATATAAGAAAGCCCGCGGGTGTGTGTGTGTGTGTGTGTGTGTGTGTGTGTGTGTGGTGGGGGAATAGACAATGTGGTCAGAAGATCAATGTATTACTGCTACTTCATCCTTCAAGTCAGCGAAGAAGTGCTTCCTAGAGATATATTATGAAATGCAGCAGAGAAAGCTGAGCCTGATAACGCACGTCTAGAACTCCAGGATGGCAAAGTCTGAGGCAGGAGAATCGTTGTGAGGCAAGCCTGCACTACATACTGAACACCA
Organism: Mastomys natalensis; assembly: GCA_021653895.1. NCBI lineage: Eukaryota > Metazoa > Chordata > Mammalia > Rodentia > Muridae > Mastomys > Mastomys natalensis. The sequence continues at coordinate 1,567,136 of JAJTUV010000381.1, forward strand.
AACCAACCAAGCTAAGCAGAGAGGGACAGCAGAGAGGGCACATGTCTCTTGTGGTCTTACAAGCCCACAGTTGATGGAGATGCCCTCCTTCGCTCTCTCGCCTGTAGCCCCGGTTCTCTTCAATCTTTCCGATCCTGCCAGATCAACGAAGTGAAACTTCGCAGTCAGCGTTTCAAACTCATTCATCTGCGACGATTCGGAGATCAGCTTGTTATCAGTTACGTTCTCCTGGGATGGCGGTAGATCATCGAAAATGCCTCATTACTGCGACATCAAACATCCCGTAACCTTGTCTACTCCCTTTTACAGCTAGGGAAACCGGTCCATGGCCACACAAACATAAATGAAAACATCAGAGGAAAAGTTTGGAAAGCAAACTCCAGCTGTACTGAACAGCTCTGCTGATAAACAGAAATATACAAACAGCTCTCACTCCAGAGAGCGTAGAGGACGACAGCCCCACTTGGTCATAACAGACAGATATTCAGTATTTCTGTTGGCTTTCCAAAGTCTTACACAATTGGCCAGCTTCAGTTAAATGAATAAAAAAAAAAAAAAAAAAAAAACTAAGTAAAAGAAAAAATAAAATAGGGCTGGAGAGATGGCTCAGTGGTTAAGAGCACTGACTACTCTTCCAGAGGTCCTGAGTTCAATTCCTAGCAACCACATGGTGGCTCACAACCATCTGTAATGGGATCTGACGCCCTCTTCTGGTGTATCTGAAGAGAGCAATGGTGGTATACTCACGCATAAAATAAATAAATCTTTAAAAAAAATAGTTTAGAAAAAAATAAATAAAATTGGATCAAACGCCTCCTCCCTGGAGATGCATAGGATTTATGGACCTAAAAGCTGAACATTTAAGAAAAAAGAAAAACTGAACTCACAGCATCTGTCTGGGGACACACTCTGGTTTGACACACGTGAATGGTAAAAATGGCATGTGAACGAGAGCTCTGCACGTTCATCTGGGTACTGGCTGTGGTGCGCGACAGAGCGCCCAACTTCAGACACTGCATCATCTGCAAAAGGGCGAGAGAGGCTTCATGTGACACCACTCACCCAGACCCCAGCCAACCTTCCGTCTGAGTTGACGGCTAAAACCCACTGTGCTGAAGGATATAAAGGAAGATCTCTCATCCTGTCGTTTGTGTTACAGGCGCATCAGAGCTGAACTTCTCAGTACAATAGTGCATTCTTTTTTTTTTTTTTTGACTAGGAGAAAACACTAAGATCCATTGTCCGTCCTGTGCTGACATTTGCAGCTTCCATTCCAAACTGTTACACTAGAAGGCTTTGGTACGGCGAACTCCACCACAATGATCTGGATCCGTTAGGCTACCCTGTTTAAGTTTTCTCTTCTCATTTATTTTAGATTATTTTTCTCTTAAATGTTTCCCTACAAAAGCCAAGATGCAATCCTAAAGTCACAGGCAAAGAACAAGCGGATTATAATCTCATACGTCAGCACTGTTTAGCCCTCTGTAGCTGTGAAAGAGTACTATACATACACTGCATCACCTGCCAGGGATGCCTCTCTAGGTGGTGTTATGCTAAGGAATTAGCAAGACATAAGCATTATGCTAAGGAGTCAGCATCACACTGAATTTGTTTTGGCATTGATTCATGGCCATGTGTGCACGCGCGCGCCATAGTGCGTGTGTAGGATCAGAAAGCAACATTTGGAAATTTGGAGATTGGTTTTCCTTCCATCACGGGAATTCTGAAAATGGAAGTCTGGGCACCAGGTACCTTACACATCTTGCTAGGGCTCTCACGCTTTTATAATGATTGTGTTTTGGGGGGGAAACAAACACAAGGAAGGCAGACAAGATTGTTAACTCTAGTGTACTGAAGGAAAGCCATTTTATGTATGTATCTAGAGTGTACTATCAGGAATGACAGTTTTGAAAGCCACCTCTGCTACATTTTAACGACACAGTCACCTCCGGTTCTGTATTCACGGTGCGCGTCGTGACTCCTACGGTATAAATTCCTCCAGTCGAATCTTCGTGAATTCTTATATTTGATTTCTTATTTTTTGCATCAATATCCCGAGTGGTATCAAACAAGTCAAGGACTTCTTCGTTATAGAGCTGCGGAAATGACACATTAAATGGTTAATTCTCTCAAAGCGGTTCTGTGAGCCTCTGACATGCTTCAGAGTATCGTCAGTATACTCAGCAGCCCTAAAAATCACGGCTATTTCTTCATATAGCTATGAATTACTATGTTATCATAAATTTGTGAATACTAAAGTGAATGTCAGATTTAGCTATAAAAATAAAGAGGAAATGACTTAATCGTGACAAACAACCCAGACACAAAAGTTAAAATAACCTACGACCACTTTGCAAGACACAACAAAGACAAATAAGCAAGCTTGAACCAGTATGTCTCAGATGCAGGCAAAGCAAAAGGTTAGGGCAGAAATACTTTCTATTTAAGGGAGGAGGTTGGGGTTGGGGGATTGGGTATGAGGTCTCACTAGAGGTAGCCCTGGCTGCCTGGGGTTTTATGTAGACCAATCAAGTTGTCCTTGGAGTGTGGGGGGTGTCACTGAGTAGCCCTGGCTGGCCTAGGACTCCCTAAGAAGACCAGGCTGTCCTTGAACTCACAGAGGTTCTACTTCAGCGTTTCAGATGCTGGGTTTCAAGAAATGAGCCACCACACCCAACTGAAAGATCAGAGACGTTAAGAATTTTAAAAGTTTTACAATTTCACCTTAAAACTGTATTTCTTATCCTTATAATTATCCCGTTCAGTGCATTTTCATTTACTAATCCTTTTCTCATTCATTAATGTACAAAAAAAGATTGGCATTCTTGTGACATTTCACACATGTATACAATGTACCTCAGGCAAATGTTCCCCTGCCTTCTCCTTCCTCTCCCCTTCACTTCTATTTCAGTGTCTTCTCTTCCTTTATTTATGTTTAACAAATATAAAAGAATCTCTGATATTCTATCTTTGTGATTCTGGCTTATTCCACATAACGTGATGATTCCAGTTCCATCCATCTTCTTGCTATTTGCATAATTTCATTCTTAAGGATGAATAGTACTCCACTCTGTATATAGGCACATGCATGTGTGTGTGTGCGAGCCTTTCACCTTTTCTTTATGCATTTATCTGTCAATGGGTACCCAGGCTGGTCCCATCACTTGGTAATTATGAATATGCTAGTTGTGATTCCAGCTGGCAAACAGGATGATAATTCCATCCCTAGTGGCTTACTTCTGTTTTATCTTTTACTATATGCATGTGTTTACTTATGTGTATGTGTGCGGCATGTGTACACTTGTGGAGAGTTGGTGTTCTCCTCAGGGATGGAACTCAGGTCTTCAAGCTTGACAGCAAGCATCTTTACCCACTGAGACATCCCTTTTCCCTATCTTTCATTAAAAAAAAAAAACCTTTCTTGGCATATGCGAAGTCAACACAATTCAGAATTATAGTGTGGCAGTCCATTTAACTACAGCATTACCCAAAAGCCTACATTTTCTTCTACTGACATAACTCCCTACCAGACTAGCTATTGGAAATCCATCCTAACCTAATAATCTTGGCATACTGCAGACACCAGCCTCTGAAACTGTTTCTCAGCTGGTCCCCTCCCTTCTGATAATAATTTCTTAATTCCTAGCACTTTATAAGCTCATCCAAATTATCCACAATAGTCTACTTCTATCGCTTGTTAAGGAAATGTTCTGAAATAAACAATGTTAATTGTATTTTTAATCTATAGATACTATCAAGCATTTATAGTACAAATGTCAACACTATTTTGCATCCAAAAGTAAGGCATATTTATTACCTATTAATTAATGCTAATTTACTTAAACAACATCGACTGAGTATTGTATGCAAAGCACTATACAAAAGTCCAGCAATATCCTATTATAAGGATCTGCTGTGATGGTAAAATTTAAAGGAAATTGACAAAATCTATACCTCTAGAATTGAGCATCACTTTAAACTCAGAGGGGACCCATTTTAATCGCTGAGGTCTTTTCTCTTCAATACTCTTGAAAGTGTCTAACAGCACAGAGATGATGCCTGCTCTTCTCCATGATGTTGACGTCAAATCGGTTCCCATGGTGTACGTTTTCCCAGCTCCAGTCTGACAAAGAGCAGAGAATGATGGTTCATATTACCAAGGCCACAAGACATGACAATGGCAATGGACTGAATTAATAATTCCCACGAGGACATTAGGCATTTCTTGTCCATATGCCAAACCTGTAGCGTTGTATCCTTCGAAACAGCCTTCGATGAGCTTTTCAATAACACTGGGTGTAGTATCTGTCCTGCTGGAGTCGATGTCAAACACATAATCGAAAGTAAAGGCCTTATCTTCCCTAAGAAGACCTGAGGCTCTCCTGGTGTGACTGACGTGCAGATATGGCAGCCTTCGATCTTTTCTTTGGCAAGCTGAGGTCTTATTCTGTGAAGAAGAATCAGAAAAGAAATTACAAATTATTATAATCAAAAAGAAAGAAGAACCACACAGAAAAGAAATAATCAGAAAAAAAATCTAAGGACTTTAAATTCTTGACCAAAAAATTTAAATAAATCGACCTAAAACTGAATTAACTTCAGTAAATAAAATGACTTGCCTAACAATGCCAGTGGTTACTTAGTAATCCCCAAATAATGAACAAGAGTATAAAGTTCCTCCTAAAATTAAATCTTCATGGGGTAGATACTTTTCATTAACTGTAAGAAATAGTCAAATAAACTCTGCCACTCACTTGTCATTTTCCTCTTTATCTCCAATGATCACCATAAAAATGAAATATTACAGATAACATTTAAACCCGGATACCCCAAAACCTCTGACTCACATTTTCCAGCTTCTCACCAGGGTTTCTGAACACATCTGACTGTGACTTATGGTATTTTAACATGTTTAAGTATACTTCCACAATACACACACATATAGGTAATCACTTGCTAACGGTACACATGCATATAACAACTTTACTGTTTGGTCATGTACTAAGACACATCAGAAGCAAGAGTTCTCAAAAACAAATTAAAAAGAGATAGAGAAGTTCCAATATTTCCTCTCTAAAGCAAAAGCCAGGGAAATTATATGGGTTGTCTCCCTTCACACAGAAGACCATGGCACGTACCCATCCCACCTCTCCAGTGGCTAGTACTTCCCGTTCTGAATCCTGTTTGTGGTTCAAGGCTTGTTCTCAAAGAAGGAAAGTGTGATGGTTTGTATATGCTTGGCCCTGGGAGTGGCACTTTTGGAGGTATGGCCTTGTTGGAGTAGGCGCGTCACTATGGGTATGGGCTATAAGATCCTCATCCTAGCTACCTGAAAGTGAGTATTCTTCTAGCAGCCTTCAGATGAAGATGTAGAACTCTCAACTCCTCCTGCATCATGCCTGCCTGGAAGCTGCCATGCTTCCCACCTTGATGATAATGGACTGAACCTCTGAACCTGTAAGCCAGCCCCCAATTAATGTTGTCCTTTTTAAGACTTTCATTGGTCATGGTGTCTGTTCACAGCAGTAAAACCCTAACTAAGACAGAAAGTAAGTATGGTGATATGTTTATAATAGAACAAACTAGACTTTAGGCCCATTCTATTTACTCTCCAGACATGATGCCCAGGGCATAAGCATCAGTACTCAGTAGGTATCTTGACAGATCCCTGCTGGCCCTGGAGAAACACAAGCAGTTAACACAGAAAAATATGACAATCACACAGACGAAATACAAAAGGATAAAGACAGAGAAAGTAACAGATTTTAAAGGCATTCCTGCCACATGCCCGTTTTGTGAGGTCAAAGGTCAGACCCAGGACCAGTGAGGTAAAACAAGTTCATCTGTTTATTAAGAGTAACTCAACCGTAAGTCCAGATGTGATGGAAAGACAGAAGGACAGAAAAGATAATACTGAAGTAAGCACAGATTCCACTTACAGATTCCAATGATATTTCTTTCCTTAATGTAGTTTTCTTCTTCGCTAGAGTTTCCAATAACATTTGCTTTAAGTGACTATAAGAACCACCAGTAGTCTGTTAGGCACAAGGGAACCATCATTCCCATAATTCTTTCTAGGTCTAGCACTGTCTAACTGTAGGACATTGTATTATAGAAAGACAGAGCGGATGGGGAGATGGCTCTCCAGTAAGAACACTTTGCTCTTGCAAGGCCTAGAGTTTGGTTCCAGGACCCACAACAGGTAGCTCCTAACTGGACATAACTATGGCTACTTCTGACATCCTCTTCTGACTTCTGTGAACATATGTACACACACACATGCACACACATAGAGGCAGGGAAGAAGGTTGGAGAGATACACACACACACACATATGCAAAGAGATAGTATATAACAATTAAAAAGCTTCTTCTAAGAGTGATGAGGTAGGGGTGGGTGGGAAGAGGAGCATGCTTTTAGAGACAAAGGGCAGGGGAGATGAGATGGGGGATAGCAGAGGGGAGACTGGGAAGGGGGACAACATTTAAAATCTAAATAAGTAAAATAAACAAAAAAAGCTTATAAGCTATGATTAGAGACCAAAAAAATAGTCCGTGAACCTAAATTTAAAATTATTTATGCATGTATTTACATAAATATGTATGGATCATAATCTAAATGAAGGATCATGATGCGAAGAAGAGCTCTTAAGGAAGACAATAAGAAAGCAGTAGTTGAGAGTAACGGGGTGAAAAGAAACTACTTAAGGAGGAAATGTCGTGGGAGAGGGCAGCTCGGGAGAGGAACAAATGAGAATAAAAAGTCTAACAACACACGACGTAACCATGAAGATGCCATGACAAAGCCTATAACTCTGTACGCCAACCTAAAAAGATAATTTTTAAAAGTAATACATTTGTAAACAGCCCATGGTAACAGCACCTTCGACTCTCTGGTTCCGTGTGCTCTCAATAAGCAGTGTTTGCCAAAATTAATATTCTCTTGTCTCCAAACAGCTCCTGTCCTGCTCTGCCTCACTCGGTTATGAGAAGGAAGCAGTATCCAACTCCGGCTGTCTTCGGGAGAACGGCTGCTGAGCTTCGTGAAGGCAGAAACAGCGCAGGCCAGGCGCAGTCAGCAGCACCTCCAGAGACTATCAGGTCCGCCCTCTTCTGCATTCTGTCCATCGAATCTAGCTCAGGAGTGTTAATTATTCCTGAAATAGCTCCTCAGTCCACCACAGTTTTTCTCATCCTTCACGCCACTCTAATTAAGGCCTCTCACAGCCGCACCCAGTCCTGTCCCCAGAGGTCTGTTCTGCACAACGCATATCGATACTTGAAAGACAAGCAGGTCCTGGGGTCACCACCAGTCACCCTAGTCCTTGCATTTAAAGAGGGTTTCCATTGACTGGGAAAGTGCTGAGGGTTTTCACCCTTTCACAAACAAGCTGGACACTTTTTCCTTTTGTGCCTTCAAATCCACGTCCCCTTTCCCCAGACACCCCTCCCCCACACTTCTATTCAAGGCTCCTTTACCAAACTGAACATCTCACTGCCTATCGCTATTCAGATAGCAACTAATTTGGATGCTCCTGTGACCTCTTTGCCCTCCAGCACAAAATCCTGTGTGAGCTCAGTGTGTTCTCTCTCCAAGAAGCCGCCTCATTAACTCCAGGCCCCTGCTCCTGACCAGCTTCAGGACAGCCAGGCCACTCTGAGAGCATAAGAAATTCATCGTGATAGAACACAAGCACAGCCTAAGGATGAAAATGAGCACTGTACTCTTCTTTGAAATCAGTTACGTCATCTTGTAGAGTATTGTAACCATACGCTGAGTTACTGGGTTATTCACTTTCCATTTTGTTTCGACATAAGGAAGAAAAATTTAGGAGCCATTTGAATTGCAGATCTGCCATCCCATTTTAGAATGCCATTGTCTTTACCTTGACCTCCTAACCTACACTCATCTGATTACTACTCTTGCTAATAGACAGGAAGATCTGATTAAAATACAGAGGATGCCCAGGTCCATTCATTTGCATGGGCGGAGGAGAAAGCGTGGTTTTAGCAGTCAACAAGACAAGCTGAACCCTCTTTCTACCACATACAGGCAGAGGCAATTTCTGAGATGGTCTCCCAGGACACAGAGAACTGGGAACTATCTTCAAAGGTCCCCTGCGAAATTCTCTCTCAATCCAACTTCAAAAATTAGTCTTTTAAGCTGGTCAAATCCCTAATCACCCCAGAGTGAAATTTTTTTCACTGTAAATTCAAGCCCACATTCATTGCTTCTAATGAAAAGAGCTCAACATTTGTGTAGCTATAACCACAATATTGAAAAGATCTGAGATCAGACAAGAAAAAAAAATGCAACGTCAGCCCTTATCAACAAAAATAAACAAAGAAGAATCTGCGATTTGCTGCTGTATAGTTTCCAACTCTATTTCTTAGTAGTTTTATGTATAATACCACACCATGAAACACACTCATCTAACCCCAAGACTATGAACTGTACATTTTGTAATATAAACATTTTGGCTAAAATTTAAAAAAAAAAAATCCTTGCAAGTTTTTAAAATGTATAATCATACAATTATGTATATTTCAAGTGGCTTCCTAAAGAGAGATTTGTGTAAAACAAATGGCATAGGTATTTAGACTAAAATATTCTAATATTGTACATCAAGATTACATTGGTAAACTATATATAACATATAAATAATTATAGATTACTTATCTATAATTATATCTATACATCTAAACTATTACAAATATATAATTACACATATAATTATGCTACCTCTATAATTATAAAGTCCTAAACACTATAATTTGTTGTAACTAGGCTGAAGGTGTGAAAGAGAACACAACACAAGCTTTTGAATTTTCAGGTGAAGAAACGTGAACAAATGTAGCCCTCACCTCACGTCTGACACTTTCCTTCAGGTACATCAGCCGCTCCTACTCTTACATGGAACTTAGTGTTCTGACAGAATGCAGGTCATCTTACCTCAACACTCTTGAAAAACCCTTTCAAGGCTAAATGAAGTGGCATATGCCTTTAATTCCAGCACTTAAGAGACAGGAGCTGGCCGATCTCTTTGAGTTCCAGTCCAAACTGATCTTCATAGCATGTTCTTGGACACCCAGGAATGCATTGCAAGAGCCTATCTCATAGATAGATAAATAGATAGTAAATACATGATAGATAGATAGATAGATAGATAGATAGATAGATAGATAGATAGATAGATAGGTGGGTAGACAGACAGACAGATGGAAAAGAATAAAATGTAGTTTGATCCATATGGATGAGTGGGTGGGTGGATGGACTGACAGACAGATAGATAAATGGAAGAGAATAAAATGAAATTTGATCCATAACCTCGTATTTTCAACCTCCGTTGTGACATCCTTGTTTTCTAAATTCCCACTACATAACCAGTTCTGCACACTACCTAACTTCATCAGTCATTGCCAGAAAAATGGCCACATTCAGTCTGGGATCTAAGAATGTTGTAATCTGAATTCTTCCTGCATTATGGGAATGCACATCCAAGTCACTGTGATTCACGTCGAGTCACTGTGGGATTCTTTAGACTCCATCATTGCTGGCTCTCACCTATGTGCTTCCTGTACTATAGACGTGGTTTGCCATCTACCTGGAATGTTGGTCCCCCGTGTATCCGTTGACTGTTTATAAAACTTCAAACTCTCACAGATTTTGACATCCTTTCCCTTTCCTCAAGCTGAATGATTTTCCCCTCCCAGAAACCTGTTCGTGATTTTCATATAATAGATAGCAAATTGAATTTCTGTTTTTCCATGAGTGACTCTCCAAAGATAAAGAATATATCCTATAAGTTATATAAATCGGAGTAATTGCACAAATGTTTTCTCACGGACATCCTTGAGATAACCTACATCAGCTTGAAAGAGTTTGGCCCAATGCTGTGCCCTGCTTAGTTAGAAGAAACTCGTTCTTGAACAGTATTCAGTGATGCCCCAGTTCTAATTTCCTATAAGTTATTAGATAAAGAGCCTAGATTGGTACTTCTAAGGTTCACTCTAGGTTCGAGTCATATTTTAATTAATCAAGAAAACAAAGCAAAGGTTTTCTATGTCAGCCTGTTAAAGGAAGTAATAAACTACTTCTTTCTTGCTACACACCATATCCATCATTAGTTGTGTGTCTTCTGTCTTCTTCCTTCATTGTTATTGTAAACTCCAGCACAAGAGAGCCAGCCCATGTTCTGGTGGCCACTGGGAAATGACTCTGACTCTAGTGGTGCCATCAGAAAGTCACAGGACATTCTGAGACTGAATGTAGTCACTTTGTCAAAAATTGTGCCTTGCTTCCCATTTTGTTTTGTTTTGCCTTCACAATAACCAAACTATTTTTATAGCTGAATATATTAAATAAGCCAAGAGATCAAATCTTGTTTTCAGCATGCAACCTTCAGAGGAAGCATCTTCTGTCAGACAAATGTTGTTTTGTTCTTGCTTCCCTTATAAGCAGTGAATCCCCGAGCCTTCTTAGCAAGTTTCCCCATGCCCTGACTTCAGGCACAACATCTACACAATGGGTGCATCTGCACTGCACATAGTGGATCAGGAGGGAATGAGAAAGCAGCTGGAAATATGTATATTGCAGAACTGAAGGTACTCTGAGTAAGAAAAAAACTTAAGACTCCAACTGGAGTATTATATCTTCTGCCACTACTCATGAAATGGTAAAAGGCTAGCTTGCAGCCTTGTGATCAGATATCACATATCAAACTCTACATAGGTCTTTATCCATACTAGCCGTGACCCTGGGGTAAGTTACTCTCTCAGCCTTAATTTATTTACCCATAAAACATGTATAAGATATCACTGCCAGATCCACACTGCAGCATCTTGAACAGATAAGACACCACATGGTAATGAAAGTCTATGTGTGTATAAAGTGCTGGTACTGTTACTACACGGTCACTTGAAAATCTCCTAAGCCAGTTCTTCTCCAGTCAGCATAATATCTCAAATGACTCCAGGTCTCCCATCAAGAATGTCATATTTACTTTTTCGGATCCTTTAACTACTGCTGTAATTTTTTTTTTAAGCACACTTTAAAAATCCTGAGTCTTTGAGAATTTAAATGTGAAACTGCTCCTCAAAGCACATATATATATATATTCAGCAATGAACATTACCTATGTATGTAGTCACACAACTGTATTCATACAGTTAAACAGAGATGATCAAGTTGTGTGTTTTATACCTTCATTAGCAAAGAAAATGCACAATTCCAAAATTATTTTTCTCAGTTATGATTAATCAAGCCTTATTCACACTGTCATTCATGTCAGTGTGGGACACGACAAGAACCTTTTTTGTGTGTACTTGTGTGTGTCTGTGTGCGTTTCTACCACACATGCCAAGGCCAGGAGAGAGTGTCAGATCCCCTGGAGCTGGAGTGTCGATCCCTGGAGCTGAGTTATTGGAGGTTGTGAGCCACCTCACCTGGGTTCTGGGAGCTGAACTCAGGAGCTCTACAAGGGCAACAAGTTCTCTGCATACTGAGTCATATCTCCAGCTCCATTAGGAACTTTATGGCATTCTGTTAATTCACTGGCAATTTCAGACATGTCTCTAATGAACTTGGTTATTTTCACACACATCTCCTTTCCCTTCTCTCATCTTTTTCCTCTCCCACTGAAACCAATCTTCCCAGTTTCCCCCTATTTTCAAACACTGTGTGTGTGTGTCAGAGAGAGAGAGAGAGGAGAGAGAGAGAGAGAGAGAGAGAGAGAGAGAGAAGTGGGGAAGGTGTTGCAGAAAACAGAACCCAGGGCCTCTTACATACAAGGCAAGAACACCAAGAAATTGGGCTACATTGTTACAAAATGGGGTTTTTCTCCCATTGTTATTATAATCGTTTGTATCTCCCTCTATCACCAATAATAGAACTTATTCAGAAAGGAGCAGAACTCCCTAGGAATCTAGTTTGGTTTAGAGGGAATTGTAATTATTATGGTAAAATAAGTCCTTACTCTGAATTGGGTGAATTGAATGCTAAAGACTGGAATGTTAGTGACTCCTAGGTACTGCAAAAATGCCTGCTAAGGAAGAATAAATAATACCATGCTACTGGAATGTAGAGCATCCCATTGTTGGTATGCTACACATATCCCATTGTGTGTGCAGGAACCCATAGGTCCTTACAAACTAAACCAGTAACACTACTATTAACTCCAGTACAAGGATGCAGACAGCCAAGCCCATATTTGCAAAAGCATGAAAACAGTCCTCCTCAAACATTCACAAGATCAGCTAGCCAGTCCCAAGGGATAAATAGGCCTTTCTTTTGCTAACTGACCGGTTAAGATATTTTCCAAGAAGGACGAGAACCGCCACACAAATCCCTTCTTTTTACAGTTGGCCACTGTTGAGTTCCCTTACCATATTCAGAAAAAGCACTGTTGTCCCCGATCCAGTTTTGTGGGTACTGTGAACTTCCTGTGGCATGCCCGTCTTTGCTAACTCTCTGATTTTGTTTTGTTGCTTGAGGGAATCTGATCTCATCCCATGCCACAATGGCAGTTTTCGAGTTCACCCTATAACCTGACCTGATTCCCACTCTCCGAGGCTCTTTTGCCCACACCTATCTGTAACCTGCTCTTCTGGTACCTCCTTGACACGGCCGCTCTTCATACAGCCGCCAGCAGATCCTCCACGCTGAGCCTTTGTCCTCCTTACCTCTGCTGCTGCCTGTGCTGCGTGATCATCATTGCTACTACTTACTGGTTCTCCAGTTGAGTCTTATGTGAATTATTTTTTATTTTTTTAAATTTCTAAAAATTAGGGCAGCTATTATTTTGTCAGGATTCAACCACTGAGGTTTCTAGGTCCTCCTTTTAAAACCTCCTCTAGTCCCATTCCAGTAAATAGAACCACCTCAAGGCAGCCTCTGTCCCATTTGAACCATCTGCTGTCTGTTCTAGATGTTCTAACACACTAGAGGAATCATAAGACCACGTTCCCTCTGCGTCCAGAGCTAAGACGCTGCATAATACTACAGCAGCAGTGTAATGTCAGTACCAGAGTTAAAGCAGAAGGATTCAAAGCTCAAGGTAGTTTAACTACAGAGTACAAGTTGAAGGCAGCGAGCATAGAAATCATCCTAATAAAATAAAATACAACACTTAGTCTGTACAATTATGCATGAATTCAAAATCATCTTGTAAAGTTATAAATGAAACTATACTGCTTTGGAAGAAAACAGAGTATCTTATTTTATACTGCCCAATAATACTATCTCTATTAGATATTTCTGACAAGAAAAACTGATACAACTATAAAATAACAGATCAAAAACCAAAGAATACACGTGCTTCATAACAAGGAGAAGAAACAATGGAAGATTCTCCCCAAAGCTTCCAGAAAGAATACAATCTTGCCAACCCGTATTAGGATTTTTTTTTTTTGGTCTCTAGGAAAAGAATCTCTGTGTTCTTTAAAGCCACTATCCTTGTGACAATTTGTTTCAATAGTAAGAGAAACTAATCCTTGACCTTCAGTTTCATATTAACGGGTAGTGAGTGCCTCAAACTGTAAGGCGTAGTTAACAACTATCTTAGACTCTACCGTGCAAACCTGGTGACTTTTGAAAGAAAAGAGGACACAACTAGAAATCATTCCAAGGGAATCGTCATAAATAGGACCACAGGTACACTGTGACATACTCTCAGTCTACTCATGGGGCACTAATAGCAGGTAATCCTATAAGATTGTGGAGATGCATATCTTAGTCAAAGGGACAGGGAAGAGTATTAATAATCAGCACATCAAAAACAGGTTGAAGCCACGGAGGGAGTGTCAGCTACTGACAACAGATAAGAATGGTACCAGTTCTCAGGCCTGGCCCCATGAAGGAATGGCCTGGTAAGCTCAACGTGTTTACTTTGTTCTCAGTAAACACTAATGCAGATTCCCACGTCCCACCCAAACATGTTAAATCGGAATTCCAAGGTGAGACCCAGATTCGATAGTAAGAATTAGCACTCTGAATGAATCCAACACACTGTTAGGCCAGCACCAAACCTTCTGAAGCAGTGTGGAGCAGCAATGTTTAGAGGTAGACCTAGACCCCATCTCTTAGGGTCCTCTGGCCACAACCCCCAAAACAATGACACTTCTTCCACCATATTTTTCCTATTAAATACAATCTCAGTGGGGCTGAAGAGACAGCTCAGCAGTTAAAGAGTCCTTACTACTCTTGAGGAGAATCTGGGTTCAGTTCCAAGTACCCACATGGTGGGATGTAACACCCACCTCTGAACTCTGAGGGCACTGTACCTACATGCTACACAAACCTACATTTAAGCAAGACATTTGTATGCATAAAATAAAAATTTAAAAATTGACCTTCTTACTCTGGTCTGATATGTCTCAAGCAACAAGGTGGATGGCTCCTGAAAAATCTGCTCAACGTTGTCCTCCAGCCTCTATCCATACATGTACCTTATACCCAGGAACAAACACACACCAGATTACACACACACACACCACACACACACACACACACACACACACAAAACGACACCAAACAGACATAACTTGATTATTACCAAAACCATAAATCATGTTTGAGCACTTTTGTTTCCACATCACTGTGTATTTAATTATTTTGAAAGATATTTACTAGAGAAATTTCTTCAGAGGTGCAGTACACTAGACATAATTTCAAAATTATGTTTATATTGCATTGGATTCACTATGAAAAGAACTCTGTATCTTGAAATACCATGCTTGCTAAGTTTAATGAGGCAGACCTGACCTGAAGAGTATCAATAAGACTCAAGGAACAAGTCAATTTTGTTAAATAATAATAATTTTTAAAAGTTTCCTACAATTAGTATATTGTATTTTTAAAAAAACATACAAGAGCATGTGAAATGAAATTTCCTTTCAATAAAAATCAAATTTTCAATAGCTAAGATACAATTGCTTTGTTTTTCAGGTTGCTTGCCATTTAGAAAGTCAGATGACCGCCATTCATGGAACCTGACATGAGCTCATGAAGTCTCAAAGAAAAGCTGCAAACAGCAGTCACTATGAGTCTTGCATGTTTAATCTGCCCGTTACCTTTAAAATGCCCATTACCACTGCCGTGTACTCAGAATTGAAAGTGAAAGAAAATGAGCAAGGTAGCTTTACCCCTCAGACATTTTACCTCCTGAACCTTCTAAAACACTAGAGAACAAAGTATCTTTGATAAATGAACTAAATCTTCTTTCTACATTGACTGTCTGGGGAAACAGATCATGTTATCCATTAACTCTGGCAGTAAAGGTCGGACCTGAGTCTTAAACGCTGAGTGAAAAGCCATTAGAGATTTTGTTTTGTTTTTTTTTTTTTTTGACATTAAGAGCTATCTAAAGCCATTAGCTTCCCCCTTAGAAAAGATAACTATAAAAGTTCTTGCCTTCTCAACAGAATGGTGAGCTAAACTAGATTTGAAGCCAACTGTATGAATCAATTGTTTCCAGAAAACAGGGAAAAACATCCTCCCAGAGTCAGTTCCATTAAAAAAAAAAAAAAAAAAATCAGTACTTTATTTGTATAATACTATGTTCTACAGAGAAATACATAGGAGAAAAGAAAGAAAGAAAGAAAGAAAGAAAGAAAGAAAGAAAGAAAGAAAGAAAGAAAAGAACTTTAAGTTCCCACCATCTATAGGTTTGTTATGCCATACAGGAAATAAGGCAAAAAAACAACTGCAGTTCAACATGCTACATGACTATGCAGATCACACAGGGGCTTATGAAAATTCACATTAAGATGCTGAGACAGACATGGGTAATACAGAATAATCTTCTGGCAATACTGATGCCATACTGTCTCAAAACCTTAGCTGGGAGATAAAACCCAAATCAGAAGAGGGAAGAAAAGTGCTTGTGTGAGGAGGGAGAGGAAAGAGGACTTTGATAGGCTCATTCTGAAGAAAGAGAAACAGAAAATGAATCAATTAACAAAGGCATTTTTTTTTTTTTTTTTTTTTTACCTAAGAAAACTTCTGATTATAACTACGAAATCTATTGTTTCTAGAGAGCTGTTGGGCCAGTGAGTTGACTCAGGGCCTGGAAGCCAATACAGTCATAACAATTACAGTGTGGCCATTAAGATCAGACTACCCCACCTTTATGCTCATCTAAAACAAATCCATCAAGTAAACAGGCATGTGGTTTACAAGCCGAACTCAACCAAGGAAATGAAACAAAAATTGAGATTTGTAGTTCCAGCTCTAGAATGCATTTCTCCAGTCTGCCAGCTTTGGACAAGCAGCCCCAGTACTGCTAGTCACATCAGGATGTAGGAAGATGAATGTAAAACATTAATATATTATTTCTTCTTCTTCTTCTTCTTCTTCTTCTTCTTCTTCTTCTTCTTCTTCTTCTTTCTCTTCTTCTTCTTCTTTCTTCTTCTTCTCTTTCTTCTTCTTTTCCTCCTCCCCCTCTTCCTCCTCTTCCTCCTGCTTTTTTTTGCCTCTTAAGTGAAAACACGGAGACTTTTGAAAGATGATTCTCTTGGTAAAATGTTTGCCCTGCAAGCCTGGGACCTGTGTTAGATTATCCCCAACTCGCATAGAGAAGCTAGGCACAGCAATGCAGACCTATAACCCCCAACATGGGGAGGACAGAGACAAGGGGGTCACCAGAACTCACTGGCCAGGCAATCTGGCTGAACTGGTGAGTTTCAGGTTCAGTAAAAGGTCCTGTCCCCAAATATAAGGCATTAAGTTATAACTCTGGCTTCAATATGCACATATGTTCACATGCATTGCATGCACACAAACACATCACACACACACCACACACACCCAAATCACACATGTCAGAACTTAGTTTCTATAAGTCAAAAGTCACAGCTAGAGTTACACTGGGCTGGAATGTAAGCACCAAGCTTGGAGTAGTTCTTAGCTGGAGTTCAACTCATTCAAGTTATTGAAGAATTCAGTGGCTTATTGAGTAGAAGTGAGAGTTGTATTTTCTTGCTGGCACATGGCCGGTCTCAGATCTTAAATGCCAACCTAACCTCCAGCCTAGTGGACCTCCCACAGTGGGGCATTTACTACAGGAGAAGCTGTTGTTCCAACCTGCCAAGTCTTCCTCTATATAACAAGGGACATCTCATCCCTTTGGCCTGTTTGACTAATTTCCAGCAAGCCATAGTCACTGTCCAACTCAAGCCGAGGGGACTGATGACACAGAGCAAGGAACAGGTGGCAAAGATCCCTGAATAACTGCCCTGCCTTAGGCACCATGCACCTTAGTCAAAAGTTCTCTTTGGGGATGGGGGCAGAGAGAAAGTTTTGATTCAGCTTCAAGAATGGGAAATTAAGTATAGAGATGAGAAAGCAGCCACTGAACAAATAGGGAAGAAGACAGGTAAGTAGCCTTTGGGATAGGCTACTAACACCTACACCAGGCATCTCTGAGTTCATTGGGTGCTAATAAAGATAAATCAAACATGTAGTGTGAGCTTTGTATAAGAACTACCCAGTCTTCATAACCGTTCCCTTCACACCTCATCTATGTGAAAAGAGAAAACATTCTGCACATCCTCCTGGGACGTCAACTTTACACACAGTGCTGTGTATACAAAGTGGAGAATACAAAATGCACACTACTTTTTCTGAATAAGACTTAAAGACTCAGAAATTTCCAGTTGAACTGTACATTACAGAAGATTTTATTTCCTTGTAGTTAGGGGGGAATCTTGATGTAAAAACTGAGACTCGATGCTATTTTGGGCCTACAATGTACTTTATCCCTCCTTAAATATTAATGAGAGGAAAAAACTCACGGGTAAAGAAATAAATTTTTAAACACATGGTTTCAAATACAATGCACACGTGCATGTTCACTGTGGTCTCTAGAAGGTGAACTGCAATTGTTATAAAGGCGATTATGTTTTCTATACCACACAGGCAGGTGCTAAAAGCCTAGACTGTTGTGGCTTACAACTATCCTACCCAACCATTAACCTTCAATGTGGGAAAGAATGTTTATTTAGGATACAGTTTTCTCTTAGTCTTCAAAATTCAAACAAGTGCTTTACATTTTGTGGCATAAATTGCTAACCATACCCAAAAATCCAGTCTCTCGTTTTTATTTATTTATTTTATTTTTATTTTCGCTATTGTTTACCCAATTTCCCTACACATCTTAAGCCCCTGTGTTAGCAGCTAGACGGTCAAGTCCAGGTTAAAGCCGACAGTATATCCTTATGTACAAAGGATGAATCATTCCTGTCCAAAAAGCAGAGCAAAGTGATATACCATTTTGAATCATGTGACCAGACCAACACGTAAGGAACAGTAAGACAACAGAACAGGATCCCCGGGTCCCCAACACAATGAACTTATCGGCTCTAGGCTGTCTATAAATTACCTATAATGCTGAAGAGCAGCAAACTTTTATTTTAATTGAGCCCTTGTAATTTGCGGTCTTTGTTCAAGCAGCCCAACCTATGCCCTAACTAACATGGACTCTTGCAGCCGGAAGTAGTTGCCACCCTAACTTTACTTAGAGGTTGAACAAAGTAGTGAGGGATCTGCTAGATGAAAAGCACTGGGCTTTATGATGTCGTGACAAAAAACATTCACTAACTACCACTTTCACGGTCATGGAGCCAAGTGTCAATACCAAGCACAGCTTTCTCCTCTATGGGATGAGGAGATAAGCGGAACAGAAGTCAACATAGCCTGAGAACTTGGATTCGGGTTATTTGGAATAACATGTTCCAAAACAAAAGTGATTACATGAGACTTTAATATTAGAACAAAGAACCTCCTATTAAGGGATTTCCAAGTACACTACTGGGAGACCACAGTGCCAATCACAACCAAGTGCAGGAGACTCTACTATAGGCCTCAGACGCTATCTGATGACAACCCTCAAGTTTTGGATTGTCGGAAGCTAACACTCAGCTAAGACTAATTCTAAAGCTTCTACCTGATAGTCAAAAAGATGTTAGATGAGACACCAGGGTGGATGATGAGTGGTTATTATGGGAACTAAAAAGAGCCCAAGATAATTTGTATCTGGCTTTGCAACATCGTAATTCTCCACAATCGTGAGTTTCTGATTGGATGTTTAGCTTTGTAGAATCTTTGTGCAGTCATGACTTGATGTTTTTTTTCCCTGAGAATTTCCCTTTACACTTTGTCTCAGGGTTTCTATTGCTGTGAGCAAAGCAACTTGAGGAAAAAAAGGGTTTACTTGGCTTACATTTTCCCATCACTGTTCATCATCAAAGAAGTTCAGATAGGAACTCAAGCAGGGCAGGATCCTGGATGCAGGAGCTGATGCAGAGGCCATGGAGAGGTACTGCTTACTGGTTTGCTCCCCGTGGCTTGATCAGCCTGCTTTCTTAAAGAGTCTAGGACCAGCCCAGGGATGGCACTAGCCACAACAGGCTGAGCCTTCCCACATCAATCAGTAATTAAGAAAATGCCCTTCGGGCTTGTGTCCAACCAAGCTTATGGAAGCATTTTCTTAATGGAGGTTGACTCCTCTGAGATGACTTTAGCTGTGTCAAGTTAATATAAAAATATCCAGTACATACTTAAAGAAAGAACTAAGCTTCTGCTTAAAGGGAAATGTTACTAATTAATTAGGAGCTAAAATACTAGTGTGTTTCATCTTGGTTTCTTTTTTGATGTTTCATAAAAGTCCTCCGAGACAAGTCAACTCTAAGTCTCTACTGGCTCCACAGAGAGCTCAACTCTGCAATGGAATGCATGTAATACCTGCAGCTCGAAACTGGTTGGTGTTTAGAAGAAAAGTCTCCACTGGCTCCACAAGGAAGCTCAGCTCTGCAGAGTCCTGTGCAACACCTGCAACTAGAAGTTGGCTGAACAGCTAGTAAGAAAAGTCTTCACTGGTTTAAATGTCCGAACCTCTATGTTCCCCGTTAGTGTGGTTAAGACAAGAAGGTAAGAAGGTCCAGCTTAAAGTGATAGAATCCTGAAATGCCAGCACTCCCCCAGACAGATGAGGGAGCCAGCCCAACAAGTTATCACCTCTTCACCTATTCCTCAATAAAATGAGGGATCTGCAGAGCACAGAAGCCAAAAATTAACATTCAGAAATTTTATTGTGTTTTTGACTGTGGTAACTTGGAAATAAGCCCCTCAAACAGGCCGAGAGCCCCAAGGATTTTGAAGAGGATATAGTGCTCAAATACATAGAGATATACAGCTGGACTATGAAGCATCAAACTATTCCATACAAAGATCAAACCTTAGCCTCCTTTATGCAAGAAGTCTGAAAGGTATTTATTCTAGAAAAGAACAGGTTCCTGTACCATTAGATCAGACCATGAAAATTAATACACATTAAAAATCCCCACCCCTGACCCCCCAGGCTGGAGAGATGGCTTAGAGGTTAAGATCATTGACTGCTGTACCAGAGGTCCTGAGTTCAATTCCCAGAAACCACATGGTGGCTAACCATATATAGTAAGATCGGATGCCCTCTTCTGGTGTGTCTGAAGACAGTGACAGTGTAATCATATACATTAAAAAAAAAAATCCCCCCCCAATGAAGCCAGAAACCATGGAAAAGAAAATCTCATATAGATTAAAATTCATTCAATATTTATTTAAAATTGACTCAATAAAAACACCTGTGCATATTAGTCTTCTGAAAGTCAGAAGACAATGAAAAGTAATGAAATAAAATGTATGTGTGGTTTCACATGTATTTCACAAGTCACATGGTGCTTTTCATGTCCCTAGAGCACAGAGATCTGCTTTAGACATTCAAGTTAGATACCAAGAAGGCAAGCATTCTATTATATAGCACAGACTTCAGAAGAGAAACATAGGATATCCATTCATAAAGAATGTTCCTACATCATATAATCTGGATGCTCTGACTGGCAACAAAAAGCAGGTTTCTACACATCTCTTTCCACTGGGGTCAGCTTGCCACTGTCACAAGCACAAAATTCCCAAAAGTCAAGTAATATTTATAAGCAATTTAAAGGCACCAAGCAGTGGTGGCGCACACCTTTAATCCCAGCACTTGGGAGGCAGAGGCAGGCAGACTTCTGAGTTCGTGGCCAGCCTGGTCTACAGAGTGAGTTCCAGGACAGCCAGGGCTACACAGAGAAACCCTGTCTCGAAAAACCAAAAAAAAAAGCAATTTAAAGGCATAAAAGAGTTTTCCCGAGGGTTAAAAAAAATACATTTATTCCCATCGGATGGCATTTCTGGAGCATGCCAGAATCCCAGCCTATGGTCTGTCCTCTGCTAATCTTATATTCCCAGCCATTACTTATCAGTTATAATAATTATTTAAAATATTAATTCACAGCAGCTTGAAAAAGTTCAGTTCACATTTACTTTGTCTACCTATTTTGAAATGTTACAAGTGCTTTTCACCTTCTGTTCCTCAATCTTCAGCGATATTACACACTTCTGGATTTAATATTTTGATAATTTCCTCATCTCCTCCACTACTACGTTATACTGCATGCCTTCTCGTTGTTTGATCTACTTGCCATTCTCCCACTCACAGCGACAAATCTAACCAATCTGTGTTTCATGAGACTGTAAATGAATAGCTAATTCATCTTCGAATCTCCTCTCCCATATGCTGAACCCTCCAACAGCATTCTTCCCACCCAGCATTTTCATAGAATAATGGAAGCTACTTACGCTACTTAAAGGGGAAGAAACCTTATGAGCGACTCTCCCAGTTGTGCAAACCACTCCCTGTTTCTCAGAACATCATTAAGTTGTGTATGTAAATGAGAGCCTTTGAAATAACGTTTGTTTACTTGAGGTATACAACAAAGTTATAAGACAGAAATACGTAACATTATTATTATGTAAAATAATAGAGCTAATAGGGAAACCAATGAAAAACCCAACTCTCCAATGAAAGGCAAGCAGATGTTCTTTTCTTAAAGGTAGTTCTTGGAGGCTGGGTAGTTTCCTCAATGGATAAATGCAATTTGCAGCTCTTATGGAGGACCCAGACTCCGGCACCCACATGGCAGCTCATGGGTCTGTAACTCCAGCCCAGGGGATCCAATGAAGTCTTCTGAACTCTGTGTGCACCGGACATAAATATGGTACCGAAAGGCACACGTAGGTAATCATTCGTACACATACATAAAAACACATAAATCTCTTAAAAATAATTTAAAAGACAGTTCTTATTGAAGAGACTAGAATTTATTCAAAAAGGAAAAACCTAAGACAACGAGCGTCATTATATCACACAACTGTGGTACGGATTTCATGTGTTATACCAAACATGATTTGTGATTCATGTTATATCATTTAAAAATTAACAAGAAGTTATGTAAGTAAAGTAAGACAGTTTTCTAAACTATAAAACTTGCTCATTAGAAATCAAGGGCTGGGCACAGTGCTATAAGCCTTTAATCCCAGCACTCGGGAGGCAGAACCAGGCCTCTTTGAATTCAAGACCAGCCTGGTCTACATAGCAAATTCCAGGCAAGTCAGGGCTTTAAAGATTTGTTTTCATTTATGTGCTTGCATGTGTTTAGAGTTACCTGTGTGTGCAAGTGCCAGAGAAGGCCAGAAAAGTGTATCTGATCCCTAGGAGCTGGATTTACCAGCAATTATGAGCCATCCAATGTGGGTGCTGGGACCAAAGTTTGATCCTCTGTAAGAGCGGCAAGCACTCCTAACAACTGAGCCCTGGCCTAGCTACTTTAACGAAATGAAGATCTGTACTTGCGAGAACCAAATGAGATGACCCATGGTACCAAGGAATAACACAACATAACACCTGCCTTTCGTTAAGTATCTATTAGATGTGCAAGCATTCCCACATACTGTTTCATGCTGCACAGCAACCTGAAGCAGATGGTATTTTTCACTATTTTAAAGATGAGAAAAGTAACAGATCAATCCCTGAGAGCCAAAGTTCAAGCTGACACATGGCTCTTCTCCAACACCTGTGACATTCCCTGGGTTATGTTAAGCTGCTTGCCTAGATGGAGCCCTCACTGTGATGCTAATCATATAATTGAGTAATCAGCATTATAATAATGGAGTATAATTATTTATTATTTTCAAGACAGAAGGAGCCATGGCTGGGATCTCAGTATAATGTACGCTGACCTCATCTCTGAAGCATGCATCTGGAAGATGAGTATCTGACGCTAACTAACCACATGGACTTCCTCAGCTTGACAAGAGTTCTGATAGCAAACTTCAGGAACAAATTTCAGATCTCGTTTATCCTCGGGTTTAGATGGTAAACAGTGGAGGTGTGTATACCGAAGACTTCATCCAAAATTCATCCAAGTTACCTTTCGAATTCTAAATTTAGACAGCCCAAATTCATTTGACAAGAGATGTCATCTGGACAGTACAGAAAGATTTGAACGATGTTTTTGAGTTCACGGAGGATTACAATTTAGTTGGGAAACACATCTGTATTACAGGCATTAAATAATGGTTAGCACAAACGCTACAAACCAGAATAATTTCAAAAAAGCAGAGACTAATGAATATAAAAATAATCGCAAAAATCAGAGAATAAGATACATAGGATAAACAAGCAGGACATGGAGTTTTTTGTTTTTGGTTTTTTAAGGGTAAATATTTGATATTTTCAGTAAATTAAGGCCATAGATAGTTCAAGCTAGATGGGGGTAGACAGGCATGGAAAACTACAAAGAATGATCAGACACACATATATCGGATTCCACACTATTAACCACGGGACACATCAATCACCATTTCTTGCAATTCCCACCACCAATGCAACTGTTGACCACTGCCCTCTGACTGCAGTCATGTGTATGACGTATCTTGCTGTGCATAAAGGAGATTACCTTTGGTTGCTTAACATTTCCTCCCAGGCTGGCTCACAAGACCGGCTGCATTTATAAGCAGTCGGTTACTCCTTTGTTTCTTTGTTGAATCAAGTAGTCAGCACACGCAACATCTGTCAATCATTTATGCTGGCCAGGAAGTAAATGGCAAATGGAAAGGTCAAACTGACCACAGGAGGGGCTCCCTCGGCTGGGGACAAAGAAGCAGTTGGTGCTGTCCTCGGCTGAGAGCATTTGTGGCACTGTGTTCTCATAATCCCAGGCTGGAGGGATTCAGAACAGTCACGTCATTGCTATCAATGGTCAAAGAGTAAAATAAGGCTGAGCCTGTGGGAAAATCCATCCTATAAGAATGATATTTGATATTTACATTAAGAATGAACATCGTCACATGAAAATCAGAAATAGTATCAAGAATCTGCTGTGTACCAGACTCAGTCTTAATCCTTCACAGATCTCTGAGCCCCTCCTGCACTACCGTGTAACCACTTAATCTGTCTCAGCTTCCTCTACAGGGAGCCCATAGCAGTGCGTAAGACCTGCTGCCGTT
The DNA here is from genome assembly GCA_021653895.1 of Mastomys natalensis. Lineage (NCBI taxonomy): Eukaryota > Metazoa > Chordata > Mammalia > Rodentia > Muridae > Mastomys > Mastomys natalensis. Next base: position 1,591,496 of record JAJTUV010000381.1, read on the forward strand.
TGGGTATAGATGCCTCCTTCCATTTCTAGACCCAACTGGAGACCTACCCCATGGGTTGTAAGATCTGACTCTCCAGCAGCCATGCACAGATGCCCAAGTAGCAGGACCCATGAGGGCTACGTGCAAAGGTTCACCCGTGAAAGTAACTTCCTCTGATGGTTTGGACTGAGTATTTCCAGATGGCTCACACAGAGACAACTGTGGCTTGTGTTTACAAATCAATCATGAGGTGCCTTGTATCTGGCATCTTTTCTCTGCTTGGCTTCATTTTCCCTCAGTCTTGCTTTACCAGGACTGTACTCCTGGAAGAGCAAGAGTTCCTGGCTCTGTTGTCTAGGAAACCAAGACTGAGATAACTTCTATTAGGTTAACAGACATTTTTTATATATATACATTCTCCAAAGGACTGATGGAAAAGACTAAAACCTTAATTATCACTATGATCACAGTGGAGTGAGAATTTATAAAAACAAAAAAATTACGAAGAAGGTTGGGCAAGGTTGAGCATCGAAGCACAGATGATGATGTACCAGACACTGTGCGGGGCTTTCGAGTGACTTCAAATGACATCATTTGAGTCTCACCTTCCAGCTTTGTTAGGAAGAGCACGGAAAGAGAAGAAGAGTGGATCGGTGTCAAACCATACAACGCTGAGCCTCGAACAGCAACCGAAGCCTAAGAAATTGGATTCAGTAGCAAGGCCGACCAGAGAAGTCCCAGCTATGCCAGGCCTTGAGTATCTAACAACAATAAATCAATCTGGCAGAAATCCTTAATGCTCCTCGTTTGGGAATGCTTGCTTTCAGCTCTTTTCATTCCACCATTCAGATGCTAATCAATGCTCAGGAGCAGCCAAGCAGTGCTTCTTCTAAGCCAATTTTTTTTTTTCCTTTTGATAAGTCTGGTACAGTCTGCAATGCATATGCCATGTGAATGTCAAATGTAGTCTTTGTCTACTTATCTTTTCCATTAATATAAACTTCATTTTCTTTAAACAAATCTTAAAGGAAATTATATATATATGTTTCTCTCCAGATAATCTCCCTTGCTACTCCAGGCTAACTCCTTGCAAATAATTAGACATAAATAAAACATTAACAGACACACAATTTTTAATGTATTTTATTTAAACATTAAAACTGTCATGCAATTTTGTGATCTTCATATATTAATATTTTACAGACAGAATTCCTTAACCCTAGATAGTATCCAAAGTCAACAAAAACCACGAAGATTCTACAGATCTTGTCTATGAGAATCTGCATAATAGTTATGAAATATTACATGCTGTTTTACCCTTATTAAGCTATTCATACTTAGGAACTTGGCCAAAGAGGCCTCAGCTATTAAAGGTACCTGCTGCTGAGTCTGATGACCTAAATTCAATCCGTGGAACTCACATGGTGGAAACAGTGACTACACTCCTACGAGCTGTCCTCTGAGCTTGACTATGAAGGTGTGTGATAAGATGCACATGTGTGTACATGGGCATGCACAGACACACAAAATAAATTATGTGTATGTATGTGAATTTATGTATTTAGTTTTTGCTTACGTATAGTAACACATGCCTTTCATATCAGCACTCAGGAGGCAGATGTATCAATATGTATAGTTCTGATAAGAAATCAGAAGCCCAAATATCTAAAGCCAGCCATATAATCTCTGTGAGTTCAATACCAGCCATAACTACAGAGCTACCAGTATGCCTCTGACTTTTAAAAAAAATAATGACAATTAAATTAAATGACAGGCAATCAATAGCTGTTAAAGGAGGGTCAGTCTCTCCTGAAATGAACCCCAAAAGTTCATCTTACCCCAAAACGTCAGCCCTAAATACAGACACACATGCACAGCATTAAATAAACACAGCAGATTGTATTGTGTGTGTCTCTGTGTGTATTGTTCTTCTTCTTATGCATACATTTGCTTTAGTTTACCTCTTATAAAATGATAAAAAGAAATACCTTAAGTTTTTCTACTAAAAGAGAAAGAAAGAAAGAAAGAAAGAAAAGAAAGAAAGAAAGAAGAGAAGAGAAAGAGAGGAGAAGAAAAAGAGAGAATAAAACGAAGGTAAGAGAGAAAGGAAGAAAACTTGCTGATGGGAAACAATACACATTCCCGTCTGTAAAACAGAATGATCAATATCAAAACCAACTCATTTAGGCTGTTGTGAGGCTGAGAGCACTGGAAGATATTAAAAGAGCCTAAGAACAAACACATAGATCTTTGTCTTTCCTGCTTGCATTTGAGACACAACTGTATCGTTCAGACTCATTTTCTATGTGCACAGCAAGTGCTCATGTGTACAATGTATGTATGGAGGAGAGAGGGCTAGCTCAGCTATCATTCCTTAGTCACTGTCTGCCTTACTCTGTATTACTGTCTTTTTCAAAATTCATATATTTGATGATAGTTTTTCTCCTCTTCCAACTCATCCTAGATCCTCTTCACATCGGGTTCTACCCCCCCCCTTCCCCTCCTCTCTCTGTCTCTAAAAAAAACAAAACAGTCAAAACAAAACCTCCCAAAAGAGGACTGCACACACACAAACCAAGGAGTCCATTTCGGGTTGTCCACATCCTCCTGCGCATAGGACCTAGCCTGGAGTGTGGCTATTATACAGTGTCACTCCAACGGAAAACATTCTCTCCTCACTCCCAATTACCAATGGCTGTTTGGTTAGTGGCGTGACTTTGCGCCCACTTCACCTTTTGAAATTTTGTCTGCATAGAATTTGCACAGTTCGTGTTTATGCTGCCCCAGTCTTTGTGAATTCTTATTTGGAACTCATCCTGTCATGTCTGGAAGATGATGGTGTTTCCTTGGAGTCATTCACCTCTGACTCTTAACAATCTTCCCATCTCCTCTTTCACATGGATCTCTGAACCTTGAACAAAGGCTTTGATAAAGACATTCTATTTAGGGCTGAGTACTCAAAAGCCTCTCACTGTCTACATATTGTCTAGCTGTGTGTATATCTGTTAATTACTATCTACTATAAGAAAAAGCTTCTCTGCTGGTGCTGAGCAATGCACTGCTCTATAGGAGTCATCTTATGTCCATTGAGCAGAGTAACACTGACAACCTTGCCTTGTGTTCCTGCCACTTAGCAATGTCAAACATGGGTTCCAGCTCATGGAGTAGGCCTTAAATTGAGCCAGAAAGTGGTTGGTTACTACTGTAACAGTTGTGACACTACTGCACAAGTATATCTTACTAGCAGGTCACTATTGTAGCTCTAAGGGCACTGGTTATATGCTATTGATTATTTTTCTCTTCCAGGATCATGCATACTGCCATCCAGCACTGTGAATGCTAGTCAGTAAAGATGAAGCTTCTAGTTGGGCCCCAGCTCTTTCCATGTTCAATGACATTCAGCAAAGGAGCCTTCCCATCAGACTGCAGACATAACCAATAATATCAATAATGGACTTAATGTTTGAGGGGACTCCTTTGGCCATCAACTCAAGAAGTAATCCTTTTCTGGTACTGGGGATTTCAGTTGGTAGCATATGATGACTAGTTGGGGTATTGTTAACATTAGGTCTTAAAGAAACCCAGAACAAATCTCACTCAGTACCTGTTGCCTGCCCCCCAAAACTTCTCACCCTATTCCCTATCCTAAACCTCTCCAGCTCATGGGCTGGGCCTCATGTCTCTTTTCCAGTTTCTGATACTTATATAACTCAGTGACTTTAACTATGTGCCCTCTTGGTTCCTATGTGCTCTCTTGGTCCTCTTAACTCTTTCTCTCTCCTCTCCCTTCTCTTCCTCTCATGGCCCAGTTCAGTCTGGACCCTTCCAGATGCCTCTGGATGTTTTCTCCTTCCTATCTACAATAAAACCTTCCCGCAACCATACCTAGGAGCAGTCATGTCATTCATGACTGGTGCCCAAGCCCAGAAATGGCATATATGAGTTCCCTTCCAAGAGACCTGGCCTCTCCAAACCAAGCTGCTGATTTGGTCTATGAGGCTAATATTTCATCAATTCTAGGACAGATTGCCTAGTATTGTATTTGATGACTATGGTTTCTAAAACAACGGGCTGAGAGGAGAAGTTGGGGTGGATATTATCAACACATGTATGTATGAAATTGTCAACAAGTAAGCAAAACATTTTAAAAATTCACTAGATTGTCCAATCAAGAGTGGAAGAAAAAGCCACAGAAAACTCAGATATAGTCATGCCAGCACTCACAGACACAGGCTGTGCACAGGTAGTCAGTTATTGTACCACGCCAATGAGTAGATTTCGTGTCAGCTTAAGTGATCAGGATTTGAATCCTGGCTCTGCTCCTTCATGGCTGAATGAACAAAAGCAAGGGACCTGGTTCCCTTGTGCCATTGTTTCCATGTCTCAAAAACAAGACCATCTGCTCTCTCTGTAATTCTCAAGAGGGCTAGCTGCCTCTTCAGGCTCCCTGATAAACAGGCTTGGATGTGGGGGAACAAGGTCAGGAGCAGCCCAAAGCAAACAAAAGAAAGAAAGAAAAGTGAATACTGAGGCCTTCAACTACAAAGACAGCTAGGCTCAGCAACGGTTTGTTATTTGATGAAAAGAAACGGTATCGGTATCATGAGCGGGCTCCAGAGAAGCAAGTAGTCAAAAACTAATGTAATATTAACCTATTTGGGGGCAAGACTGGAGAAGACAAGATATAAAAAGAGACTAAGAGATAGATATGCCTAACCAGGGCATCACTATTGCAAAGGAGGAAAACTAGAAAATTAATCTGGAGTAAGAAAAGAAAACAGGTCCTATGAGGAACACAGAAAGGGCACCCACAATAACAAATAAGGAAACCGAAAAGACTGAGTTAATCTATCCCCACCTACAACCAACCAGGCTTTCAGCTGTGATGCAGAAACAGCTGGACTGCAAAACCTTTAGCAACAACAGGTTGGACGAATTTTCCATTAGGACCAAATTAGTATTAGGTTTGGTGTAAAACAAAGACTATGAAATCATGCCATTTTCCCCATCAAACACCTGTTAAGTCCCAACTGACTCTCTAAATAAACCCACTTCCCATTGATAGCCCCGGGTAGAAAGCACTAATTTAGTAGATAGTGAAGGTAAAGAAATCTAAATATATTTTATGTAAATCTACTTCAAATGATTTATTCCAAAATTAAGGGAAATCAAAGGAAAAGAAGGGTGAAGCAGCATCACTGTCATCATTTATGGACTTATGACATTTACCACCATGTCTCCTGTGTACAGCATGGCAGAGGTGACATCTACTCACAAGAGAACAAGAACAGTGTAGACAGACAGCTAACATTGCTTTAATCTACTCCTATGGAGGCAATCCATCCATTCTTTGAGGCTCTTTTCATTTTCTTTTGCTTTTTTAAAAAATTCATTTATTTTATATATATATTATATATGAGTACACTATTGCTGTCTTCAGACACACCAGAAGAGGGCATCAGATCCCATTACAATGGCTGTGAGCCACCATGTGGTTGCTGGGAATTAAACTCAGGACCTCTGGAAGAGTAGTCAGTGCTCTTAACCGCTGAGCCATCTCTCCACCCCTTGAGGCTCTTTTCTAAGGCCCACACATCTCCTTGCTCAAGCTGAATGCTCCCTGGACTTGGGCACTCAGATCTTTGAAGGGCAGAAAAGGAAGTCTTTAGGTAATGCTATTTTCTTGCTAATTCTAGTAATATTCTAGAGTGTCAAACGCTATCATTAGATTCAAAATTAAAGAAAAGATAGTTTGAGATGAAGCTCTTCTATCTTATTCCTACTTAAAAACAGGGGAGAAATACATCAAGATGTCAAGCTCTGATAATTCATCAGTAATCAGGGTCAAAAAAAAATCATCTAAGTGTTAAACAACCATATATCAAGTAGTAAAATCATCTTTTACATAAATTTCATAAGAAAACTATTGCTGAAACAAGTGATTTTTAGAGAGAGATATTAATGGTAATTAAGCCAAGATAAGCCACACAAGAATTTATCCTCACAGTTTGTTGTGTTTCAGAGAATGCCAACGTGTTATTTTTAAAATGCAAGATAAAATGAAGTATTAAAGAGAAATTCATAGATGGTATGGAAACTTAAAGGCTAATAATTATTTTTAAAAAATCAAGAAAGGACCATTAAGAAGCACATTAAGGGGGACATCAAAACACTTACGCAGAATAACCACTGCAGTAGGAAGTTTTCAGAATTTTCATTAGAGCTAAACAGTTAGAGAAGGATAACAAAACCAGAATTTACTCTCAGGTCAAAGCAACAAGACTGATAGGTGGGGAAATGGAGTAATAGCAAGCAAAACTCAAAGCAAAGTCTTTATTCGCTTGTCTTTAAAAAGAAAATTCTGAAAAACACGTTTTAGTGTGGAAAATTGCTTAGGACAAATTTTAGGATACTGACAATTACAGGCTGATGACACGGAAAGAGTAAAGGCCGACTCCCAGGTTATCAGACACTGGAGCAAGCTCAAACCAAGGCCTGAAACAAGCTGAGACTGCATGGAGGGACTCTTGGCTCAGCACCAAAAGCTGAATTAAGCCAGTGCCCAGAATATTAAACAGGCAGAACTTCATAGGTGTGCAAAGCATTTCTCTGCTTAAACCCTCCCAAAAATGTTCAAGAAAAGGGTATTTTGATATACATAGACCTTCAAGAAATAAGATGTCAGGATTGTTAGTTGTACATCATTAAAAAAAAAGAACTAAGCAAATACATAGAAACCCGTTTGTTAAAACTTCATTTAAACCACTGATTCAATAAACTTTTCAAACTGGATCTTAATTGCAACTGTACAGGGCAATGAACGAAAATAAGTACTCTTTTAAAACCACACACTGATGCCAGGCGGTGGTGGCACATGCCTTTAATCCCAGCACTTGGGAGGCAGAGGCAGGCAATTTCTAAGTTCGAGACCAGCCTGGTCTACAGAGTGAGTTCCAGGACAGACCGGGCTACACAGAGAAACCCTGTCTCGAAAACAAAAAAAAAAAACAAAAACACCACACGCACACACGGCACTGGAAATACTATGAATGACTGAGAAGGAAAGAATCCAGTTCTAGAGGACACTGTCCCTTTAAGGGAATGTTATACACATTGGGAAGCAATATTAAGAAAATCGTATTATATGTTACTCAAACGGCTCTCTCTACTAAACATGGAACAAAATGTTAGAAACAATACTGTACTATCAAATCACCTCTAAAGTGAAACAAGAAGAAACTTGTTTCTTGTGCCCACACAGCTACCATAATTGTCCCGGGTTAGGTTTAAAACTAGGCCCTTTACGTGTTCTCTGAAGGGTTCTGAGATGTTTCTAAAATCATGCTGCTTCGAAATTAATCCCTGCCCCTCGATGTGCTACTTTTCTTTCTATTATGATAAACACCATAACCAAAAGGAATTTAGGAGGAATGGGATTATCTCACCTTTCATCATGAAGGGAGGCACTGCAGGAACCTGGAAGCAAGAACTGAAGGAGAGGCCATGCTTACTGGGTTGCTCTCCAAGGCTCACTCCTCCTTGTCATTTTATACAACCCAGGAGCACCTGCCCAGGGGTAGCACCACCCACAGTGGGCTGGGTCCTTCCACATCAATTCTGAATTTAAAAACCTTTTTTCCAGTAGATTGACCCATAGGCCAGTCTATAGAACATTTTCTCAATTAATGTTTCCTCTTCCCAGATGACCCTAGCTTGAGTTAAGTTGGTAAAACAACCAGCACATCTTTTTTATTTACTGAAGGTCTTCAGAAAACTTAAAAACTGTAAACAATTCGTTAGTGCCCTGTACTATATAGCCATATTTTATGAAAATATATATTCATAAGATCATTGCTTCTTGACAATTGACTACTTTGTCTCCACTTATAAAAATACAGTGGCACATGTACTCATGATTCACGAATGTGTGTCATCCCCACTTAGAAATTGAGAGTCCAATAATGAGCAATAATAATGTGCAAGAATATGGATTTTTTTCAAGTGTTCCTTTTTGACACAAAAACCTAGAAGTTGTTCCTTCACAGGTGCATTTATTTTTCATTAAAATTTGTTGAAATCCTGGACATTCTTTACAAAAGACCAGGCTAGGCAATGAGAAACAAAGAAACAAAATACATGGCTTTGCCCTTACAGAACTCAGTCTAAAGGTTTTAAGATAAGTAAGTTTATCATCTAAAAATATGTTAAATCACCCCAAATTTCAAAAATTAAAAATAAAAATTGCTAAGACGCAAGCAACATAGTAACTTTTATAATCAGAATTTTCAACTATGTCTTAATAGCTGGATATATATATTACATACTATCATGCATGTTCTATATGTTTGTACATGTATATGTTTGATACTTCTGGCTTAGATAACTTACATTATGGTCAGATGGAAAGAGTATTGACCAGGTGTTAAATCATATGTTCTAGCCCAGCTCAGCTGTCACTGTCATGGTGGCTTAGGGGAGGTTATTCAGTTTCCATTAGTCTAACTTCCAGTATGTGAGATGAAGATGATAACACCTGTGTACCCACCCCACAGGCTTTCCATAATGATAAAATGGCAACGTGACCTCAGAACAACAACGCAATCCTGCTATGAACCAAAGCAAGAGAGCTCATAGAAAACTAAAATATTTAAGTACATTTCTAAATAAAACAATCATCCTAACAGTGACGTCTTGCTTCTTTGAAGACTAGCTTAGAACATGTAATGAAAAAAATTAATGCTAAGTTAATGAGTTAATTCTGAAGATATACCTTCAGGCAGAAGTTTCTCAAAGAACCAGGTGCATCCCAGGGGAGGGAGGGAGCTTGCTACTCATACTGACTCCTGCTTGTGAATTCTAGATGAACGGGCCTGAGAATCCACATATTTATCAAGCACCATAGACTGATACACACTAATGTATGATCTCCATTGACAGATGGTGAAAAGCCATCTCATTCTTTTGACCTCGTTAACAAACAAAACCAGAATAAAATACCAGATGACAAAAAGATTCACATGAAATAATGTATTATATTTTCTAGCTCCTTTAAAGTATTTTTAATTCAGAAAGGATAAGTTGTCTTTAGGTCTTGATTGGGTTTCCTCCCTCATTAGTGAGAAAAATAATCATCTGAATTATTGCTTTTTCATAACTAAAAAAAAAAATATCCAAATGAAGTTAAGATAAGCCAGAAGCTTTTGGCTATTAAAGGTAAAATTCCTTTCCCCTAAGGATGATACTCTTTAGTATAAATATTTGGACTCTTATAATGTAATAGATTACCACTGTCTTAGTCACTGTTCTATTGCTGTGAAGAGACACCATGACCACAGCAACTCTTATAAAGGAAAACTGTTTAATTATGAAGCAAAACTGGCTTCCAGTTAAGAGGTTTAGTCCATTATTATTGTCATGGCAGAAAGCATTGCAGCATGCAGCAAAATGGTGCTGGAAGGTAGCTGAGAGTTCTACATCTGGATCACCAGGCAGCAGGAAGAGAAAGTGACTCTGGGCCTGACTTGAGCTTCTGAAACTTCAAAGCCTACCCCAGTGACACACTTCCTTTAACAAGGCCACACTACTCCTACAAGGCCACACCTACTCCTACAAGGCCACACCTACTCCTACAAGGCCACACCTACTCCTACAAGGTCACACCTCCCAATAGTGCCACTGGCTATGGCCTATGGGGGCCATTTTCATTCAAACCACCACAATCAGCATTCAAGATACAAGTGGCACTGTAAAAAGACATCAACAGTCCTGAAGGTATGCCATACATAATTTTAAAATAAATAAGACTATTGCTATATCCTAAATTGAATGTTATATACATTTCAAAAAATTATATAATCTTGAATTCTTTTTCTTGGCAAATTGACATGATATTAACACTACTTTCATACCATTTTAGAAATATCTATATTATTCCAAGTAAGATACGTTCGTTACTATTTCAAGCTCACAATCCTAAACAAATTCTCCCCTACAGAAAGAAAATTTCCCTCACACCTTTTTTTCAAAATTAAAAAGAAATAGAAGATAGCTATTAAAACACAAAATAGAGACTCTTAAACTATTAAATGGCAAACTTATACACTGACAACTTATTTTTTAGTTTTCCTTAATATTAAATGGCTTTCAAAGAGACTAGGTAGGAAAAATACAGGATTATTTTTTAAATGTCTTTACAAAATAACTGCAAAATTTTAAGAATGACTACAGTTTAAAAAAAATGTTCGCGTAAAACAAATCAGAGGATATAGCCATCTAGTAAAATAACAGTAGAGCCAGATGGTGATAGTCAAGCAAAGCACTATTGAAAGTTTCGTACACTTCTCTAAATACTCCTGTGAAGAAACAAAAAGCTATGAGCCCTTTTCCTTGCAGCTGCTTTATAAAGTGAATACACACTTTGCAATACTGACTGCTAAGAGTCCCACATCGTTGTCAGATGTTTCCGACTAACAGACGGTTCTGTGTTTGAGACAGAAGACTGCCTGTTCACCCTGGTGACTGGAAACATGGAGCTGGTTAAGCTTCACTCAGCCATGAAACGAAAATATGCAACGAGGAGAAAACTACAAATTCTCAATGACAGACAAATAGTAACTGGACGGTTACGAACTGCCCTTATGTGTGTGAGTAACGTTTTACCTTGTATAGAGAATCCCAGCCTTCCTGGACACCCATCCCGTTCAAGTCAAAGCTGAGAATACCTCAAAACACTTCTGTAAACAAAATCTTTCTACCTATTAGAAAACTGAGAGACTATAGAGTTCTCTCCCTCCCCTGCAGAGAGGATGACCTGAGAATTCACAAGCCTTGTTCACACTGGTCTCTCTGATACCATCCTCCTCTGCAAAGCCTTTCCTTTCACTCCCCGCTTGCTTTCTGTCTATAGACAAGTTGTCACTATCCAACTTCATCTCTAACGCTATCCATATCTCTATTAGCTCTCAATCAACTCTTGTCATGAAGAATTATTTAAAGTCTGATGTGACTGAACACTAGTCCTTAAACACAAAGGTCAATTTGTATCTTATTTGTGATAAAATTTGTATCTTAGAGCCTCACTATCCATTGACCGATCCATCAGCAATGATGAGTTTATTAGGTAACAAAGTCTCAGGTTCAACCCCAGACCTCCTAAATAATATGTGTACTTTTGAATTTTATTTTTATTTTGCAACTGTGTCTTATTATGTAGCCCAAGTTGGCCTCAAACTTCATATCACCATGAGCCAGTCTATTGCCAAGTTGTTTTTCAGGTGTCTGTCACTACTCCCCTGATTAGAGTCTGTAATGTAACAAGAGCCAGTAGAAAAATCTATTGAACACTATGCCTTATAGTACTTCTTTCAAATCCATCACATTTTAAATAGAAGAAATTTAATAAATATCATTCAAGTTTATCTAAAAATTGGCTGGGTTTTGTTTTGATGTTTTGAGACAGGATCTCACTATGCAGCTTTGGCTGACATGGAATTCACTATGCAGACCAGGTTGGCCTCAAACGCGTAAGACATCTTGTCTGTCTTTGCCTCTGCTTCTTAAATGCTAGAGTTAAAGGGATATACCTTCACACCCGGGACGGTTTCATTTTTAACAACCAAAGAACACAGAAAAGAAATTGTTTTTCAGGAATACAATGTTTAATGGTGCATCATAGCATACCTAAAACCCAAGCACATGACAACATAGTGTGACCATTAAAACAGGCTTTAGGTCTTTATTACCTGCTCTAGATACCTGCTAATAAACAGCGGTGTTTAACCAGTCACTAAGAATAATGGCACACCACAGGAAATAGAAACTGGATGGTGGTTTAAGCCTCTTCCACCGCTAAGTTGATGAATACTGACATTTCAGATGCGTCTATTATAACTATTACATCTGGTATAATTAGAAAGTAATTTTTATAAATATTTACTTCAAAATTGTCTGAGTGCCATTTTGTCCCTCAGGATATAATACTTTTGCTTTTAAATGCTATGCTAAAACTACATCTAGGCTTACAAGATTATACAGTTTACAAGAATACAAAAACACGCATATTTATAGAATAAGGAAAATATAATCTCTCATTTAAAATATGCAAAGATGAATCTATTATTCTGGAGGACTTGTGATATGGGTTTGAGATTTGAAGCCAAAGGGACCATTCACCGTGCTCCCTTCTCAAGACCACACAATTTCTCTTCTATTCTTTAATTCAAATACGCATCTGAATTACCTACCTCAATTTTATCTTTCAGATGAAGAAAACAGTACATTAGAAGGTATAGCACAGAATAGCTAGAGTTGAGGCTGTAGCTCTTTGGTAGAGTGCTTACAGATGCTTACAAAGCTCTAGATTCAAGAGGGGTAAGGGAAGAGAGACAGAGCCCACTGAAATTTTATTTTGACAACAGTAGTATTTAAAAGCCATCGTTTCTAGGTTAAATAGGTAAAGTAATAGCTTCTATTGCATGCCCTGTTTCTTTCTCCTACTTTGGAAACAACTGGTCAATTCTTTCCTCTTGCTGATAGCTATTCTTCACTACTCCATTTAAACAGAGCATCAACACCTAATCCCTGGTCTCTTTGACGAGCAAACGAGGTCTCTTAGGGACAAGCAGAAAGTGTCACCAGATGTCCTTATCACACTCATGTCTTTGTTCTATGAAAAATAAAACCAATTCAGACAGATACTAAATACTACAAGGAATCACTGATACAAATGATTTCAAAGCTGACCAGGACACGGGAAGTGAAAAAAATCATACATGCATTCGGGGTTACCTGTATTCCAGCAGCCTACTGTTTGTCCATTAAATGTGGACTGTGGGATTAAAGTTATATAGGAAATTCTACATATTACTCCACAGTGTGTATCACAAACCAACCAAAGTTTTAATAAGGTATCACTTTATGTCCTTCAAAAACTTGCCATTGCTTTTGGTGACATGGGATAGCTCAGTCTCCACAAACAACACAGAGACCAGGACGTATCTTCCCTTTCCTTTTTATAATAACAGAAATCTTCAAATCCCTTCACTGAATGTCTTAGATATTCAGTTACACTCCCTTTTGCAAGGGGCAGTGACAGAAAGTTTATGTTTTCACTGAAAATGTTTCATGCTCTCTGACTCTAAAGTTTATTCAATGACAATAGCACAGCTGCCATGGCTCTGAGGTCACTAACTACGTGTATGTAACTGTTGCCGTTACCTTGTCAAAAGATCTACTTGATATTTAGTTGACAACTGTGTAATACCAACAGAGTCAGAAAAATCACTCTTCGGAAAAGCTATTTTGAAAACTTTTAAATAGTTATTATAGGATATTATACAGGCATGATAAACATTTGATCCAACTCAATTTGATACCCAAAGGACCAGACAGTCCCACAGGGTCAGACAATGCTGGTGTCACCAAAGCATCCCTAGGAAGAACGGCCCTCAGACAGCCAGGTCAGAATCAATATACACAGTAGTATGCAAAGAACATCCTGAATATGAGATAAAAGTCTCAATCGATGTACAATAGCCTCAGGCAGACGTTAGCAGGCGTGAGACACTCCACAATGGTCTATTCTGATTGACAGCAAAATTTCAGTCAGCCCAACAAATAATAAAGGTCTCTCATGAATTAATCACTGTCCTGGACACTGTGAAGCTAGTTATTAATTGACAAAAAAAATGCTTACTTTAATAGATGGGAGAGTCTGTGCTAAGCATTCCGTGAATACAGTGATGTCTTGTTGTTGATGCTAGTCTGAGACAAAGTTCAATGATGAACCAAGTAGAAACACAGGCAGTAACTAAGGCACAGTGAATAGCAAATCAGTACAAATGCCTTAAACAGGGATGCAAGGCAGGGCCAAAAGTTCAGTTCCTGCAATCAAGCTATTGAAAGGCCAAGAATAAAGGTTTAGTTCATTCAGCAAAATAAGTTTATGCCTGCATTAAGTATTAAAAAAAAATGAAGAAAAATGATTAAGCAAAAGCTATTCTGTTCTTCTGAGCCCCTGAATGCGTCTCTGACAAGGGGAACGGCCCTGTGTTTAAGAACAGGATCTGGTCAGACGTTGCAAGTCATTAGAAATATGTTAGCGTTAGATGGTCTAACTTCAAAACATGGGCGGTGTCAGGAACAAAGAGGCAGAGATTAGTAGAGATGCGTTCAGAGTGATAGCAGAGATAGAAAACAATCTGAAGGTAATGAAATGAAATTCTTGTATGAGAAACCTGGGACAAGGTAGGAAAGAACAGAAAAACATGGGGCTAAGTCAGAAGCCCTGATGCAAGACCCTGACTTTTAATTCTTGATATTGTCTAGATGAGCCTAGCGCATCTTTTTTTTGTTTATTTTTCATTGTTTGTTTTTCAAGATGGGATCTCTCTGTGTAGCCCTGATTGTCGTGGAACTCACTCTGTAGACCAGGCTCATCTGGAACTCAGAGAGAGCTACCTACCTCTGCCTTGAAAGCACTGGGATTAAAGGCACGTAGCATTTATCATCTTAAAATCAGAATAACATAAACTGATTCGAAGACTCAGATAAGAAGTTCTGGGTATCCACTCTCTAACTCACAAGGAACCAGGGGCTAAATAAAAATTAGCTATCTTCTGTCCTCGGTTAGCAGACTGTAGCAGTAAGTCAGTCACTACATAGTGAAGAACAGAGTTCAAGTAAAAGTGATGTGAATTCTTAGCACCGGGAGAGGAGGAGAATACAGTGCATGAGGCTTTGCTAAGACAGAAGCTACACTATTGGCATCTGGAGGTAGATGAACGAGAATTCTTATAAAAATGTAAGAATTAAGGAGAGAGATAGATGCTCTATTCAGACAACGTGGGTCACACAGGCTTGAGCTACTCTGGAGGCTAAAGCAGAAGGAATGGAGAAGTTTAAGGCCTTCCTGAGCCATAGCAGGGATTCATAGTCCTAGATAGGAACCTGTCTCAAAGTTTAAATAAATAAACAAACAAAGGGGGAGCAGTTGTCCATCCCTGACCACCAAACACAAACACACTTCGTATTGTATACTAACCCTAACGAGCTCTCTGATGTACTCACAGGAGTCTGATTTTCACTCTTCCAGGGTAAATTCACTCATTTCCCTGCTGCAACCAAGTATTGACTCTTCAATGTTTATCTTCAAAGCAGACAGCTTCCCTAAGATTCAAGCTCACACAACTTGACATCCTTGTGTCGCTATGCCCAATATTTAGAACAACAGTCAACACAACATAGAGCGATTGATTTCATGACTCTCAAAAACATCGATTTCCTCTAAAACTCATTTTCCTCTTGGGAAACCATGTGCCTGATACTACCTTACAACAAGAGCAGCCTACTGTAAAGGCACACCTAACAGAAGACTGAAGATTGGAGCTGTTAATGACAACAGAACTCTACCAGCGGCGAATGGTTCACCATATCTCGGGTCCTTGTTGAGATCTTTGTATGATGAAACACACCATCATTCTACTCAGAAAAAAAATCCACAGGAAACCAGAATTGACGTGGATACATTAAAAAAAAAAAAGATATGCAAATAACAGAGGACTTTTAAATTTTATCAAAATGGCATTAGAAAAAGGGGATATTCTAGAAAAATTTCACAGAGGCTATTGTGTCAATCAGTCAAATCAAAGCTGACCAAGCAGTATATGTTATTAACTATCAAGAGAAGGGTATGTAGCTTATGTGTAAGGCTATACATGCATATTCAGATGTATGTGTGCCCTTATGTTTCTGTGGGTATGAATGAACAGCTGTTCATAAATCTTTGTGATCAATATATATGATGAAATTTATACAAAGGAAATGAAAAAAAAACAAGATTAGTGCAAAATTGGGAATGCATTTAAAAGGTTAAACATAATGTGAAAGATTATGACATTGCAAAGACTGGATTTCATGAGACTTAATCATAAAGTGCTTACACTGCTACTATGGAAAATATGAAGTCCTTCCTGCTGCCTACAAAGGTGGCTATTGTGATTACAATGGCTGCCAGGGCAGACTCCTCCGACAGGTTGCACATAACGTGAGCATATTCGTTTTTGGCGTGTTTTGTGGAATAGCCATTAGGTCTTGTATTGACATGCAGATACTCCTAACTAAGCTGAGTTCATCTTTTTCTCCCTCTGCTTTCTTCTTCTAGGTATTAAACTTAGGGCTTCACACATGCTATGCAAGTAATCTATGGTGCTAGGTCCCCAGGCCTTGGACTGAATTCTTTACAGGCAAAATCCACATCCAATTCATCATGCACGACCCTAGCAAAGCAGGTTGAGCCATTTGTTCTTGGCAGGTTTCAATACCAAGTTGAATTGAACTAAAGTGACATATATTAGTCTGAGCCAAAGTTAAATGGAATGGACAGAGATGAGAACCATTACTGTCCTTAACAATTCAACTATTTTGATACTAGGACATGTCTATGTAATTCCTGCTATACCCTGAGCTTTTTTTGGTACATATTTACTAAATGTAATGCACACAACAAAAATATTATTCACTTCACACTCTGAGTCACAAGAGGTACACATAATTTTTCCACAGGATACTTTTACAAACCACCACCTCAGAATGAATCAGGGGAACTAAAGTAAAGAAAGTTAAACTGAAAGACTAACACTGGCACATTTTAGAGACTTGATTATAAAAGAAATGTTATTATATGCATATAACTATATCTAATATTTTTTTAAAAGTACAAAGATGATTGCTTCTGGAAGCAGAAATTCTTGGTGGTGCTTTTTTTTTTTTTTCAGGTAAATATAGACTATGACTCTGATTCGAATATACAGGGAGCACCTAGAATACATAAGCATGACCTGTACTGTGGATATGGGGATTTTAACTATGATTGTGAATGGTATTTATCATTACTTATATGCACTGTGGGTAGCATGGATGCTCAGTTTCAGAAGCTTAGATTCAGATGGCTCTTCTGCTTGGTGAAGATAGCAAAATGTCTTAGTTCTCTGAGCATCTCTGCTCTCAGCAACCACCTTTCATCACTGCGTCCATTTACCTGTGAGTCAGCGTGGAGACTGACAGCTCAGTGAGGAGAGGAGAGGTGGGAAGAAATGAAACTGATAGGAAAAGCTCATCACTCAGAAGCAACAAGTGGAGAGAAATCTCGGAGGGCGGAAGAGGAGGCAGGCCAATGGGGAGTCGGACACAATTAGTACTCCCAGGGCTGGAGGGCACAGGACATCTACAATTTATAGAATAACCAAAGAAGAGTCTGAAAGTTCCAGACACCTCGATTTAATGACTACATGTTTTACAATTTATTAAATTATAAATCTGTATCTCATAAATAAGCACGAAGATGTCAATTTTAGAAGGAATAAAACTAAGTTAATAGGAAATGCAAAGCAAAAGGACAGAAGAAACCAACTGGCCCTTAGAAGTTCTTCTGTAGACGCTATATGAACATGGCTTTGTTGCCTCAGAGTCGTTGGGTGTTCACTTGGGAATAAAGGCACGGCACAGAACCAAAATTTGTGCCTTCAGACCTTTCCATCCTTCTTCAGTACTCCACCCTATGGTAGCTTTAATGAGAATGCCCTCAAAGGCTCACGTACATGAACACTTGATCTACATTTGGAGGAACTGCTTGGAAAGAATTATCCATCCATCTATCCATCTAGCTATCTAACTAACTATCTATCTTGTGCCCGTGGATCAAGATGTAAGCTCTCAGTTACCGCTCCAGCACCATGCCTGCCTGCCTGCCACCATGCTCCCTGACATGGTGACCATGTGGACTTTAACTAACCCTTTGGAGCTGTGAGCCATAATAAACTCTTTAAAAACTCACCTTAGTCATCGTGTCTCCTAACAGCAATATAAAAAGTAACTAAGACATACCCCTAATTAGTGATATTTCTTTGAGAAACACAAAAACTGACCTAGACACATCGGCCTCTTGGTGAACAACTGCAATACATAAGGAGCTTAGCCTTGTACTGCTGGCTTTATCAAAAGATGCCCGGCTGTCCCTGCACACACATTCTAAGGCCACAGCAAAAAGCCAGTCAGGCTATTACTTTTATATTTATGCAATGGTAAGCACAAAACTTTCAACATTTCTCAATAAATTCTAATCAGTGAATATTAGGAAACAAGCATCAGTTTGTTCTGTTTATTAATGTTAATATATTATATTTATATAATTTAATATATATATATATATATATATATATATATATATTAATGATAATATACTATATTATCCAGGTTCATTCAGCTTTTTAGTGAGCTTTGTTCAGGGTATGTCTGTACGTGTGTGCCTGGGTCTGTATCTCACACTAGCTTTATATCACAGTCATGGCTTCTTGATTACAGTATACATTAATCCCCAAATACACTATAGCCTCCAGGGTATCATAGATTAAAAGAGAAAGCAGGACAGCTAACTCGCCACAGGCCTCACCTCAATGACACAAAGTGGAGTGATGTACAAAGTGTCCTAGGTTAGACTGGTGCCAGCACCCACGGGCAAACACAGTCTGATGGCAACTTTCAGTATTAAGGAGCCCAGGTAGGCTGAAAAGATCCTGATTGGAATAAAAAAAGGTTAAGTTTCCTTCATAGAAGGAATTGTTTGGTTTTAACATCCAGAAAAAGTAATATAAACCAACCAAGGCAAAAACCCAAGTCAGAACAAACAAAATAGGTTTTAAAAAACTAAGACTCTAGAAGTATAAGCATAATCAACAATAAATTGTACTACTTGGAACAAAACTTAAAATAAGAGCTTGGTATGGCAAAAGAACTCTGCTCTGACTTCCTTGAGGGTTTAAGACTGATCCAGACATTCAAAGTGACGTATGCCCATTCATATTCAAATGTAAATTAGGTCCAATGCATTGTGAAAGGGAAGAAAATTCTGGAACATAGATAAAATAGTTTTCACCCACATTAACATATTGTCCCAAGTCATCCTCACTCATCTTCAACAGCTGCTTCTGGACAGGAACAGTTGTCACACATTACAAATGAGCAACGCTGACAAGATCATTGAGACAGACATCCACCTCAGAACCGTGACTTATTAGCCTGACACTGAAATTACCCGAACTGACAGATCACAACCACCCACATTTTCCTAACAACGTTTTAAAAAATAGAATAAATATGATCAAAGTATTAAAAGCTACTAATTGTCACAAAACTGGTATGAAATTATGCTCAAACTTAAAAATCCAATATCATTAAAAAGCCTTTGAATTATTCAGGGTTGAGAGCAACAGTCACAGGAAACATGTATAAGATAAATTAAAAATGAGATATCCCGTAACAATAGAAAACTATAAACTAAGGCTAACAAAAGAAATTTTACATTCAAAGACAAGAACTGAATTGGTGGGGGAGGGAGGAGTAAGGTCTAATTATATAAGAAATTAGTTTAAAAATAAAACCAAGGACAACTAGAATATACTGCCAATTAAAGGGCAAGCAGGCCAGTGGAAAATTCAACACAGAATAAACCACTGTATTATACTGTATACAAGGAGAGTCAAAGATGTAGAGGCTACATTTGGGTTGAGGAAGCTAAAGAGCCAGGAACAAGATCTTCAATCTCAAGTTCAATGGGTAGGCCACAACTTCCCATTTAGGACAGGAGAGATGCATACGAGGTGAGCAATAGGCTGTTGGAAGCAGTCCTCTGGGCTGAACTAGGTAGAAGGTGAGGGAGATGCCTTACAGAAAGTCTCATTTTCAAGGAGCATGGCCGGCCCAGTTACAAACCTGTATTCGGCTCACCAGCAGTGGTTTGGAATAGTACTTAAGGCAAATGCCTATAATACTCTCATAAGTGTGTCTTGATCTGGATATAGGTGCAAAATTTGAATTAAGCATCAATACACCTTTTTCTCAGACGTATGCCTATTCTGGGTGAGCAGCACCCCCAACCTTTGACCCCAGAAAAAAGGTCACCTGTAAAGTAACTGCCAGTGATCATGCATCAGTAAGGATATCAGGAGACAGCACAGCTTTGACATATATATCCGTATTAAACAATGGTTATTGATTAAATTTACAGCATCTATCACATTCAATTACTGAAAGAAAGAAGGTAATGTGTATTCAAAATGTGCTTCCTGCCAGGCGTTGGTGGCGCACGCCTTTAATCCCAGCACTTGGGAGACAGAGGCAGGCGGATTTCTGAGTTCGAGGCCAGCCTGGTCTACAAAGTGAGCTCCAGGACAGCCAGGGCTATACAGAAAAACCCTGTCTCGAAAAACCAAAAAATAAAAAAATAAAATAAAATGTGCTTCCTTCATGTAAGTCTTTGGAAAATTATTATACACTGTAAAGTGAAGATGTCAGGCTACAACGGATACATGTCGATTACCCAACTGAGATGGGGAAACATGTAAGAGACTGAAAGAACACAGTGGAATTCTGTCATTGTTTTAGACAGTAAACTACGGCTGGTTGTCTTCTGTTAATGTGATATTACTTCAATAATGGGGAAAATTGAATAAAATAATTTCCTTATAAATTATAAGCTGACCTAGAGACAATCAGACTTGAAGAGCTACGGATGATGCATTTCCTGTTTCTAAGTACCTATCTCCTTTGAAAATGCCCACAAATAAGGCTTCCAATGGCTCCAAATGTGTCTTGTTACCCCATCAATTCCAGATACCAGAGAAAATGAACACAGAAAAAGAGGGCTTGGTCAGACAGCTCAGAGGCTAAAGGCCCTTGCTCAGTAAATGTAATTATTGCACAATCCTGAACCTGAATTTAGTTTCCGGATCACATATGAAGTTGGAAGGAGACAACTCACCCTACAAAGCTATCCTCTGACCTCCGTCCGAGGGTCCAAACATCATTTTATAAATATACAATAACAAATAAATGTACTGTAACATTGATATCGCTGCCCTGCAGTTTATACACTAATGTACTCTTGAATCCATTCTACAATGTAAAGATGTGTTGCCAACATAGAAAAGGCATGAAGAAAACATTAGCTATAGTTTCAAAACTCATATGTAAGCAATCCAGAAAGATCACTCATAATGTAGGATCTAATTTTATCCCTACCCTTTTATGTTATGTGAAACAGATAAACAACAGTTCAACTCAAAAATTAATTGTTAGTATGGGAGTAACCCTACCCCCTCTCTCTCATACACATACACAGACATACAAACCGACATACATGTGCACACGTGCACGCACACACACGCACACACACACACACACACATACATACACACATACACACACACCATGTCAACTGAAAGAAAGACTGGAAAAGAAAGAATTAAAATGGTGTATTCTGCTAAACTGTAAAAAAAAAAATTAGGTACAGCAGAAGAGGGTGGAATGTGGTTTCTCTGTGTCCAGCTGGGTGGCTAGACAGGGAGGGGCTTAGGTATTTACACGTTGCTGTACCATTCGCTGCGATAAAAGCAATAAAACAATCAAAAACAGGCAGCAATGGGTCACACACCTTAGAAAGGCTAAACCGATCACTGGAGTCTGGAATATAAAGGAAAGACGCACTCTACCTAATTCATCTGTAATATTACTTTCACAGTCTATGGCAAAACCACTTTCCATGGTCATGGGAAGTAAAAGCACTTTTACATACATGGTCATCTTTTTAAATCCTTTCCCAAACCCCCTGAAGTAAATGAAGAGAGTACCCAGTCAAGACCACATTTGTCACAGGCAAGAACCCAGACTTCAACAGATACCTAACCATCTATCCAGGGCTCGCCCTACTGTTCCACAAGTCTAGATAGCACTTATTATTAATATTTACTATCATAATAGTTTATGTAATACCAGTACATGACTGACCTTCAATGATTATGTGATGAATAAATGAATTGTGATCCAAACACTAAAGACTAGAATGAATCCTGTCGCGGATGTTCTGAGTCTCATCAGCACATGGTAATAATGGACTATATCCCTTGTCTTTCCTAAGGCCTCTTACTTCCGCTGATTGGAAGAAGTCTCTCTGATTCAGAACACTGCTGACTTTGTAGCTATGCCAAAAAAAACATGTGAATGTCTACTCTGAAATATTTATATAATATTTCATATTAGATATGTACATACATATTTTACACACACACACATACATATATATATATATATGTATGTGTATATATAAATTTCCTCACCATATTCAGAAATCTGAGATACCTTCATACCTAGTGACAGACATAGCTTTCCAAAGTGGAGAACTGTCTACTCCTTGATCTACCCTTAGATTTTTAGCTGCTGAGGCGGCCTAAGAGTCTTATCTTTCCACAGCCACAGCTGAACTCTCTTCTTGTTCTTTCCTCTTACTGAAACAGGATGCAGCTCTACAGTCCCAGTTAGATTAACCCCGAGGTTAAAGTGTGAATGACCTCTGGACATTTAGATATCTATTTGCTTCGTGTCAGTAATAACAAACTTTCAAATATTCACTTGTAATGATGCCGTCAGTATCACACATTACCACCTTCTTTATAAAAGAAACAAAAAAAGGCACTATGTTTTTTATTGTGGACGAAGGAGGGAGGCATTATAGGGAAAAACGACTGTGACCCTAAGAACAGAGTGGCCCAAAGAGATAAGGGATATGTACATTTTAGGTGACCAGCCTCCCTAACAACCAAAACATGCTCCATTCTTTGTGTCCCTCTGAAACAAGGTTGAGAGATCCTGAAACGACGTGGAGTTCAGGAACTGGCTGTGTAGTGAAGCAACCTGCAAACAGTGCCCTCAAAATCAGACTTCAGTCTCTGTATCTCCTTCTCAATCTCTACAAACCATCCCTGCCCACTCCTATCCCGTTCTCCTGCCATCTTCCCTAAAGTAAGACTATTACTGGGAGATATGATAATTCTTTAATACTGGAGGAAAAAACAAAAACAAACAAAAAACAACAACAACAACAACAAAAAACACTTAAGAACCAGGATAGGGCTTAGGCGGTAACCACATGCCCCAGGCCTACAATTCATAAGGGAGGGAAGGGAAATGGGTATGTTTTAAATTATTTCATAATTAAGACTGTTAGCTATTGCATTTATATGACTGTTTCGAAAGCATCAATGTTAGATGTAAATACTAAAAATAGCCTGTATAACTCAGGTGTGGCCGCACACGCCTTTAATCCCAACATTCAGGTGAATCTCCATGAGTTCAAGGCCAGACTGGTCTACAAAGTCCAGGAAAGTCAGAGTTTTGTTACCCAGAGAACCCCTGTCCTTAAAAATCAAACAATAACAAAACAAAACAAATCGAAACAAAAGTCTGTATGTTTTTTTTTTTTACAACACAGTTCTGATATTTTTCATGTTTTAATATGCCAGAATCTTAAAACCTTAGAGATGAATTTCCACCACAGGGTCTTTCTTTACCTTTGCAAGGTCTTTATTAGAATTACTAGTTGAGTACTAGAGTCGAGGGATTCATAAAGCAAAACTAATAGACAGCAATAGTGGAGACACTCAGCACCAACTAAAGTTTCAATATATGTCTTTAAAGGGTTAAAACTGTTAGTACCTAATGTATCAAGTTATATATGACACTTGATTTCTAGATGATTCAAGAAAAGCATGAAGTCCTAGATCCACACTGCAAATCAACAGAAGACTGTCATGCCCTCAAACAGAGGCTTCTACTTGGGCCTCTGCTGCCAACTCTCAGTACATGGCCCCGAGCAGCTAGCCGTCTGAAGGGGCCTTCTGCTTTAAAATCCACTTTGCCAATAATTCTAGGACACCAAAGTTATGTTTAACACACAATTCAATGACTCCTAAGAAACAAAGGGCAAGAAATTTTAATGTCATTCTTAAACATTCAGCAATGTTTCATAAGAATCGTGGAAGATTCTCTGACTCCACTGTCATTTGCTTGAAATGAAGCGGCAACCAAAGGAAAACTATTTTAATACTCTGAGAAGATTAAATAGCTAAGCCACAGGGGAAAACGGGGAAATACAGGTCATAAGTGCCTGGTTCAGAGGGAAACACTCAAAAACCAGCAAATTTGCTACTTATGATTAATACTGCTCTAATTATATATAGTATATATTGCCTTTTACAAATAAGCATCTTGCTTCCTAATCTGGATAATGCCAGATCATGAATGATTTTGACAGAAAATAATGATTCCTAAGACGGAGTCTCACAGGCATGTCGTATGTCGGTCTTAGGGAAGAAAACCCAGAATAATAAATATTGCATTGTTTGGAAGGAAAATCAATGTGAACCAAAGAGTAGATTATGGCATTAGCCTCCCGGGTAATTTCTGCTTTCACGAATTCACTAAACTGAAAGTCCTGGTACACATTCACTGCCCCGTAATTACTCATCAGAATAGTAAGCAATTAGCAAATCAGACAGCAGGGAAGGCGGGCAGCAACGATAATGAAGTATGAAACCTGAAATCCAGGTGCCATTCTAATAAACTAATAAACTTATTCCACCACACCTTTTACACTTATGGGCTGGTTAGTTTTTGTCAACTTTACATACTAGAGTCACCTAGGAAGAAAGAACCTCAACTGAGAAGTTGCAGCCATCAGACTGCCCTATGGGCAGTCTGTAGGCATTTTCCTGACCAATGACAGATGTGGGAAGGCCCAACACACCGGTTGGCGCTACCTCAAGATAGCTGGCCCTGGGTTATGTGTGAAAACACTCTTCCTCCACGGTTCGAGCTTGACTTTCTGTTCTGACTTTCCTCAGTGATCGTCTGTGATCAAGATATGTAAGGCCAAATAAACCCTTTCCTCCCCAAGTTATTTTTGGTCCTTGCATTTATCACAGCAATAGAGAGCAAAGTAGGACAGTTATTAACCCCTATCTGAAGAAAAAGAATTAACTCTTGTTTTATAAATAAAAGGACATCGTTGACTTTCAACTCAAAGCATCTTCTATCTCCTTTGGTCTCTTCTCTTTCCTTCCTATTATTTCCTAAACTAATGATCCCAGTCCTCAAGACAAAGGAAGCTGACGTAAGTAGATCTCTGAGTTCAAGGCTGGTCTGGTCTACAAAGCCAGTTCCACACTAACCAGGGCAGCACAGTGAGACCCTGTCACAAATTGAAAACAAACAAACAAACAAAAAACAAGCTTCAGTAAGGTAAGAACACAGCAAATTAAAACACAAATTTGAGCAGGGCACTGTGGCACATGCCTTTCAGCCCAGCACTCGGGTGGCAGAGGCAGTAGCATCTCTGAGTTCAAGGCCAACCTGGTCTACAAAGTGAGTTCCAGGACAGTCAGGGCTACACAGAGAAACCGTCTCAGGAGAAAAAAGGGAAGGAAGGAAGGAAGGAAGGAAGGAAGGAAGGAAGGAAGGAAGGAAGGAAGGAAGGAAGGAAGATTTGATTTATACACTAATCCAAACTCACTGTCAAGGATATTTGAGCCCTGCCAAAGCCAAGCACAAAAATTTTAGTTGCCATATACAATTATATGAAAAATAATGGGCCTTTTTGAATCTCTGTTGGTAAGCACTCCTTGGGGAATTCTGCAAGTTAGGTTTTTTGAGAAGGAAAAAGCAACAAATTCTTGTCAACATTCAGAGAAAAGAAACAAAAAGGGCCACATCATTTCATATCTCAATGTCTTACATAAAGAATTTAAATTGTTCAACTGATTTTTCAATGTCTAGCTGAGTGAACAGTCAATTGAGTATAGGACAATTAAGATGAGAACAGAACGAGTGTTACGCTCGATTTGTAAGTGCCATCCACCTAAGCCAGCCATTCAACTTAAGTGCTATGAAGTAGTGTTCTACATGTATGTTCATATGGGCATGCATGTACATTTATGCACATAGAACCACACACTTTAGTGCTCAATA
Organism: Mastomys natalensis; assembly: GCA_021653895.1. Lineage (NCBI taxonomy): Eukaryota > Metazoa > Chordata > Mammalia > Rodentia > Muridae > Mastomys > Mastomys natalensis. Next base: position 1,617,326 of record JAJTUV010000381.1, read on the forward strand.
TTTGGTATACTTTCTGTCTAAACGTATGTTTGTGTGCAGTTCTTTCCTTCTGTGTCTGTGAGCAGCTGTATTTGATGCTTCTTCCTTATACTTAATTAAAGTGGTGTCACCAGTAAACATATAAAACAACACATATGGCCTCTAAAGTTCCTACTAGCCACATCTCTAAGAGAAAAATCTAGACGAAATTAAGTTTAATATTTTATTTAATTCGATGGCATTCAAAATATTTCAACGTGTAAACAAGATAAAGCTATCCAGCTAAGTGCTTTCATTTTTCAGGCCGAAACCCTGGCATACGCCTTAGTTCACAGATTCTTCGTAACACAGACTTTTCGTCAGAAACAGTTTATCAGTATTTAGACGTCACGAACTTTACAGCTGGAAAGGTAAATCCATGTTAACTAAGATACTCAAGCATACGTCAAAGTTTCTAGTAACTGGATCAAAGACCAGATTTTAAATTTTTAAATTTAAACTTAAATGTGGGTCAAAAACATTGCTCAGGTAAGCAGATATTGGCTGTCAAAGCTTAAAACCTGACCTGAGATAAATTCCCAGACTCTGCATGGTAGGAAGGAGAAAATGAGTCCCGCAGATTGTTTTCTGATTGTCACAAAGGTGTGCTTGTGTATGTGCATGCATACACACGTGCACACACCACGAATGAATGTAAAAAAGATTAATTTAAACTTATATTTTAGTTATGTAGCTTAACCATATTTCAGGGTTCTACTGCCACATGGAGTGAACCTTCTGAATCTATGTCCCTTCTCAATGAAAGACAACCTGTAGACAACTCAAATACCGAAATGTCCCTCGAAACTGAACAAAAACCACTCTCCCTCAGTGAGAAACTTTCTGTTGAGCGTCTTTTCCCCCAAAGGTGTGCACGTTTCAGGTGCTTATTTTACAAAACCTCTAAGTCCACTAGAACACAAGCACCTAGAGAATGCTCTTGCTTTTAAGAAACACAGCCCAGTCTCCATTGCCCATCATCTCATTGTTCATTAAAGGAGAAAGACGGGTCGACGATGCCTCTGTTAATGTTGTGTCCAGACACAACATTTGTATACGTTTACTTCTCCTGCTGATAAAGTCTGCCACAACTGGGAAACAGATTGGCTTGGAGGACATAAGAAACATTCAGTTCAGTCCCTCTCTTTGTGAACTCTCCTCTAGGATGTCAAGATAGGAGTCAGCCAAGGCTATTCAGTTGTAATTGACCTAGTACAGGATCAGGAAGAAGCAGATGACCTTTCATACTGAGTAATACTTGGCGAGGCATAGTCTTGTCTCTCACCTGTCCAGCCTTCCGGGGTAAGAACCTGGGCTGTAAATGTAAGCTGTCTGGGTTGAAACCCTGTTTCTGTCATATGCTACCAGTTTAATTTGGAAGGTTGACTTAATAATCTTCCCATTCCCGTCAGTAAGACAAACGTAAACAACATTAAAGTCTCGGATATAAAACACGTGAACACTGTCTTGACTCTGATATATGGCATATGTGCAACATTTATTACTGAATTTTAGATCAGAAATCGGGATAATGGACATAGGACAGAATTCTATCTAATACATCTGTTAGGAAGTGTCTAAGCCAGTGGTTTTCAACCTGTGGGTTGCAACCTCTCTAGAGGGGTCAAACAACCCTTTCATGGGGGTCACTAAGAAATCACAGATATTTAAATTATGATTCATCACAGTACAAAATTACAGTTATGAAGTAGAGACGAAATAATTTTATGGTTGGGGGAGTCGCCACAACTGTGTTAAAGTGTCACACGCAGCATTAGAAAGGTTCAGAACCATTGGCACAAGTACTTTATAAAGATTGTAATGGTATGTGAATATAAGCTGTTTTTAACCTGTACATAGTAAGTTTAGAGAGTTCAGACAAAAGAGCAATGTATTTAATAGGGGGGAAAAAAATCCCAGTTTCACCAAACTGAACCTTCACAATGTAGGTCAACAAGTTCTGTTCGTTTTTATAGCCACCCAGACCGCTCATACATGTTTTCCTAGTATGTGGAAGGCCAAACGACAGATAAACCTTCTCCTCAAAACTCAGACCCGTATCATTCTTTAATGTAATGTACTGTAAGATATTTATTGGTCATTACCACCTTTGGCCTAGCCATGACTGTTCACCTCCACTGGAAGCAAGATCAGATTTAATAGAATGGTCAACAAATTCACACCATGACGTCGTAGAAGATGCACGCATACGCATCTCAAATCTTTATTAAAAGATGGTTTCTCACAAGCAAAATTTTCATTTTTTGTGTTTGGGTCCTTCTCTCCCCTCCCCCACCATTCATACATAATCAGAGGTCCTAATAAAACTGGCTCTTAATGGCCTTCCATTTCCCTGGTCCTGATACACACATTGACTCATATTTTAACGCCAAAACAAAGTTAGTAGGGTAAATAGGAAAAACAATCTCATCTAGCAATGGAAATAATCCAGGAATAACAGGAGAATAAAAATATCAGTTTTACAACAGGAGTGTGTAAAGAATGGTAAAACTGTCACCTCCATTCTGTGGTAATTTCATTATCTGCAAAATAAAGAATCAAAATACCTTCCCTTTTCTATTTACTCTTTAGGACAATTAAAGACCTAGGACATGCAAAACTGCCACTTCTGGGCTTAATCAAGATTTATCACTAAAATAACCATAGGAACGCTTACATTATGTAACTTTCAATAATTTTTTCAACTAAGGCGTTGACAGCAGATGTTTACTAATTCTGGCTTTCTCTGAAGACAGGCTATCTTTATAATCTTTAAATTGTAAATGAGTTAACAGCATTTTATCCGAGCAATGGAAGCCCTGCACTCGGTCTAGGATGAATGCTTCATTAATTTTTCAGTGTGATGATGCTGCAGTTTTCCACGAGCGACCGTCGGAGTTCTTGCGCTGCACCAAAACAGCCAAATTACATCGAATACCCATGTCACCGTCACTAACCACAACACTGTAACATAGCCAGCGTTTCAAAACTCAACCCCAGGCGTGTGTGATGTCACTGTCAACATCCACGGTGCTTAACTAACCTCAGGTTGTTTCTCCCAGTCGCCCATCTAACCCTCCGGCTTGCTGACGTTGCTCGCCTTCTCCAGACCTCCCGCGGGTGCATACGTCCTGCAACTCACTCTCCACCCGCACACCTGCGAGGCCAGGTGTCGCGACGCACCGCATCGCGGGGACCCGAGTGGGCGCGGGCCGCGCGCTTGTCACCGCGACGCTTTGTCTGCCGCTCCCAGCCAGCGCGGCGGGGGCTGGGCCGGGGAGGAGGGGGGTGGGGGACAGACACCTCGGGCCCACCTGCAGGGCCGCAGCCGCAGCGGCGACTCCCGGCGACACCGGGCGGCGCTCACCCGGAGGCCAAACGTGAGGCGTCCGTGCAGCGAGCGGCGCCCGATCCGCAGGGGTGTAGGGGTGTGGGGGTGCGGGGGCGGCCACGGCTGTTCCCGGAGAAGCCGCGATGCGATGCACCGGCCCGGGAGAGGGCAGCAGGAGAGCCCGCCCGCCCGCCACTCGCTCGCTCGCTCGCTTCAGCTTGCCTTCCCACCCGCAGCTCACCTGACAGCCACGCGCACCGAGCTCTCGTCCGCGGCGCCCAACATGCCTGCGGCCGCCCGGGTCTCAGCACGGTGCCGAGCGCTCCGGGCAGGCGGCGGTGGTGAGGCGGCGGCGGCGGCGGTGGCGGTGACGGTGGCGAGGGCTCAACGCGTGCTCCAGCCATGTTGGGCGACTGAATGGAAAGGTGGCGGCGCGGTGGCGCGGGAGGGGGCGGTGACTCAAGGCGGCACCGCCCCTTGCCCCCACTCGCCGGGCTCGGCGCTGCCCTGCGTCAGCCGTGGCCGGTCCGGTGCGCCCCGCCCCGGCGGCACGGCCAGGCGGGCGCGGCACCGCGCGGAGGCGAGCCGACCCCCTCCCCCTCCCATCCCCCGGAGGCGCGTCCCCGCAGCCACCTGCCCCCTCTGCAGCACGGACCTTGACCCCATTCCTAGATCCGGCTCTGCCCTCTGCTTGATCCCTTGGGACGTGGAACGATTCCCCCACACACACACACACCCCAGCCTCTTCAGTGCATTACTGTTCAGTCCTATGCACATGCTAAGTGCCCCGGACCCTGGTACTGCCAAGCGTTTCCACAACTGTTTTCCATGGAGGCGTGCAGCGTGGTAAATCCTTGCAAACGGATTTTCTCTCCCTGCTGGCCTTTCAAAAAAGCTCCTCCCGGGATCCTGGGATTCTGTCAACAGTGTCCCATTGTGTGTTCTGCGCGTCATCGTTGTCCTTCCACATGCCTTTAGATAGCACTGTGGAAACAGCCTTTGTTAGTTTTGCCACAGAGTATCTTTTGTGGACTGTTCTGTACGTTTCTGTAAATAAACATGTGGGTTCACACAAAACAGTATAATAGATTAAATGTCACTATCTAAAGAAAAGCATTGGCCCAAGCAGATATAAGCTAAAGTCACACACCTGATAGCCCTGCTCAGAGAGTGTCCGAGGAGGCAGTGTGCATTGGGTTAGGAAAGAAGTCTGAACCTTTTGTACCCGTGGGAAGACGGCCTATGGTATTTATTCTTAGAGATAGTCCTACATACTCTGTTTCTTACCTTGTCACCTTTAAATCTTTACAGACAAGTGGAAGGTAAAGAAGGTTGTAGTGTCCCTTTGTGTGCCAAACTGGTAGCAAAGCTGTCCTCCGGCTTCCCCCTGGAGAGCCTGCCCTAGCCTCTATATTTATCCACCAACATAATGGAGCCACATTTCGTCCTAACTTGACAGCTCCAGGCCTGGATGGATCTGGTTTGACCGCCTCGTTTCTGCGATAAATGTCGCACAGAGGACAAGAACAACAGATAGCATAACATATAGCAACAAAGCAACATAAATTACCTTTTCTGAGTCTTCACTGCATATAGTAACAGTACCTATGTGTCTCAAAAAGAGCTATCACAAAACATATGCTACAAGAACTGAGCAGGTAGCTTAAGGGAGTGGAGGAAGCAAAATCGAGAATATATAAAATAAAACAGAGAAGGCAGGTCTTTCCTAAGGAAGTAGCTGTCCCTGTTCTGCCTGGACTAGATCTACTGGAATGCAGGTGCTGGGCTGGAACATTTTTGGTTTGGTTGCATGTTTGTTGTTCCTCAGGTGAAAAAGAAAAATCAAATCTTTATGTAAAAACACCTCGGTTTTAAAGATTAACACCATCTCTAGTCCCAAGCCACCAGACTGAAATGTCTGGTCAAATAGCATCAATAATAGCTGTGGCTTTGGGTTCATCATGTGTGTGGTCTCAGGCAAAGGCCATGTAAAACTTCAGAACCCTAAATGCTGAATGTTCTAAATATCGATGGTTAATCTGGAATAATATTTGTTGGAGATTTCTTTATAAGTACTATTTCCTTCTAGTTCTTCCAATTAATAACATTACATTAAAGAAAATCCCAAAGTCGGAGCTTTTACCATGCAAGGATTTAAATCCTGTTCTGAACATTTATTTACTGAATGTTTAGGAGATGACTGCTGTGTGCAAAAGGTACTAGACGTTAGTGATGTGGAGAAGGCCAATGCCACAACTACTAGGAATTAACTGTTTAGTTCTGGGATTTGAAAGTCTGTAAGTACATTAGAAATTATGATAGGCCTATAACAAATGCTACCGAGAAGGGTAAATTCTATAATTATAAAATGTCCCACTCCTGCCTCCATACTAACAGGATGACATAAGCCATTCCTGTCGTTCTGTGACCTGAAACTTTCCAATGGTTACCTAACACAAGGAGCCTAAATTCTTCTACACTTCGGCCCTTCACACTCTGGCCTCATCTTTAGCCACTCTTCTTAACCACTGCTTTTTGGTGATGTGAGTCTTCTGGTTTGGGGACACCGTATTGTTGCTTTCTGGGGGTCTTTAGGGTAGCCATTCCTTTTACCTGAAATGCTCTCTCCCAAAGTTTTTTCATGGCCTCATTTTTTGAATATTTCAATATCAGTTTAAGTGCAGTTTCCCCAAAGAGGATTTCCTGACCACTCACTGCAAACTAGCACCACTCTGCAAGGGTCAGCTTATAGATTTGTATTACTAACGCATAACCATAACCTATAAATGATAATTGTGTTAGAGATGTGAATAAAATACTATTGAATGGATAAAAATATGAGACTTTCCCTTTCTCAGGTCTCTTTAGTTAGCGTGTTTCATCTGTAAAGAAACATAGTTCTCCATACAGTAAAATTTTTAGATTATTTCCACGAATTTTTACTTTTCATCTTCAGACCACGCCATGCCAGCTAAAATGGGAATACAAAAGTATTTGATGCACGTGAAGTCATAAAAGCTATGCGATTCCTATTTATAAATTCACACATGAATACATATTTTATTCATTCTTAAGTGAACAGTAGGAACATTGCACAAGAGTAACTTAAAAAATGTAGTATCAGCTTGGGACTGGGGAAGTCCACCCCAGAGGACAAACCCAGGGCTTGGTATGTGGTGCATGCTCTACAACTGAGGTCTTTCATTTCTCAGTACATCTCCATTCCACTAACTCAGGCTTGTGATGAACCAGCCTGCCTCCATCTTGGGCTTGAAAGTCTTGTAGTCTTGTAGTAAAGACAAACTAGGCTCATTCCTGCTTATGATTCAAAATGTTTCTCATGGACTGAGCTATGCTCCACCTGTCACCATAACTTTAAATGGTTCTGAGCTGCCTGTTCCAGGTAAATGACAACCACCCTTCTGCTTCTGAAGAGTTGCCCTAACCATTTTGCAACCCTACCTTTGTTTCGATGGACTACCTCTTGCTATGACTACCTTATGACCATCTTGCAAGCATGTCTTTGTTCCTGGAGGTTGTTATGACTAACTTGTTACTTTTATGTTCTGTTCCTGCAACTCCGCCTATTTTGCCCACCAAATACCCCATTTGGAAAGCTCCTTCCCCTGAGCTATAAAATCCTTGTTCACATTCAATGCTGACCTCTTGAACCCCACCTTTGATGAGGCAGCTGGTGTACAAGAATAAAAAAGCTTGCTTTGGTTAATTTGGCCTTGATGAGTTGAGTCTGAGGTCTTTCTTCTCACATCTTTGGGATTAACACTTGTTAACAGGAACTGAGGGAGCGGGCAAGCAGACTCAGTGGTAAAGAGCTTGTACAGTTCTTCCCAGCACACAGACCCAGAGGCTCACAACTGCCTGGAACTCCAGTTCCTGGAGACCTGACACCATTCATTCAACTCTGAGGATACTGGCACTCAGAAGCACACATACCTACCCCAGAAGTGCATATACATATATTAAAATTAAATTTAAAAAGCAACGGAAGGACTGTGAAGAAAAACTATCCTTCCCTTTCACTCAGCGTTGTCCGAGCCACTGGTTGGCTCCCTGAGAAAGACAGGGTAAGGCTGAGTTCTTTGGTGTCAGTGTTTGTGTTGATGTTGTTTTGGAATGTCAAGTTCTTCCTCAACTGCACACTTGTCTACCTAGTCTTCCTGACTGTGAACCTCACCGAACTCTCCGGGGGAGTTCTGTTACATGCAGAATTCTAGGCTTAGGAGAGATTAGGAAATGCTACCTAAGAACAGAGCCACAAGAAAAGGAGAAAATGCCTGCTACATATTCATATTATTCTGCTTACCCACAGTGTCTTATCAGGTCTCATTTAACAAAACATCAGCGTCAAGATAAAAATTAAGAATCATGAGACAAAGGAGCATTAAACCAGAAGGCTCTTCTAAGAATAGGGTTCTCTCTGTGTGACTGGACATACATCTTGCTGAGGGGGCTGGCACTAAATTCCTGTATGCTCAAGGGTTTGTTTCTTGCTCTTCATTATCAGTAGGTGACATTCTGCTGCTTTTGTTGTCCTTTTAATTCTATAGATCCTTCAGCTATAGATAAATGTGAAATCATAGGTATCGTTTAATATTACCTGCATAATTATATAGCTTTGGACAAGATAGGCAAGCCTTCTACATCTCAGCCTCTTGTGTAGAAATGATGAGCTTCCTTCTAGAGGAATTATTCTGGTGACTGAAAGGGCCACTCCAACTTTGCTAGCTCCCTATAGGTGCACAACAGACTGCTAACTAATTTTATTATGAGTGTCTTTTCTCATACTTTGTTTTTTTGTGTTGTTTTGAGACAGGGTTTCTCTGTGTAGCCCTGGCTGTCCTGGAACTCACTCTGTAGACCAGGCTGGCCTCGAACTCAGAAATCCGCCTGCCTCTGCCTCCCAAGTGCTGGGATTAAAGGCGTGCGCCACCACCGCCCGGCTATGAGTGTCTTTTCAAATCTAGAACTTCGTAACTCATAAATAACAAATTTACTTCTTGCAGTTCCAGAGGTCGTGACATCCAAACGACAATGCAAGGTGGCTGACCTTTGGGTAATTCTAAGGTCACGTCAGAGAAGGCGCATCTGTCTAACAGAGGGAGACTCTTCCAGTGCACCCAGCACAGACAGCCGCAGAGAAGCCACAGCACGCTGTGGAGCAGCTGCCTCACAGAATTTCTCCCTCTAGGCTGTCTCCTCTGTTTTTCTGGTTTCCACATTCTAATCACTCATTAAAAGTTATTCCACTCTTCCTTTTTGCTGCAAGCAAAAAAGTTTTTTTTTTTTTTTTTTTTTAAGCTTCTGATTATAACTCCATATGCAAACAAGTGGTTTTGGAAAAGCATGTCTAGACATCTGCCCAGAAACATTTTGGGTTAAAAAGAAATCTTTAACAAGCTAATATTTAATAACTGCGACAACAGGAACGACAAATCTATCCCCGGATGGTTCTCTTTATGTAATTTTTTTATTGGATATTTTATTTACATTTCAGATGTTATCCCCTTTCCCCATTCCCCCCCACACACCCAGGAACCCCCTAAACCATCCCCCTCCTCCTGCTTCTATGAGGATGTGCTCCCACCTTCCCATCCTCGAATTCCCCCACACACGGCATCCAGCCTTCATGTGACCAAGGGCCTCCTCTCCCACCTGTGCCCAACAAGACCATCTTCCCCTACATATACAGATGGAGCCATGAGTCCCTCCCTATGTGCTCCCAGGCTGGTGGTTTAGACCCTGGGAGCTCTGGTTGGTTGGTATTGTTGCTCTCCTCATGGGGCAGCAAACCCTTTCAGCTCCTTCAGTCTTCTCTCTAACTCCTCCATTGGGAACCCCATGCTCAGTTCAATGGTTAGCTGTGAGCATCTGCCTCTGAATATGTCAGACTCTGGCAGACCTCTAAGGATACAGCTATATCAGGCTCCTGTCAGCATACGCTTCCTGGCATCCACATCAGCATCTACCTTTGGTGACTGCTCATGGAATGGATACCCAGGTGGAACAGTCTCTAGATGACCCTTCTTTCAGTTTCTGTCCCACACTTTGTCTCTATATTTGCTCCCATGAGTATTTTGTTACTCCTTCTAAGAAGGACTGAAGCACCCACACTTTTGGTCTTCCTTCTTCATGAGATTCATGTGGCTTATGAGTCTTTATGTAATTTTTCCCAATGGTAACAACATGTACTGTGCTAAATACTGACATGCATTAATTTTCTCAAAGATTCTAAAAAAGTACACATAAACATATCACTATTATCCCTGCATTACATATATTCAGGAAATGAAGGTTTTCCAACAACTTTTATTTATAAAAATCATATCCATATTTCAGGTTCAGCTGAAAACCAAACAAAAGCAAGGCCTAAGTAAGTCCTCGCTAACTCCACCCCTCCACTTGAACCACATCCAGGACTTTTCCTTCTGCCAGATCTGTACTGTGTTTTCCTTTTGTCTTTGTTGTGGTAATAATCATTTTCTAACTCTTCAACTAGGTTAACAATTTATAAAGGGCAGACCTTGTAGAATACCCAAGAGGGCAGCCCGTACTTACCGGCTGAATAAGTAAATCAGTGGGTTTGGAGAAGAAGAGTATGCTATGCTTTGATGTCAACACAGAACACATTTTAGTAGGAAATAAGCAGTTGCCTCCTGGTTGTAGTTCTCAGAAGACGACTTCCAGACCACAGTGTCTGAAAAGGGAAGTGTTCGCAGGCTCAGGAAAGAAACCAGGGCACCCGAAGGTCTCTATACCAGCCCATTTAAGAGATCAAAGCCATCTTACATTCCAATCCACCTCTGCTCATCTTACAGTTAAGGGGAGAACTGAAGGCCCTCACCATGGCTACCCCCCAACTTTCCCCACCTAACACAGGCGTTACACAATAAATTACCGGTAGATTGCAACAAATTAAAATCCTGGTGACACAACTGGGCTCTAAATTCTCCAAAATTAGTTTCACTATGTGCTTTTTTTTTTTTTCCCCTTTTCTTTTGGTTTTAGAAACATCATATCCTACACGTGCTGTTTGCTGTTTCTGAAGATGGTGTGCTGAGAATTAAGAAAAGGGTTAGCTTAAATTCTTGAAGGAGTCATTCATTGTATAGAAAAGCAATTGTTAAAAAGCAATTGCTACCTATGTTTTGTGGTTTTGAGACAAGGAATGGGGGATAGACAGACCAGTCTGGCTTCAGAGTAAGCACCTACAGAGGTAAGGATCACTTCTACCTGCACCACCCATTCAGTTGTGCCCATTTACTTTTAATGAATCTTAACATTACTGAAAAATCAAAATTTTATATACATAACATGTGGACATTTTCTCATCTCTATTTTTAATATTAATGGGAATTTCTCTTTTTGTTTTTTAAATCTATTTATATTGCTAGAATTTGTAGATCATTTCTGCTAAAGTGCTAAAATTATTCTTCTAAGGAAAAAAAATGGCAAGTAACTAAACCTCCTTTAATTAAAAATCAAAAAGAAAAAAGATAAAGTTTGGATAATTTTTAAATTGAAAATTATAGCTAAGATAACCACATCCTCAGGGAAATTCAAAGAATAAAACCCCCTGTAAGTGTTTTGGACTTCTGTTGAGTTTCCAGCTTGTGTGTATTGCAGACAGCCTGATTACCCACACAGCAATGGCCCAGTTAATTGCATTCAAATGCAAATTATAGCTATTGAGTCATGTTGGCTTCGAGCCAAGTTCTTAAGAGGCATGCTCCCTGCTCCCCCCTTACTAACTGTGCAGGACCAAACTTGACTGGCAGTTGGAGATAATCATTCATTACAACTTAGTTCTTTGTGCACTTGGAGGAAGGAGGGTAGTTTGTTTGTTGGGGGTTGGGGCATGGGAAGAAGGAATAACCTAAGGGCTGAATTGCTAAAAGATCATTTTATCTGTTTTTTGATTTAAAAACTTCCTTTACTTCTCATTTATGCAACAATACCATCGTTCTTCTCTGCTTGTATTGATTTTCCTTCTAAACTTGTCTATTTCCTAATTTCCTATTGAAAGAGCTGGCCTGCTTCGAGATACGCTGCTGTAGAGAACGCCAGCTTACAAGCTGTACCTATCCCTGAGTCATTTCCCCTGTAATAAAGCAGTGGAGTTTAACTGAGATATTCTGTTTTGAGTACAAGTGCCAAGGTAGGATGACTCTGCATCGTGTTTGTACAAGCAAACAGCAACCATCTGCCAGCACGCCACCGTGGCACACACTGGTCGTTTATCTGCATTAATAAATAATGATATCAATGACTTTATTAAAATGCAGCAGTTACCTTGTCCCTTGATTTACCCTCCCCCGCCACCTGAGACTATGAAAGGGCAGATGCGGAAGAGAGAGTAACCCATCACCTGTCACTTATCCAGGAAAATTGTCAAAGGGTAGATCTGTCCCCAGGGCTCCAGCACATGACACACAGCTCACTTTGAAGTGACACTTAAAACTGCTTGTCACCTGGCCTGCCTTCAGGTGACAATTTCTTATCTGGCCTCTAGAGAGACTTTCCTGTGTCAGCTCTCTACCTTCCGAATACTAGTTACCAGTCCTCGGGAATCTCTAGCCCCTGGAATCCCTTCTTGGCCTTTAATATAGATACACACATACGTAAGTGTAATGGGTGATAAAATGATTGAAAACGGTAATTAAGACTAGAGTGAAACAAAGGTTGTTGAGGTCATGATATGCCCTACTCTAAGCTATTCTATAATATGAAAAGGAAAGAAAGAGAAGGAAGGGAGGGAAGGACGGGGGAAGGGAAAGAAGGATGGTTTTCAGACTGGACCTTGCCCTGAGACGCTCCATTTTTAAAACATGTTTTACTCCACTTTGAAGTAGGGGGACTACTGCATACCAGGATGGACTATCAAACCACACCATCTGTCTGGCACCATGCAATCAAATGAAGTGAAGGACTTGTTCCGTGAAGTAGAAAAGAAGGCATGAGGGTGTATTGAACTGTATTCCTTAGAGTAGAAAGGAAGCTATCATACTAAGTTTTCAAGGTGAACTGAGACTGTAGGGGCTCGTGAGAGTCTTAAATCCTATCAGGGAGCCAGACCAGGAACTTATCAGCCTGAGGAAGGGGTGTACCTCTTCACCTGACCCCCATAAGTGCTGGCTCACTAGCATCGGCCTACTCATTGCTCATCTGATCCCAGTGTGAGTCAAGGACCAACAGGCAGACAACTTCTTACCATCCTGAGGCTTTGGCTAGGCTTGGGCTCCTATCTGTTGACCCAGCGTTCTCCATTGTTGTCTGCCTGCCTCACTCACCCTTTTGGACCTGGACCCAGTTTCTCCCCTGACCTGGTAAAGCCTTTCAGATCTCAGCTGCTCTCAACTCTTAGAGCTTACTTCTGCTGTAAGCTCTCTCTCTTTCTCTCTCTCTCTCTCTCGTGTGTGTGTGTGTGTGTGTGTGTGTGTGTGTCTGTGTCTCTGTGTATCTCTGTGTGTGTAGAGAGAGAGAGATTTGTGCTTTCATTTAGCAACATCTATCAAGAATGATTTTTGTGATTGTCACAATTTTGCAATTATTCTAAATACTAAATTTTCTTCTTCTTCCTCTCTCTCCTCTTCCTTTTCCTCTTCCTCTTCTTCTTGTTACTAGTTGTGTCATATCTTGACACACTACGGCTCCTGTCTTCCTTACCTTCCACTTTGGACTCCAATCTTAAGATATAAGCAAATGCTAGAAGATGTTTGTTTTAGTGTTTGTTTGTTTGTTTGTTTCCCAGGAAGTTGATGTGCTGAGTCACTAATGCCCAAGGAAGGAAATGATAGACGTTAAGCTTACGATGGCAGGACCCTTAGGACAGGAATAATACCTTTGTAAAAAGATGCACCAGAAAGGACAGTCACTAGCCTCTCCCCACTCAACAAAGGCAGGGATGTGAGGACACAGCAAGAAGAAGCCAGACATCTGCAAGACAGGAAGAAACCCAGTACAGTAGCTGTACTGGCTGGATTTGTGTGTCAACTTGACACAGCTGCAGTTATCACAGAGAAAGGAGCCTCCCTTGAGGAAATGCCTCCATGAGATCCAACTGTAAGGCATTTTCTCAATTAGTGATCAAGGGGGAGAGCTCATCACATTGTAGGTGATGCCATCCCTGGGCTGGTAGTCCTGGGTTCTGTATGAAAGCAAGCTGAGCAAGCCAGGGGAAGCAAGCCAGTAAGTAACATCCCTCCATGGCCTCTGCCTCAGCTCCTGCTTCCTGCCCTGCTTGAGTTCCAGTCCTGACTTCCTTTGGTGATGAAAAGCAATCTGCAAGTGTAAGCTGAATAGACCCTTTCCTTCCCAACTTGCTTCTTGGTCATGACGTTTTGTACAGGAACAGAAACCCTGACTAAGACAGTAGTCAAATAGGGAAGCAAGCTGATCTCAGAATTCCAAGACTTCTGAATGTGAGAAATAGGGACTGGAGAGGTGGCTCAGCAGTTAAGAGCACTGGCTGCTCTTCCAGAGGACCAGGGTTCGAGTCCCAGCTCCTGCATGGCAGCTCACAACTGTCTATAACTCCAGTTCCATAGGATCTGGTACCCTCATAGATAGATATGATAGATAGATAGATAGATACATACATACATACATACAATACATACAGGCAAAACCATCAGTGCAGATAGAAGAATGTGAGAAATAGATTGTTACCTTAAAATGTATAGTATTCATTACAATAATCAGAGCAGGTCAGAACATATCAGAATATATAAGGAGAAAAACTGCAGTTCAAACTGACGATGATGGAGAAAGGATGACATAACAGAACATGGTCAGACATCTTGGATTTGATAAGATGGGGTGGTATGGCTATTAGGCCGCAATTGTACATACTCTGTCCTTTAAAAGGAAAAAATGTCGCCGAACAGATTCAGAGATCAGTAGGGGACACTGCCTCAGTATAAACAGGTCATATGAGACCAAATCTACAGATGGAACCTCACCTAGAGGTTTACTTGGCTTTCCTAGGGGACCCAAATGTGAAGCATCAAACCAAAAGGTGGTAATTCTCAACTTGGTAGAATCTAACAGAGCACCTCTGGGAATATTGTAGACATGATTTGGGATCCATCACTCTTTCCTCCTGATTTCTTGCTTGAAAATGGGGATGTACCTCATCTTTGTTCCCATCATGATGTTTTGGAAGTACACAACTTTTCTTATTTCACAGGTTGTTGGTAACAATGGCATGCAGACAAAATCCCAAGCACCAGCAGAGACTTGATCCTCTTACAGACTTTCTGCAGTGTGCCAACCATTCACATGGTGTTCAATGTATAACTTATTCTTCACAGATATAGTTTTTGATCTTTTTATTTTTTTCACAAGGCCCAAATCTTCCCAGACTCATTACCCCCTTTCCATACTCACTCAGCTTTGTGTCCTTTTTTGGTAACCCATCAAGACCAACTTGTGCTGTTAAAATATTCTTAAATATGTGGTGTACTACTGGACTGATGTCAACTTACAAGGGCTACATCTCCCAATCCTGGCAGCTAACAATTGCCAATTGTTCTACAGCCAGAAGTAGGATTTCATGTCTAACTCCCTCTCTACACTAGGATTTGGTCTGGCTTAGGCTTGCACAGGCTTAGTGCGTGCTGTTGAAACCACTACATGAAGTTGCTCTACTGTATCCAGAAAACACTGCTTGTTTGTAGTCCTCGATCACCTCTAAATTTTACGACCTTTTCATCACCTCCCCAATAAAGATCCCTGAATCATGGGAAGGAGGAGATGATATATGCATGTTCCATTTGTGGCTGGGAATTCTGTAGTCTCTTAGTCTCTGTATCTTGGTCAGTTGTGGCTCTCTGTCTCTCATAGTCTACAGCAACTCTCAGATGAGAGTTGAGAGATACATTGATCTATGGGCATAATGAAGCCATTATTAGCCATAATAATACTATGTACTTTTAGCAAAATAATAGTAGTAGTGCCTACCCTAGGCTCTGTCTAGCCACAGGTTCTCAGCCTGATAATGGTGCCAGCTATGGGTTTCATTTTGTGGAGTGAGCCTAAACCCAAGCAGAAAGTGATTGGTTACTCCACTGATGTTTGTACCACCACTACACCAGTGGATAAATCTTGCTAGGCCAGTCACTACTGTAATATTAAGTACAATATGATTAATGATTGCTTCCCAGCCCCTAAGTAGTATACATAGCACCTCCCAGCATCATGAAAGCCAGACAGAAGGGATGCTGTACAAGCTTGATTTCACTGTCACTCAAGTATGTGGCATGTTTAACAAGAAAAGAGGGTCTTATTACCAACTTCTGGATGTAAGTAGGAGCAACACAATAAACTATAATGAGAGCTCTGTGGTAACCTATTCCCGGCACTCGCTGGACTTTATCAGCTTTTGGTGTCTATTGGAGGTAGTATTGCCTTGTTATGGGATAACGCCATTTTAATGTTGTTTACACTACAGTAATGGGATCCCATATTTTGAAAGGTCTTTAATATTAGTTTTAACTCCTCTAACTTATCCTCTACGCTCACCCCAATTTAACACCTCTTTTTCCATTATTCCACGTTAACCCTTTATACCAGTGCATCCTGTCCCTCTTCTCTTGAAAGCCCTTCCCTGTAGTTCCTTAATAATTTCCTGTCTTCTATAGGCCTTTGAAAAGAAACATATGTGAAAATTCAAAGAGAGCATCCACAAAGAAGAGAAAACATGACATTTGTCTTCATGGGTCTGGGTTACTTTACTCAGAATGATGGTTTCTAGCTCCACCCATTTACCTGTACATTTTATAATTTTATTTTTCTTAAAACAGCAGAATAATATCTCATTGCAAATCTCTCATTGGCATATCTCATATGCCAGGTTTTTATTATCTATCAGTTGGTAGACATTCAGGTTGTTTCTTTCCTGGATGTTGGGAAGAGAGAGGCAATGAACATGGATAAGCAAGTATCTTTGTAGCATCATGGAGTCCATTGGGTATACACTCAAGAGTGGTTTAGGTGGATCATATGGAAGACTGATTTTTTTGTAGCTTCTTGAAGAACCCCCACACTGGATTCCATAGTGGGTATACTAGTTTGCACCTTGACCAGCAGAAAATTAATGGTTCCTTTCTCCTCCATCCACACCAGCATTTGTCTCAGTGTTTTGCTTTGTTTTGTTCTGTTTTGTTTTGTTTTTCTGACCTCTCCCATGCTAACTGGAAAGATAGGGAATCTTGACAGACTTTTAGTTTGCATTTCCCTGCTAGATGAGGATGTTGAAGTTTTTAAAGATACTTTACAGCCATTTGGGTTTCATCTTTCTTGCCTGAATTTTTACTTGAATTCTTGAATTTTTCATTTCCAACTTTACATCATATTGGTTTTTTTCTCAGAGATTCTATCTCTATTAAATTCTGTGCTCATGGCTTGAATTGTTTTCATTATTTTGCTCAACTGCCTCCTTGTGTTTTTCCATTCTGCGCTCCAGTGTTTACTCATGCACACTTTGAGTTCCTCGATCATGATTTTTATTGTTATTTTTGAATCATTATCTTCTAAGTAGCTTTTCTTGGGAGATATTACAATGGGAGTAACATAGTAGAGACATACTATTTCACTTACTGATGTTTGTATATTTGCAGTGGAACCTAGAATTATGGAATCGTGTCGTTGATAAGTGTCTTTCTTTTTGAGTGGATGTTGAGAACTCTGTTGCCTACTCAATGTGTAGGTGATTGACCAGCTCTATGGCACCCAGGGCTCAGCCTTTGAGTAACTCGGTGTCAATGTGGTATCAGGAGTAGCGTAAGCTCAGCTGGAGTTAAGTAAGGTTGCTATGGAGAGAGCAGAGCTTTTGTAGCATTAACAGATTCTCATAGCTACTCTTCAGGAGTCTCCAGAAGGTGTTCAGGAAGTTTCCTCAGGCAATGGATGTTTGTGGAGTTAGTGGTGTGAGTCTAGGATGTCTATATGAAGAGTAGAGTTGAGGGGGTGTCTTAGTCAGGGTTTGTATTCTTGCACAAAACACCATGACCAAGAAGCAAGTTGGGGAGGAAAGGGTTTATTCAGCGTATACTTCTACATTGCTGTTCATCACCAAAGGAAGTCAGGACTGGAACTCATACAGGGCAGGAACTTGGAAGCAGGAGCTGAGGCAGAGGCCATGGAGGGATGTTGCTTATTGGATTGTTTTACCTGGCTTGCTCAGCTTGCTTTCTTATAGAACCCAGGACCACTAGCCCAAGGATGGCACCACCCACAATGGGCTGGGCCCTCCCACCTTGATCACTAATTGAGAAAATGCCTTACAGCTGGATCTCATGGAGGCATTTCCTCAAAGGAGTCTCCTTTCTCTGTGATAATTCCAGCTTATGTCAAGTTGACACACAAAACCAGCCAGTACAGGGGGCCAAAGCTAGGCAACGTACAGTGGTCCTCTGGCAACAGGCAGGGTAGGGTGAGTTGCTGGTATGAGTGTCATACTCCTGCCTAGATAAAAATTACCCTAAGATCCTGGAAATGGATGGATTTGGCAGCACAAATTTAGTTTAGAGAGAAGGGCCAAATGTGCAATGTGGTGGATTGGATTGACAGCATAAGTTGGGCCTCCCTACCAGGGTGTGCAGGAAGGCAGGAGCTAGACATATGTTCCTCAAGAAGGTTGCAAGGTTGGGTGGTATTGTCAAGGGGTGTGTAGTGCCCATTCCTGAAGAGGGGTGAACTGTTGGTCAAGGGTCTGCTTGGAGTTGTTGGTGGCTCTCAGGCAGGTCACTAAGGAATCTTCACAATAATCTGAAAGCTAGGTGATATCCGTGTATTACAGTTGAACAAGGGACAACATGCTCTAGTGATTTATAGAAAGCCCCACAGTAAAGTTAGTCATAAAATAAGACTAACAAAATATTCAAATAACCACCAAAACAAGCAGATGAATCCCAGGTATTTTGGAAACCAGAAGTTCGAGACGTGCATTGGAACGTGACATTTACTAATCACTACTTTGACTGTATCAAGACACTCTATTTCTCTCAGTCCCAGAAATATGTCTTCATAATAGCCCTCTTTTGTCCCTCACCAACACACTTCAAGATCCTCTTTGGAAACTTACTCTGGCACATGGTACCAACCCTTCGACATACTGTTTTATGTCTTTTCCTATGCAGATACACCTTTGATAACAGTTAAAATGTAAATTAGACACAATAAGAGGTGTTAGAGTCTCCTCTCTTTCTTTCTCCCTGAATATGTGTTATTTATACATATATGTGTGCATGTGTGTATTAATATGTGTATCAAAAATACCTGTTGTGGGGCTGGAGAGACAGCTTAGTGGTTAAGACTACTGGCTGCTCTTCTAGAGGACCAGGGTTCAATTCCCCACACATACATAGCAGCTCATAACTGTACCTCCTGTTTCAGGGGATCTGATGCCCTCTTCTGGCCTCCACAGACACCAGACATACATGTAGTACACAGACCATACATGCACACACAGTACCCACACATATTTTAAAAACTACCTTGCTGTACTATATCTGTCCTTTTTATTCATACTGAGATGAGGTACTTATTATAAACTTTAAAGACAGAATCCCAAAATACTTACAAAATGAATCCAAGAACACATCAAAAAGATCATTTACCATGATCAAGTAGGCTTAAAACCCACAAAAATTAGAGAGGGCTGGAGAGTTGGCTCAGCAGTTAAAAGCACTCCACCCTCTTGCAAACTTCCCTGTACCCATGTCTGGTGGCTCACACATGCCTGTAACTCCAGCTCCAGGGCGTCTTATCCTCTCCCTCCCTCTTCAGGCACCAGACTCACGGAGCCCCGACTTACATCACCCCACTCACATGGCATACACTCACTGATCATCTGAAATTGAGGTGTTTGTGTTGAATTTACTTTTTTTTTTTTCTTTTGAATTCTGGCAACCTCCCTTTTCCTTCTTCTCTCAACATTCTTTCTGCCCTTTGAATTATAAGGAGTCTGGCATTATTGGTTGCTTTTTGAACTAATTTAATTATAAGGCCACTACACACAATGCTCTGGAGACTTAATTATATGCATACTCCCTAGAGCAATGCCTTGGACCGAAAGCCTTGATGATGTACTATTGAGTAAAATGTTCCAGATCATATTATGATTTTGTTCTTTCCCACTAAGATTGTCTAAATACCTTTAACATAAAACTCAGCATCAAAATTGCTTTGTCTCCTACCCGTAATAAAACCAAAGCAACATGGAGTTTAAAAATAAAAATGTCTATCCCTTTCTTACCATCCCACTAAATTTTAAGCCTTCTTTAATTTAAATCCTTGTTGGGTTACTTCCTGAGAGCCTGACAGATAACAGATATTTGAGCCTTTGTTCTTGGAGCAACCACTTTCATTCAGTCCAGGACTCATAAAGTTTCCCAGGCTCTGGTAATAAGGGGGTGTTTCCCAACCCTGAGTGGCACCTGAATGCTTGTCATTCACAACAAAAGAAGAGTTTCAGTGTCTTCAAGCAGATTAAGCAGAGCCCTTTCAGAAGCCAGCAGGGGCAGCTGCAGCCTGGAGTTCAGTCAGTGTGAGCCATCAGCAGAGCTATGGATTCTTTGCTTCCTGCCGCCCCACACTGCAGCTCTGGAACAGAACCATCAGCCATTTGTACTCCTTTGAATATTCTTGAAAAAAATAATACGCTTTGCCTGTGTATGGTTAATAAGGTTATTTCATATTGCTTAGAAATTTGTACTCTCACGGGTTTGTAGAAAATTTAATTGACTGAAGGTGAATGGTAATGAGACTTTCAAATGAAAATTCAGGGATCTGTGACTAGACACACGTGACTAAGAACTCAATAATGTAAAAACACTGCAAACTTCTCTATGGGAATCACTGTAGCGTGGAAAGAGGAAGTTGACCCGAATAAGTTCTAACATGATGCTCTGTACGTTTTCAGTTTACATTGGCATAGACAGAATTGTACTACAAAGAGTGACAGCTGAGATATGCATAGGCAGAAAGGTGGGAACATCGTCTTGGGCTACAGCTGGAAAGCACAGTGTGTACTCTGCGTGTGCTTAAAGGGGGAGTGTTGGCTGAGCGATATAAGATGTTGATGTTAGCTCATGGGTGCTGGTTGGGCAGAACGGGAGAGACTGGCAGCACACCACAGTTTCTCAGAGCCTTGAGGTAGAAACCAAGATCAGAATCTAAGCCATCTAACCCAAACTGGGAGATATCTGGGAAGATAAATCTGATGATGTCATACTCTAGCTTAAATGTCTTTTATAATTGCCACTAAGGTCCAACATCTTAACACAGGGCCTATATGGTTCCCCTTGTCATACATATACTTTACCTTACCTTATTAAGCCTCCAAGTCCTAGAAAGGCTGTACCCAGCTAGTCTGAACTTGCCACTGCCCTGCTGAGGCTCTGTGCTCTTGTTTTTCTACATCATCTCTGCATGGCGTGTACTATCGGCTGTCCTGCTTGCAGCCCAGAATCTTGGAAGCCTTTACTCATCAATTCCTACCTCAACGGCTCCTCTAAGATTATGTTAGTCTCCAAAAGATGCCATCTCCACCTCTCTTATGCTACCATGTATTGTGACATGATTCTCTGTGATAGTCATGGCTTGTTCTCCTTCGACTTGGAGTTATGCAAGCTCAAAGACCATGCTTGTAATCTGTACTTGTATCTATAGTTGGCTTCGAGTCCAAGTCATGATAGGTAAAATTCAAAATGAAGTTGTAGTTTATGATGGGTTGTCAAGATTACCTACTGAGCTCCAGGCTTACAAAGTTGGTGATCATTTCTTCCAAAAGTGAAATATATAAATTATTCTTAAATTATATTATGTTAGAAAAGAAAAAGTAAATAGTGTGGGTAAGATTTTAGAAAATGTAGAACATAAACAATAAATAAAATATTAGTTTATGATTTAAAGGTAAGTCTTAGAGGATGTAAACATATAAACAATGAGTAAATAAGCACCTACAAGCTGGACATGGTGGTGCATACCTTAAATCCTAGCATTTGGGAGGCAGAGGCAGATGGGTCTCTGAGTTCGAGGCCAGCCCGATCTACAGAGTGAGTTTCAGGATAGCCAGGGCTACACAGAGAAACTTTGTCTCGGAAAACCAAAACAAACAAACAGGAACAAAACAAAACAAACAACAACAAAAACCGCATGTGTAGCAGGTAAAATTATGAAATGGAAATATTAAGAGTACAGTGATAATCTTTAGGCCATACCGAAACAGACGGAGTTAATAGAGAATATGGTGAGGTAGTGTTATTTACAAAAAGACAGAAATACATAAAAACTAACTCATGATCACAGTAACTATGGCTGTGGTAACACACTCTGATTGTTGGTACTCCATGTATTCTCAGCCCAGGAAGCACAACATTGTTTTGTAAATGTAGCCTTTACCATCACTGACCCTTTGGTGCTATGTACGAGCCTCCTCAAATCCCTTAGAGTCTTCCAAGTGAACCAAAGGGTTTCTCTACAAGGAAAGAATTTTGTTTCAAAGGCAGAAATTAGGCTCAACTGTTTTCCTCTCAGGTTTGCCTCACACATTTCAGACTTGTCAGTCCTCAGGAATTGTGTGAACAAGTTCTTCAAAATACAAGGTAAGGTCCCTTTGGTCTCTTGTAGAACCTTGGCAGCCATGATGGTGATGCCTATCCGCTGGTTCTGTTTCAAATGATTATGAAATGACACTTCGGCAAGCTGTGACTCTTTATATATTGCCACCCGATTCTATTGCAAGAAAATCCTTAGAATGGATGAACATAGCATACCTTGTTATGAGCCATATCTTTGTCCCTTCCAAAATTCATGATGAAATTAGACTGTCATCGTGAGAACTCTGTCAGGGATTGGGGCCAGAGCCTCGGCCCTCATGAGTGGGATCATGTTCTCATCACAGGGACAATTCATTATGAAGGGCATTTGAGAGAGACTGCCTTTTCCTTCCCCTTCATGGCCCCTCTAACATGTAGGCCTTTATCATCTCATGACACAAGAAGGCCTACCCCAGAATGGGTGTCTTGGTCTTAAACTTTTCCTTCTCCAAAAGTGACAGAATACATTTCTGTTTATCACAAACTACCTAGACACAGATGTTTCGTCACACCAGCAAAGGCAGATGAAGACTTGTTTGTTATGTGATTTTGTTTTTCACATTCCTCTTAGTGAAGGGAGTATGGTAGATTCAGTTTGAAAGGCCAATTTTCTAAAGGGAAGACTATGGGGAGGAGTTGAGGGCTAGTCATGAGAGCGCCTTTAACTACTTATTTTATGACTCTTAATAATGAAATTAAAAGGGAGGAAGAACAATGTTAATATCTATTTCTGCTCGTCTTAAATGTAATTAAAATAATTGTATGCTTTGGTTTTTGCTGAATGATCATGGTCTTAATCCTTCTGGTGAATGTGATATAATTACATTATTTATTTAGTCTGAAGAACACAGAATCTTCCCCTTTGCCACCATAATAGCTCTATTCTTCTCTTTCCTTTTCTTCTACTGTGGTGCCTTCCATTTTGATAAGCCCAGCCTGGGCAAGCCATACTTGCTCCACCATGATGAGTAAGTTCTTAAATAAAGGCTCCACTATCGGTCATACTAGTTACTTGACTCACCATGAGCTCACCATAAACAAGTCACTCAAATCTTTGCCCCTCAGTTGGAAGCCCAGCTGCCTCGTCTTTCAGGAATGTGAACCAAACAAGTTTTCATTGCAATGAACTCTTCTTATCTTTACTAATCTGCTGTCCAGAAACCCATATCAAAATGCCTCTTTTTACTCTAAAAACATAGATTTATGGAGATTTTATTTAGAAGGGGTTTTCCTCTGGACTGCCCTAAAACTCACACCTCTAAACCACTCCTCCTACCTCATCCTCCTAAGGGTTGAAATCAAAAGTGTAAGCCACCATGGTCTTCTAACGTAGGTTACTTTATATCATATTTTAAAATCTGTCTTTATAATACTTGTCTTGGCAGCTTCAACTTTACCCTTTAATTAACTCCATCTTAAAAGCTAAAGTTTGGTTGGGCAGTGGTGGCGCACACCTTTAATCCCAGCACTTGGGAGGCAGAGGTAGGTGGATTTCTGAGTTCGAGGCCAGCCTGGTCTACAGAGTGAGTTCCAGGAAAGTCAGGGCTACACAGAGAAACCCTGTCTCAAAAAAAAAAAAAAAAAGAGCTAAAGTTTGGGTCAATAGTAAATGTTTTAAATAAAGTGAAGAACTTGAAAGTTATTCTCAAAATAGCTTTCTGGGACTCAAGAGATGGATTAGCAGTTAAAAAACACCCGTTGCTCTTGCAGAGGACCTAGGTTTGCATTTCAGCTCCTACATAATGGCTCATAAACATTTAGAACTCCAGTAAGAACTAGAGTTATAAATCTTCACACACATAAAAATAAAAAATATCTAAAAACTTGTAAATGAGCTTTCTTAAAATTATTTGTAGCACTACTGTGCTAGGGTAAGGAGTTGCTTAGAAAAAAAAGACCAACAATTGATAAGTGAGACATAATGAAATTAAAAGACTTCTGTATAGCAAAGAAGATAAACATAAAGAAAGGCAGCCTATTGAATGGAAGTATATCATTCGCGCAAGAAAGGATTAATATTTACAACACACAAAGAAGTAAAAAACCAAGACATCAGGAAAAACAAACGTGCCAATCCAAAGTAAGCTATAAATACGAATGACAAATTCTTGAAAGAAGAAACACAAATGGGTGATAAGTACTCAAAATGGTTTACACCATCATTAGCCAGTAGAAAATGAAAATTGAAACTACTTTGATATTTCATCTTACCCCAATTAGAGTATCTATTATCAAGAAACAAAATGACATTATTCATATTTTTTAAATATTACAAAACTATGTATGAGATATGACAAAACTATCACCTTTAAAGTTGTACAAGACAAATCAACCGAAGGAAAAAAAAAACTCAAGAGAAAGCATAAGAATCAGAGACCTACTTTTTTGCACACTCAGGAATCCCATAAAAACATCAAACTGCAAGCCCTAGTGTGTATGAAGAGAACCTGGTGCAGACCCATGCAAGCCCTGTGCATACACACTTCGTCTTTGTGAGTTCACATGAACTTTATGTTCATTTAGAAGGCCTTGTTTTCTTGGTGTTCTCCATCCTCTCTGTCTCTTACAGTCTAGTAGTTGACCTTTGCTACCTAGTGAGATCTTTGTTTCCCCCACCCTGTATACCCCCAGATTTCACCCATTACCACTAGATAGGAGAGAAAGGAGGACGGAGGGAGGAGACAGAGAATCTGAATCTAATTTTCTTTATTTCGTTTCTTCTTTGAGCACAATTACTAATCAAATTCCAACCAACCCCCCTGAATGACCAACAACCCTCACCCTGCCTTTCAGAGCCCTAGCATCACGCACCCTCTGAAAAGTTCTCAGCTTTCCAAATGTCACACAGTCTCAGAAAATATATCATGTATCTAGCAAAATCACACCTATGCCAGAGCACGAGGCAAATCATAGTCAGCTGCTGTGGACAGTCTGAAGCAGCCCCACATCCCTCACACCTGGGATTAAAGCGAAAACATATTCTTATAATATTCTCTCTGTGTCTGTTTTCTCTCCTGTGTGTGTGTGTGTGTGTGTTTTAAAGAAACCAAAGTTCCAGAATTGTCACTATACACTCTTTTCGCCTCCTATTCTGCAGCATTCCCTGAGCTCTGAGGGAAGGGTTTGATGGAGACGGCCTTAGCTGAGTGTTCCAAGGACTCTCCCTCTCTGCTCAGTGTCTGGCTGTGATTCTCTGTAATTGTCTCCATCTGGCAGGAAGAAACTTCCCTGATATTGGTTGAACAAGTCTGTCCCTGATCTATGTGCATAGTTGATTATGATTAGTAGTCATTTATCATTACAATTTTTTTCTTTTGGCAACTATTATTTGTTTTATTCTAGAACATGAATGAATGAGTGAATGAATGAATACCAAGCCACTAGGGTAAAAGTTAACAACTGAACTGTCCTTTATACCTGTTGGGAGAGACAAAATCAGTTTCCTCCAATAGAGTAACGTGGATATATAAACCACTCCAGGACTGGCCTCATGTTCAGGAGTAGTTCACCAACATGTAATGGATTCCACAGCTCTCTCTCTCTCTCTCTCTCTCTCTCTCTCTCTCTTCTCTCTCTCTCCTCTGTGTGTGTGTGTGTGTGTTGTGTGTTTACAGTTTAGTGGGTTTTGGGGGTTTTGTATTTCCTTTAGGATGTACTTTTATTTTCTGTTTTTATTTAGTGTGTTGGTTGAATATGTTGGCCCGGGAGTGGCATTATTATGAGGTGTAACCTTGTTGGAAGAAGTGTGTCACTGTGGGGGTGGGCAATGAGACTTTTCTCCCAACCACATGAGAACTAATCTTCTCCTACTGGCCTTCAGAGTAAGAGGTAGAACTTTCAACTCTTCAGCACCATGCCTGCCTGGATGCTGCTGTGCTCCCACCTTAATGATAATGGACTGAACCTCAGAACCTGTAAGGCATCCCCAATTAAGTGTTGTCCTTATAAGAGTTGCCTTGGTCATGGTGTCTGCTTACAGCATAAAACCCTAACTAAGGCAGTTCGTTTGGGGGTTTGTTGTTTTATTGAGTTATTTGTTTTTTGAGAAAGAATTTAATGTTGAGTGGGTATCGGGGAGAGGATCTGGAAGGACTTGGGAGAGGGAAAGAATATATGATATACGTCAAAATATGTTTAAATTTTTAAAAAACTATTTTAAGTAATAAAATATAATAAAAAGAACACACACAAAACAAACAAGAAATTAAATGACAACAGATACTGGTCAGGTAAGGAAGGAGGAACCCTTATTCACAGTTAGTGAGAGCACAAACTACTGCTATGGAAACAGTATGAGAGTTTCTCAGAGTATAGGACTAGAACTACTCTATTACCCATCTATACCACTTCTTGGCACATATTCAAAGGACTCTATGTCCTATTATCAAGATACTTGCTCACCCGTGTTCACTGCCACTCAATTGCATAGCTTGGATATGGGATAAGCCTAGATGTCAACCAGCTGCTGACAGGATAATGAAAATGTGATACAGATACATGATCCAGTTTTTTCCCAATTATTATTATTATTTATTTATTTATTTACTTTCCATCTCAATTACAGCTCCCCTACGCATGATGAGATTTTACTCACTTATAAGCAAAAATGAAATTTTCAGGTAATTGAGTAAGATGATACTAGAAAATAAAATATACTGGCTGAAGTACCATAGGCATAGGAAAAGCACACTTTGCATGTTGTCTCTCACATGTGAGTCTGAGCTTTGAGTCTCTAAATTTATATGTTCAACTTATAGTTTTATAGAGTCCAGAAATATAGGAAGATGCCATTGTGGGGAAGTGATGTAAGGATCGGTGGGTGTTAGGCAGAGAGGAGACGCCATGTAGGAAAGATTTATATAGGAAGAGGCTGGGAAGATCGGAGAAACAAGGGAGGGGAGGAGCAGGAAGTGTTAACCAAAATGAAGGGACTCTTAAAAGGCTACTCTCTGAAAAGTTCTCGGAATTCCAAATGTCAGACAATCACAGAAACTTTCTGCAGCTAGCAAACCACATCTCTGCTAGACCATTCAGCAAGTCACAGTCAGCTGCTTCGGGCAGTCTGAATCAACCACATAGCCCCACACCTGGGATTAAAATAAAAGCGTAGTCTTATAATATGTGTGTTTCTTTTTTTTTTTTTTGGTTTTTTCGAGACAGGGTTTCTCTGTATAGCCCTGGTTGTCCTGGAACTCATCTGTAGACCAGGCTGGCCTCAAACTCAGAAATCCGCCAGCCTCTGCCTCCCAAGTGCTGGGATTAAAGGCGTGAGCCACCACCACCCGGCCAATATGTATGTTTCTTAAAGAAACCAAAATTCCAAAACTGTTCCTGCAAGTGAGTTTCTTAGGGAAGAAACAGTTTATTTGGCTTTTGAACCATAAACACTGATCCCCTGTCTGTATTTTTAAATGAAAATTAAATCCTCAAATTTTAAAAAGAAAGAAAAGCTTGCAATTTCAGAGCATATTAGCAAATACGAAGCAAAGGCAGCTTCACATGTGTGATATGCTTATCTTCCAATATGCTTGGTTTTAAAAATAAATTGAGAAATGACCCAGGAAAGGTGGAGTGCTAAAGAAATATGAAGTTCGTTTCCATTGCTTACCTTCTCTTCCCTATTATATTCAGGAACCATCCAACAATCTACTTTGTAGCAAAGTGATTTCCTTCCTGAGCACAGATGACTCACTTGGTGATTCTTCAAACATGACTAAACGCAGCATGTCCACATTAGGTGGAAGAAGTTCCCAGAAGACTTTCTTAAAGACTCATCGTGTGATTGTTCAATGCTAATCATAAGAGCTGCAAGATCACTAGACCCCTCCCTTTGTTCGTTGTGCATTCTTATCCAGCAAAGCTTTATCTACACAACTGTGTGCTTTGCACAGCACAGACCCCACCACAGTCAATGCCACTGGTAGGGGGTAGTTAGTGATATTATTCATTTTCAATGTGCTATGGTGTTAAAATGTTGTTTTGTTTGTTTGTTTCTGTTTGTTTTCTAAATCCCTTGTACAGTATAACTAAAGGATTTTAGGCTTCATGTAGTTTTTTTCCTTTTGTTATCCCAAGCTGTCATCCCAGAACTCAGCAGATAAAGTGATCCTACCAGACAAGGTGGAGCCTATTAAAACATTACATCATCTGAACATACCGAGCCAAGGAAAGATCTTCTCATTCGGTTTTTCCAAAGTAGCTTGTCCAGTAACTCATATCACCGTGGTGCTACCTTTGCTTGAGAAAATGTTAGTCTCCCTTCTGTATTCATATCTTTGTTGTTAATGATCCGCTGATTACAGCAGTATGGATGAGGGTGAATCTCATTGGGGCTCCACCACGGAAGAGAACACTCCAGAAGACAAGCCGGGAAAACGTACCTAGGCAAAGATGCATATATGTGGTAATAGCAAACGGTGCCCATCAGCCTGAAGCTCCCAGAAGGCCAAAAAAGAAGAGCATGCCTTAAAGAGAAGGAAATCACCTAATTTTCCATTGATGTAATGTTGGGGTTTGGCTTTAATGCTTTGAGTTAATCTGGAATCTGCGTGTCCAAACGCTGGAGGTCCTTGTCCCAAATTGGTTTTTGATCAGTAAAAAGCCAATGGCCAATGGCCTGGTGGAGAGAGAGGAGCAGAACTTTTAGATTGTGTGGGTTAGGAACTGGCAGAGAGGAAGAGAAAGAATTGTCATGACTTGGGGAGAAGAACTGGACTTAAGAGCTGCAGGAGAGAAAGCCAACCAGCTGTGTAAGAATTCGGGGAAGTGACCAGTGGCTACTTCCCGGGTTGGGCCTGGGTAGCTGGGGAAGGGCTAGGAGTCTCAGAAGTACTGGAGGGGGCGCGTTTGCTAGCAGGGGAGGTTTTAGGAATGTCCAGCCTTTGAGCTAGTTGTGGTATGTCAAAAATTAACTGTGTGTGTGTATTTTATCTGTGAATCACAAATACCAGACAAAGGGATCAGCCTCATTCTGGAAGAAATAGTCCAAGGTATGGACAGACTACATCCAGTCCTGGGTTTCCTGGCTACTCAGGCTGCCAGGAAAATAGTTTCATAGGAAGTATTGTATTGGTTGTTGAGCAGAGCTCCCTCCCAGGCTAGTGTACTTCCTGAAGTCCTTACTTCACTCCTACGTGTTCCAGAAAACCTTGCTTCTGACCAATATTGCTTCAAGAACTTCAGAGAAGATCCATGTCATCATGAGGGCATGGTTGCCTCTGGATGAGATTCTGTGTGGGCCCTCATTAATACAGCCAGTAAGCCCAGAATTCAGAGATGTCACCATCTCTAAGGAATGCCATTCCTTACCTGATGGCCTTTATGTCATCAACTATACCAATCAGAATCATAACATCTCATGGATCTTGTCCAATTGGTGCTGAAATAAGAACCTAGATCCTTGTAAGGCAAGTATTAATTCAGATGCTGCCTGCCACTTCCTTCTCTGGTGACACCTGCTGAGCCCTGTCATACTTCATCAAAGGCTGCAAAGAGCACAGGGGCAAAGTGGTTTACATGTGAGTACAGCCCAGGCTGGTGAAGCTGATGTCAAGCTTGGAACTCAATATTTTGACCCATTCTCTCCAAGCCCTGGGCAACTCTGTCCCAGGAACAGATCTATGGACCTAGATAGGCATGTAAGGGGGTTGTTAGAAGTATTGCCCCAGTTCTTGAAGTATCTGAAGGCCTCCATCCTTGACTGGAATCTGAGCAATATGTCTGCTAGGAGGCTACCACATCCAGCAGTATGTATGATCTGTTCCTTTGGTGGTGCTTCTGAAAGTGAAAAATGCAAAGTTCAGAAAAATCCTGTGGATCCTGGCATTGTTCAGGGGCCGCCTTGGACCAACTGTCACAACTTGTTCATTCAGCTGTGTCACTGGTGAATGGTGTCACTGGTGACTCTGCTCCTCACACCAAAAGTGAGAACTGTCATCATTGTTTTTGGCATGTCTCTGATAGCCTCCAGGCAGATAAACTGTGAGAAGTCTGCATCTTGTGTCGGAAGAGCTCAATGGTCCTGATGGAACTGAGTCCTTAGAGCTTCACCAGAAGCATCATATTCAGACAGGACATCATCAAGAGACACTGGTGAGGGAGGAGATGAACATTTTCTGAGTCTAGGGCCAAGAGTGTGAATGCAGGAAGTATTGAACAAAAAAATTACAGACCTGCCCACATCTCTATCCCATTAACCCACAACAAGAGGATCAGTGTCTTTAGAGGCACCACACTTACAGTTTAGTTTTTCATCTGTAAAAGTTTTCAAACTAAAACGTAGTGAAATATTCAACACTCTCACCACTTAAACAAAAACAAAAAAGAATTTAACAGCCATGTCAGAACAGAAGTCAGAAACCCCTCCCAACCCCTTTCCTGTCTCTTTCTCAGTCTTCCCTCCTTCTTCCATAGCGTTCCCAGGAACTTTCTCTCCTGGCACTAAAAGTCCCAACCCCTTAGCTGCATACTACTATTGTCTCTCGTGGACTTAACCAGAAGTTCTGAACTCCTTAAGCCTGCTGTCATTCCTGCTGGGAAGCTTTCCCCATTTTCTACC
The DNA here is from genome assembly GCA_021653895.1 of Mastomys natalensis. Lineage (NCBI taxonomy): Eukaryota > Metazoa > Chordata > Mammalia > Rodentia > Muridae > Mastomys > Mastomys natalensis. The sequence continues at coordinate 1,647,852 of JAJTUV010000381.1, forward strand.
ATGTTGCTGAAGGCTAAGCATTTTATCCCAGAGCAAATCAGTGACCCATCTGAATGTGGAAACCAGCAGCTCTCTCTCTCTGTGCTCCAGAATGAATGGCCCCATTGACTGTCTTCCTCTTGTATGGATGTCAATAGTACCTTAAAGAGAATCCGCTGGAGATAGGAGCACCTTCCTGTGCTGTGATATGATGCGTCCGCACCCATTCATGGCCAGTCTCCTGCAGACCTTAACTATAGAAATGGAAGCTTGGCACAGTACTTAAGAAGGGCATGTCCATCTGACTGATAGTCCCATGTACTGCTAGCTTTCTTCTAGCAATGGTGATTTGTGCATATTGCTTAGCCACTGAGTATTTATGATGTGACTTATTTAGCAATAAATTGATTTATTATCTAATTTGATTTAGCTCCTCTCTCTCTCTGACCACCACATGGGTTCTGGGAATCAAACTCAGGCTAGTTGTGCTTGGCAGCAAGCGTCTTCACTCAATGAACCATATTGCCAGTCTCTTCATATTCTGTAATCCATGATTTCCTGTTTTTGTTTTCTCATGGAGATTGAGAGATAATGTGCTCTTTATTTTTATTTTATTAGCTTTTACTGTTAACTTGATCAGCTTAAGAAACACCAGGGGAACTAACAAAGCCCAGTCTGGGTGTGCTTGTGAAGGTCTCCTCAGGGACAGATCACAAGGAATCTGATCTAGTGGAGAGGATTTATTCCTTCATCTATTCATAGTATGAAGGCATTATTGGGAAGTATGAAAGGTACAGTGATGCCTAAATGGAGGAAACAGTTCAGTGGAGTGTGTTCTGGCCCAGTTTCACCTTCTCTGCCTTTCGTGGCTTCTTAGCTGTCATGATGTTCTGTTCGGTCACCACCCCTTCAGAAGGAATGAGCCCTTTACAACCACAACCAATAGGAATCTCTGTCTTTTAAAGCTGCTTATGTTGGCTGACTACCTCCCAGAGAAGAGTAACTAATCAGAATGGTTTTGTGATTTAGATTAACATTGTTTCCTCCCAAAGGCTAGGTGGACAATCTCTTCTAAGTCAGTCTCTGAGATTACCAGCTAAATATTTCAAATGTTGAAAATTTCTACTCGGAGTGAGAGAGAACAGAATTAGACAAAAACAACAACATCAACAACAACAACAAACCTCAACTACCCCATTACATGTGCAAGACATATATCGTTACTATCACAGACGTGTGGGCACACATATACACACACATATACATGTGAGACACATTTGAAGACAAGACAAACTTTACTTCTCTTACTTTTGGAGATATATCTTCTAGGTTTATATGCCTTTTTCTTGATATTCTGAATTGGGCTATTCAATAATTTAAAATATTTACTTTACTAATATAAGCTCAGTGGCTTTTAATGTGTATTTTTTTTTTATAAAAAGAGAAAGAAAATAAACAGAAAAAATACAGCAGAGATATCTACTATAATATGTTGCCTCTGCCTTGAACCTCATACCGATGAGGATTTTCTCAACTTGTTTAGCTTTGGTCTTGACATAGAAAGGAGACTTTAATCTCATACCAACATAAGCCATGATCATTAGGAGTTTCTGAATAACTCGCCCCAACATACAAGTATAAGGTTATAGTATATACATAAACAGGTATTTATGTATTTATTAACAAACACATAGAGTTCCTGTAGCTTGCTCTTTCTTTCTTTCTTTCTTTCTTTCTTTCTTTCTTTCTTTCTTTCTTTCTTTCTTTCTTTCTTCTTTCCTCTTTTCTTTTTTTTTTTTTTTTTTTTTGGTGGTGAAATCATGTTTGAAATATACCACAATCATTTCCCTTGATCATTAACAATACTGAGGTGAGAAAAAAAGGATCCAGCTGAAAAAGGTTCTGTGACAGGCTGCTCTGGTTCTCATTTAATGCTTCCAAACATGATCCATGACGAAGAGGGTATTTTTCTAGCCAGGCATCCAGGGTCACAAACTAACACATCACCCAGGGGCACCAGATCAGCTTGCCTTCTCTTCTGGCCACACTGTTTCCTGTCCTGGCCATCTGCAGGCACAGTGACTCAGGACTGAGGTGGTTCTATCTGCTCTCTGCAGGGAGAACTGACCAGTTCAATGAAAAGAATCCTCAGATATCTCAAGGAAACTGGGGTTCAGATTGTAAAATATTTCAGACACCTAAATGTAAAACATTTAAGATTATTTTACTAGAAATTAAAAATGTGAGCTGGAGAGATGACTCAGGGGTTAAGAGCACTGACTGTTCCTCTGGAAATCCTGAGTTCGATTCCCAGCAACCACTTGATGGCTCACAACCATCTGTAATGGGATCTGATGCCCTCTTCTGGCATGCAGTTGAACATGCAGATAGATCACTCATATACATAAAATAAATAAATAATAAATCTTTTTAAAAAATAAATTAAAATGGTTTTCAATACACTCAATTTTCCCCCATTTTCTTTTGGAAGTTGGAGGAGGTATTTGTTTTACAACAGATATAGGGCGTTCCTGGTCCACCTGTCTTACAGAGGCTTCCACACTGCCCCTGAGTTGTTACCAGCCTTGATTAGTTTGCAATAGTACTTAAGAAAATGGGCCTTCATAGATATGACAGCAGATTTAACACAGTCAAATCCAACCTAAAGAGAATGGACAGGCAGGCCTGGCAATTGAGTGAGGTCTTCTCAGCTTGGTGAATTCCTCATTCTGCATATTGTGGATCAATATTCAGTCCTTGAAACTCGATCTTACCATCCATTACACACACACACACACACACACACACACACACACACGTACACACTCACACAGCATGGCTTCTTCAACTACCATGGTGGGTTAAGTGTTAAATCTTGACCACACTTGAGCCTAGAGATTGAGAAATGACTCCTTTTTAAATTTTTTCATCCTTTATTAACATACCATCAAAATACTTGGTCTTTGAATTTAAGTTTCCATTTATCCTACTAATCTTATGAAACACCTTCTTTTATAGTTATATGGAATGTGGTCTCCGTAGAGGATGGGAACATTTCGGAAATAATAGTTTACCAGTAACTTTCTTTGCTTACCAGCCAAATTTTCTATTTGATCTACAAGAAATTGTCTCTAAATGTGATATCACTCTGATTTTTACAGTAAGTGCACCTTTGTTCCACACTGTGACCTGCTTTTGTGGATCCCCGCCCACCCTGTCACCCCACCTGTTTGTTGCTGGAGTCGATAGTTTCATTACTGAATTGATGGGTCCCAACCAATAACTCCCAAAGACTATTCTAATCCCAATAAGGGTGGGAACCTTGGAAAAGGAGACAGCTATTTACTAGAAGTATCTACTGGTTAGAAATTGTAATTATTATATAAATCGATTTTACGTCCCCCTTACACAATAAATGCATGTGGAAATCTGTTCCCATGTTTGCATTTTATGTTAATTGAGGATGTAACACTTCTAATCAGGATGATTTATACTTTTGCTGCTAGGTTGCAATGATTCTTCTTCCTTCCAGAGTTTGATTACTGGCTTCATTGTTAACATGGCAGAAATTCCTGGATTTCTTGTGCTTGCCCAAGAAGGAACTTACAGACGTTACAAAATAGCAATTGTTCTTGTCACATTAATTTTGAAAGGGAGTCATCCCTACCAAGTAGAGCAATTCCTAATGAGGAGATCAGTGGGGATACATGGTCTCACTGGGAGGTCATTCCTAATGAATAGATTGGTGGAGACACAGGCTTTGGCTGGTTTGTGTCTCAGGACCACCCACTGAGAAGTGGGCAAAGGCAAGAAGGCTCTTTGCCACATTTAAAGAATTGTTCCTGCACCTGTCGCACAGCTGTGGTAGCGGCTTAGCAGGAGCAAAGCATGCAGGGAGTGAGCTCTTCAGTCACTTATCTCGCAGGAGGTGCAAACGCTCTGCTGTTTCAAGAATACCTCAGCTGAAACCGTGACTTTCTGAGCTTCTCTGTAATTCTACCATACCCTTTAGTTTCCTTAACCATGGACAGAATAAATAGTTGATGTCTGAAGGCAGAGAAACCTAAAGTTAAAAACATGGTACACAGGGTAGCAAGACTTGCCATGGTTGCAATACTGACATGAACCTTATCAAGAAGATTACCACCTGCTTTCTGATGGGATTTAAGGTCCACTCAATAAGATGAATGCCTCGTACTGGAATCTGCTTAATAATTTATGGTCGGGGAGATCACAGGCCAGGGCTGGGGTAAGAGTGTTAACCTACTACAGTCATTTTGCACCGTCCTCAAGATTTCTATCTTTCTACCTGAAGGAATACTAACCCACTAGAGCATGGCTCTGGCTGGCCTTGTCCTTCTCTCCCATTCCCTCTCCCATGCTAAAAACCATTAGATTACACTCCTAAGTCTAGACACCAAGAGCTAGGTCTATTCTCTTATTTGGTCTCTTCCTCCTCCTAAGGCTGACTACCAAGGTCCAGTTATAAAAATATTGAAGTCCAACAATCAAAAGCTCCTTTTGGCTCACCAAGCTAACATGCCCAATTAAAAGTAAACACCTCATTCTAACATGGGGTTTACCCTTTGACCTTTATAAACTGCCATTGCCTACATGCTACATCTATCTCCTCTATCCAGAAGCAGTTCGTCCTTTGTTCCCTGGGGACAAATACCCCTTATCCCTTTCCCTTGACTCTTTTTTTCCCTTTCTCCCTCTTCCTCTGTCTCCTGTCTTTGTCCCTCTGTCCTTCTGGGACAAATAAATCTCCTTTGTGCTGAGAACTTGGTCTTGGGATTCCAAGGTGATACTTTTCCTTTCAATACTGTTTATTCATGCTGCTTTCAAACCTCATCAGAGAAGTTTCTCTGTGCAGTGGACAGTGGTTAATTCAGAAACTCACAGGTGGTCAAAGCCCAGAGAACAAGTATCTCTGAGTGTTCATCCACAAGTGGGGCATCTGTATCATACCTCATCCCTTAAGGCTCAGAGACCATTGGGGAAGAAGGGCAGAAGTGCTCTGTGAGCAGAGGTCAGAGAGGACCACAGCAAACCGTGCCTTCTAGACAGACAGGACAGGACAGGACAGAGCAATGCACTTAATGAACTTACAGCAGCTGTGGCTGCCTGCACAAGACTTGCTCAAGATCAAACCAGTCAACATTCCAGCAAGGTGGGGGGAGAACCTCAGAAGCTCCCACACTCAGCTGAGGAACTGTTGGCAGGTGAGGCTTCTAGAGGAGGGAGAGTCAGTTTTCTTAAGGATGTGGCCAGTAGTAAGTCAACCGATGCCCCAGTGGATGACTCCTCACGCATGAGCCTGTGCAAGCATGAGGATATGGGTAACAGAAATTAGACCAGGAGGGATATATATATATATATATATATTATATATATGTATATATATATATATATATATATATATTATAATATATGAAGACGAAGACGACACAGAATCGGGCATGGCTGGGGAGATGGGGGTAGACACAGGGAAGCAGTAAGGATATAAATTAAAAAAAAAAAAGTACATTGTATACACAGGAACTTCACCAAGACTTAATAAAATATATTTTTAAAACATAGTATCTGTGCACCAGCATACCATTTAACAATGAAAGCAAACCACACACAACCATGAACAAAATACAAAACCATAAAGTTGAGGGAAAAATTAGACACGAAACTATTAGGCATATTGATTTATTTAAAATTCATAGGTATTTTTTTCAAAAACCCAACAAAAATAAAAATCAAAGATATGACTATTGTAAAGTCCTAAGTTATTCATTCCAGGGGAGAGGGAGGAAGGCAAGGCTGGAGGGATTCACGGGAAAGGCGACTCTATTTGGTAGCAAGATTTCATTTCCCAACTCGTGTGGAAAGAACCTGAGTGTTCCCCTCTGTCCTGTGTTACATTCCAAAGGTTCCAAATGGGTTCTATTTTGCAGTAAACATAAGCTAAAACCCAAGCATAATTAACCGGCCATGTTCATTTCTTTTAAAATACCAAATCATTTGTGAACTGGCGTGTGGGAGATGCTCACGACAATATCAAATTGAGACACAGCAGTACTGACTTTCGGCGACGAGAGGAAACTTCATTTAGAGACGTTGGCGGTAGGTTAGGGTCAACATTTTCAGGAATCAGAATTTTTTCATTTTTAATTCCCTGAGGGTTTGCATAAACCAAATGACACATTTTTATACCATAATTGTTTCAGCGTTTTAGATATCTTTGCCCAATGTGCTGCCATTTTTCTTCTTGATGCCATATCAAATAAAAGATTAGTTGGAGTGTCTGCCGATCTCGTTGATACTGGCAACATACAGAAGCGTGTATTACAGGCAAGTTGGGACGACTATTCTACTGGCAGCTACATTCAGACTAGGTTCCCAAATTCCATTTGAAAACACTTGAGCCCTTGGGAGGACTCTTTCATGCTGTTGTGTACTGGAGTTGTCAGGGGCTTATCATTAGGCACCTGGGCAGCTAGTGCGCTTCTCCTCTGTGATTCCCTGAGCCCGGGGTTAACATAGCCAAGGAAGTGAGCCTCCCCACACCGGACCCACGCAGAACAGGGAGCAAGTACTTTTGTGGTTGATGCACTCACTTCCAGCTCAATGCTCTGAGCCTCGGCACCTCTGAAACTGGTGATGAATATTAAATTGAGGTTTTGCATTGCCTGTGCCTTCGACTGTGAAGTGAAGACTTGATTACAGGGTTGAGGGAAAAAAATTGTAATTAGCCATTTAAAGTAAACGTATCCGTTGTAAATACTGAGCCGTTCTAACTCCGACAGAAGCGACTACAATGAGTTCTGTTGTGGATCATTCCAGATTTTATCTGTGCTTCTGCAACCCACACGCAGTTTTCCCCTCCCGTAATTATGACATCATCTGCATTGCTCTTCCAAAACCTTTTTTTTTTTTTTCTTTAATTTAGTAGACAGCTTTCCAAACCAGCAATAAAGATTAAAGTAGACGTTGACCACAGTGTGTAAGGGCTACATTACGTAAGTGGATGTTTAGTCCCGGTGCTCTGCAGAGAATTTCGATCCTCCGCACACTCGTGCAGCCTCCCTCCCTCGGGTTCTTCTCTGTCTACTACAATCTTGTAGCTACTTGAATTCTTGCCTAGAAATCACTGGTTTTTGAACATTGACTACCCATTAGAATCGCTTGGGAGTGTTTACAAATTCTTTCTGGATGGGTCGGCTCAGATGACCTCAGTTGAGTTTTGCAGGTGGGACTCAGTATATTTTGTTGGTTTGTTTCTGAGATACGGCCTTCTTTGTAGCTCATAATCCTTCTGTCTTAGCCTTTTGGTTCTGGGATTACAAGTGTGTGCGGTCCACCCTTGTTATTAGTTACATCCAACCAGGGACGTCCATTGCAAAAAGCAGCAGTTAGGAGCAAGACGTTTAAACAGGATTTCTAGTTGTTGAAATGTGTCAAATACCTTGATGGCAATACCGTATGGTTCCTGGATTAACAAGTAATAGGCTTTAGAGCCAGAAAAGTCACTTTCTCTCCGTCCACTGCTCTTCCCTTTCTGCTCCCCCTCCATTTCTCACCTTTGCTCTCAACAATTGCTCTTTATTTTAGGTTTTTTTTTCAGGAGTACTGGGTATCCACCCCCTGTCTCATTAGCATAAATAATCGGCAAGATAGGACCTGTGGTACTAAGCCACACCTAAGGTTGTGTTGTGAGCAACTCTTGAAGTGGTAGCAACCTAAACGTTTTCATGCTTCTTGCAACAATGCCATGCCCTCCATCTTTAAGAATTTCATAACAAGTAAATCCAATACATGCAACTTGTGAACGCTTCCCCGCGGTTAGCGCCTGACCCGAAAGTCACCCCTCCCCTATCTATTGAAGTGATGAATGGCTAATGCACTTGACTTGGCATGCCCTGGGAGGGTGCTAACTACAGAACGATTTTTCAAATTAATAACAAGAAAACAATTGTTCTGCCCTCTTGAGAACCGAGCAGGGGAACAAAAAAAAATCAAAGGCTTTGTTCAGCTGTAACTTGTAAACACAAAGGAGTAATCCCTCCTTATGCCTTAGCTAAAGCAAACAGTTGGTAACATGACTTATGGGCCACAAAACTGCAGGAAGACATGACCTTGGTATTTCATGAATTCTGATATTGGTGTGAAAGGAAAAACGTGCAAATCAAAGAAAGGAAAAAAAAATGAACTATTTCCATAGATACAGTCGGGGTCCCAGTGAACTCTGAGGTGTTGGGAAAGGCCCTATCACAGGCTTCCTTGGGCCCAGCTAGAGGGTCAGGGGGTTTACTATGAGACTGTGTCTCCTAGTAATGTCAGAAACTACAGCGTAAAGACTCACCTACATGACTTCCTGCACATGAACTGAACAATAATGACGCTATCACATGTGTTAACGTGGATGTCGAAAGATCATAAGGCCTCAATTGTACACAAACAGCTTGAGGCCAGTGAGAAACCTGAGTAGGAAAAATAGTCCTCCCTAGGGAAAAGCAAACCAACTGGTTATCCAAAACCAAATAAGAAGCCCTGAAAATATACATATAAATAACATTATATAGGCTAAGAGGATTATATTTAGGAATACGTATGTATAGATTTGTACACGTATACATGAAATACAATTAATCTAAAAGAGAGTATGAGTTTGAAAGAGCAGTATATGAGAGATTTAGAGGGAGGCAAGGGACTAGAATTATATAGTTAATCATAATCTCAAAAATAAAACAAAAAAGGGACTTGAAAGATGGCTCAGTGGTTAAGAGCACTACACTAACGGTTGTTCTTCCAGAGGACCTGAGTTCAGTTCCCAGCTCCCACCTGACAGCTCACAGCTGTCTGTAATTTGAGTTCCAGAGGATCCAACACACTCACCCAGACATACAGCAGGCAGAACACCAAACGCACACGAAAATAAATTAAAAATAAACTAAGAAAAAAAACAAAAAAATTAAAATTTGGTTTTGTAGTGTGTTTCTTCACAGATGCCAGATTTCTTTTGCCTTTTTAATTTTTTTTATTTCATGATTATTTTTTTTTTTAATATCTGGGTTTTGGATGGCACAATCATCAGAGTAACCTGCCTCTTATCTAATTGCAACGTTGTTTCTTATCAGAAGTTTTCAGTTATTATGTCATCCGGGATTGATGACTGGGCGCTGTCAACCTTTCCTGTGTGAACAGCCTCTGTTCTCTGTGCCTTCGAGGATGACAGAATAGCTGACAGAAAGGCTTCCACACTTACCTGACAGAGCCAACACTTCACCTTACTCGGTTTCCTTAGTTCATGTAGGTGCCACCCAGAGTAAATCCAACTGATCTTAATATGTCTTGAAAACTTTCTTAACATATCTAGTATTGGTTTCATTGATAACATTTTGCCTCACATCAAGTACATCATTTTTTTTCCCTCTGATCTGTGTACCTCCATGACAAACTGATGTAGATGTAGCTTTGAGGCAAGGCGTACTTGCTCTTAGTATGTAGGGCCATGACATGCCACCAACTGCTAACTCTATAAACACGTGGAATGAACATATCCCCAAATACAGCTCTAAGGTACAACTGCAGGATCTCCTAGCAGGGCTCTACAAGTCAGTCAACCCATCTTGGTCCTGATAATCCAGCTGCTTCTTCAATCCCACCCTAAGCTGAACACAGGAAACCACATTTTTGGAAATGTGTATATATGCACGTATATATTCAATTGATCTTTGTTTATAAACTGTATATATATATGTATATATATATAACTGTATACATATATATAATATATATATACAGCTTGTAAACACACACAGTTTGCCTAAAGTCTAAGTTCAAATGTAGGTGAAAAAGACTGGACACCTGACTCAGGCTGTCAGCTTCTTCAGAGCCATAACTTTGAAATACTTCCCTTTGATCCTCCCGTGATGAACAGTCTGCTTCTATATGGACATTCAGACATATGAATCAGAGAATAAGTACACAAACGAATGAGTATGTTCCAAATCCTTCCCATGCAGAGATAATCCTATTCACACAATGTGCTCAGGAAGCCTGCCTTTTGCTTCTGGGATATTTCCTTGACTGTCTTCTAACAGCAGCTGATCTCATGCCTGTCTCAAGCAAAGCTTTTCTTTCCCAGTATGGCTGAAGACTATGTAAGGACCTAAGAAAAGGTCTCCCTCTCTCTCTCTTTCTTTTCTTCTCTCTTCTCTCTTTCTTCTCTCTCTCTCTCGTCTCGTTTGTTTGTGTGTGTGTATGTGTATGTGTGTGTGTAGTGTGTTTAATAAGGTTGTCATGTACCAACAGACTATTAGATCTTTATTAGAGCTGGGATCAGACTACCACTGTGCCATTTAAGGAGAGATACCGTTTCACAGATAGGAAGCTAGATTGGAGCTCAGTAAAAACCATACCAGAGTTAGAAGGCAGCATCACAGCTAAGGGAACTGCAGCTCCAGAGGTGGCTCCGACCCTTCCCAGCCCCACCCTCTGTGGAGCTCTGTGAGCAGGGCTGACAGCTCAGCAGCCACAGTCTCTCCCACAGCTTAGTTCTGGTGCTTTGTGAAGACTCTGTGGCTTCTCACGTTTTTTTTTTCCTTTTACTCGGTAGGAATGAATGCCCCTGACATTCAACTGTTAGTCACGCTTGAAGGATCTGCAGATGTATTGTTTATCCTGAAACCTGAACCCTCCTCAAGATGGCTCAGTTGCAACAAGGCGCTTTCTATGCCCCGCCTGCACACACTCAAGAGCCGCTTCTAAGGCAAAGTGTTTTAAATGCACAAAGCCTTCACCTCTGCTTCCAGAATGCAGCCCAAGGTCACACTCAGAAGTGTGCTTAATTAATCTCTTGCTATTCATAATATTAAAAGACTGTAAACAGCATTAAAGTTAACACAGGGATTGCTTAAGTCTGTGATGCACTGCTGGGTTGACAACAAGTACAGTTTAACAGGCTTTTAACATTATTATATTATTATATATTATCTCCAAGTGTCTTAGTTGACTTTGTGTTGTTACAACAAGAACACTGTAGACTGGGTGTTTCATTAAAAAAAAAAAAAAAAAAAACAACCCAACTTATTTCTTGTAGTTTGGAAGATTGGGAAGTCTAAGGTCGACAGAGATCTGAGGAAGGTCTTGCTCAATCATGGATGGTGGAAGTTAAGGGCCAGAAAGGGAGACAAAGCAAGACACCAGGGGCCTGGAATGGCTTTTAATGGAGGCTGTTCTGATAAGTGACCAGATCATAAAATAATGACATTAATCTGTTCATCAAGTCGGAGCCCTCAGAAGCATTTAGTTCTTATCAGCAACCCTAATGACACAACTTCCTACAATGATAGCCATAACTCTTTCCAACAACATCTCTAGTGTGCATACTTCTGAGCCTATGGGGCTTTTAATACAAACCATGGAAGCGCCTATTTCTGAAACATGTTTCATATTTAGGATCACAACAGACCTAATCAAACTGCCTCTCTTTTTAGTCACTATGCTTCTTGTTTACAGAATACATACTATGCATAGCCTGTCAATGATGGAAATAAATAAAATGAACATGCAGTACAACTTGAACCCCATTCGATAGCTAGGTGAACAAATAGCCATTGAAATCAATGGAAACCCAAAAGCTCTCTAATTGGACTTAAGACAACTCAATAGGAGAAAAATTATGCCTGATCCTGGATATCTGACCAGCTTACTAGGGTCTAGTGACATCATTGCACCCAGTTTGCCAGGGCTAGTGACATCATGGGCCCTCAAAAATACACCTGCAACGTTTCTAGAATAGTATAATTCTTTACTGCACTCTAAATCTTATCTTTATACCCACAAAGTAGTACAGCTATCATCCCTCATCAACGAAGCCTCTCTTACATCAAATGGAAACCATCACAGAAAACCATACTGGACACAATGTAGAGATCACCAGATCAGGGGAGTCCAGGATCAATGAATACAGAACATCTCTGTACCTATGGCTCAGGGACCATCACAGCAGAGGGTGTTGGAAGGATGGTAAGAGCCAGATTACCAGGAAGTCTGCTGCTAAACAGTCTCTCCTAGAAATGACTGCATAAACGTAACTGGAATAGTAACACAGAGGGAAGAAATATCTTGGGACCCCAACTTTACACAAAGAATTACAAGGAATTAGTGACTATTCTGAGAAGAATTAGCCTCTCCCAGGGATGAAATCTTGTATTGGTTGTCAGTCCAGAGTGGTATACATATACCACTTGGTAGTCATATATCAAATACACATTACAAATACACATTACCCACCCAAATGGACTTATCAGATTGTATTTGTATGAGCTTGTGCATGCATATTTATACATCATATATATTCAAAGAAAATGAGAGTATCAACTTGATAGTGGGATTATGGGAAGGTTTGAGGGCTGAGGAGAGGAAGGGAATGGGAAAGGTGATGTAATTCTATTTCAATTAAAATGAACTATTTAAGCAGAGAGGTAATCATAGTAACAGTCCCAGACAATTCTTTCATACTTTCATTCTTTGTTATCTAAGACACAAGGCAACTGATAAGCAGTTGTTAACTTTTATTTAATTTAATAAGTGATCATTGATTTTGGATATTAAAGATGAATACACTGGAAGTCTTAATGAGAAAGGGAGTTTTCTTGTCCTCTATTGAAATGATTGCTTTTTTTATGTTATGCTCTGTTGGATGCGATTGCATTATTGGACTTAATTAATTCTGTTTATAGGTATAAGAAATTATCATGAAGTAGGTGCATTTTCATTACATCCTTTAACAGGGGAAAAAAACCCTTAAAACTTCAAAGCTCTCATCCTTTTTTGTTGACTTCACTTTGGTATGTAACATAAAAGCAGATTTTAATGCCAGTCACATAGAAATCAATAAACAATTCTTAATGAAATAATAGCGAATGAGGAGAGTTTATAGTTATAAAGGACAGCGTGGAGAGGTGTCTCCTTGTGGCAGACGGAAGTCTTCACTGGTTGAGGAGACTTTACTCATACAGGAGCAAGATCTGCTTGTGAAGTGTGTTGAACATACATATTGTACAAGCCATAATGAGAGACAAACTTCCCAGCAGTTAAACATGATACAGAACAACATTTTTTTTTTAACAGTTCCTATTCTGTATGCTTCAATACCTGTGTGTTTGTCTGTGTATGTAGTTTTAATTTTTTAAATAGTCAGAAATAGAGGTTTGAATTTTTTAATTCTAAAAGATGAAATACACTGTGTAGGATTTTTCTGTTTTGTTCACAATATGTTAATGGGAGTGCATTTCTTATTTTATACCACTGCCTGTCTTAAGGACTGTTTTATTGCTGTGGTGAAACTCATAACCAAGGAAACTTATAAAAGGTAGCATTTGATTGGGTGCTTGTTTACAATTTTAGTGAGTTGGTCTGCCATGATCCGGTGGAAAGCTCAGAGTTCACATCTGATCCACAAGTTGGGGGTAGAGGGGGCATGGACTGGGTGTGGCATGGGCTTTTGTAACCTCAAAGTTCACCCCCTTGTGACAATCTGCTCCAATAAAGTCACACCTCCTCCAACAAGAATGTACTTCCTAATCCTTCCCAAACAGTTCCACTACCTGGGGACCAAGAGTTCAGACGTATGAGTCTATGGGGGCCGTTCTCATTCAAACTACTACAGTGCCCAACAAACCATACTAGTAAATAATAGGCTAATATTTATCTTTCAGTCATCATTAGCATTTGAGTTTGGGGCTAGAGAGATGGCTCAGCAGTAAAGGCTATGCGTAGTTCTTGCAGAGGACCACTTTGGATTCTAGCATCCCAGTTGGGTGGCTCACAACTATCTTCAGCTCCAGGAGATCTGATGCTGTTTTCTAGCCTAAGCAGGCACACATAGAGACACACATGCATGTACATAATTAAAAATAAAAATACAATCTTTTTATAAAGACTTAAGTTCTTATTATCTACCTAGACTATTGCGTCAATCAGCAAGGAATTTGAATTTTGATGCTACTTAGAAACAGACATGTTTTATTTTAACATTGCAATAGAATAAAAGAAGTGCACACGCCACTCAATTTTTAATCCATGTCAGCTTAGTGTAATAGTTGAGTATGTGATGGGCAAGGGAAAGTAAAGCATACATAGAAAACTCTGATCTAAAATACATCTTAGTATCTAAAAATGAAAGCCTATTTTTAAGGTTCTCTGACTGTTTACTGGGGTAAGGTGCATTTGAAAATTTCAACAAATTTCTTGGGAACAGTTGCCAAACTTATAAAATCTGAGTGAGTAGGGAGCCAGAAAGGAAAAAAAAATTGTGATGAAATAAAAGCTGTTCGGGTCAAGTATGAGCAAGTGTTTCTGACGTTAGGCACACTAGGGATTGAGTCTTTTTGATTTCTGTCTTAGTCTCTTTATTCTTCGGTGACTTTATTTTTCTTGTTAATGAATAAAACATATACTGTACAGGACTTCAAGCATCAAATGAAAAGGATTTTGTACAGTGCATGTCATAACTCATCAGTTAGAAGATGGTGTCTAAGGGAATGGACAGAAAACATGGCACGGATAGGACACCGTTTTCTACAAGGGGCTCACCAAGTCTCACATCTTGATCTATTAAGGTCCAACTAAGAGTAGGGCCGAGGAGGAAATGTATGTATTTGTTCAAAATTCCCTGGTCACTAAGGTTAATGGATTAGTTTTGACAGCCATTTGAATGAAATGAAGGTTGTACCACCCTGTTGACTTGTGGTGTGAAGGAAACCTCAACCCCACACCCACACACACCCAAAGGAAAACAGTAATGAGAAAGGCACTGTGACTTGTTAAATGAAGTCACATCTTTCCATACCTGTGTAGATGCCCAGCCTCGATGTGGGAATACCTTCCAGCTACACACAAAGTTAGTACGCTGATTTAAATAATCTATCAATTAAAACTAAGCCTATATAGGACAGGCAGTTTAGAGATAAGGACCTTGATTCATGCCTCATCTATAAGCCAAAAATATCCTTGGTTCTGTTGTGACTGGAGGCCAGAAATGCCGAAGGTGTTTGAAGCTCTGATCACAGGTCTGGTTGCTAACTGCTTTAGGTTTTCCTCTTCAGCCTGAGGGGAGGTGAGTAGAGCGAGTGAAACTGGTAACGCAAGGCAGGATCTCAAAGCAGCAGACGAGAATGTTCATGTAGGAGTCTGGGAATGTCTGGAGAGGTTCTGTCTTTGTGTCTTTCTCGTCTTCTAAAGATTACTCCTACCTAGAGGCTACACACGGCCATGTGACTGAAACCAAGAAAAGGCTCTTGGTGTCCTGCAGTTGCCCTTTCAGAATGACCAGCCCAATTCTCTTCCAATACTTTGTCACTGTTTCTGGTACCAATCCTATAAAATCCCCCACATTAGCAGTTCTGTACTGTCCTGTTTCCTGGAACCTTTCCTGCTGGAAGGGAGCTTTGTTCACTAGCTTTGCCTCTTAAGATACCACCTATGAATGAATAGTAAACTTCTCTCTATTACTAAAAGTAGCATATTAACACAAATGTTAACAATTCTTGTAAGACAGATACCAAAAAAAAGGGCATATGAACAAGCTTATGGTGCTTTGTAAAAATTATCTTGGGGACTGAGAGATAAGCAAGAGAATTTGCTGAACAATCATGAGGACCCATGTTTGGACCTCAGCACCACTTACAAAAACAAAAAAAAATTCCACCACCTGTTGAGACCCAACTTCACAGCTGCAACCTCAGTAGCAGAAATGGGTTTGGAGACAGGAGGATCACTGGGGTTTGCTGACCACCAGCTTAGTTCCAAGTTTAACAAAAGACCTCATCTCAAGGTAGTAAGTGTATAGTAACAGAATAAGATTCTGGACATAATCCCTAGCCTCTCCCTCTGTGCACATATATGCAGACGTCATACCTACTACCCCCACTCCCTTGTCTTCCCATTCTAAATGAAGAAATAATCAAACCTAGGAAGACGTTTTATACCATGGGATCTGGGACTGGAATGCGATCCAAGAACAGCCACAGCTGCATTTGTTTCTCTGTTCCTATAGTAGGTCTCTAATCCTACTTCATAAGTTGGCCACCACCAAGGAACTACTTCTCTAAGACATAGGGGACCTGCCTCTGCTTGTCTGCACTTGAGGCTGCATGACATTAGGTCCTGCAAACCTGAGACAATTTCCTAAAGTCCTTGCAGTGGATTAGTTGTAGATATTTTTGCTACAATCTGTATCCTCTGGACTCAATGCCATCTCATTTTCTCAGACACATTCTCCACAGGACCACCCCCTACATACGCATTTTTTATCCAGGGCAAACCGTTCTCCTATGTGACAGCTTTATGACAGTCACTTGTAGGATACTGACAAAACATATAGATAATCCTCCTTCAGCTGCATTTTTATGTCAGTGATGCAACTTTTTTTTTTTTTAACATGCAATTGGAAAAAAGCTTTGCAAATGTGATTTCATGTTTTGAGTACTTATGGTCTTTAGATTGATTATTTTAATTTGGGGCAGGAAGGAGCGATGTTAAAGAATTATCCAAATATTTGATAGACACCAGTTGCTGAAGTTTGGTCCTAAAGTCCAATGCTCTACTCACTAATATGACTTAGAGTCTGATATTTTCACTGTATAAGGTAATTTGAGCATAATTTACGTAGTAAAGAAATATCAGCTCACTGTGATATTTTATTTACATAGTAAAGAAATATTAATTCACTGTGATCTTTTATGTTGAATCTAAACTTGAGTGCAGGAAGATTTCCTGAGTTGGTAAAGGATGCATCCCACTACAAACCTTAGTATGTTAGACCTCCCATGTTCACACACAACAATAATTCATTGGGTTTACAATTCTTTCTCAAATAGAAATTTTTTAACACAAACTTCATATTGCCAAGTTTCTTTCATGATGGAGAATATAAAACTTCATACAAAGTCTTCAGAACCCATGAAGAACTTAGCAGTTCATTTCCCTAACAGCTATGATGTCCAACACTGTTAAAGGTGTTTATTAGCCACTTCGATATTTCTTCTTTTGAGAATTCTCTTCTCACATATATATTCCATTTTTACTAGTTGTTGGTTTTCTTGAAGTTATATTTCAGTTCTTTGGATAGATATTAACCCTCCGATGGTTGTACAGGTAGCAAAGATTTTTCTCCCATTCCATCGGCTGTTTCTTCCCTTAATTTACTGTTGCTTTTACTGTACAGACACTTTTTAATTTCATGAGGTCCGGTCTGTCAGTTGTTGCCTTATTTCTCTGAGCAACTGGAGTTTTATTTAGTCTTTCCTTATGCCTATAAGTTGTCGTATATTCCCTGCTTTTTCCTCCAGCAGTTTTGGAGTTTATGATTTTAAATAGGGATATTTTTTTTTTTCTCATTCAGAGTTGATTTTTGTGCAGGGTGAGAACTAAGTATCTAGTTTCATTCTGCATGTAAACACCCAGTTTTCCCAACACCATTTGTTGAAGATGCTCTTTGCTTCTATGAATATTTTTGGCATCTTTATCAAAAATCAGTTGGTTGTATTTGCGTGGATCTGAATCTGGGTCCTCCGTTCTGTACCAATGATCTATGTGTCTGTTTGCACTAGCACCATGGTCTTTGTGATGGTTAGCATTGGTTGTCAACACAAGCTAGAATTATGCCACATGGCCCTCCGATTCCCTTCCTGAGATATATGCAAAGGATGCTACTATAGAGACACTTGCTTATCCATTCTCATTGCCGTCCTAGTACCAACAGATGGGAGATGCATCAAAGCCTAAATGACCATGGGCTAATGAAGGGACAGTGAAAATGGGGGGTATATACACACAATGGAACTTTATTCAAATGTTCAAAAATGAATATTTTAGGTAGGCAGATGGAACTGGAAAAAGTATATTGCGCAGAGTAACCCAGGCCCAGAAAAAAAAAGTGCTTCTTTCTCTCCCTGCTACATGGATCCTAGCCTTAAATACCTAACATTGGGTGTAGACGCCAAAGAACTAAGATGGGGGCTTAAGAAATTGGAATGTAATAGAATGTAGGGAATATGAAAATAGAAGCAGGGATACTGTGAATGAAGAAGTTTAAGCAAGGATAAGGGGGAGGTAGAAGAGATAGAGGAAGGGTTAACTAAAACAAATACAATCTGGAAAATCCATGTGAAAAGTTTGTAACAAAAATTTTTAAAATGATCTATTATTTTAAAATAATTTTAAGGGAGATACTGTGCATGGCTGGGAAACTCTACTTCACCCAGAAGTAATAACCCATGGGTTATTAAATAATTTCATTTATATGTATGTGCTGGCTAGTTTTATGTCAACTTGATAAAATCTATAGGAATCTGAAAGTTGGGAGCCTCAACTGAGAAAATGCCTTCATAAGATCCGGCTGTAAGCACGGCTGTAGGATATTTTCTTAATTAGTGATTAATGGGGGAGGGCCTGTCCATTGTGAGCGGTGCTACAGGCTGAGCAAGACTTGAGGAGCAAGCTAGTAAGCAGCACTCCTCCATGGCCTCTGCATCACCTCCTGCCTGAAGGCTCCCACCCTGTTTGAGTTCCTGCCTTGGCTTCCATCAATGGACTATGACTTGGAATCTGTAAGCCAAATACACCCTTTCCTTCTCAAGTTGCTTTTGGTCTTGGTGTTTCATCATAGCCATATCAGCCCTAGCTAGGGTGTGTAACACTTCTTTATGAGTTGTCGGTCAGGCAGGATCCAGAGGCTCCCCTTAAAATATAGCTTCTCACCATTTGCTGTGGATTCCCGCCCCCCAGAACTAGATAAGACTCTATTGCTGAAGATACCATAAAACAAGCTAGAACTGATCTGGAAGCTGCCTCCCGACTGGCAAACCTTCATAGCACTGGAGGATGCTATGTAGGCTACAGGGGAGAAAGGACATCAGCGGTCCTGCTCAGATGTGGATCCTATGGACCTCAATAAAAACCTGCCAGGCAAGATGTGCCCACTTGTGAAATAGGGTTATTACTCTTACATAGTTAGCCAGCTGTAATAATTACGTTTTTGTTGCTGGGGCAAACGCCACGACCAAAACCAACTTGGGGAGGAAATGATTTATTTGGCTTAAAGGGTACAGCCCATCACCAGGGTAAGTTGAAGTGGCAACTCAGGGGCAAGAACCTAGAGGCAGAGACTGTGGAGGAGTACTGCTGACCGACTTATTTCCCAGGCTTGCTCGGTTTGTCGGTTTGCTTGCTCATACACTCCATGACCACCTTCCCAGTGGTGGGCCCGCCCACAATGGGCTGGGTCCTCCCATCTCAATCATGAATCAAGACTAGCCCTAAAGACTTGCCCCCAAGCCTGTCTCGTGGAGGCATACTTCTCTATTGGAGTCCTCTTTTTCTCAGATGGCTCTAGCTTGCGTCAAGTTGACAAAAAGCAAAACAAAACAAAAACCTAACCGGGACACAAATTGTTCTTGGATTGGATTTTAGGCCTACTTCACATGCATGATTCGGTCAACCTGGTCAAAAGCCCACGTCAGGGGAGACCATAGGCCCTGGTGAAGAACTTCATATTGTTATCTAGCTAAGTCAGCAATGTCAAACTGCCATATATTAATTTATTATTATTATTATTATTATTATTATTATTATTTGGGGAAAGAGGGTTTCTCTTGCTTTCTGGCCTGAAACGCACTCCGTAAACCAGGCTGGCCTTGAATTAGAGATCTGCCTGTCTTTGCTTGTAAAGTGCTGGGATTACAGGTCTGTGCCACCATACCTGTCCTTTATACCCATAGACTCTCATCCTTAGTCAGAGAAGCTCTTCCTTCCAGTAAACAGTGGGAATGCGGGAACTTGTGGTTGCACAAGGCGTTAAAGAATGAGTGACAGATGAGTGTACAGCCCCGAAGAAGACATTTATGCCATCCTCTCTGAGGCTTAGGGAACATTGCAAAAGAAGGGGCAGAAAGAATGTAAAAGCAGGAAGATAGGGAGTAAGGCTGGCCAATGGCATCTTCTCGACGAGAACAGCCATATTGCAGTCATCCCCGCATCCATGGATGCCTGAATACCTACAGGACTACAAAGGAACAGGCCCGTGAACAGGAAGGCACAGGGGGAGGATGCGCCTACACATCCTACGCTCCACTGTTTACAACTGATGGGCCGAGGGATCAGGGCAATCTTTGCTTTGTGTACCCATTGATGACCTCATCAGTCCCCAATGAACACGTCCTATCCAGGGGTGACACAGATGGCCCTAGTTATACTGACTTTGTCACAAAGCAAAACCAAAAGTCATAAAGTTGGGAAAGGGACTGGTGGAGATTAAAGTTAATTGATAGGGATGAGAGAGAGATTGAAAGGTATAGATAATTAAAATTATATATGTGTGTGTGTGTGTGTATGTATGTATGTAAAAATAATAAAAATTTTAAATAGAGAAGACTAGAAAAATAAAACAAATTACTTTTTTCCATTTAATTACATAGGATATGATGTACATTCAAAAGTAATTATATGGTGTGTTCTAATGACCCTCTACAGTTTCTAATTAGATAGTCCAAACATCTTCCATGTGAGCTAGGATGAGTAATATCTTCCTTGCCTTGCTTGCCTCTGAGGAAATAAAATGCAGAGTGACACCAGGACACACCCGGAACCTTCTAATGAGTCATGGTGAACTGATCAGAACCACAGATCTGATTAAGAGGCTGCTACAACCAGTATTCTTCTTCCCTATTTTATGCTAAAATCTCATTTTTTTCTTGTGGTTTATAATTATTATTTCTGGTTAAAGGGGTTTTACTAAAATCACTCCATCATATTTATTTGCTCTGCTTTAATGGGTTGTGAAGGCATACTTTGGATAAGCCGAGATTTTTATTACCTTCTGACCATTTGTGATGGGTATAGCAGAGGATAAAAAATAATCACAGGTAAAATCCAGTCAAAAAGTTTGCCCCATAGAATATATACATGTGTGTGTGCACACTAGTATTCCAGACTTTGAACACATGTATACATTCCTAACTGAAGTAACCTATGTAGTATTCCAGGATGTACTAGTGATTACTTTGATTTAAAGTTATTGGAGACTGAAATGTAAAAACAAACTAATAAGAACTGGCCAGCTACCTGTCTGAATGAGACACCACTGTAAAACCAGTTGTGTTTTTGTTTCAGTGTTGACAAACTCTGGTAGCCTAGCAAACGTCTGCAACCAATAGGTTCCATTATAGCCAGAGGGGAAGCTCCTTTACTTCTTATTTTCCTCACTGAGGGACATATATAGCATACTCCTCTTCCCTAGCTTATGGAATCATCTCATCCAGGAAGTGGGACGACTATTAGACCCTGAGGCAGTGAGTGACTATAAAGAAACTGTTTTCCAGCACAGTTGCCCAGCTGGACACAGAGTATACAAGACCTGTAAAAGACCAAGCCATTCCAGCTTGGAGGAGGGAGGAGGCTACAATGTTGCTATCTGGGGAGTTATTGGTAGTTGATAACGACTGGGAGAAGGAGAAGCCATTTTCTTCAGGAAGGCAGAACCTGAGAGGCTATGTGTGCTCTAGTACATGCTCCTAAAACTTGCACATACAGACAACATAAAGTGGATTCAGTGCGTTTGAAAACCCTGACCTTATGAGATTGGAAGGGGAAGGTGGCAGGGCAGGAGTTGGTGGGGGAGGGAACTAGGTGGATTTGATCAAAACACACATGCTTGTGTGAAAATTCCCAGTCAATGAAAAAGGATAAGGGAAAACAATAAAAATACGGAAATGAAAACAGTCAGGAGATTAATACACAAGATGTATAGAAAACGCAAAAGTAAAACACCACAAACTAAATTTACAATCAGCAAATGACCTGGATAACTAAATAAAATGGGCCTGGAAGGTGAAATGTAAATGCCAATAAATACTTTAAAATGTGGTTAGCTTCCTTGGCCACCAGGGAAGTGAAAGTTAAAACTACCTTGAGGATTCTTGATCAAGCATGTATAAGTATTTGCTGCACAAGCATGTTGAACATGAACATGTGTGCCTGGCATGTGCATGTACAGGTGATGATGATGATGATGAATACATTTTTAAAATTAAAAAATCTCTTTGATATTCTATTTCAACCCTGTCAGAATCCTTTGAGACCCATTTTATTTAGTTAGCTAGGTCATTTGTTGATTGAGAAGTTTAGTTTGCAGTGTTTACCTTTGCATTTCCTATATATCCTGGATGTGAATCTTCTGTCTGTTCTGTATTTGACAAAGATTCTGCCTCATTTCATGGACAGCTCTTTGCACTGAGAGATGCTTTTTAATTTCATACCGTCCCATACATCTATTCTTGAGATCATTTCTCATGCTATTGGGGTCTATTCAGAAAATCCTTGCTTATGTCTCCAGTGGTTTTTCCTGTTTGCAACCAGTGCTTTCAAAGTTTAAGGAGACACATTAAGATCATCAATTCAATTTCAATAGATTTTTGTGCAGAAAGAGAGATGGGGAGCTAGTTCCATACTTCTGTCTGTGGAAATCTCATTTCTCCAGAACTGTCTGTTTAAGAGGCTGCTTTTGTTGCCAAATTATGTTTTTGAATGATTTGTTTTTATTTTTTAAAATCAGGTAGCTGTCGCTGTGTGGGCTCATTTCTGGGCCCTTATTCCATTGTCTACATTTCTAGCTCCATGTCTGCATTGTCTTGTTCTTGTTATGATGGTTCTGTAATACAATTTGAAGTTAAGTATTATGATACCCATGGTATTGCTCCTTCTGATCAGGGTTGCATTAGATATTTGAAACCTTTTGTGCTTTTATTTGAATTTCAGGATAGCCTTTTTTTGTTCTGTGAATAGTGTCACCAGAGCTTACTTTTGGTAATATAGTCATTGTCTACCAGTTCCTTCTTTAGTGTCTTAAGGTTTTCACCACAGAAGTCTTTTACCTCTTCTTAAAGTTGATTTCTGGAAGTTTAAAAGCTAATATAAATGTGAATTAAGAAAAACTTTATTGCCCCCCAAAAATCTTTCTTGGCAAACTCATCACTGATCTGTAGAAAAGCTCTTGATTATTGTGGTCATTTTATATCCTGATACTTTGCTGAAAATATTACATATCATGCATTTGTGAGTGTCTTTGTTAATTATCATATACTTCAAGAAGAAGCTTCTTTGATGAAGGTTGAGCAATACTCTGACATGCGGGTACAGAAATATGTCATTAGGAGCAATTTTATTACTGTTTTCCTTTTGCAGAATAATAGTAATAGGTTTCCCCCTCAGCCAATGACCTATATAGTCTCAGGTTCTCGCCCACATCATCCATGTCACATATGAGTTCCATCTCTTGAAGTGAACCTGAAATCCAATAAAGTAGTGATTAGCCATTCCCATAACATTGTGCCATTACTGCATTAGTACATCATGCAGGCAGGTCTCTGTTGTAAGATTTGTAGCTGGGCCATACTGGGGATAACTTTTTCCTTCTGGTCACATGCAAAGTAACTTCTAAGACCAAGAATACTAGTCAATAGGAGTGAAACTTCTATTTGGACACCTGTTCAATTTCTCCATGGTTAATGACATAAAGAAGTGGTGTCCTTTGCAATAAGAATTTACCATCATAGTATGAAGAGTAACCAATAGCCTTCACGATAGCTTGTGATGTCTGGAGAGGTCTGTGGGATCCTTTTGGCAAATGATGCCACAAGATTTAACCCATTTCCAGCACTGAAGGATTTATTGGTGGAATGGGTTATCTACCTGAGGCATGAGATTGTATATTTTGTATCATTTCTATTGCTGATGTCCAGTTTTAATCCTTGGTGGTCAGATAGGATGTGTAGTGTTACCTTAATTCTCTTATAGCTTTTAATAGTTTGTGTTCAAATGTGTGGTCAATTTTGGAGAAAGTTCCATGAGATGTTGAGAAGAAAATATAGTCTTTAGTGTCTGGGTGTAATGTTCTGTAGATATCTGTTAGGGCCAATTGATTTATGTTACTTAGATTTTGTTTAGATAACTTGTCTAGTAGGGCAATAGAATAGTCAGTTCACCCATTGTTACAGTGTTAGAATCAGTTGTGATTTTAGATTTACTAGTGTTTATTTTATGGAGTTGGATGCACTTGTGTTTGATGCATAAATATTTAGAATTATAATATCCTCTTGGTGGATTTTTTTTCATTTGATGAAGTATGCCATGTCCTCCTTTATCACTTTTGATTAGTTTTGATTTCAAGTCTATTTTATCAAATATTAAAATAACTACACCTATTTACGTCTTGAGTATATTTGATTGGAATACCCGTTTCTACCCTTTAACTCTAAGATGGCATCTGTCCTTGATGGTTAAGTGTGTTTTTTAGATGCAGCAGAAAGCCTATCCTATTTTTTAATCAATTCTGTTAGTCTGTGTCTTTTTAATGAGTTTTGAGACCATTGGTATTAAGAGTTATTAACAAACAGTATTTATTGGTTCTTGATATTTTGTTCTTGTGGTTTGGGGATCTCTGCCCTTTTTGATTAACTCTTCTGGGGTGATTTATTTCTTGAGTTTTTGTGTGTAGTTCATTTTCCCTTCAGATTGATCTTTTCCTTCTAATGCCTTCTGTGGGGCAGGATTGGTGGCTATAAATTGCTTTAATTTGTTTACACCTTGAAATGTTTTTCAATTTTTGTTGATTTGATAGTTTTTCTGGGTATAATAGTCTGGCCTGTCCTCTGTAGTCTCCCAAAGCTTGTAGAATATCCACCCAGGCCTTTCTGGTTTTCAGAGTCTTCATTGAAAGGTCAGAAACTATTATAATGGGCCTGCCTTTATATGTTACTTGGTCTTTTTTCTTGCATCTTTTAATATCATTTTTTTTTGTTCTTTAGTGTTTGGATTTTTATATGTTGTGAGAAATTTCTATTCTGGTCCTATTTGGTATTTTGTATGCTTCTTGTATATTGAAGATATCTATTTCTTTAAAGTTGAGAAACTTTTATTCTATAATTTTGTTGAAAATATTTTTCTGTAGCCAGGAATGTTGGTGAAAGCAGTTAGATCTCCATGAGTTCTAGATTAATCTGGTTTACATGTGAGTATTAGCATAGCCATGTTTCAAAGCACCATAAATATTTTTATTTCTTAGTTATTAATAGTCTGTGAATGAGAATTCACAAAAGGTGCATCGGTAGAGATTAGCTGATCAAAACTTGGAGAGTTTGGAGTATTGCAAATGCAGACCCTAATTATAATTTAACTTGGGTAATCAATGGGGTATTAAATAGCCATTCTTTGCTTCCTCTCTGTATCTGACCTAACATCCTGCTAGAACCCAGAAAAACAGATGAAAACCTTTTTGGAATGTATTAACTTAATACAAGCCCAGTTTCATACATGTCAGGGGGCTAAGAGTGTTGCCAGACAGTATCAAAGACATACAGCAGTTCTTACTATTAAGTGTAACTCGCCTCCCTGATGTTTCCACCAATTTATTTTTAAAACACCTTGATTTATAGCATCTTTTGTTCCCTTACCATAAATATTCCATGAAGCTGCTTCCATATTGGAGCCATGGAAGGTGAGGTGTGCTGAGTTTGTGTTGTCAGGCCATGATGATTCAAATTTACTCCTAAACAAATTACTTATCATTTATCTCCTTTGTGTTAAGAGCTGTGTTTTCACGTGGATAAGCCTTAGGTCTAAAATAAATAAATAAATAAGTAAATAAACTATTTTTAGGTGGTAATGAAACCAGGGACAAATGGCTAACTAGTAATATATGAGAGCAGATGCTGGCTAGCACTTCCAGTATCATGCAGTACCTGTGACTCTGCTCAGCAAGTCACCCAGGTCCCTACCCTAAACCTCTGCCTCCTAGAGCCTCGACTTCTGCTTCTCTTCCCTATGTAATTTGGCCATTTTGGTTGTATATGCTTTCTTGGCTCCTGGCTGCTTTTGTTCCTGAATCTCTCTTGGTCAGCTTACCTCCCTCTCTTCCCTTTTCCCCAACCCCCTTCTCTCCTTTCATGACTGGTTCATTTTACTGGCTCTGTTCAATCTGGCCCCTTCCAGATGACTGCCTGTGCTCTCCCTCATATCTACAATAAAACCTTCTCCTCAACCACCCCAGAAGCAGTTATGTCCTAATTGTTTAACCAACTATTTTTTTTTCAGTGTCCTATACCCTTTGTCTTAATTGTTTTTCTTTCACATGGCAGTACCAGAATTGCTGTCAAATCTTTTTGTGGTTGTTATTGTTGTTGTTGTTTTGTTACCCTGTAGTCAGCGTGGTGGATATTAGAATCTCAGGTGAGGATAACTCATCAAAAAGATTCACATAAAATAAAACATAAAAAAAGGGGTAGGGAAAAAAATGAAAAATTAAAAACTGTTAGACAAATCTGTTTCAATGAATGCATAAAACACAACAAATACAAAAAAGGGGTGAGAGGACAAGCCACTGTGTCACCTCCACAAGCCACCAGTTCTGCAATAACTGAAAGCAAAGGCACAAAAATAGCAGCACACTAGAGAGACAGAGTCCTGGTGGTCATCTTTAAAGGCTCAAGCCAACAGGGATGGAGATAGATGAAATAAGGAAATCAGTACAGGTCATATAAGAGAAAGTTAGCAAGGTGGAAGAAATGTTCATGGTGTTGTAAGAAATATCAAATAGGAGTCTTTTTCTCTCAAATACTATACAACTTGTGTTTAGGACAAGGAATTAAAATCTTTTTAATCTCCCCTACCTTGTAAGATTTTGACATAAATATTTTAATCATCACCACCAGGAAAACCTTTGTTTATACAAAGGTCCACCACTCTATTCTAGGAATTTGATGACCTGGAGTAGTGACCTTTTTCTCCTTGCAGAAGTGACCTCTTTCTCTTTCATTTTCAGTCCTCCAAATCTTCTCAGATTAGCCAACTAAATAAGATTGCGAGGTCAGACCCCAGCCAATGGGGAAATGACACAGCCGGCCTCATATCTCTGAGTTAGAGTTAAAAAGTAAATGCTTGCTGGCCTCAATGTTGGTTCTTCCCAAGCATGCCCACCTCATCGAACAAAGGTTGCTTTGTTCAGACACTTCAGTTGTAATGGTGGTCTCCTTTTAATGTCCGGAATGGATTTTTAACGACGTGAAGAAGTTTAAAACAGGTAGGGGAAAAATATCAGTGTGGAAACTGGGATTCTGTAAAAACTAAAGAGTGGTAAGAAGTGAAACAGGCTACTCCCTGGAGCAGATCATACTGCAGAAACAAGACTAACGAATATAACAACTTCTCACTGAAGCTGGCATAATGATGGATGTGACAACATCTTGACCGGGACTGATTAATTATACTCCTGTCCCAGTTCTTCTATTTATATCTAGCTCTTATCAGTACCCACACCCCACCCCAACACACACACACACACACACATATACACACACACACACACACACACACACACACACACACACACACACGAGCAAGTCTAACCTGGAGTTTCTGGACCCTTTATTTGTTCTTCTTCCAAGTGTGGTTAAATAAATCTTTCTCTACTTTCCCCTAGGTGGGTAGTTAAATGTAGCTCGTCGGGGTTGTCAAGGGCCAAGGCTTGTAACCTAAAAGCTCAAGTATAAACACTGTTAGGTCATGCATTTCCTCATGTTCTTGCGTGTCCTGGAAACAGTGTTGTTGGCTTGCAGTGCAGAAGTAGAACTGGGTGTATTTCTTCAGCCATACCGCCTGCTAACTCACCAAGGGAGCCTACCTAGCCTCCTCAACACCTAGCATCGGGAAACATTTATCTTCGCTTCACTTCCTCTTGTGATTTTAAAATTTACTTCTTTGATGGACAGGTTAGACATTCTCACACCTTGACTGAACATTATAAATCTTCACGCTCTCTTCTGTTACCTATTTCCTTTGCGTTAGTTCTTCTACCTTCTTGGCAACTAACGTGGCTTAAGCACTTTTTAACTTAACACACTACTGTTAAAAGAACAACATCAGAATAGGAGCTACTGATAAATATATGGAGAAATATAAAATGGCTCAGCCAATGTGAGAGACAATATGGAGGCTCCTCCAAAATAAATAAATAAATAAATAAATGAAGTTTTGTCTGAGCCAGCAATTCTACCTTTGGGTGACAGGAGGCAAAGTCTCAGGAGATAAATATACACTTATGTTGATAGCATCACTGTTCAGAAAAGTTAAAATGTGGAAGAGAGACCCTTAGTAAATGAGTAAGCAGAATGTTGTAAATACATCAAATTTATAATATTCACCTTTGAAAGGAAAATGATTCTTCAGCATGAGTGAACCAACCGTCAATGCACCGTGCTAAGTGAAACAGCCAGGCACAAACACAAAGACTTTTCCATCCCCAACTTGTCATCTAAAACAGTGGAAGCACAAGAAGTGATGGCACAGGGAGAGGCAGGGAGATCATGTGACATATGGAGGTCAGCATTTAGTCTTGCCATTGAGAGGACAGAGAAGATGACTCTACCAACTTTGAGAGGGATAAGAGGAAAGGGGCCCTTACAAGGTATGCTGGGTTTTTTTTTTTTTGTTTGTTTGTTTTTTTGTTTTGATGTTGATACATTTCTTATGAGAATAAGTACCTCATTAAACCCTGCCAAGATTAGTACAGAATCATAGCTTAAGTCCAGCTGAAACCCTACCCAATCCTTTACAAAACAGAAAGAAAAAGGTGGTCCTTAACAACAAGTTTCTTTAGGCCGAGTATGAAACAGAAGGCGGCATTTTTGATGAACTGTGATAATTTATTTAAGATCTATCTAAGTTATGATGTTTTGGAAAATAACCCTGGATTTGACGAAGTTCCTTGTAACATTTCCAATCTCGCAGTGGCTTTAAGCAAATCCGGAGTGTAGTGGTTATTGTGTTTGTGCTTAACTAGACTTTGTTAAAAGACAGAAAAAGAACAGTTTCCTTCATTGTGGCAGAAAGATTAACACGGGGAGGCCCAGAATGTTCTAGGTGCTGCTGACCAGTTCAGACAGTGGGTTGTAGTGGGCTTCGTGCTGTCTATGCCCCAGAGCTATACACCTCCTTCTTGTTTTGACTGGATTATTAAGAAGACTCCACTTTTATTGTTGGGGGAACATTCTTTCTGTACACACTTGGGTTTTGGAGGACATGCATTCTGAGAAGTCTGAACATTAAATGTTGTCCAGGCCTTCTTAGTCTTCATAACAACCCAGCATGACCCCCCATATTCCCAGACAGTGGCTAGGACCACTCATCACATAATCTCAAAGATGATTAAGAGCATCACTTCCAAAAGCTTTGATTGTCTCATTTGGGGAAGATTGTTAATGTGTACGAGAGAACAGATGGGGTTGCAAACCTAAGTTAATTGAAATAATAGGTGTTCCAGGAACATTTAAGGGGAAAGAAACAAGAGTAGAAAGAAGGCATTAGGAGAAATTGAAATTCAGAAGTGGGAGCAATTTCATCTAGAGGAAGAAAGTTTAGGAGTGTGTGACATCTTAGTAAAGAAGAAGTCAAGAAACCAAGGACTGTGTACTGTGAGAAGCCTCAGCATGGTGGCAGGACTTGAAATGGATGGGAAGTGTAGTCAATGGAACTTTCCAGAGTGAATCTGCATGGCAGGGATCCAGTGGGAAAGCACTTTTCTAATTCATTCAGGCCATGCATTCAGTTGCCAGCACAGAACTACAAAAAAACCAACAAACAAAACTAACAGACTTGACATTTGAAATCGTGTTCAGTATCCCTAAAGTCAGAGAAAGACTAAGTAAAGTTGTGTTGGGTGTGGTGGTAATATTGGCTTCTAATCCTAGCTGCTGCAGAAGTGTGTGTTGGAGGCGTTTGAGTGCAGGGGTTTTGAGCCAGCACAAGCAACTCAAGAGGAAACTCCATGTCAAAAAACTAGCAATGACAACAACTGGGTCTTTTATTAGTTATTCTTCTGTTGCTGCGATAAAACATCGTGACCCCAAAGTGACTTATTTTTATTTTACTTAAGATATGTAAAATAAAAAAGACATTAATTTGGGTATGATTTCCAGAAAAATTAGAGTTCATCAGGGAAGGAAGGCATAGCAGCGAGCAATCCACACAGCAGCAAGAGCAAGAAGCTCAGAGCTCACCTCATCCATCACATGCAGGAAAGAGAGTAAACTGAAAGTAGGGAGAGCCTATGAACTTTCAAAGCTCTCGGCCAATGACATTCTCCCTCCATCAAGGCCACACCTCCTAAGCCTTCCCAAACAGCAAAACCAACTGGGGACCAAGTGTTCAGATGTTTGAGCCTGAGAGGGAGATTTCTCGTTTAACTCATCACAAGTACTAGATAGAGGTGCATTCCAGAAGGAACGCTAAACACTTGGGAAAGAGACCTGGCAATACATGTTAGTGCTCCGATA
The DNA here is from genome assembly GCA_021653895.1 of Mastomys natalensis. Classification (NCBI taxonomy): domain Eukaryota; kingdom Metazoa; phylum Chordata; class Mammalia; order Rodentia; family Muridae; genus Mastomys; species Mastomys natalensis. The sequence continues at coordinate 1,678,214 of JAJTUV010000381.1, forward strand.
GTACTTCGGAGACGCTTTCTGCAGGCAGAAACAGTGTGGAAGCCCTCTCCACAAGGATGTCTATTGTAATCTTCAAAATAGTGTTAAAAAAATAAAAGCAAAATAGCTGTTAATGTTGGAACAGGTCAGCTACAGTAAGGAATGGTACATTTCTATAAAAAAAAAAATAAGAGTTAGGGTTAACTATTTTCAGAAAATACTAGTAATTCATTAAGCAATTTCTAAAGAATACAAAATTATACATTGAGTAAACAATAAAAAATGAAGCTTTATATGTATTGATATAAATATGGAGAAAGGTGTGGAAAGGTATTTAATTTATTCGTATGGAATGTGTTATGGGATAGAGTTAAAGAGAGGAGGACGATTCAAGGTTTTTGCTTTTTATATGTTTATTTTTTTTAAGTATTGCAAACACATTTATTTTTACTGCTGGTAATAAAATTATTGGGGCCCAGTGGGTAAGGGCACTTGACTTCAAGTCTGATGACCTAAGTTCAATCCCCCATGATGGAAAAAGAGAGCCAACTTCACAAGTTATCCTCACTTCCGTATGCACACTGTGGTAACTGCTCCTTTCTATATAAAGTAAATAAACAGTGTAATAAACTAAAACAACTATCGTGACGAACTTAACTATGTATATCCTCAAGAGAACAATAAAAAAAATGATAAGATAAATACACAAGAAGCATCAAGGATCAGGACAGTTTTTGACCATTAAAGGAAATAATAAACAAACAAATATATTTAAGAAAGGGTCTGAACCAAGAGCTTCAAGAATTTTTTTTTTGTATTTAAAAATATTTTAAGCAAAAACTGTAATTAAAGTATTCATATAAAGGTTTTGCTAGAGTGAGATCTATATCACAGGAAAACCACCATGTATACATTTCCATATAAAAATATTTCCACGTATATTCCATTTATATTTTTAGGAGATAATTCAAATATTTCTTTTTAAAATAATTTTATTTGGGTGATATTTTATTTTCATTTACGTGTTCAGGTCTTTTGCCTAAATGTAATTCTGTTCACTACTATATACATGTGGTGGCTACCGAGGCCAGAAGAGGGTGTTGGATCCCTGGAAGTAGTTACAGGCAGTTGTTAACCATTATGTGGGTGATGGGAACTGAACCCAGGTCCTCGGGAAGAACAGTTGAACCATCTGTCCAGCCTCCTCAAATGTTACTTAAATATTACTTGGTGGTTGTTGATCAATATTGGAGTGCTTATCCATCATATAAAAATCCTGGGGTCTGTATTCATCACTGTCAAAAATAGTTTGAAACTAGTAACAATCTCCAGTGTGTGTGGTGTGTGTGTGTGTGTGTGTGTGTGTGTGTGTGTGTTTTCAGTGCCATTCGTCATTTAGAACTCAAAGGCATCCCCTGGCACGGGCCTTTTTTTTTTTTGCCTGACTGAGAAATGCCATTTAAAACTATTCACTGTCTCTAAGTATTGCCTGGAACCAGTGTAGTGTTTTACCAAACATAACCCATCCCTAGCCTTTGGCTATAGATACACTACTGCATGCAATGGGATAAAGAAAAAAAACAAGAGCATCAGATCCATATGAAGACAGATAAAGCTATCCTTCTTAACCGAAAGCGGCAAAGAATCTCTTCGTGTGCACGCTATTCTTTGTGGAACCAGAGAACAGAAAACACTCCTTTGCTTCAAATTGTTGCAGTGTGTCCGAGTTTTCTTTGTTCCTCCACCCACTTAAACTGATGCGCTGTGCTAGAAGTTGTAACTCTGGGAGTCATTAGTGGACTCCACCCCTGACTTCCAGTTCCACAGGAACATATGTAGGTGGATAGGTGTGCAGCAGGGAGGTGGCCCTGTCACATCGATCATGCCTCTGCTAGTCCAGTTGTTGATCCAACAAGGGGTTGCAGCCCTGTGGAGGAAAGGCCAGCTGGATTCCAGCTCACCGCCAGTGCTCGGGAGCTCAGTGCTCGCAAGCTCGCTTGTTGCGTAATGTTGCAGGGGTCTTGACTTTGAACTTCAGAAGTAACACTATAGTTTCAACTCTCGTATTTGGAGTGCTATTTTGTTCTCCCATTTCCAATTTTTCGTACAGAGTAAGAGAAAGAAATAAACTCACGGTACCAAATCTGCTCAGGAAACACTCATCTGTAGTTTCTTGTCTCCCTGATTCAAACTTTTGAGTTTTCCTCTTACTACCTAACTGACCTTCTGTCTGTCCTTCTGTCCTCTCTGGCTATTTGCTTCTGTAGTCCATTCACCCTGAGTGTACTGGGAATCAGAAACTTCAGTACAACCAACAGTATGAAATCATCTCTGCCACCTCCTAACTTACAGGAAACTAGCCATTTACATCAACAAATTTCTAATTAAAAAAATAAAATTTATCTATAGGAAAAAACAAATCTTAGATCACTTGTAAGTTTATTTATCTGTCCTTGTTTATTGTTGTTAAAAACAAACCAAAATTTGCTATCTTAAATCACTACAAATACGTTTCATTTTTTTTTCAAAGTTACCTCACCTGTGAACTAGCTTTTAATTCTTTATTTTGTTTTATGTTTATATGTTTTGCTTGCACATATGTCTGTGTACCACACATGTACCTGGTGCCTGCAGCAGCCCCAAGAGACCGTCAGTTTCTCTGGAACTAGAGTTCCAGGTGTTTGTGAGCCATCACGTGGGTGTGGCAAAGCAAACCTCAGCACTCTGCAAGAGCAGCAAGTTTTGTTAAATGCTGAGCCATCCGTCCAGCTCCCTGAAAACTATTTCTTTAAACTCGTGTTAGAATAGCGGTTCTCAACCTGTGGATTGTGACTCTTTTAGAGGATTAAATGACCCTTTCACAGGGCTATCCTAAGGCCATTGGAAAACACAGGTATTTACAGCATGATTTATAACAGTAGCAAAATTACTGTTATGAAGTAGCAACAAAATAATGTTATGGTTGGGCGTCACCACAACATGAGGAGCTGTATTAAAGGGTCACAGCATCGGGAAGGCTGAGAATCACTGTGCTAGAGTAAATATTTTTCTTCTTCAGCAGCAAAGCTAGCTTTTGGATTGCATCTGTGTTTTTTTTTTTTTTTTTTTCTTTGCGGTAGGGTCTTTCTGTGGTCAATGAAGGCTTAGAGCTAGTGACCTTTCTCCTCTGCCTCCTCCTGCGTGCTGGGAATGCAGGCATGACCTATCGTTTCTGGCTCAATGGATCGTGTTGAATTTAATCCTCATAGTCATTAAGAATGCAACACCTCTATATCTGAAGCACCTCAGGTCAATTTTTGTTTTAAGTTTCAAAAATTAACTTGACTTAGATTGCTAAGCTACTTTAAGTCTTAGTAATGCCTTAACTTTGAGCAATCATGTCTTAAAATGTATGACTTGTAAAAATGTATTCGTACCTAGGAACAAATACAAACCATAAAATGTAAATATCCTATACTGTCAAAAATAGGGTTTGGAATTTAAACAAATAAAGAAGTGAGCAACAAAAAGCAGCTCACACCTGCAATCCCAGCACACAGGAGGCAGAAGCAGGAGGATTGCTATAAGTACAAGACTGTTCAGCATGACATAGTGAGTTCCAGACCAGTCTGCGATACAGAGTGAAGCCTTGTTTCAAAACATCAAAATCATCAAACAAGAAGTAGTTTAGAAGGAACACCACAATCAGCTTTTTAATTTTATTTTTTTAAGACAGCATCTTATGTAGCCCAGGCTGCCTTGCTCTTCCCACCTCTGCCACCTGTGACCGGGACTACAGGCATGTACCAGCACATCTGGCTATAATGAGCACATTTTTGGTGTCCGTATTGTGGGTGATTTTGGTATTTCTTTTTGTTGCTCACACTGTTCTCTGTTTTCAACTATGTCACCCTGAATCCTTGGGAACAATCGTGACTCCATCTCTTCCATTGTGCTATATTCATTACTTTTCAGTCCCTGTGACAAAACACTATGACCGAGACAATATATAGAAGAAATAGTTTAGTGTGGACTTGGAGTTTCAGAGGGTGAGATCACAAACATCATGTTGGGTATCCTGGCAGCGGGCATGTGGACATAGTGCCAGAGCATCAACACACACACACACACAGAGAGAGAGACAGAGACAGAGTCAGAGAGACAGAGAGAGAAAGACAGAGACAGAGACACACAGAGAGAGACACACACACACAGAGAGACAGAGACAGAAAAACAGAGAAAGATGGAGAGGAGAGAGAGTAAGAGAGAGACAGAGAGACAGACAGGAGAGAGACAGAGACAGACACAGAGACAAAGAGATAGAGAGAGACACAGAGGAAAGTGAGGAGAGACAGAGACATAGACAGAGACACAGAGACTGAGAGACAAAAGACAGAGGCAGAGAGAGATAGAAAGAGAGATAGAGATAAAGAGAGAGAGAGAGAGAAAGAAAGAGAGAGAGAATGAGCTAAATGGAATGGCCTGGGCTTTTGAAACCCCAAAGCTGACACCCAAGGACAAACCTTGTCCAACAAGGTCACATCGCCTAGTATTTTTTAAACAGTTCAACTAAGTAGGGAACAAATATTCAAACACATGAGCTTATGAGGACCATTCTTACTCAGTGATGTTGGCTGTGGGCTTGGGTCTTTATTATGTTGAGACATGTCCATATATCCCTAGAGTCTGTGGGACTTAAAGGGTATTAGATTTTGTCAAAAGAATTTCAGAATTTCCTGATCCAATGAGATAACCATGTGAATTTTGTCTTTGAGTGTGCTTACATATTTATCAATTTATCAATTGGACCATCCTTGACTCTTTGGAATGAAGTAACCTTAATCTGAGGGATAAGTTTTCTTTTTTAATTTTTATTTTTGTTTTTTTTTAAATGTGTTCTTGAATTTGGTTTACACATATTTTATTGAGTATGTTTTGCAGTTCATTAGAAAGATTAGCTGATAATTTTCTGTTGTTACTGCATTACTGTCTGGTTTTAGTCAGTGTAATCCTGGCTTCACAAAAAGAGTTTGGAAGTATTCCTTTCTTTTTCATTTTATGGCATAATTTGAGGAATATCAGTGTTAGTTCTTCATTGACAGTATTGAAAAATTCTGCAGTGTATCTATCTAGACCTTGGTTATTTCTTAATTAGGAAAATTTTAATTACTGCTTCTGTCATATCGGTTGCTGTTGATCCACTTAAATTATTTACTTCATTTTTATTTAACTATAGAAGGTCATGTTTCAAGAAATTCATCCATTTCTTTTTGGTTTTCCAGTTTAGTGGAGTATAGAGCTTTAAAAAAAAAAGATTTATTTATTTTATTTATATGAGTACACCATTACTCTCTTCAGACACACCAGAAGAGGGCATTGGATCCCATTACAGATGGTTGTGAGCCACCATGTAGTTGCTGGGAATTGAACTCAGGACCTCTGGAAGAACAGTCAGTGCTCTTAACCGCTGAGCCATCTCTCCAGCCCCATAGAAATTTTAAAACATATGTCTGTATGGTTCTCTGCATTTTCACAGTATTTGCCAGATTATGTCTCTTTTTATCTATGGTTGTCTTAATTTAGATAAGCTTTATTTCTTTTATCTAATTTAACAAATGATCTATCAGTATTCTTAGTCTTTTCAAATAAACCCTTTCTTTCATTGATTTTTTTTTCATTGATTTTTTTTTTTCAAGACAGGGTTTCTCCGTGTAGCCCAGGCTGTCCTGGAGCTCACTCTGTAGACCAGGCTGGCCTCAAACTCAGAATTCTGACTGCCTCTGCCTCCCAAGTGCTGGGATTAAAGGCGTGCGCCACCACCGCCCGACTTTTTTTTTTTCATTTCTATTTCATGAGTTTTGACTGTAACTTTTATTATTTCTTCTCATTGACTCCTTTGGAGTTGTGTTTGTTCTTGTTTTTCCAAGTCCTTTCAGTACAACATTAACTTATTCAATATACTCTTTCTGGTTCTTTGATGTAGGTAGTTGGTGCTGTAAACAGTTTCTTAGTACTGCCTTTTCATTGTATTTCATAGAGTCTGGTATGTTGGGTTTTCATTTTAATTAAATTTTAGAAAATCTTTAATTTCCTTCTTAATTTTTCCCTTGACTTGGTTTCCATCCAGTAGTCTGTTGTTTAGCTTCAATGAGTTTTGTACCTTCTGTGTTTTCTATTTTTGATAACTAGCTTTGTTTCTTTGTGCTCAGCTCTAATATGCAAGATGTTATTTCAATTTTCCTAAATTTTGAGACTTGCTTCATGTCTTATTGTGTGACTACGTTTGAAGAAATTTTCATGGGCTGCTATGTATCTTAGTATTTTGATGGAATGTAGGTATCTGTGATGTCCATTGTAATTAGTTTTTGTCTGGATGATCTGACTTTTGGTGAAAATGAAATCTTTCTTTATTCCTGTGTTGGTGGTCAATCGGTAAATTTAGATTTAATATGGGTTTTATGAAACTGTGTACTGTTGTATTTGCAACATAAATGTTTAGAATTCTATTATGCTCTAATTGGATTTTTCATTTAATGATGGTATGCTTGGAATACCTTTTAAAATCCTTGACCCTAAGGTACTGTGTATCATTGATAATGAAGTGTGTTTCCTGGAGGTAGCAAATCCATAGATCCATTTTCTCATCCATTCTGTGTCTTTTTTTTTAGGTAACTGAGACCACTAATACTGTGAGTTACTATTGAATAATTTTAATTTCTTTTACTTTGTTGTTGATTTCTTAGAATTCCTTTGGTTAACTGTTATGGAGTTACGTTTTTCTTGTGCCCTCGAGGACATGCTTAATCTTCCTTCTAGACAGAAGTATTTCTTCCAGTGTCCTAGGTAGGGCTGATTTGTGAACACAGATTTCTCAAATCTGTCTTTATGATGGAACATTTTTCATTCTCTGTTTATTATGATAGATAATTTTTATGGCTATGATAGTTTGGTCAGGCAGACCATTAGTCCAGGTCCACCATCGGTCCAGGTCCACCTGGCTTTCAAAGTTTCTACTGAGCAGTCAGGTGTTATTCTGATGATTGTACCATTTTATGGGAGTTGGTCTTTTTCTCTTGTAGCTTTTAATGCTCCTTTTTTTGTTCTGTACATTTAGTCTTTTGATTATCGTGTGGCCTGGGGGAGTTTCCTTTTCGGTCCTGTCTATTTGGTGCCCTTGTGCTTTGCTTCTTGTACTTCAATAGCTATCTCTTTCTTTAGATTTGAGAAATCATTTATGGTTTTGTAGAAAATATTTTCTGTGTTTTGATATGATTTTCTTCTTTTTTTATATCTATTACTTATATATTTGGTATTTTAAAAAAAACTATGCCAAATTTCTTACATGTTTATTACTCTTTTTTTTTAAATAGATTTAACATTTTCTTTGCCTGAATATATTCCTTTTTTCTACATGATGCAATTTATTGGTGATACTTTGAGCCTTTTGTTTTGTCTCCTCAGCTTTTGAGTTTTATTTCATTTTATTTATTTTTTCTTTTTTGTTAATTCCATTTTCACATCTTCAATTATTTTAATTATTTCACTCTGTGTGTGTGTGTGTGTGTGTGTGTGTGTGTGTGTGTTTCCATGGTTATCATTCAGGAATCTGTTCATGTCTTCTTTGAGTTCCTTGAACATACTAAAATTGCTGTTTTGAAATCATCATTCTCTTTATTAGCCAAATGATTTTTCTCAGAGAACATTATAACAGGAGTGATAATTTGTGAATGAGACATATTGTCTTGGTTATTTGCATTGTTTTTATTTTTGTAATTGGACCAATGAATCTGAAATTAGCTTTTTGATAGTTTCTTGGTGTGGATAACTGGTCTGCTTTTGTGGACTGGTTGTCTGCATCCTTGTTAGGAATATTTCTAAGTCTGTCAGGTGTGAGCCAGCTGGATGATGTTTGGTGTTCAGTTTTGGGACCGCCCTTCTTGGTTTGTGAATGGGGTGCCTGAAGTGGTCTCAGCTCATTAGTCAGACTATGTTGTGTGAACACTGGGTGAAGTAAGAGATGGGGTGACCAGCAGGCAGGCAGAAGGGGTAGCTCTGGTAGGACTCTATGCTGCTAAATAGGCTGGTGGGTGGGGCAAATCACTATTGGCTATTGATAGATTTTGGGAGAAGATAAATCACTGCTATGTATCAACTGCTGAGCCTGTCCAGCTTCAGTGGAGAGCTCAAAGCCGTGGTCAAACACACAGCCCTGATTAAACTCAGTGGGTCACAAAACAAAGCAAATGGAAGATGAATAAGAGAGAGACAGAGAGAGAGAGAGAGAGACAGAGAGACAGAGAGACTGAGAGACAGAGAGACTGAGAGACTGAGAGGTAAGGAGGTAAGGACTGAGAGTGGTCAGTGTGCATTTCATATTTATACAAAATTATCTATGAACAAATTCAATTAATAAAAATAAGTACTTTTTTTAAAAAGTTAAGAAATTTTCAAAATTTGCCATTAACTTTTCATTAATTTAAATATGTTTGAATATATTCTCATGTTTGAGTTATATTTAAAAAAAAAAAAAAAAAGCACACACAAGTCTTCCATACAATGATGTTTAAAGTTAGACTGACGATTTATAAACACAAAATAAGCCAAAATCTAATTTTAACGGAAGTTGATAAACATGCTGACAGAGATACCCAAGTCCCTCGGTGGGGGTGGGGAAGCAGGCTTCACTAAGATTAACAAATATGTGATGGAGAGAAGGGATGGCAGCATGGTTGGAGTAGCAGATGCCAAATGCCATGAGGCAGACCAATGACTCATTGCAATGAACATTTGTAAGCAAAACTCGGCATAAATGTTTACTACATGACACACCACAGCTCCCAAAGTCACTATGATGAAGAGACAAGAAAGACAGAGGAGGAGAAGGTGCAAGTATGGTGGAACTGGAGACCAGACAGCTGACCACACCGTATCAGACCGGACAGCTTGACTGATGCGGTGTGGTCAGCTGTTTCACCACACTGCTGTCATGCCTTCACCGTCATGATCAACTGTACCCTAGACCTGCAAGCCAACACGAACCCTTCCTCAAGTTGCTTTTGTCAGAGCAATGAAAAAAGTAACAAATAAGGTTGCTGCCTGCTTCTATTTTCATGGAGGCTGTGCTCATCTTGGTACTGACAGCCACATTGCCTTTATGGCTTTAGCAGTGTGATCTCACCCATAACTGGCATTTTGAAACCACTTAATGCTTTTACCTGCTACTTTCTCTGCTACATTGTGACTCATTCATTCATTCATTCATTCACTCACTCACTGACAGTTCTTTCAACCAAGTCTCACAAACAGAACCTTCGAAATCAGGTAGTGAGCTCCCTTCTTAGAGTTTAGAATTTGCTTTTGATTATGAAAAGTCATTCTGATTTATTTGTGCTGGGTTTTAGCAGTCTTTATTGCCCTAACTCGATGTCACTTGAGAGACAGAGAGCTCTCTGTACTTTCCATTTCCAAAGTACAATCGGTGTGGGGTAGTTAACCTGGTGTTGGCTTTGTGATAATGACTTGAACTGAAATTAAAGTTGTTGCAATTTTCAGTCTGTGTTTTCTCTCACACAGCATTTTAAAATCTGCTAAGAACAGGTTGGTGGAATTATTGAAGAGGATTCAGTGGCAGAACCTGTCACTAGAAAAAAACAAATGTTCCTTTAACTTGGTGAATCTGGAAAGTAGCAGATGTATGATTTCGGAAGAAAGAGAAGCAGGTTATTTTTTGTGTTGTTTTTGTTTTTTTGTTTTGTTTTTGTGAATGGGATGCGAAAGATAATTCCTAAGAACAACTGCTGTACGTAGGAAAATAAGTAGCTCTCAGAGAGAAGGGGCCATGTATGGAAGGACTGATAGCTAAAATGAGATATTAGTGGAATTGAAGGGTCTGTCAGCAGCCATCCAGGATAAGAGAAGAAGGGGTATATTTGTCGTACTTGTGTACAGAGCAGGAGATGTTTGAGACACTAGTTGCAGGGAAAGGGAGAACAGAGGAGAAAATAACTGTGGTGGGATGGACCTGTGGTATCGGGAGTTCCTTTGAGATTGTTCATCCAGTGTTTGTAGTAACCTAAGGAGGGCTTGCATCAACAATACCCAGCTGCTACTGTGGGAGTGGGAGTGGAAGCTATCATCTGGGTGATAGGTGTCTGGAATTTTGCCAGGTGGATTTGGTCAGTAGCACGTTTGAAGTAGTATACTTAGTCAAAATATGTTAGAGATTGAAACCACATACAAAGGTGTGCGCCTGTAATCCCAGCACTTGGGAGGCTGATGCAGAAGGATTGTGAGCTTAACTCCAGGCCGGGATACAAAGTAAGATGTTGTCTCAAAAAGTAAAAAAGCATAGCAAAGCAAAACAGAACAAAACTCCCAAACGATAATGTGCCAGAGTCCAATTTTCTATCTGATTACAAAGAGATAGTAGGTAGTAAATAGCTATATGCTCCAGAGAGCCTCTGGAAAAGGAACTTTCACTTGAGAAAATAAGAGAGGGGTAATGGCCTGTATCCAGATTGCTTCTCCTCTCCTCTTTGAGCACCTTCCCCCTACTGTTGCAACCTCAACCACACGGGGACATTTCCTAGCCCCATCCTATCTTTTTCTCTTCCACCCCTCCCCCAAGTCCCTTTCTCCATGTGGACAGTGTCTAAAAAGTGTAACCATGAAGTGGACATACTAACACTGTTAGGTCCCTGGAAGATTTGAGTAATGGTTCAGCTTTCTGTAGCTGTTGTTTTACCTATAATATCAGAATTCTGCTTCAAATACAGCAAAACCATACAGCTGTGGGAATGCGCCTGGCTTGCACTCATAAAGGAAAGTTAGTGAGACATGGATAGACAGGAAAAGTGAAAACAGACTCCCTGAGGGGGACAGCTTCTAGTCCCCAGAAGACATTGTGAGGAGAAATGTGACAGGGTGGAGTATCTAAACAAGGTAGTGGTGGAAGGTGGAAGACCCGGGCACCACATAAACTCCAAAGCCAAGTGGGTGAGCAGACTTCCAGTCTTAGGCTCCTCCTGTCTTAGAGATGAAGGTGTTACGTTCCCTTTCCCTGTCTTGGTTTCCTGCCTCTCCTGGATGTTTGATTCTTTGTACTAGCCACAGAATGAACTCTGCAGTCCCCTAGACAATCCTCTTTATGTGTGGACTCTTGAAACAACAACAAAGAAAGCAGCTTTATATCCTTGGCTTCTTCCTATCTATTTTGTTTTACTGCCCCATACACTTACTCATTCAGTCTTCCCACCATTATTTACTCACAAACATAAGGGCATGACACACACACTGGACTCTGTCCTCCAGCAACTCACATTTGGGCTATTTTAATCCAAAAGGATTTCTAGTTGCCCAGAATTAGCCTTCCCTCTTTCATGACTTCGTAAAACACAACGATCCCCCAAGTAATTCTGATTAGACTTCTTTTAACATTAGTCATTCCAGTATGTGTGTCACTGGGAATATTCATAAGCACTTTCTCCTAGCGCTTTTTAAGTACTGATATATTTAATCTTCACATTTAAAGAGTCTAAAACCCAAGGCACAGAAAAGCTAGTTCAGTAGCATGCTTGGCCTGAGGTTAGGGTCAACCAAGCAGCTGGCCAGAGGCAGGGGAGAGGGCTGTCTCCAATGTGCTCAACTGTTGGGTAAATGTATTTCTGCTTTAATTTACAGTCACTGGGAATTAGTCATCATTGTTCAGGTGACATTACACTTTATGTAAATATTAAGACGGTAGAAAATTGTCTATGTCTCTAATTTCTCTCACTCACAGAGACATCTTAGAGTTAGTGGGATCCATAAAGATAGCAGAATATATGGATTCCTGGACCTTGTCCTCATAGACATATGGAATGTTGAGAACCACTCAATGAAGCAGAAAGAAGAATGTACACGTTGGGATTTTGGGAGTGGGGGAGGAAAGAGAATGCAAGTGGAACTAAGTAACTTAAAATAGTTAATATTTCATTGTATTGTTACAATTTTAGTATATGTGCTGCTGAAGCGAGAAAAACCATTTGTAGTACTTTTATAAAAGCATCCAATCAGAAAAAAAAAAATCCAAATCAGTGTACTGATTCTTAGTATAGAGAAGAGGAGACAAAGTAGTGGAAGCAAAGAGTACAAAACACCAAGAGCCCCAGTTTTCTATTGACAAAAAGGAAGAGTGAACATTACCACTTTTGTTACTGGAGATTATCACATAGGATGTGGGGGAAAAGGGTGAACTCTCTCCCTCACTTGGGACAATACTCATCCTCACCTTCATTTTCATGCTTTTCTTCTCATATGCTTTATTGCCACATTTCAATTCAATGATCTTTCATACCCTATTGAATAAGCAGTTTTTAACTGTCTCCCACCTGGTATGTATTTCTCTATTTATGATGAATACTGTAGTTGGTAATCGTTTGTGTATCATCTAAGAAGAAGTGGTAGGCAGAAGCAAATGAGTAACCTCTTTTTGGAGCGTTGGTCACTGAGGTTCCATAAACCTCCAGATGATACAGGCCAAATATGTCAATTGTGATGAGCAGAGCCAGCGGCCTGCAAGTTGCTTGGAAATTCAGGACATCCACGAGATTAACCTTGAATATGTTCCATTTATTCACACAAACATTCCTTAGAATAACATGCTATTATAAAGGTTGTGGTAATCTCATGTAACCAGTAACTCATCAAGGTGGCAAGAGCATAGAGACAGTGCATGACTACAGTGTTTTCTGGATAAAGCAAGGTCATTACACACAGAATTCACAGAAGTTGTGACAGTATGCATAAGCCTTTGTTAAACTCAAACCAGAACAAACAACGTGGGGAGGGTAGGTTGGCATAAAATCCCATCCTTAGCTAAGGAGATATTGGAGATGGATAGCCATAGGGAGGAGAGTCAGTCTTCTTAAAGGTCTGGTCCCTAGAAGATTGACCACACTCCAGTAGAAGACCACACATCCAAGAGCATGTAAACAGTACAAACTGTAACTAATCATTAAAAAACAAAATACAGTAGAAAGTTGGGAGATAAAAGGGGTGGAGGGATAAATAAAGGGTAGTTGGAGGTAAGGAAGGGTGGGGGGTGAAGATGATTAGAATACATTGTATAAATTTCTCAAAGAACTAATAATAATGAAACAAAAAAGGTGTTATACATACCAGTTAAGAAAGAAAGCAAAGGCTAAATAAAAATAATACATTACATAAAAAATAAAACTGGATGATTTGTTGACAAGAGACTGGTTGGTGGACTATTTTAGATGTAATAAGCAAGTGGTTAACTGAATTAATTATTAGGAAATATGTGTTGGTAAATGAATGAAAGCCTTCTGCAAGCAGTACATAAAAGAAAAAAGCATATAAAAAGAATTCTAGATCTCTATAAAGTTAGAATATGATTTTGAAAGATGAAAATTCTGAGACAAGGAACTTCTTGGATGAAAAAAATAAAAGTAGTAAATAAAATAAATAAATAATAATCTGAGTGAATATAACGACAAGCATGCCCGACTAAGGAAACAAGGAACAGAGGGATAGAAGAGGAATAAGGAGGTTATCTACAGAGGAGAGGAGATAGACTGAGGCCCAAGCATCATGGACCTTAAATACCATGAAGCATTTTCTAATTTTCTAAAAGTCTCTTTAAGCAGAGACTTGAAAAGACACTTCTCCAAAGATTTTATACAACTGGGAAATAGAGTAACCCAAACATCAAGCATCCATATGTCTTAGGATGGCTATTAACAAAAAGCCAAAAACCAGCTAGTGCTGGAAAATCTCTGAGGGAGATTGGGAACCCTGTGCATTCTTCATGGGAATGTTAAATTCTGCAGCACCATGTTGGGAGTGACTCTGAAGGCACTTGGCATTCTTCACAAGAGCCGAAGGGGAAGAGAGAAGCAGCTCCAAAGCAAAATATGTTGTCATGTCACTAATCCGTAAGAAGGGATGGATCCTGGAATGTGCTACACTCTGAGTGACTCTTGAGACCATCACAGTAAGTGAAACAAGTTAAGTGAGAAGTGACAAATAGTGTATATCCCACTTCGTGTACACAAAGTCAGAGTCACAAAGGAAATGGTGGTCATGCTGGTTTGCTTTTGTGAATCTGATATGAATCGTAGTCACCTGGGAAGAGGGAGGCTCAACCAAGGAATCACCTCCATCAGAATGACCCATGAGCATGTCTATGGAGGGTTTTCTTGGTTGCTATAGAAGGTTCCAGAGCACTCTAAGGAGTGTCCTGAGCTATGTAAGAAAAGTAGCTGTGTAAACCAGAGGGAGCAAGCAAGTAGACAGAATTCCTCCGTGGTCTCTGCTTCATTTCCTGACTTAGCTTCTATCAATGATGGACTGTAACCTGGAAGAAAAAAAAATCTCTTCTGTCCCCCTAGTTGGTTTTGGTTTATCATGACAATAGAAACCTAACTGGAATAGGAATTAATAGGAGTCATGTTGGGAGAGAAATGGAAGTTGTTTAATGGAACAAGAGTCTTAGATTTGCTTACTAAGGTTTACAGATTTGTTTCTCAGTGACGTGAATATACTTAACAATGATACACACACACACACACACACACACACACACAAAGCTAAAGATGATACATGCTCTTTACCACAGTAAAAAAGATAATTCTTCAGTTACTTAAGTCCTCAAATCTTACATTGCTATGTATGAAACAGACCATGCATATGAATATGTGGGCATGCACACGTGCACATAGGCTCCAGGAAAATACCAATGATTGAATTTACAGAAGCCTTGTAGATCTTAGAAACATATTCCGTACAGGGGAGTATAATATAGTCTAAACAGAGATTATGAAACTATCACCAGTTTCTGTCACTTTGAAGGTACCAGCAACTGTACCCATTCAGTGCATCCCACCTAATCAGGTTCCCAGTAAGTTCCTCCTATAAGACTTCTGTTATCGTTCTCTGTTGGGAGCCCTGAGATAGCTCTAGAATACTGTTTACATTTACAAAAGGAACTATATTTGACATATATCATTGTCCCCATTTTACATGGATTAAGCCAAGTAGTCTTAAATAGCAAAGCCACAAGAATATTTAGTATTTAATAGTTTTTTGTTTCATTGTAATGTGACGTATTTTCAGATGTCAAATCACTGACAAATACTTAATCACCTTGTCTTAGTCAGTGTTCTATTGCTGTGAAGAGACACTGAGACTACCGTAACTCTTTTTTTTTTTTTTATAAAGGGAAGCATTTAATTGGGGCTTACTTACAGTTGCAGGGGTTTAGTACATTATTCTCAGGGTGGGAAGCATGGCAGCACGCAGGCAGACATCGTCGTTGAGAGTTCTTCATCCAGATCTTCAGGCAGCAGGAAGAGAGAGTCACTGGGCCTGGCTTGGGCCTTTGAAACCCCAAAGTTTCAAGGAAGTGACACACTTCCTCTAACAAGGCTACACTTCCCAATCCTTCTCAAGTAGTGCCACTCCCTGATGACTAAGCTTTCAAATATACAAATCTATGGGGCCGTTCTTATTCAAACCTCCACACACCTTATCAATTATATTGAATATTAATTACTGAGATTTTTCAAGTGATTTTAAATGTATTTAACTTTGGAAGTCTTTTGTTTTAATTGTTGTTGTTGTAGTAGAGACACAGTCAGGCTATAAAACGCTGGCTGAAACTCACTGTTTAGCCCAGGCAGCCTCTAATTTTCAATAATCCTTTGCCTGTGCCTTTCAGTGCTGGGATCACAGCTTATGACAACATGCCTAGCTATTCGCGTTTGTAATTACTACTTTTGCATTTTAGAGTTTTCACACTCTAGTTATCTATATTTTGTGTTGATATGAAACGCATACTCTGGAATGTACAAAATTGGTTTACTGTAGACATTCTGACCTTAAAATAATTTCATAGATGTAGTAGAAGAAATTATTTAAATCGGCCTCTGGCGTTGGGCACCAATTTGTAGTAGAGGGAATTATTTAACCCCCAAATTAGATCTCCTACCCAAATGAGACCAGTCAAAGAAAACACAACTCAGTAATTATTGGTATAAATTACACGCCTGGATTGGGCAGATTTACCACTACACTACTCTAATCCCGGCTATGAGATCCCTTATAACTTGTGGTTTTATCCAGGCCGAGTGGTTTTCCAGCTCCGTCGTCGGCTTCCTTCTGCTTCAACTTCCTCCTGCTCTCCTCTCTGCTTCTCTTTCTTCTTCTCTCCCGTTGACTCCTTCTCTTCTGCTTTTGCTCTGACTTTTATATCGAATTCCTCTCACTCTCTCCTCCCCTAAGCCTTTTTCTCCGCCTCCCCTTCTACTGCCCAATCTCTGGCTCTAGTCTTTATTTTACAGGTTTTAATTGGACAGAAGGTTTACAAGATGTCCTCTGTGTACAGATTCAATCATACTCTGCAGCTCCTCCCAGAAGGGTGGAACTAGGATCAAAATACAAGCCTGGGGCTATCCACTGGGAACTAGGATCAAAATACAAGGCTGAGGCTATCCACACATAGATTTTTGAGACAACATACTAGCTGTGTTAGAGCTCCTACTGATGAAGTAGGTCACATGATTCTTATCGAATAATCAAGGGAACTTGCTTTGAGAATATATTTATTGCTTACTAGTTATAACAGGGTGGTCTAAGCAGGACAGACAGATTTCTACAGAATAAATACGCTACTTAAGCAACTAAAGCATTTACAGCATCAACATGTTTACAGTGGCTCAGTGCATCTGTCAAAGTGTTTCAAACACAATATTATTGACAAACAGTGTCTGTCTTGTTTGTCTCTGAATCTCTAGCATAGTAGCTCGTACCTTCAAAGTGTCAATAGCATTTTTATTTTCTTTTCATTATTTTTTATGTGCATGGGTATTTTGCCTTCATGTTAGTCTGTTCACCACTCGTGTTCCTGGTTCCCTTGGAGGTGAGGAGAGAGGACACTGGATCCTTAGAACTGGAGTTTCAGGCCATTGGGAGCTGCTGCAGAATTAAGAAGGAACTGGGTTTTCTGGAACAGCTGCCAGTAATCTCAACAGCTGAAACATCTCTCCAGTCAGTAAGTTATAACTGGCTGGGAGATGAATTCCTCAGAACATTTAAAAAGTTGCCTCATGTCACCCCCTTTGGTAGAACTACATTCTTAATGTACAATAAAAATATTAAAAATTATAATATGTTACACAAATTTTCCACAGCCCTGAAACAACTGAACAGAGACACAGAGTTGCACAGACTTGACTCTCACATGCTGCTAGCATCAAATGTTGCAAACACAGCTCAGATGCCACGTTAAGCGGTGTGAACTCCTCAACCTTTCTCTCTCCATTATTAGAGTTTAATTTATGCACTTTAATGAATTAATATATGTGCAGGCAGTGCTTTGCATCTACTTAGTAAATAACAAATGCAGTTACTAACTTTCCTTCTGATTAATAATCTCCATTTTTCAGTCAGTGGGCTTTAAGTTTAGAACAGAGGTCACGTTCATTCCCAGAGTTCAGCACAGTACCTGGCATAATAATGAAAAATTATTAAACAACTATTTGGGAAATGTTATGCGGGTTTTTTTGTTTTCTTTTGTTTTTGAGATAGGATCTTATCCTGTAACCCTGGCTAGCCAAGGACCTACTATGTAGTCCAGGATGTCTTCAGACTTAGGGTGATCCTCCTGCCTCTACCTAAACGATGAAATCATGTGAGAGGCACCAGCACATAGTGTGTAACTAAGGTATATGTAGTCACATCCCAACAGTTCCTCGGAATACAGAAATAAGGCCCTTGACATCACTGAAGTAACTTGTAACTCTTCTGAAAAGCAAGGATTTTTTTTTTTTTTTAATGGTAATTCAAGAATCTGTCGTGAATCTTGTCATAGTTACTTTTCTATTGCTGTGAGAGGACACCAGGACCAAGGTAACTGATGAAAGGAAGTGTTTAATTAGGGGGTTGCTTACAGTTTCAGAGATGAGTCCACAATCGTCACAGAGGGAAGCATGGCAACAGCTAGACAGCAAAGCTGGAGCAGTGACTAAGAATTCAAACATCTTATCTGATGAGACTGGGCCAGGCGTGTGGGCTTTTTGAACCTTTAAGCCCGCCCACAGTGAGACACCTCCTCTAACAAGGCCACACCTCCTAATCCTTCCAAGACTGACCACCAACAAGGAACCAAACATTCAAACCTAAGAACCTCAAGTCCTGGCACATGCATGGCAGAGAGGACCACCATGAACCCACAGCCCTGTTCTCACCCAGCTTCACAGTGATGCTCACCTCTAAGACATTTTTTGTGTTCACCTTCATCAACACAGCTCAGGCTGAATGGAGGGGCAATTGTTTCTGATGTTTCTGCCTTAAATGGCGAGACACGTTTGTACCAGGCAATACAAAAACTCATTGGAAGTGAAGGGGATGTGTGTCTTTGATTTTTAAAAACATCCATCCATCTGCAGACTTTCATCGGGCAATATTTAAAGTTCACATGCAGACTCTCAGCCACTGTACGTGGAGCAGCAGCTCTGTGATGTGCCAGATGTGGGGAAGCACTATGCTCAACCAGGGACATTTTGCTCATAGAGTAATTAAATCAGAGGCATCTCTTTAAACAAATAATTTAATATCTGTTACCACATTTATCATGTCTTAAAGCACATAACTTCCTCAGGGTATTAATATATAACATACTCTTTAGGCTACACAGTCAAAAAGCTATTCCAAACATGGAGATAAGCTTCTACTTGGAATTAATGCCCCAAATAAAAAATCTGACACATTTGTTTATACTTTTATTGACACATGAAAATTTGGGTCAAAAGTCAAATTACTACAGAAGGAAAACCCTTCCTGTGTAAACATAGGGTCAACTGGGCTGGTTTTCAAGTAAGATCATCAACTTTGTGATTCAAGAGGATTTTAGAGATTCTCTTGTCTATAAGAGTGAACACAGCGTCAGACTCATGCTTGGCATACCACAGCATGCTGCAGAAATAGGATGTCACAATGCAGGTTATGAGTTATCCCCCGCCCCCAAAATAATCAAGCTCCATGAATTTACGCCTTTTCTGAGGAAAAGACTGTTTCCGACAGCTGAAAGCTATACTTCATTTTCCTTATTATTCTTTGTCCTAGTCAAAGAAGAGGTCTCAGTGGTCTTTTTAGTTTTCACAAGTATGCCTGTGAGAGTACAGCTCTGGTCTCCTGTGGGAGACCATTTTGGAAAGAGTTGGATTATACACAACACAAACTCACATCAGATTCTCCTCCAAGACAGAGGGTATTTGGTCTCAGGAAAAAAAGCAATTTGGAAAATCGGTAGTTACCAAAAAGCTACTGGAAAACAGATAGTTTGTCCTGAAGCCTTAACATTTAAGTTTCATGACTAGCATTTTAGTATAGCATTTCAAACATCACTGAGTCCTGTCCACTGTGTAGTGAGTCTTATTTATTTCGATTCAGCTTATTGGTAACATTTATTAAATAAGATTGAATTACAAATCTAGTTAATATTGATGTTGGCATCCTTTGCAAAACTTAAAAATGTGATATATCAGGTCTTACAGGGTTTAATGTTAAGTTTGAAAAGTATAATTTCAAATGTGAACTTTTAATTTCCGTCTTGTGCCTTTCAGAGCTAATGTAAGACACTTGCTTCAAATATTTCTCCTTTAGCACTATCACTTGGGTAACTGCTAACATGGTTGTTAAAGATTAGTGAATTGTTTTAAAAAAAATCAAGTGTCAATTTCTGGTTCTATACTTTTGCTAAGCAAAATATTTAATTCTTGCCCCACAGCTTTAGTAAGAAGTAATAGTAACAGACAAATAAAAAAAGTACTTTTTATGACCTTATATTGTATTGTTTCATGTAAGGTGGTTACATTTATTGGTAATTAAAATTATGTAGATTTTGTGGAATTGAAAATGTGGAAATTTGGCAATTTCTTACAACAATCATTGTGAATGACTTCCAGGTAGTCTATCTTCCAAACAGTCTATTATTACAAGTTAGTGTCTGCTAAAGTGCTGCCTTAATACATAAACAAAATCTTATGCCCCTAAAACTGTTCATCTCCGGTTTTTACATACCTCACCATGCCTGAGAGAAGATGAGATTAAAACATCAGTCATGGCTCTGTACTCCAGATGTGCTGTATCTCATATGACATATTTATATAGATTGTCTCTCATCAGCAGCAGCAGTATGAAGCTTACCAGAAATACAATGTACTGCCCTTCTGAGTGCTGATGCTGCAGACACTTCAGGTGGATGTACACAGCTGAGGTGTGTTGACATTCTTGATTGATGTTAAGTCAAAGACCAATGACCATTGCATTTCCAACTTAATTTTCATTTCTTGAAAACAGTAATTAAGTGATAATAACATCAATAGCTAATTTTCAATATCCTTACTATCTTTCAGATTTATTTACTTTTTTTGCTACAAGTGTTTTATCTGCATGGATGTATGAGGACTACATGCATGCAGGGACCCTGGAATCCAGAAGTGGGTATCAGATCCCCTGGAGCAGGAATTAGATACAATTTTGCGTCACCATGTAGATACTGGCAATGGAACTCAGGTCTCCTACAAGAGAAGCAACTGTCATATCTCCATGTCTGAATAATATTTATCTACTTAAATTTCCCCTTATGTCCTGCATTGCCAACAATTCCATTTCTGGTCATCTACCTGGTCCACATCATTTTAAAATTGACATTATATCCCAGTTAAATTTAAGGGCCGATAGTGATTACAGCACTGGATCAGGTTATCATGAAACCTTCATTGATCTCTATGGCTCTTCCAAAATAAATCTTGTGATTAAAGTACATCTGAGTGTCTGTTTTCTCAGAAGAAAATGGAACAAAAACTTGTATGCCTTAAAAGATTGCTTTACAGACGGAGTAAGATAAAATGAATGTAGGAACATAACTGTGATTTCCAAGATCAAGGAAATTTAGGACAGCAATCAAGTTTCTAAAATGCTTTTTTGGGCACCAAACAAGCAGTATTTCTAGATAGAAATTGTAGTAGATAGCACTGCAGAGTCAAGCAGCAGCCAGATCAAGCATTGTTCAGACTCTCCTCTTCTGTATGGGCAATTCTCTTTTTAAAAAGTAAAATGGTTTGTTCTTAAGCAAATACACTTTTTATTAATGTTAATTTTTTCGTATCTGTATCAAGATGCTCAAGGTATGAAAAATTTAAATACAGTACTTTATACTTGTCTAGCCATGCTTGTTTTCAACCACTCTCATTAAAATACACTTTTTTTCAGACTGAAATTATGTATCAAACTGCCTGTCATTTTGTACACAGATTTAGTTGGCCCCTAGCAACGCTGATTATGGATTCCAGGTATTGTACCTATTGTCTGTGTTAACTGGGTTGAAAGACCCTCAAAGTTCTAATTCTACACAGATGACATCAGCCCTCCTGGTGCCTTTGCTGCTTTGTTTTGGGGCATTCTCCCACATGAAGAACCTCAGGCTAGACACTTTCTCCCAGTCATAGAAAGTTCTGCTCTACAGGTGAGTTAGTCTTTCACTGGGCACTAACCTCAACTAACTCGTTTGGTTTTTCTCATTTGAAAGGTCGTCATATATTTCCTCAATGCTAAAATCATACAAAACACTTTTTTGCTGGCCTGCTTCCTCTGCACTTAGCTTAACATTCTGCATGCAGTAAAAAGAGAGTCTCTGAGGCTTCACCTAGAAGTTAACTTGAAACATGTCAAGATAAGTTAGGATGTCTTCTCTGCAGTTTGGATTGTTTTCAGCACCGAGTCTTCACCCAAAATTTTGCATAGTTCATTGAGTCTCTGCTGCATTTTGGGAATTCCAGCGAGCTGTGACTCCAACTTCTGTTTTTCCTCACTTAGCGTTAAACGGATAGCAGTGTCCAGCTGTTCAAAGCGCCAGCCTCCTTCGCCATCAAACTGTAATAGATGAGTGTGGTATTTCCTGTGTAATTAAAATGAAGTGTTATTAGTCATAATTTTAAAAGATGTTTCAGTTATAGAGCTTTCTAACTGATATTCATAGACAAATTTTAGTAAATGTGACTATTTTTCATTTTAATTCTCATGTTATCTCAGATAAACAGTGGAATTGCTAAAGTCTAAAGTTTTTCATATGTATGAAATTCTTCTTGATGTTCCTGAATTTACAAAGGAAGACTATATCTTTTAAAAACAATTACTTTATTTTTATATGAGTATACTGTAGCTGTCTTAAGACACATCAGAAGAAGGCATCAGGTCCCATCACAGATGGTTGTGAGCCACGTGTGGTTGCTGGGACTTGAACTCAGGACCTCTGGAAGAGCAGTCAGTGCCCTTAATCACTGAGCCATCTCTCCAGTCCCAGGAAGACCATTCTTGTATTGATTTACCCTCATAATGCCTTCTGAATAAATATGTATTCTGAATAAATAACAAAGCATGCTTAGAACAGAAGGAAAGGAAATAGAGGAAAGAGTACACTTTAAAAGATCACACCAAGAAAAACTAAAGAAAATGAAGAAAACACAAAAAGAAATTTATTTATACATAATACCATCCTCTGGGATGAATTCTAAATGAGTACAGCTTTCTCAGTAATAATAATTTAGAATCATTTTTACATGACTGGCCACAGGAGTCTTTTAGAAACATTCTCTTAATGTCACATAGATTGGTTCTTCTCCCATGGTTCAGCTTCTTAGGAACTAGGTAAAGGTACAGAACTGAAAGGTGGGAGGCAATCCATCCCTCTCCTAAGGGAAGCCCAGGCCACTGGCAGGGGATTGTGGGATGGGTAGAGAGACTATGGCTGGCAGAGCTGTTCCAGCCGTGAGTTACCTGTACTTGGTCACTTAGCTGAACTGGCTCATGGTTTTTCACTTTTTCTGTCTTCAGTTTTTCATCCTACTTCAAGTAATTATTTATTATGAACAGTCAGCCTTTTCAATCAGCTTCTATCTCATATGTGGGTGTGAGCTGTTAGCCTTCAATAAATAGGCTGTAATCCTTAAAACCACAGAGGTTAGGTATAGAGCAGTGGGGAGGGAAGGAACTCCCAAAGAAGGGGAAATAGAATAGATAGTTATGAATGGATGAAAGGGCTGGAATCAGAGGATTAAACAGAGGTGAGGGGAAGAGGAAGGTAAAGTAGGACATGGAGAGACAGGTAAGACTAAGGGACATTTGAGGGCTATGGGACGCTATCACTGTAGACATTTCTTAAAATATATGCACATATACAAAGGAAATCTGAGTGGAATCATCACGAAAAGATGGAGACGAAGCCCTGACGTTGACATCATTTGTCACCAAATGAAACCTCCAACACCAAGGATGGGATATGTATAATTGTGTTGTTGTCCAAAGGGGCCCCACGAAAAACCCCCAAACAACTCAGGCCGAGTCTGTTGATTGCTCTCATGACCTAGAGTTAAACCAAATGCTACTGTTCCACTACAGGAACTAGCAATGTACTGACTCCTAATAACGTTCTGCTATATTCGTAAATCAACATTTTGCCCAGCCAACATCAGAGAAGCTTCCTCCTGTGGTAGATGGGAACAAATACAGAGACCCATAGCTGAACAACACATGGACTTGAGTATGAGACATCGGAACATTCAACCCTGTATGGGATGTCTCCATCAAATTCCTCCCTCCAGGGGCAAAGGAGCTCTGTAGAAATGGATGCTGAAAGAACTGAAGAGCCAGAGGGAAAGGAGGATTCCTAGGAAACAAGGCCTACTAGATACTACAGGACTGAAGTACATTGAACTCACAGACTGGCAGCATGCACAGGGCCTGCACAGGAGGCCCAAGCCAGACAGGGTTTCAGTGCTGAGGGGGAAGTAGACACAAACTGCCATCCCTAACCAAGAAGCTATCTCCATTTGACAATCACTTGCAAATAAAAAAAAAAATACTTTTCTGGAACTAAGTCTCACTGGGGATATAAACCACACATTAGGGCAGGTCCAATGGGCAGCAACAGATGGCCAACACAAACCAAACTCGATGGCATCTCCGGAGATTTTTTTTTTTTTTTTTTGTCTTATAATGCTTTGTCTGGGTATTTAATTTTAAAGCTTGTGGGTCTTATATATTTTTGCTTCTGATTTTGTGACTTTTATGGGATTACTGCATGAGTTAAAGTGTGTGTTTCCATCTGTATGTAGTTTTGGGTGCATTTTCTTTGGTTCTTTTCCCCACTGCTTGTTTGCTTGTTTGTTTTTATTGCTATTCCTGCTGGCTTTTCCAATGAGGGAGATCATGTGGATTGGGCAGGTAGGGAAATGGGGAGAATGTGGGAGGAGTTGGGGAGAGGAGAAACCTTGATCAGAATATATTGTATGAAAAAAAAACATTTATATTCAATAATAAAAAAATATAGATTTTAAATATTGACCTTCTAACATATAAGACCATATAAAAATTAAATTGAAAACAATGTATTTATATGTCAAGCTGGAGAATACAAATAACAAAACAAAAGCCTCCTAACCCTATCATTAAACTATGAAGGCTAAGGCAGTGGGATGGCTTAGTGGGTTAAAGGTACTTGCTGAATGGATCATTCCCTTTAAGAAGGTGACACTGAAAAAAAATAAAAAAAATAAAAAAACAAAAAATAAAAAATAAAAAAATAAAAATAAAAAAGAAGATGACACTGTTTATGTCCACTGATTGGTCACTATTGTTTGAATAGTTATGAGAGATTTAATGCTTGCTCCTATCAGGTTCTGTATTTTTTTTTTTTTCTTAAAACAACAACAACAAAAACTTTATTATTCTTATTTGATTATTTTCTTATTTCCTGTGATTCCTCTAACATGATAATTTTAGAAATACTAAGTTTAGAATTTTAATATTCTCCCTACCACTGGACTTTAAAGTAAATATTAAAAGAATTTTGCAATCATATCCTAACCCTAAACCTAACCCACTCCGTAATCTCTCATAGTACATTCTAGTGTTATGATGAATATATTTTTAGTACAGATCAACCGTCACATTCTCCTGTAGCTTTTCAAAACGACTAGAGGGTGACGTTCGTTTCCACATAACACATTAAGGTTTCATTAGGCCAGAGGGAGCTAAAGTGTTAGGGGGAACATCAGAGAAATACACGTACAAAACAAATGAAGTATTTTATACTCTACACAGAAAAATGTAGCAAGGTTATCTTCTAAGAAGAAGATAGAAAGCACCCATCCCAGAGGAGGATGCCGTGAGCACCTACCACAGAGAAGGCCTGTGTGTTATGGATAGTAAGGAAATCCCAGCCCCGATAGCAGCCTGAAATATCTTTCCTTCAACATCGATGCTCACAGCACTGGTACACTCATCTAGCAATGCATACTTCGGCCTGAAAAAAGAATACAAATAACTGAGTTACACTCATCCAGCAACACGTACCTCGGTCTGAAAAACAAACAAACACACAAAAAACTAAGTTAATCTGCTCTGGAACTGTGTCACCCGTTGGACAACAGTCGTACCCTGAAAACTTCGGAGGGGCTAAGAAGAATGCGACGTGGTTCAGGCTGGTAAATGATAAAGCAAAAAAGCAGCTGCTCTTTTATTCCACTGGGCCAGCAACCCAGCCTGGCTTAGCTGACAGGACTAAAGCCAACGTGAACACCGTTATTCGATGTTTTCATTTTACTTTTGAAAATTAGTTTCAAAGCATTCCAGGGCAATTTTCACCATGAAATTATTTCTATTTATCTATTTTTGATTTTTTGAGATTCTAACCCTATAATTATATAATTTCTGCTTCCCAGTCCCACCCCCCAAACTTCCCATTTACACAACCTTGTTCTACTTCAAATTTACGGCCTCCAACACCAAATCAGTAGAAGTATTTCATTTTACACGAATGACTTCTTAGCATCATAAGTTCTTTTTCTAACATGTGCTTGTGTATTCATTAGACCCCATTACCTATTCTGGAGACAGAGGCGAAGGCTGACAGAAGCAAGAGTTAAAGGCGTTTCTTTTTTAATTAATTAATTTATCTTTAAAAAAAATTTATTGTTATTTTATTTATTTACATTTCAAATGTTATCCCATTTCCCTGTTTCCCCTCTGAAAACCCCCTATCCCAGTCCCTCCCCCTGCTTCTATGAGGGTGTTCCTGCCACCTCTTCCTCACCTCACTGCCCTAGCATTCCCCTACGCTGGATCATCAAGCGTTAAAGGCATTTCTTATGGTCCTCTCCTTAGAATTCTGAACGTCTCTAATGATCACTGTATTTTCCCCAGGACAACAGTGAAGTAGCTTTGGAGCTTGATTATTATATATCACATATTGGTTTTCTGTGTGTTAATTGCTGTTTGTGATTTTATTTAAATAGAAAAGGCAAAGAAAAGCATACAAGAGAAAGAAAATTTAGGTAAAAAATCTTCTGTTTGTATAAAGCTCTTCTCCGCACTGTTCATCGTATTTTGCGTCTTCCTTTTTAGAGTGCTTGGAGCTAAAGAAGATTTTCGAAAAAGAGAAAAAAAATGTATATTTTATGGTCAGTTGTCATAGCAACTCGTAAGGAATGTAAGGTGAGTCATACGCTTTTGTTTCCTTGGCAAGGTTAGGCGCTGTGTGTGTGTGTGTGCGTGTGCGTGTAAATATACCAAACAACACAGCTAGGACTAGGCACTTGTAGAACTAATACTTACAGTATTAAAGACATCATCTCTTAGACTTTTGCTTCTTTTTCTCTCTTTGCTGAATCACAAATAATGTCGGACATGTGAAGACAGAAACCTATCCCTCAAGCCAGGATTTTCCTGGTCATTCTTCAAATATTAGAATTATAAGGCTCTCACAAAGCATATTCTATTGTAAGGCTTTGTACAATTTCTGACTGGAGTTCTCCATTGTCGCCAGCTCAGACGTTTCCTATCAAAGCTCAGTATGTGTTATAATCTCACTGTCATAACCATATTGACCCTGAGAACATGGGAAGAGGCAATCCGTCAGCATTACCCAGTTCCTTCGCTGACTTTAGCGTTCTAATTTATTTGATTCATTTGCAAGAGCACTGTTTTTTTGTTTGTTTGTTTTGTTTTTTGTTTTTGTTTTTCCATTTGCTTGTCCTTGATCTCACAGAATTCATTAGATTTTCACTCACTATTATGGTGTACCTGATATATTTTACAATCACGGATACTGATTAGTCCCATACTTGAAATATTGGGTTAAAATGCTTTCTTTATTGATGTCTCTTGTTCTTACTGAAGGGCTTATCTTATTAACACGGAGACATAGAAAAATGGTCACTTTCGCAGTTCACTACACCACACCTCAGAGGCTGCACTGCTGATCATATTACTGAGTATTTATGGACGAAACCCAAGCCAGTTCCCAGAGATGAGCTAACAGCTGGTCAGAAATGTCAAGCTACAGTGTGCCCTTCAGTCTCCTTGGAGAGAGCAGCATTTCAAAGCACAGCATGAAAAATCCACAGTTGGTAAAATTTGTTCAGCTTTTTTTTTTTTTAAAGCACCCTCTATCCTTAGACTAATAACTTATACTACTAATAAATTTACTATAAGTAATACATATACTAAGACATATACTGAGACAACTAATTTTTCTCACTAAAAAAACTCAGCAATACACAAAACTATATAGTGTATGACTTCACTTACATGAGATTGTGAAGAAGATAAACCAGTATGAGCAGTGGGTATATGTAGAACATGAAAGAAAAGGGGACTGAAAGCCCTTTTCCAGGTAATAAAAATATTCTCTATCATGGATGAGATATTGGGTGAGACATTATGTTACTTAATGTACTACATTTGTAAAAACTTATTGAATTACACACTTAAAATATACTTAGTATATAATTATTAAAATAATCATAATAAACTCTGGGCAAGCATCATATAATAACAAAGAAAGGCATATAATTATATATGACAGCATGTTAAACATATAAGCATAAGGGATATAAATTATAAATTATGAATCACATGAGAACAATTAAGATTACAGCCAACTATGTAGAGTAAGACCAGGAAAAATTTGTTCAAAATGTTAACATTGTTTTCTGACAGCTATTAAGATAGGAAAGTTTGAATTCTTTTTATTTATCTGTGTTTCTTAAATAAGCATATAATTATGGTGTACTCTTTCGATGAAAAAACAATATGTGCAATCATCTCCTTAAAGAACTGGAACCTAAATCTAACCAATCAGTTTTGCTCTACTTGCCTGCTTTTCTGAAGAATGGAAATTAGAAGAACAGGATTACAAGCAAAGAGACCAAACTAAAATGTACAGCATCCTAAATGACAAGAGTCAGTACATTGAAATGTAGGATAGAAAAACAATGGCTCAGCTGGCAAAGCTTTCAGCTGCCAAGCCTGACCGCAGGAGTTTGATCCCAGAACTCACAAGGTGGAAGAAGAGAACTTATTTCCTGCAAATTGTCCTCTTATATGCAGGTGAGACACATATACACACATGCACACACAAATATGCACACATACACACTGAAAAGATACATGGGTGGAGGGATGGAGAGATAGACAGTATATAGGTGATAAATAATAGGTAGGTAGATAGATAGATGCATAGATAGATAGATAGATAGATAGATGCGTAGATAGATAGATAGATAGATAGATGCATAGATAGATGCATAGATGCATAGATATATAAATAGATAGTTGCTTAGATAGATAGATGCTTAGATAGATAGATAGATAGATGCATAGATAGATAGATGCATAGATGTATAAATAGATAGTTGCTTAGATAGATAGATGCTTAGATAGATAGATAGATGCATAGAATAGATAGTTGCTTAGATAGATAGATGCTTAGATAGATAGATAGATAGATGCATAGATAGATAGATGCATAGATGTATAAATAGATAGTTGCTTAGATAGATAGATGCTTAGATAGATAAATAGATGCATAGATAGATAGATGCATAGATGTATAAATAGATAGTTGCTTAGATAGATAGATGCTTAGATAGATAGATAGATAGATAGATAGATAGATGCATAGAGATAGATGCATAGATGCATAGATGTATAAATAGATAGTTGCTTAGATAGATAGATGCATAGATAGATAGATAGATGCATAGATAGATAGATAAAATGTAATAATAAAATTAGACTGAGACAGGAAGGGGCAAAGATCAGACTTTTAAAGATTAAAATATAATTGAGAGAATGACAAAATATGATTAACTGACTGTAGTGTAACATACTGATGATCTCAGCTCTCAGGAGAGAAAAATTTCAGACCATCCTCAACTGTGGGAAGATCTTTTCTTTATCTGTAAAACTGATCTTGTGTTGAATAAATAGGTATAAAAAGGGTTTTAGGCCACAAGAGAAACTTGGAATTAAGTCACTCTGAAAAAATATTTCTAGTTTAACTATATTACTATAGTAAAAAAACAAAACAAAACAAAAAAAACCCCTCTCATTTCAGAGAAGAGTGTGACAGAACGAATGAATGAGGACACTGTCTGGATTTCCTCCTTAGAACTTTGGCTTAGAGTTCTTTAAGTCTATGAAGCTGATGTCACAGAGAAAAGCTTTATAAAAAATGATTTCTTGTCCATCTACTGGTGGTGGTCTCTTTAGGTTCCATCTCTCCACTGTTGGGCATTTTGGTTAAGGACACCCCCAGTGAGTCCTGGGAGCCTCTCACATTCTAGGTCTCTGGGACTTTGTAAAGGTTCCCCCCACCCCTGGTGGCTGCATATTTCTACTCATTTTCCTGGCCCTCTGGGCTTCTCTCCTGTCTCCCCCCATACCTGATCCTGCCCCTCTTATCTCACCCTTCACTCTTCCACCCAGGACCCTCTCTCCTTGTTTCCGGCGATTATTTTGTTCCCTCTTCTAAGTGGGATTGAAGCATCCTCACTTGGGCTTTCCTTCTTGTTAAACTTCTTATGGCCTGTGGGTTGTATCAACGGTATTCTGTACTTTTCATCCATTTAACCACTTATCAGTGAGTACATAACCACGAATGTACTCTTGGGTCTGGGTTACCTCAAGACAGGGCCCCCAGGGGATAGGGCCACCCACCCATCTTCAAAATTTTTGACCCAGAATTGCTCCTGTTTAAAAGAAATGCAGGGATAAAAATGGAGCAGAGACTGAAAGAAAGGCCACCTAGTGACTAGCCCAACTGGGATCCATCCCATGGATGGGCACCAAACCCTGACACCATTACTGATGCAATGTTGTGCTTGCAGACAGGAGCCTGGCATGGCTGTCCTCTGAGAAGCTCTACCAGCAGCTGACTGAGATAGATGCAGATACTTACAACCAACCATTGGACTGAGGTCAGGGCCCCCTATGG
Organism: Mastomys natalensis; assembly: GCA_021653895.1. Lineage (NCBI taxonomy): Eukaryota > Metazoa > Chordata > Mammalia > Rodentia > Muridae > Mastomys > Mastomys natalensis. The sequence goes on from JAJTUV010000381.1 coordinate 1,708,512, forward strand.
AAGAGTTAGGGGAAGGATTGAAGGAACAGAAGGGGATGGCAACCCCACAGAAAAATCAACACTCCCAGAGACTAAGCCACAAATTAAAGAGCACACAGGGGCTGATCCGAGGCCTCCAGCACAAATGTAGTAGAGAACCATCATGTCTGGCCTCATGGGAGAGGATATGCCTAATCCTGTAGAGACTTGATGCCCTGGGAAGGAGGATGGGGGCACGCTCTCAGAGGCAAAAGGGGAGTGAAGAACTCTAGGAGTGGAGACCTGGAAGGGGGCAACATTTGGGATGCAAATAAAAAATAATTAATTAAAATTATTTCTTGCATCTCAATTTTTCTGAATTCACTAAGATGTATATGAGCACATTTTTTTCAATAATTATAACTCTTAACAGTTGAGGATGGAAACTTAGTTTAAGAGACTACTTAAACTTGATTTAGATCCAACTGAGTAATTCTGATGTTTTATTTATAATTAATAATATATGGATTACATATACAATAATGTATATGCTGTATAATTATTGATAATATATTTCAGAGAGTCTGATTTAGATCCAACTTAACAATTCAGGGACATTCCCAAATGTGCAGCAACTGGTTTAACCAGATATACAGCAGTTATATATTCTAAATCACATTTTAAATCTAGTAAAAATCCTATTTTAAATTTTAGAACACATGAAAATTTAATCTAGCACTCCAAACAGTCTTCTATCTAAGTCACTCAATAGAAATCAGCTAAAAACTAAAACATCTGGAGAATCTAATGCTATAAAAAGCAAGCAAGCCTAAAAGTAAAGATTTTATATACCTATTGTAAGATACATTTTTTTCAACATGCCATTCAGTCCCTCTGTCTTCTCCTATCTTTGGTTTTAAAATGCTTTATGGATTTATGGACTCCCTGTCAATTACTGTCAATTACATGTATGTACGTGTGGGAGCCTGTGTGTGAGTGTGTTAGCCACAGTGCATGTGGAAGGCAGAAGACAGAGTGCAATAGTCTCTCCTTCCACTACATGGATCTAGGGCCCCGGTTCCCAACCTGTGGGTTGTGGTCCCCTAGGGGAGTCACATATCAGATATTTACATTATGATTCATAACAGTAGCAAAATTACACGTATGAAAAAGCAATGAAATAATTTTATAGCTGGGGGGTCACCACAGCACGAGGCTCTGTATCAGGTGGCAACGTTAGGAAGGTCTAGGGATCATTGGTGGAAGCATCTCTCCCCACTGAGCCATCTGTCCAGTCTCCAGGTCAGACGTTATCTAACCTAAGATGAGACTGCTGTATCCTGCTGCATCCTGTCTTGTTCTATCAGTAATGACTATGGTTCCCCGAACGCAGAGCACTTACTTATGGTAAAACATCCGCGCCATCCCCATCCTCTGCTTCTCTCCTCCTGAAAGGACATCTTTCCAGTCCATGACTGCATCCCATCCTAGAAAATAAAAGCACACCAACAAACAAATAAACATACAGGTTGCAGGTACTTGTTGACTTGTTACCACGCCTATTCTGGACAAGTGATTCCTGGCCTGTTTTGATTGAACACAGGAGGAGCCTTGTATTTTGTAGAGCAGATGGACAGGCTTGAGGGCCATGGGTATGAGCATTTTATTTTAAATATGATATTCTTTTAAGAGTAGTAATTCCTTAAACTGATAGACATCTTGAAAGAGCTGTAAATGCTGCCACCAATAAAGTATGTTTGTTACTAAGTCTGTTCAAAGGGTTGATGCACACATGTTGATTTTTGAGGGCAAGGAAGGGGAGAAAAGATCTAATAATTTTCATAGAACAATTGCCAAGCCCTCAAACAGAACTAAATTAAACAGTTCCCACACGCCTGGTACTTTATGCAAGTCTTTTCAGTATTCTACAGCTTATAAGATAGTTATCTTTATTTGCATTTTACAAATGGGTAATCCAAAGCTCATGGAGAAATGGAAACATATGCGTTACAGTTATCGCTCAGACGTAGGGTCTATATTTAGGTTTATTTAATGTTTTTACAGTTTGTGCAGCCTATCTCTTAGAACATTTTAACTACTGATGGCTTAATATTAATTTGCAAAGCAAGCATATATATCTGTATTTCTATCTGTCCATCCGCATATGGAAATAATACCAGAAAACTTCAAATGAGAATCCAAGTTTCAGAATGGCATATACTATGGTCTCACTTCTGAAAATGTGTAAGCATACCAGGCACACATCTGGGGGTAGAATTTTGAGAGTTTTATTTTCCAAGTTAACACTTCCGTAATATTTGAAAAAATTTTAAATGACTATCTTACATAATTAACTAGAAAAGATTACTTAAGAACAAAACCACAGTTCTATTTTTGCAGACTCCAAATTTTTGGAGGAGAAAATGACTGCCCACACTTGGCAAACACTAAAGTCAACATTTCCACATCTTCAGCGTTCTGAGTTTAATTCTCCCGTTGGAGAAGGGACATGCGCCACACACTCATCCTTCTCCCTTAGCTGCCTGTCCTCATTAGTAACGTATCTAAGTAATAACCTAGCTTTAGCTACAGGAAGACTTAGAATCTTTGTTGTTTGATTACCGTGGGTGCCTGAAAAAATTTGATCAGATCAATTACTTAATTCTTTTGTGAATTAAAAGGAAGAATATGGGTTTATCTTTTAGCATGCAGAAGGTCAGAACCTTCGACAGAACAATGTATGTTGTTAAATCAGGATTCATTCTTTATGTTTTTAATGTTTTCTTCCTTTAGGAATTGTTATAAAGTTTACTGCATGTTTTAGAAAGCGTAAATTAAACCAGGCTCAGTGTAACACATCTGTCATCTCTGGACAGGGGCAAGGGCAGGAGGATCATGAGTTGGGGGCCAGCCTGGACTATGCCATGATACTCTGTCTCAAAAAAAAAAATTTATGAATAAGAAACTAAACAAAGTAGGAAGATGAAAATTAGAGAGAACAAGGATGGGGAGGCTATTTTTAAGGATACATCTTATGTTATTTTTAAAATTTGAAAAAGTCTGGAGGTGTTCTCTGTTCCAAACATTAAAAAGGAAACACAATGAAAGTAACATATTTAAAGTAATGCAGGGTGGTAAAGGATTTCGGAGGAGTTGGGGGAGGTGAGAGAAATGAGAAACAAGAAGACATAATACCGGGACCAGAGAGGTGATCCTGTGGTTTAAGAGCACACACTGCTCATGAGTAGGACCTGAGTTTGGTTCCTAGCTCCCATGTTAAGTGGCTCACAGCCACCTGTACCGTCAGTTCCAAGTGATACAATGCCTGCCACCTCTACTCATGTATCCTTACCTCCCAGCATACAGCTGCAAAATTTGAAGTAAATTAAAAAAAAAAATCAATACAATAGTATCTAGAGTGAAAGACCTTAACATTATTTACCCCTGACAACATTAGATTGATCTCTTCAGAGAGCCCACAGTTCAAAGTTATTTAAAAATAGATCTTCATAAGACTATTTTGCAACCTAAAAATACCGGTTTGCTTCTGAGAAAAAGAAATGTTGAAATAATACTTTTCTGTGGCCAAACTTTACAGTAATTATGAAATGCAACTGATGACTTGAGGAAGGATTTGGATCGCAGCGGTAGGAAGGATGGCGCTGGTGACAATGGTTTGTTCCCTGCTCCTGGAGCAGAGCAGGAGAGAAAAGTCTTTTTCAGTTAAAGGAAAGCTAATCTTTCCATATTTTAATTAACTGCACCCTTTGTTCTACTAAACCCCGAGGGTTCCATCGGCATCCCTGGAAGCAGCCATCATGCCGGACGCTCACGGACTGAGACCAAGATGCTAACCGGAAAAGCCTTTCCCTGCTTCCTGGAGATGCGGACACTCCCCAGCCGTGTCTCTTTATACCCGTTCTACTCCTTCCGACTTTGGAACCCGTTTATGGGAATGAAAGGTAGTTCCCCACCCCATCCTTTGCTAAAGCAAAGAATCAGCTAATCCAAATAATTCCAATAGGCTTCTTCCAGAGGACGCTACACACTAGTCACTGGAAGTATTTTCCTGCACTGCTTAGATGCTTCGTTTTAAGAGATTAAGTAAAACTAGCTTCTAAGGAAAGATGTGTCTGTGTGAAATTAATAGTTCTTATGTCTGAAAAGCTGGGAGACATAAGCACGTCAGGACACAGGCTGTGCCTAGTGGTAAGTCTTTCAGATTTAAATCTGTGTTTCAGTTCTGTTCTACCTACTGTGTGGGAACAAGTGTGCAAGAAGTACCCTGGTATAATCTATATAATGAAGAGAGTAAAGCATCATCGATGGGCTTCCACGAACATTGAACAAAATGAGATATAATTGTTTGAACATGGTGTATTCTGTGCAGCAAAACTCAACAAACCATAACTGATCCTAGGATGATATTACTAAGGTTCAGAGACTCTTATTTATGGGGAAAAGGACAAAATTTGTTATGTGTCTAAGATAAGGAGGTATAAAACTCTAGGCTTGGCACATCTTAAAAATAGTTATAGAATGTCATGACTTCTAAAAAACATAGAATATTTCATCTTTATTTTAAATTTCTATTTGGATTACTAGATTCCAAACTGATTTAATCCTCCCATAATATGTGGAATTTATACTGTCAAAATATTTTGAAATAGAGAAGGGATTGGCCACGTGACACTAAAGGAAAATCTGCTTCCTTCCAAGAGTAGACATCATAAAGAGAAACTTAGTGATGTCTTTCTTGCTGCCTTCATTTGCTTACTGTAGGGATCAGGTCACGATTCATGGGTACTTGCTGTGTATCATGGTAAATGCTACACATACGGTTTCAATTTAATATTCACAGAAATGCTGAAAAAATGTATCCCCCTTTTACCATTGAGGACACAAAGGGCAATGCTAATTAGGATTTGACTGTTTAACTCTGAGTCCAAAGCCCATATTCTGAAGCATCTACTAAACTTTTTTCTTCTAAATTAATGTAATTAGGTTGGGAAACAGAACATGAGATCCATGCATGCACAAACCAATCTAGAATTCTGGCTTGCTCTTTAGGTAGTTTTCTGTGCTATAAAATCATATGACTTACCAAAACATTTGAGAGCACAACTATTAGGAAACACTTGGATTGAAAGTTCTTATGTACACATATTCCCACTCTTCCATATATGTCTTATTCTAAGGGAACCTACAACGAAGGTTCTGGAATGACAGTGAACTAAGGATACTTGTACATTTAAATACCAAGGTCGTTAGAGGCTAGATGTGGCATTATGGTTACCCTGTAAAAGTACTGTAGTGTGCTGTGTTAAACACAACCACAAGCAAAACAAGACATCAGCCATGTCATAAGCCTCTATTTACATGCTTATGGTCTAATAATCTCATATATTCGAATGAGATCACAGACTTCATAGACACCTGGGACAGCCATGACAACTGTCAGCTTGACTCGAGTTAGAGTCACCCACTGTGGAGGACACCCGTGTGTCTCAGTGAGGGTGCTTTCAGAGAGGACTAACTGACAGAAAAGATCTAGTGTGAAGCCCAAGAAGGACAAAGAGGGAGAAGGAGAGAGCCAGCAGCTCTCTACAACATCACATCCTGGACACCATGACAATCTGACACTTATGAACCGTCAGCAAAAGGGGAAACCAACCTGTAGGCTATTTCTGTTGGGTATCTATGTATCTGGTAACTAATACCAAACCTAAGTTTATTTAATTCATTATTTTTGAGACAAAGTTTTGATGTAACCCAGGCTATTCTCAAACTTGTTACATAGGGGATCGTGGCTTTAAGTTCTTGCTCCTCTTGTCTCTGTGTCCCAAGTGCTTAGATGACTGGCACATGCCATCACACACAACCCAGACTTGCTTCATGCATGAAGTTAAACCACACTTAAACAATGACACAGTCTACCTCCTTCTCTTTGAACTATGTGGTAGAGGTGCACGCTGTGCAGAATACGTTCTAGGTCTTGGTCTGTGTAACCTTTCTCATGCATGTCATCCACTGAGTCAGGATAAATGACTTGATCCCGGAGACTTCCAAGAGACATGTATGGCCTAGAAAACACCAAGCACATGTATAAAGGTTATGCTAACTACACCCAGGGTGACATTCTGATGTCTGGAACACAACAGACTTTAAACACTCAATTTATAGGATTATATTGTATTTCTTGGACAGACTTCAAAATAATACCCGGTTTATGAAAAAATACCGAGATATACATGCAGGAAAGCTTTTTATAAGAAACCATTTGATATTTTCTATAGAAAAATATTTTTCTTTACCATTGTGATGGCTATTATTGGTTGTCAACGTAACTAAATCCAGAACTAACTAAAACCCAAGTGTCTGGGGACAGCAGTGAGGAACGTCCTTTTGTGATTAAATCATATGAGGTGAGAAGACACACATCCAATCTTGATCTTTTGAGGTGGAAATATCCATCTTTAATCTGGGTTAAATCTTCTGGCGTCAGCCTATATAAAGACAGGGAAGGAGGGAGTGTGCTGTCTTTGCCTGCTTGCTCTTTCTTCACTAGCAAGTTCATTCTTTCACTGGCATTAGAGCCTGCTTCTTCAGGATTTCAGTGTATACTGAAGACCAGCTGAGACATCCAGTCTTATAGCTTGAACAACAACTGGATCATTGGACTTTCTGTTGGTAGACAGCCATTGTTGGACTAGCTGGACCACAGCCTTTATACCACTCTAATAAAGTCCCCTTTATATATATTCTTTCTTAATTAAATCTTTTTCTTAATTAAATCTATCTATCTATCTATCTATCTATCTATCTCTTATCTGTCATCTGCCTATCATCTCTTTATCTCTTACCTATCTCTTATCTATTCATCTACCATCTATCATCTACCTATCTCTGATCTATCTCTTATCTATTATCAATAACTTATCCATCTATCATCTACCTATCTCTTATCTATCCATCTATCATCTATCTCTTATCTCTTATCTATCATCTACCTATCTCCTATACTATCTATCTATCTATCTATCTATCTATCTATCTACCTACCTATCTACCTATCTATCTATCTCTCATGTACCTATCTCTCATCTATCTCCTATCTATCTATGTATCTATGTATCTATCTATCTATCTATCTATCTATCTATTTATCTATCTATCTATATCATCTATCTTCATTCCATCAGTTTTGTTCATCTAGAAAACCCTGATTAATACAAGCATATTTTATAATGACTGTTTCTGAATATCTACAATTATTTGCATTAAACATAAAAATTTGGAGTTTTGACAGTCATGTAAACAAACAAACTGAAAGGCAAGGTATTAATAAGAAAATATAAATTAAAATGGCATCAGTTTTCTTGTGCATCAGAGAGGCAAAAATTCAACAGCTTGATAATTCTGTCAGCTGACAGGCCCATGAGGCAAAACAGATGGTCCCATACAATGCTGAAAATCCAGCCTCCTTGGTGGAAATGTAGCAAATTGACATGCTATTTGCTTTTGGACTCACTTTTGGGATTTTCTCGGAGGATATGCTCCTAAAAATGCCCAAAGGAAAACATGCCTAAGCAAACTGCAGTATCAAAATACTCAAAACCAAGTGAAAGGACTGGGCAGAGAGAATCCTGTGCTACTGTCTGTAGCTACTATGATGTGCTACAGCGACCAGGCAGGCACAGGAAGTAATACAGAGTGAGTTCTGTGACTATCATTTAGCTCAAAATGAAAATGTGAGGGTGGATCGTGATCAGTATGTCTCAAAGGTAGCCTGACAGGCTGGTCGGGGATGATCTGTCTTTGCCTAGGGTGTCCTGCTGTGGGAAGGTTAGTGGTATACCTGGCCTCTATCCACTAGATGTCAGTAGCATCTCCTCAAACATGATCAAACATTGTCTACAAGTCTCCCCAAGGGAACAAATATCCCTAGGTGACGAAGCTGTCCCCAGCTGAGAACCACAGGTAGACAGTATGTTACCTTCTATGAAAAGAAACTGAAGGATGATATAAATACATCCATTCGGTTACATCTATGGAAGGAGACAGGGAAAGTGAGCCAGAAACTAGTGAGAAGGTCACCCAAGGAGGTGGGATGGATTGAGTAGAACAGAGAAAACATCCTTTCTAAGCCAGCCTTGCCTTCCTTCCTCTTCCTTCCTTCCTTCCTTTCTTTCCTTCCTTCTTTCCTTCCTTCCCCCTCTCTCCTTTTCCTATTTTCTTCCTCTCTCTCCTCTCTCTCCCTCTTTCTCTTTGTTTACTTTATTTTTGGAGACAGAGTCTTACTATGGAGCCCTGGCTAGCCTGACACTGTCTTTGTAGACCAGGTTAACCTCAGAGTCATAAAAATTTGCCTACTACTGAAGTGCTGGGGTTAAAGGTGTGTGTGTGTGTGTGTGTGTGTGTGTGCCACATCTTTTCATTACAAGTTTTGATTTTATAGTCACATTAAAATGTTACTATTTGAAAAATAAAATTAACTAAACAATTAGCTGAAAAGCAAGAAACTGGATGTTGTTTATAAGTATCAGATAGAGAAGGTGACCACAGAAAAGAGGAGGCGAAGGGTAGGTATGGAACAAATGAACCTAAGTAACTTTGGCTACACAGCCTCAATTAATTAAAAAATGATTAAAAGCCATTTCCTAACTCCACTCCCATCAGGGACATCTGAAAGCCACCCTTTCAGAGGGTCAGATCCTGTAGGCAATATGGTGGATTTATTTTTGCTTACATAGCAAGTGCACATATCCACTGCAACACATTCCTGCCTTACCTCTGACCATTCCCACAAAGGTAAACTGACAATAGATTGGCCCGTAAGTCCCAAACTATGAGAAAATGACTCTCCAATGCCTCAAACTACCTGTCTTCTGGTGACCTGTGGTAGCAGCAGTGGAAACCAACGCAGGCAGGGACTCCATAAACCTTGTACAACCCGAGTGGCTCTGTGAGGAACATCAGGCCATCCTAGCCTAGCTGTCTTATACAGACAGCAAGGGCTAGCCTCTGTAGCTTGGCAGCTAAAAGCACTGGCTACTCTTGCAGAGGAGTCACATTGGGTTCCCAGAACCCACACAGCAGTTCACAACTGTAAGTTCCATTGGGTTTAATACCCTGTTCTGACTTCCGTGGGCACCAGGTCCTCATGTGGTCCATGGAAATGCATGCAGGCAAAGCACTTACGCACATTAGAAAAATTCTTTTAAAAAAAATTACACCAGCTCTGTGTGTTTTTCTGAGGAGAAGGAAGGCTTTAAATATAAATATGTTTTGCCGACCAAGTGTCCCTTTACATTTTCACAGTGTTTATAAAGTGTTTCTTTGTGGCTTACATAGTGCATAATTATTTCTTAATACACTTAATGAATATTTGAAATAAAGTTTGTGTTTCTACTATACATATACATAATACAAGGGGACACGTAAGTATCTTTGTTTAACTTGGCAAGGATGCAGATATTATATCAGCCTTTAATATCTATAATTCAGTGTGTTTTTTTCAATACACCCACAAGTTCAGGGGGCCATCACTACCAACTTGAGAATACTTTTCTTGACTCCTATGTCCACAAACTCCACAGCTTGGATCAGCTACTGCTGTCTGGTTGCTTCGTGCAACTAGTATGTTTTCCGCCTCCATGGATTTGCCTATTTTGGATGTTCCAAATACACAGACTCACACAATATGTGCCCTCTTGTGCTTGACTTCTTCCTAACAACAAGTGTGTTTGAGAATGTGCCATGGTCCTTTCTAGGGCTGAACCATTATTATAACATTGTATTGTGAGAGTATGCCATATTTGCTCCATCCATTCATCTACTGAAGGATATTTTTTTCAGTGTTTCCTTCTTTGGGGCATGACACATACTGGGTATAACCAGTAAATGGAATTATGGGGGCAAAGAACTGTCTAGGTAACTGTCAGGCTGCTTTCCAAAATGGCTCAACCATTTCCAGTCTTACCCCCATACGCTTAAGGTATCTCCTTCTCTTAAATTTCCTTTTCCGTTCTAACCACCTTTCTTGCAGCAGAACTACAGCCCCTGCCCCATTTGGTTATGCAACCAACTTAAGCAATCACATGCAGAAGTATCTTAAATTCACATCTACGAATAACAACAGTAGCCTTGGCGTAAAGTAAGGCCACTGAGCAGATGTTGCAGGGTGCTCACCAAGTTCCAGGACCATAGGAAAGGGAACGTTTACTGCCTTTAAATTGATGCTAGCTCTGATTTAGCACAGATCAGTAGATGTAGACATCCTTCCACCTTTGCCTAAACCATAGATGTTAAGGCCAAGAGCAGCCCTGTCATGTGGCACAGTCAAGGTTGCAGTGATAAAACCACAGCTGTGCATCCAGTTGGGGAGTGCTTCTAAAGGCTCCGCCATACAGCCTCATGAAGGGCTAATAATTATTGACATCATCATTTACATCTGTGTTTTGGTATACGTACTATGCTTTATGCTATACAGCACAGAGCAATGGTTTCGATGATGAGCTATGGAGAGAAGGTTCTGGGATATACCCTTAGTCTCACTATTGCAGTACATGCCCCTCCACTCTGAACTTGACCTAATTTGTTAGTAACGTCACTAATTTCATTCCATTTATCATGAGTACAAGACGAGGCGTGGCGAGATTGTTTACTATGACACCAGCACAAAGGAAGGAAGGCACTCAATAAGTGATTGTCATTCAATAAAAAGGTTCATTTGTCTTGAGTTCTCCAAGTGAAAGCGAAACTTAAAGGAGCAACAGAGTTGCAGCTCACTCTCTGAGGGAGTGCTTGCCTTCCGGCTCAGTGCTGGTTGATTCCTAGCACTGGAAAAAAAAAAAAAGTCTTCTGAAAAAAACAAACAAGTGAATGTAAAATAACTGACCTTCATCAGAGAATTGTCTGATAGTTTTTAATCCTATAGTAAATTTTATTAGATATAATATGGTTAATGGATAAAAGGCAACTGTGTAGACTTTAAAGATAGATCCAGTTGAGTCGGCAAGGAAAATACTTCAAGTTTATCTAGATCCTTTCCTTTGGTAGCCTCTAGTTCACTGATGCACTTTATAGGGCTTCAAAGGACTCAAAATGCTTAGAGTCGTCAGGTGGCTTCATTATTATAGAAGCAGGGTAAACCTGTAACTTCACCAAAATACTCAGGACTTATGATTGCTTAATATTTTGGTATTAATTTCTTAATAATGTATTTTTAATATAGCACTCAGATCAAGAATTAACAATTATATATTATTAGTTAATATATTTATACACTATTTTATATATTTGTAATATATATTTCTATGTAGCTCCATATAGAAATATGTAAATCACATATTGGACATAATTTTTATATATTTGTACAATAAATTTATATGTTATGTAATTATGAATAACACTACATTGCAATAATAATTAAATTTGAAAAATAGCTAATTTTGTCTGGTGGACAGATGAAGCAAAATAATTACAATATTGTAATGTTTAATTTCCTATAGTGTTTTCAAGGCTCTATTAGAAATGTCTGAAATACATAACTCCTGAAATAATTTTTGCTCCTCCTGGGAAGGAATTTTAGCAACAAATTGTAATTGTTTTTCTGTGAAATCTTACATATACACTTATTTAGAAAACTGTTAACTCTCACTCTATTAACTCTTATTAAGTAAGAGTATTTAAGATGAAATCCATCCCCAATAATCATGTTTTATAGTTATTGGTTATTACAAGCATTTTAGCTAGTGTAAAAATTTGCATTATGTTCTCATTTTTTCTGTGCTAACATTAAAGTATCTGATATTTCTTTTCTGATATAATTTATTGTGTTAGATTTTTCTAGTTTTTTGAGTATCTTATATTTGAAACAAAGGGGGAAAAAATGGAGAGAACACTGAAAAGAATAATTCCTACCTTTGTGCTCAGAGTCCCTGGAACAAGAGCCTAAATATTTCCTGAGTTGAGCACAAATAGCTCTGAAGAAATTAAAGCAACAAGAATGATTTAAATAAACAGAAGATAGAAATCTAAAATTACATAGTTTAACTAAACAATCCTGATAAAAATTCAACAACAGTGTTAACTCTAAGCTATGGGGAGGGTGCAATTGAAGAGTTATATTTGATTTCTGTGGCTGTTTGTCCAGAAAGAAGGCAGAGCAAATCACGAATACTCACTGTCAGTCATAGAAAAATGCACAGGTTGAACCAATCACGTCACTGTGCCTTTTCATACACAGCAAGCTCAAGATTTGAGTTCCCAGTGCATGATTTCATTCCTAATACTCTTGTGGGTTTTTTTTCGCAAACCAAGAGCTACTCAACTCAAAAGAGATATTTACTATTACGAAAATAATGTCATTCAACTTTTTGCATCTAGAAGGCTCAGTCTATTGAGCCTTCTTCACTGCTTCAGAAATTTCCTTAAAAAAAAAGCTGTCAGCTGATAGATATTTATCCATCACAAAGGGGATTAGGCAACATACCCAGCGCAAGAAACAAAACAGACAGATGGTTCATAGTGTAAGATGCTGGGCAGATTCGCCAGTAGAATGGAACTCTGTCAGTCAGTCATTCAGTTCTGGGCATTGGAAAGCTCATTGGGCATGCGTTTGCTGAGCAAGCCTGAGGCCATGGATCCAGCGCCAGCACTACCCACCCCTGGAAGTTTCTGTCGATTAACACAATCCTTATAAATGCACTCCTTCTCTCATTTTGCTAAAGTTTTATTTCCCAAGACTCAGAGTTATCGATGGGTAGAGTTTATACACATTTTGATTTATGAACATAGGAGGATTAAATGTCTCTCAGACTGTTTGATGTGGTATATGGACATGTGGTTTTGCGTAGTAGGAAGATTTGTGAACACTTCTCTCCTGAGAGGTTTCTTCCAAGTAAGGGTACGGAGAGCAGGGACATTACAATTGCATGGTAGGCTGCTGAGCGGGAAGCACACAGGTGATCCTCTGGGGATTGCTTAACTAAAGCAGCATCAAGAAACAAAAGGTTGCCAGTCTGCCGTTCTTCCCTCCTCTCTACATTTCCTATATGTTCTCCAAAGTCCTGTTTCTCAATTTCCCACGTTGAGGACTGCTAGTGCATTGATAGAGTTGACTAGAAAGGAAACTAAACCAACACACTTAAGTCTGGCTTTGGGGGCTGTTACAGCGGCAGGCAGAAACTCAGCGAGGCATAAGTGAGTGAGTAATGGGCCATAGATTAGTAGGGAAATGAAAGCAAGAACAGAGGGTCATAAGCTTATCCTCAGAGGCCTGGAAAGAAGAGAAAACACAGCAGGAATTGACAATGTGTTTCAGGAGATACCCAAGTGGGAGATGCTTCCTGTGAGTCAGAAATGCTGATCCAGCAGGGGGCGATGGGCATCAGCTGCCTGATTAAGGAATGTAGTGATGTTACTCCGGACAATCAACCTCAGTTGGAAATGCCAGAATAAGTTTCTATTTGAGCAAAGCCCCCACATCCTGCCATTCACCATCCTACAGAAGGATACCACCTAATGTACATTTCAGACAAAATGTTCCGTCTTAAATCCTACAGATGCTCCAGCTTGTCTATTCTGTCCTGGAAGAGATGTGGTGAGGGAAAATGGTTTGAACAAAATTTATACAGAACAACTCTGTATTCTTGTACTACGGCTCAGATTTCTAAAGATCTGGTTCTTGTTATTAACATTGCTAAAGCATTAGAAGACGCCAACTGGGGAAATGCTGGGGGAGATTTCACAATTTCTCAGGAATTCATGTTTCCCAATTTACAACTTGAGCCAGAGGAGCATTTCTGCTGGGTCTCTGTGTGTGAACGTTTGGTAGAACCCACGTGCTGGCTCCTCCCTGAATAGCGCTTGGCTTACTACGCAACGTAAGAAACCCACCCTCATCAAATCTACTGCTTTTACTCCAGCCAAAGGAGGTTGTATTTTGCATTTAATCAATGCATGAAGAGATCCAGCATCTAAGGAGAAATACTTCAATTATGTGATTAAGTGTAAAGTCTGTTTAATGACTTACAGATTTCATATTTGGACGTCAATTCTATGTTGGTTTTTCTGCCAAACTAGTAGTGATCTTATATTCTGTTGCTGGAGAGTAGTAAAAAGTAGTAAAAAAAAAAATTAATCATAGGAGTTATTTATGTGATCATCTAAGATCATTTACTGACATACTTTAAAAGAGGTCCTACGTTACCTTCTTTTACGTAATAAAATCTTGTGATCATTTTGGAATTTACTTGGACAAAAACCACTGGCTTTCAGAATACTAGAAATAAATGCTACAATTAGATTTTCTTAGTTTACATTTGTGTTTTCAGCAAATGTTAAGTAAAAACGGAAGGAATGAGACTCTATAAAATTGTAAGTATAAATATAATTCCCCATGCCTCTAGATGCATATAATTAAGGTGAATTGATTTAAGACAAAAATAATTTAAAAATTAAAATATAGACTACTCGTGCTTTTTTTTTTTTTTTTAATTAACTAGGTTGGAGTTGACATTACTGCTTAGGCAAAACTACATTTCATAAGAGAAAATTTCCTAACGATTTCTGTGTATTATAAAATATCATTGTTAGTTCACTCTGAGGGTAAAGGTCACTTTCACAAACTTGCCCATTTTTTGGAAAACTCCTGCCACTACACACATATTCAAGAAGTGCTTCATTCATATACTATATGAAAGATCTAAAGGGTAAAATGTAAGCTTTTCTAGACACCTTTATTTTCATCAAGAATACGTTTCTCATAGACCATGTTTCTCATGGTTCTATCTGTTATAGCTTAAGTACAAAACTGAAATAATGTAGTAATGCTATGTATGTAATTCGTTTGTAAAATTTAAAACTGAGGCGTTAAAACCAAGGTTTCTGAAAGGACAGAAAAGAAACAATGTTTCTGTTATTGTGTGGCACTCTAGCTGTGTTAAACACAGGTACCAACAATATTGCTTGTATTTAATATTTTTCGCTAACAAGTTTCTGAATCTTCCTGAACACCAGACAGCATTCTGCTGCCTCCACTGTGAGTCTTATCTGAAAGAAAATCACAGAATACAATTGCTGCTTATGGTCTAAAACTCAGGCCAACTGAAGAATGGTAGCACCATGTACCAGCAAAGAGGGGACTAAGTGTGTGACATTGCCTAGCATCAGTGTGACGTGTACTGGTGCTCCAGCCTTACATTCCCATCCTAGATGCTGGGTTACACACCTCAGAGCAGTCCTCTGATCCAGAGGGAGCACTGCGACTGTCTGATTAACCTGGGTGACACACAGGATGACCCAGAGAGAATACAGGTAATGTAGTGTCTATTGAACCTGGTTGACACTTGGAGAAATCTCTGGACCAAAGCAGTCAATTTTTTATTGACAGCTGATTTTCTCTCACCATAATAAATACTCCAATTCTCAAGTATGTAACCTTGTGTTTAGATACTTCTGTGTTGTTATGAGGGAGGATGGTTGAAGATTTTGGGGAAAACAATGTGCTTTTCCATGATTACCTTACTCTTAATGCAATTTTAGTTAAGGTAGTTAAGATTATTCGTTAGTTAGCATAATCACAATAAAGACCTTAAGAAGGCCCTGAGGCATGAATGGACAATCTTAGGATGCATAAGTATATGTAGCATGATGGAAAGGCCTGAATAGAACCGGAGTACTATATTTTTATCTGTAAGAAGACAACATGACATCTAATTATTCTTTGGAGCCATTTATTCCTTCCTAAGACATCTGAAGTCTTTGAATATTCTCAACATGCTGTCAGATCTGCAAACACCAAGAAGTGGCATTGACCCAGAATCTATTACAAAGCCATAAGATGGAACTCAAGGAATAACTGAGCGTGTCCTTATTTCCTCAATAGTTTCTCTAAATAAAACTACCCTTAAGTGTGCTTAACTCGAAGAGCCTGAGAAATGAACACAACTTAACAACAAAAACAGCTGTTCTTGTTTGATATAAAAAGTTTCTTACCTCTGAGGAATATAGAACATATGTTGGGGAGGAGGTTTATAAAGGACTCCTTCATACACAGGCCACAGCCCACTTAAGATTCTGAAGAGAGAGCTTTTCCCACAACCATTGGGACCAGTTATCAAAAGATGCATCCCTTCTTCTACCTAAAGTCAGAAATAAAATTATAAGCTGCAATATTTAATAATTATTTCATCTAGTAGCATTCAAAATGATTTTTAAGAAAGTATTTAATCATATGACAATCTTGGATAGTAAAGAAAATAAATAAAATATATCAAGATTGGAACTTCAAGTTTAACTTTGGCTATTCTCCAAAGCTAAAAGTATCATAAAATAATTAATTGCAAAAAAAATGAATCTTTTTAGAAAAGATACTGGCTCTCCAACGCTTCAACTGAGATCTTTTAAATCTACACACATACAGAGAAACTAACTACACATGAAAGAAAAACTAATCCTAAGGTTTAAATTAAAATTATATTTTACTGATATTACTATCTAATTAAACTTATATAAAATCCAATGCAACTGAAAGCTGAATATACTTAAAAGCACATTTATCGAAGAAGCCAGCTGGGTTCTTAATTTTTTTATACTAGTGTCTGAAATGCTGCAAAATCACAGAAACACATAATAAGAGAGAAAATATTATTCTGAGTCTGGTTCATTCACAGATGTAAAAAAATATATATATGCTTATGAAACCAAGACAGAGGAAAGCAAGAGGACTGTAGTGTTGCATATGCCTAGGGTTGATTTTAAACACATATAGTCAAGTCTCCATTTTCAGGACTACACTTCTGAGGAGTCAGCCAACTGAAGATTGAAAATATGTGAAGAAAGGAAAGGTTGCATCTGTATCAAATATGTACAAAATTTTTTTCTGTATAAAATTGCCCAATTGAAAGTTATCAGTGTCGGGGAACCCATCCCTGAAGGATATTTAGGAAGAATGTATACACATAAAATAGTCACCCTCTCTATATAAGTGGAGATCATATCCATATTTACTCATTCATAAAACAAGTTTACTTATTAATCACTAACCAGAAGCTCCCCTTTATCATTTGTCTTAGCTATCTATTAAATTTAAACAGTTAGACTTTATGACATTGCATTCTGTTTGGTAGGGCAGAGAGGTTGCCTTCCTATCAGACTTATAGGACACAATATTAGCATGAAGCAGGAATGTGGCTTGCAAACTTGATTTGTTTTATAATCAATGATCCAAACATTAAGATGAGAGGATGAGAGATAGAAATCTACAGGATGTCTCTCTATGCATATGTCTTTTCATTGAATGGATACAAACATCCACGTTTCCAATGCATGCAAAACACAATGCCAAAAGTCAAAGACAAAGGTGAATCGCTAGTCTTCCAGAACATCCTGGGAGAAGAACAAAGAATAAGCTCTGCCTTCCTTTTTCTCTTCCACTAGACTTCTTGATGATGGATAATTAATCTGATAGATGCCTGAGTACTATCCAAAGGAGTTTTGTAAGGTACATGCCACAGTGAGCAGTACATTCATAAAATGTTTTTAAAGTATCGTTTCCCATTAGAAATTCTTAGAAATTTAACGCTTTTTAAATTGATAACTGAAGACTCTTTCATTTTCCCAACATAACTTCTTAGTAAATTCTGATAAGCCGGGCGGTGGTGGCGCACGCCTTTAATCCCAGCACTTGGGAGGCAGAGGCAGGCGGATTTCTGAGTTCGAGGCCAGCCTGGTCTACAGAGTGAGTTCCAGGACAGTCAGGACTATACAGAGAAACCCTGTCTCAAAAAACACCAAAAAAAAAAAAAAAAAAAAAATTCTGATAATATTTTTCTTAACATAATTCTCAGTAAAGACTGAGTATGAGGAAAAGAAAACCTCACACTTTGTGTTTTCCCCCCATATGTCATAATTTTAATTTTGAAGACCAGCAAAAGGATGAATACAATTTTCCTTTAAGAAGTGGGTATTTTCCAATAAATACGGAAGAAACACAAACTTTTTATCCTATTCCAGGAAGATTAGAATTAATTAAAATACACATTCTGAAGACAAAAGCAACAGCAAACAGTATGTTATAACAATGTACATCTTCATAGTATGTTAAAAATCTGTAAGAGCCTCCCACTGGATTAGTGCTTATTATTATTATTTTTTTTTATACAAGAGACTTAGTTCTGAGTTTTTCTTCAGTCCATGATGGTTCTACAGAGACAAGGTTAGCAGATGGCAACATTGAAGCTTTGTCATCTATTTATTTAAAAATTAAAGCAACTGAGAACCAATATTATTTACCTAAACTGACCAAAACAACAACAAAACCAGAGTTTTGTTACTTTGATTTTCAGGGTGAGGAATGAACTCAAACTTGGCAGCCAGGCAGGCACTTTATCCACTTAGATGCACCCCAGCTAAATTGCTGAACTATTAATAGAAAATAAAATGTTACGTACTTGCAACAAGTAGCTAGTTGGTACTCCTGCCATATCCTAATAATAAAACCACTTACAGGTTTACAATTAAATAATAAATCTTGACCAAACAATTCCTCTTCAGTTTATTAACAGGATTTCCCTGTGTTCAACATACGTCACCCTCTCTTTTCAACTTCCAGTAAGCCTGTTCGACTGCAAATACATCTGAAATAATTGAGCCTAGGCTAATGTCTACTCCAAAAATCATTATTATTATGATGCTCATAATTTGAATGGGAACTGATCATGCCTTTGATTAAGCACAGCTCAACTGCCCTCATTATAGCTTCATTTAAATCTGAAATGTCTTCCATGAATCACGTGTTGGTCACTAAGTCTCCAATTTCTGGTACATTTTGGAAGGTGGTGGAAAGCCTGGGCCATGAGTCCTACTTGGAGGAAGGAGGTCAGTAGGAATGTATCTTGGTCCGACACAAATTCTCTTTCTCTATTTGCTGCCCAGCTTGCAGTAAGGAGCCTCTTTTCTACATGTTCCTGGCAGATATTCAGCTATTCCCCACTCCTAAAGCCTCAAGATAGCTCAATCACAAATAAATCCCCTGGAACCAGGAGCCAACTAAATACTTCCTTTTAAGTTGTCAGTGTACTGGCACAATGGCATAATTAATACCTAGTTACTTATGTCATTACTACTACTAGTAAGTAACAGCATGTTAGCCATTTTATACTTAGTATAATATGTATGTTTACATCTCACAGAGCTTTAAAACCAGGGTCTTGGGTTCACAAAATGTTTTTTGCACTCTGTTTTGTAATTAAGATATGGGATATTAAATAAATTAATTTCAACAGAATCAAAAACTTAAGTTGAATCCATGAATCTTCTGATCATTTAAAGTCAAAATTAAAGTTAGAAAACATGTGTTAGTAAAACTAAATTTGATAATGACCACTGGGGAAAGATAATTATTTCAGAAAGCATGTAAAAGTTAGTCTTATGCATTTCTTAACAACCTGTATAAAAAGTTAAAATTCATTCTCAGATACTAATTTCTGAGATTTCCTCTTGCTCCCCAGAGCTATGTCACATGTCTCTCAGCGTTCTGTCATGTGATTTCTAATCTGGCACCAAAGCAGCAGAGATCACGGTTCTCTTTTTCACTCTGCGTTCTGAGGGAGTTACTGCTTCTGCAATTGAGCCACTGTGCATACCTTTTGGATCTCCCCTTTCCACACGCTTCTCTCCAAGTATTTAACATAAGGTACATGAATTCTGAGTTGTTTTCTATTAGTGTGAGGCCAATAATCAGAAGATTCTTGAATATCATCTTACTTTGAAGTTTAGCCTGGAAGCCACCACTTCGCCAGCTGGGGTAATTATGGGAACATTTTCACAAATGATTCCATGATCCACATCAATAACTGTTCCTATAATCAAAGAACAGTTGAAGTTACAAAGGCTATCCCATTACTTGTAGGTAACTGGAAGAATAATACGACAGATTGGGCAAACTCAGTTATAAAGATAATTCACACCAGTAAGTCATAGAAAAAATGAATATACATTATGTCAATTTAAATTATCTATCTATCTATCTATCTATCTATCTATCTATCTATCTATCTAACTATATTTAATCTATGTAGAAAATCTTTGGATTAAAAATAATTTCATAATCAAATATCAACATCTTTATCCTAGTAGAAATGAACTATATCTGGTATAACCACACCATTATTATTAGACACACCATTTAGGATTATTCTGTTCCCCTATTTCCTACAAGAAAACAAGTACACTGTTTCAAGAAAGGAATCAAGAAGTGATATATTTCAACACATAATAAACATTTAGAAACACAGAATAATGAGGAACAATATGGCACTAGCACTAATTCTATTTATTAGTTCAAAATTTAAAAGCAGACAGTTCACTCAGCCCTATGGGCTGCCTGCAAATCCAAAGCAAACATAGTTTCCTGAGGATAAGTTTTGGATTTCCTCAGGGCTCCGCTGTTCATCATTGCCACTCCAACAGTAACATGGGGACTGCTGTTTAAATAACGTTCGTATTTAAACACTAGTTTCTTGTAATTACTAAAAGGTGTTTCCTAAAGAAGAAACCTTTAGTTCTTTTCATAAAATGACAATAGCCTGTAAGGAAAATGTAAAACACAACAAACAAACAAAAAGCAAAGCAAGCCAAAACCCTGAAGTTAATTACCTTTGATGGCCAGGGTGTCGCTGAGGGGTAGCTCTGTGGTACCTCCACTCTTGCTATGGTTTTCAGGCTCCTGAGTGACAGTTCTCTTATAAATGCCTCTCTTCACTTCATCAAAGACCGAGAACATATTGTATACTCTAGCAGTATAGCCCGCTAGTTCAGTGATCTAAAATCAACATATAAAGAATGAGTGAATAGAGCCATTATAGAAGATTTTTTAAAACTTGTGTACTAGGTAAGTGCCTTGATCTGTTGCTAAAGATTCCACTTTATTGTGTATGAAAAAAAAAAAAACCAATATATCAGATGACTGAAGGGAACAGTAGCAAGAGCCTTACTGGGGACAATAAGGGAAGACATCAGTACAAATGTCATTGGCGTTGTAAGACAAAAATATTGATTTACTTCAGTGTTCAAAGTGAAATGAGAAGCTTTCACAAGATTAATGAGTCGTGAGGGTCTTTTAGTCTCATTTTCAATTTGGCTCGCATTATATTTGTTTTTGTTGGTTAGCTTCTTCCTTTTTGAGTCAGTCTCACTATGTAGTTCAGACTGGACTCAGACTTACAGAGATCTGCCTGCCCTGTCTCCAAGTACTAGGATTAAAAGCATGTGTTACCATTACTACCCCATTTCCTCTTTCTATTTAAGATAGATTATCAGGCTGTGTATCTGTCTTAGAAGTGGAACATTTGTCTAGCATACATGAAGCCCTGGGTTCATGCCTCCATGGATATGCGTATATATCCAAAAACTTGAAACAGAACAATGACATTAGCTCTGATTCTATTTACTAGTTACATTTTCAAAAGCAAACAATTCATTCAGCTGTCTGTGTTGTCTCCAAATATAATCTGAAACATTTTTTTTCCTAAGCGAAAGCAGCATCAACGAGCCCGTGTGTTTAGGCACATGTGGATATGAATATCCTAAGTAGCAGGAAAACACTTCCTTTTTCTTATTTATAAATGACTGTTTCTAAGCCAAATGCTGCCAAAGTTCCTGTTTGGGCAGAAGAGTATATGTGCTAAAGGGCACAGGTTGCGAAAGTGAATCTGGTGAGAGGCGTCTAGAACCTTCTCCGTTATCAGTCCCACATTGTAGCTTCTTTTCAAGCTAGATGCAATTTAAATGCTCAAGTTAAACTATAAATAGATGATTTTTTTCTTTTTCTGGCTAGGATTACGAGACGCTTTAGTTCACAAAACTCCACAGAAAGATGCTTTGCTCTGGTTCTGCCAGCTGTCCATCTGGGTCAAGCTCCTGCTGTTTTTCGATTATGCCAGAACAGCTTGCTTTCAGGGGGTGGTGTGAAAGGTGACTCGTCTTATCCATATCATTTGCCTCGGCAAAAGAACTGGGAACCTGACACCGATAAGTATGCAAGTCACAAAAGATGTCTCCTCCTAACGGTCATAATAGATTAACCCACCGATGCTGGCAGATGGCTGCTGAGATCTTTGTGCATAAAGCTTAAACTATAATGAGTAGGTGTTAGTGTCACAGGCCTTTGATGGAAGGGAAAGCTGTAATTTAACCATTTATGGGTGTATTTTGATGTTATAGCTATCTAAAGGACAATTTCTGAGATGTTACCTGAAAAAAAGTCTTTGAGCTCTTAAGCAGAGGTAAATAGAGGGATGGTTTAACAAAATACGGATTTAAAAGAAACTTGAGTGTCTTAGGATTTCTACTGATGTGATAAGACATCATAACCAAAGGCAACCTGAGGAAGAGAGGATTTATTTCATCTTACAGCTCATGGTCACACTCTGTCACTGAGGGAGGTGAGGGCAAAAAGTCAAGGCAGGAAGTGAAGCCGAGGCCATGAAGGAATGATGCTTTCAGGCTTGCTCCCATGGCTTGCTCAGTGTACTTTCTTATACAATTCAGGACTACCTGCTCAGGAGTAGCAGGTGACACTTCCCACCCACAGTGGCCCTCAAGTATTACCCAATATGATACTCCACACAGACTTGCCTACAGGCCCATCTTATTGGAGGCATTGTTTAAATTATGTTTCCCTCTTTCCAGTTATGGCCAGCTTTGTGTCAGGTTGACATAAACCAAGCAGCACATTGGGCAAACATAAAATATTGGCATAGAAAAAAAAACAACAAAAATTACTGAGAGATTCAGAAAGAGCAGGAAGCAATGGGTAAGTAGATGAGAGTGGACACAGGCATGTCTATAAAAGCTAAGAATGTAACATAAGGCGGAATGCTTTGGGACACCGGGGGCTTGTGGTAGAATATTGAATCCTGAATGAAAAGGAAGTTTTGCTCCTCTGGGGCTAGTAGAGAAGACACAACGATTTCTCTTCCTGTCTTAGTAGCACAGGGCTTCTAAGAGTGAACATTCTTAGACACAAAGCATACAAAGTCCAGATAAGTAAGGTCATTTTTTATCACGGGAGATAACCTAGGATGGTTAAGTGCAGTTCTTCTGTGACATAGCACATTTTGATGTGAGATGGGTAATGGTTTTGTCCTTTAATAATAATTAAAATAATAACTGCAATAATAATTTCAATATTAAAATGAACTACATGGAAAAAGTTGTCCCCAAAACTAAGTGATTAAAATTCCTGTTTGAATTTTTTAAAATATGAGTCCTTTCAGTAAGTGGTACTGTACCATTGGTCTTATGGTGAAAAATAAGATCCAATTCAATAGATCAGCTCTGTAAGAAACTCAGAAACTTTGAAGTTGTATTATACTCTGTACTTTAGGTAATAAGAGATAAATTCACAATGATACTCTAGCAATTGGCTTTATTATCTACCAGATTGATTAATGGAATTTAGAAATATCTGAATTGCTCAGTCATTTTGATTTTAACTTAGAGGTAGCTACAGGTCTTTTTTTCCCCCATCATTCTTTTAAAAAATGACTTATTAGCCGCATACCTACGTATTAGAAATAGAAAGATGTGTAGGATGATCCCTGCTCTCAGAGAGCTCAGGGTCAGGTGCAGGGGAGAGAATCATATCGTAGTAAGGTGAGAGAGACACGCAGGGGAAAGAATCATATTGTAGTAAGGTGAGAGAGACAGAGAAGGCCATCCAGATGAAGATGGTGAGAAGAGGCAGAATCATCTTACTGGAGAGACTTCATCAATAGAAGATGAGCAAAGTTTGCAAGATATAGAGCTGGTATTATTAGCTAACACACAGTGAATGTTGAAATGCATCGACTTAAGTACCTCACATTATGAACTTTCAACACCCTACAAAATCATTGCTGTCGTGACTCCAATTTACAAGTACGGAAACAGGGATACAGACAGACAGGAAGTTTGAGGAGATCATGTGAGTGATTTGTAAAGGATGAAGTCTGAATATAAATGAAGCCGAGCATGGGCTCTTGAGGCCACACAGGAGTAATTCCTTTTTGTTCTCTTCATTTAAAAGCAAGCAAAATCATGCTTGTAAGCAGGAATAACAGAACACCTCATTTTAGAGTTGCTTCCTTTGACATCAATTATACTCTTGGCAGTTTTGAAGAGAGAGGGGGGAGCTAGGGAGGTAAGGAGATAGGGAGACACTTTACACTTTGCTTTATTTTCAAATGCATTCATATTTTAAGCAAATCTGCAAGAAATTAAATTACCTCTTTGTATGAAGACATAATCCTTTCAATTGCATCAGCTCCAGAGGCCAGTAAATTCCGGGCAGTGGTAAAGGCCTCTGTCCGATCGCTAACCATAGCCTGCTTTGGACCATCTTCCAGATCTACGAGAAAATCACCGAACTATTGAGATTTCCCCCCAAGTCACTGTCTTATTTTATACCAATTAAATGATGGCCAAAATAACAATACTTCATAACTATCAGCAGTTTCCTAGAATAATACCAGATGAGTATTAACTTTTATTAGACGTTTCCTTTTGCATTATTTTTTCAGAACAAGAGATAGCACAAATAAATCTGTTAGTTTACTCCCATTTTCCTTCCTTTCCACTTTTCCTGTATCCACTCTCCTGCTAACTGTTACAACTAACTGTGTAACAAACTCTCCTGTCAGTCTCAGTAAAAGTGCTCACTTGAGGGGGCTGCAACGTGGCTCAGTAAAGTGCCCTCTGGTGGTGTGAGGACCCAAGTTTGGATTTCCTGTACCCCTACTGTTTAAAAAAAATCTGGGCATGATGCTCACTTTATCACTGGAGGAGTAGGAGGGTCTCTGGAGCTCACTGGCCAGTCAGCAAAGACTCAATGAGCCTCAGTTTCAAAGAAGAAGGTGAGGGGAGGTGGCTGTTGAGATGATTCAGTGGGCAAAGTCACTTGCTGCCAAGCCTGATTCCTGAGTTTGACCCCCAGAACCTACTCAGTAGAAGACGACCAACTGCCAAAAGCTGTCTTCTTACCTCCACATGGAAGATGCGATATATACGTGCCTGCATTCATATGCAGACAGAGACACACACATAAATGTATGTAAATACATATGATATTTTTAAGTAATAAAAAATTTATTTTAAAAATTAAAAGTAAAGAAATAATAAAGGTGGAGAGTTATCTCAAGAGATGTCTGACATTGACTTCTGGTCTTCATACACATGCACCAATATGCACAGATGCATACATGCACTCAGATGCACATTTGCACCAATATGCATACCTGCACTCAGATGCACACATGCACTCAGATGCATACATGTACTCAGATGCACACATGTACTTCAGATGCACACATGCAACCAATATGCACAGATGCACTCAGATGCACACATGCACCCAGATGCACATATGCACCAATATGCACACATGCACTCAGATGCATACATGTACTCAGATGCATACATGCACCCAGATGCACACATGCATCCAGATGCACACATGCACCAGATGCACACATGCACCCAGATGCACACATGCACCCAGATGCACACATGCACAGGCTCATTTAAACATGCATATACACCATGTACCCACACACTTACACCAGCCTATTAACAAGAATACAAAATAATATGGTATAGTTTCTTTAACAGGAATTTGAACAGATCTAGCCTTCATCATTTTGATATTTTTCTCCTTTCCCAAACATTTATCATTCTTCAGCTCAGCTGAATCACTGACATGCCCATCTCTGTTGGTCCTTTGGAATTACACATTTGATTCTTCGAACTCTGTAGGCCAAACCGTCCCAGTCTTTAAACTGTGATCCTCAGCTTCAGCCTCCCAGGCACCAGGGTTACAGGTGTATAGCACATACTTGACTCTACTTTCAAAGTATACTTAAGTGCACAATGAGAGGCACTTAACAGCAAGGGAAGTCCTACGGGATTCTCAACCGCTACCAAAAGAGTGAGCTCCTCTTGCACTAAAGCCAAGAAAAGGCTTGAGTTTCGACCATCTGGCTAACCCCATTGCTGGATTATAGGAATGTGGGTTAAAAGGGGTTTGACCTTTCATGGCAACCTCTGTCAAGCAAACACCAATTGCACAGAGGGATAAAGGTTGGTAGAGAATTATAGCTTCCTTGTTGCCTTGGCAGATTAATGCCTTCTGGGTTTTCTTCATGCTTTTAGCAACAAAATAAATATCTTCCCTAAGTGTGTAACTTTTAAACTGCCGGTTCTTTTGTAGGCATCATGGAAGCAGGTGCCAGTAACATCAGTCTTCATGTGGCCGTCAATTGCCTGACCTCTCTGATAAGGCCAGATCGCTTAGTGTCACCTATAAACCCGTGACCTAAACTGCTCACCTATTCATTTCTCAGCACAATTTGATTCTCTGGTGAAGAACAAAGTCACCACTAACATGTTTTCCTCTGTAATCTGTCTTTCTCTTAGTATAAAGAAAGGGATACATAGCCTTAAAATAATAAGAGAAGAATAATTAAATACTTGTATGTTTCCCTTTCAGTGATTGGCCCATCAGTTCCTCCTGTCAATTTACAGAGCATGTTTCAATGTGTTCACTGTCGTCCAGGAGGAAAGGGAGTATGCCAGGAGTTACATAGTATCTCCCATCCCTAGGGCTCCTATGCAGGAGTTACTTAATGCCCACTCCAAGGGCTCCTATGTGAATTTAGACAATCCAGGAGCTCTAGTTAGAGGCTCTGAGGCCCTCTTCTGAAGGGAAAAAACGGCATGCTTCTAGAAGTAATTTTTGTTTTAAATATAAATACCCTATCCTCACTATGACGTGAATGACGTGACATTGTAAAGGGGTGGCCAAGTAGATCTACAACAGAGATGCTTATCTTTTTCTCCCATCGACCAAAATTGCACAGGCTCTTTCTCCTAACCCAGTGATTCTCAACCTCTTAATGTTGTGACCCTTTAATACAGTTCTTCATGCTGTGGTGACCCGCAGCCCTAAAATTATTGTCGTTGCTACTACTGTAATTTTGATACTGTTAGGAATTGTAATGTAAATATTGGATATGCAGGGTACTGGATAGACAACCCCTGGGAAAGGTCATTCAAGTCCCAAAGGGGTAGTGTTGAGAACCGTTGACCCAAACAGTTCCTACTTCTGACTTCCTAGTTCCTTGCTCCTTTCAACAATAGTAATGATACCAGCAAATGGCCACTAATCACTTCATATGAGCCGGAGCCATACTAAGTTTAGCATTGATCCTTAAGGCAATCCTGCTAACTTCCCCTATTTTGCATAGGAGGATTTGAACGGCAGAAAAGTAGAATGATTTTCTCAGGGTCACTTGTAAGCAGAACTTTGCAGAGACCACAGGCTGGGAATATAATAAACGCTGACAAGACCTGACACTTGACTTTTTACTGCTCACAAAGCGCTATTTCAAAGCATACCAGTACATTATAATTTCCCAGTAGCTCTGAATGATATGTACCAATAGCCACATGGTTAAGAAAACTAAGGCCTATACATTTACATAGTCTCCCCAAAGCTTGGTTAGCTATTCCACCAGGCCAAGGTTCTCCCTCCTCTCTTTCTATCCCCAAACTCATTTCCCCTGAAATTATTCATCCTCTTTTTCTCTTTGCTACTCTGTTTCATACTTTGAAACTTTTATTATATATTTTTAATTATGTATGTATGTGGGGACAGGTGGGTGTGTGCCTGTGAGGAGAGCTGCTGCCCATGCAGCCCAGACAAGGAACCTTGGAACTAGGGATACAAACACCTGTGAGCTACTCAATAGAGGTGCTGAGACTAATCTCCAGTTCCCTGTAAGGACACCAAGTACTCTCAACCACTGGGCTGTATCTCAGCCATCGATTCACTCACTGTCTGCTCCCCCCACCACACACACTTTCTTATGCTTTGAAATATAGTATCATGCAATTATTTTATCTGTGATACAAGAGGCAACTAAGTGATTAAGTTTAAATTATATATATTTTCTGAGACAGTTGTCCTGGAACTTGCTTTGTAGATCCAGGATGTCCGGGATCTCTTGGAAATCCACTTGACTCTCCCTCCAGAGTGCTGGGATTAAAGGCTTACACCACCACACCTGGCCTTAAATTAAAATTTAAGACTAGATTAGAGAATATGGCATATAATTCCTAGACCTGAAACCTGAAACTGATATTAGTATGTGAAAAAATGATTTTCACTGGTGAAATGGTATTTTCACTGAGTGAAATGGTATTTTCACTTGGTTAGGCCACAGGAGTCAAAAATATTTAGTAGACTGAGCACACGTTCACACAGAGCAACTTTCATTTCTACAGACTTTGAAACATTCTAAAGTATCATACCGCAGATGGGTTCTTTTGTCTTCCGTTGCCCACATCTGCAAGATGTTTGGAAGGAGCTTTACATGATACTTTGTTTCACTTCCAATTGAATCATCAGATGTTTTTTTTTTCCGGCCTGGTTTTGTCAGTGTTTGTAGGATTTATTTTTAGACTCCTCATTACCTTTTGGTAAGTGAGCTAGTTAGTTTCATGGCATACATGTTTACTTCTTACTAACCTCTGTGGGGTTAATTTATCACCATTAATAGCTGCAGTTTTTTCTATTCTGTGTAGATTACACCAGGGGTTTCTAATAAGACCAAACACTGCCAACTATATTGTATTATAATCTTGTGGGCAGTATATATAATGTAGATTAGATATGGAACATTTTGATGAATGTTATTAGTTTAAGAAATAACTTTTTAATTTATATTTTGCCAAATTTCTTAGCAAATCCTTCTGAAGTAGCCTTTTGTATTTCATTTTCCCAGAAGAGGGAATCAAGGTTTGAGAGAGTTTGATGTGACTAAGAGGGTCTCAGTAGGAATCTTGGGCCAGTTTGAAATCAGCAGTTTCTCTCAAAAGTCTGCTTTAGGCTCACTCCTAAATTTTTGATCAAGTAGTTTCTAAAGAGGGAGGATATTTGATTTTTGGAGAACAGAAAAATCTTCTTCATCAGTTACAGCCATTCTTTCATATCTGTGGGGAATGGGGAGGCTGGTTCAGGGACCCTGAAGAGTCTGAGATCTACCTATGCCAAGTTGCTTAGAGAAACCACTGGAGTGATTGCAGGGTTTATATCACCCAGTGTTCTTTAAATAGCTCCAGATTATCTGCAATAGTTCATGTGATGCAAAGGCTATGGCAAGAGCCCCTACAGTGAGTTCTGTAGAGAGTAAAAGGTATGTATTACTCATGGACAGATTTTCTCTGCTTTTGCTTTAGACTCCGATTTCTGCTCTGTGCTTGGCTGAATTCTTGAATATGAGCCTATGGAAGTGGAACTCTAACTGTAACCCCTTCATTCCTACCAATAAAGACTCCAACTTTCTGTATCAACTACTTGATACCGAAAGAGCACCATAACATTGCCTCTCGTGCCCTTACCTTTCCTAGTTATACCAAAAGAAAAAACTGAAGAGACAGGAGAGAAGATCGAATTAAGTAACTGCAGCTTGATAAGTCTCACCCCTAAACATCACCAAATCATGTCATGGAAAGATGTCTGTATTACTACAAATAGAGGAGAACCCATTCCATGATGCATACATGCACCCTGAAATAGCATTCCTGGTTATCTAAAGTAGCCAATCAGCTTTCAAATCACAAATCAGGATAAATTCAGTTATAGAAAACTTATATCCTTAATCCTCTGGGATGTTAAGAACAAACCATGAGGTATGCTTGCGTCATACTCTTTCTGAAGATACTGATTTGATTTGTGGTTAAATGTAAACTGAAAAGTCATTGAACAGTATAATTAAAATTGCTCCAGGTAGGCTTCCAGAGATTACTGTATCACAGAGCTCCTTGGTAAGGTCCCCTGAGCTACCTGTTGCTTGTTTCACACTGATGGTCTGATTGTCACTGTTTCTGAGTACAAACAACTACTGATACTAGCTGTCTACACCATAACAATGGGACATGCAATGGCATCTTCAAGAGAAACAATGTTGAGAGTATATTTAAGATGAATGTTATTACCACCATCTGCAAAGCCGGTTGCAGTGATAATAGGTATAGC
Organism: Mastomys natalensis; assembly: GCA_021653895.1. Classification (NCBI taxonomy): domain Eukaryota; kingdom Metazoa; phylum Chordata; class Mammalia; order Rodentia; family Muridae; genus Mastomys; species Mastomys natalensis. Next base: position 1,738,552 of record JAJTUV010000381.1, read on the forward strand.
CACCATAATTAGTCCACAGCTGCTCCACACATACTTCATCAAGAATTGCTCTATCATGATGTACCATAAACGTTTGGATAAGATAAGGTTCATCTGATATGCTAAAGCCTTGTAACATTTCTGCAGTTGCTTCATTTCTACCTAAAAAGGGAAAAAGATAAGAATGAATCCAGCATGAGCTATGGAAATAAACACTGACATTACTTAAGATTCTCTTCCATGATGTAAATGTATTATTTTGCTGTATTTAGTATAGCCATTGTTGATACATTTCTACAAGAAATAAATGTAACTAGATATTAGAATTAGTCATAATTTAGCATTACTTATAAAAACACATTATCTGGCGAATATAATATTGTTTGAAATACACACAATAGGAGCATGGCTCAGTAACACTAGCCTATTGCTATCATATATAAGGTTTAATTTTCAACAGTAAGAGAGAAAGAAAAAAGAGAGGGAAAGGGGAGAGAGGGAGGGAGAGGGAGAGACTTGTGATCATAATTTTAAACTTTTAAAAAGTTAAAATTAAATTACATTTTACAAAGATACAAGTTAGCATTGCTACCCATATCATTCTTGAGAACATGAAAACTATCCAAAAAAAAAAAAAAAAAAAAACAAAACATGTATAATTAGACTATTTTGAATTGGCTCCATTTCGCAGATTTTTGTCTTTTAAGTGAAGAATCTACTAATTTACACAGAGTTCAATGGTTCAAAAAAGAACAAATGAGGACACAGCACACAAGGCGGATCCCAAGTAGAAACAGAGGTCCTAAATTAGTTTAGATTTTTCCCCCTTTGGATTACTTCTACTGTTGAGAAAGAAACAATGATAATTCTTGATGCTGTAAAAGAAATATCATTCTACTTGGTAATTAAAATATATATATATTTAAAGACTTCAGCATATATTGCCAAACCATTGGTATTACATTTCAGCTATCTCCACCCCCAATTTATATCATACTCAACATTCTGAAGCCACTATAATACACCACAATTTTACATAACTGGGCTAATTATTCGACTGTTGAAGATCTTTAGCATTTAAAAATAGCATCCTAGTGCTCCTTCCTACTCCTGTCCTTGCTAATCTTAGTTTTTACTCCTCTCCTAGTCAAAATTTAATTATCTCTGTCAAAATTATGTCCTCGGCATGAGGTAAAAGTAAAGGAAAGGCCATTTCATTAGACACTCCTCTGTGTTTCTTAATTTGCACACTGCCATTGATCAGTCTTGCAAAACTGTCTGAATGGTTTTCTGTTTGAAAGCAGTTATCCCCTCTTAAACACAAAAGAACAACAAAGATCCCCTAACATCTCCATCTCAATCCAAAGAGGTTTACTCTCAGTTCCCAAATATGTATTTTCTTCACAAGGTACAGAACCCTTCACCAAGTTAGTCTTTAAGTTTGAAGAAAACGCCTTTGAGTTCATTCATTACAGTCATATTCGAGTAACAGAGGCTACAAAGATCACTTAGAAAAGAACAGACACTTTATTCTCATGAAACTTCAGAAAAGTTTGGACTCTAATGGCTGATGATTTAAAGGGCTAATGCATTTCAGCACAATTTAGCTACTGGAGGACTGTAAAATGCTCAGAAAGTGGGTCTGTCAACAAGACAACAGATGGTATCTTGCAGCGCAGAGGCTGCTTGAACAGTCTCACATTTCACCCGTTGCTTTAATGTCTGTCTTACCTTATGTCCTCTGTAGAAGGCAATTTCCTCCACATTGGCTATGATTCTGGAGTGTACATACCGCAAGTAGCCTTTCCTATGGGCCTCTTCAGCCACCAGCAAGCCAAATTTGGGCGAGCAAGCTTCATACTTTAGCGGTGGCATACACCACAAGTCCTGCTAACAGGGTGGGTCCTATGGGGCTTGCTCCTCTGGATGTAGCTGTCCGGATGAGAGTATAGGAGGTTAGAATTACATCTAAAATAGGTTTGGTAAGATTGGAATACAGGTGAGCCACAGATTGCGAGAACATCATAATGTCTTCAGTGAGAGACTGGTCAGGGTTTGCCAACCTCCCATCCATATTTATCACCTTATAATAAGTCTGATTTGCGAAATAGGTTTCATAGGCATGGTCTACTAAGCGAGTTCTAAAGGCCAATGCCAGTTTGCACTCCAGGTACCTGATAGCACTGTTGACAAAGGTAGCCGGGATAGCAATCATAAGCCACTTGATTAATTTGATGATGAAAGTCCGAGGCTTCTTTTCCACGATGCTTTTCACAATTTTTCCATCCAGACCAGCCACATAGATAGACAGAAATGTTCTTGAGATTAGAGCCACCGAGTGGAGGCAGAGCCACCCCGTTTCAGTGGTCACAAGTTTTGGAAAGAGGATTTTCCGAAGTTCTAGTAGCTGTTTGAAAAAATCTGCATTTAGTCCCGGCGCAGGTTTTTTACAGATGATCTCTGTGCAATGCAGTATTTCTCTGTTCTCTGCAGGCGGGTAATCTTCTGCTTTCGCCTTCCTGTGGCCAGGCTGCTTTAAACGCTTGCCAATGATGGGATAGAGGGTTTTCAGAGCATATGCCGCAGCCACCAGGCAGGCAGCCCTTTTAGCAGCACCGGATCTGGTCCATTTCACCCGATAGGCTGCTGCATTTAGCATGTGTATCATTTTTCCAGCTACACAAATGGGTTTCTTTAAAAAGAATTCGTTTTAAAAGGTCATGCTCCCCGGAAAGCCCAGCAAACGTTTCAGAAAACCTCACAGCCTCCCATGTTCTGCAGCTTGTCTCCTCTACTCTTATTTTTGTTCTTCAGTGACGGATGCAGCAAAGCTCAAACTCCACCGCATCCAACGGGGGCGAGTCCCTCAGCAGCCGGAGCTGGCCAGGCTCCACCCACAGGCTTCTCATTGGCTGCGTGGGCGGTGAGACCCTGGACTCCTCGCCTCTTCCCTCTGAACCTTAAAAATGAAGAGAGAGCCAAAACAAATCCTATGCTTAAACAGGAGTTCAGAGAGTTAAATATCTATTTCTGGAGAGGTCGAATAAGGTCAGCTGCTGGAGAACAAACCTTCCTTCAGAGCTACTGAGCATGCTCAGCGTCACTTAGAAACCCTCAGAAGTTTCAGAATATACATCCCGTCTCTGAGATTTCTACAAAGGGGAAGGGCAGAGGGAAGGAAGGCTTGCAGCAGCTTTAATGAGCCCAAAGAGAAAGAACCAGCGAGAGGAGGAGGGTGGAGCCTCAAGAGGATTAACGGACGGCCCAGGGAAAGGAGTCAGACAAGAGTGATAAGAGCGAGAACCATAAAACAAAATAGCAAACACATATCCTTGAGAATGTTTTGTTCAGAAGATGTTGTCCCTCCACCCCTTACTCCCACGCCTTTCGCCCTTGTTCGATTTTCTCAGATATTCGCAGAACCTATTAGGTTGCTATTGAGGGTGTCCCTTGTAAATAAGCTGGAGGCGAGCTTGTGTATTACAGAAAACACCCAAAGCTCCTCTCCCAGACTCCTTTGTACTAACTTATCCTGATAGTAAAATTCTTTCTGCTCCATGATTATGTTTAACAATGTTCATCTGACATATTAATATTTGTTTATAAAGTGACTTAAAAATCTCCCTTTGTTTTTCTTTGGAGGTAGCGTAGCTCTCTAATAAGAATTTAATCAGCTGGGAATTAAGCTGGAATTCAGTGACGGAAAACGACTTTTAGGATGCATTTCTTCTAGACATTTTTTTTCTTCAGGTTTTTCTTTAGGCTCAGAGATAATCTGCCGGCTTCTTCCTATGAACATTTTTGCTGTTTGATAAAAATCAAGAATGTTTAAAAATTATTCACATTCCAGTAGAAGGCCTAACGGTCAGTAGTCAAGCAAAATTTTGCATATTTAAAAAAATTGAAGGTCATTTTTTGAAAGCAAGACAAAGGTGGTTTTGCATGATAGAGCCTTTTGCTGCTTCTCTCTTCAGTCTTCCCAACGACTGGCTTATCCTGAAGGTGTTCATTTAAGCCAGAGCCAGGAACAGTAAGTTAGAGCTGCTCATTTTAACCTGCTAGTGTTATATGACCGTTAAGCTAAGAATCATTTTATACTTGGGCCTTACTGTCCACAGACTCCTCCTTTTGATCCTTCCATAGTAGTTCCGGGGCAGGACTGCACTTCGACAGCCCCACCTCTGTCCTGACTTAGCTTCACATGGATCACGACATAATAAAGAAGCGAAAGATGGCTACCTGGTGGTTGTAACATCACACAGCTGGTCAGTTCTGTGTGTGTTACTAGTCCTCTCTGTGCTTCGACTTTACCGTCTGTCTGTAAAATGAGAGCAATGCTATTCTATGACGTGAGTGTAGACTTTAAATAAAATAGTCAAATTGTTTTAAAAAAAAAAAAAAAAAACCATTGTATATAGAAGTCTGCAAATCTCTACGCTAGAATATGTGCCCCAATGTTGAGTGATCTCTATTGTTCATTAGACATGAGTCAAAGAATTGCCTTTACTAAGAATATTTTTTAAAAGCAGTATTCTTTTAAGCTCTTTGGTATACATCTATTAAATCTAAGAATCCTTTGCTATACAGCGATCATTTATTTGCATTCAACTCAACAGATTTACCAATATACCAATAACAAATATCTTTGGTATTTGGTCATGCTATTAAGACTCCCTGGGGTGCCAATTAATACATCTACAACACATCTTCTGCACCTAGGGCCCAGGAAACAACAGGGTAGAGTAGTGGGAAGATTAGAAGAGCCAGAGTACCAGAAAAATCTGCTATGAAAGTATGTCTCCTAGAAATAACAGGGAAAATCCAGGCGGTGATGGAGCACACCTTTAATCCCAGCACTTGGGAGGCAGAGGCAGGCAGAGTTCTGAGTTTGAGACCAGCCTGGTCTACAGAATGAGTTCCAGGACAGCCAGGGCTATACAGAGAAACCCTGTCTCAAAAAACAAAACAAAACAAAAACAAAAACAAAAACAAACAAACAAACAAACAAACAAAAAACAACAAAAAAAGAAATAACAAGGAAGCGTCACCCAAGATCCTTTAACTGCATAGCTGCTTAAACAGGCCCAGGACAAACAGGACACAGAAGACATGCAAATATGGAAGTGGAACTCTTAAAAGACCCTACCCCTAGACAAAAAACTTCAAGCAACTAAGGAAAGCTAAGAAAGGGAGAAATAGGCTTCCCCAGGGATGAATGAGCCCCCTAACTTGTCACCCCATACTAAGTGCTCAACCATGAAATCATATACAAGCAACACTAAATGGACACAGTAGGTTTTATTTATATATTTATGCAAGTGCATGTATGTAAGTGTGTGTGATGCACCCGTGTGCATGTGTATGTATGTGTATGTAACAATAACAATTAAAGAAAAAGAGGCCATGAATTTAAGAAGCAATTATAGGATATAGGAGGAGTTGGAGAGAGAAAATGTTTGGTGGGGATGCAGGTATATTTTAACTTAAAAAATTAAAAATAATAAAGGACTTTCTGGGCTGTTATATGGTTTTGTATTTAAAGTGTTTGCCTAGCGTGCTTGAAGCATTGAGGTTTTCAATTTTCAAGACTGGGCAAGGGATTGATTTTTCTAAGCCCATATGTAGAGATCATGGAGTCATAATAGTTATTGGCAAAATATTTTATTTCTTGGATCATGCTATTGGTACATGAAAAAATAAGACTCTTTTACACACATATAACTAAATCATTTATGTCACGTCTTCTGGTAGCTAAACATAGAAGGGTTTAACTGCAGCCGGAAAGGATAGGGGGCAGGATGTACATCACTAAGGGGAATGGCAGGATGTTCATTCAAGCTGAATGACTAGAGTAGACAGCAGCTGGCAGTTGAAGGAAATAGCATTCATCGCTAGAAAACAAGAAGCAGCCATATCAGAAAAGGGGCTGTGAGCAGGAAATCTAGGTCGAGGGAACATTAAAGAGGTAAGCTCATGTATTTGAATGCTTGGTCACCAGGGAGTGGCACTGTTAGAAGATGTGGCCTTGTTGGAGGAAGTATGTCACCAGGGATGAGCTTTGAGGTTTCAAATGCTCAAGCAAGATCTCCCTGCATCATTCACGTCCAGATGTAGAACTCCCAGCTACCTCTTGAGCACAATGTCTGCTTGGGTGCTACCATGCTTCCTATCATGATGATAATAGACTAAACCTCTCAACTGTAAGCCAGCACAAATTAAATGTTTTCTTTTATAAGTGTTTTCATGGTCATGGTGTCTTTTCATATCAGTAGAAACCCTAACTAAGACAGCAGGCCGGATAATAAATATATTGCAGTATAATGGGGTAGCAGAAACAACCTTTGAATTCCAGAGGTAAGAGACTTGTGAAAAGAATTAAATAAGAAGAAAGTAATCAAGACAAAATAATTGGCATGAGAAGGAAGGTCGAAGGTCATGTATTAGTATTATGGAAGAGGTCAGTGAGTGATTTGACTTGAGAGTCAGCCAGTTTAGCACAGACCCAACTATAATAATCCAAACCTCACCATTGTGCTCTACACTGCAGGTTCCAAATGCGGGAGGGTAGGTCCTAAGATCTAAAACTAGACTCCAGGCTTCAGATAGGAAAAGAAGAATTCAATCTAAGAGGAAAGAAGACAGAAAATGTGCCACAAAACATCCCAGTCAACAATGGATCGCATTTAAGAATTGAAATTTTCCCTCTTGCCTATTGACACTGTAAGCCATAATAGAATAAAGCATTACTCATGCATTTGAATTCACCATATAATAAATAGATTTACTGTGCTCCTGGACATAATATAATGAAATACCATATGCAAGAGTATCATAATGCTACTGGTCCATATACTATACTATCCTATACTTTTAATTGTTGTTGTGCAGGGTATACCTGATTATTAAATGGCTTTTTAAGGAACACTACAGTTCTATACTTCTCATGTTAATTGCATCTCTTTGCTGTATACATTAAGAGAACATACAAAAAATGTATACATCCTAACTAGTCCTGTGGTAGTCCACTTCATGTTTGGCCAATGATAGAGCCATCTAGAATGAATCTCAAAATGTATTTGTTTTGTTAAACAACGCATGGTTACATATTCTTTTAAAGTAAGACATTAAGATTATTATGGGGTTTCTTTTTATTTTTTATTGAAAGCCAAAAATAAAGTTAATATTAGTTTGAATTCCAAACTGGGAGAGAAAAAGGAAGCGGGGGGGAAAAAAATCACTTGTTATTTTTAGTAAGCATTATAAAATTTCCACTCAGGCCTCTAAACTTAATGTAATTTCATATGAAAAATATTAACATTTTTCCCAAGGGGATTAATAATAAGAGAAAAGTAGTATGATACTAATGTTTCAAATTTACTAGTGCAGGAGGCTGGAAAGATAGCTAAGCAGTTAAGAGCACCTGCTGCTCTTACAGAGGACCCAGGATCCTAGCACCCTCATGGTGACACACAGCTATCTAGAACTCCAGTTCCAGGGAATTGCATGCCCTCTTATGGCCTCTAAGGATATTAGGCATGAAAATGAAACACACACACACAGGCAAAACACCCATGCACATAAAATAAAAAATAAAATAAGCCGGGCGGTGGTGGCGCACGCCTTAAATCCCAGCACTTGGGAGGCAGAGGCAGGCGGATTTCTGAGTTCGAGGCCAGCCTGGTCTACAGAGTGAGTTCCAGGACAGCCCGGGCTACACAGAGAAACCCTGTCTCGAAAAAAACCAAAAAAAAAATAAATAAATAAATAAAAAATAAAAAAAAAATAAAAAAAAAAATAAAATAAAAATTTATTTAATTTTTTTTCTAAATGCAATAATTAAACCACTTTTCTCTAAAAAGTGCTGCAGTATCATGGATCACCAATATCAAGAGCAAAGCTGAAAATCATATATGTTTATATATAAAATATGCTTCATAATGTACAAAACAAACATCTTTCTAATGAAGAGAACTATAAATATATAAATATATAATTATATAATGCAGTTTATGTTTTCATTATAAATCAGCAATCTTTAGAAATAAAAGATAAATTACTCAAGTTTTAAGAAGTTTGAGTGGGTCATTTTTTTTTTCTTTTTAAGAAATGATAAATAGTATTTTCTTTGTACAATGCTGTTCTCTTGAACAGTCCTCCAAACCTAAAAGATTATCTAATTGATATACTAGCTCTTAAATAGTGGTGTTTAAACTAAATGTATCTCTTATGAGGCTTACTGATTGAAGGCATAAACAACACTGAAGATAACATCTTAGGTCAACATTTCAACTACGCCAGTGTTTTCAGAGTGCTATCATTTGCTGTGTAGGAAAAATCAGCACTAGCTTGTTTAAGTGTCTCTTAAAGTTAATCTGTAACCTGATTCATACTCTCATTGCACCTCTCTGTCCTTCACTCTTCTCAGAAAACAAACAAACTTTTTGTTTGTTTCCAAGCAAAAGGAAAAAAAGTAAGAAAGAAAGAAAGAAAGAAAAAGAGAACGTACTAGCAAGTTTCCCCTTTCAATTATCTAACAAAGTTTTTGAACTTTGGAGATTCAGACCTATTGTACCTGTTTTGTGTGTATGGTTAAGGAAATCAACAATCACTCAGTGATTTTTCTAAAATGCTGAATTCACCTGTTTTGATTCTATTACACATAAAATTTGGTAGGGGCTGTTGTAGTTATAAAATTAGGATTAATGCTTTTAAATAAGATGTATTTAATTTAGTTACCAGTTCTTGGCAACTTAGATAAGCATTATATTTTGACACTTTTTTTCTGGAAGAAATCATGAAAATTTGAAAAATTACTTTGTTTGTTTGGAACAAGAAATTTAATGGGAGGGTTTTTTGTTTGTTTGTTTGAGACAGGGTTTCTCTGTGTAGCCCTGGCTGTCCTGATACCCAGTCTGTAGAACAGGTTGGACTCTCAGAAATCTGCCTGCCTCTGCCACCCCACCCCACCCTCATCCTGGGATACTGAGATTAAAGGCGAGCTCCACCACTGCTCAATTGAAAACTTGTTTAAAAACAAACGTGACAATTTGCAAGAGAAATGTTTCGTGAAGACAAAACAACATAGAACCAATTTTTTTTTTGCTTTAGGATTTTGTTTGTTCAGAAAGAAATTTTGTGTCGGGAACTTTTCACAGCTAATCACGGCCTATCAAAGCTCCGTAAAGCTCTTTAAGAGAGTCACAAAACGTACACAACTGTCCGGTGTGGTGCTTCTTCTCAACAATGCTTTCTAAATATTAAAACTGCACTGCAAATTCAAGTCAAGAATTGGAGTATGGTGCGACAAGTTAGTTGGCAACGTAACCTTCGAATTCAGATTATCTGTAGCGGGTGGCCTTTCCAAGTCCAGCCTGTGAACCGATGGCCCAACACAGGAAAGCATGGCAGCCGTGGGAGGCCTAACCGGAAGCGGAAGGGTGTCACACCGGAAGGCAGTCTCACGCGGTGCCTGTCGGGAGAGGTGCAGGCTGCGGGTCCCTCTGCGTGACCTTCAGTGTGCATGCGAGCTGCGAGCTGCGAGGGGCCCGCGTGGGAGCCTCTGGAGAGATGAACTGGGTCGGGGGCTCCCGGTAAGATGTGCGCTCGGGTTGAGATCCATCCCTCGTGGTCCTGGAGTGTCGCCATCATCCCAGGCCCCAGACAAGGTCACAACCTCCCCTGGTAAATGCCAGGATGGAGACCTCAGTACTGTCCAGGGTCCTAAACAAACTCGGCTTCCCACTCTCCAGGGGGTTCTCTGAGGGCTCACAGTGGGCGGGGCGGGGTTGCTGCTGCTTTCCCTCCATTCCGGGCATCCTCCTCTAGTGAGGACCAGTGGCCATGGGATACAATCTATGCAGGAATTTCAAAACAGCCCTATTCCCAGTTGTATTATATATATTTACTATATTTTCAAATTATAATTTTAAAAAGACCTATTGTTGTTAGTTTTGTTTGACTTTAGAGAAAGTCTCACTGTTTAGCCTAGGATGGTCTGGAATCAATAATACCCCTGTTTAGCTTCTAAAGAGCTAGGTTTACAGACATGTAACCACCATGCCCAGCTCATAGCTTGTTTTTAAAAAGACAAATACAATGAAAACTTACCTTAAATAAAAAATTTGTTCAGTACTCAGGATTAGCCACATAAAAATTCATTACAAATTTACAATTTTTTTAATTTAATTGTTCATTGTAGTTTACCTTACATGTGCTCTGGTGGAAATAATTTAAGGCTAATTTAACTTGATAAAATGTGTTGATCAGGATTAATTTGTTTGATATGTATGTGAATATATGATATATATGTGTATGTGATATATATTTGATATATATCACACACACATAAATATCACAAATAGATTCCAGGATATCAGGATACTAATATGAGTCACTAAGGAGTTTTATAGGAGAAAGATGGCTAGTGATTTCAACAGGAGCACCTCTGTTGAATATGTTAGCATTGTATTTCAGAAATGTACATGTTTTTAAATGGGTGTGGGAACTGATGCCTGTAATTTCCCATAGAGTGGCTATAGTGAGAGTATCTCCACCAGTTTCAGGCCAAAAATACCATCTTAAAAAGCAAAATGGACCCTTGAGATGACTCAGGATGTAAAGATGTTTGTCATCTAAACCTGATGACCTGAGTTTAATCCCTGGGACCCACCTGCTAAAAGGAGATATAACTGAGTAAGGCAAAGGTGTTCTCTGATCTTCACACACAAGATGTGTGTTGTGTGACAAATTTTTTTCTGTGGAGACACAACACATTTATGTCTACTTAACCCCAGATAGAGGGCCCATGACAGACCTAAGTACAGATAGTACCAAAGTCCAACTTGGTAAATGTATTGAAGTTTCTTAGAAGAATATGGGTGAGGGTTGCTTACAGGAGCAGAAATAGCTCAAAGACAGCTGAATCACCAAAGCCTACCCTGGCACAGGTGACAGCTTCTAAAGCAGGAATTATGCTGTACACCTGCAGGCAGCTACACAGGTTGGGGACTGTCCTTTTCAAGTGACTTAGTCTAATTTTCTTCCAGTCAGCTTGCCTGGTCTGTTTTACTGCCTTGTTTACTCTGGAGGGAGGGGGCCTAGTGAGTATGGTTAGTTTCAGGAATTTCCTGTGGCTATTTCAGTTGTTTGCATTCTGGCTTGAGGAACTTCCTGCGCGATGGCCCTTTTCAATCTTGTATGAATAGTATGTTTCAATCTTGGAGGAAACTGCTACCTCAGTGTGACATGTGCATGCTTATACACATATATACAAATAAGTAAACACATAAATGTAAAAACAAAGCAAATGGTTTATTTTGGCTAGTGTTCTATTAGTACGCTTTAGAGAAAACTAGACATTCACTTACAGACTTCACTAGAATATAATTGATACATGAGTATTCAAATTTGACTTTTAAAAAAGTGAATATTAATAGACTATAACTTCAGCTCCTGGGATACTACATCCTCTTTTGGATTCTACAGACAACTGCTCTCACATGCACATATACATAATTTAAAATACTATATATTAAATATTGCATGGATGTTTCAAAGATAAAAGCACTGTAGGTGTTCTTGTCAAATCATGAACTTCTTGGTTATTTTGAGATTAATGTTTTAGTTGCTGCTGGAAGTTACAAAAGTAGTGTCCTAAAGGAAACTCGGCCTAAGATTGATTTTCTCAACATGAACTACTGGTACATCTCTGCCATCAGCTACCAGGGGCCTAAATCACAGAATAAAGAAACATGATTACAATTTCTTAGGACATTTGTTTTGATCAGGGATCAGAAAGAGGCGAGGCTTCCTTTAGATGTAAGCCCACATCGATACAGTATAGAGTGAGTCTAAGACACTAGGATGCTGAGACTGCAGGATGATTCAGGGAGGATAGGTGCGTGCTGCCAAGCTCTGTGACCAGAGTTTGATCCTTGTACTCTGTACAGAGGCAGGAGAGAACTCACTGCTGAAGTTGTCCTTTGACCTCTAATTGCACATATGATCACACATCCATATGTACAAACACAGACACACACACACAACACACACACACAAAATAAATGTAAAACCTTAGAAAACATTATATGCAATTTTGAATAAAGTTCTCTTAGAAAGATGGGCTCTCTAGGGTGAAGCCCTACAGTGCTTATGAAAATCTGATTAGCTCCTGTGTCTACTGTGAGTGCAGGCAAGAGAGGACAGGGTTAGCTGGTCTTGGTACTGTGATCTTCTAAGGGGCCTCAGCATGAAAGTGCTTTCAGTGAGCACTGGCAGCCAATTGAAGCTGCTACAGTGGAGAAGTTTTTAATCGCATCTCCAACTGTCTTTGAGTGCTTGGTTACTGGGGCTTGTTTTAGTTGAAAAATTTGAGAGCTGTTAGCAACATAAGATTTAGATAAGTGACTGGAAAACAATTAGAGTTCTCCTTCAGAACAACTCCAAAGCACTCTAAATTAATTTAACAAGAACATTTCTACATGCATTACCTAAACAGGGTTTATATACATAGGTATATGTATGTATGTATGTATAAATATATAAGTATGTACATATACATATGTGTGTTTGTATGTGTGTATATGTTTTACTTAATAAAAAGCACCTTGTGATAGAATATTGGGTTTGAAATCATGTACATCTATATATTAGTAGAAACTTAAACAATCAGCAATGTGATACAAGTGTTGATTTAAATACCATGTGAGGTAGATGGGGAACTAAAGTTATCATTATGTGACCTGCCCAAGGAAGTGAGCTAGGAAGTATCAGTTAGGACGCGCCGATTCAGTCAGACACATTGCATAAAAAGATGAATACTGGAAAGGTTGCACAAATAGTGGTGGAAATTTGAAGCCAAGAAACCGGAAATTACTAAGCCTTAAAGGACCCCAATATTGCATAAAACAAGTGCCACTGAAGCAATAAGAGTTGAGAAGAAGATGAGTAGATGATGAGGTTGAAGACCTAGTTCTTAGCAAGGCTTTCAGGAAGACTGGGAACTATAAAAGCAGATGGAATGAATAAGAATGGAACAGAGACTAGATTAGCAGCAGTTTTGGCCAATCAGAAGACAGGTAGACGGAGATGACAAAACAAAAATGCTATATAAGTATTTGGAGATAAAACTATATATTTAAATGCTTTAAGTGGATGTATGTGGTTTTTTTTTTTTTTTTTTTTTTTTTTTGATAGTGAGTTTGAGAGACAGAAAAGTAGAAGTTTTCCATTAGTGAAGAGCTAAATTCACAAGTAGCCCAGCAACAGCAATGCTTTGTATTAAAGTGTCAGTAGTATGTAGGTTGGCATATTGTTGGGGAGATTCGAAAAGTGATACAAGCTAGGATTATGCTTGAAAAATTTATACTGCTTTTCCATAGTTCTAGTATGACTATATACACTCTTTAAATTTAGTTGGCAGAAGTCTTAATATACTTTGTGGAAATCACAGGCTATATGACTTGGGATGGGGTATGAACTTTTCTATGCATGCGTAGAGCCAGGTTGTAGAGGACATTCTGTGGGGAAAGAATTTGTCCATGTGAACTTAGATATAGTCTTGAAATTGAGGCATTCATATGAGGAAAAGACTTCAATTCACGAAGGAAAGATTTCAGTTGTCACTAAGAGTTCTGTCTGTCCATCACAAGAGGCATTTGGTGAAATCCAATCCCAGCCCCCATATACCCCAGGTTTGGGCCCTATTTCTGCACAGGAGACCTCACTGGAAGTAGCTGCCAATCTTGAGGATTATTTCATGGAGAAAATTCACAGGCCTGAGAGATTGACTGTCTTATAAAGCCTCTACTCTGAGAATGTCCCTTTGTAAAGCTTGTCTTGCTGATATGACAAATGTCATGAACTTCTCTGACAATCTCCACTGTAATCTCTGAGGAAGGTGGATTATGGATGGAGTGACTAGAAAACACAACATGTGTTCCCTCCCAGCTAGGTTCTAGAGAGGGATCAAGAAAGAAAAAGATTTAGCTATCGTTTGATTTTCGGGTTAGAATAGTAGAGGACCTCTCTCTGTCTTAGGTGTGGGTGTCATCAGAACTTCAGTGTTGAAATTGAGCCAAGGTTCTAATGTGCTCATCTGGGAAGCATTTCCTTATGAAGAAGAAAATCCTTATGGAGAAATGGTCACCCAGTAACATCCCGTAAGTTCTTTGCTCTAATAGGGTTTCTTGGTGTGTTGAATGAATGTGCCAGTTACTTTAGACTTTGGCTATACCTTCTTTTTAGTTCTTGAAGACCATATAGGTGGCAAAAATTAATCAGTTATTTTTTACTGTTATGGGTCTGATCCACAAGGATTAGTTGATAATATGGAAAACCCTTGACTCCTTTAGCCTTAAGAAAAAAAAAAGCTGTGTTATATGCTAGGATGAGTCATGGTCTTTCTGACCATTCTGCTTCCTTTGAATGAATAGGGACCATGTCTTGAGTCTCCACTGTAGAATGTGCACTGATTAGAGTTCACCCTTTGGGTCTTTACCACGTCACTGATGAAGGGGACAGGTGATGTACTAGAATAGTGGAGCTCTTAGAGAGAGCTGTTGTCCTGTTGTCCCCTGGGGCCTAGTTGACCTTGGAAGGTAAGGCCTAAAATACTGGCTTGTCCTCTTGTCCACATACGCATATGCTTTTAAGTATGGTTAATAAATACTTAGAAGGTTAGTTACCTTTAGTCTGGCATATTTACTCTTTCAAAAAATGATTTTTATATTTGAAAGTAATGATAATTATATTACTTTACTGCCTCCAATCATTCTCATATATCCTTGCTCTTGCTTTTTCAAGTTCATGGCTTCTATTTGTTTAATTGTTTATATGTATATATATACAATTAAAATGCATATATAACATATATGCATCACACACAGATACACGTACACATATCAATGAAGGGATAATAAAAATGTAAACAATTTTCTTGATGAAATTTCAGGTTAATGATATGAGCTAGGAAGGATAATATAATGTGAAATAAACCAGACCCCAAAGAGAAATGTCTCATGTTCTCTTTCATCTCTGGTTCATAGCTCCAGACTTCAGATGTGAGTGTAACATGGAGTAACCATAGAAACCAGGAAAGTAGGAGAGGACAGTGAGGTCGGGGGAGCAATGGAGAGGGAAATAGCAGGGTGTAGGTGGTTTGAAGGGGAGAATGGGAAAAAACTGAGTGGGGTTTAATTAGAGAGGGGAAGAGATAAAGAAGAAGGAGGGAGGCAAAATAGGAGTAGGAATTTCTGAAATGTCTGAAAGGAATCATTATATACCTAAAGTTATATAAAATATATACTAGTCTGTGTATGCATGTACATATAGAGTATAAATGAAAAATTTCCATCTGGACTGACAGTACTCCTTCCAAGAGCTAACAAAATCCCCTAAAACCAGGCCTGAGAAGATCGCTTTTGAGTTGTTAGTGAGGGGAGCTCAAGAGACTCCCAAACATTATTGCTGTTGTTTGGGTTGCCTCTCAGAGGTGGAAGGTAAGCCCTGTTTCTGAAGGCACTGTTCACTTTGGACACTGGACCAGAAACGCTGAAGCTGGATGTGACCAGAAAGCCTGTCCCTCAGGACTAGCTTTTGTGATACCAGAAGGGACTGTGTGATCTTCCGAAGGAGAGAAGCAACACTGAACTTCTGTACAGTATTTAGATGAAACTTGGGCAAAAATCAATCTTTCAAACAAATCTAGATGTTGTAAGACTCAGCTGTCCTCATTACGCTGAACACACACACTTTTTTAAAAGCCAGTTCTAGATTCTATGAAGAGCATAGCAATAACTTAAGAGAACACCATTGATTTTTAAAAAGGATGGCACTGTGGCCTTAGAGGTTTTAATAAGCTTTTTATCATCGTGCATACCATATCAAAGTCTCATCTCTTACCTTATATAACCTACTCAGAACTTTTGTGACCTTAGGCCTCCAAGCTTTGCCTTTCTCATTTCCATTCTAGAAATATTTAACCATCTTACCTTAGGACAGTTTCTCACAATATACAAATCTTTGTCTGCTAAAATATCTTCAGTCTTCTAATATTTGCTTCTCTGAATTCCCGGCACCCTGTCACGCATTGTCCTTGTTAACACCACGAGACATCATGACATCAGCAAGTTCACTGACTTACTTTAAGACTCATCACTGTGTGCAGTAACATAAGGCTGAATCCAGAACATTTGTCTTTTGTGTGCAAATTTGTTCATATGAATCTTACACCTGCTGTGCTGCGCATTTCTAAGAGACAGAAAACTTCTTTTCCCACCTCATAGTGTGTCAGAGAGGGAAGATTTGATTTTGAAGGGCCACCATCTGATAGCTTAAATTTATAATGTCATGAGTATATGGTAATAAGCACTACATACTTAACTTGAAATGCTAGCCTTAGAAGTGGCCAACTGCTTGAAACTCTGTGCTCACAACCAGCATGTGCCTGCAAGTGAAAACAGACAAGCCGAAAAATTGACAAGTGCCCTATCTCCTACGAAAGGACAATACTGTTAATGACATTTTCCTCTAGAGGCCACTTTTTTTTTTTTTTTTAATCTCCCCAGTATAAATTTAGGCAAAGCTCAAGAGTACAATAAAATATAAAGTATTTTAGTTCAAGGTCTGTGGATCAAATAAATGATGGATGGTTATCCATCCATAGGATGAAAGGGGGATGTTATAATGTCTTCTGGTCTCTCTGTTTCTCCTACATCTGGAATTCCCTGATATTTATCCTTCTTCATTAGCAAGCATTAAGAAAGGTCAACCAGAGTAACTGTACTCACCGACATGACCCTGAAATCTACGTTGTCTCCGCTCATTGTCACCAGGAGGGAAGATGAGGCTTTTTTGGTAGAGCCATCCTTACCAACATGGCCTTTATCCTTATGATGCTGATGAGTTCTTCCTATGTTTTTTTCCAGGATAACTTAAATAAATCGGTAGTAAAAACATGGAATACATCTGAGGCACATCAATAGATCTGGATGGTCAATTCTAGAGTTAGTTTGGTTGATGAGAAGCAAGAACTATATGTCCTCATCATCTCTGAAAATAACCTTAGTAAGATTAAGATTCCTAACAAGAGAAGGTCAGGACCCACAAGCTTCCTTGATTGGTAGAGATGAAACTTTACTTTTTGGTTTATTTTCATTGAAGGCTACCATTGTCTCTCAGATATGTCATAAATTTCCTGTCCATAGGGATCTGGAATGGCTGGGAGGGAATTAAAAGAGAAGGCTCTCTATCCTGGCTGGATTGTGTTAGAGGCACATGGCTGCAGGGTCCATATATTACAGTATGTAAAGTAATGCCTCAAAACCGAAAGAATTCACCAAGCGAGTGTGGCATTGTCTCCATAGTCTGTTATAGAAAATGCATTGATCTTATCACACAGCAATAGGACACTCAGAAAACATCACATGAGAATAACTACAGCTTACTAAAAGGACATGAGTTAGGTAGCATGGATATAGCAGTAGACAGTAGACATGAAGCAGGAGAAAGTGAGTTGTATAGGTACCAGTTATAACTGGAAACAGCAAAAGATGCCACCTGGATATTGTTTTACTCTCTGTTTGGATTCGAGGTTCAAGCTGTTTGGACAATAGCTCATTAAAGAACTGGAAGGGACAGAGTTGTTCATTCAGCATGGATCTGTGCTGGGCTGCACTGAAAGCATGTAGAGAAACTGAGAAGAAAGGATTCCATGGCATCACTTTGCCCATGGTCCATGGTGAGGGCATCATAGGCTGAACAAAACCAGTGCCCCTATCTATATTAGTTTAGCAATTAATCAATTCCCTCAAAAATGAAGTTGTGAAAAAGCTAACCTCAATTTAAAGCTTTTGGAGCTTTGCATGACATTTGCATTCAGTGAAAAACTATTTGGGAGCCCTGGGATCAGGCACTTAGCTGTAAGCACAGCACATGCAGTCTAGGGCAGTACTTAGTGTCCTTTGTTTTGATCAGGGGTCTATGTGCCCAACCCTGAAAAGCTGTTTTTTCTTTTCCTTTCTCCAGATATAAGCAGACAGCTGTCTGTCTCCAAGGGAATGGTGATAGAGCGTGAAAGAGAGAGGATCTCAGTGCTCATGAAGAGAGAGGAAATTAGACATAGTGTTATTTATATCTTGCTCTGTGATTACATCTCACAAGTATATCTGACTAGAACAGTAGAAATACCTAAGGGAGAGATGAGGGAAGCATTGTGGGAAGTGTAACCAGGAAGGGGGTGATGAGTGGGATGTAAAGTGAGCAAATTAAATAAGTTAATAAATAAATAAAATTTATAAAAAAGAAAGAAAAAACACCTCAGGGGAAAGGGCATTATATGTTTCCCCCATATACTGCCCTTATTCCCAAGAAAGAGAGTATGGAACTAGAGGAAAACACAGAGAGGTAGCTATCTATTAGCAGGAGTGTTCCCTTACCTTCTAACAGGACAGAGACTTCACTGTGAGTATAGGGTGACCCAAAGTGATTGAGTCCTGCTATAACAATAGTGATATTTTAAGCCAGAGCCCTGAGATGTGTACGGCAGCTCTGTGCCACAGAGTGCGTTTTAGATAGGTCCCCTATGGTTTGTCTAGTTGGCCCCAGGTCAAGGCTGTAGTAGATGGAAGGGCCCACTTTTAGATAGTTAAATGAGGACCTTTGTTCTGAACTGTCTGACTCAGTTACTTTGCTATTTCTGTGATAAAACAATATGACCAAGGCAAGCTAAGATAGAGGCATTCCATGGAGAGTTATGATCTGATAACCAAAGCCCGTGTTGATGGCTGGCAGGATGTCATATGTTTGATATGTCCTTAAGGGAACACGGGAGAGCACTGAAGTGCGTTTTAGCTGACCTTTAACTTGGGGCATAGGTTTTTCTCTACTAGAAATACTTACCAGACAGACATTTGGCTCACTGGCTAGCTTTTTGATCCCTGTAAGGAAGTGGAGATGATGGCTGGGCTGAACCATGAACACTGAGAGTCTCTGTGACATGTGTAAAAGCCAGATTTACCATCCCTTAACCAGGTTGTTTCATCCAAGGAGGGGATTAGGGCATTATGTGGACACTAGAAAGGAGGGAGCACAACTCCAAGTTTCCTAGAGACAAGGGGGGCAGGGCTCTGAAGCATTTAGTCTTCAGCCTGCCTTCAACTCTCATTCCATGACACAAGGCTTCTGGTCAGTTTCTGAGGGGCAAGTGTAGAACTGAGTAAGAGACACAAGTGTACAGTGGGAATGCACTGACCCCAAGTGTAGTGTCAAGAATTTCCTCAAGTCTGTCTTGTTATGTTTTGGGGAGGGGAGCTTCCTGATGCCAACAGAGGCTGAAAGTTGTCTGATTGGAGGGTCAAGATGGTTCAGGATAGTGCAGTCACAGGTGTCCCATTTGGCCACATCATGGGCAAACCTCCTGAGCTGCCCCTTCTTCTGGTACTCTTGTTTCCAACGGCCTAATCTCTGGCAGACGTGACAGTTGCCTGGTTCTGTCTACAGGTTATCTAAGAGGTGAATTTCCTTCTCCTATTCTTGTGCTTTTTTTTTGAGCTTTTATTTCTTCTATCTCCTCTTCCTCCCTGTCTTCCTCCTCTGTGTCTTCTTCCTCCTCTTCCTCTTCCTCCTATTCTTCCTTCTCTCTCTCTCTCTCTCTCCTATCTCTCTCTCTCTCCTATCTCTCTCTCTCTCTCTCTCTCTCTCTCTCTCTCTCTCTCTCTCTCTCCTATCTCTCTCTCTCTCTCTCTCTCTTTTGTATATTGATTGTAATAATGGAGGTGATTACTTCTGACAAATGTCCAGAGCTGACTGGCAATGACTTTATCTTTAAGAAATATCCATCCTTTTACACTATCATAACTTAGCAGAATATTCTTTTAATCTTCCCAAGAAGGCAGTAGGATTCTCCTGTACCCGCTGATGCATGGTAGCCAGTTTACTATGATTGAGGGACTTTGCCAGCTATTTTTAGTTCTTCCATCAGGCAGACTAGGAAATGGCTCATTCTCTGAGGTCTCCTAAGTCCCACTCAGGGTACTTATAAGGAATGCCAAAGCCCCAAGAGGGACTGGAATCCACAACTTGTCTTCAAAGATCCTTTGTTTCTAAGAACTTTTTAGGGCCTGTTCTTCAAGTCAAAAGCCTAGCTTAAGTGCTAGAGAACCTCTGTGTACTTTTCAGGGATGTTTGAAAATTTGCCCAGGTCTTTTATCTGGTTTAAATCTCACAAGGAGAAAGAGATAAGTATTTGAGTTGAGCCAAGTTCTCCTATTGCTTCAAGCAGAGGGCAGACTGATGGATTCTCATGATAAACTGGCAAGCTCCCCCATCCCATTCAGACAGTGTTTTTTAGTGGGTAACTTCTCTGTTCCTAGGGAAGAGGCAAGGGTGGCTGTATAGGGGATCCACTTGACATTTGACACTTGGATCAAGTTGGTCTCTTGGGACATAAAAGACTTGAATGTAGGGCCTTTACTCCATTTTTAATTCATCCAACAAAATAAATTCAGTGATTGAATGGTGTTAGAATTTAAGCTGCCACTTAGAGGCCACATTTTTCTACCCCAGCTTATACTAGGGTCAAGGTGTAGTGTGAAAGAAAAGGTCGCTTTTTAAAGAGTAGTTGGATCAAATTTATTCTAGTTCTTCAAAAAGGAGATTTGGTGAGATAACCCAATCAGGTGTGAGTGTTTTCGGCAGTCCCCTTTAGGACACAGTTGCACTCTCTCCTAAGAGGGCTGTTAGAGCCCCATGAGATATTCCAAGGAGTTTTGTGATGCAGTGGCAACTAGTCTCTTTAGGTTACCCTTTGCTGGATCTTTGATTCCCTCCTCCTCATGCTTAAGCTCTCCTCCAAGACATGAACTAGTTCAATTCCAAGCTAAGTTTTAGTCTTAGGGAGTCCTTCTGAGAAATTGGTCCCACTTTTCAGATGATGTAGAACTAGTGCTAGAGAATGCTGGGGCCTGGTGGCTTAGGTCTAGTCATATGACATCTAGTGACAGCTAGTCATATGACAACAGGGAAGGTGCTAGAAACAGGAGAAACCCTTCACAGAGGAAGGTCACTCTTTTTTTCAACATCCCACAGGCAGTATGGACCACTTAACAAGTCCAGACAATGGGGAAAAATCCTTATTCCTAATTCTCTTAGAGTCATTATGGCTTGTTCCCTGTTAATGGTGTGTAGGCCAGGGGACATACTAAAATTTGACAATAGAAGAGAGGTTCCTGGGTAAAAGATAAGACTCATTTTGTAGACCTGAGAATAAATGTCATCAAGATCTTATCCCAAAATGTCTTGTTATCTTTCCAGGCATCCAAGGCCACCAAATGAATAGTCAGCTCAGGGGTTCCTGATGTCTTTCCAGAACATGAACAGGAAAACAGCCTTCACCTGGGGAAATATATAGGGAAAGAAACAAGACAATCTCCTATGAGCTCTCATATTTGCAGTGGGCAATCATAAAGGCAAGGGTCTGAAGAAGCAAGGCTACAGGCTGGGCAGGCACACATCATGCAGCTGTAAGGAGTGAGGGAGAATGGGAGGAGTTCAGTGAGGGGACACATGGTAGCACTTCAGAAGCAGAGCCTTTACTCCATTGTTTTGTACAGTTCAGAGACCAACTACAATAATTATGTTGTTGGTTCTGAATGAGTGAGTTTATTAAAGATGTAAGGAACAGTGGAAGACAAACAAGTGCAGATAAATAAAAAGCAGCTGATAGCTTAATGTTGTCAAATCAAGAGTTCAGAGCATACAGCAGGAACAAGTGAAATAACCTGACTTAGAAAGCAAAGAAAGGTTATGTCATTAAATTAAAGGATTACAAACATCCAGGAGAACTTGGCTCGGGAAGTTGAAGCAATTGTCTGGAGTTCCTGACTGAGCCCTCTTTGTGTGGATGAGTGTCCCACTTTCTGTTCCCACTGCCCAGAACTTGTCTACCATGGAATAAGCAATCCATGGCTTCCTCCTCTGGCTTTCTCAACACAAGTATGCTGGAGGAGATACATTGAGACAAACCTAATTCTTCAGGTTTGAATGGGTGTTTGCCTTCTATATTTCCAGAGATAGCTTCTCAGGAAGCTTAAACAGTACATGCCAATCTGCCAATCTATTGTATCTTGTACCTGCAGATAGAGGTGTGAGGGAGGCATAAGCTATAGTCCTGAGATAAAAGCAGAGTTGTGGTACTAGGTGTTTGGTCTTGATTCTAGAAGTAGTCTATTCTTGGCGCACCCAAAAGAATTCAGATGAGAAATAGTTATAGATCAAGCAGCCATTGTTTTTAAATTTACCCCAACCCCTCTCTGTTTGTGCCACAGTGCTTGTATGGAGATCAGAATACAACTTGTAGGGGTCAGTTCTCTCTGCTTACCATGTGGCTTACCAGAATCCAATTAGAGACATCTATCTTGTCAGCAAGAGCCTTTACCCTCTAACCCATCTCATCCTTCAGTGTTCTTTCTAAAACTAATCTCTTCCTAACGAGCATAAGCCAAGTTTAGCAAAAATCGATTTTTAAAAATAGTGAAAAAAAATAGTGTAACCCAAGCTGGCTTGAAAAATCACAGTTATTGTCTTGGCTATCTCCCATGAGCTGGAATAATAGGTATGAGCCTCCATTCCTAGCTGTGGTTTTCTGTGTTTAAACTAAATATTGACTAATATCATTAATTCCACTTGATGAACTTAGTTATATTCAATGACTTTAAAAAACTCTCTGCCATCACTGTATTTGTGTAAGAGCAATAGGCAGAAAGAAGATCTCATTTAATCTGTGACTAAACTGTAAGATGTCCAGGGATAATGAAGCTCTCTTTTTCTGACATGCTCTACATAGAAAGTGGCATTTCCTTTTTAAAAATAATGCAGAGGCATGCATTAACAATGGGAGTGTTCCAGGACTCCAGCATGTCGAGACAACCTACTCATCGGGTAGTGCGGAAGAATGACTGTCACTGCCTGTGTTGGATGTTGATGATATGCCTATCAAGTTGTACTATTGCATACTGAGGTCTGTGATGTTTGCATGGCTCTTCTAGTTGAGACGGGCAATAGGAAATATGGGCATTTATAGATACGAGACAATGAAATATTTGAAAAAGGTAAGAAACACTAATCAGTCCTGCCAGTGTTGGTAAGAATGCTGCTGCTATAGTGGTTTTGGTCAGCACCAAATTTTTAAAACTTATTTATCTTTGAAGCTTGTATTCAAGTGCGTGTTGAATATTGAACATGTTGGGTTTTATTTTTTCTGTGTTCCTATCATCCCCTCCTTTGCCCCCTTTCTCCTCCCTTTGTTCTTAAGTTAGTATTACTTCTACTTAACATAAACATATACATGTGGCTTGCACATGTGGCTTTGTGTGTCATTCAAACCTAGGACAGACAAATATGAGGAAATATATAGTATTTGTCTGTGAGAGCCTGGCTGATCCACTTAGTTATCATTTCAATTTGCATCCATTTTCTACAGATGACACATATTCTTTCTTTTTATGGATGAAAATGGCACATTTTAAACTTTCATTTCTATCGTTGGCCACCCATGTTGATTCTGTAACAGCTATTGTGAACAATATTGTAATAAACATTGAGACAAAGCATTTCTGTGTTACACTGACTTGGAGGCCTTTGAGTAAATACCAGGTAGTGGAACCGATGGACAAGATGGTAGATTTATTTTTTTCTTTGTTTTGCTTTTTTATAAATTTATCATGTGTGTGTTTTTATATGAGTATGCACAAATGTGTCAGCGCACACATGTGGAAGTCAGAAGACAACCTATAGGAATTAGTTCCCTTCTTTCACCATGTAAGTCCTGGGGATTGAACTCAGATCGTTAGGCTTGGCAGCAAGTACTTTTACTGGCCGAGCCATCTCACTGGTACTATTATCAGTTTTTCTTTGACAAACCTTTGTATTGCTAACCCATGGTGGTTAGAGTAGTGTGTATCCCCATCAGTGGTATAGAAGGTATTGCTATCCATGGTGGTTAGAGTAGTGTACACCCCATCAGTGGTATAGAAGGTATTGCTATCCATGGTGGTTACAGTAGTGTGTATCCCCATCAGTGGTATAGAAGGCATTGCTATCCATGGTGGTTAGAGTAGTGTGTATCCCCATCAGTGGTATAGAAGGCATTGCTATCCATGGTGGTTAGAGTAGTGTACACCCCATCAGTGGTATAGAAGGTATTGCTATCCATGGTGGTTAGAGTAGTGTGTATCCCCATCAGTGGTATAGAAGGCATTGCTATCCATGGTGGTTAGAGTAGTGTACACCCCATCAGTGGTATAGAAGGTATTGCTATCCATGGTGGTTAGAGTAGTGTGTGTCCCCATCAGTGGTATAGAAGGCATTGCTACCCATGGTGGTTAGAGTAGTGTGTGTCCCCATCAGTGGTATAGAAGGTATTGCTATCCATGGTGGTTAGAGTAGTGTACACCCCATCAGTGGTATAGAAGGCATTGCTATCCATGGTGGTTAGAGTAGTGTACACCCATCAGTGGTATAGAAGGCATTGCTATCCATGGTGGTTAGAGTAGTGTGTATCCCTATCAGTGGTATAGAAGGCATTGCTATCCATGGTGGTTAGAGTAGTGTACACCCCATCAGTGGTATAGAAGGCATTGCTATCCATGGTGGTTAGAGTAGTGTGTATCCCTATCAGTGATATAGAAGGCATTGCTATCCATGGTGGTTAGAGTAGTGTACACCCCATCAGTGGTATAGAAGGCATTGCTATCCATGGTGGTTAGAGTAGTGTGTATCCCTATCAGTGATATAGAAGGCATTGCTATCCATGGTGGTTAGAGTAGTGTACACCCCATCAGTGGTATAGAAGGCATTGCTATCCATGGTGGTTAGAGTAGTGTGTATCCCTATCAGTGATATAGAAGGCATTGCTATCCATGGTGGTTAGAGTAGTGTACACCCCATCAGTGGTATAGAAGGCATTGCTATCCATGGTGGTTAGAGTAGTGTACACCCCATCAGTGGTATAGAAGGCATTGCTATCCATGGTGGTTAGAGTAGTGTGTATCCCTATCAGTGATATAGAAGGCATTGCTATCCATGGTGGTTAGAGTAGTGTACACCCCATCAGTGGTATAGAAGGCATTGCTATCCATGGTGGTTAGAGTAGTGTGTATCCCTATCAGTGATATAGAAGGCATTGCTATCCATGGTGGTTAGAGTAGTGTACACCCCATCAGTGGTATAGAAGGCATTGCTATCCATGGTGGTTAGAGTAGTGTTATCCCTATCAGTGATATAGAAGGCATTGCTATCCATGGTGGTTAGAGTAGTGTACACCCCATCAGTGGTATAGAAGGCATTGCTATCCATGGTGGTTAGAGTAGTGTGTATCCCTATCAGTGGTATAGAAGGCATTGCTATCCATGGTGGTTAGAGTAGTGTACACTCCATCAGTGGTATAGAAGGGTTCCTTTTGCACATATCCTTGATAATATTCATTTGTTTTCTTAATGACTGCCATTTTGCCTGGGGCAAGACAGAATCTGAATTAGTTTTGATTTTCATTTCCTGATATCTAATGAGGCTGAACATTTTCTCATTGTTTATTAGCCATTTTTATTTCATCTCTTGAGAACTGTTTATTAATCTCTCTGGAGTTTTGTTGTTGTTGTTGTTGTTGTTGTTGTTGTTGTTGTTCTACAGCTAGCTGCTGTAGTATGACTTTTTCCTCTGGCATAGCATGATTACTACCTTGGAGTAGAAACTACTCAGCCAGGTAAGAGTTGAGTAGAGTAATACAGAGATGACTAGGTCTATGGCTATGGTGATGAACTGTTGATACTCTAGTAGGAGGGTGGTAGAATAGGGTAGGAATGCTCACTGTAGAGTACGTGAAGTAGGAGGTTTACTGAAAGGGAGACACCATGATGAGCTTCCGGGAGGTGGTGAAGTGAGACACTGCACTAATGCATCCGTTTTGCTGACATCCACACTCCTATAGAAGTAACCCTTCAGCCACGCCCTGTAAGGAAGCCAGGTAAACTCATTTGCTCCCCAGGTGGACTTTAGTGAGATTACTGTTGGCCCTATTGTTGGTGTCCTGTCTGCATGAATAAACTTCTCCAACTCTGGGTTCATGACTAGACCTACAGTGCCCAGTGTAAATTCCTGTGTTAGACTCATAAGAAACAAACAAGTTTTAACAAATGCAGGAGATTCAAGATAACTTCCTGTACTCCATTTGACCATAATTGATTAGAGCTAGAAATCAATAAGAAAAACTATAGAATATGAGCATAGAGATGAAAGAACACACCATTCAGTGATGAATGGGATTGGCAAATAAAAATTATGGAAAATTCCTAGGACCAAATGAAAACATAATTTATAAATTGTATGAGACCAACATAAAAGCAGTTCTGAGAGAAAATTTATACCTATAAATGTCTGCATTAAAAGAAATAGATATCCTAAATAATATGCCTTTGGGTTTCAGAAAAACAGGAGTAATCCAAACATAAAGCAGCTGACAAAAAGAAATGTGAAGATGGGGAGTCGTGGGGTTACCATCCACCTTCTAACTGAATCTGTTTATGGAAAGTTACACGGGCTTCTGAGAAAGATGAGCTCTTGATGTCTGTTAGGATCATTTGATACATAACGTCATTTCACTCATATGTTTCTGGTTGCTTTTTATATTGTTGTTGTTTTAGCATGGGCTGACTGGTGGTTAAGACTTGGTATTGAAGTCACTCACTATTATTGTGTTAGGTTAATCTGTAACTTTATTTCTAAGACTATTTGCTATATAAATTAGGTGTACTCATTTTGGTACATATATGGTTGGAATTATAATGTCTTCTTGATCAGTTATTCTTTTGATAGTGTGACATGACTGTTTTAGATTGAAGTCTATTTGGCCAACTATTAGCATAGTGACAGTCATTCATTTCTTAATTCCAGTTACTTGGAATACCCCTCTCTCCATTTTTTACACTATGGCTGTTGCCTATTTTTGATGGTAAGGTATATCTATAAGAGATAGCAAGTAGGTTATTTGGTTTTCAGTACAATTTGTTTGTCTCTATCTTTTGAATTGGAAATTAATATTATTAATAGAGTCATTTAAAGGTACATTTTCTGTCATTTCATTAGTTTTATGTACTGTTTAGTTTGATCTAGGAATAAATTCATTTTCTTCTGATTTAATGATAATGGGAATATCCTGAAATAAGCTTCCATATTAGATGTGACTCCCATTCTAAAATCCTCTCCCATAAGGCCTGGGTAGTGTATGTTTACCAGCCTAGCCTAGAGTTGTGAAATAGTGTTTCTGTGTTAAAATACTGAAATTCAGCCTATGAGAAGTTATTTTAAATAGCCTCTGCATTCCTATCTCATATTTTTATTTTATCGGCTTTATAGTTTTCTCCTTAGTGCCTTTCTTTTGTAGTTCATGCATTTCCAAAAGCCTTTTTTGCTGTTTATGAGACGTACTTAAAGACAAGATTCTGACATTTACCATTACTATTCCTGACACATCAGGATGACCTGCTTTAGTTCCGTGGAAAGCCAATGTAAGTACTTTTTCTAGGGTAGATACTGTCTTGAATCTTAACAAGCCCATTAGCTAGGAATGTTGCGTTATGATGTTTTAGGCTGATATTCATTTCAGTGTAACACAAGCTTTAAAGCGTTATTTTCAGTTAATAGTTAAGGCTATTTGCTTTATGTTTTCCAACATTAATCATACTTGTAAAATTTAAAAGATCTTGAAATTCTGAAACAATTTGCTTTGCATGCCACCAGACCCTTCAGAAAGTAAGCCAAACTGAAAATTAAAAAGCAAAACCAAAGGAATGATGTTATATTGATGATGTAAGACATTTGTGTAATGTCCACAGTATTTAATTCCTGATACAGTTTTGACATCTGCCTGCTTCCATGTAGATTTTACAACTTTTAAAACATTTAACAGCCGTATTGTTTTGTGTCTTTAAGTGAAATGTCTCTTGAGAATTATTCTTTTTTATTTCTTACTAGAATAAAGGGGCAGAAATTCTCATATGAGTGTCTGTGGTCAGCACACTTTTCTTCCCACCCGTGTTCATTTCTCTCCCCTCTTCCTTCTGTCATTTAACTCATTTCATTTTGAGATTGTAATTATTAGATTTCTCTCTTCTTCCCTCTCCTCCCTCCAAGTCCTCCTGTTAATTCTGCTTCCTCTCTATCAAACTCATGGATCTTTTTTCATTAATCATTATTATGTTCATATATGTGTATACATATACATTCTTAAATACTATCTGCCCAGTCTTTATGATGTTACCTATAGATGTTTCCAGTGCCAATCATTTGGCACTGGCCAACCAGTTATGCTCTCCTCCCAGAAAGACCGTTTCTACCTCACTGGTATCCTTAATTGCCTGTAGTTCTTTGTAGATGACTGAGGTCTCATGGGATTTTCTCAGTCCACTTTGGCAGGTCCATTGGTGTTATCTTCTTCAGCTAATGTATGGGCAGATTTTCTTTTTAGAAAGACTATGACTGTAGCTTCCGATATTAGTGGGAGAGGCATTTTACAGCAAATTCTCTTATCTTCTGGCTTTTACAACCTTTCTGCCACCTCTTTAGCAATGTTCCCTGAGCCTTAGGTACAGGAGTATTTTGTAGATATATCTCTTGGGACTGGGCTCCACTACTCTGTACTTTGATTGCCTGTAGTTTTCTCTGGTTATCTTTGCCTGCTGAAAAACAGGTCTGTTGATAAGGGGTGAGGATTACACTTACCTATGGGTACAAGGACACACATTAAGACTGTTATTAGGGATTATGCTCATTTAGTCAAGTACTGGTTGTAGATTTTCTTTCAGTAACAATACTTTATTAGCAAGTTAGCTATGTTTCTTGCACTAGGCATGGTATCTTTTTTTGTTGAGAGTGTCTTAAGTCTAATTAAAGAGCTGTTGCAAACTGCCAGTTATGTGTGGCACTGATGCACCTATAGTGCCATGCTGGCCATTGATGTGGTTTATAGGCATCATAGTTGGATAGGACTTTTGCCTGCTTCATTTCTTTGGAGGCTTGCATGGTGTCTTCTGGTACCATGAAAGCTAGGGAGAAGGCATTTAGGTTAGTACCATGTCATGGGGCGCTGAGCCCTATTTCAGAAGCACATAGTATATCTTTAGCAAATGGACTTTCCACCTCTGAGGAGCAACCAAGGACAACAGTAATAGGCTGTGTGTTTGGGGAGTCTTTTGGACAGTCCTGGCTAACAACTCAAAAGGTCTCTCATGCCTGGTACTGGGGCTTTTGTTAGGTGGTTCTTTGGCTCTTGGTGGATAGTGTTGTCAGTCCAGATGAAAAAAATTCATTAAAAGTTTCCTTGTATATTTATTCAAAGAATTACATGTGTAATATGATTTTCCTTTTAAAAAGATAAATAGTTAACAGTGTGGTTCCTTATTCCTTTTTTACATGTCTTTTTGTTGTTTTATCTTCCTCCTCCTCCTGTTTTACTTCCCTGTCCACTCACCCCATAGAGAACACCTCTTCTCATTCCTCCTATCAGACTACTTGTACCCTTCTATTCCGCTTCTGTGTTTACCTGCCCCATGTCCCTAAAGACCCCATCCTTCTCATTTGCTTACTCAGACTGCTTACACCCTGCTATCTTCCTCTCTGTTGTTTTCCAGCTCTCCCAGTACCCTGGCAGCGGCCCTGTTTCTCTCATCTGGTTTCTGTAGTTACTCCAGGCTATGTACTCACATCAGAAAATTTTGAGCTAGGAGCCTACAACAGAGAGAATATGTGACTTTTTTTCTGGATCATTTCATTTAATATGATCTCTTCTCTTCCGTCTGTTTACCTGTAAAGTTCATGATTTCATTGTTCTTTATAGCTGAATAGTATCCCATAGTGTATACGTACCACACCTTAATTACCCACTTGTTGCTTGAAGGACATTTAGGTTGTTTCCATTTCCTTGCTATTGTGACTGAGCAAGTGTCTAGGGAGTGGGATGTGAAATCCTTTTGTCACATGTCCCAGAATGGTAAACTGGGATCACATGGTAGATTTATTTTTAGCTTTCTGAGAAAACTCTATATGAATTTCCATAGGAACAACACCAGTTTTATTCCCACCAACAGGGAATGAGGGCTCACTTTTCCCTCAGTATTTGTTGTCTGTTATTTTGTTGATTTTACCATTCTGATGAGGATAAAGTAAACTTTCAAAGTTTTGATTTGTATTTTCCTATTTGTTAGCAAAGATAAGTATTTTTTATATATTTCTTCTTTTTTTCTTCTTTTGAATGGATTATGAGCCCTGGTCCAGCTAGTTCAGCAATGACTGTCTACCAGTGTAAAGTCCAGAAATCCAGTATTTGTTCAGTCTATGAACTTGGACATCTCAGCTGGTCTTCACTATGTGTTGGAATCCTGAAGACATAGGCTCTAATGACAGTGAAGGAATAGGCTTGCTAGCAAGAGCAGGAAGAGAGGAGAGAGAGAGAGAGAGAGAGAGAGAGAGAGAGAGAGAGAGAGAGAGAACACATATCCTTTTTCATGTCCTTTATACTTTATATAGGCTTCCACCAAAAAGTGTGACCCAGATCAAATTTGGATCTTCTGACCTCAAAAGACATGGATTAAGGTTTATCTTCTCACCTCAAAAGATTGGGATTAAAAGTGGGTCTTCCTACTTCAAATGATTTAAGAAAAAAAAAATTCCCTCACAGGTGTGCCCAGCCTCTTGAGTTTTACTTAATTTCAGATGTAGTGAAGTTGACAACCAAGAATAGCTTTCACAAGTTCACCCCTTGTCAACTTGACACAAACCATATATCATATTTTGTGATTGATTTCAAATGAAAATAATAACCAAGTCATAATAATGTAAAACATGATATAACTATCCCATGTACATCTGCAAATGTATTATATATTCAACCAGGTCATAAGTATGTCTAACGTGTACAACTGCAAACGCATTATAAATTTAGAATGTGTGGCAATGTTTCTTGAGAGACATTCTTTTAGTATCTCAAACTTAAATATGATAACCACTCATATTAGTTGATGTTACATGTCATGATAAAGAAAGTGAGGAAAGAAAATCAATATCTGTACAAGTGCATTCTTATATGATAGAAATAGTCATGTCAGTTATAACTCATTTCTGCAGCTAGTCACATGGCTTTAGCTGGTATTTATAACTACATTCCTGTACTACTCATTCTGTATTTCTACCATCCTTGGCAAGTACTTCATCCCTGATGGGTCTGTGCCATTTGTTATTTTGCCTGGATTAGACTGTTGTAACTTTTCATTAATCACAGGGCATGATAGCACCAAGAAATGTTCTAAAGGATGTCCTGTACTCCAGACATAATCTTTCTCATCTCCATTGGGAAGAAGCGATCCAACTTCCTTCCCCATGGTAATCTGGATCAGTCACTCCTTCTAACACTGTTAGTCCTTTCTTAGCCTTTGGTATAAGGACACCAGAAACTCAAAGTGGCCAGGGGGAAGTCTGAACTTCCACTTCAATGGAATATTTGTTGTGTTTCTTGGCAGGAACACACCTCCTTCTGGAACCAAAATTTCTAGTCCAGCAGAACTTAAGGTCACAGAAACAGAAGGGAGAATTCTCCTAGTAGATCATTAGTTGTAATAATGAAATGGAAATATTCCTTTTTCTACCCCTTGATTCCTGGACCCATGGATCCAGGCTATGGGAAAACTGTACCCTATATTAGACACTGATTCAAAACATATGCACGATCGGGAGATCCCTGCCCTGAGCTGTTGTTGTTGTAACATCCTCTTGCTGCCTGGTTGCCACTCAAAAGGCCATTTCATCTTTCTATCAAGCCGTCTGCTTCAAGATAGTGGGAAATATGGTAATAGCAGTGGATTCCATGATTGTGGCCACATTGTCTCACTTCTCTGACTGTGAAGTAAGTTACTTAGGTAGAAGCTGTCTGTTAGGGTTCTATTGCTGTGAAGAGCCACTGTGACCATGGCAGCTCTTATAAAGGAAAGCATTTAATTGGGACTGGTTTACAGTTTATGGGGTTTAGTCTGTTATTGTCATGGCAGGAAGCATGGTAGCATGCAGACAGGCATGGTGCTGGAGATGTAGCTAAGAGTTCTACATCTTGATCTGCAGGTAGCAGGAAGTGACTGCTCCACTGGGCATGGCTTGAGTATCTGAGACCTCAAGTCCACCCTCTGTAACCACTTCCTTCAACAAGGCCACACCTACTTCAACAAAGTTACACCTCCTAATAGTGCCATTTCCTATGGGCCTATGGGGGCCATTTTCTTTCAAACCACCACAGAAGCAGTACTGTGTGGAAATACCATGACACTGGGAAGACATTCTGTAAGTTCACAGATGGTAGTTTTGATAGAAGCATTAGATGAAGGAAAGGCAATTCAGTGACAAGGATAAGTATCTACTCCAGTAAGGTCACGGGACTGTGCTTCCCATGGATGAGGTAGTCCAATGGAGTGAACCTGACACCAGGTCACTGGCCGGTCAACTCAGGGAATAGTGTGATATGTCTGGCTCAGTTCTGATCTCTGCTGTTGCCATGTCTGTCACTTAGCAGCAGCTATAGCCAGGCCTGCCTTAGAGAGTGGCCGTTCATATTGTCAAGCCCATGTATAACCTCCATCTTTGCCACCATGGCCTCTTTGTTCATGGGCACCTTGGGCAATGACAAGGGATGGCTGAGGAAAGAGTCTAACTGTTCATAGACGGGGTTGTCCTATCTACTTACTTATTGAACTTCTCTGTTGCTCAGGTCACTTTTGATGAGCATTTATATGAGTCACAGTATCTTCACATCCTTCATCCAACTGAGAGATCTGTCCACGTCATTCTTCCCCAGATGTCTTTCTTAGCAGTTTTCTAGCTATGCCCTTTCCAAGGCCTGACCGTTGAGCTAATCTATTGGCTGCAGCTTACAAATCAGCAAACAATTCACATTTGGTCATTTTTTTTCTCAAATGTAATATAGTACCATATACATTGCCCAAAGTTCTGCCCACTATGAAGATGTGACGATTTCCTCTGCCAATGTCTTTCAGGATTATCCCAGAACAGCGTTTTAATGCTGTAGCTGTCCATTTCTGGGCGGTGCCTGCATAATGTGCAGAACCATCAGTAAATCAGGCCGTAGTCTTCTCTTCCCCAGTCATGAGGGCTATCCCTTGAGGCTAGAGATGCAAGCTTGGGAACAGAAGACAGTACATCAGGGATAGAAACCATAGGCATTTGAGCAACTTCATGTAACCTGCTTGTGCCTTCAGGACCCGCTAAGGCAGGATCACATATATACTACTTCTGTTTGATAATGGATTGCTACTGTGCACATCCTATTTTGTGGTTTGGTGGGTCAGATAATAGCCAGCCCATGATGGACAGCTCAGGTCACATGTTAACTTGGTGGCCCATTGTCAAATGGTCAGTTTCAACTAAGGCCCAAAAGCTGACCAAGGACTGTCTTCTAAAGTGACACGATTTGTCTGCATATGATTGTAGAGCCTTGCTCCAAAACCTTAAAATTCTTCAACCAACCATTCAAACAAACTTTGACATTTTTAAAGATGTGTGAGCTTCCGTATTAAAACCACTCACTTAGTGGGCCGGTATAAATAATCGGAACCTGGTCTAGCTTTACTGTCTTCCACCATTTTTCCACACCCTTAAAACCCACTCCCAGACATATTTCTCAGACTTCTGCGTGAATAAATTAGGAAACTCATTAAGATCTTTAGTAATGTAGTGGGCCTCTTCATGGACTACTCTTTCCACCTCCCCTCCAGGAGCCTGCTGAGCCTGCTGGGCCTGTATTTTGCTTATAGATCTAAAGGAAGTAATTGGTGGGCTCTGATGGACACCAGTATTGCCTGGCATTTCCTTCAGGGAAAGTCAGTTCTGGTTTATCAGACAATGAAAGGTTATTTTCCCTAGTCAAAGACAGAAAAGGCAATCTTTCAAGGTGTTGGCTTGGGAGTACACCTTTCTGCTAAAGATGGAGAGACTAGTCCCCTAGGCAGATAAACTCTTGAGCATCTCTGAGTTCAAAGACCTCCATCCCAAGTTTCAGGATCCCATTCTTTACCAATTAATACCCTCTAAGACTGGGACTAGAATTTTCCACCCCCACAGTGATGGTATGGGCGGTGTTGGGCCTGAGAGATGTGATTAAATCATAAGAGCAGAGCCTTCATTGTTATGATTCCTGTCTTTAGAAAAAAGCCAGTCCATCCCTTTGCTATGTGAACAAATCGTGTAGGGTATTCATCTGTGAAGCAGAAAATGGGCATCTATTAGGTGTGCATCTGAGCATTTTAAACTGTAGTCTGTACAGCTGCCAGAACTGAGAGGAATTTCTGTTGTTTGAGTTTAGGCAGAAAAGTACATTATCTTTCCTGTTCATCATAAAGGTCACAGCTGACACAGCCCTGAAACTAAAGCCAGACTGTGGAGAGAGAACTGTAACATATTTATTTTACTCAGTTTCATGTGACTCAATAACCTTCAGAGAAAACCATTCATTCATATGCTTAGGTCTGATAAAGAATCGGCACCCATGAAGAAGACTGATTGGGTACAAAAAGTGTGGCTTAATAATAACAGAGGGTAGAAACCCATAAGGCCTATTATTTGAGATTCTTGTTGGACTCTATGTAGCATTCCTTCCTGTCGGCTGTGAGGCAAGACCACTTCTAAATTAAATGTGGACTCCACAATCTATATCAAACAAAAGAGATCAGAACCTTTCTCTGATAGCCAGCTCTTATATTAAAATCTGTTATATTTCTAGATATATGGCTGACCATATAGAAGCAGGTTCTAGTTTCTGTGATCTGTAGTGAGAATAATTGCAGTCTCTGTGGTCTTCTATGTGAAGAGATGGCAGTAATAGGAAGGCAATCAGGAGAAGGTCTGAGGGAGACTTTGCTTTCGAGTATTGATTTTCTTCAAAGCATTTATCATTTCAAAGCAGCATACCTTGGGGTATAGTTTTTGTGCCCTAATATCAGCTACACAGTTGTGGTATTTTTATAACAACCCAAACTGACTTAGAGTAGGGGATTTCCTTCTTCCCTTCTGCCTTTCCCAGTGCTGAGGATCAAAGACAGGACCATGTGAGTATAGGGTATTATTCTACCCGTGAGCTAAAGTTGTGTTCCTAACATGGTGCTCAGAGTATTTCAGAACAACTCTGTAGGACAAAGTGACCCCAGACTCATGATCTTCCTGCCCCAGCATCCCAATAACTGGGATTACAGGTGTGTGCCATAATACCCAGTACTGCGATAACTGGTGTATTAATACAGTTGGTTGCTCTGGCAATACACTCCAGAGTTTCATGGAGCCTGAAATAACTTATGTCCTTTATCTTGGTAATGTCCCAAGTGATATTAGCAGAATGTTGAAACATTAAAGAAACAGAGTAAATGGAGCTGTTGATCAAGAATGTTATCATCAGATGAGAATGGCTCAGTAATGCATTTCTAATGCATTCCTTTTTTTTTACATCTCAGATTTGTTTTGTCTTTTATTAATTATTATAATAGTTTTTATTGCATTTTGGACTTCCTAAGAAATTTATGTGAAATATTACATGCCAGAGATTTTTTAAAAAACATTTTCATATTTATTAACATTACATTATTAATATTAATAAATATTATATTAATACATATTATATTAATATTAGAAAATATTACATTGGTAAGTACATTTAGAATTTAATTTTAGGTTTTCAACTGAAATGGCAATCATCTTAGAAATGGTCTTTTCTTTAATAACTGTTTTATCCTGCTTATGTTTTTAGGACCAGGGTTCTGATAAAGCAAGAAAGAAGAAAGCAGAAGGTAAGGGCGTTATAATCTGAGTGATGGTAGCCCTGTACTAGCAAACTTAATGTTAAACTTCTGAGTCATTCTTTATTATTAATCAAGTCACCTCACATCCAGGTAGAGCGGCACTCTGCTGGATTTGTAGCCAAGCACAGGAATAGTGATGCTTGTTCAGGCCTAGCCTGAACTACATAGTGAATTCCAGCCATCCAGACCTCCACAGCAAGACTCTCTCAAAAAGGGATTAACTTAAATAAGACTGAAGATAACTTTATTTTCCCTTCTTCTTTGTACATCAACATACATTGCTCAAGCAGACACTTAAATGATCATTATTGACTGTTGCTGCCTTTGTAGCTGTAAGACTCATCTCAAATCTAGCCACTCCTCACTACCCTCCATTTCAGCCTGTAAGTCAAGCCTTCGGTTATTGCATAGAGTGCTACAATGGTCTCATGTCCCACGTCTGGCTTACTTAGTCACTTTTTAATATATGCATTATATAGGCCAGGGGATCAGTGAGTTTGCTGTGAGACTTTCTCTCCTAGTAATATCCAAAGCGACACCTATAAAGTCTCCCCAGTGCGGTTGCCTAGACATGAGCTGCACAAGGACAACAGTAGTGGATGGGGAAGCCCATGAGACCTCAGCCCTACACAAAGAACTACAGGCAACTAAGGAATTCTGGGAGGGAGAAAATAGTCTTCCTCAGGGAAGAGAATAACAGTTGGTTATCTAATGCCAAATGGTCATCCTTGAAAATATAAATATGAGTGACATTGTAGAGACCGAAAAGGCTATATTTAAGAATATAAATGTATAGTCATAAATGTATGTAACATAGTTTTTAAAAGCGGTCATGAATTTGAAAGAGAGCAAGAGGTGTTAGGGAGAGGAAAGGAAAGAGAGAAATGGTGTAATTTATTATATCTCAAAAAAAAGAGAGAGGGAAAAAAACATTGATCATATAAGATCTTACAGCTGAGAGTATATATCTTGGAAAGGAACTTTGAAAATTTATACTTGGAGAATACACATAAATAATTAGGTCATTGCTATTAATAAAATGAGAGAGAATGGATGAGAGAGAGAACATATTTAAGGGGAACCCCAAAAATTCCACTAGTACATTGCTATGACCCTTAAACCAACTCTGGCCTGTGAAAGATATAAGTGCTTTAGCAGAGATAATGTGTCATCAACTGGATGAAGTTAGTGTGGGTCACTCTCTGGTCTGTAGCCCTGAGCAGAACAAGCATCTTACAGAAGAGTGTAAGCACTGAGATTCCAATCCAGCAACTTCCTAAACATAGAGAGGGCAAGAAGGAAGGATCCCAGACCATCAATGTGGGGAGGGGGTGGGGGGAGAAAGGGGTGGTTATGATGATGAAAGCATGGAGCATTGCCCCGTGTGGATCCTTCTTTTTCCTCCGATAGCTCTTCAGTCTTAAAGCTACCTTCACCTTCTGTTCTTTTCCCAGCTTGCTGTCCTGTACAGTCTTGCTCCTGCCAAGTGTTCTCCGGCAGACTCAACCTTAGCATGTCATCATCTTCTATACAGTCAGCCATTCTCCTCAGCTTGAAACTCCTCCCATGTTTTCCTGATGCGTTCCGTAGGCTTTTATCTCTCTATTCATTTTCATGCTAGTTTGCAGATTGAAATTTGCTGTTTCCTGAAAGCTTTCTCTTTCTCTTTAGATTGTTTTCTAGTGGATTCTACCAAGCCAGACTTCATCAGAAAAACCAAGCCTAATCTTTTTAGATGAAATAGTCACAAACTTTGACTTTTCTGTGCCCAGAGAGTAGGAAGCAGCTTGACAACTAAAGAAAGAGGAGCAAACCTGTTGTCCAGTATTCCTGAAAATAAGGGCTCACTTCCTTTTCTGTCTGTCCGTTCTCCACCCTTCTTTTCCCCTGTAAACTTACAGTGTCACTCTGAGACTGGCGCAGACTCACCCATGTGTTTTAGAAACAGTCTCCAAGAAACTTCTCTTGTTCTCCTGCTGTCCCTTCACCCGCTCCACCCCCTACTTTGTGTACCATCTCCTGTCAACCAGCTTGTGGTGTCTGCCTTCCTGGCTTTAATCTACCACAAAATACAGCCCTTCAGAGATAACACCTTAATTCTAAGACAGCATCTATTATGAGACCTAACACACACTTTTTCTTTCAACAAGGAAAAATATTTGCATCCTGCAGAGTCTGTTATTTCATTATTGAAGAGCTCATGGGATGATGGTTTTGAAGATATTTTATTCCAATGTAGAATTATAAATCATTCAAATGAAATGTGTTTGGTTTTTATGTTTGCTTCATTTTGTTTAATGGGATATTTCCATCTTTGCTTGATATTTTTCAGATCTCTTACTGATCTTATAGTCTTTATCTAATTTGTTTATAAGTTTTGGGAAGAAGACTATTAAACCTTCCTAGGTAGGAGCCTAAGGTGGTAATGCTGTTACATAAACCAGGAGAGGGTCTCTTGAAATAAAATATCATAGAGTTGCTAGTCTGGAGGGCTTTTACAAATATATTTTCCTTTTAAAAATAAAAATAGAATTACATCATTCCCCCCTTTCCTTCTTCCAACCCTTCCCATTACCACCCTGCTGCTCTGTCTCAAATTCACAGCCTCTATTTCTTTAATCGTTATTGATATTGTATGTGTATCTGTATTCCTAAATATACTCATAGATGTAATATTATTTATATGTATATTATTTCAGGGCTGACCAATTTGGTTTGTCGCTACATTGTTCATGGTAGCTCAGAACGGGACCAGCCTACATGTACATCAAGCATCCGGAAGATTGAATAAGAAATCTGATACATATTTATTTAGCAATAAAGGAAAATGAAATCATAAAATGTGCAGGGAAAGGGGTTGAACTGAAAATCATCAAATAAGCCAGAGCAGGAAAGACACACCCTTCATGTTCTCCTTCATGTATGCAACATAGACTTAACAATATAAATACATATATCATAGTATAGCATATCATATTATAAATACATGCAACATAATTACATTATATATAATGTATGTACAGGTCTTGAAATAGAAAGGCGATCAGAAGAAGTGGGGGGATACCTTTAGGGAGCAGGGGAAGGAGGGTGATGACATCAGAAGGGAGACTCCCTAGGGAGCAGAAGGAGCCAGAGTGGTGAGTGCATGAGGAGCGGGGTGTGGGGAGGAGGGGGTGAGGGAATAGTTAAAGATAGAGTGAATGCAACAATAAAACCCATTACTTTGATAAATTAAAACAGTAATTTAAAAGTTTCACAGAGTGCTGGAGACACGGTTTTGTTTTTCAGAGCACAAACTGCTCTAAGAGAGGACCTGAGTTTGGACTGGGCACCCACATTAGATGGTTCACAACAGCCTGTAACTCCAGCTACAGTAGATTCACCAACAGTGCAGTGCACTCTGCAGGCACACGCACTCACAAATGCTCTTACAATTACAAGTAAAATAAATCTTTTTTTATAAACAAAAATGTCTTTGGAGTTAGTAAATTAAAGATGTAACTAAAAATGAAGAATAATTATAGTTCAGAAACCCAGGAAGAAAATAAAACTGGACAAATAGTAACACGTATGTGTAAGTCTGGTTTATATAAAACATTAAGCAACAGCATATAGTGAGTTAAATTTGTATTAGTTGCAGGTTAGTTCTCACATGGCTTTTGCTTTCCTCTTAGTTGGTTGTACAATTTTATTTATTATCATTTGTGTGTGTGTGTGTGTTTGTATGTGCTCACGTGCATACATGTGAGAGTAGGGATACATATGTACCACAGCATGCCTGTGGAAGTCAAAAGACAACTTTCAGGACAAGAATGTCTCCTACCAAAGTCTTAGGGACTTGAATTCAGGTCATCAGGCTTGTATCACTGTGTGGTGTCACTGTCCCCTCTTGAATTTTCAATGCCACTTTGCTATGCCTTTGAGGTTTTTTTGTTTTTTGTTTTGGTTTGTTTTTGCTTGTTAAATAAAGAGCAGTATGTTATTTATTATAGAAAAACTTTTTTTTGCCTGCCAGATTTAAAGTCTTTAGGCAAGCTACAAGCTATCATAACTGATTTCACATGAATCTTGTGCCACAGTGTGAAAACATGCAGGCAGTAGCGTGGTAGCCTCAGTGCGTTTATTGTTTATGGTTTGCCTCAAATTGTATGGTTGTGAAAATAATATTTTTAATTCTTAAATCTTCTAGGAATACTTCGAAAGGAATAAGTTAAAATCAAAAATGAAATTACTAGGTGTTTGTTCACCTGTCAAGAACCCCTCTGTCAGTTTAGACCTCCTCAATCTGTATGTGGTAAATCAGATATCTTCCAAGAAAGAAGCATCCGGTGAGTCTTTCAAAAGCAATTGTTTTGATCTTGATGTGATAATTCATAATAACATTTATCTGTCTAATAGGGTAGAAATTCCAGAATTCAAACATATAGAAAATCTATTTTAAACTTTTGTTGCCTTTTTAAATTATAAGCTTAACCAGTATTTGAATTAAGGTCTTTTGTTGTTTTATCTATTCATTTTATTCTTAGGCTGTGTGTGTGTGTTTGTGTGTGTATGTATACACGAATGCACACACGCATACAGACACACACATTATGTATGATTAACTTGTTTGATATCGTTCATTTATCAAGGAGTTATTTTAGTTATGATATTATTTCTAGGCAAATAGTCACCAAAGTTTAGCTTTAAAGAAGACAATAATAAATGTGTTTTCTCTTACAACTTGGGAAATTTGTACAGAAGGAATAATTAAAAGATTTTTGTCTTAGTGACTTTTCCTTTCTTGCTGTCTTATATACTTCTGGGCTATTAGCTTTCAAAATAAAGCTTTTTTGTTATACAGTTTGACTTTTCAACTAAAACAAATAATTTTCCTCTTTTAAAGGAACTTGGGCTTATTTTACATGTTACTAACAAGTGTAAAAATGAAAGCTCAAAAACAAAACAGTTAGGGGCCAGAGAAGCGGCTCAGGGATAAAGCAGGGTGTCTGCCCTTGCGCAGACTCACGTCTAGTTTGGCATAGCTCACAACTGTCTGACTCCACTCTCAGGGGCTCTGACACCCTCTTCTGGACTCTGTAGGCTCCAGGCATGAACATGGTACAATGCATGTGTGCAAGAAGACATTCATACACAAAATTAAAATTAATCTTTAAAAAAGACAGTTTTTCAGAGAATGGTTATAGTTGATAAATATATTAGCGTCTCCTCATTTACTTTAACATTTTCTCTCCATGAATAATAAGTAGACTTAATTATGTTTCAGAAGGAGTAAATATATTATCCATTGATTTTTTAGGATAAAACATCCTACGTTACTGATATATTTATTTTCATATTCCTTATCTATTGCTAGAGTCATTGTTGAGGCCCCAATAATGAAAGAAAGATTAGCAATATAAAGACATTTAATAAATTGTCTGTAGCATGAGAGCCTTCATTAGGAAATAAATGTCCAAGGAAGTGGTTAAACCTGTGTTTTTGTAGTGCTGAGTGTGAAAAAACCATGAACATCTGTAGAGAAGTGTGACAGAATCTAAGAGGGTGACTTAAAGGTGGGACTTAAGTGAACTCCTCTGGGTCTGTCGAGGTCTCCTCTGAGGTCCTGTGTGTTCACAGTGGATGCTGATCATGGGTACATCTTGCAGAGTCTTAGTTTCAGTCTGAACACTACATCAGGGACAAAATAAAGACTCTGTCCTTCAGGTCTATGAAGGGCACCTGCCACAGGAAGCTTCTATTCCCTGCTTTATGAAAAGGTCACAAAAATGCTTTTAAGTTCTGTGACCTACTTTGAGAAGAAGGAAACCCCTCCTCTTTCTTCAGCTTCTTTAAATGCCAAGATAGCACATGTGGAATGCATCATGTATCACCTTCCTCCCGTGGTCACACTCATCCATTCAACACATGTTTACTGAGAACGATTATAAATGCTGTGCATATGGGGTATGGAATAGAAAGCAAGAGTTCATTACTCATGACTTGGTGGCTGTTAATGGCAAAAGTTCCAAAGGCAGGGCAGTAGTACACTGTGTCTCAGAGATACTTTGATCCCAGTAAGATCATTTCTTTGTTAAGAGGGGAACCTCATCTCACAGATTTTCTTCATCATGAACAGTTAAAACCTGGTCTTAAGAACCAATAATTTTTATGCACAGTTCCCAGAGAATACAGGTCATTTCTCTCCTTCCAAAGTTTTCAGTTCCACCAGAAGCTGCCTCTGGTGCTGCTGGACTGCAGCAGTTAGACAGCTGCACTGAGTCAGAGGACAAGTCTATGACTCATTTATCTTTCCTCAAATGGCACCTCTGCACCAGATGTTTGTCCAAAAAGAGATAGTTGTACAGAAAGAGGGAAAAATTCCCTCTATAACTCTGTAGGTGGGCTAGGTTCTGAGCAAATAAAACAGCGATCTCACTTGCACAAAACATATAAGTCTCCTTCCTTTAAAGCAGTGGTTCTTAGTTTTCTTAATGCTGTGACCCCAAGACTGCAATTTAGTACAGCATTTGTCATGTTTTAGTGACCCCCCCACCATAATATTATTTTTGTTGCTACTTCATAATTTTATTTGTATACTGTTATGAATTGTAATGTACATATCTGTGTTTTCCAGTGGTCTTAAGTGACCCCTGTGAAAGGGTCGTCTGAACCACTGCTGTAAAGTTTAAAGTCTGTAGAGGGAGATAATGTTAATCAAGTGTACTAAAGTGTGCAAAGTGCTAAAATAGAAAAATATATATGCTATGAGAATGTCTAACACAGTATCTGATATAGTCTAGTAACTGGAAATGAAGAAATTAGCTTAATAAGTAGAGCCCCTTAATTGAAGCAGGGTAAACATTTTTAATTTCATCAATAGTTGTTAGCAGTCTGATTCTGTAATAGCATGTATAGAATATGTCTTAGAAGAATATTTTTGTAGGTATAATTAATTGAAGAATGATACAGCAAACAATGACTTTAAAACCTCTATTTTAAAATCATTATTTAACATTTTTTCATTATAGAGACCATGAAAAGGCCAACTCATGTGGATATGAATAGAGATTTGAAAATCCCACTAAGAAAGCATGATTTAGAACTTCCAATGTCACCTCACTGTGTGCCGTCTAAACTGTGCATCGATGATATGGAGGGCAGGTAAGGGTTAGCTGGCACGGTGGTTAGCTGGCATGGTTAGCGGACGGAACACTATCAACATTCTCATTAGCTGGGAAGTTAAGAGCGACATTACCTTCCAGTTCCAGTTCTTGTTTGTCCAATGATATCATATAACTATTAGGATGCATACCATTGCTTTGTGCATGTGCTCTGACTTTCTGTATTAGAAAATGCCTACCTTAGTTTAATTTTTTTCAAAACTTAGTACTCTTATGACCCTGGAATAATTTTCCAGAATTTTCTATGTTGAGTGCTTATGTAGAAACTGTGGACTTTGAATATGCATAAAATAAATTTTATTGCTGTTTATATTTTTAACTTTAAATTTTTTTTCTGTAGTGTGCCCTATCAAAGATTCTATAGCAAGGAAGAAACTGTCCCAGTTCAAGTGAGTTTTAAAGAAAACTATTTATACCTATTGCTTTAACAATTGTTCCATTCTTAAATGATCTAACTTTTAAAATACTAGGTAAAATTAAATATCCTTTAATTTTCTTATAGTTTCTAAATGGGTCCTTTCAGTTTTCCAATGTAGGAAATTTACTCCTAAGGAATAAATGTAGCCACCTTGGATGATGTAATATGACCATGTTTGATTCTTCTAGTTATAGAAGAGTTACAAAGCACAATTCACATAGAG
Source organism: Mastomys natalensis (assembly GCA_021653895.1). NCBI lineage: Eukaryota > Metazoa > Chordata > Mammalia > Rodentia > Muridae > Mastomys > Mastomys natalensis. The sequence continues at coordinate 1,782,229 of JAJTUV010000381.1, forward strand.
ATTATTTTTGTTATCTATCTATCTATCTATCTATCTATCTATCTATCTATCTATCTATCTATCTATCTGTGTTTGTGTGTGTCCATGGGATGAGGTAGGTAGATGCATATGTGTATGTGTGTGCATAGAGAGGCCAGAGGTCACTCACTCTCCAACTTGATTTTTGAGACAGGGTCTCTTTCAGTACCTAGTTGATTCAGTCATACTGACTGGGCAGCAAGTCTAACCAGTGAGTTCCAGAAATCAGCCTGTTTCTTCTGCCTCCCCATCACTGGAATTGCAAGTGACATACCTGGCTCCTTCATGTAGGTGTCGGAGAGTCAGACTTGGTCCTCTTGCTCGAATAACAGGAAGTTTATTGACAGATGATCTTCACAGCTCCCACACTGAGGAAGTCTTTAATTGGGTTCACATGATCATTGATCAGTTCCTCTTTTCAAATGTAATGTAAGATTATTTGTATCAAATGTTAGGAACCCATATTTATCAGAAGATGATTTTCAAAGTATGATAATTACTTTTTGCAAATAAAATCATAATAAATCATAAAATGCACAGGTTGAGTAAAGCTTGAAATTCTAATTTATGTCCAATGCCATATTAATTATTTTTATGTGTGCTTGAGTCATCAGGCTTAAGTTAGTTAGATCAGAAAGGCAGTGGAAGCTGATGGAAATAATGAAATACTATGGGCATCCTGTCATCTGTTTTCTAAAATTTTATGAAGGTGATATTTAGAAAAGGAACTTGAGGGAGGAAGGCTGTATGGAAAAGCAGAGGAAAGAAGTTCTTGAGCAAAATCTCAGTGGCTAAGCTCAGCACCTCAGTGGATAAGCTCAGCACCTCAGTGGATAAGCTCAGAATCTTAATGACCCCCATGAATTGCTAATGGTTTGCCTTTTCTCAGGACTTCCTCTTTCAAAACCAGACTCTTTCCTATTCATTTTAATTGTATTATGTTGACTTCTAGTTTCTATACTTTTAGTGATCTTAATTTTTCTTTTCCTATAGTCATCACAAGACATGAACTCATACAGAATGTTCAAGGAGACAGAAAACTGCAGTTATATGCCACCATCTTTTCCAGAAGAATTACCCCCTAACAGACATATTCTGAGCCAACATTCTACCCCAAGAATAGCTCCAAGTCCTCGGCAATTTGCATATGAAAAACCCCACAATGAGCAGGTACACTGGGACCATTGCTTCTCTCATGTCCATGTCATGTTTTCATGACTGGTCGTCCTCCTCATAAATCTGACAAAGATAGGTTTCAGGGTGCTAGACAAATATGATGATACATGAAGGATATTTCATCTCATGGCAAAAATTCTTTGTACTTCAGATAATTATGAATGTAATAATTGAAATATTCTTCTAAAACATTAGAAGTAATTCTCTTATAAATTACTGGAAGTAAATTTGGAACTAGTTTAGTGTATTTATAGTATTTGATAATAATTATCATTGAACTGAGGAGCTGAGCTGCCTTGATGACTCAGCATACATGAGATGGGAAGCAACTGTCAACAGCATCCTACGGTCTCCTTGATATGTAGCAGGCTCTTACACAGAAGTTGCAAATCTTCATTCTTTTTATGATTTTAAAGAAGATAGCTGTTTGTATATATTTATATGTATGTATGTATGTATGATAGATAGATAGATAGACAGATAGATAGAGTTATTCTTTAAATGTTCAACCACTGTGCCCTGGAGTTAAGATAGGGATATAATTTAAAGCCCTGAACTATATTTGTCATAGCATATACAAGAGAATGATTTTCTAACAAATATGTTGATAGTCTTAAGATCATTAAGTGTTATTTTACTGGTGGGTGATGATGATGAGGAAATGGTAATATGCATGTGTTTTATTAGCAAAATGATTTACTTTTAGAACCTACTTTTTGGCATATAAGGTTTATACCATATTTTTCTATATGTATTATTTATAAATCAATTTATAATGAATGTATAATTTCTAAGCCCATAAATCTCTGTCATATATTCTAGAATTAGAGATGTAATTATTTAATTCAACTCTACTATATATTAAAATATATTTTTACTGTTCCTTGGAGAACAGAAAATTAAGTATTATGTTGCAGTGGTGAATGAGAACCTTGCTACTCTTAGGGCCTAGTACTTTTTAATGCTGTAATGATGAGACTCTAGGTGCTATATGCTTTGTTTGAGTTTTCTTTTTTATTATTGAAAATTAATACAAGATATTTTGATTACAGTCTTCCCACCTCTCCACACATTCAACTTCTTTCCTTTCTCTTTTTAAAAACAAACAAACAAACACCAAGAAATTTGAAAAAAAAATGAACATGCATAAGAAACACAGACATACAGACACACACACAAACAAAACCCATAAAAACACAAAATCAGAAACAATAAAAAAGCAAAAAATAAATAAATAAATAAAAGCAATAATAATAAAACCCCCAGTAAGATAAAATAAGTGCTTAAACAAAATAATAATTTTTATAAATTCCACCAAAACTCATTGAGTTTGTTGTGTGTTGGCCATCTACTGCTGGGCGTAGGGCCTGCCCTTAACCATAGTTCTAGTACCTTGTGAGATTCCATTGGAGAAAATGAAGTTTTCCTTTATAAGCAGCTGTCAATTGGAGATAACTTCTTGGTTGGTGATGGGAACTGGTGTTCACTTCCTCTCCTAGCACTGAGACTTACCCTCCCACCCCTATCTGTCTTGGACCTGTGTAGGCTCTGCACATGGTACCACAGTCGTGAGTTCATATGTACATTAGTTCCTTTGTGCCTGGAGCACACTGTTCTCCTGTGTTCATCCCCTCTGGCTCTTACAGTATTTTTTCCTCCCCATATCTCCCTAAGCCATGGCAGGAGTGGGTTGATGAGGATATTCCACTTAGGACTGAGTGTTCAAAGTCTCACACTCTCTTCATATTTTCCATTTGTGAATCAGTATTAGTTCCTATCTTCTACATGAGAAAGCCTTCTCTGATGATGACTGAGTGAGACATTGATCTATGGGAATAGCAGAATATCTTTAGGAGTCATTTTGTTGCTATGTTTCTTTAGCAGAATAGTAGTATTTGATTTTCCCCTTAGCTCATGGCCTGTCTAGTCTCAGGATCGTAGCCACTCAAGCAGTTTCAGGCAGTGGGTTCCATTCATGGAATAGGCCTTGAATTTAATCAAATACTGGTTGGTTTCTTCCATAAACTTTGTGCCACTATTACACCAGGATATCATGAAGGCAGGTCAACATTGTGGCTCACAGGTAGCTGGGTTGGTGGTTCCCCTTCTCCTTTGGATGCATGCAGAGTGCCGAAACACTAGTTAGTAGGAGTAAAGGGTCTAGTTAGGCACCAGCTCAAATTAGCCATTTTCAGTGAAATATCTAAGGGTCGTATTCAGCAATAGGGTCTAGCTATGAGTTTGTAGAGAGCAATCAATAGTCATGAAGATATCCTAGGCTATTTGTGAATTTCCATGAGGCCCCTTTGGTCAAGTACTCAATTAGATATTATCCATTCCTGCTATTGAAAGTTTCACTTCATTGCAAAAAGTCTCCTATTATTTGGTGACTCCATTTAGATTTCTTTCATGTATGTATGTGCATGTGTGTGTGTATATATATATATATATTTTTGTTTTGTTTTGTTTTTTGTTTTTTTTTGTTTTGTTTTGTTTTTTGAGACAGGGTTTCTCTGTGTAGCCCTGGCTGTCCTGGAACTCACTCTGTAGACCAGGCTGGCCCTGGCCTCGAACTCAGAAATCGCCTGTCTCTGCCTCCCAAGTGCTGGGATTAAAGGTGTGGCACCACCACCACCCGCCCGGCTGTATGTATATATTTTAAGTAACTTCTACAGCAATAGGTTTCCAAATGACCTCTCAAATGGTCCTTACTATTAGTTACTTAGTCTCAGTTACTGTTGTATTGCTGTGAAGCAGCATCATGATCAAGGAAACTCTTACAAAAGAAAGCATTTAATTGGAGGCTTGCTAACAGTTTTAGAAGGTTAGTCCATGATCATCATAAGAAGCAGAAAGGCATGGCTCTGGAGCAGTAACTGGGAAATTTACATTCTGATCTACAGGCTGCAAATAGAAAGAGATAGCTAGGCCTGGTATAGGCTTTTGAAACCTCAAAGCCCATTCCAAATGGCACACCTCATCTAACAAAGATAGATCTCCTAATCCTTCCCAAAGAATTTCTTCTTTGGTCCTACTTTTTGTGTTCTGTCTGCCTCTTGTACCTTGATAGGCCCTTCCATCTTTAGGTTAGGGAAGTTTTCTTCTGTGATTTTGTTGAAAATATTTTTCCTGTCCTTGACCTGGGATCTTCTCCTTCCTCCCTTCTTACTGTTCAGATGTTGCTGGCCAGCAGCCACAGTCAACCGGGTTCACCTGAAAGAGAGGCTGGGAATGGAAGAGGGACAGGAGGGCGGGAAGAGATGAAGCCAGGACAAAGGTTTCTGATCCAGGCTCAATGCCTTAATGTTCAGCTTTGAATTTAAAGGGGAAGGCCCACCCCCACCCCCAGAGTTGTGTCTGCTTCATCCTGGAGGCTTGGATGAGGGGAATCCATCCTTAATCATGGGCAGGAGGTGTCTCCAGGCAAGCTCAGCAGGCAGTCTATTCTCCTCAGCTCCTGTGGCAGACTGTGGGTCTGCCAAGATGGTTAACGCCTGAGTCCTATTGTTTTGGTCTGCTGTGGTAAACAAGGTCTCTCAGGCCTGCAAGGCTGGGTGAAGGGCACATTCAGAGATTGTTTTTTATTTTTATTTTTTTATAGTTCTCATATTTCCTGGTTGTTTTGTGCTTGAATTTTTTTCCATTAACATTTTTTTTGACTGAGATATACATGTCCTCTACCTTGCCTGAGATTCTGTCTTCCATGTCTTATACTCTGTTGGTGAAGCTCACCTCTGACATTTTTTGTTTGCACTGTCAAATGCCAACAAATGCAAAAAAAAAAAAAAAAAATTGGCACTTTCCATTTCATGTCATCTTAGGTTTTGTTTAGTGATTCTATTTCTACTTTCATGTCTTGAACTGTTTTATTATTTCATTCCACTCTTTGAGTCTTCACAGACTTCAGTAAGGAATTTATTCATATCTTCCTTAAGGTCCTTGAACATGTTCATAATCGCCATTTTGAAGTACTTACCTTGTGCTTCAGCTGTATTGCATGTCTCAGTGCCTACTATAGGAAGTTTACTGTGTTCAGGAGGCATATCTGTCTTGACTGTAATGTTTGTAATGTTATTGTTTTGTTTGTGCTTTGTACTGGTATCTAGGTATCTGGAGTTAGCATGGTGGAGTTTATCCTAAGTCTTGTTATCTAGTTTTGAATTTTTGGCGGGATGTGTGGATGTTTGTTTCCTTGGTTTCTGTTGCCCTATGTGGATCTTATGTGCTTATGTAGGTCAGTGGGTGGCAGAGAGGAATAGATGTGGGCTGGGAGAAGAGGCTAAGTGGGGCTTTGGGAAGAACTGAGGGGATTCTGTCTGTTGTTATTTTAATCGCGTAGCAGCTTGGAACAGAAGACACCAGGGCAGAGGGATCCACCAAGAGGGTTTATTTAGGGGGGGGGGGAATGGCTGGCCAGCTGGCCATGACCACGTGGAGAGGGGGAAGGGAAAAGGAAAAGGGAAGGGGAGACCGGAACCTGGCTGTTGCCAGGTAGCTGTGGGGAGGAGCATACCTGGCTGTTGCCCCGTAACTTTGGAGGTGGAGTTTGACAGAATGCTAACACTGTCAGAGGTAGGGAGCCCAGGGGGTTGAAGGTGTGGTGGGAAAAGGGGATGCTGAAAGTAGGTTGCAGTGAGGCAGTAATCTGGAGAGACAAGAATGAAAGAGCGAGGGTGACCCTGTCTGAAGCAAGGTTGTAGTCTCCAGTGAGTGACGGTGAGTGGGAGGAGGGGCACTTGGAAGCTGGTGGTTAGAAGACTGAGGGCAAGAATGGAGAGATCAGAAAGGAAGACAGGATGTGAATCACCTTCCTGAATCATTTGCCAAGTGTGGCTGCTCTTCAAGTGTTTCTCAGTATTGGGGACCGACACAGAGGAATGGGGATGGGCTAGAAGGGAGGACTGAGAGGGTCTACAAGGCAGGCGGGGCGGCTTGTCAGAAACCATAGGAAATGGAGGTAGGGTGGGAGGAGCACCTAAAAGTAGTGTGCTACACTGGAGAGATTGTAATGGGGTACTCAAAGGAGAGGCAAAATCAACTGCCTGTGTCCCAGCCAGGTGTGACCACTGGGGTCCCTGACTGAGAGTGTCTCTAGGTATTGTCAGCTGACAGTGGTAAGGAGGGAGGGCTGAGAGGATCTACCTTGTTCATTTCTTGGAGACCAAACTTTGTTTCTACATCAACTTAAAACTCTATATTCTATTAATTACTTTGTAGGGTAGAAAAGAAAACATTATATGATATGCACATAAACATTCATCTTGCCTGTGCACACTGTAACTACACATTAGTTAGCAATTATCTGCAGTAGGTGAATAGTGTTCTACCTATGTGGCAGAAGACTGCAAAGAAAGGCTGGTGTCCTTCTTCATACTGTGAAGCATTAGGAGACACTTACATCATGTTTGGGAAATTTGAGAAGAATTTGAGTGGCTGCCCCAACCCCGTTCTCTCGGATGCCTCTGCTTATTTCCCACTTTGAAGATGACTTTGTGTTTGCACCTGTCACGGGCTCTGCTTTTCAGAAAGATATTTCAATAATTAAGACTTTAGCGCCAGCTGTCCTTGCTGCTTTGAGTTTCTGTATTTTATGACCTACAGATTTGTTCTTTCTTTGTTTCAGGGGTTATAATTGAAACATGCTCCAAGTAGTAATTACTGTTCCTGGCTAGTTTGAGCCGGTATAAGAAGTTACATTTACGTGTTCGTTCATATTAACAAATGGACTCTCACTTGGTTTTCTTTCTGTGTGATGTATTATTATTTTATTATCCTGTATTAATAATACATAATAATGAGTTTTGTTATGACATTTCATATGTGTACACAATATGGTTTGACCATACAAACTCAGTTCCCTCTCTCTCTGACCTATGTGAACTCCCTCCCTCTTCCTAACCAGCCTCATCTGGTTTTCATGACAGTTTTCACATATGAGCCCATATTTACTGAATGATACTGATATCAAGAAATTAATGGACGTGAGATGGACACATTTATTAATTAATGCACACAGTTCTGTGGGATGTGCTAATTTCCTACTAGAAATATAACTGTTAATCATTCAAGACATTGGTGAGCTGAGTAGTTTGATTTATAGAAGTTTTTAAATTCAAAAAATGGTAATGTTAGTATAGTATAAGTTTTGTCATTTTAGTAACTTAGCAATTATTTAAATATTTACATTGATCATATTGTTAAAAGAGTATTTATTTGACTTTCAATAAGGATTAAAATTACTTTCTTTTAGACAGAGCAAAATGTTTTTAGTATAGACATCACTTACCTATGTGCCATTCTTAGTATATAGTTTAAATTGTAAATATGTTCATATTGTTTGGTTTTTTCTTCCGTTTTTTTCAGTTCAGTAATGGAAAATTTCCTGAGTCCTTATTTTCCCAATTAAATAAACACCAAAATGTTTTCAGTTCATCTCAGAAAACAGCGGAGTTTGGAGCGCCATATGAGCGAACAGATAGGTAGGTAAAATTAGAAGGTAAGAAGCAGAGTGCTGAACTCCAAGCCACTAGTACGATCTTAAAGGAGCACAAATACTTAGCTGAGGATGCAAGTAATAGTCTAGGAAAAGGCCATCATAATGAAACACGTCCTTTAGTTAGTTTAAACTTGCCCTTTAAACACTAACATACCATGCATACTAGAGGACTTCTGGGTGCTAGTTCAATACCTGAGTACTGTGTGGGCTGTCAGGCTCAGCCTCTCTGCTGCTGCTCAGGGCAGCCCACACCCTCCCCTGCTTAGTCGTCTGTATTCCATATCCTCTCACAGCATCTGCACAGGAGAAAGAGTGTCTGTCCTTGTGCTTCTGTGTCTGTCATCTAACATACCGTTCTCTACTGTAACCACTGTAGTGTAACCAACTGGATTTCCCTCTGTGTGTGTCTGTGTGTGTGTCTGTGTGTGTGTGTGTCTGTGTGTGTGTGTGTGTGTGTCTGTGTGTGTGTGTGTCTGTGTGTGTGTGTGTCTGTGTGTGTGTGTCTGTGTGTATGTGTGTGTGTGTGTGTGTGTGTGTGTCTGTGTGTGTCTGTGTGTGTGTGTGTGTGTCTGTGTGTGTGTGTGTCTGTGTGTGTGTGTCAAATACTATTGTATGAATACATCCTGCATTTTTAAACCATTCATCTGTTGATGGGCATACAGAGTAATTCCGTGTCTTAGCTATTGTGAATAGTGCTATGTTTGGCTCTGCAGTTAGATGGCTGGCGTGCCAATTTCATTTCCTTTGGAGAGAATGAGCTGGACCATATGCTACATTTTCAGTTTTTAGGGACCTTCACTGCTCTTCTTTATAATGGTGATCCTATTTTTAGTTTATATTTCCACACAACACGTGGAAGAATTCCTGTTCATCTCTTGGTTAGCATTGGTTATTTATTTATTTGTTGTTGTTGTTTGTATTTTCTTTTTGAAAAGGAGCCATTGTAACGGGTATGGGATGGCATCTCATGGCTTCACTTTGCATTCCCTGAGGGTTCATCATGCTGAATATTTGTTCTCATATATTTTGGTCATATTTCTGTGTGTGAGAAACATCCATCTAAATCACTGTTCAATAATAGTTTTTAAAAATTCTTTCATCTGGTGTGTATGGGTGTTGTTTCTGCATGTCAGTCTGTGCACTACATGTGTGCCTGGTACCTAAGGAGGCAAGAGGAGGGATATCGGATTCCTTGGGACTAGAGCTTTAGATAGCTGTGAGCACCACATAAGTGCTAAAAATCAAACAGGAGCCTCTGGAAGAGCAGCCAGTGTCTTAACTGCTGAGGCATCTTTCCAACCCAAGTTTTCTCACTTCAAAATTTGATTATTTGGGCTTGGAGGGGGGGTTGATAGATTAATAATGGGAACATATAGGCTGTCCCTCTCTGCCACTCTCTGGATGGTTTCGTCTCTCTAAACCACTTGTTGCGGTTTACCTTGTTTCCTGTGCTTTTGTGGTAATGTTCAGACAAACCATTGCCAGTGTCTTGGAGTATTCCACGTCTATGATCTTTGCTCCATCATGACCTGAGGTTTGTAGAAAGTGAAAACAGAAGCAAAGCTTTTGTCCTCTGCACGTGGGTGTTCACGTCCCCAGAAATGCTTGCTGAAGAGATGCCGGCCGTTGGAGATGGTTTTCTTACCGTGGAAGACTCTTTGTTCATTATATTGGCCTTTGACTGGAGGATTACACTTCTGTGATTTTTAATATTCTTCCATTTTCCTTACTGTATTATAGATCTCTTGGTGGTGACTCATTTTTACTGATTCCTCTGTTATAATGCTGAAAATCAGCTGTAAAATACAATTTCCTTATGTAGTGTACTTTACAAGTTATGTCATGTTCTATGGTTATTCTCCCATTTATAATGATGGAAAAATTTTCTGGCTTTAATAGTGTGTATTATTACATTTGATTATGTCTTTTAGTATAAAATACTAATTAGATGTTTATTGAGAAATCACAGGGAATCTATGAACATTTATGAACAAAACCATGAATTTTCTGTTTAATTATAAACAATTCTTTCTCTCTGTATCCCATCCTAGTTTCTCTCTATATCCCATGACCTAATTCCTAAAACATAGTGTCTCTATTTAAATATTAAGTAAGTTGAATACCAAATGAGAAATAAAAAATGTAAAGCTGAAGAAATGGCTCAGCACTTAAGAGCACACACTGCCTTTACAGGAGATCTGGATTTTATTCCTAGCACCCACATCAGGCAACTAAAACCCACCCCTAACTCCAGCCAAGGGACTTGACACAGATGGGTTCTGTGGACACCTGCACTCAGCACATACCAGCCCTATATACATACAGAAATATATAAAATTAAGAGGAAAATGATTATTAAAAAAACTTTTGTTTTTTTTTCAAAAGATTCTTTATACTTCCAGTCGCTGAACTAGTTCAATTGCAAGTGAGTATAGTCACTAGCAATTAAGTAAAAGGGATTTTTGCTGTTAACATTTTCCATCAGCCTTGATTCTTATACACAAGTTAGACCTAACCCAGTGTTTCCATTTTTGCTCAGGGAACGAGCTTATAGGCTACTCAGTTCACCTAATTAGTTTTCATCTGGGTTACCTTATCTTTCAAATAAATATTTATGTCTTTGTTTTTCTTATTGAGAACTTTGTAAAAAAAAATTGGAAAATACCCGTGATAATATTTTTATAACTCCTTAAAAGTGTTTTTACATAGAGCTTCCCCCTTAGTCTTCAAAGTCTCTTTCTCTGTTTGAGTGAACAGCGGTGGTACCCGAAGTCATCTGTAGACTGCATGTAGAAGACAGACTATTGGGTGTCATGCTTTGTTTGTTAATATAACAAGAACTCAAATTATGCACTAAATTTCATATTGAAAGACAGAACCATGTATAAATTATTTTCATGCCTATTATTAGAAGACTATATTAGATACGTTTCCATACAGAGCGGTACTATTTACTTAAATATTAAGTTTAAAATGTAATTTAGGAAAATGCTCCTCATTGTTCAATATGTTCTCCAAAGTTTTAAATTTAAGTTAGTGTTTAAATTTAAGGGTTTCCAAATGGAAATGATCAAACCTTTCCTGCTAAATATGTTTTTATTTATTCCAAAGTTCAGAAACTGGTGATTTCCTTACTAAAAGATCCGTGACTATGGGTGAAGGTTGCAGAAGCCTATATGAAAGAAGACAGCCAGACTTTGCTATGGATAAAACATCAGCACAACAGATGTGTGCAAACAATGGAGAAGAATTCTCTAGTTTTCTTGAAGATGTGATCCACCCAACTCAGAGACATCTTCCAGACAATCACAACTCTTTAATTAGTCACAACATGATCAATTTATTAAGCAGAGATCAGCCTGGGAGACAGACAACCTTTAATAAGTGTGGTTATGGCAGCCTGAGTGATGCCTATGTCATATCTTCTGATGAAAGTCCTTCCACTAGTGGGATCATTCACGGGAGGTTCACAGTCCCACAGGCAACTTCTCCTAATCTTCCTTTTAATACAAGTTACTTAGAAACATGTCCATCAAATAGGCCCTGCTGGAAGGACTACAATAACAGTGAAATCAATGAATTTAGAAGGTCTTTTGAGGAAGATTGCTACTCCATCAGGTGTGGAAGAAAAGGTTGGTGTTGTACATTCAGCTTTTCTCTCTATAAATATACATTACTGTGTTTCATCTATCTAAACACGTACACATATAGTTGGCTCTCCATATCCAAGTGTTCTGTATCTTCAGATTCCAGCTAACTATATAGACTAAAACTATAAAAGATGTCTTTACCGAACACATACAGACTTTTTTCTTACTATAGACTAGCTATTTAGTAAGATCTTTTGGAGTTGGCCAGATGGCTTTCTGTTGACCTGAGTTTAATTCTGGAACCCATGGTGGAAGGAGAAAACCAACTCTTGGATGTTTTCCTCTGACCTTCATCTACATGCAACACATGTGAACATACATACACACAAATAAGTACTTTCAAGGAGCATTCTACTGTACCATATATTCTAGGTATTTTGGGGGTATATAAAGAATATGATATTATTATATACATTATATGAACAGATTGAGCCATTTTGTGCAAGACCTGTTGTGTATCAGTGGATTTTGGGTCTATAGAGTAATGGTAGAGGGGAAGGCTTGTAAACCAATTCCTATAAGATACCAAGGGATGAGTGGACAGTACATTAATATATAATGTCTTTAGAGGTACCTAAAGCCACAGTTAGCATGTTTTATCATTACATCATGGGCCCCCAATTTCTTCATGTTTAATAGCTTTGATTTAAAAATGAAATAAATATACTAGATTTAATTCAGTATATGCTTTATTTTTGAAGGAAAAATTGAAAGTGATAACCAGTGAAGTACTGCAGAGAATGCTCAGAAATACCCAGTGTATGCTACGTAATGTATACTTAAATGTAAGAAGTGTAAATTAAGATCTAGTATATGCATGTGTTCAAATTAAAAAATAGAACGTAGTATTTTGTAGGAGGTGAAAAGTGGTCTCAAGAAGCCTTACCATTCTTTTCATGAGTACTAGCAACTCCTTAAACATACAGCGTTCACATTTCCAGCCTGCAAATACCTTCTATTTGACCATTTAGTGTTGAAATCACCACACATAGTCTAATATCAATTATCTGTGACAGAAATAAAGTATCCTATGTGTAGAATACTTATTGTCACATAGAATAGATTGGAGTACCCACAGGAACATTGCTAGAATCAGGAGAATGAGAATCCAGTGAGGTGGCATAAGCAGGAATATCCCCATCTGTGTCAGTGTGTGTCCCACATCGTCTTCATGCTAGTACTCAGCCCCAGACTCCCTGTGCAGACAGAGCAGTATGTGAGGGCTGCATCTCTCTCTCATCACTGTGTGGGTTTGTGACATCAGAGCAGTGTGTGAGGGCTGCATCCTCTCTCTCATCACTGTTGTGGGTTTGTGACATCAAGCAGTATTGAGGGCTGCATCCCTCTCTCATCACTGTTGTGGGTTTGTACATCGAGCGTGTGTGAGGGCTGCATCTCTCTCTCATCACCGTGTGGGTTTGTGACATCAAGCATGTGTGAGGGCTGCATCTCTCCATCCGTTGTGGTTTGTGACATCAGAGCAGTGTGTGAGGCTGCATCCTCTTCTCATCATGTTGTGGGTTTGTGACATCAGAGCAGTGTGTGAGGGCTGCATTCTCTCTCATCACTGTTGTAGTTTGTGACATCAGAGCAGTGTGTGAGGCTGCATCTCTCTCTCTCATCACTGTTGTGGTTTGTGCATCAGAGCAGTGTGCTGAGGGCTGCATCCTCTCTCTCATCACTGTTGTGGGTTTGTGACATGAAAACAGATGTGCATCACCTGGCTTAGCTTCTTACCCTGCTGGTAAAAAAGGATTTTGTATCTTAGAGTTTTAATCAGACCCACTATTTCTTAAGCCATGGTTTATTCCTTTGAATTCTGAGGTTGCCTTGCCTGGCTTTTCAAAAAAATATCTACAATTATAGATAATGAAAGGAAGTGTTACTTTGGCTATTAGTTACTGAACGGTTCTAATTTTCTTAATCATAATTTAGCCAGATCTTTATGATTTGAAATTTATGAAGTGAAATTTTTATTGTGGGAGTAATGTCTTATGGAAATCATTAAAGTACCTATTGATTAAAAATAATTCATACATATCATTTTATGGAGTTGGCATTTATTGAGAAATGAAATTATTTTTCTTCAGTTATATGGAAGTTTATGAGTGAAAAAAAATTCTCTTTGGCCTTGAGTCTTAAATTCAGCTTTAACAAAGTGACTTAGGATGCAAGGCACTGTGTTTCAAGAGAACAAAAGAAGAAAAGAGAAAGAAAGAAGAAGAAAGAGAGAGAGAGAGAGAGAGAGAGAGAAAGGAAGAAAGAAAGAAAGAAAGAAAGAAGAAGAAAGAAAGAAAGAAAGGGAAGAAAGAAAAGAAAACAAGAAAGAACCTGATTCTCAATCCTGAGTGTGGCTCTAAATTATCTGGAGTGATTACGTCACGGTATAGATGTTTCAGGGCTGCGGATTTGACTCAGTGTGACTGGGCACACAAGCACCAGGACCTGCGTTCCATCCCAGCAAAAGAGCTAGGAGCATTGGAGCACACTGGGAATCCCCACACTGCAATACAGGAGAACAGGAGGATCGTTGGGTCCTGCTGCCAGCTTGCCCTTCCTACGGGTCAAACTTCAGGGCCCATGAGAGACCATGTCTCAAGAATCAAGGGTGATGTCTCCTGAGGAAGAACACCAGAGGCTGAGCTCTGGCAGCCACAAGTGTACACGCACACGTACACGCACACGCACACACACACACACGCACAGCACACACACACGCACATGTGTAGAAAATATAGATGTTTAGCCCACACATTAAAATAAATGGTCAGCTTGGCATAATACTTTTCAATCCGTATTTTAAAGAACCTTCTTGTATAATTATGATTTGAGACCCAGTTTTGAAACAATAGTTTAGAGTAATAACTGTCAGAGGAAACGTGCTTTAATGCTTGTTTTTAACAATCCCTAGGGCTGATATTCCTTTGGAAGAATTACAGCGTAAACAGTCATGTGATTTTGACCAGAATGAGGTAAATCTCACTGTCACACTGTCTTTTCAATTAATTGAGTTCTGTGATGCCGTATTTTAGCATTTAGTTTACCTTGATTTAAGATAGTGTTTTTTCATTCGTTTATTTTTATGTGCACTCATATCCTCTTAAACTAAAAACATTATGGCTTAGAAAATATGATGTTATTTACGTGAGACAAATTAATTTGGACACATTTAAAAACAGTTTGTAACGCACCGTAAGATTTGTTGAAGACAAAATGCTTTTGGTTTCAGAAATCTCTTGGTGAGTCCAACTGAGGAACTGAACTCTCTCTTGCTTGAAATGATATTCTTACAATTTGTCCTTAGTAAGTGTGCCGGCTAGTTTTGTATCATTGACACAAGATAGAGGCATCTGAAAGGAGGGAGACTCGAACTGAGGAAATACCCCATGAAATCCAGCTGTGGGGCATTTTCTTAATCAGTGCTTGATTGATGGGGGGGGGGGTCCAGCCCAGTGTGGGTGGGGCACACTGTACTGGCGGTCCTGGGGTCGATACGAAAGCAGGCTGAGATAAGCAAGCCCTTTCCTCCTCAAGTTGCTTTAGTCAGGATGTATCATCCCAGCAATAGAAACCCTAAGACAATACTTGTGTATTGAGTGTTATAAATTCACTTAATACACAGTGTCCGTCCTAAGTTTACTAAGTAAGCACCAGACATAAAATGGTACCTGGGAGGTTTTTTTCCTCATCTCTTGAAGCTTGCATTCTGTCGTACACTTTGTTCTGCAAGGTACACATGTAAAAAGATATATAATCTTCATTTAAAACGCTTCTGTGGCTATGCAGACAGCAACAGGAATGCATGTAGATAAATGGCTACCACTGAGCTTACTCAAAGGGCGTGGGCAGCCCAGGGAAACGTTTCCTGGGTAGTCAACAGGGAGACATTCTACAGGAGGCAGGCTCTGAGCACACCTTTCAATTCTGAGTTTGCTGGATGCTCACCCTAGAGGAAGTCGTAACAGAGAAAGTGAGATAGATGTAAGAGAGGGTGTTTGTTTGTTTGTTTGTTTTATAAATATCTAGAACATTGTTTATTTTTAATTATTGTCATAAACACAACTTATAAATTACAAGGGGGTGCTGGAGAGGCAAAAAGTTAATTCTTGCCAAAATAAAGAGCCAGCTCACAAATGAACTTGGGCAACAGAGACAGATTTGGTCAGCAGACACGCTCCAGGCCGAGCATCCTCTTCAGCTCTGTCAACTAGAGGAAACCTAGTATCATCAGAGAGAAAAGCTGCCATTGCAGAACAGTCCTGTGAGCATGTCTCTCAGGCATTGACTTTTCTTGCCTTAATTAGTAGTTAGTGGAGGAGGGGCATGCATACCCCAGCATATGTGTAAAATCAGAGGACAACTTAGTGGATTGGCTTTGTCTTTCCCCTTTTATGTGTTCTATTTCTAGCAGTTGGACTTGGGTCATATGGTTTGTACAAATGGTTTTATCTGCTAGGCCTATTTTATTTTATTTTATTTTATTTTATTTTATTTGGCCCGGATAATGCGCTGTCAAAGCTAGGCAGTGGTGTTCAGGATGGAGAGGTGATTTAGACTGAGAATTTGGGTGGACTTTATGGATTGTGATTAGGAAAGGGACACGGAGGAAACTGAGAAAAGTATACACTGATGGTCTAGAAAAGCAAATGGGAAGTATAATGGCGCTGTTCACCAAGCATGAAAACAGGAGGCAGCAGAGGAGACCCACCAGCCACCTCTGCACTCACTCTCCTCTCTGTGTGCAGAGGGCTGCTGCTGGGAAGTGGCTTCCTAGCCACGCTTACCCTGTGGCCAGAAGGGTAACATGGTAGCAGAGGTGGCATATGTCGTGCTAGGTTAAGGCTTGTAAGCAGTAGAAGCCACTTTTCTACATCCTCTGTTTACTGATGACCAGATGGCAGTGATGTCCCTAAGCAGTCGTGGAGCCATGTGATGGAAAGGACTGGGTCTCTGAGGTACTGTGTGGAGGGAATGCTTATTTACCAGGGTATTTTAAGATGAGAAAAAAGCAAATATAAGTTTGCTATATATAAGTTATGATCTCTGAGCCATTTTGTTCCGTTCGTTTGATAGTGCCTCCTAGTTTTCTGGCCCAGGGAGGAGCAGATTTCTGAATGATAAGGTTGAGCTTGAGATCCATGGTATATGTATTTTAGGCATCTGTGTTCATAGGCTGTAGGCCAGCTGATGCCTTGAGTCATTAATACATTGGTCTTTGTTGAATACATCCATATATACAGTTCTCAGGAGAAAATGTTTAGAATAAAAATTAGTTGAAAGCTTAGAGAAGCCATAGGGTTTCAGCAAGGCAGAAGAGGAGACTGAGTGATGTAGCTAATAAGACATGGTTAGAGGAAACGAAATGGGGACTCTCTACACTGCCGGCACGTGGTCATTAGTGCTAGGTGCTGTGCTGATTTTAAGGAACACACATTTCCCCAGTATAAATAGTATAGACGTACCCTCTAAACTGAGCTTAAACGGATGAGATGTCTTAAAATACAAAAGCTCTGATAACATCAATAACATTCATATATTATACACGTATATTAACATGTATTATGCATAGTTTTAGGTAAATAGAAAAGAATTTGGTTTCTGGAGGCTTCCAACACAACAACCTCCATGTTATTTGTCCTTGTCCCTTTGTCTCCTATACTGAGCTACCTCTTCCTCCTCAGTTTTCTGTTTCCTCCTCCACACTAGGACACCTGATTAAGGTAGAAAAATAAATGAAATCACACTCCTACACAAAACGGAAGGTATGAGAGGTGCTTTGAAATTACCATATAAATTGTGAAGGGCTGTCAAAGTAAAAAAGAAAAAGCCCTATACATTTCTAGATCATAGATAGAAAGATTAAAAATAAAAGCTGTTGATTATGTGTGTGTGCAATATAGATTAATATAGATCATACACAACAGCGTCCTTGCTTTTTGGAGGACAAAGCTCATGAGAAGAGAAGAAAGAAGCAGCACTTGTAATCTCATTAAGTATGACTGCTGCTATTCAGGCTGAGGGAAGCCCCCTTCGCCTGCAGAGCAAATGGAGCTCCCTCTTTTTTGGATGGCCTCCGTAGGCTCTTGCCTATGAATGAATATCTGGTCCCCAGTTGATGGACCCCTTTGGGCAGGATTAGGAAGTGTGGCCTCCTTGGAGGGAGTATGCAACTGGAAGTGGGCTTTGAGGTTTCAAAAGCACTCTCCTCATTCCCAGTCTCATTCTTCCTCCATCTTTTGAATCTAAATGTAAGCTTTAGCTGTCAGTGACTGACTCTGTGTCTCTGCTCAGCCATCCTGAACTCTATCCCCCTGAAGCCATACGCCTCCAGATTAAACAACCTCTTCTATAAGTCCCATGGTCATGGTGCTTTATTACAGCAATAAAAGAAGTAAGTCAGGCAGAAATTGAAACCAGAGAGTGGGCTTAGAAATGTAAATTATCATGAAAATGTCCCAGGCATGGTGATGCATGTCTTTAATCTCAGGAGGCAGAAGGAGAATGATCTCTGTGAGTTTGGTTCAGCCTGACTGACATAGTGAGTTCCAGAACAGCCAGAGCTATGTAGTGAGACCCTGTCTCTAAAAAAACAAACCAAAACCAAAACTCAGAAGAAATCTTTAAATCATCATAAAAATCTATGGGTTTTCTTATGGTATTATCAGATATTTTGCTGTTGTTGTTGATTTCAAAGAACTTAATCACCCTTTTTAGAAATAGGTTTTTTTAAACATATTCTAATTCTGGTTTCTCTGTTCTCTATTTGTCCCAGACCCTCCCATATCCTCCTCCTGTCTAGATCCTTTCTTTCTGTCTCTCATTAGAAAACAGGCTTGTCAAAAAAAAAAAAAAAAGCCAAGTTCAGATCTAAGTCTTTTAGTTAGGAGAGATGACAGAGGTTCTGGTTAGTCAACAAAATGATGGACTGGGTATTAGGTCTGTCTTGTACCTTACTGATACAAATTGGTATAGTTATGCTCTAATTGTATTTTGAGAGAAAAATTTTATCATAACAGGAAGGGTGATATGTAGGAGGAGCTAAGGTGGGAGGAGTAAGGAGAGGAAGAGGAGGAGTAAGGAGAGGAGGAGCTAGGAGATGAGAGAGAGAGAGAGAGAGGAAGAGAGAGAGAGAGGAGAGAGAGAGAGAGAGAGAGAGAGAGAGAGAGAGAAAGAGAGGGCGGAGGGGAACATGGAGGTGGATGTTCACGTGTCTCTGCCAGTCAAAGATAGCTGGTATATCTAGGTTGGGTATTGGGTTACACTCCTGATTGTATGGGCATCTTGTTATTGAACATTACCAAACTTATAAAGCCTTTGATTAACATTAAATAAATAAATAAATTAATAAATAAACTGTAACACACACACAAAGAAAACAGGCTTGTAAAGATTAATAGAATATAATAGTGAAATAAAGTATAAAATAAAAACTAATATATCAGAATAGGACAAACTAACAAGTAGAAGGAAAAGACTACAAGAGAAGGCACAAGAAACACAGACCACTTGTTCGTACTCAGGATCTCCATAGAAACACTAAACTGGAAGCCATAGTATATTTGCAAAGGACTTGTAGGATAAGAATATTGAAGAAAATAATATTTAAAATAAGATAAATTTTAATTAAAAGGAAACTCCCCGAGATGACCTCATGAGACAAGGATCTCCAGGGATGCCCATTGGGTCATTCTTTGTTGACCATCCTCTGCTGGGCACGCAGCCGGCCCTGAAGAGTCGTTTGTTCCCACAGGAGACTCCCCTGGAGTAAACTAAGTTTTGATTTGCAGGTGACTGTCAGTTGGAGATAGCTTCTGGGTTAGGGATGGGACTGTGTGTCCATTGCTCCTTTCAGCTCGAGACCCATCTGGTGCAGACCCGTGCAGGCCTGTGCACTTGCCTGTCTCTGTGAGTTTGTTGTGGTGTGTGTGTGTGTTGTGTGTGTGTGTGTGTGTAGATCGTGCTGACTTCAAGGCTTGTGTTTCTTAGTGTCCTCCATACCTCTGGCTCTTGCATCCCTTCTTCCTGTCTTTCAGTGTGTTCTCTAAGCCCGGAGAGGAGGAGTTTACTGGGTTGGACTTAATGGACTCCTTTCTGGCTCACTTTTGGTTTTGTATTCGTTCAAGAAATATATGCTTTCCTTCATTCTTATGGATGGCATCATCTTTCTCTCTATATATGCATATGCATTACTTACTGGCTTGGTTTTCATGAAGTACCTTAATTGGTGCTTACCTTGAAATGTTATTTCTCCATCAAGCTTGAAAGGTAATCTTTTTAGGCATAGCAATTCTGATTGACAGTTATTTACTTTCTAAATTGACAAGAGATGTGATGTTAGTCTGATATTTCTGCCTTTCTGTGTAGTGGTATTTTTCTCTTCTAGCTTTTAACATTGCTTTTCTTGTGTGTTTTTATCATTTATAACTGTGCTACACCATGTAGAGTTTCTTCTCTGTTCATGTCTGTTTGGGGCTTTACATTCCCCTACCTTTTGGATATCCATTTCTTTTCCTGGGTTTAGTACTTGTTCTGCTATAATTTTTTGAACAAAGTGTTGATGCCTTTAGATTCTCTTTAATTAATGTTACCTTGAATTCTTGGGTTTTCCTTGCAAACATGTCCCGGAGTTCTTGAACATTTTGTCACACTCATTATGCTTTCTCTTTACATGTGTTGTAGTGCATTTGTCTTAATTTGTCTTCCATCCTTGACGTGTTCTCTGTGTGCTCTTAGCTGTTGATGAGGCTCCCTGAGCTATTTGATTTGTTGGATCTTTTCTTTCCTAATTTTCTGTTAGCTTCCTTCTCTTTCTCCTCTTTTCTTCCTCTTCTTCCTCTTTCTCTTCCTCTTCTTCTTCCTCCTCTTCCTTCTCCTTCTTCTCTTCTTTTGTATTTCTAGTTCCTGGATGAATTTTTTCCTCTGTGTATAAAATTTTCCTGAAATTACTGATTGGTTCATCTACTTTGGTAATTTTCCTTCTTTCCTAATCTGCAGAGTTTGATTATGAACTTCATTTATTTTGTGTGAGTTCTGATGAGTTGTCTTCACTTGGCCTTTTAGGGGGAAGTTGGCTACAGTGACGGATGCAGCTATCTGAGGACATTTCAGTGTCAGCTTGTACTAGAAATGTTCACTCCCCCTTGTCCCTGAAATTAAAAGACAAATACTATAGAATAGTATGTGTGGAAATTTTAGTTTACAGTTTTTAGAGGTAAAAGGTTTTTTAAAAGAGGAGACAATGGGAAAAGGAAAAACAAGAGAGTAAAGTAAGAATGAGAAAGGCTAGTGTCACGGTAAAATATGTTCCCATGTAGAAGAAACAGTCAGATCAGCCTTTCCTGGGAGATAGGGAGAGACAAGTTAAAGCACAACAAAAAACAATGAAAGCATGAAATGTAAATACTAGAGGATGAAATTTAAGAAGTGCCATGACCTGCACGACTTTAGGGATTGACCTGACCAGGCCAATGAGAGTGAAGAAATGACAGCTCACATAGAGAAAAGCTGGGATTGCATGCACTGAGCAAGTGATGGAATGCACAGCAGCAGTAACCTGGGCAGTCAGCATGGTTCCTAGATACTCTGAATCAGGGAGGAAGGCTTTTGTATGCAGCTGAACAAGGAGGCAGGTCAATCCCATTTCAGTATGAGGCCTCTGTGGGGAGCAGTCTCGGCTCTAAGTACCGGGAGGAAGAGGCTGCAGTCACTGTGTTCCTTATACATGGTCAATACTACACACAGAGCAGGGGCAGGCTTGCTATTCCCATCGGAGGCCCTGGAGTCCTTGACATGGCTCTGCTCATGCCAACCATACCCACTTGCTCGGGAGGTTCGTCCATTCCTTACACATTCCTTCAAGGACTTTTTTTTATGTCCCAGAAAAAAAAATTAAGCAGAAACTATTATGAACCCGGTCAATATTTCTTCCCTGTTGACATTATCTGACTTCTCTTGTCTTTTCTATCAAGTGGGAGGGAAGGCTGCTTGTCCTAGTAATTCATTAATGTCAAGTAAGTGTGTACTTTGAGAATTTCTGTGATTGGGGCTACTCTTTGTCAGAATTCCCTAGGCTGTGTCTCCTGCCTGCAAGGATGACCCTGTCTCTGGTATTTTAAGCACCTTTCCACAAATGCAACTCTCTGTGACTCAGGCTCTGCGCAGGTATGGAAGGCCTGCCAGCCTGCTTACCTGTGCCATAGCCATTGGAATAATGCACCAAGTTCCTTATCCTTCTTCCTGTGGTTCTGTGTAGTTTGCCTAGGTAGCCGGATGGCAGGTGGGAACTCTCTGCTGACTAGCACCTCTGTCCATAATGAGCATTTCTGAGCTTTAGGCTATGGTGCCACACTTGTACTACTGTCTCTGTCACCTGTCTGTCTGATCTTGCATGCTGTATGGTGCACCCTCCTCTCACCTTTCCATAACCTGAATCATCTGTAATTCCTTCAGTGCTGGAGAGAGCACAGGTATAGCCAAATATGGCTTGGATTGAGTCCTTGATCAACATGGTGGCGAGGGTGGCAGTAGACAGGCAATTACGGCACTGGTGCACGAGCGGAGAGCTTACATCTACAAGCATGTGGCAGAGAGAGAATAAGTTGGCTTCTGAATCCTTAAGACCTACCCACAGTGGCACACTTCCTCCTGCAAAGTCACACTTCCTGTCTTAGTTGCTATTCTATTGCTGTGAAAAGATATCATGGAAGCTTATAAAAGAAAGCATTTAATTTTGGGCTTGCTTACAGTTTCAGAGGTTGAGTCAGTGATCATCATGGCAGGAAGCATGATGGCATGCAGGCACAGTGTTGGAGCAGTAGCCGAGAGCTTTGCATCTAATCCACAACCAGAAGACAGACAGACAGACTGGGCCTGTGAGGTCTCAAAGTAGTCACACCCCGTAATCCTAAACAGACTCTCAACTAGGAACTAAACATTTACACATTCAAGCCTGTGGAAGCCATTCTTATTCAAACCACCACTCTCTTTCTCCATCACAAGATTATGAACACTTTGAGACTATGTCCATATGGTCCTAGACACTACCTGAGTGACCTGTGTAGTTGCTCAAGAATTGTTGAACTAAATCATCACTTTTGTCCTGACACCCTTCCACATGCTGTTATTGGTAAGATCTCAGGAGTCCACGTGCTTCCTCCTTGCTGGTGTCTGGTGTTACACCTGTGGACTTACTGAACCTTATGAACAGAAAGGAGCCTTGGATTATACTGGTATTTATCATATCAAACCCTCCCTTTTATTAAGTTTTCTTTTTCATCAGAAATAACTGCCCTATATGGAAGTATAATTCTTTAAACTTAATTTTTAATTTATTTTGTTCCTGTGTATGCAGATACTAGAATACAACTATGTTCTGTCCCTCACAGCTAACAGAGATCAGTTTCTGTTGCAGAGAGCATGGGTCCCGACTCGGGACGTGAGTGGCTATACTCAGGATTAACTGCAATAATGAGGGCCACTGTGTTCTTTTGCATTCCTATTTAGTTTTCATTTCTTCTTGCTCTTCTTGTTAAAAATACATTTCCATAAACAAAGGCACAGGTAAGGGAAGCTGCTGTTGTGTATGTGTGGCAGGAAGCCATGACATGCATCCAGACCCATTGCAAACTTTGCTTGGAATTGAAAAAGATTGACTAAAGAGATACGGACATGCTCGGAAGCATTGAACATAGTTCTGACTGCACTGAGATGTCTGTTCACTAGATAAGCAGATGTCCGATGCCTCAGGTTCTTCCTGGGTCACACTTTAAGATATTTGTTCTTAAAAATGGTTCACATATTGAAAAGTCAATCCTATTTTCTGTATTCTTATGTAATTTGTAATTTTATAATTTATTTTACTTATAGACACAGATCTTTTAAAGATAAGACACCTATTTATCCTGCTAGAAAAACAAAGTGTTCTATATCAAAAATTTAAGCTTAGCACATTTTACAGTGCTGGTTGTTAAGTTAGTGACCACGTCGATGCCTTTCACTTTGCCAGCATGTAAGTGGTCCAGCTTTCATGAATGAACCTTTATTTCAGACCTGGAGTCTTCGCAGAGCAGCCAGTCTGCCAGCTACTCTCCACGGCCGACCGAGAGCACGTTCAGTTCCAGTTCTGACTTGGTAAGTTACTTCTTTTTGGCTTATTAATGTATGCTGTATTAAATTCCCATCATTTTTGTCTCTTTTTACTTTAAGAAGAGTTGAGCAACAGTAAAAATAAAAATTATACCAACAAAAGTGACTTTCAATGTTAAAAGAATAAGAACTTTTAAAATGTAATGTTAGAAAAATGTAAATAAAAGAGTAAAATCAACTATTTGACCACTTAGCAATTTCCATTTACAAAGTAAACAGATTTTTATAAAAGTTTATCAAGATATATAGAAATATACACATACTTGTATATATTTTTATCCATAATGTATCATATAAAGTGACTACAGGTAAACACAGTATATCATTATTTTAAATGATTTTTAAGAATTTGCAATAATTTGTAATATAGAATAACCAAATTAAACATTAAAAAATCTAATCTTGAGGCTTATAAAATGAGTAGACTAATCAGTGTTGTCAAAGACTAAAATCTTAATAGAGCGGCATGTTATATTCTGAGTGGAAAATCTCACACTTCTGATAAACCACGGTTGGATGGTCTCTTCAGTTCATCTCCTCATTTCTCCTGCCTCTGGCCTCTGGTGTGTCATCCAGATGGTTTGCTAAGGACACCAGTGACTTGCATTGCCAGACTGGCCTAGAGTCTGTTCTCTCGCTTTGATTAGCAGCATTACAAAAGCAACTTAGAAGACAGTGGTTGTTTGGCTTAAATGTCCTGATCCTAGTTGGTCTCTGAGGGAAGTGAGGACAGGCACTCAAGCTGAAGCAGAGACAGGAACCATGGGGGAATGCTGCCTACAGGTGTGCTCTGCATGACCTTCTCAGCCTGCTTTCTTTTACAGCCCAGGACCTCTGCCCAGGGGTGGCCCCACCCATGGTGTGCTGTTCCTCCCACCCTGCCAACCACACTCATCATTAATAAAGAAAAATAGAATTGCTACAAGCAATCTGATGGAGTCATTCTCTTAACTAATATTTCCTCTTCCCAGATGACTCTAGTTTGTGTCAAGTTACCTAACCAACACACAAACTTCAGCCTCCAGTTTATAAGGACTCCTACATGACAGTGTAATGACTAGGGTCTTGTATAGGACTCTTCTGTTAGCCCGTATTCTAAAGCTGCAATGATGTTACACATCTTAGAAATGGCAGTTATGAAGCATCATGGCTTTAGCTCTGATCTTTATTTAAGTGTTCTACTGGACATTTCTTTCATAGTTAAGAGAATCTCTACCCATTCATATTCCAAACTGATTTCTCTTTTAAGCTTTTTAGTATTTCCCATATTCATAGACACCCTTTCAGTATTCCCAAGTGTTCATTTCAGAAGCCTAGATTCACTTCACCTGATCAATCAACAGAGTTTCCTATTTCTCAGCCTCTCCCACAAGGGCTTCTCCTACTGTTTCCATCATTCTTGAATGGTTACATTGCTTTTCAAAAGATGTTAGAATTTCATTTTTGCCCCAACTTCTTATCTGCATAGCAAAGATCATGACTTTTTGACAACATCAGTTCAATCATGTTACTCTCATTTAATAGGTTCCTATTGTACTAACACATCTAAACGTTTTATAGCCTCTCCAAAATCTGTGAAAACTGACTTTGGGTGGCATTTAATATTCTCCCTTCCTTGTCTTGATCTACACACAGTAGTTGACCAGTTTCTTCTCTGCTTTGGTTTTATGAGGTCCCAACTCACAATGTTGGCCCAATCCCTGAGCAAATGGATCCCTATTTTCATACTCCGTTCCTACACCTGTAGTGTGCAGAGCTTTCGTCCATTCTAGTATACACTCTGCTTTGAGGTCTCACTTGTGTTTCAAGTGGCAGCATGTCATTTTTGCAGTGAGTCCTTCAGTGGCTCTACAATCTAAGTGACGCCTCATGTGTTTGCCAAGTGCTTCGTGCTTAGTCTTCATAATACTTTTTCAGGTGTGTGATGATTTCATGAATTTCATTTTTATCTATGTGTGCAGCAGTGGACTTCTTCCCTGTGAGTGCAGACGTTACTCATGTTGAATGGATACACAGGACTTGCTTTCTCCAGTTTGTACTCAGCTGACTCGCTGCATTTCTTGGGCTACTTTTCCTGCCCATGCCAACTAAGTCTAGGTTTATTTCAGTTCTTCGTCATTCAAACTTTGTCTCTCCACTTTCCAGCTTGAATAGTCAATATATATTGTATTTTGCTTCACCATGAGAGTGATTGAAATACTAGCTTCATACATTCTTGACAAGCACTCTTCCACTAAACTACAATCACAGCAAATAAACCATTTTAATTATAATATCCATACGGTAGTTTCATTAACTTTCATAAATTACTTATAAATTTGAGAAATGAAAGTCAGCAAACTTTGTCCCTTACATAACAGTTGCATATCTGTTGTAACCACCTACTTTCCAGATAACTGACATCCACATTTTTTCCTTAAGGTATTGTCTTATGTGGGATGAACATAATAACAGTTATATAACTGAAATATTTCACTTCAGGAGCCTGTGAGTGAACAAGGTTACACTTATTCGCAGCTCCCTGGCAACACGTGACTTCTCTGCCCTTTCTAAGTCCTTGTAGAGTGTTGTGGGGTAATAAAGCCTGGAACTACAGTCTGAGAAAAGGGCATGACAGCTCTTTTCTTTCGCATTTTTATTGCAGTGACTCTTGTTATTTTGCTGTTTAAAACCCCACAGCATCCTGGGAGCCGTGGGAGAGTCTTTGACTAATCTTTGATGTTATGTCTGCTTTGATTTGTAAGCTATCACGCTCTCTTCAGTTTTCAAAAATTTCATAGACTGAATTTAAAGACTAATTTGAAGTGGCCAGTTTTTAATTTACCATAGATGTCTTTAATTTCTTTTAGATATCTGAAGATGAAGATCAGATACAGCAGCAAATTGAAGATCAAACAAGAAAGCCACAGAAACAACTGAAACATTTTTGTGTAGAAAAGATGGAAGATCATTTAGGTGACATACCTGTGAAAGACAATGCCAAAGTTCATAAACAGAATCATAAATTTCACCAGTCCTCTGAGAAAAATAATACTGATACATTTCCAGAGCCTCAGTGCAATTCAGAGGACACATTACAAAACAAAAGCACTGAAAACTGCGTGCTTCAGGCTGGGAGATGTGACGTAGGGGTACAGACAGAGGAAACGCCCTTTATAGGGGAACACAGCAGACATCGCTGTACAGTGCACCATCATTGCTCGGTGCTCATGTAAGAGTAGTCCCAGTGTGGATACGGAAGAGGAGTCCTCCAGTCCTGAGGCTGGCAGCTGCACTGAAGATAGGATGGCAGATACCACTGGAGGGCAGGAAACACCTACAAGTAACTCACTCTAAAATCTCCAGCTAGGAAGTAGTGTTTCATTTAGCCCTGGAAGGCTATAGGAAATGTTCAGTCTTTCATTAACATAATACATAATGAAAAAATGAGGCTGAACATAAAGAGTGGGGGTTTGAAGTACTATTGTTTCTATACAATTTTAATATTCATGTATTTAATAGTTTTCTAGTAGCCTTGTCTTAGTCAGGGTTTCTATTCTTGCACAAAACACCATGACCAAGAAGTACATTGGGGAGGAAAGGGTTTATTCAGCTTACACTTCCACATTGCTGTTCATCACCAAAGAAGTCAGGACTGGAACTCAAGCAGGTCAGGAAGCAGGAACTGTGCAGAGGCCATGGAGGGATGTTACTTACTGGCTTGCTTCTCCTGGCTTGTTCAGCTTGCTTTCTTATAGGACCCAGGACTACCAGCCCAGGGATGGCACCACCCACAATGGGCCCTCCCACCCTTGATCACTAATGGAAATAATGCCTTACAGCTGGATCTCATGGAGGCATTTCCTCAAGCGAGGCTCCTTTCTCTGTGATAACTCCAGCTTGTGTCAAGTTGACACAAGAACCAGCCAGTACAAGCCTTACTCATAGAAAATTTGCACACATATATACATATATGTGACTTGCCATTCTTGATATATAATGTTGCCATTCTCATGTTTACTTGTCTTTGTTTGAATTAAAAATATATAATTACCTTCTCTTGATAATTATTTTAATCCTTGATGTATTCATATCGCTCAACAAATGTGATCTTTAGACCTTCACTCTCTCTCCTCTCTCCCAAATCCAATCCCCCTTCTGCTCCACAGCTCTGTGCACATCGCCTGCTGCAGCCTGCCCTTCCTCTCTGCCCTCATCTACAGATCTCATACAGCCTTTCTCACCACACTAGCCTTTTGTCTCAGCCTCTACCTGCCTCAGGCACTCCTTGGGAAACTGTGGGCCACACAGACCAGGGGAGCAAGTAGGTGATCTTCATATCTTCACTCTCCCTTCTTTACTCCAAATCTAATGCCCCAGGGTCATCCCTATCTCTGTAGCAAACTATCAGCTGTGTATCCTCTCTTAGTCCCCATATCCAGGAGACTAAGCAGATCATAGTGGCACAACCTGCTTTCCTTCCTCCTATGGATCTCTGCTCCTCCACCCAAGCCCCTCTCTAGTATTAAGCCCAGTTTCTAATATTAAGAAACACAGTCTAAGTATTTCAGACTCTTGGAGACTTCTAAGGAGACAGCTATATCAGGCTCCTGTCAGCATGTACATCCTGACATCCACATCAACCTCTACCTTTGGTGACTGCACATAGGATGGATATCCAGGTGGAATGGTCTGTAGACGGTCCCTCCTTCAGTTTCTGTCCTGCACTGTTTCTCCATATTTGCTCCTTTGAGTATTTTATTACTCCTTCTAAGAAGGACTGAAGCCCCCCCTACTTGGTCATCATTCTTCATGAGCTTTATGTGGTCTGTGAGTTGAATCTTGGGTATTTCAGGCTTCTGGGCTAAAATCCAATAATCAGTGAGTGAATGCCATGTATGTTCTTTTGTGATTGGGTTACTTCACTCAGGATGATATTTTCTAGTTCCATCCATTTATATAAGAATTTATCAAATTCATTGTTTTTAATAGCTGAGGCAGATGCACACAGCTAACCATTAAACTGATCATGGGGTTCCCAATGGAGAAGATAGAGTGAAGGCTGAAGGAGTTGAGAGGATTTGCGACACCATGAGGAAAGCAACAATACCAACCAACCAGAGCCCCCAGGGTCTAAACCACCAGCCTGGGAGCGCTTAGGGAGGGACCCATGGCTCCAGCTATATATGCAAGGGAGCTATATATAAGTGGGAGAAGAGATCCTTGGTCCCATTAAGGCTGGATGTCGTTGGGGGGGATATTCGAGGGTGGGGAGGTGAGGTACGGGGGAGGGTGGGTGGGGGTACACCAACGTGGAGGCAGGAGGAGGGGGAAAGGGATAGTGAGTTCCTGGGAGGGAGGGGGGAAATGGGGTAAGGAGAGAACATCTGAAATGTAAATAAAATTTCCAATAAAAAAAAAAAGAAAGAAACACAGTCTAACTGGGACACCCCCAGTGGCCACACCCATCTGGACCTCAGAAGCATTCCATACCAGACAACTCACAACCCCACACTGTCCTAAGAACCAGAGAGGTCAACGGGAACTCAGGAACAAAATACCCACCCAATAAAGACAAGACCAGACAGTAGCACCTAGAATTACAATCACCCAAAACCAAGATGCCTAGACACCAGCATAAAGCCAAAACCAACATCTAGGACAATATGTCTCCATGAGAGCCCAGCAACCCTACTACATACAGTCATATCATCCTGAGTGAGATGACCCAATCACAAACGAACACACATGGTATGCACTCACTGATAAGCGGATATTAGCCCCAAAACACACAATACCTAAGATGCAACGCATAAACCTCATGAAACTCAAGAAGAAGGAGGAAGACCAAAGTGAGGGTGCTTTTGTCCTTTTTAGAACGAGTGAGTATCAAAAGATTCAACCAGAGCTCCCAGGATCTAAACCTCCAGCCTGAGAACAGACAGGGGCAAGCTGTCCTCTGAGAGGCTCTAACCAGCAGCTGACTCAGACAGATACAGACATCCAGAGCCAAACAGTGGCTGGAGCTTGAGGACTCTTATAGAAGAATAGGGGGAAGGATTGTGGGCCCTAAGGAGATAGGAACTGCACAGGAAGATCAACAGAGTAAACCAACCTGAACCCTTGGAGCTCTCAGAGACTGAATCACCAACTGTGGGGCATACCTAGTCTACACAGATCTACCTCCACGGGCTGGACCTAGGCCTCCCTGCACATATGTTGTAAATGTGCAGCTTGGTTTTCATGCAGGTCTCAACATCGAGTGGGGCTATCCCAAAACATGGGAGCTGTATATGGAGTATGGTCTTCTAGCTGGGTGCCTCATATGGCATCAATGGGAGAGAAGACCTGCCTCATCAAGACTTTAATGTGCAGGGTGGGGGATACAGGGGAGGGGGTATCAGAACAGAGATGGGGAAGGATTGTGGGAGGGGGTGACTGGGACGGGTTCTAAGGAATAAGCAAAAAAAAAAAATAAAATTCAATTAAAAAGAAAAAAAAAATAAACCCTGAGGTTTTGCAAGTGGAAAGAAAAAAAAAAAAAAAAAAAAGAAGTCTACGAATCCCGAAGAATATACTGAAAGATAAAGCTGAAAGGAGAAGAGAGATCAACAATGCTGGCACACGGGATCTAAATTAACATCTGGAATTACTTGTCTTCATGAGCTGCTATCCAGAAATACACATTGCATAAGTTGAAAAAAAAGAAATGCAATATGGCTGAAACACAGACAAGGGCTTCAAAATACCTTTTTTGAATATGTTAGAGGTTCTTAAATATAAAATGACAAATCTACTAATGAAACTTATGAAAATATAAACAGACAATTGAAGAAAACAGATCAAGACTTGCAAGTAGAAGTAGAACCAATAAAGAAAATCCAAAGTGAGGAAAAGCTGGAATTGAAAATTTTAAGAACTCAAATAGGAATCAAAGTGGCAAAGTTCAAGAGGATACAAAAGATTGAAAACAGAATCTCAGACATTGAAGACAAGGTAGAAGAAATAGATACTTTGGTCCAGGAAAATGCTGAATTAAAAAAAAAAAAAAAAAAACTCTGAGCAAATAAACATCCATAAAACCTAGGACACTATGGAAAGACCAAATCTACAAATAATAGTAATTGAAGAAGGAGAAAAAACCCAGGTTAAAGGGACAGAAAATCTCTTCAACAAAATCATAAAAGAAAAATTCCCCATCCTAAAGAAGGAGATGCCTATCAAGCTACAAGAAACATATAGAACACTAGTAGACTGGTCCAGAAAAGGAATCCCCCATGACACATCATAATCAAAACACCAAGTGTATAAAAGAATATTAAAAGCTTTAAGGGGAACATCCAAATAGCATATAAATGCAGACCTACTAGTAAAACACCTGATTTCTCAATGTAGACTCTAAAAACCAGAGAGGCTCAAAGGATATTCTTCAACTATACTATACTACTACTATTACCACCACCACTACAACTACTACTACTACTACTTTTTTTTTTACAGTCCAGTTGTACCCCCTCTCAATCCATCCTCCTCACATTCATCCTCCCCACTGTCTCCAAGAGCATGTCCCCACCTTCCACCCTACCCCTTCCAGGCCTCCCCATTTCCTGGGCCTGAAGTCTCTCTAGGGTTAGGCACATCTTCTCCCATTGAGGTCAGACCAGGCAGTCTTCTGTCGTATATGTGTAGGGGCCTCAGACTAGCTCCCGTATGCTGCCTGGTTGGTGGCTTAGTACATGAGAGATCTCAGGGATCTGGTTTAGTTGAGATTATGGTTGTTCTCTAGAGTCACCCTCTCCTTGGCTTTTCCAGCCTTTCCCTAATTCAACCACAGAGGTCCATAACTTCAGGCCATTAGTTGGTGTAAGTATCTGCATCTGTCTCAGTCAGCTGCTTGTTGGGCTGTTCAGAGGACAGCCATGCTAGACTCCTGTCTATAAGCACACCATAGCATTAGTAATATGTCAGACCTTGGAGCATCTCCTTGAGATGGATCTCAATTTGGACCTGTCACTGGACCTCCTTTCCTTCAGTCTCTTCTCCATTTTTGTCTCTGCAGTTCTTGTAGACAAGAACAAATCTGGGTCAGAGTTTTTGACTGTGGGATGGCAACTCCATCTCTCCACTTGATGCCCTGTCTTTCTACTAGAGGTGGATTCTACAAGTTCCCTCTCCCCACTATTGGCATTTCATCTAAGGTCCCTCCCTTTAAGTCCTCACTTCCCAGGTCTCTGATACTTTCTAGAGGGTCCCCCCACCTACTCCTACCAAAGTTGCATATTTCCATTCATTCTGCTGGCCCTCAGGGCTTGTTCTTCCCCCATACCTGATCATGTTCCTCTTTTCCCCTCCCCTCCCCTCTTCCACCCAGATCCCTCTCTCCTCTGAGTCCAGTGATTGTAATATTCTACAACTCTTAAGAGACCACAAATGCCAACCCATACTACAATACACAGGAAAACTTTCCATCACAATAGATGGAGGGAAAAAAAGCTAGAGAGATTCCATGATCAAACCAACTTTAAGTAGTATCTACAAATACAGCCCCACAGAAAGCACTAAAAGGAAAACTAACCTGAAGAAGCTAACCAGACTGAACAAAACACAAGAAATAAATAGTATCAGACCAGAAAATCAAAAGAAGAGGACACACATTAATACAGTAAAATAATGGGACTCAAACAAAAGCTGATCATTGATAACTCTCAATATCAATGGTCTCAATTCCCTAATAAAAAAACATAGACTAACAAAATGGTTTTGAAAATAGAATTCATTCTTCTGCTGCATCTAAGAAACACATCTTAACATCAAGGATAGTTATCAGCTTGGGGTCAAAGGATCATTAAGGTATCCGGGCACATGACCTTAAGCAAGCAGTGTAACCATTTTAATAATCTTATAGAACAGACTCCAAACCAAATCTAATCAGAACAGATAGGGAAGGTAACTACATACTCTTCAAAGGAAAAATTGACCAAAAGGATATTGCAATTCTTAACATTTATGCACCAAATGCAAGGACACTCAAATTCACAGAAGAAACACTACTACAGATTAAATCACATATTGACCCTCACAAAGTGGTTACTCTTACCAGTAGATGGGGCATCCACACAAAACCTAAACAGAGAAATGCTGGAGCTAACTGGTATCACAAAGCAAATGGATCTAACATATTTATAGAACATTTCACCCAAACACAAAAAATATGCTTTTATCTATACTTGATGTTAACTATCCTTGATGTTAAGATGTGTTTCTTGAATGTATCAGAAAGATGAAAAATTCTGTTTTCAAAACCACTGATACGAGAGTTATCAATGAGCAGCTCATGAAACTTTCTCTAAAACTGATCACATACTTGAAGACAAAGCAAGTCTCAATGGATACAAGAAAACTGGAGTAACAATGTGTATCCTACCAGACCACCATGGATTAAAGCTGGATATCAACAACAACAAAAACAACTGTAAGCTTACAAACTCACAGAAGCTGAACAAGTTACTATTGAATGAAAAATGGGTCAAGACAGAGATTAAGAAATTAAAACTTTCTAGAATTTAATAAAAATGAAAACGCAACATACCTAAACTTGTGGGACACAATGAAGGTGGTTTTAAGAGGCAAATTCATAGCACTGTCTATGTAAAAATAATCTTATATTAGTAACTCGATAAAACTCTAGAACAAAAAGAAGAAATCACATAGGCTAAATAGATGGCAATAATGAATCAAACATAGGACTCAAATCAATAAAATAGAAACAAACAAAAAAATAGAAAAAAGTCAACGAACAAAAGTTGATTCTTTGAAAAAAATTGACAAACCTCTACCAAACTAACTGAAAGGCAGGGAGAGAATATACAAATTAATTAAATTAGAGACAAAGGAAGACATAACAACAGACATCGAGGAAAGCCAGAGAATAGTAAGGACATACTGTAAAAACCTGGAAAATCTAAAAGAAACTGACAGTTTTCTTGATATATACCACCTACCAAAGGCAGCCAATGGGGTAAAAACACGAGAGACATTCTAGGTTACTCATAGTTAGCCTTAAAAACCAAATGAAGATAATAAGAGCAACTGACCAGAAGAAAAAAAAAAAAAGATACAAGCTAATGAACAACAACTATAGGTTTAAATGACTTTCTAATAGAAATAATAGAAGGTCAAAGCCTTTCATGGTATTATGATTGGTTTTAATAGCAGCCAACTACAAATTGGAATCATCTGAGTAAAGAATCTTACTGAAGAACCATCCTGAGGACCTGATTGATATGGGAAGACCCACCTGATTGTGGATGGCACCTCCCAGATTGAAGGCTGTGTCAAAAGGAAAATTACCTCACTTTTGGCTCCTTGGCTTTCCCTTTCTTCTGCCTTGGAGTTGATTTGTCCTGTTGCTGCTGCTGACTCCTTTGCTGATAACCGAACCAAGTTATCCAAGGTTGGTTTTCCAACTTATTGTATGCTAGGGACTAGCTGCTCTCCAGGAAATGCTCTCCAGTAGCAGAGTGGGACTTCTGAGTTTGAGTTGTTATGTCCATGTCCATACACATGCAGAGAGGGGGGAGAGGGGAAGGGAGAGAGGAGAGGGGGGGAAGAGAGAGGAGGAAAGAGAGAGGAGAGAGGGAGAGAGAAGGAGGAGAGAGGGGAAGGAGGGAGGGAGGGAGGGAGGGGGAGGGAGGGAGGGGAGGGAGGGAAGGAAGGAGACTCAGAGGAGACACTATTTTGGGACTACTCAGCATCTAGCCCCAAGGAACCATTGGCAACCCAAGTTCTTATTTTCTCAGGTGTGAATTAGTTGATATTACTATTTTAAAGCTGACTTATTAAATTCTCATGTGTATTCATCCCATTGGTTCTGCTCCCTAGAAGCCATGATTGATACTGATGCTGTTACAGGTGGATACTGGGGTAAAGGAGCTTCTGGAACAAGAAGGAACAAGGAAAGCGATAGAAACAGAGACTGTTTATTAAGAAAGGCAACACTTCCAAATAGGAAATGAGCAAGAACTGGAATAAATGTCAGAGGCCTGCTTTCCCAGTGGACTGGGATCTTTATAGGTCACTTGGTTAATATGTTTATTGTTTCCCCAGTAAATGAATATGCTCAAGAGCAAACCCAATCCTCCTCTTAAAATGTTTCATTTGAAATTGCTTTCATCACACACACCTCCAGAGCCAGCTCCCCAGCTCCATCTTGCCGCCTGGGCAAGATGCAGGGCCACTTTCCCAAGTCAATAAGGGATAGGGGACCGCTTTCCCTGTTCATGACCCTGGGGCAGATGTCCTAATTGTTCGCAGTGGTGAAGGGCAATATGGGGAAAGACATCATCCCCAGATCCATGCCATCTATGCAGCTAGATGTGTGAGCGGGGCCAGCTCTTCCTTGCTCTTGCTCTCAGAGCTGGCTCACCTGTGCCCCCTCCACCAAGGTCAGCTCTACTGTGTTGCCTATACAAGGCACCTGGCCTGGTCTACAGAGTGCTGAGGCTAGTGAGGGGCAGGTCTAGCTCTCTTACACTCACAACCCCGTGGGCTGACTGCCAGAGGTGGCAAAAGTGGGGAGAGGCCATTTACCTTTACACTGGGGCCACCCATGGCAGATGAGTGGCAGGAACAACTCTGCCGCAACTCACGCTCTCTGCAGCTCACCCACCCCCACCAGGGCCAGCTCTACTGTGCTGCCTGAGTGAGGTACAGGGCTTGCTGGCTTGAGTGATCCTAAGCTGGTGAGAGATGAGCCCTGTTCCCCAGAGTACTGCTGCCAGTGAGGGGCGGGGCCAGTTCTGCACAGGTCCTGGACCTCCACGTGGTCCCTGGTGGCTGCCCAGACCAGGACATTGTCATGTTCTCTAGTGATAATATGAGCCACTGACCCCTGCCTCTGTGTAGCCATTAACTCAAACATGGCCTTCAGCAGCAGCTTGGGCTGGGATCTATCCATGGCCCCGGGTGGCAGGGCTGGCCACTCACAATAGACTGACTACTCCTCTCTGCCCTTGACTGTCCAGTTCCATCTCTCTTCATAATGCTCAAGCTGTTCCACTTCTCTTTGCCGCCCATCTGCCCACAACACACTTGCACACTGTGGTGGCTCTCACTGCAGGCTGGCCACGCAGCTGGTGACCCCTGGATGACGTTGTCCATCTGTGCTGCGTGGTGTGGTGGCAAGCGGGTGTCATCTGTCAATCACATTTTCTCACATTAAATAAGGATACTTTATTGTACTCAGAGAAAACTTTTCTGAAGTTGCACTTCAAAATATCATGTCGCTCTGTGAGAAAAATGCCCACGGCATTTTTTTAATAGAATTCTCTTTGAGGAGCAGAAAGCAGGTCTAGTCTTGTGGATTGCAGGAGTGATTATGCTTTCTGAGTTTTCTCTGTGTGCACTATGGAACATTATCATGGTGTATTTCCTTCTGCAAAGAGATAGGATATTTCTCTTCCAGTAGGATTTGGGTGGACACTGTTTTCTGATTTTTGGGTCAGAAATGCAAATGTGGCACTGGGACAGCTTGAGTGTAGGATTCTAGACCACTTATGGGCATCTTTCTTCTCCTTTGAATTCTACTCCAGCTGACATACCTAAGCTTGGGCAAGCAATCTGAAAGATTAGAGCCACCGTTCCCCACAGAAGCCACCGACTATCTGACAAAAACCCATTACCTAGCATGAAACACTTCACGTTGTTGGTCAGGGTTGTGGTGGTCTGAATTGAGAATGCCCCTCAAGGGCTCTCAAGTTTGAATACATGGTTTCCTGTTAACGAAACTGTTTAGGAAGAACTGGATATTGCCTTGATGGAGTCTCATGCCATTTCAAGCTTGTTCTGTCTCTCTTTTATAGTCTGGGATGTGATAGGCATATCACATTGCCCAAAATTTATCAAAATAACAGGGAATAGAAATCCATTTTAGACTTCCAGTCTGGGCCCAAGCACGGAGCAGATCCGGGCGGCAGTTCTGTACCCAACTTCACAAAACCAGGCAGAAGTGGGGCTCCCAGGAGCTCTATCCCGGCAGTATCTCAGATAATGGGTCTAGAAAAAAAAAGATAGTTTACTTATCTTAAATTATTTCAAGTTTCTAGGAGATGGTAATTGGCTAAGATCTTATTTTAAGCTCTCCACAAAAGAATTTAAATCTCTGTTTAATATTCTCAAGAGAGAGGTAAATCCTAATTTCCTCAACAATTAATTGACAAAAGAGGAGTAATTTTACAAAAAGTAGAAGCAGCTATCATCAATCGATATATTATATAGACTGACTAGTTGTTGGCTGTTCTGTAAAGTCCTTTGATAAAAGAGATTATTAATGTAGATTTATATTTCTTTAAATAGTATCTTCATGACTCTCTGAGTGTGGAAGGAGCGGCTGCTGGCACTTCTGCCCTGATTTTACAAGAACTCTGAAAAATTGGCTTTAAAAATAAAAGAGGGAGAACTGAACCCCCCCCCCCCCAAGAAGGAGTCTCCTGAAACACTCTCCATCATGCCTTGTTTACTTTTAACTCCCTAAAACTGAAAGCTCATGGCAAATCTGCTGCTGACTGCCTCTGGCATCGCTGTGACCAATAAAAACTATGCCACAGCTATGTGGAAGGACCTTCTTACCCTTAAATTGAATGGCCTGGATCCAGTTCTCATATGGGGCTGAGGATTGATATGCCTGTTTGATACCACAGAAGGCACAGCTAAATGGCTGCCAAAAAGGTTAATGAAATAAATAGATACCCCCACAAAGCGAGGCCCAACTATAAATAAGATGAATAACAACTGACCTCCAGGGAAGAGAAATCTCCCTGAGAATTCCCTTTGTTTTCCTTTCCAGGTAAAAAATGAAACACCCGTGATGCCTGCTGGTAGAAGTTCTAATCCTGATGCTGGCCTCCAGACTTATACTACTCAGACCTTTGATGGGCCATTGACAAGGACATCAAACAGCTAGAGATGACATCACTAGTTGAAGAAATCCCTCATTTCGCTGTCTGAAATGATCTCCAAAAATTGTAAAGGACTTTATTGGACTTGATTTACTCTTTTACAACAGAAAAGACTGTGTACAGCTCTTGACTGTGTACAGCCCTTAAAGAAGAATGTTGCCTTTTACATAGATCAAGACAGGGATGGTTAAAGAGAGCATGAAAAAGGTCAGAGAAGGCCCTTGAGAAAAGACAGAGAGAGAAAGAGAAAGATGAGAGCTGGTACAAGAATTGGTTTTCAACCTCTCCATGGTGTCACCCTATTTCCTCCCATCTTGGAACCATTAATTGGGTTATTTTTGCTGATTTCTTTTGGTCCCTGGGCCTTAAATAGGCTGACTAACTTTGTGAAACAACAGATAATTTGGTAGCAAAACCTATTCAGATACATTATCGTAAATTAGTATGGAGGACCACGAGACTCAAGATGAGGTTG
This sequence comes from Mastomys natalensis, assembly GCA_021653895.1. NCBI lineage: Eukaryota > Metazoa > Chordata > Mammalia > Rodentia > Muridae > Mastomys > Mastomys natalensis. The sequence goes on from JAJTUV010000381.1 coordinate 1,820,122, forward strand.
TTACTCTATCCAGGGTGTTCCCAAAACCCATCTCCACCCAACCTAAAAGAGGGGACTTCTGCCCCTAGACCAAGCAGAGAGGGGCCACCCAGAACCCCCTCTGACTGGCGATTTTTAATTCTTGCTTAGGCTATGAGCTAAGCACTGCAAGGGAATATAAATAAAAGTTAAAAATATCTCTCTGGGTTCCCTGAGGGACAAGCCTGATGCATAGGGGTTGATGTCAAAAGTATCCCCTCTCCAGGAAAAAGACATAGGGATGGATATGGCTCCCATGCCTCACTGGACGACAGGAGAACCGGAGCCATTACAAGGTCCCCTTCAATTATTGGAGGTCAGGCCTCTATCCCCACCTTCGCAAGATTAGAATTACCATGGCCCTTCTATACTTAGAGAAGGGAGGAGATGTCAAGGGCAGCCCTACATATACACTAAAGGCCTAAAATACCATAGGCCTGACATACATACATGCTAACACAAAGTCTTGGGTCTCTGTGGAAAAACACTGAAATAGCATGGCTATAAGCTATTGTAAACAGGCAGCATTTGTGGAAATTTACCAGCCTGAGTAGTCTAGACCTTGTAAATAGGTAGCCTCAGGGACAGTACCAACTTAGATAAGGACAAGTGAATCATAGGCAGAGTCATAGTGACCTGTCCCTTGAAACTTCACTCAGCTGATACCCTGTTCTGAAAGATATCTGTACTCCCCCTGAACACCTATGCTCCGGTGTTATCCCCTTCCCCACGTCCTGCCTTTTTGTGTTTATAACCCCTGTGTGAATAAGTAAAAATTATGATTTGATTTAAATAATTAAATAAATAAGTAAATAATAATTTTAAAAAAAAAGAAATCCATTTTAACTGATTGTGTTACAAATTTTGATTTTTTTTTTGTTTTTTTTGTTTTAGGTTTTGATTTTGGAAGGACATTTGTAATACAGTACGGTTTAATCTATTCAAATAATACAATTTGTTTTCTATTTTTAGGTCAGTTTTATTTTTCTGTCTCTTTAAAAATCCATCTCCATGAGTAAATCTGACTTCTTATGTATAAACTACAATTTAAGTTTTACAAGTAATAGGCATAATCTTTTCATGAACGCTCATTAACACTAGATCTTAGTTTCAATTCACAGAACTCCTTCTCACTAAAATATATTTCATTTAAATACATATATTTAAATTATATCCGAGCAGGGTGGGCAGTCTTTAATCCCAGCACTTAGGAGGCAGAGGCAGGGATTTCTTAGTTCGAGCCAGCCTGGTCTCAGAGTGATTCCAGGACAGCCAGGACTACACAGAGAAACCCTGTCTTGAAAAGCAATAAATAAATAATAAATAAATAAATAAATAAAATTATAAATGATGCACTAAAGGCAAGTACAAACAACAAAATAGTTAAAATCAAGTCAGAATATGTATCAGAACCAGACTCCAATAAGGCAGACCGGTTGGAATGACAAAATTTAGAATTTAAAAAAAATTTCCCCCCTCCTAAAAAAGGAGATCCCCATCAAGCTAAAAGAAACATTGAAACTTGTAGAGGGGCCAAAAAGGAATCCCCCAGACACATATAATCCCAAAAACCCCCAAATGTATAAAAAAAATTTTTAAAAACTTTAAGGGGAAATCCCAAAAAGCATATAAATGCAGCCCAAAAGTAAAACACCTGTTTTTCAAAGTAGACTCAAAAAACCCCAAGGGGGGCCCAAAAGAATTCTTCAATACACTAATAAAATTTTCCCCCCCCACTACAACTCCCCCAAAAATACTTTTTTTTTTCAGTCCCCGTTGTCCCCCCCTCATCCATCCTCCTCCCCCTTCATCCTCCCCCCTTTTCCCCAAAAAGGGATGTCCCCCCCTTTTCCCCCCCTACCCCTTCCAGGCCTCCCCATTTCCTGGGGCCTCAAGTCTCTCTGGGGGGTTTGGCAATCTTTTCCCATTGAGGTCGAAACCGGCGGGCCCCGCGTATATGGTTTGGGGGCCCCAGACAGCTCCCCTATGCTGCCTGGTTGGGGGTTTACATAAAGGGGGTCCAGGGTTGGTTTATTTTTAGATTAGGTTTTCTCTGGCCCCCCCCCCCCTTGGCTTTTTCCAGCCTTTCCCAAAATTTAAAAACCCCGGGCCAAAATTTTTGGCCCTTTTTTTGGGTTTTTAAGTATCTGCCCCTGTTCAGTTTAGCTGCTTGTTGGGGTTAGAGGACAGCCTGTAGACTTTTTCTATAAACACACCATGCTTTTGTAATATGGCCTTGAAGCATTTTTTTGAGATGGGATCTAAATTTTTGGCCTTCACTGGAAACCCCCTTTTTCCCCTTCGTCTCTTCTCCTTTTTTGGGGCTTCAGTTCTTGTAGACAAGAAAAATTTGGGGCCAAATTTTTTAAATGGGGTGGAAAAACCCCAAACTCCCACTTGATGCCCTGTCTTTCATAAGGGGGATTCTAAAAAGTTCCCTCCCCCATGTTGGCATTTCCTAAGGTCCCTCCCTTTAAGTCCTCACTTCCCAGGTCTTGAATTTCTAGGGGTCCCCCCAAACCACTCCAACCAAAGTTGCTATTTCCATTCATTCCCGCGGCCCTCGGGGGCTTGTTCTTCCCCATCCCCGTCTGTTCCTTTTTTTCCCCTCCCCCCTCCCCTCTTCCCCCAGACCCCCCTCTCCTCTGGTTTCCCGTGATTGTAATATTTACAACTCTTTAAAAACCCCAAAACCCAAACCCCTTTTCTACAAAAAACAGGAAAACTTTCCATCACAATAGTGGGGGGAAAAAAAAAAAAGAGATTCCATGACAAACCAACTTTAAGTATATCTACAAATTTCAGCCCCACAGAAAGCACTAAAGGAAAACAAAACCCGAAAAAAACAAACCCCCAAATGAAAAAAACAAAAAAAAAAAAGTATCGCCCCGAAATCAAAAGAAGAGGAACACTTAAAAACAGTAAAAAAATTTTGGGCCAAAAAAAAATGATCATTGAAAATTTTTAAAATCAATGGTTCAATTCCCTAATAAAAAAAAAAAGACTAAAAAATGGTTTTGAAAATAGAATTCTTTTTTCTGCTGATCTAAAAAACACATCTTAACATCAGGTAGTTACAGCTTGGGGAAAAAGGGTGATTAAGGTAATCCAGGACATGCCCTTTTAAACAAGCATGAAAACCCTCAAAAATCTTATAAAAAAAAAATCCAAACCAAATCTTTAAACAGAAAGATTGGGGAAAAATAACTACATACTCTTAAAAGGGAAAAAATTTCCCAAAAAAATATTGCAATTTTTAACATTTATGCACCAAATAAAAAACTAAAAATTTACGAAGAAACATACTACGGGTTAAAAAACCCCTTTGACCCTACAAAGTGGTTTTCTCTTCCCCCGTGGGGTTTGGGGGGGCCCCACAAAACCTAAACGGGGAAAAAGTGGAGAAAATGTATCCAAAGCAAATGGATCTAACATATTTTTTTTTTTAGAAATTTCACCCCAAACACAAAAGAATATCTTTTTTCTATATTGATGTTCTATTTTGTTTTAAAAATGTGTTTTTTTAAAATATCAGAAAGATGAATTCTTTTTCAAAACCATTTTTTAGTCTGGTTTTTTTATTGGGGAATTGGGGGACCATGATACGGAGAGTTATCAATAGCAGTCATGAAACTTTCTCTAAAAATGATAAAAAATTTAAAACCCCAAAAAAAAATTTAAAAGGAAAACAAAAAAAAAGGGAAAATAACAATGTGTAAACCCAAACCCAAACCCGCATGGTTTAAAAACTGGATATAAAAAACAAAAAAACAACGTTAAAACTTACAAACTAAAAAAGCTGACAAATTTCTTTAAAAGAAAAATGGGTCAGACGGATTAAGAAAAAAATTTTTTTAAATTTTTTTGTTTAATAAAAATGAAAACCCAAACATACCAAATTGGGGGGCACAAAAAAGGTGGTTCTTAAGAGGAAAATTTTATAGCACTGTCTATGTAAAAATATTCGGGGTATATAAAAATAATCTTTATTAGAAATCGTTTAAAATTTAGAACCAAAAAAAAAAAATCACAAAAGGCAAATGACGGCAAAAATTTTAACAAAAAGGGGCTAAATCAATAAAAAAGAAAAAACAAAAAAATAAAAAAAAGTAAGGGGAAAAAAAGTTGATTCTTTAAAAAAAAAAATTTAAAAACTTCAAACCCAAAAATTTAAATTAAAAAGGGAGGGGGGAAATAAAATTAAAATTAAAAATTTGGGAAAAAGGGAAAAACAAAACAAAAGACTTGAGGAAAGCCAGAGAATAGTAAGGAAATACTGTAAAAAAACCTTTGGAAAAATTTTAAAAAAAAACTGAAGTTTTTTGTATTTCCCCCCTCCCAAAAAAAGGGAAAAGGGGGGAAAAACCGAGAGGGCATTTAGTTTTCTCTAGTTACCAAAAAAAACCCAAAAAGAAGATAATAAGAGCAATGACCAGAAAAAAAAAAAAAAAAATTTTCGGGTAAAAAACAAAAAATAGGTTTAAATGATTTTCCCAATAGAAAAAATAGAAGGGAAAACCCTTTTTTATGGTATTATGATTGGTTTTAATGCAGCCAAAAAAATTGGAATCATGAGTAAAGAATCTTATGAAGAACCATCCAGGGCCCCCGATTGATATGGGAAGCCCCCCCCGTTTGGGGGTGGCCCCTCCCGATTGAAGGCGTGTAAAAAAAAAAATTACCTCACCTTTGCTCCTTTTGGGTTTCCCTTTCTTTGCCTTGGAGTTAATTTTCCCCGTTGCTGCTGCTGACTCCTTTGTGAAAACCCAAAAAACCCAAATTATCCAAGTGTTTCCAAGTTATGGAGTGTTTCCAACTTATTGAAAGTAGGGACTAGCTGTTTCCCCGGGGGAAAAGCTCTCCAGAAAAAGGGGGGACTTCTGAGTTTGAGTTGTTATGTTTCCTGTCCATACCATCAGAAGATGGGGGGGGGGAGGGGAAGGGAGAGAGGAGGGGGGGGGGGGAAAAAGGGGGAGAGGAGAGAAAGAGGGAAAAGGGGGAGAGGAGAGAGGGGGGGGGAGGGGGGGAGAGGGGGAAAAAGGTGGGGGGGGGGGGAGGGGGGGGGGGGGGGAGGGGGGGAAGGGGGGGGGGGAGGGAGGGGGGAAGGAGAAAAGGGGGGAAAGCATTTTGGGAGGGACTCGCATCTAGCCCCAAGGAACCATTGGGAACCCAAGTTTTATTTTTTCAAGGGTTTGTTATTGTTTACATTTTAAAAAGGGCTTTTTAAAAATTTTCTTTGATTCATCCCTTTTGGGTTTCCCCCTAATAGCCATGATTGATACGATCGTTCGGGGGGAAGGGGAAAAAGGGGCTTCTGGAAAAAGGGGAAAAGGAAAAAGGGAAAACGATAAAAACCCGAAAATTTTTTTTTAAGAAAGGCAACATTTTTAAATAGGAAATGAGAAAAAACGGGGAAAAAATGTTTAGAGGCCCCCTGCCTTTTCCCCGGGGACGGGGGCCTTTGTAGGTCATTGGGGTTTTATTTAAATTTTTTCCCCCCCGTAAAGAATATGTCAAGAGAAAACCCAATCCTCCCTTAAAATGTTTCATTGAAATTGTTTTTATCAACCCAAACCCCCGGCCAGCCCCCCGCCCACTTGCCCCGGGGGAAGAGGGGGCCCATTTCCCCCAAATCAAAAGGGGGAAAAAAACCGTTTCCCTTCATGACCCTGGGGGACGAGTCCTAATTGTTGGGGGTAAGGGCTATGGGAAAGAATCTCCCAGACCAGCCATCTATGAGCTAGTGTGTGAGGGCCAGCTCTTCCTTGTCTTGCTTAGAGGGGGTCACCGTCCCCCTCCCCAAGGTCGTCTCTGTGTGCCTATACAAGGCCCTGGCCTGGTCTACAGAGTGTGAGGCTAGTGAGGGGCAGGTCTAGCTCTTTACACTAAAACCCGTGGGCTGACTGCCCGAGGTGGCAATAAGTGGGGAGAGGCCATCACCTTTACATGGGGCCACCCCATGGCAGATGAGTGGCAGGAAACAACTCTCCTGCAACTCACGCTCTCTGCAGGCTCACCCACACCCCGCACCAGGGCCAGCTCTACTGTGCTGCCTATGAGGTACAGGCTTGCGGCTTGAGTGTCCTAAAGCTGGTGAGAGATGAGCCTGTTCCCCAGAGAAATGCTGCCTGAGGGGGGGGCCAGTTCTGCCAGGTCCTGGACCTCCCCGTGGCCCTGGTGGCTGCCCAGACCAGGACATTGCAGTTCTCTAGTGAAATATGAGCCACTGACCCCTGCCTCTGTGTACCATTAACTCAAAACAGGGCCCTTTAGCACAGCTTTTGGGGTGGGATCTATCCATGGCCCCGGGTGGCAGGGCTGGCCACTCACAATAGATGACTACTCCTCTCTGCCCCTTTACTGCCAGTTCCATCCTCTTCATAATGCTCAAGCTGTTCCCCCTTTCTTTGCCGCCCTTGCCACAAACACACTTGCACATGTGGGGCTCTCACGCAGGCTGGCCACGCAGCTGGTGAAAACCCGGATGACGTTGTCCATCTGTGCTGCGTGGTGTGGTGGCAAGCGGGTGTCATCTGTCAATCAAAATTTTCTCACTTAAATAAGGATACTTTATTGTACTCAGAGAAAATTTTTCTGAAGTTGCACTTCAAAATATCATGTCACTCTGGAGAAAAATGCCCACGGCATCATTTTTTAATAAATTCTCTTTGAGGAGAAAGCAGGTCAGTCTTTTTGGGTTGGAGGAGTGACTATGTTTCTGAGTTTTCTCGTGTGACTATGGAACATTACATGGTGTTTTCCTTCTGCAAAAAGATGGAAAATTTTCTCTTCCAGTAGGATTTGGGTGGACACTGTTTTCTGATTTTTGGGTCAGAAATGCAAAGTGCAGGGGGCAGCTTGAGTGTAACTCTTTGACCACTTATGGGGATCTTTTTTTTCCTTTGAATTCTACTCCCCGCTGACATACCTAACTTGGGCAAACAATCTGAAAGATTAAGCCACTGTTCCCCACAGAAGCCACAATATTGACAAAAACCCATTACCTAGCATGAAACACTTCACGTTGTTGGTCAGGGTTGGGTGGTCTGAATTGAGAAGCCCTCAAGGGCTCCCAAGTTTGAATACATGGTTTCCTTTAACGAAACTGTTTGGAAGAACTGGATATTTCCTTGTTTGGGGTCTCATGCCATTTAAATTGTTCTGTCTCTCTTTTATAGTCTGGGATGTGGATAGGCAAATCACATTCCCCCAAAAAATTTTTCAAATAAAAGGGAAAGAAATCCATTTTAGACTTCCAGTCTGGGCCCAAGCACGGAGCAGATCCCGGGGGCAGCTCTGTACCCAACTTCACAAAAAGGGAGAAGTGGGGCTCCCCGGACCTCTAACCCAGGCAATATCTCAGATAATGGTCTGGAAAAAAAAAAGATAGTTTACTTATCTCAAATTATTTTCAAGTTTCTAGGAGATGGTAATTGGCTAGATCTTATTTTAAGCTCTCCACAAAAGAATTTAAGTCTCTGTTTAATATTCTCAAGAGAGAGGTAAATCCTAATTTTCCTCAACAATTAATGACAAAAGAGGAGCAGTTTTACAAAAAGTAGAAGCAGCTTTCATCAATAGATAATTTATATAGACTGACTAGTTGTTGGCTGTTCTGTAACAGTCCTTTGATAAAAGAGATTATTAATGTAGATTTATATTTCTTTAAATAGTGGTCTTCATGACTCTCTGAGTGTGGAAGGAGGGGCTGCTGGCGCTTCTGCCCTGATTTTACAGAACTCTGAAAAATTGGCTTTAAAAATAAAAGAGGGGGAACTGTACCATCCCCCCAGAAGGAGTCTCCTGAAACACTCTCCATCATACCTTGTTTACTTTTAACTCTCTAAAACTGAAAGCTCATGGCAAATCTATGCTGTCTGCTCTGGCATCACTGTGACCAATAAAAACTATGCACAGCTATGTGGAAGGACCCCTCTTACCCTTAAATTGAATGGCCCGGATCCAGTTCTCATATGGGGCTGAGGATTGATATGCCTGTTTGATACCACAGAAGGCACAGCTAAATGGCTGCCAAAAAGGTTTAATGAAATAAATAGATACCCCACAAAGCGAGGCCCAACTATAAATAAGATGAATAACATTGACCTCCAGGGAAGAGAAATCTCCCTGAGAATTCCCTTCGTTTTCCTTTCCAGGAAAAAATGAAAACAACTCGTGATTGCCTGCTGGTAGAAGTTCTAATCTTGATGCTGGCCTCCGGACTTATACTACTCAGACCTTTGATGGGCCATTGACAAGGACATCAAACAGCTAGAGATTGACATCACTAATCTGAAGAAATCCCTCATTTCGCTGTCTGAAATGATCTCCAAAATTGTAAAGGACTTTATTGGACTTGATTTACTCTTTTACAACAGAAAAGACTGTGTATAGCTCTTGACTGTGTACAGCCCTTAAAGAAGAATGCTGCCTTTCATAGACAAGACAGGGATGGTTAAAGAGAGCATGAAAAAGGTCAGAGAAGGCCCTGAGAAAAGACAGAGAGAGAAAAGAGAAAGATGAGAGCTGGTACAAGAATTGGTTTTCAACCTCTCCATGGTTGTCAACCCTATTTCCTCCCATCTTGGAACCATTAATTGGGTATTTTTGCTGATTTCTTTTGGTCCCTGGGCCTAATAATAGGCTGACTAACTTTGTGAAACAACAGATAATTTGGTAGCAAAACCTATTCAGATACATTATCGAAATTAGTTATGGAGGACCACGAGACTCAAGATGAGGTTGTTACTCTATCCAGGGTGTTCCCAAAACCATCTCCACCAACCTAAAAAGGGGGACTTCTGCCCTAGACCAAGCAAGAGGGGCCACCAGAACCCCCTCTGACTGGCGATTTTAATTCTTGCTTAGGCTATGAAGCTAAGCACTGCAAGGGAATATAAATAAAAGTTAAAATATCTCTCTGGGTTCCCTGAGGGACAAGCCTGAATGCATAGGGGTTGATGTCAAAAGTATCCCCTCTCCAGGAAAAAGACATAGGGATGGATATGGCTCCCATGCCTCACTGGACGACAGGAGAAACCGGAGCCATTACAAGGTCCCCTTCAATTATTGGAGGTCAGGCCTCTATCCCCACCTTCGCAAGATTAGAATTACCATGGCCCTTCTATACTTAGAGAAGGGAGGAGATGTCAAGGGCAGCCCTACATATACACTAAAGGCCTAAAATCAGCCATAGGCCTGACATACATACATGCTAACACAAAGTCTTGGGTCTCTGTGGAAAAACACTGAAATAGATGGCTATAAGCTATTGTAAACAGGCAGCATTTGTGGAAATTTACCAGCCTGAGTAGTCATAGACCTTGTAAATAGGTAGCCTCAGTGGACAGTACCAACTTAGATAAGGACAAGTGAATCATAGGCAGAGTCATAGTGACCTGTCCCTTGAAACTTCACTCAGCTGATACCCTGTTCTGAAAGATATCTGTACTCCCCTGAACACCTATGCTCCGGTGTTATCCCCTTCCCCACGTCCTCCTTTTTGTGTTTATAACCCCTGTGTGAATAAGTAAAAATTATGATTTGATTTAAATAATTAAATAAATAAGTAAATAAAAATTTTAAAAAAAGAAATCCATTTTAACTGATTGTGTTACAAATTTTGATTTTTTTTTTTTTGTTTTTTTTTGTTTTAGGTTTTGATTTTGGAAGGACATTTGTAATACATACGGTTTAATCTATTCAAATAATACAATTTGTTTTCTATTTTTAGGTCAGTTTTATTTTTCTGTCTCTTTAAAAATCCATCTCCATGAGTAAATCTGACTTCTTATGTATAAACTACAATTTAAGTTTTACAAGTAATAGGCATAATCTTTTCATGAACGCTCATGTAACACGTATTAGATCTTAGTTTCAATTCACAGAACTCCTTCTCACTAAAATATATTTCATTTAAAATGACATATATTTAAATTATATGCCGAGCAGCGGTGGCGCACGTCTTTAATCCCAGCACTTAGGAGGCAGAGGCAGGCAGATTTCTTAGTTCGAGGCCAGCCTGGTCTCAGAGTGAGTTCCAGGACAGCCAGGACTACACAGAGAAACCCTGTCTTGAAAAGCAATAAATAAATACATAAATAAATAAATAAATAAATTATAAATGATGCACTAAAAGGCAAGTACAAACAACAAAATAGTTTAAAATCAGAGTCAGAATATGTATCAGAACCAGACTCCAATAAGGCAGACGGTTGGAATGACAAAATTTAGAATTTAAAATACTTATTACTAATATGCAGAGAGTTAATGACATAAAGAATAGACAAACTTTGATAGTGGTCAGGGCATAAGCAAAGAGATGGGAACTTGTGAGAATGTCTTCAGTGATGGTGTTTAAAACCACCATCACAGAAATGAAGAATGTCTTTGGTGGATACAATAGCAGACGGACACAGATCATATAAGAACCTGTGAGCTTGGAACTTCCAAACAAAATAGAGAATGAAAAAGACTGAGGAAAACAAGACAAAAATATCTGGGAGTCGTGGGACAAGGATCAAGGGTTTAATGCATCAATAACAGGAAGCCCATAAGAAGGAGCAAGAAAGAACAGAAGAAATATTTGAAGGAATAATGACTTGGAATGTCCTAATGTCATACAAAGCAAGCCATCAGTCCATAAAACATATGGTTACATCCAGCAGGATAAAACCAAACCAAACAACAAAAAAACCCCTCCTCACATTCCAGGTAGATCACATTCTAACTGGCAAAAATCACAGAAGGAGCCGAAGGAAAAGTCATCTGATCGTATCGGAGCAAAGACTTCTCAAAATCCATAAGGGCCTAAAAGGAATGGGTAGAATTTTAGTTGGTTAGAAAAATGCAGCATTTAATTATGTATTGTTGACCTGCTTCCCTTCGAAACTGGAGGAAAAATATTTTCTCAGACAAAAAAAAACCATCAAGTACTCTATTGCCAGTCTTCCAGCCACCCCAACACTGTTAGCAGAAAGTCTTATATAACAGGAAAATTATGTGGCTAGAAACTTAGAACTACAAAATAAAGTTAAAGCCATGTATGGAGTAAGTGGGTAAAGATATACATTTTTTTTTTCGTTTTGCTTTTCTAGACTTGTCTCACAAATGAATTTATTTAAAATAATGAAACCCGAGCTGGAGAGATGGCTCATTGGTTAATAACACTGGTTCTTCTTGCAGAGGAGCCAGGTTTGATTATCAGCACCCAAAACTAGCTCAATACGATCTAGCGAATCCCCACACCCCACTCTGGCCTCTACAGACACCATGCATATATCCAAGAAACAATTAATTTACATTCACTAAAATAAATAAATTCACATCCAATAATAATAATAATAATAATAATAATAATAAACTCTCCTATCACATGTATTCTGTTTCTTTTCCAATCCATTTCCTTAAAGCCTCTTTTCCCTAGGTCATGGGGTCCTTTTAATTTTCCTGACATTTAGTTTCATGGACTCCCATGTAATACATAGCTAACAATAAAAGTTAAAGTCCATGTAAGAGAGAGAACATGCAATATTTGTCTTTCTGGGCCTGGTTTTCCTGACTTCATACAATATTTTTTCAGTTCTATTCATTTTCTCGCAAGTTTCGTAAGTTCGTTCTTCTTCGTGGTTGAATGAAAAGTCAGTCATGTTATATGCCGTTCTTTCTCGGCCCACTCACCTGTTCATAGGCATCTAGGTGATTTCATGCCCTTATTATTATGAACGAGCAGCAATAAGCACTAATGTACGAGCGTTTCTGTGGTTTAAGATGTAAGGTTTTAGTTTATTCCCAAAGTAATGTAACAGGGCCATACGGTAGTTCTGTTTCTAGCATTTGGAGAGGTCTCAATATTGATTTTCATAGTGTTACACCAATTTGCACTTCTCCAAGGGGGAGTTAGTTATCCTTCTCTGTGGTTGAATAAAAGGCTGTTGTGTCCGTGTGCTTGATGGCTGCCTGGACCAGGGACATCAACATGGCCTCAGGTGGCAGCTCAGGCCATGAGCCTTACCATGGCCGCTGGCTTTGGCACAGATCCCAGATATCCACATAGCCCTTGGTGTAAACATGTCATAGACATCATTTCAGTCCAGGTGGAACATGCAAGAGATATCTCAGAGTTATTGATCAGAGAAGTAGACAAAATAGCATAGAGAGTTGATATCTGCCCAGCTCTAATGCACTAAGGCTTATTATAAATATAAAGGTTTGGTGTTCGTTGAGAACTAAATTATATTGACTGTAACATTTGCTAGAAAAGATGGTAGAGGAGCTGAAGAGATGGCTCAGTGGTTAGGAGCAATGGCTGTTCTTCAGAGCAATTCCAGCACCTACATAGTGGCTCACACCATCTGTGACTTCAGTTCCAGGAGATCTGATTCCCATTTCTGGCCTCCACAGGCACCAGACATGCACATGGTGGACATACCTACATGCAAGCAAAGTGCCCATAAAATTAAAATTAATAAAAAACAACAATATGTTCTGTTTATGGTTACCACAGTGTGTCACTGTGCAACCTAGATGCTAAAATCCAAGATGAGATGGAAGTAAAGAGTACAAGACAGTGAATTATCTTTACTTTTATTTGATTGTTTTCTTATACAGTTCTGGCACTGACACTTTCTTTAAGAAAAGATTATAACTTCATGTAAATATTGAAGTTCAATAAAATAACTTAAAAAACATTTACGTGTATATCACTAAATCTCCATAAAATAGACCATACTTTTGATACAGCATAGGCTAGCATGATTTGGTAAATGGAACAGTGGCAGTTCTCGAGAGATATTCTGTATGTCACAGGTAGGAATGAAAAGACTAAACTTGCCAAGATTTGTCAAGTATTAAACAGTAGATAACATGCACTAGAAAAGGAAATACAGTTCAAAATACAAACACCTCTAACAGCAAGAAACTCCTGATTGAATAGAGATGTATATTTAGAGTCCCTAAATAGAAATTAGAACATTTATCACAAACAGTATTGTAACATCAAGTGAGACATAGTACAGGAGCCACCAGAGGATCTGGACATGTATATAGGTCATAAATTTCTACTTTGGCTAGAGTTAATATTATATTGTCTAAACTTGAAATGGGATGTTGAATTTAGCAAAATCTTAAAACTTTATAAAGTATTGATTCGTAAGTTTAGTACTGATTATCTGCACAGTCCATTTCTTATTTATATGGACAGACAAAAAAAATCAATCCTATGAGCCTAATTATCTAACATGTGAATATTAGCTGTAAATAAAGTCAATAAGGTCCCGTTGACCAGATTACTAGAGTGTTATAACTGCACTGTACACATATGAAGGTTTAGAGAAGTATACTGTTCTGAACTCACAATTATTTTATGATAATGATAAAATACTTCCTGGTACTTCCAACATGAATATTCATAAAGCAATTCTCTGAAGATTATTGGCACACATGTATTGTCTTCCCTAAACAGCATACAAGAAGAGCTGAGCAGTTAGTTAGCTGTTTGGCATTTGCAACTGATTGCTATTTCCCATGGAGGCAGCACTACTGATCACCCTGGAGAACTGAATGAACCTGACTGTGCCTGAGGCCAGGATTGGTAGAAATTGATAGGCTGAAGGATGTTAAAAATTAACCCAGAGAATAATTCTGAGTCTTTTTTATAGGCAGTAGCTACTTTTGAACTGTGAATTTCATCTCCAACTTTGCAGTTTAAGGTAGAATGTAGAATAGTTTTCTAGAGGGCATCTACCAGGAACTCTCTACTCTTGGCCTGGTTGTACCAGCTAATCCTTTTGTTCCTAGTTAGGAAAATGGTGTGAACTTGGTAATTGAAACTATATCATGCTGGGTTACTACAGAAGACATGGGTAGCACTGTCTAAAACACCACTACCCTCCTGCCCCGAGAGGTATGATTATTAATAATAAATTGCAATTTTACTTCGCTCTTGAAAACTAAATGGGTCAGGCGTCATTTTTGCCCACTCTTTCTCTCTGTTGAATGGACACTGAAGTTACAGCAAAGATCCATAAACTCTGCTTTCACTGGCCTCCCACGTTAGAGTGTTAACAAGTGTTAAGACTGGGTCCTAAAGTGTGCTTCGTTGATAAACTGTTGAAAAGATTCTGGTGGTTTTTCTCCTGGAAATACCTTTTATGTAGATCTACATGTATATTCAAAGCCATGTTTTAGATGATGACTAATGTAGGTGTAACAATCCAAATGATTACAGACGTCTACATGGAGGGAAAATATTAAGATCCGATCTTTTCAGACCAGTGCTCTGCCACTGAATTGTATCCACAGAGCACAACATCAAGTCTTTTGACATCATTTTCAACAGTATGTGCTTAATGTATACAAAATGATGCGTTCTTAATTCTCCTGAACATTAGCCACTCAGTCAGATTGCAGGTAAGGTCATGACCTTCTTCACCCAATGTTCCCAAATGGAGCACACCTGTATTGGATTTGGAACATGTTTGGAAAGAAAGCTATCACTGCAGTACATGTACACTGCTTAATATATCTATTTTAATGTGTCAGGTCAAATCATATCGTATAGAAATTGTCCTACAAAATATGTGTTTGATGGTTTAATAGAATAGGTGTTCAATAGAATAAAAATCTGAAAATTTCATGTATTATAAATGTTCAGCAAATCTAAAAATCAGGATTATAGAAGGTTCCTTTTCAAGTACTGAGTTGCTTTTTTACACGTTATAAGTAAGTCTTATTTGCGCCTCTCTGTCTTGTATGTCAAAAGTATGAACTACTGTTACTATATAGATAAATAATTTTTAGAAATGATGAAGGGAACAGGGCAGGAAGAAGGTGGACGATTTCCCAATATTATGTTAATTTAGGGACATAAATCTGAGAACATACTTGTTTCTATGTCAGTAAAAACAGGTCACACCGAGCTTTGAGGACTAAGGATTCTAGCTGTCCCTTTAAAAACAAGTTACCCTATGCCAGCTCTGATGTGTGCTTAAGGCTCTGTGGACCTCAAAGGGAAGAACTGAGGCAAGGGTAGGACATATGAGAAAACCATATTTTAAAAGGAGCACTTTTCTCATTTTTTCTTCCCATAATATGCTAACGATACCACATTTGATCTCGTAAAATGCTACTGAGTTAAGAAATATCTTTAGAGATCAGAAATATCAAATAATATATCCTATTAAATAATAGCTTCTGCTCTTGAGAAAAATCAGTACCAATATTCTCTATAAATAAATTTCAAAGCACCTAATTTGAGGAAAACTTTTCCAAAATATTTTGTTAATTGTTTTTTTTTTTTAAAATAATGTTAAATAATCAGAGAGAATGTCCTCTTTTGGCTGAAGGCTTTGTAGGGCAGGAAATTGACTGTATAAGTACCTCTGGTGACCGGAGGATAACTTCCTTTGCTACAGTCTCTGCTTGGTAATTACGGTAAGAAGCAGCAAGAATAAACGTTTTGGAGATTGGCAGAGATGCTTTCTTCTGTCACTAGCCATCACTCACCTGGGTATGTACCTTAATTAGATGTTTAGATCATAGTGTGCAGAATCAAACTCATGTGTTCCAAAGAGGTCGTTAGATTCATCCACAGCTTTAGAAGAACACACAAATAAATGACTTTTGTGAGCAAGTAATTTTGTTTGTATCACATAGCTCTTAGCAGGATGGTAAGAATTAGGAACTCAGAGTTGAATGAACATAGACACCATCAAATACTTTGAGAGATACGATAGAAGGTCAACATGTTTTACCGACTGTGGCATTAGAACCTATCTATGTCTTTTTTCAACGGAGAAACTGTGTTTTTCTCCAGACCAAAAAAGCAAACCAAGTCTGAAATAAAGAAGGACACAGCTTTGAATTTCACTTGTGTAGCAAATTACTAAGAATGAGGAAAGAACAAGGGATTAAAAGTAGCTCACTTCCTCAGGGGAGAAATCAGTAATTGGAAGTGAGGTGTGCTCCTGTCCTTAGTACACGCCAATAAAACATCTGGAGGAAGAATTTCTAGGATTTAAATTAAATGTCAATAACATCTCTGCCACTGACTTCTTTCCTCTTGTGTATCAGAAAGAGACAACCAGTCTGCCAGCAGCTGTCGTTTAACACCAAGGAAGGCACAGAACAGCAGGAGCCAGGGTGTGACAAAGTAGAGTCTGGTGTGGAACTGACCCTACAATACAGTTGACCACCTGGCCCTGCTTCACATTTACAATTGCATTCCAAAGTGACTAACGAATCAGGATATATAAAAATCTGTTCTTTCTTACTTGGACAATAAAATATACTTATCAAAACATGCTAGCATGTCTCTGCAAATATACTCATTGCTGATGCAAAAAAAGTACGAAAATAACCCTTAAAAGGCCCGCTTTGGATAATGTTCAAAAGATCCGTGTGCTCAGCCTCTGAGGGAATTTCCATAACTGTGTTGGAGAAGCCAACATCTGGAAGCCAAAGGCGAGAGGGACAGCTGTGTCCTCATAGGACTTCTGAATTTGTGGATGGAAGTTTAGATGGAATTTACTTTGTGCTGATCTGAGAAAAGCCACTACCTGATATGAACATTTAGGGTCAATAGGCCATGTTTTGACATTAAATATCTTTAGATCATTTTAAATAATCCTTTATAAATATACATATATAATCTGCCTAGATTAACACTGACTGTATTACCACTAGTAATTATATGTGGTTTAAGGAAAAAAGGATCCCAGTTGAAGTCACTGGGTATGACAGTAATGTTTAGACTGTCTCAGGAAGGGCTTATACACATTTGCTTAAGAAAAATCTGTGTTCTTTTTTTATAGCATTTCTGTGTATGAAAATAAATATCACCATGGTTGTATTTTTCTGCTCATCAAGTCTTCTGGAATATGGAGTGTTTGCAAGGACTGTGGGGAGACTCAACTTGCGAGCAGGGCAGTGACCAACCGCTGGCCTTCCCGCCACGTTCACTTTAGTAACTAGAAAGTCATCAGGTGAAAGTTACTCCACATCAGAAGCATCGTTGTCGGAGAGATGATAGTTGCTTCCCTTCACACGGATGTACTCAATGTATCTCCCTTCATCCGAGTCAGCAGTGCCACATGTACATAGCCGGTGGTCAAAGAGCGATTCGATTTCCTCTAATTTTTTCCCTTTGGTTTCAGGAAGACAGCCATAGACAAAAAGCAGTCCCAGAGCCGCAAATCCAGCGTAGAGGAAGAACGCTCCTGCGGTGGGAAAAGAACATGATAACAGCCCTGGATAGGTTTTGACTCGAACATAGCTATAGTTTGAAATGCAACCAAATGATGCCCGCCAAGCTGCCTTACCTGGTTGTTTCAGCTTTGACTATACACACACACACACACACACACACACACAAACATATATACATATAATATATATATATCCTCAAATCATGCCATAGGAAATGGAAGAAAAGTAACAGAGCAGTCTCAGAGATAAGCTCATCTCAGAAGTTGCCTGCAGATCTCAAGCTGTGAAGAATTGCTCTCCCCTGTTTTCTCAATACTCTCATTAGTATTATAAGAACCAAAGAGCCCTGTTACCATATGCACACACGTGTCTGTCTCATCTCCTCAAAAGCATGGAAGGTCAGGAGAAATCTAGATTTCCGGTGCCTGGTACAGTGATGGTCTGCTTAGTTAATGGCTCCATGAAGCTCATGGCAATTCCCTACTCCCTGTTTCTTATGCTAACATGTGGAGGTCACCCCGTGCCTTTCTCTTAAATTTCTTTCTTAGCCTGGGATACGTGAGACCATATCTCTAAAAAATTAAACCCATCAAGAAACAAACCCCACCCAAACCAGATTCCTCCTTGAAATGCAGATTCCCAATGGACAACGGCATCCAGGTAATTCCACTGAACAGAAAACCCTAACTGAAATAGAAGATTTCAGAGCAGGCAGGTTGGTTGTTGACTGCAGGGGTTCCAGGTGAGCCCTGCGGTTAAGCTGTAGCACAGGGCAGGGTAGGCAGGCTACTGCACATTCTAGTCAGACAAGGATGATAATGGAAAATAAAATTCCTCAGCATTTTTTTTCTGAGAGAAATCTTACGAGAATCCTCTCTTAAAAATTCAAGATTAAAACCAATATTTGGGAAATATACTAGAACAGTAAATGAGCACATTTCAGTTCCAGTGCTCCACTAATGGATAACTTAATATACTGCTGTCTATGGGATTTATTTAACCATCCTGGTATGTACAGGTCTTGTGCTTGTCTTACCCTGGTTACTTTTAGCAGTGAATATCATTGAACAGCCTTGCAATGAAAGTCTAAGTACTGATGCTTAGGATGGAATGGGAACTTCAGATCTTATAAAAAAAAAATTAAAAAAAATAGAGGAAAGAGGTTATGGGTATTTCCATGGAAATATACCATCAGGATACATACTTATTAATCAGGAATTAGAAACCCACTTTCATAAATCATTAACCTACAGATTAAAACATGAGCCCAATAGTCTAACCAGACTGGCCATAACCCCCAACTGTTAGTAGAACTAAGGGGCCAGGGTATTGATAGGCGGAAGAATGGCTTCTCCCTACGCACTCCTGACAAAAGCCAACTCAGGCCATCTCTAAACCACACAGTCAGCTGCCCAAGCTTTTTCTAACAGGACAGATTTGCTCTCACACTGCTATAAGCTCATGTGGTACACATAAATGCATGCCATGCAAAACCACTGAGAAGAGCAGTCTAGTCCCTCTGATGCCTCCTACCTCACCCCAAAGAGCACTTTGCTAGCAAAAGTTTACTGCATGAATTTTTATTATGCCAGTCTCTATACAAAAACTGCTACTTGGGCTGGTAGTCTAGACAGAAGCTTCATATATTACATATTCTCAAGAATCATCAATGACAAGGAGTACCTGTCATCATGTCATGAAAACAAGTCTGTGGCTTATAGAAACATTTTTAGCTCTTAAGAGGCATAACGCTGGATATTCTAAACACATCACCAGTTTATCATTTCCTTCTCAAGAAAATAAATGTTTCTAGATCAGTGGTTCTCAACCTGTGTGTTACGACTGATTGGAAAACTCATATTCATGATGGTCTTAGTAACTGAGACAGAACTGGAAGAAATCACAGTTATGAAGTAGAAACAAAAGCAAATTTATGGTTAGGGGTTCCTTAAAACCATCAAGAATATGTTTTCTGATGGTCATTACCCACACGTTGAGAACTGCTCTTCTAGATGTTCCAAGTGGTTAATGGGAGAGACGACAATAAGCCATCGGCTTCATAGTACAAACTATGGCAATACCGTAGCAAAAGGACCTGAAGACAGAGGAAGCAGATGTGTACATTCCCTCACAGCTGTCATTCTTACACTGGTGAACATGATGCTTGCCGTCCTAGTCCCCTGACAAGAGCCACGAGCATAGTGTTGGATGAAGTACAAGCCTGGCTTTGTGGGCCTCCTGGTATATAGCAAAGGTAGAGGCATGACCAGAGCATGCGATAGGATGAAGTCTGCTGGGGAGGCATCAGAGGGGACCAGACATAGAATAAATGTCACATACATCACGTGGGCTTATGGAGATATGAATTCAGGGCTTTACATTCCTCTTTAAAAAATTATCCCAACTTAGTATCATCACAACTTATAAAATCATATAGACAAGGCAACTATGGGTGTGGCGGGTGGAGGCTTGGGAGGGGACAGAACAAGATCTTTTTACTTTAGTAAACACAGGTTTGAAATCGCTTTGCAAAGAACTTCTGTAATGTGCCATTACCCACTAGCATTTCCCTAAAGCTGCAGTCTCTACACATTTTCATTTTAAGGCTTTTGTCCCTGGATCTGGAAGTGGTAAAGGCTCCATGGTGCCAGAATTCATCTCCTGGTTGGACCGATGATCCGGTGGCTGGCTCCGTGTCCCAAATGGGTGAGCTACTCTGGGGCTTACAATGACTCTGCTTAGGTGTGGGGCTCCATCCTTCCCATGGGACATCTCATCAGTCCTGTCTCCGTTACCTTATCATGTTCTGCTTGCTTCCTTGTTAAACTGAAAGCTGTGCTGTAAGGATTCCCATCCTGGCAGGCATGGGGATACTTAGGGTTAGAAGATTTGTGAGGGGGTATTCATATGCACTTGGAGACAGGAAGCTTAGGAAAAGAGAACTCTCCCAGATACATTGTCCAGAATCCCTGGAGTGGTGAAACCTGTACAGAGCTACTCATGAGGAGCCAAAGCATGAGGACGTAGCCTCTCTCTCAGAAATCCAGGGTATCTAAGGATAGACTATCAGAAACAACAGTGAAAGGACATTGAAAAACATGCTCTCACCATAATATGTAAGATACTCGGCTGTGTGTAAAAAGGTCAATGAAACCAGCACGTTGAAAATCCAGTTTATTCCAGCTGAGCAGCATTTCCTGTACTTCTTGCCCAGAGAGGATAGATTTCAGAGTTCACGGTCCAGGGCATTGGTCCCATTCCTGAGAAGTAAATAATGAAAACTACAGTAAAAATCACCTATGGCATGAAACACAGTAGCCTGACTCTTCCAAGGTGGGTGGGTGAGGGGAGGGGGGGGACAATGCAATGCAAAGGTTAACAAAGCCCTGCTTACCAGGTGCAAAGAAAATAAGATATAACACCAGGCCCACGAGTGCTGTCCAGGAGTACGGGGTAGGGCAGAAACTGTAAGCCCAATGAATATCTTCTGCTTTAAACTTGGTTTCATTTTCACACCTGAAAAACATGTCTTAGTTCAGTGTTTTAGGATGTAGCTGTGGAAATTAACGTGATTATGCTGGATGTATTTGGAAATTCTTCAATGTTCTAAGGGGGGAAAATATCAGTAAACATATTTTTCTTAGAAAATTAAAATCCTGTGTCCTGAACATACATAGGCAAATAGTCATATTAAATTGAGAATGAAATGTAGAGTACACATGTAAATCCACACAATTAGAGTTCAATACAGTTCCAGAGTGGATGAGCTATGCATCGTGTTTTACCCAGCTGCCCAAACGAGACCTGATTTCTAACTTGAAGCTACATGAGACAGAGCAACCCTCCAGGGTTTTCTGGGTCAGTGCACTGAAGTAGAAAGGTTGTAGTTTATGTAGTTATGATCCACCAAGAGGAGTTGAGGAAGGGAAAACTATGATCAGAATACAGTATATAATTTTTTTTAAATAAGAAGAAACAAAACAATGCAAAAAAACCCCATAAAATACAAAAAAATGAAGATCAGAATAAAAAAGCAAAAGACTAATGTCTTCATTGTTGTTCTGTTGCAGCAAAGAGACACCATGGCCAAAGCAACTCTTATAAAAGAATGCATATAATCTGGGCTTCATTACAGTTTTAGGTTAGTCCGTGATCACCTGTGATCAAAACCAGACAGGAATGGCTCTGGAGCAGTAGCTGAGAGCTTTACATCCTGATCCTTACACAGCAAGCAGAGGGGGAGGGGGAGGGAGAGGGAAAGGGAAGAGAGAGATACAGAAACAACACAGAGACAGACGGAAAGAGCGAGAGACAGAAACAGACAGACAGACAGACAGATTGAGAGACACAGATACAGACACTAGACCTGGCAAGGGCTTGTAAACCTAAAAGCCTACGGCCAGTGACACACCTCTTCCAACAAGGCCACACCTCGTTTGATGAGGTCACACTTCCAAATCCTTCCTAACAGTTACACTACCTGGGAACTGAGCATTCATGTATGGGGGCCATTCTCATTCAAATCCATATCATAATGCAAATGCATTCAGTCCAAATCAAAATATTTCCCCATAATCTTTCAGTCTCATTATGATTTAAAAGCCCAAAGTCTGTTCTGAGACCCATGGCTATCTCTTAATTATAATTTCTATAAAATCAAAAAAAGCAAATAATTTCCAACAAACAATGGCACAGAATATACATCACACTCCAAAAGGGTGGGAAGAGAGCACAGTGAGGAAACACGGGTCCAAATCAACAGCAAAACCTAGAAGGGCAAACTCCAGAGTTCTGTATCTATATGCCCAAGGACAAATCTCTCTTCAGATATCCAATTCCTTTCAGCTTTGTTGACTGCAACAGTTTTCCCTCTTCTGGGCTGGTCCACACCCTGTCTGAAACATTCCTTAGCAGTCAGGGTCTGGATCCCAGTGGCAATCCCAAGGGCCTGGTATCTCCAATATCTTGGAGTCTCCAACATAATCCGGGCTTTACCTTTACATCTTCATTCTTGAACACTCCTGCCTTGTGGTTGGCCTCAGCAGCTTTCCATAACCATAGAGAAAGATTCCACAAGCCCTTTCTTGTGTCTTCTTGACTAATCCAGACCTCTGACTCTAAATCCAGAACCTCGTGACCAGAGCTGACAAGTTCTACTGTTTGCTGGGGCTGGAACCTGGCTGTTTCCTAGAATTACATTTCCATAAACTTTCTGTTGTTGTTTGGGCCAAGGAAATCCTTATTGTTTTCCCTTTACAGGTTAAAGGATTAGTTCCTAGGGTGTTGCCAGGACAGTATCATTCCCATTCTTCCATTTAGCCTCAGGCTTTTCATTAAAAGTCTCCCTCCTTGTGCACAAGACTTGACTACATTTTCTGGTGTTCTCTTTCTCTTCAAACTGTACAGTTTGTGTTTCTCTTTGCCCTCCTTGCTCCTTTTCACTATTGATCTGTGAGAGCTGACCCTCAGGGAATGAGAGAGGGAGAGTTGGCCCCATCCCTCACCTATGAAAAAAGGAAGAGCTGCCCCTGGTGATGCAGGCACAGGATGGCTGGCTAGCTGACCAACTCAGGTCTATCATGTGACACAGTTAACACTGAGCTATCTTAAGATTTCCTCTGGTATTGGCATTAATTCAAAACTCTTCAGTTTAGCCTCAGACATATTTTTCACTCAAGGGTAAAATGCAGCCTCATTCTTTGCCAAAATATCACAAGAATGGTCATAGGCTAGTTGATAATATCTTCCTTATGAAACATCTTGAGAGCAGGGCCTGCATATTGCAAAACACCCTTAGGATTAATATCTTCCAAGTTCCTATGAGAATTGCCCTGCTGGAGTTTTCAATTGTTTCAGTTCAAAGTCCCAAAGTGTTCCATATCCTTCCATACTATAGACTTGTTCAGACCTGTCACAGTAATAAATACCCAAGTCCCTAATACCAACTTCTGTCTTAGTTACTGTTCTATTACGTGAAGATACACCATTATCAAGGCAACTCTTATAAAAGGATCACCATGGCAGGAAGCAGTCTGGCGTGCACTGAGCAGTAGCTAAGAACTTTACATTCTGATTACAGGCAGGAGGAAGAGAGAGGGTGAAGGGGCTGGGCATGGCATGGACTTTTGAAACCTCACAGTCCACTCTATGATATACTTCCTTACAAGGCAACACCTTCTAATTCCTCCCAAACAATTCCACTAACCAGGCATCCAGCATTCAAACATATGAGCAAGGATGGGAGTCATTCTTATTCAAACCATCACATCCAATAAGATAAAAAAAAAAAAAAAAAAAAGCAAAACAAAGCAAAATGAAACAGAAGCCTTCAAAATTACCATTGAGTTTGTTTTGTGTTGGCCAACTAATCCTAGGTACGATGCCTACCGTTTAGAATGGTTGATATATTCAGTGAAAACTGATTGTGTTAGTCGGGGTTCTCTGGAGTCACAGAACTCAGGAATGTCTCTATGTATTAAGGGAATTTATTGTAATGATTTACAGTGTGTAGTTCAACTAACCAACAATGGGCAGCTCTGAATGGAAAGTCCAAAATCTATTAGTTGCTCAGTCAGATGAGGCTAGTTGTTTCAGCTGGTCCTCTGTATAAGCTGGAATCCTGAAGAAGTAGGTTCTAACACATGTGCTGTAAGTGCAAGCAGGCAAAGAAGAATGAGTCTTCTTTCTTCTGTTGTCCTTCAGCAGAAGTGTGTCCCAGATTAAAGGTGTGTACTGCCACGAGTGGATCTGGAGCTTGCTGTGTCCTAGGCTGGCCTTGAACTCAGAGGTTAGTCTCCTGGGATCAAAGGCATGTACTACCTTGCCTGGGTCTAAGTTTTTTATGGCCACTATTCTTCAAGATCTCCATGTCAGAAGCCTGTGTCCTCCAGTCTCATGATCGATTTCTGGATTGTAGTTCATTCCAGGTTTAGTCAAGCTGACAACCAGAAATAGCCATCATACCGATTTTCCCTTTACCATCAGGTATCAATTAGAGCTACCCTCTCAGTTAGGGGTGTACAATTCCCTCTCTCAGTGCTGGAACTGTGTCTAGCTTGAACCTGTACAGGGCTTGTTTATGCTGTAAATCTCTGTGCATGAACCCTGTTGTATCTAGAGGACAGAGTTCCCTTGGAGTCATCCATCACTTAAGGCTCTTAAATTATTTTGGCCTCTTCTTCCACATAACTTTGTGAGCCAAGAGGAGAAGGATTTGATTTAAAAAGAAATTTAGAACTTAGTTTTCCAAAGTCTCTTACTCTCTTCTAGTATGCCGATTTCTGTGTTACTTCTCATATACATAAGAAGAAGATTCTCTGAAGTGGGCTGAATGAGTCCCTCATCAATGGGTATAGCTGTATGTCATTAGGAGTCAGTCTTTTTTTTGTTTTTTTTGTTTTTTGTATTTTCGAGACGGGTTTCTCTGTGTAGCCCGGGCTGTCCTGGAACTCACTCTGTAGACCAGGCTGGCCTCGAACTCAGAAATCCGCCTGCCTCTGCCTCCCAAGTGCTGGGATTAAAGGGTGCGCCACCACCGCCCGGCTAGGAGTCAGTCATTTTATTGGTATGTCCTTTAGAAGAATAATGAGATTTCCTCTAGCCCTGTGACCTACATGTTCTCAGGTTCCTGGAAACCTCAGTAGTGTCAACAATGGGTTCCATCTCATAGAGTGAGCCTTACGTCCAATAAAAGAGTGTTTCTTCCCCTGAAATACTTGTGCCATTATGCACCAGTATGTATAATGGGCAGGTTGGTATTGTAGCTGGGTGATCCTGGTGATTACCTTTCTCTGTTTGTAGCATTCAGAGTACCTTCTAGAACCATGAATGCTAGCCAGTAGGGGTGAAACTTCTAGCTGGCACTACTTTTTCAAAAGATAACATGAATGTTACGTACTCACTTATAAGTGGACACTAGCGATAAGGTACAGGATACCCACACTCCACTCTACAGACCCAAAGAAGCTAAACAAGAAGGATGCTTGAATCTCACTTAGGAAGGGGAATAAAATAATCATAGGAGGCAGATGGAGGGAGGGAACTGGGTGGGAGAGGAGAATGGAGGGGGCCAGTGTTCAGGATTAGGTATGGGGAGAGACAGGAGAGAAGGCCAGAGGGCCAAGAGAATGAATGGAAATCTGCAGCATGGTGTATGTGTGTTGGGGGGGGGGGGGCAGGATCAGGGAGGTTCCCAGCAATCAATGGGGGTAACCTTAGCTGAGACTCATAGCAGTGGGATATGGAACCTGAAGAAGTTAGCCAGGCAGGACCCCATTGGAGCTACAGGGACAGCACTGTACCCACAAAACCTTTGATTCCAAATTTATCCTATCTACAAGAAATATAAGGACAGGGGATGGAGCAGAGACTGAGGGAATGACCAACCAATAACCGGCTCAACTTCAGACCCATACCATTGTGTTGTTGATAGCCCCAGCCTTGTATTTTTTTTTTTTTTCCCAATGATTGATTGACAGGCACAGGTGGGGATTTGAACTCGGGAGAGACTGAATGATGGACAGCTGCCTCCGACTCCAGAGTGTGACAGTGCGCCACCTCTGGCCAGCTCCAGACTTGTATTTTGATGCTAGTTCCACTTTCCTGGGAGGGGCTGCAGAGGAGGAATGAGTCTGTACACAGGTGACTTCTTGTGAACCTTCTGTCCAATTAAATTTGTAAAATAAAGGCTAGAGCCAGTGACGGGGCAGTAGAAGGGGAGGTGGAGAAAAAGGCTTAGGGGAGGAGAGAGGAAGAGGAAGAGAGAAGTTTTGTCCTCTGAGAGGATCCATCGCGCAGGAAGACCAATAGAGTCAACTAAACTGGACTCTTGTGGGTACTCAGAGACTGAACTACCAATGAAAGAGCATACACGAGTTAGACCTAGCCCCAACCCCACACATATATAGTAGATGTGCAACTTGTTCTACATGTGGGTGCTCCAACAACTGGAGGGCTATCCCTAAAGCTGCTGCCTGAGTGTGGAATACATTCCTGTAAGCAGGCTGCCTTGTCTGGCCTTGGTGGGAGAGAATGAGCCTAGACCTGACGAATCAGAGTAGGGGGATACTCAGGGAGGTCTAGCCTCTCAGTAGAGAAGAGAATAGGGATGGGGGGGGGTTGCTATGTGAGGGAGTTCCAGGGTGCAGATTGGGATGTAAAGTGAATATAGAATATTTAAAAAAATCTTAACTTCTAGTCAGCACAGCTCTCTGTGGAGCTGAGAGGTCACTGAGCAATGAATGAAGTCTGTATATTTACAGGCTTATGAGCAGGAAGCAACAGTTGACATCTCCGGATAAAATCTCCAACTCAATATCCTCCACCTTAACTTCCCACCAGAGACAACATGTTTTGAGTTATAATATCTGTAAGAAAATAATAAAGAAGGAGAGGAGGCCAAGAGAGAAGGAAAAGGCAGAAACAAAGAAAGGCTTCAGGTAGATAAGCTCCTGGAGGGGTGGGGGTGGGGGAGACTCACAAACAATGAACGTTTCCTGAAAACCTCTACTTGCTATTTTTTCTCACTACAGTGCATTGCCCAAAGTCTGTGTATTTTAAGGGAGAACTGTGTGCAGGTCAGCACAGCTTTTTACCGTCAGGCTGAACAGGTTAGAGAGAGCCTGTCACTCCCTGTCATCTTTGAGTGATGTCAGGAAAGCACTGAGGCACTGACCTGGTAGAGACAGACACTCAGAAGAATGCAGACAGCTAATGACTGAGGCTGTGAGATCACTCTTGGCCTTCAAGGCACAGACACTAGACATTTCAACTGCAGAACCAAAATGTGGATTCTGAACACCACTGGGCTGTGTGCCTCTGCTCTACAGGACAGTCCTAACCAATGTTCCTGAAAAGAACAGGCAAGAGCAGCGAAAAGAAGTCTTGTGGCCATTTGAATGCCATACGACCCTTGTGTTTGAATACTAGGATGGTAACCTGGTTACCATCAGGTAAACAAGAACCTAGCAACCCAAACGCTCATGCTTTCTTTTGGGGAGAGTACTTAAGGCATAGGTATTACTACACTGAGATCAAAGAAATAAGCCTGGGATGCTTATCACAGGGGAGTTACAGTTCAACAGTGAACAGCTCAAGTGAGTGGTTCAAACCCTAGCAGGGGTAGGAGAAAGCCTAGAAGGGCTAGCAGAAAAATCTAGTGTTGCTAGCCCTACTGTAGAGTACACTTGGCACCACAAGAGACTTGGGATAGTATGATGGACATGAGAACAGTCTGAAACTATTAGAATATCTAAGGGACTCCGAATGTGGGCAAGAGGGCCCCCTTTTTTTGTTTCCCTTTAAGATCTTTGAAAATTTACTTTTAGTTTGCTTGAACTCTGCCAGAACAGGGCATGACACAAAGGGAAGTCACAAAGGGACATCTCTAATGTCCTAGGTAACCTTTGCTCACATGCAAACCCTGTCTCCCAAAAGGAAAACAATGGGCGATGAGGTTGAGAAGGTGGTGTGGACCACCATGTCCTTCCTACTACTCAGTTACCAAGAAGGAAACCGAGTCCTGCAGACAAACAAGGTGTGGAGAGAAAGGTTGATTTCTTGCCTAATGATAAAAATAAGCCCTATTCATAAATCTCTTAGTAGCTATAACATCCTTGATGTCACATTGTCTTCTCAAACTGCTGGTCTCCATGACTGCAACCTCATACTGTTTTGGCCTATTTCTCCATTTGGTTCTCTTTTACAGTTACCTTTTGTATTTTTCCACAAGCTCAATAGATAGCCATCATGTCAGCTTTCTGGGGCCTCGGGTTAGCATCATGGTGTTACGTTAGAACTCTGGGTTAGAACTTACATTTTTAACATCAAGTTTGTCTCTTTTAGGATATGGTGGCTTCAGGCTTAAACTCCTCCTTTTGATACAGAGATTTCAAGCAAGGACCCAGAGCCTTCCCTCTAACCAGTAGAACAGGGAGTTTTACAGGGAAGGTAATACTCCCCCTCATCGTCATGCATGAAGTTATAGACACGGATCACCATCCTTCAGCTCCCTTCCAATCATCCCTGGGACCACAGCTCTAAGTTGAGGCTCTGGCTGAGTCACCCATACTGGGCTGGGATTCTGGTGGTCTAGGGACCTTGGAGTCATTCATGTTCTTGTAAGCAAGTCCTTGTCCACGATCCTAAGTTCAATAAACTGACTGGATCCCTAAGCTAGATTGGGTGTAATTGTTTCTTTGGTCTGCTGTAGTTTCTCAAATAGGTGTGAATATGTATCAGTTCATATCTCCTTGGGTTGAGCCATAGAGTGATGAACTCAAAAGTCTCAAAATTTTCTAGTAAAGCAGTGGCTAAGTTTATTATAAAGTAGTCATCATAACTGAAAGCTCCTGGGAGTGTATGACCATTGGCAAAAACTTCCACCCCTGCAGTAGTATTAAGATATTCCTGTGCCTTTCCCAGACTGACGCCTTGGAGGCATCCTACTTGGCCCAGCTTTGCTGTTCCTCACTGCTCATATGTTCTGGAATTCCTCTGAGAATCATTCGAAATCCATTTCCTTGCTACTTCTTTTCTCGGCTTCTGATTACCCCTCCTTAATTCCCCTCTCCTTTCATTTCTTGTCATGATCAGCCACACAAAGAAAGCTAAAGTGCAAAGGAGTCATGGCCAACTTCAACTGAGGTGGGTATGGATTTAATTAAAAAGAACTTCGGGGCTCAGAATGTATGCCTGTGAAGCAACATTTGCACAGAAGGCTGGGTTTGATCCCCTGGGTCTTCCCCCAGATAACAGCCTCAAGTTCCCGTATACATTATGAGATCCGTGAGTCCTGTGAAATACAGTGGGTTTAATTAGATAGAGGCCATCGAATAAAGCCAGACACTTACAGCAGAGACATAAATTCGAACACTGTGTCTGGCACGATCACTTCACAATAATGAAAATGAGGTCCCCCGGGTTTGACTGACTCACTGGGAAGCTCAGAAGATAGGTTTAATCCAAACCAATCTTCTGCAGCTCTGCCCTCTGCTGGCATGCAGCACACGCTCTGGAGGGCTCTAAGGTACCATTTTTGCCAGCTCCTGAGTCCTCAGAGAGATACTTGTTGGAATGCATCCCATTCTCTAGCTGAGACAAAGGCACACATTGTGTATATCCTGGATATGGATTCTGGGCTAGTCTACTTTCCTGATACCAGTGGTATTTCAAACATCTACAGTCTTCATTATGAAGCTCAAAATGAAACCGCTAAACTGATATACATGCATACACACACACCACACCACACACACACACACACACACACACACATTTCTGGAAGTTCAGGTAACTTGAGATTGCCTGAGCCCCTGTAGATACTGTTTAATGTGACTTTGCTACAGCCAGCCATGCTAGAGTCACTCATTGTTGCTCTGATGTTGTGGACAATATGTAATGCTTGGCAAAATGTACACATTTTTTTTTGGCAAAAAAAAGTGAGTGAATAAATGAATGAAGAAAGACAACGGATTTAGAGTCAAATATATTGGTTATCATTGATTTGACAATTCATTGACAGTAAATCAATAATAGTTTAACAATTCAAATCATTGAAAGCCAAAACAACACAAAAGTAAATGCAACCAACAACACATTTTGTCAGGGCCAGTATTATTTCTCTGGAGCAGAGTTTGGTGTGCTGTGATGGGACTCAGGGTGGCAATGGACACCATCACCCTCCAGGTCCAATTCAGAGACCTGAGGACTTTCCACAAAGACTAATGCTCTTAACCAGACCATTACTGCTCTGGGCTATTTGGGAATGATATGACCTTCAATATATAATAATAGTTAACTCCAGGAAGGATGCAATGTCTATTACCTTTCCTCCTCCTTCCTTAGGCCCATAGGCATTGTTCATTGTTTAGACACTTATCATAGAAATTAAGATACTCAGCATAATTATCCCTCTAGTTCAGGTATATATAGAGCTCTCTTTCCAGAGTGCTTTTCTTTTTGGAGAATTATAATGGAAACAGGGATGGGATGAAAACTGTCTGACACCTCCCAAGTTAGCGTTTTTTCCACATTGACAGGAAAATAATGCATTGATGTCATCAGCTAAAGTGAGTGGGGCAAAATGCTTCTCAGAGAGTGAGAGCCTGTCAGCAGACCAGAGCCTCTGGCCCCCACACGCTCTTCTGACTCAGGATCAGTTTAAATCCTAAACTCCATCCCATAATTAGAACAGAAAGGATGCTTATGCGAGCTGGAAATATCCCATAATGACTTCAATAACTAGAAAATTCATTTGCAGTGGCTGATGTCCGACAAGGAGAACACTCATTCAAATGTAATAACAGAGTGCTGCCTGGTAGTTTCTAATAATGGATTAAAACAGGAAGCTACATAATGATTTTCTTGATGTTGTCATGTTGGCAAGGAACTAAAAAATTCCCCCAGAAGTTACTTAAGTGCTTGAAGATGTCTAGAAAGTCTCAGAAATTATTTCATATATAAATACCATCATTAGCTACTAATATAGGAATTGTCTAAGTGACAAGAAGACGGGAAGCCAGTATTGTGAAGCCATTAGCTGTACGGTATGCTCACATTTCTCCCTCACTTTACTAAGGGCTAAACACAGTAGCTGCACAGTTAAGCATCTTAATTGTGATCCTCTTTTTCTGCCTGATTCATAGAAACTCTTGAAAGACCCCACTGACTGTCAACAATGAAACAAACTGAGACTTATCTTAATTTTTCTAAATAGTATAACAGCTGTATCCAAATCGACCTATAATGGTTACTCTTCCTTGTCAACCTGACTGTATTTACAATGACCATGGAAACCTACTTCTAGTTGTGATCTAAGAATATGTCCAGAAAGATTTTAACTGAAGAACAGTGTATCAGTCGAAGAAAATGCAAAATCTAAAAAGTTCATGACACAAATCATCCAGGAAATTTGGGTCGCTATGAAAAGACCAAACCTAAGCATAATAGGAAGAGAAGAAAAAGAAGATTCCCAGCTCAAAGGCCCAGAACACTCCTTCAAGAAAATCATAGAAGAAATTTCCCTAACTTAAAGAAACGGATGCCTATAAAGGTACAAGAAACTTGTAAAACACCAAACATATTGGACTAGATAGAAAATCCTTCTACCACCAAATAACCAAAAACTAAATATACAGAACAAAGAAAGAATTAAAAAAGAAGCAAGGGAAAGAAGCTAAGTAACATATAAAGGCAGACCTTTCAGAATTACATCTGATTTCTCATCTGAGACTCTAAAAGCTAGAAAGACCTGGGCAGAGGTCCTGAGGACCCTAAGAGACCAGATGTCAGCCCAGACTACTATACACAGCAAAACTTTCAATCACCATAGATGGAGAATCCAAGATATTCCATAACAGAAGCAAATGTAAACCATACCTTTTCAGTAACTCAGCCCTACTGAGAATACTAGAAGGAAAATGCCAACCCAACGAGGGTAACTATATTCAAGTAATAATTAATTTCATACCATTAAAACCAATAGAAGAGAAACACACACAAACACACACATATACACATACACTCAACCACAACAAATGTCAAAATAACAGGAAGTAACAATCATTGGTCGTTAATATCTCTCACCATCAGACACAGGCTAACAGAATGGATGCCAGGAACCCATCATTCTGCTGTATACAAGAAACACATTTAAGCAACAAAGATAGTCATTATCTCAATATAAAGGTCTACAAAAAAGTTTTCCAAGCAAATGAACTCAAGAAACAAGCTGGAGTAGCCACTTTAATGTCTAATAAAATAGACTTTCAACAGAAAATAATCAAAAGAGACAGGAAAGGACATTTCATATTCCTCAAAGGAAAAATCCACCAAGATAACATCTCAATTCTAAATATCTATGCACATGCAAGGACACTCACATTTGTAATAGAAACATTACTAAAGCTTAAATCACACATAGAACTCCACACATTAATAGTGAGAGACCTCAACACTCCACTCTCACCAGTGGACAGGTCATTGAGATAGAAACAAAAAAAAGAGAAATAATGAAACTAATAGAGGTTATGATTCAAATGGGCCTAATAAATAGCTACAGAATTCTTCACCCAAGTGGAAATGAATATAGCTTCTTCTCTGCACCACACCAAACCATCTGCAAAACTGATCATATAATCAGTCACAAAGTAAGCCTCAATAGGTATCAGAAGATCAAAATAACCCGATGCATCTTATCAGATCACCATGGATTAAGACTGGACTTCAATGATATCAGAAACAACAGAATGCCTACATACTCCTGGAAACTGAACAACTCTCTACTCAATAATCACTGGTCAGGGAAGCAATAGAGAAATTAAAGACTTTCTAGAATTCAGTGAAAATGAGGGCACAATATACCCAAACTTATGGGACACTATGAGAGCACTGCTAAGTACTAAGTGCACTTAGTACCCTTGTAAAGAAATTGGGGAGCTCTCATACTAACAAATTCAAAGTATATTTCAAGGGTCTAGAAAAAGAAGGAGGAAGAGAAAGAGGAGAAGAGGAGAGAGGAGGAGGAGGAGGAGGAGGAGAGAGGAGGAAGAAGATGGAAAACAGAGAAGAAGAAGGAGGAGGAGGAGAAGGAGAAGCAGAAAGAGAAGGAGAAGTAGAAGGAGCAGCAGCAGCAGCAGCAACAACAGCAGCAGCAGCAGCAGCAGCAGCAGCAGCAGCAGCAGTAGTAGCAGGAGCCAACACACCTAAAAGGAGTAGATGGCTGGAAATAAACTCAGAATTGAAATCAATCAATTAGAAAAAAAAAAAAAAAAAAGAACAATACAAAGAAGCAACAAAACCAAGATCTGGTTCTTTGAGAAAATCAACAAGATAGACAAAACATTAGCCAAACTAACTAAAAGGCAGAGAGACAGTGCCCAAAATAAGAAAATCAGAAATGACAAGGGAGACATAACAATGGACACTGGAAATTCAAAGAACCCTTATGTCTTTAACAGCCTCGACTCCACAAAATTGGAAACTCTAAGTGAAACGGATGATTTTTCTAGACATATACCAATTACCAAGGCTACATCAAGGTCAGATAAACTATCTGAATATTCCTACAGCCCTAAGGAAATAGAAACAGTTATTAAAAGTCTCTCAGTCAAAAAAGCCCTGTCCCAGATGGTTTTAGTGCAGAATTATACTAGACTTTCAAAGAAGAGGTACACTCCTCAAACTATTCCACAAAGTAGAAACAAAGGAACACTGTGAAACTCATTCATGAGGCCACAGTCACCCTGATACCTAAACCACACAAAGATTCAACAAAGAACAGCAAACCATAATACTGACACTAACACCAATTAATACATGGGACCTCATGAAATTGAAAAGCTTTCACAGAGCCAGAAACAACTCAGGCAGAGTGGCAGCCTAGAGACGGGGAAAGGATCTTTCCCCATTCTGGCCATTCTGAGGTAAAGTGACACTTCAAAGTAGTTGTAATTTTCATTCCCTGGTGACTAAGGATTTTGAACATTTAAGTGTTTCTCAATCATTTGGGTTTCATCTTTTGAGAACTCTCTGCTTAGTTCTGCACCCTGTTTGTAATTGTATTATTTGCTTACTTGATGCTCAGTGTAAGATCTGATAAAGAGTCAGTATAAAAACATAGAAAGAACTTAAAAAGGGACAACTAACACTAAAGGCCTTCGGAACATCATATGGAAACCTGGTATAGAGAAGCTTCCTAAAATATATACATATATGAAAGGAATCCAAATGGTGTCACCAAGTAATGGGGAAGAAATATTTTACCACCATGGGAAAACTCCAGTGCTAGAAACAGGTTACATTTAGTTGAACTTTTGGCCAAAGGAATCCCATGGAAAACCCCAAGCATCACAGAGTATTCCCAATGCAATTGGCTACTCTCCACAACCAGACGGTAAGGCCCGACAGCTTAAGACAGCACTTGAATATCTCACTGAATAAGGCAAAGCAACGCTGGTGCCTAACTAGAGCCTTCAACCCTACGGCTATGTTCACAGTACAGGAAGGAACTTTGTGTGCTACCACTGGAGAAATGTAAGCACGAACTTGGCTACAAATCCTGAGACTTGCAATGGCAGCCTGCCTGCATATGTTGGGCCAACAGTAGCACAAATGTTGTGCGAGTAGCCAACCACTCTCTGATGGGATTTAAGGTACACTGCATGAAATGGAAGCCATTTCTGATGCTGCTAGGGTGGTCAAGAACCTGGGTCTGGAAGGCCCTGGGCCTAGGAGAAGACCAAGGAATATAGCAATGTTCTTATTCTGTTAAGGGAACATAGCAACGAAATGACTCCAAATGACATTATGCTATAATCAAAGATCAGTGCCCGAGGTGGGTGCCTCATTCAGCCATCATCAGAGAGGCTTCTTGTATTATATGGGAACTATCACACAACGATGCAAAGTACAGAGAGTGATAAACTTTGGAGTACTCAATCTGAAATGTGATATCTCCATCAAACTCTTCTCCTCAGGACTAAAGGAGCTATGTGGAAGGTGTAGGAGGATTATAAAAGCAAGAGGTGATAGATGACTGTAAGAATCTTCCAGACACAACAGGATTGATGTGCATCTAATGCATGATAACCGTGATGCACACAAAGGGACTGAACATGTTCAAGCAAGGTTCATTTGGAGTCATTTTATTGATGTTTCTTTAGCAGAACAATAGTATTTGGTTTTCTATTAGGCCCAGGGCCCTCCAGACTCAGGTTCTTGACCACTGAGAGGGTTCCAGACCTGATACAGAGAAGTGGATATTGATTTGCTCCAATCAAGATGCTACCTGTAATTAATACCTGCTTGTAAAGCAAAACTAACTTTCCTCCAATGGGGTATCATTGGATATTTCAACCACACCTCGGGGCAAGCTCTGTGCCCAGAAGTAGATGGCCAACACAACATGAAGGTAATGGTGTGTGTGTGTGTGTGTGTGTGTGTGTGTTTTGTCTCATATTGCTTTGTTTGGGCCTTTTATGTCTTACTGATCTTTTGCTTATTTATTTTGGTTATAGTTTTGTATATGTGTGTGTTTTTGGTTTTGTTTGCTTTATTTTATTTATTTATTTATTTATTTATTTATTATTTATTTTTGGTTTTTTCGAGACAGGGTTTCTCTGTGTAGTCCGGGCTGTCCTGGAACTCACTCTGTAGACCAGGCTGGCCTCGAACTCAGAAATCCGCCTGCCTCTGCCTCCCAAGTGCTGGGATTAAAGGCGTGCGCCACCACCGCCCGGCTGGTTTTGTTTGCTTTTAAATGACAGAGAACAAGAAAATGCTTGGAATTGGGTGGGTAAGGAGGTAGTAGAAGGATCTGGAATAATTAGGGAAAGGTAAATGCATGATCAGAACATATATGTACTCATACATAAACATGCTAATACACACACAAACACACACACACACCCCTACATATATACACATAATTTGTTTAAATACAAAAGAAACAACTCACTTTTTAAATTGTGTTTTGTAAGTGAATACACAACTCTTCAGAAATATGAATGACTAATAAATATTTTGAAAGTAAAAGAGTTCTTTGTGATTATATTTAAAAACTGAGAACAGCCTTGCTTAGGGTAAAATAGTAAACACTGGATAGTGGAAATAATTCACTTTACTAGTTGCATAAACTTTGCTGCCATAAACATATTACATCTCATCAAGCCAAGTGAAGCCAACATCTGGATTTCTCTCCATCTTTAACTCACGAGCAACAATGGTATAATTATCTTTAAGTACATTGTAAAATGCTAACATTTCCAGTGCACGCTGAATTCATTTTGGATTTCCGGTCTGCATTTCCTGAGCTATAATCATAACCATAATGTTATTTTTCAGTTTTAGTTCAGAACTATATTCTTTTTATTTGAATTCAACAATTCTCCTGAAGAATGGAGTTTTCTTTCTTTCTTTTTTTTTTCCTTCCACAAATCCCAGTAATATGGAAATACTATGGAGGTGGTGGTTGGACTACATGAGAAGAGAATCGATAGGGTCTCTTCTGAGGTAACTAAGCATTTATTGGACGGCCTTGTGACAGGCTGCATGTTCTCAAAGCAAAAGTACAGTGTACTCAGTAAAAGGGGTTTGCACGAAGAAATGCCCACTCCCTGGTGGAGGGACACAAGAGAAAGTGCTTGCTGTGTCAGCCATTCAGAGTAAGACACAGCAGATGTAGATGCAGACATGGCTGTATGTCTAAATGTGGGTATTTTATGTTTCCTTTAGCTCCAATGCCATCCTGAGGATTTCTACCTCAGGAAAATACAGTAGTGTGAGGCTTCAGTACATCCAAGTGAGGATAATATCAAAAATTCAGTGTGTTCAAGAAGAGCAAAGCCTCCTAGAAGGCAGCACAGACAATAGGTATTAAACAGTAAGTCCAGATAACAGCAGACCATTATACAACTCGTCATTCTGAGTAGGTCCTAGACAAAGATCTGCTCTTCCCACCCCCACATAGCAGAGTATCCTCCTTTGGCAAATAGATAATTTATTTATCAGTAGCTCGGAGAAACCCACTTCAGATCAAAGCATTGTTCCAAGGTTTCAAAAACTGGTGCCATGTGGATTTCAAGGTTGTCTCTCCAAGTTGAAATTTCCCTGTAACAGGATCAGTTCCTGGGACTCATGCTCACTGCAAGTACACAGACTCGCACTAGTCACTTCAGGGACCTCACTTTAACTGTGGAGAACTTGCCCCAGAGGACCTGCTTGGGCATGACGGGGCTTCTCAGAATCTGAACTTGTCAGTTCGTCATAGCCAAGCCCTTCTATGAGTCCTTGAGGGGATCAGAGGAAGACCTGTTACATTTGACCTTTGACAAAACTGCAACTGACCAAACATGGGCACTTTCCTGGGCCTCCCATCAACTCTCCCTGGTCTTACAGGGACCTTGTTCTCTCTATGTCCAAGAATGAAGGCACTTGGAATTTTAAGCCATGTTGGGGGCTCTCCTAAGTGCCAAGCTGCCTACATAGGCCATTAAGCTTGGTGGCACAGAACTGGCTCCCTTGCCTTTGGAGCGCTATAGCTGAGACACTCTTGGTTGGCAAGCCTCTCCTTTTATGCTGGAGGTACAACCCAAAGTCCCAGCATCTGAAAGGCCTGCCATGGGGTCTCAGACTCTGCTCTTCCAAACTCGAGATCTACCATTTCTCATGTGTACCCTGTGAGGGCAAACCAGAAGGAGCTTCAGCCTCTGGCTCCTCCTACAACTCTACAAACTCTCACCTCTTCTTCCCTCAGGATGCTACAAGACCCAATCCTTTCTAGGGACTCCAATCTGCAACTCTTCCTCCAAGGATCCACAATTCCCAGCTTGCCACGCACCCTCTCCATTAGTATGCCCTCTCTATTAGTCTTTCCCCCTGCAGGGCTGGGATCCTGTGCTAGGGTTCTTTTCCATTGTCACAACCACAGGATCACATTTCTTATCTGTCTCCCTAAAGAAAAATCACCCAGAGGGGTCCCTGGCTTCAGTCCAATGGTTGGGTGTAGGTATCTGTGTCTGAATTAGGGGAAGGATTGAAGAAGCTGAAGGGGAGGGCGGCCCCATAGGAAGACCAGCTGTCTCACCTAACTAACCCAGCCCCCAGGGAGCTCCCAGAGACTGAGCCACCAACCCGGCAGCATAGGGGCTGGCCCTAGCCAGGCAGCCTCTCCTACAACCCCAGACACATATATAGCAGAGGGCTGGCCTCAGTGGGAGAAGATGGCTTAATCCTCAAGAGACTTGAGGCCCCAGGGAAGGGAGAAGACTGGTGGGTGGGGCACCCTCTGGGAGGCAAGGGGGAGGAGGAATGGGATGAGGAATTGTGGGAAGGGGGACTGGGAAGAGAGGACAATGGCTGGGATGTAAATGAGTAAAATTTAAATAATAATAATAAAATGAAAAAGCACCCAAAGGGTCACTTCTAACCATTGTGACTTTCATTCTTCTCTTCCTGTTCCAGTCCCTTTCCACTTTCTCCAAAAGGCCTAGGACCTCAAATAACACAAGAAATCCCTGAATAAGGCTTCTGGCTCTGCCTGCTCTCAACACCTATGCAGCCTCTTCCTTTGAATGCACCAAGTCCATGTCCCTTACATGCTCGCTCCTGGAGAACTTGTCTCTCGGCACTTACCTGCTTCCCAGCAGTTCCCCAGCCCATCATAAATAGTCCTTTCTCAAATACCCGCACTGAGAGGCAGCTTCCATGTAGGGGCTCAGGGGGTAGCTCAGCGCTTCGTTCACAACACCGCCCTTTCTCTTTAAAACATTTCTTCCAGATTAATTGCATTTCTTCGTATGCGTTTTATTTCTTTGACATTTTAGATGGCTTCTTAAACATTTTTCTGTCATTGTTTCAGGCCTGCAGTTATTCTGACATACTGTAAATAGTCTATTATACTATCTTCCAATATATCCCAAAGCAGAGAGATGTAAAGTAACCTAAACATAGTCACAAAACATGCAATGATGGTGATAAAAGGTCACTTCTGCTTCCTCTGCGACCCCACTCACTTCTCTCTCCTGAACGATTCCTTGGGGAAGTGAAGGAGGCCCTTCTTCTGTGAGGATATGCCTTTGCATGGAATCGTAGGAGTAAGAACACGGCTGTTGCATCTAGCAGTCAAAGCGGGGCATGGCTTTGGAGGAACACCACATAACTTCTGGTGCTCAGTGTTCAGATTTTTCTGGTTGCTTTTAAAAAGTGTTTTTCCTTTTGTTTGCATCAGGATTCAAGTAAGTTCCATTTCTTCATAACTGTCTATCTTTATTATGGGGGAGAAATGAAGACACTTCAGGGAGGTTTTAAAATTCCACCTCTATGCTCTGCAGATCCCAGTAAGACTTCCATTTGACTTAAATTTTAAAACAGTGACTTGAAAGGTGTAATTGGAAGCATTGATTACAAGAACTTCTATACTAGGAAGGTGTTTTTTAAAATCAGGGTTTCCATTTCATACTGAAGAGCATGGTTAGACTCTGCGCCACGCCCCCCAGCACCCTCTGCCCAGGTTGCCCCGTGTGCTTAGATTCAGCACGGATGCACGACCGAGCTTTCTGAATCTAGATTGCATTACTAAATCTTATTCGTCCATGGTCAGAACTTCAAGAAACGGAAATTGTTCAAGAACTTTCTATTGTGCTGATTTTCTTGTGATAATTGAATTAGGTGCTGTCTAGAAGCTCAGCTTTTAAGGATGCTCGTTGCTCTTCTCAGTGGCCTGAGTTTGGCTTTCAGTGGATACAACAGATGGCGCTCAACCACCTCTTAACCCAGTCCCAGGGGATGCAAGGGCTGAGGACATCTTGGGGACTGTACTATGTTCAGATATACACACAAAGCGACATGATCAAAACTTAAACCCTAACAAGAAGAGTTAAATTAACCTAAACTGTGATATCTCTAGTCAAGACTTCATCACAGGAACCCATGTGAGGCGGAGGACTGTATCCTCCGCTTCCATCAGCGCTGCCTCTCTCCCTCTCAGGGACACATAATTTCCTTGTTTTTACGGACATACCCAGCTGGGTGTGGTAGTTCATAAAGTAAACTTAGCACTCAAGAGGCCAACACAGGAGGATTATTGCAAGTGCAAAGCCAAGCACATGGCTGTAGTTTGAGACTTTGTCAATAATAATAATAATATTCTAAATAAAGAGTAAAGTGAAGATACTCAGTTCTGAAAGAATGAAACAAAGAAACCAAACAAACTAACAACAAAAACACTCAAGGGCCTTCAGAGGTTCACCAAACAACATCCCGGCTCAGTACCGCGGGGAGAAATGAATACAAATGCTGGAGGCAGAGTCTGGTTGGCAGAGGTGTTCAGACACAAAGCAGTCCTAAGACTCCAGGCAGTGCCTTCGGCTCTCTCTCGTCAGTGCTAGGCTTGTTGAAAGAAACATAATGAGTCTTACATATTTAATATGAGAAAGAAAACAACAGAAAAGCTCTGTGGAGAGCCTTGCTGGCTGCAGCCACGGCCTGCTGTACACTGTCAACTCATGCTATTTATGCTTCACATTCTTCAAACACATTTGACCTTCCCCACAGTGAGACAAGTTCATATGGAAGAAAAATCTGACAGGTTCTTTGTTGAAAGCAATACAAAACGTGGGACCGGTGAGCTGGAACATTTTGTATCCCTATTTACAACTCTTTCATTAATATTCACATTTCAGAAAGATTTCCATGTGCCTGGCAGAGACAATAATATTATCTCTACTTTGTCTTGAGACATTGCAGTTTGGGCATAGAGGTCAAAGAAATACAAAAACAACCACTATGCAATGTAAGAAAAATAATTTGGGTATAGGCAATGTGAAACTGACTTAGGTGTATGAAAGAAGGAACAGTTATTTGGAAGTAATAACTGAAATGATACAGGGAGGTGAAAAAAATGACTTGTTTTTACTTTATGTATGGCTGTTTTGCCAGTGTGAACATCTGTGTAGCACATACTGCAATGTCCCTTGCAGGCCAGAAGATGGCACTAGAGCCCCTGAAACGTTACAGAAGGTTATAAGCTGTAGTGTGGGAATGAATTTGGGTTCTCCTTAAAGAAAACAGCCATTGCTCTTAACAGTTGAGCAATCTCTCCAGCCCCCAAACATATTTTTAAATATCTAACACATTAGACATGAATTATCATTTCGCTTTAGGAAAATAACCCAGAGCAAGTTGGGTAATTCCAAATTTCACAATCCTAATAGCTATGAATGCATTGAGGGGAATATAAAAAAAAAAACAATCTGTCAAATATAAATGACTCTATCCTCTTTTTAGAACGGTGGCACACGTAGAATATGCTATTCACTCTTATGAGCTGGATCTTAAAAGAAAGGAACGTGTACTAACTTCTTCAAATACGTGATAGAAATTTCCCTTTCCAAGAACCAAATCACCCCACAATCAGTTGTGAGATCGGGACCCTAAAAAACTAGATATTGAAAGTAATGAACCACAAAGAATAAGAATGTTTCCAGGAAATTCCATAAAGAAAGAAAGTCCTGGCCCTAGAGGGGACACGAGTTCCCCAGGAGAGACTTCATAGGCTTGTACAACATGTGTCCTAATTAAATTAAATATAGTTATAATTTAATCTTAGTACTTGAAAGAATCTTTGTTGACCATGTCCTCTTACATTCTCAGCCTATAATTTTATTAATGTTATTTCTATTTTATTTATGATGATTGAGAGTACGTGTGTGGGAGTGTGGATAAGATGGCACACGTGTGTCAGTCAGAGAGGATCAAGTGAGTGAGTTCTCCCTTTCAACCTGTTGAGGCAAAATCTCCCTTGTTTCCGCTGTGCTACATACTTCACGCCAGCTCAGACTTGCCAGTATCTCTCCTGCCTCCCATCTTCCTTCAGAAGTGCTAGAATTACAAATGTGTTCACTGTATGTAGCTGGCTTTTTTTTTCTTAAAACATGGGTTCCAGAGAGTTAACTCAGGTCTTGATTTTTTACCTGCTGCGTAAACACTCTGTTCCTAATGTAATTATGCTGAGGTGCTATTTTGCTCATTAGTTGATGAGTATGATAATTAACTTCATGGAAGCTGGAAACTTGATGGTGGCAGCAACAGACCCATTAACGGCCGATCTAAGGATCCGACAGACCGCAGACTAAAGGGTTAATGACCCACAAGGCTCAAGGGTGGACTGAGGTTTGACCCTTTATGAAAGTTAATGACTTACAGGCTTCAGGTGTACTTGACTGACAAAACCTGTGGAAGCGTCTGTGAGATCCATGCGGCAAACCAGCAGGGAATTACCACTTCCAGACACAGTGGAAGTGATTTGCAGATGGACTCTTCCATCCATAAAATTCCCTCTTTCCTACTGAACAATACCGCCAAACCTTCACACCATGTTTGCACAGTCTCCCTTCCATGAAAGGATGGTAACCCCTCAGTTGCTCTGATTAAAGAATAATTCTGTTTCTGGAGATGCCTGTCTGCCTTCTTTTCTGAGACATCAATCCACATCTAACACAGTGTACAAAGAAAAACACCCCCTCTGATCCAGTCTGGGTGAGTCCAGATCTAGCAGGATCAGGATGCCCACTGTGTGTAGGCATATCCAGATTTCAGACTCACAGGTTGCTGTGGTCTGGCATCTTCATTTCTTGTCAAGGGCCGTTATCTCTGTCCATCCTCAGGGAAATGTATACAGTGAGATGCTGAATCTGAGCTTGCTGGTTGGTTAGGATTGAAATGTTTAATGTGGCAACAGTGAGGTAACTAAAGGGTCTATCACAAAGGTTTAAGTACGGCCAGATGGCTTCATTTGCTTTGCTGGGTCATAAATACAATTTCATTTTAACTCTCCCTTCATAGATTTGATTTGCTAAATCTATACTGCTTGATGTTGTAAATTTAGATACTCTTCTTAATATGTGCTAAAATGATATATTCAGCTCTGTGAGCTAGTTCATAAAACATTAAGATGCTGTAAACAGACCATTAAGAGTATCTCCTCAGGCAAATGTTTTAGAGAGACAAGAAGCATAAAACCCTTTACTAAAGGTCTTTTTGTTCATTTGAAACAGCATTCACTGGGTTTGTAAAAGGTTTGTTAGTTTATGATACAACTGGTTGTATGGGCTACATGGGTTTTGCTAAGAGCTTTCTCTTAAAGTATACCACAGAAAATAGGTTTTATTCATCCTTTTCCCCTGAAG
Organism: Mastomys natalensis; assembly: GCA_021653895.1. NCBI lineage: Eukaryota > Metazoa > Chordata > Mammalia > Rodentia > Muridae > Mastomys > Mastomys natalensis. The sequence goes on from JAJTUV010000381.1 coordinate 1,863,027, forward strand.
AATCACAGGTAGCAAAAATCAAAAGCACCTAAGAGATGAAGTCACTTCATTTTCTGTGTCAGACTGAGGTTGTCACACCTATTTTGGGATGACTTGTTTTGAGTGGCAAGTGAGAGATTCCCCTACGGCTATCATTTGCCTGTGTTATACTTTGGCCGGATCACAGCTCTTTCTTTTGGGGCTCCTCCTGAGTTTCCATTTAGTCTCTTGAGTTCCTTGCAAGGAGAAAATTCATTTTAAGAGAGACAGTCGACCCTGGAGCAGAGATCAGAGAAAAGTTTGAACAGATATGTGAGGAAGGTTGATCCTGCAAGTGAAGGCAACTCTGTAATTGGCCAGGATTCAGTGTCCCTGGTTTCCGAGTCTGGGAGGCAAGGAGGGTACATTACCATTTAGAAGTATTTGGACAAGGCAAGGGAAGCCCTCTCCATTATCTTTTTATGTTCTTTCTTTCCCAGTATGGCACCTCCTCTTCAATTTCTAAGGACTCACTTCTTGTATGTATCCTTTAGAACTTGTGGAAACTGGATCTCCAAGCTTTAAAAAGAAACAGGATGTGTTTTTTCCTGGGAAACCACATGGTCACAGACATAGAGGGAAGGCTTGGTCTAAAACTGGAAATAACAATTATAGTAGTATTGTATAAGTAGATGCCTTTGTAGACGACAAGACAAATGCTTTGTCTTGCCTTATGTACAACTCTCTGTGCTTTAAGGGAAGACTCAGATTCATGAAAGCCATGTAAATGGGAACCAGGATTAATAGCTTTTTTAATAGGTGGGGGCATTTTCAACCAGAAGATGGTCCCTTCTTACAGAAATAAAATCTTTTGACAACACTGCCACCTGCTGGGCAAAAGTGCCTCTGTAACACTCTAACTGCCTCCTTGGGTGTATCTCCTTCAAGAACTTGGAGAATTTGGACACAGTAGAGCATAGTAACCATTCTCTACACAGAAACTTAGACACATCAGACAAGATTTAGGTGGTTTCTCTGACAGCACTGAGAGAGGTATAGAGAATTTAAAAATCTTTTCCCAAACCATGAGCTATTTTGAAGGGATTACAGTGTTATTTCGGGATAGATTTGATTGAACTGAGACCTACTGATATTAATACATAGTTACAGAAATAAAATATTTCTAAATAATGCATACTAAAATGTTTCTTTTTTTCAAGACAGGATTTTTCTGTGTAGTCCTGGCTGTCCTGGAACTTACTCTGTAGAGCAGGCTGGCCTCGAACTCAGAAATCTGCCTGCCTCTGCCTCCCAAGTGCTGGGATTAAAGGAGTGCACCACCACTGCCTGGCCTTGAAATGTTTCTTATTAGATTATTGCTACTGTTAACATTTCCAGGGACAGTCTTACATGTACAATCTGTGTAAAGCCTCAGATGTGTATTTTTGTCAAAGATTAGCACTCAGGATCTGGGTAAGCATTTGCATTTCTCTGTAGGTGACAGGACAAAGAACTATGCCACTAGGCCTTGCCAAGACAAGAGATGACAAATGTCTTACATTTAAACGGTGTTAAAATTGTTTCAGTATTTTGTTAGATGCACAGAATTGTTCTAAATTGACTTTTGCCGGCTCTGATGCCTGATCTTGTTGACAACTTGACTGGGTATGGAACTGAGCTAGAGGCCGACCCTGAGCACACCTGTGAGGAATTCTCTTGATTACATAAAGTGAAGTGGAAAGACAGCCCGTAAACGTGGTAGCAACTTCTGGCATCAACGGAGATCCAAGGAAATCTGAGGGTAAAGGTTTTCGTGTTTTACATCTTTCCCTTCTTGTCAGACCGGTGAGTTCATCTACCCCAGCGGTTCTCGGTGATTCGTAGCAGTAGCAAAATGGCAGCATGAAGTAGCAGTGAACATGATGTTATGGTTGGGGTCACCACAACATGAGGAACTGTACTAAAGGGTGGCAGCATCAGGAAGGTTGAGAACCACTGCTCTACTCATGTCTGCATCTCTTTATGAGTTCATTAGCTGTGGCTGCCATCGGCACGGACATTGACATTCTTTACTAAAGTAAGAATCCAGATTTCTTTTGGCCTTTCAATGTGGACTGAAGACCAATGGATTCCTAAGAATCTTCCAAGCTTTGAGCACTGCCTGGAGCACTGCTGAGGCTCCAGCCTAGGGGACTGGGCACTGCCAGTTCTCAGACTCCAGTGAAGGCAGCCTGTGTTGGACCACCCAGACTGTGTAATGTAAGCCTGTATAGTAAATCTTCTTTTCACATGTATTTATCCCAATCAGTTTGTTTCTTTTGAGAACTCTGATTAATATGCTAGGTAAACTTTAAGAGGTTAATTTAAGAGATATAATGTACATTTTTTTTAAAAGGACAGGCCTTACATGAAGAGATGCTTTTTGTATTATTTCTCCACATTAAATATGTGCGCTTTTTGGCAATGTTGTGATGGACTATTTTTTCACTTAGGGCAATAGAGTTTTTATTCAACATTCCTTCATTTTCAATAGATAAAATTTTGTGCTATGAATAAAATTATAACATTACATTAAAATTATTATTATCATTATCATTATTTGTGTGCTTGTGTGTGCCTATGCACATGTTTGTGCCACAGCCTCCGGGTGGAGGTCAGAGGAGAAAGACAATATGGTGAAGTTGCTTTTACTCATCCACCTTCATATTTTAACATCTAATTTGGTATATATATGTGTGTGTGTATGTATGTATATGTGTGTATATATAAATATATATGTGTGTATATCATAAAACTATTAAGAAAAAAGGAGCATTGTTTATAAGAGTCAATGCTATGTGCCTTAACTCTCCAGATAATTGTCATAATTATAATCTTCACATAATACTTGTAAGAGAAAATATTACTATAGCTGTAAAGTCAGGCTGCATGTCACTGTGTGCCATTATGTGGTTTAGGGCTGTACTGATAAGTCTCAGAAACATGCCATGATGAAAAGAGCCCTGGGATTTTTGTCTCATGCCTTTCTGATACACGTACACACCAATACACATAACCAATGGTCTGTGAAAATCTTCATAGAGTCAGATAGCATTCTGTAAAAATATGTGGAAAAAGAAACAGCAACTCTTAGCTTTTCCACTCCAAACCTGTTAGACCCTAAAGGTGCCCACAAGGCAGGCATCTACACACCACAGCTACTATTCTGTGAGCAGTACAGACAATAAATTTATCTGAAACTACATACCAAATTTAGATATAAAGTAAAATTCTAAAGGGTTAAGATAAAATGCTATTAAATCATCATATCAGAAATTTAAATTACACTCTACTTTTACTTGATTTTCCATTTCCTTATCACAAGCCAAACATAAAGGGAACAACAGGTAACTTAAAAGTCTTTAAAAGACTTTCTAATGTCTTTTAAATTACCTTTTAATTACACATATGATGTCTCCCTTCGGGGGACAGCATCACCTTACAGCAATGTAAGATTATATAAGTGATCTAGATGAGTCACAGAAGTCTTATACCACTGGGAGAAATCATAAAGAATAAGCATTATAAGACATTTGTGCTTAAAGAGAATACCTAGAAACCAAATTGAATGCTGACCTACTTTTAAAGAAGTCTGAAAAATGGGTAAGAAAAAGATAAGCATTTAAGCTGGATGGATGGCAGCTACACTTTTGATCACAGCACTCAGGAGGCAGATGCAGGAAAGTCTCTCCAAGTTCAAGGACAAACAGATATATAGCAAGACCCTGTCTCAAAAGACTAGAAAAAAAATTTTATGCCTGCTGTTAATTTTGTCAGGCTTTTAACAGAATCAGGGCTCATGTGAAGTTCTGTTTGTTGAGAAACCCTTTCTGATGAGATCCTTCTAGCTCTGATTAACCAGAACTACCATAGTTATGAGGTGCACTTGTGCCCATGATAATGTCTATTTATGGTCCTTATAATTGTTTTCAAAATATTATAAGAGGCTTAAAAACATTAGAGATGCTAGACCACCCTTCAATACTGAAGGCTCTGCGCATGAGTGCAGTGCTGATGCATGTAACTATGGCGCTGGCTAGGAAACAAGGAGCTGTGTCTACTGATGCTTGTAGAATGCGAACATCAGATATACCTGCTGGGGCTGCTGTCACAACCCCACCTTGTTCATAATGAGAAATTATTATTACCATCTCTTATGTGAATGCCTGTGATTACTCTAGGCCATGATTAGCAGTACCCAACCACTTTACATCCCAGGCAACTCCATTTTTGTCCTCGTTTGCTTTGTGAAACAGGATCTCATGGAGCCCATGCTACAAGAACTGGACATGTAGCCAAGTGTACTGGCTGGTTTTGTGTGTCAGCTTGACACAAGCTGGAGTTATCACAGAGAAAGGAGCCTCATTGAGGAAATGCCTCCATGAGATCCAGCTGAAAGGCATTTTCTCAGTTAGTGATCAAGGATGGGAGGCCCCATTGTGGGTGGTGCCATCTCTGGGCTGGGTAGTCTTGGGTTCTATTAGAAAACAAGCTGAACAAGCTAGGGGAAGCAAGTCAATAAGTAACATCCCTCCATGGCCTCTGCATCAGCTTCTGCTTCCTGACCTGCTTGAGTTCCAGTCCTGACTTCCTTTGGTGATGAACAGCAATGTGGAAGTGTAAGCTGAATAAACCCTTTCCTCCCCAACTTGCTTCTTGGTCATGAGGTTTGTGCAGGAATACAAACCCTGACTAAGACACCAAGGATGACCCAGAACTGATCTTATGGCCCAGGCCTCTCGAATGCTGTGCTTCCAGGTATCAATCACTTCATGCCTCATTTCCAGCAATGTCATTGTAACAACTAAAAGGACTGAACCCCAACCTCCCAGAGCCTACCATTTACAAACAACGATACCCAGACAATTCATAAATTTCTATCTTCTTTCCTCTGGGTGCCTCTTAGAAAGTTAGAGTTATAACTATAGTCTATTGACATTCTACTAAAATAAATACAAGGCTTCCTCTTTGACTTAGGATGTTAATATATTTAACAAGTGGCTAACCTTAAAGGTGATCTTTAAAGAGAAGGGAAGAGCAAGTGTCCACTTCATAACCTGTCAAAGAAAAGGTGTGAATGGCCTGGAGACAAAGTAGTTTTCCAAGAGCACGAAGAATGGGGGATATTTCCATGCCAAGCTCAATATTCTTAAACGCTTATGTACAAAACTCAAGTATAATCAGCCTTGACCCCTTCTGGATTTGGTCAAGAAAAGTGTTCTTTGACAGTGTTTCCCTGGCTGGTACCCCATCCCTTGATATGGAATTGAACTAATCAGGAAAAGCCTCATCTTGGCTACAAAAGAGGAGAAAACCAACCCAACCACAGAGGTAAAGTGGTGTTGGTAATGTCTTCAGAGAACACTGCAGGGAGGAGACAGAAAGGAGCTGCCATTGTTAAAATGGAATCACTTTGTGCAGCCACTCCAAAGGGAACTGACATGGGGGTCATACAAGGCAGAGTGTTCCTTGGGCAGACGAGATGGCTCAGCGGTCAAGAGCACTGGCTGATCTTCCAGAGGTCCTGAGTTTGTTTCACAGAACCCACATGGTAGCTCACAACCCTCCATGACTTCAGTTCCATGGAATTCTACTCCCTCTTCTCACACACACTGATGCATAGACATACATGCATAACACCATACACATGAAATAAAATAACAAAGTTTTCTTAAAGGGTGAATCCTTAGGTGTGTTTAGTTGGTGCTGAGAGGATGTCTCTTCAGTCTGGCTCTCACTCATAGTACATTTATGATATTTCTTGTAACCAAAAGTGTATTTCAGGAGATTTTAGCTTCTGTCAACAATAGATAGGAAAGAGTGCAGCTCAAAGAGACAGGCTTTCAGTAGTGTAGAGGGTTATTAAGGGTCCTTTGCAGTAGACATCGATGGAAACAGTAACCTAAGATAAACACATCTGGAACTCATGTAGGAATAGCCTTATCTTTTATTCCTTTCTGAGTTTGAGGGCTAAGGCACTGTTCTCAGAGCTCTAGGGCTAGTCTCAGCCCCTGACCCAATACTCCAATGGAAAAAAAAAAACCCAAGGCATGGTGGAAAGTAGAGATGGGTCCCCAACTCTGTTGTGGATAGCCTCAGCCTTGTATTTTGATCCTAGTTTCACTTTCCTGGGAGGGGCTGCAGAGGATGATTGAATCTGCACACAGGTGATGTCTTGTAAACCTTCTGTCCAATTAAAACCTGTAAAATAAAGACTAGAGCCAGAGATTGGGCAGTAGAAGGGGAGGCAGAGAAAAAGGCTTAGGGGAGGAGAGAGTGAGAGGAATTCGATATAAAAGGTAGAGCAGAAGCAGAGGCAGTAGAGAAGGGAGTCGACGGGAGAAGCAGAAAGAGAAGCAGAGGTAGAACAGGAGGAAGCAGGCAGAAGGAAGCTGGTGGTAGAAGGAAGCTGACCACGAAGGAGCTGGAACCAGAATGAAAAGCACACGGCCTGGATAAACCACAAGTTATAAGGGATCTCATAGCCGGGGATTAGAGTAGTGTAGTGGTAAATCTGCCCAATCTAGGCGTGCTATTTATGCCAATAATTATTGAGTTGTGTTTTCTTTTATTGGTCTCCTTCCGGTAGGAGATCTTACAGCATACACAACTCAACACACGTGGAGAAGATGAACAGATGAAGGCAACCAGTGATGTCCAGTTTGTTTTTGATGTACTAACAGATGATTCTGTTCTGAATAGCAAGAATGGAGAGGGGGATGGGCATTACTAATGAGTACTGGTCAAGATGTCATTCTGTCCATCATAGCTTTAGCTCAAGCTCTAGCAAGGTGATCTCTTACGTTTGTTACATGTGATAGTCACTGTCTTTGCTCAAGGATGTATCTAGTTCCAATGAGGTGCTCTGCTTCTGGGTACAGCTTCTTCATCATAGATAAATGTTCTCATCTTGGGGCCAGTTTGTCCTGCTTGAATGATCATCTCTGTTCTGTTCCATTCTTTGTGGACCCACGTGAGGACTCAATGCTTTTGGGGGAGGGGGCAAAAAGCTTGTTAAATCTTGATTTCTTTAGTTCCTCCTCTGCTGCTTTGTCCTTTCAAGGTGGATGACTTTATGGACTCCTCTTCTCACCTCAACACAGTGTGGGGACCCAGACTGTGCCTTTCTCTTTGCTCCAGGCAAAGCAAGGAGGAAAATTCCTCAGACTTAATTGAGCAGCAATATTAAATGGTTTCTAGTTTGTGTTTAAAAAGAGATTAAATATGCACCAAGTTCCTAAGTCACCTTGTCTGGGATGAGGAGGAATGATAGGGATACCTTTATACTCTGCTAAAAACTAGTATTTCAAATTGTAGCAAGGGAGGTGCCCAACATGTGTGCATTGTTTGTTCCGAGGTAAACTTAAAACTGAGAGGTAATCTACGTGGTCATGCAATCCCCACACAGCAAGCACTCATAGAACTCAGTGAATAAACTAGATACTTGGTTTTGTCCACAGGTCTCAGGAATGACAGGCATCATGAGTTGTGCTCTTCCAGTTACACCCTAGTTGCCTATCATTATGTACATCCGTATTGCACACTTGACCTGTGAAACCTTTTCATACATTTATTCTTAGTCTAGGGTGTCTAACTTTAGAGGCCTCAACCAGGTCCCCAGAAGAAAAGCAAATGACAAGAGCGACAGTGAGAGAGGAACAAGGTGAATATTGGGTGTGGCCAGACCATGAAGACATGACCTCAGCCCTCTTCCTACCTCCTTGTTGTGTTTGCTGTGTGTGGATGGAAATGTGGTCAGCCAGTTTCTTGTTCCTGCCCTCATTCTACGTCTTCTCCCACATGGACTCCACCTCTGAAAGTCTAAGCCAAAATAAACTCTTCCTTCATTAATGTGTTTTGGGTTGAGGTATTATCATAGCAACAGTAAAGTAACTAATGCAGCTGCAGAGGAAGAGACTCTTTCTCCAGTGGCATAAACCACCGGTAAAGTGGCATCCTTCTGCAACCACGAGGCCTCGCTTATGCTCCTGGCCATAACCCTACCGAAGCACACTGTATCACACAAGTTAATACAACAAAACAACAACAATAAAAAAGTTGAAAAGCCCAAAAGTAGAAATGGAACAAATTGGGAAGAAGAAAGTAGTTAGTCTGAGTAGAAGGAGACAAAGAAGGCAGGGTATGAATATACACAAATATATCACATACGTAAATGAAAATGTCATAATGAGAGCCGTTATTATGTGTAGTTAATGAACGATAGTAACACAGTATAACTCTGGCCCGGGAACATGCCCATTGCTCAGTGTTACTAAGACCTGCTGTGATACAGTGACTGTGCGTCTCCGGCATTGCCAACAGCTTTTCATTCTTTAGCACATAGTCTGTCTAGACTGATCACCTCCAGGTCTTAATATAAAGCTCTCCTGTCTCAGCTCGGCATATAACAAAGTTTTTAAGCACATTTTGAATAACGGAATACAGCAAATACAGGTATGTTTCACCCAAATGACAGTTTGTTTGAAAGGACAGCTGTAGAAAATACTGCCAGGCTTTCCTGAGTTAAATATGTTTGACTTCACTCCTTGATTCTACTGAGCATAAATGAATATACTGTCTTAACCAGATGACCAGGAATTAACAGAGGCCAGCACAGCCAAGCACTTCTCCAAAGTTCACATGAAAGCAATAAGGTAATTCTCTAATGTCAGCCACAGTTTTCAGTTGCACACAAAGGAAAACAAATAGGACCTTACAAAAAAGCAGGATCTCATCTGAAATTATCTATAAGCTTTGACAAACGGATGCACTAATACAGGACCTTCTGCCCTCAGGTCTCATACACAGTGGCTCACTTTTAAGCTTTCAGGATAGTTTCAATCAAGATTAGGATCTGTTATTGCCCTCATGAACCTTAAAAGTATATAAAAGAAATCCATGATTTTCACATGGGTTTTAGAATTTCTAACAGCCTTTATGCACTTATGTCAAAGCGATGAAGGAATTCTACATTATTTAAAAATATTTAAACACATAATATAGCAATACATAATTCCACCAAATTTAGTCAGTGTCCAGTATATGAAATGTTCTGCCCTATAGCTTATCGTATTTTCCTTTTCTTTATTGAATTTAATTACATTTCAAATGTTATCTCCTTTCCCAGTTTCCCCTCCAGAACCCCCCTATCCCACACCCACCCTACTTCTATGAGGGTGCTCCCCCACCTACCACCCACCCACTCCTGCCTCCGTGCCCTGGCATTCCCCTACATTGGGGCATCAAGCCTTCACAGGACCAAGGGCCTCTCCTCCCACTGATGCCTGACAAGGCCATCCTCTGCTATATACATGGCTGGAGCCATGGGTCGCTCCATGTGTACTCTATGGTTGGCGGCTTGGTCCCTGAGAGCTCTGGGGGAACTGGTTGGTTGATACTGTTGTTCTTCCTATGGGGTTGCAAATCCCTTCAGCTCCTTCAGTCCTGTCTCTAACTTCTTCATTGGGGAACCTGTACTCAGTTGAATGGTGGGCTGTGAGCATCCGCCTCTGTATTTGTCAGGCTCTGGCACAGCCTCTCAGGAGACAGCTATATCAGGCTTCTGTCAACACACATTTCTTGGCATCCACAATAGTGTCTGCATTTGGTGACTGTATATGTATGTTCCCTTGTGGGCAGTCTCTGGATGGCCTTTCCTTCAGTCTCTGCTCCACACTTGTCTCCATATTTCCCCCGTGAGTATTTTTTTCCCTGCTCTAGGAAGAACTGAAGCAACCACACTTTGGTCTTCCTTTTTCATGTGGTCTGTGACTTTTATCTTGGGTATTCTGAGCTTTTTGGCTAATATTCACTTATCAGTGAGTGTATATCATGTGTGTTCTTATGTGATTGGGTTGCCTCACTCAGGATGATATTTTCAAGTTCCATCCATTCGCCTAAGACATTATACCTCAAGACATCTAGCAATTATGCTTCAGAAAAGACAGAACTGATTTCTAAAACTCACACACTTTCTTGCATTTTTCTTTCACAGTTGTCTTTGTTTCTAGGAAGCATACAAGACAAATAACATCTTAAGGTATCTGCCACAGTAACTTTAACCATGTATTATAGAGCTGTGGCCCCTCTCTAAAATGATCACCTTTCAAATATACTTTTCTAGCAATGCAATATGATAAAAATATCCCATTCTAAGAGACTGAGACTTTTTCTGGACACACAGAGTTAATACACATTGAGGTTACTTGAGACTTCTATCCTTCTGTGTACGTAGCCTGTTTGTTTAACCTACCCTTTAGAGAACAATGTAATAGCTAACCCTACTTGTCTTGAATTTCCAATGTTATCAATGCATCACCATAATCTTGATGTCCTCTTCTATGCCCTGATGCAGAATAATACATATGTGTTTACATGTGCATCATTTACTGCAAAAAGCAAATAGGTTGAAATAAATCTTATCGTTATCCACCATAAATATTGAATGTGACATTTGGGTATCCCTTGATAAACAATGATGTTTGTAGAGCTGTTTTGTTGCCTTGGTCTGCTGGGATCAGTTGGATACAGTGACTTAATCCCTTCTACTCTATCAATAGTTCTAGAACATCTCCTTCATTTCTCTTCCATGTGACACTTCCTGTGCAATAAAAAAAAAAAAAAAAAAAAGAGTAAAGCCCCTTGCTAGAGACAGACAAACTCAGACAGACACAGAAGAACACACATAAACACAGGCAGATTTCACAAGGTAGCCTTCAGGCAGGCACAGATTCAGACACATACAACAGACAGAGAGGGTGATGGAAGATACGGGAGAGAAAAGGAGAGAACTCACATCTTGGCTCACTGTCGGTTAAATGGCACCAAGGGCAAGTGCTTTAATTTCTTTCTGAATGTGGCACTGTCACACTACTGGTGGCTGGGTGTTTGTTATTAGTGTGTTCAAAGCAATGGCATACTCTGATGGCATATACATTATGTCAAAAATGATTACAAGAAACACTACATTTAAAGTATGAATACTATATAATTGTGATCAGTTTAAATTGGGCTGTTATAGACCCAATTTAAATGTAGGCCAACTAAAAATGTAGGCACTACCCAGCTATACCTCTTGTATCTATGAACTTCCAAATGCCTTGTCTTGGATGGTACATGCTCTTCAGAGAATTCTTTGTTCGTCCATTAGAACTTTGCCTTCTAATTCCAAACCATTCCTGTTACTCTCTACCTAAAAACTGTTCCCATTTCCTTAACTGCTAATACTTCCTTTGCTGTCCTTGATCTTTTTTAAAATTAGCTTGCTTTTGTAACTTACGATTACTGTTTCCACAGCAGAATCTAAAATACTTTGCTTTACACAGCAGTGGAATTCAGTGTGTCTTTATCAGCCAAGCAAGGGCAGATTATGGCCAAATAATAAAGTCCCAGATTCCACTGTGATTTACACAGACCAGCTCATGGCACAGGGCAGCTAAGACCCCCCTCCTCCCTTCACTATTTAACCACAGCACCTGCTCTATGGGGCCTCGGCCAACTTTAGAGCGGGATGAGAAAGCGTATGAAAAATTCTGGCGAAAACCTTAGTCTTAAAACTTTGGCTCGGAAATGACACAGATTGCTTCCACTTTCCTTTACTTGGCCAGAGTAAATCATGTGGATAAGGCTGAATTTAACAAAAAAAAAAAAAAAAATGTTTCCCAGGGAGCAGCAGCAGCTGTTTTTAGCAATAATAAAATCATCACACTTGCCAGGAACTGGAGAGAGCTGTAACGGATAGAATGAAAACAACCATGTGGTTAATTTCCAGCTGACTTTTCCGGCCCAGGTGTTAATACCACGGTGGTGCCGGTGACTTCCTATGGAGTGTACTGTGCCTCACTGTGTGCTCTCCTGGCACATCCTGGATCAGGTACCACATGGACACTCCCCTACCACTGCTGCCAGCGTGAAGCCCACACCTATGAAGATGAACAGACACAAATCCAATTTTCCAGTAGGGTATGGACCCCACTGTCACCTTCGGCCATCATCCTCACTGCTGCCTTTGGGCTTGTATCATCTGTCACTTTGCTGGACCAGTTCTTGCTGAACCACGACTTGTCACTGTGAACCTATGCTAAGGAAGATATATCATCCAAACCCTGCCTGGCTCTCGTTCTTCCAAAACAGACTTACAGACTCCAAATCCTCCCCAGTGAGAACGAACTCATAGACTACATTTCAAAGGCATTGCAAACTGAAGAAGACACGTGAAAATGTTAAAAAAAAAAAAAAAAAAGCAGACTAGGCTGTCTGAAAATCTGAATTTTTGGCAAAAATCATATAGACTTTTTTTTGCAGTATGAACATTGCTACTTGAATAAAATATATAGTATATACTAAAGCAACTATATGTACTAGGAAATTAGATAAATGAACATAGAAATTATTCTGAGATGCTTTGTTTTCTACTTGTTAGGCCTTTGCAATATAACGAGTAGAGTACATAATATACATCATTGTTACAACCAAAGGCTCTTATGTTCTTGGTCTTGGAAATTAATTACCCAAGAGATGTGATTTCTGAAATTATACATAGATGACAACTAAGTACTAATGATCTAAAAACATAATCTGTCATACAATGCACGTCCAAGCAGTATAACTTTAAGTGGATCAAGATAATCTATATCATCAGACACTTTACTTCTCTGTAAGGTTTAAGCTAGCAATATTTAATTATGAATTATGCTGTCATTAGGATACAGCTGAAGGATTTCTTATCCAGCATATGAATAATAACAATGTGTTAATCTAATAGACCCATATCTTTAGATACTATGTTTCATGAATGATAAGTTTCTTTTTCTAAATTCATAACGGATGCTTCTTTTCAAAATATTCTGTAAAAGGGTCGTGATAGGAAACTTGCTTTTCTGCTCAGCAAGTTCTGTCCTGCGTTTGGTTTTACATCATGCCTGCAGACTCATGGACTCCTTGGCATACCAGGGGCTCTTCCGGGGAAGTGTTGAATGTCTTCTATCAGTTTCTTAAGTCTTTTTCTTGTAGTTCGACTTTATGCAATCCAGACTACATGACTGTGTTTTCTTAGAACATTCTTTAGCATTCTAAAGTCCCGGGTGAGCATCACATGTTAATCAAGATCATATGAACTGACATGTTTTCTTTTATATCTTTCCTCTTTAGAAAATATTTACAAGAAAGTAACTAGAATGAAGTCATTAGACCCCTGCATCCTCTCCTTTGAACCCCGACTCATTGCAAATCCTCTGAGGTTTTTCACCATTGTCTAAAGCTTGAGTATTTTGAATAGGATAGGTCACAGCTATGGAATGTGGAATCCAAGCACAGACAACACCCACGGGACCGTGCGGCCATCAGCCATGTTATCCCAGAGTTCAGATACCTGCTGGGCATTTCTATCTGGACACTGAGATATGAGTTTGGGGGATGCTCTCCTCTAGCTGGGCTTGCATTCACTTTGGACCAACTGTCAGAGAGAGAAAGAGAGAGAAGAGAGAAAGAGAGAGAAAGAGAGAGAAAGAGAGAGAAAGAGAGAGTGGGGGGCAGTGCTTTTATTCATAGAGACATGCTGCAATATTATTGTGAGGTGAGCTTTGCTCTAAGGGCTATGATTGCTACATATATGGAAACAGTCTTCTCCTCTTCCTCCTCGTCCTCGTCCTCCTCTTCTTCCTCCTACTCCACCACCACCTTATCCACCACCACCTCCTCCTCCTCCTCTTCCTCTTTCTTCTCCTCCTCTTCCCTCTTCATCTTGCTTCTTTTCTGTTGTTGTTTTGTTTTGTCCTGGAAGCCCCCGGACCAGAATGCATCAGATTATGAAGTGTCAAGTCCTGTCAAATCATGCCTTTTAACTGTCATTGATTTGTTGTGGCCATAACAGTTCTCATGTAGGTATGCTACCACAAGGTTAGTGGTGGGTATAAACTTTGTTTAGCAGGTTACTCTGACAGAATGCAAGTGAAAGCTGACCGACAACTTACTTGAACAAGAATGATTACTAAAAGTTGGGCAGTGATGAAACAAGAAATTGTCAACCCCAGGCAGAGGGCCAAGGAAGTAGAAAGTCACTAAGGACATCAGCGCACTGGTGCGAGGTGAAAGCTGAGTACATTTTGTTCAGGCGAGTGGTGGAACGCAGAGCTAACAGGCTGCATGATGTATCAGAGCTTGGCCATGAGAAAACTATCTCAGCTGAACGAACACTGTGAAACAATAAACTGCCAAACAGGGACTCTATCCAGCTATTCTAGTGTTGCTAATTACAGAGCTAAAGTGCTGTGTTATAGGAAACAAATACTGAACCAGCGTGCTAGGAAAGTGTCCCTCATTAATAGTATTTTTAGTTAGCATTGAAATTCCAGAATGGATGATTTATGGTTTTGTGTAGATAGAGAACAGGGAGGTATGGAGGAGGATATAGAGATACACAGGAATAAATGAGAACTATCATATGCATTTATCAGTTAGATAATGATGCTTACTCTAATCTATATAGTATTTCTGACATATCATACCACACACACACACACACACACACACACACACACACACACCTATTATTATAGCCGTCTTCCGCTATGACTCTTACATTCCTTAGATACCCTCGATAGAACCACCTTGCTCAATACAGAGGCTACTCTCTGTTTACATATAGGGGTGGGACTTACAGAGGACCAGATGTCCTAGTGCCACTTAAAGACATCCATCACGTTCTTAACTAGGTAGCTTCCCAGTGCTTAGCAGCAGCTGTTTCAAAACAAGTGGACTTACTTCTGAATCAGAAATCTTGCCTGCCTGATAGAAATGACACTTGACAGATGTCTGAGCTGGCCCTAGACTCCTTTTTCTAGAGAATGTTTTTATGGAGCTTATTCACTGAAATCTTTTGAATGTCAAATGCCTGCTGTCTGTTGCATGTCTTATCATAAATATTGCTTATGCCTTTTCTCTTGTCTCGGCCAGGATTTTACTCCTAGAGTATTCTCTGTGTGTACGGACCTTTCCAAGGACTGACAGCTCTTGAGTTTTGCACCTTCCTGTCTTTGACATTGCTCCTCCTGCTTCTGTCAAGGAACTTCCACGGATTCCTCTCCACACTGGTTCTACTTCTTCTGAGTCTGTGTAGCTGTACTCTTAAGCCCCTTGCTTTCCATTCTTTTAAAAACAGATTTATAAATTGTTTAATTTACACACATGTATGCATGTATACGTGTGTGCACCCATGTGTGTGTGTGTGTGTGTGTGTGTGTGTATCACATGTGTACAAGTCTATAGAGGCCAGAAGAGGTTGTCAGGTCTCTGGGGCTGGAGTTACAAGCATTTGTGAGCTGCCAGGATTGGACCCTATCTTTGATTCCCTGCAAAAGCAGCAAGCACTCTTAAACACTGAGCCATCTCTCCAGCTCCTATGATCTCTACTTAATTTAAACTTCTGTTTTTTTGTTTCTCAACTAAATTTAGAAACAGTGATAAACAGCTCTCTGGTGTTTTTGTGAATTTGTTGTACTTTGGTCAGAAGATATGTCCTCATGCTAGTATCTGGATTTTATTTGAGTATATATTAACATACTTGTGTAATTTGTTCTTTTTTATTAAACATAACACATTTTTGCAGTTCTCTGTCGGCTCAAAATGAGTGAACGTCTCAGTTAAACTGACGAACTCGCGTACTAAACTTGGCAAGAAGCCCACATTCTCTGACTTCCGGTAGCTTTGTCCTCTTGACTTAGCTCTTAAATATTTCCACTCAAGTTTCCAACATGTTTGTGGTTGTTGTTTGCAAATGATGTAGAAAATATGTCTTTAAAATTTTCAGTCTAAACACATTTGTCTTTAATCACCGTCTAATTGATTTATTGTGAATAGACTTAAATAGACGTTTAATTTTCCTCAGATTTCTGTGATTTCTCAAAACCACAGTTTTGTAAATTTCCCCTCCCTTAGCTTGATTTCATTGCGACTTTAGTTAGCTTCTCTTTCAAAAGGATTGCATACATTAAGGTTCTATATTGTCCTATACTTTTACTTACCTAGAATTTTAGTTTAAGGTTTTTTTGTATATGCAAATTTTTCTGGATTATGACAATGCAGCATATAGACATTCACATATATGATATACATCTTAAGTGTACAACTTTGAGTATAGTATAAAATATATTCTTTATTTCTCTGAAGCTTACTATGTTAAAGTCTCTTTGTTTTTGCTATGCTGTTTATTTAGGTTTTATTTGTCTGTCATTTGTAGTGGCATATTTTCCCCGCAAGTTGGAAGGAGCTAAGGTGGGAGGAGTAAGGAGAGGAAGAGGAGAAGGAGAAGGAGAGAAGGAGCAAAAGGAGAGAGATGGAGGAGCCATGGATGGCTACATTTGTATTGAGAGCAGTCTAGGGTAACAACTTATGTCAAGGTTAGATATTGGGACACACCTCTAATTATGTGAGCATCTTGTTAATTGAGCATTATCAAACATATAAAGCCTTCCTTTGACTAATCGTTAAGCATTAGAGTCTCATTTCTACTGGGTACTGCATGGATGGCGGGATGGCCTGGGCTCAGCCCAACCATGTGGAGACAGTGTGGAAGATTGGCAGAGTCATCTCCCAAGCTGGTGTCTTCGTGGGTGGCAGGGCTGGTGTTTCTGGCTGGCCGTTCCTAGCTGTAGCATGCACGCATGTGGCCTCTGGCCGGGAACATGGTGGCAAAACTAAGCAGAGCTGCCGCTGCTTAGATAGTCAGCCCAAGAGATAGCCGTTTTAAAATATTACTGCAACAGTCATTCATACTTGTTTGCTTTCCCACTTTTATCAATTGTCATAGTTCATCTGTGTGGTCTATCCTCCCAGATCTATCAGGAACTGCTGTCCTCTGAATGGTATGGCTCGTGCCTATGATCCCAACACCTCGAAGTGTAAGGCAGGAAGATTTAGAGGTCAGCCAGCAAGAGTACACACATTGACAAATCAGAGAAGAGCTGTTATCCATGGAGATGTCATGTTTCCGGGTTCTGACGATTTGGTTTTTACTCCTTAGTTTAAGATTTTATTTTTATTTATATGTATGTGTATATTTGAATGCAGGTTTGTCCAGATGAGTGCAGTGCACACAGAGGCCAGAAGAGGGCTCCAGATTCCCTGAAGCTAGAGTTATAGGCAGTGAGAATCTGAACATGGGTACTGAGAACTGAGCTCAGGTCCTCTGCCTGGGCAGTACATGTCCTTAACAGATGAACCATCTCTCCAGCCCTGTACTCAATTTTCAAATTATATTATTATCACTATCATTATTATTTATGTTGCAGGGTTGGGTGAAGATGCATGCCTCTAGAAGTCAGAGCTTGAGCCTGTGGAGTCTGCATCTCCATCTACCTTTACAAGGGTACATGAATCAAAGCCAAGACATCAAGCTTGTGAGGCAAACATTTACTGGGCCCTACTTTTTACTTTCGTGTGATTTTACAGATGTCTCCAATTTAGGACCCATTATTGACTCAATCATTTTTGAGACACATGGGGTTATTGCGATGGGCCCAGGTTGATCTTGAACTTCCTCAGAGAGAGATCTTCCTTCTCCAGGTCTCTTGTTTGTTTCCTTTCTTTCTTTTTTTTTTTTTTAAGATTTATTTTTTTATGTGTATAAGTACACATGTATTGTCTTTCAGACACAGAAAGGCATCAGATTACATTGCAGATGGTTTGGCACGTTGATTGCTGGGAATTGAACTCGAGCCATCTCTAGCTCCTATATGATCTTTCTTAATTTGAATCTTTGTTTTTAGTTTCTCAACTATGTTAGAAAGGGTGGCAACAGTTCCCTGATATTTCTGGACTCTGCTGTACTTTGGACTGTTAGTTTAACGTGGAGGTATTATTTATGTATATAAGTATCTTATTTATGTGTCCATGAAAAGCAATGAGTTTTGTCTCAAACAAAACTGCTGATCATTTCTGACAGGCCACAACTGGGGTTAGCAACCTTTGTTTGATTGGAATTTATTTTCTGAGTACAACAACTCCAAGGGACAAAAGTTCCATGGCATAATTTAAATCGATGCTAACTTATTTGCATTTACAGATGTCTTTCACTTGGGCTCGAAAATTATAGTTTGGAAATTACAATCTGGAGAGGGAGAAACTGCCCTGGCGATACGGGAAAATACCTGCTTCAACCAAAGATCCAAAGCCCAGTGTCTGGGCTCAGGGTCACTGAGTGTTTGCCATGCACATGGGATCTGAGAGCTTTCTTCTGTGCTTTGAAACAAGGAGTATTTTTGGATCCCCAGTACATGCTGCAAGGCCTCTTCCCAGAAGAACATAGAATACGGCCTCATTAACATGTCTTCTCTCTGTCTCTCTGTCTCTCTGACTCTCTGTCTCTCTGTCTCTCTGTCTCTCTCTCTCACACACACACATACACAAGAGAGAGAGAGAGAGAGAAAGAGAGAGAGAGAAAGAGAGAGAGAGAGAGAGAGAGAGAGAGAGAGAGAGGAGAGAGAGAGAGAGAATTTGCTTCTGTATGGAAGTCACAGGATCCTTGCATGGTTATCTTCTTCTGTCTCTTCACGTGACTCTTCTTCTGTCACGTGAGTCTTGGGGATTTGTCTCAGGCAGGTTGGAAGGCTTAGTAGAAGCATCTTTACCCGCTAAGCTATCTTACAGGACTGAAATCTTGATTATGTTTGTAAAGAAGGCATGGAAGTAGAAGAGACCATTAGGGAAGGGGGTGGGATGGTAACCAGCAGGAAGGAAAAGGAAGGTAAGAGAAAGAAGTAAGAGTTAATACAATCAAACTCTCATATATATATATGTATGTATGTATGTATATATGTTTTTCTTTTCAAGAAAATGTCACAAATTCCATTTCTTATCCAACAACTATTAAGATAATAAAATAGCCTCATTTTGAAACTGAATGGCGTTCTCCTGGCAAGCAGTGCGTGACATACCTGCCCCAGGCTGCTTCATTCGTAGATGCTTTGTTAACTGGAACACAGGAGGAGTCAATGACAGCTGAACTGTTGATCTTGTAGCAGAAACCGCAGTCTGGGTCCAGCATGCACTCGTTACAGTAACTGAAATGGGCAAAGAGTACAAGTCAGGTTGGCCTGGGTGCCTGGCGCTGGCTACATCCCAGTCTTAGCAGCCGCCTCCACAGCCCACACTATTTGATGAGCTTTGGCTAAGCCAAGTGATGGGAGTAGATCCAGGTGATAGCTGGAGGATCATGTTCATCTCTCCATGCAGATGCTTGCAACCTTGTAAGCCACTGTGTGGTAAGGGGAGAGCACAGAGCAAGCCCAGTAGACGTGCAGTAAATTAAAAAAAAAAAAAAATGCATTCCTAAATCACTGATATTTATTACAGACTGGCCTATCTGGATCCAGCCTGGACTACTTCTGGGTTATAATAAAGCATTTATTTCTTATAAGTGTCTTCCTCCTCTTCTCCTTCATGCTACATCTATATTAAAAACTGGAAATGTTTTCTCTCATGTATATGCATATGTATTATATCCCATATTATAGACTATATATCTGGAACAATGAAAGAGAATGTTTGAAGTAAAACTTTAACAAAAATATAAATACCTCAAACCCAGCCATTGCTAAATTCTTGGTGGATCTTTAACATGTACATATTGAGTTCCAAATGTGCACTAATCTTAGCTGCAAACTAATGGGGTAGGAAGAAATGCTGATCTGTGTTAATTACACCTAAGGCCAGATCACAGAGAACATTCGATTAATCACTACTCATTTAACGGTATTATTGAGCAGCCGATACATTTGAAATGGGCAGAGTCTCCCAAGCCAAGCCTCGCAGCGTTGATGTGGAATGAGCTTTCTGGCGGGCACCCCATCATGTAATCGCAGTTCTACAGCCCTTCATGTATACCTCAGGTACAAGCAGCACTGTTACAGATTAGCAAGTAAACATTCTTGATTTGGGCAGATAGAAGGCGAGGGTGAGAAACAGATGTACGGCACGATAGTCATAACAAAGGAAAGGCTGATTTCCTACCTAAAAGGTAGAAGAGGATTCAAGAGCTGGAAATAAGTTCAGAGGTAATGTTTAAACTAAGTCCGAAGAGAAAATTTCCAGACAGAGTAAAAGGGCATTACAGAAAACAAGTTATTTGGTTCTTAAAATACCAATCAGCACAAAATTCATCATTCTCACTCGCCCCAGTAATTGTCCTATGGAGTATCAGAGGAGAAACAGGCCATCAGAGAAGGATGTCTGGGAGACGTATAGACTCAAGGCAAAAGGATAGCATTTCCCAACCCTCCAAGCTGAAATGGCCCCGTGGCTCATTTAACTGAACATTGACATGCCTGCATGGTTTAAAAGTTAGATTCATTTTCATGTTAGCATCCTGATGTCAATTTTTCCCTCTGTTTGAATGAGACTTTTTGAATGTCCTAGACATAGGACACAAGGGAGATCTGTGTGAACTCACAGAAGGTCTGATTTTTGATGGCGTTGTTTACCTTTGAGATTGGTAAGGGAAGAATACTGCCTTTTCTCTAAGACATCTTACTTCACAGGGAAAACTGAAGGTATTAAGTGTGAACTTTCATCAGCTTTAAGCTCTGACAGGAGCAAAGCCAGATATGTCCTTAGTTTTTTTTTTCCTTCAGGTTCTGAAAACAAGGAGCTCCCTGTGTCTGAAGACGAGAGCTTTGCATTTCCGACACCTCCCCCCCGCCCCCCCCTCACCATCCTTCTCCCTGACACCCCCCCTCCGCCCCCGCCATCCCTCTCCCATCACCATAAAGTATACTGTCAGAGTGGTTGTGTTTTTCTCTCAGAGCACAGCCTATAGTTTATGTTCAGGCTCATTTGTTTTCTGTATTTAAAAAGAATAGTGTGGAAGCTTCCTTCCTGATACTTCATGTGATCCCGGGGGTTTCTCATGAAACGAAGGTAGATATCATTGAAGCCAAAGCGCTGGTTTCTTCTCCGCCTCAGGAGCAGGCTGCTGTGGAGTCCCCCCTTGACATGGAGCTTTCAGGCCTCTGGAGGTGAGACAATGTCCTGCAGCACTCTGTCATCCTTGACCTGGTATCTTTGCTTTCCAGCCACATACACTATTTCATGGAAAAAATATTCTAAATACCACAACATGCCTAACACCCACTTCTGAAGTTGACAGTGAACTTTACGTACCATGGAGATCAGCTTAAATGAAGTTTTACCGAGAACATATCTCATAACTGTGACTTTAACAAGCGTCATTAACAGAAAACATAGCGAGAAGGACCCATTCTTTATTAAAGGTATCCTTCACATAAAATCTATCATTGAAACATATGATCAATGCTTGTAGGAATTTGCCAAGCACAGGTTGGTTTTCATGTATGAAAGGCAGATATTGAACCTGCTTGGCCATCAAAAACTGTGAGCAGGAGAAACCTCTTATTTCTAAACTTGACTTGTTGTATCCCAAGAGCACATGACCCTTAAAGGACCCATGCATAATTTACCTAAGAGAAATGCATAATTTAACTCTAAAAGTCCACTCCTTACAATGTGGGATCAGGATACTGTTAGGTCCAAAACAGTCCCTAAGATGATAGTGCCATGGACAAAGTCATAGATGACAGTCTGTGCTCAGCTCAGGCTGGACTGTGGAAGCAGAAGCATTGCTAACAGATAAACAAGAGCTTATACTCAGCCTTCCTCAGAAGCCCTGTGACGTGTGTTTCTGTTTGTCAGGAATAGTCATCACTTCCCTTACCTGTCCCCTGCTACCGTCAGGCACCTCTGGCAAAAGGCATCTAGTTCCCTATGAATGCAAACAAACCCGTAACAACAGATCAAAGTCTCCATGCTCGTTCCCAGGCTCTCTGGACAGCAAACTCCAACTACTCCAACTGTTCCCATTCACAGGCTCCCTCCGCCACCACATAACCCAAGAGTTAGCCTTGGCAGTCTGAATCTCCCCAAGTAAACCATTCTACCCAGGGAATGCTCCAGTTTCTTTCCAGGGAGTGGTCCAGTTTGGTGCTTTCACTGTGTCCTCACAGGTTCGTACAGTACAGTGTCCCATAAGTATCTGCTCCAGTGTTGATCTCAAGGGCAAAATCCATAGTTGCGGCCTAACACTAAGAAATTTTAGTTTCCTTTTTCTTTATTTAATAAATTATTATTATTATTATTATTATTATTATTATTATGTGACTATGCACATATAAAGGGTTGTTGAGGATTAAAGTACAACTCTTGGGAATTACTTTTCTCCTTCTGCATGGGATCCTCGATTGAACACAGGCTGTCGAGTTAGCATAAGGAGCACTTTTACCCACTGTGCCATCTCACCAGCCCAAGAAATTGTCTTATGTTTAAAAGAAAATTAATTAACAAGCAATTTATAAAAGGACTATGCTCTGTAAAAGAGTTGCTGAATGTAAGGAATAAACAGTTCCTTCCTATTGGTATAAAATCTTTGGAAACCAGTCCTTTGCTTGGCTCTGACACACCTCTGTGCATGATGCGTTTACCAACCTGTTTACAACTGTGAATTCTTGAGGGTTAAGACCCTGCTCACAGTTTCTGTGACCTGCACTGCGGCATCTCGCCCAGTGAAGGCTGTCTTGTCGGTGTGTACGGCAGCTTTGTAACTCAGGCACTATGGCAGACTTTAGCTTATTCTGGAAAGTAATTGTGGAATGTGGGTGGCTGAAGGTGAACGCCTGGGTGATGTAACAAAATAACTGTCAAAGAACAAGATGCAGTTCTTTTTTTTTAGCTCACCAGAGGCAAACTCTGATATAAACAATTAACAGTTAAATGTGGAGGAGTGGGTTAATAATCTTTATAATTCACTTTCAGGAAGAAAAACTACAAAGCTAATTTTCTTCAGGTCTACACAGCAGGACACACACACACACACACACACACAGAGAGAGAGAGAGAGAGAGAGAGAGAGAGAGAGAGAGAGAGAGAGAGAGAGAGAAAGAGAGAGAGAGAGAGACAGAAGAGAGAGAGAGAGAGAGAGAGACAGGGAGAGAGAGACAGCGAGAGAGACAGAGACAGAGAAGAGAAGAGAGAGAGAGAGAGAGAGAGAGAGAGAGAGAGAGAGAGAGAAGAGATAGAGCTTTAAATTATAGACTTAAAATATCATAGGAAAGGCAATGGTATTATGAGGTATGTAGGTGGCTATGTAGTGTGGTCTACAAGCTGGCAGTCTTGGTCCAGGGAGACTGTGTAACACCTGAGACCATGCTGAACTATGGGAACTGAATGAAGACAGAGACCGTGCACAGACGTGGGAAGTACTAGGGAACTGGGAGCAGAACTCAGGGAAAGAAGTAAGACTAAAAACCAGGCAGCCGTGTGATAATTGTGAGAAGCGAATTCGTAGGAGCTGGAGGGAGGAGATTTACCTTAAAAATCTCTAAGGTTTCTTTATAGAAACGGGGGCAAACACAGAGTCATATATTTAGAATGAATCTGGTTCTAAAACACCCGAATGTTTCCAGCTACAGAAGAGAGGAATGAAAGCCCCAGTTTCATGTCTAGCATCTGGTGGAAATAAAAGGCAGCCTGTTATCATTCTGTAACCCAGTGATAGCAGAGTGTAGTTCAATGTAGCCCCCAAGGGGGGAAAATCTTTCAGACATTGACACAGACTAATTTAGAACAT
Source organism: Mastomys natalensis (assembly GCA_021653895.1). Classification (NCBI taxonomy): domain Eukaryota; kingdom Metazoa; phylum Chordata; class Mammalia; order Rodentia; family Muridae; genus Mastomys; species Mastomys natalensis. Next base: position 1,886,656 of record JAJTUV010000381.1, read on the forward strand.
TCTTCATTTCTACTCAGAAGTCGATGAATTTGACTCTGTAGCAAATGGTCCAGTTTCTTAAATGTGTCTCATTAAAGCATTGCGAGGCAGCATGAGTAGCTCCCAGTCTTAAATCTGCCTAACAAGACCTCAGTCAGAAAACGGACTACTGGGATACTGGCAGTAGGATCCCTTGGACAGTGGGTACAATACGCTCGCTCAGCCCTGACTACAACCCTAGGCTCCACATGGTGCAGTGATTACTCTCTCCCTTCGCCATTCCTCCAGATCGTCCCTACTTTATGACCTCTTTCCTTACATCCCAATGGCCCGGGGCAGAAGACGTAGAAAATAATTTAGAAGAATCAAAAGGGGCCCTGTACCTTCTGCGAGCCCTCTGCAGGGCCAAGTTTAAATTCTAGAATACTAGTCTTATTTCCCTCCTACAGTATGGCTGCCAGGAGACTTCTATCCCAACTGTGTAAAAAGGAACTCATTAGAAAGAAAAAAAAAATCAGACTTAGAAAAACGAGGGCCACAGATACTAATTTCATAAAGCAAAACAGCAAACTTCACTGCATTGCCTTCAGGAGATGGCTGGCATCCCCCAACAATTAACTTGGAGTATGATTCTCTCTAAATCTTACCTTTTCGTGTTATACGATTTCCCAAAATCCTAAAAAATATTTTATTTCTTAAGACGCTCTCAATGACTGTGTTCATAGACAGGAGCTCCTTGTTTGCAGGTTTGCATTGCTGTGTGCTATTCTCTCCTGCCCTCCTCACACTATCCAATAATACCTTCCTATGGCTGGGCCAGGAATTGCTAATTTACATGGCCATGTTCCTCTCTGCCTCTGTTATCACCTGATGAGGCTCGTGTTCTTCTTTTTTTTTTTTTATTGGAAATTTTATTTACATTTCAGATGTTCTCTCCTTACCCCATTTCCCCCTCCCTCCCAGGAACTCACTATCCCTTCCCCCCTCCTCCTGCCTCCATGTTGGTGTACCCCCACCCACCCTCCCCCGTACCTCACCTCCCCACCCTCGAGTATCCCCCACCCCCCACGACGTCCAGCCTTCATGGGACCAAGGATCTCTTCTCCCACTTATATATAGCTCCCTTGCATATATAGCTGGAGCCATGGATCCCTCCCTAAGCGCTCCCAGGCTGGTGGTTTAGACCCTGGGGGCTCTGGTTGGTTGGTATTGTTGCTTTCCTCATGGTGTCCGAATCCTCTTAACTCCTTCAGCCTTCACTCTATCTTCTCCATTGGGAACCCCATGATCAGTTTGATGGTTAGCTGTGAGCATCTGCCTCTGAGTATGTCAGACTCTTGCAGACTTCTACAGAGACAGCTATATCAGGCTCCTGTCAGCATGTACATCCTGACATCCACATCAACATCTATCTTTGGTGACTGCACATGGGATGGATATCCAGGTAAAATGGTCTGTAGACGGCCCCTCCTTCAGTTTCTGTCCTGCACTGTGTCTTCATATTTGCTCCCTTGAACTTCTGGAGGAATCGCTATCCCTGACCTCAAGCTGTACTACAGAGCAATAGTGATAAAAACGGCCTGGTATTGGTACAGAGACAGGCAGGAAGATCAGTGGAATAGAGTTGAAGACCCAGAAACGAACTCACACAACTATGGTCATTTAATCTTTGACAAAGGAGCTAAAACCATCCAGTGGAACAAGGACAGCATTTTCAACAAATGGTGCTTGTTCAACTGGAGGACAGCACGCAGAAGAATGCAAATCGATCCATTCTTATCTCCTTGTACAAAGCTCAAGTGCAAGTGGATAAAGGACCTTCACATAAAACCAGACACACTGAAACTAATAGAAGAGAAGGTGGGGAAGACCCTCAAATACCTACACACAGGGAAAAGTTCCTGAACAGAACACCAATGGCTTATGCTCTAAGATCAAGAATTGACAAATGGGACTTCATAAAATTTCAAAGTTTCTGTAAGGCAAAGGACACTGTCAATAGGAAAAAACGGCAACCAACAGATTGGGAAAAGATCTTTACCAATCCCACATCTGATAGAGGACTAATATCCAATATATACAAAGAACTCAAGAAATTAGGCTCTAGACAACCAAATAACCCTATTAAAAAATGGGGTACAGAGCCAAACAAAGAATTCTCAACTGAGGAAATGAGAATGGCCGAGAAGCACCTAAAGAAATGTTCAGCATCCTTAGTCATCAGGGAAATGCAAATGAAAACAACCCTGAGATTCCACCTCACACCAGTCAGAATGGCTAAAATAAAAAACTCAGGTGATAGCAGATGCTGGCGAGGATGTGGAGAAAGAGGAACACTCCTCCATTGTTGGTGGGACCTGCAAGATGGTGCAACCACTATGGAAAACAGTCTGGCGGTTCCTCAGAAAATTGGACATATCACTACCTGAGGACCCAGCTATGCCACTCCTGGGCATATACCCAGAAGATGCTCTAACACATAACAAGGACATAGGCTCCACTATGTTCATAGTATCTTTATTTATAATAGCCAGAAACTGGAAAGAACCCAGATGCCCTTCAACAGAGGAATGGATACAAAAAATGTGGTACATTTATACAATGGAATATTACTCAGCTATTAAAAACAATGACTTTGATAAATTCTTATGTAAATGGATGGAACTAGAAAATATCATCCTGAGTGAAGTAACCCAATCACAAAAGAACATACATGATATTCACTCACTGATTATTGGATTTTAGCTCAGAAGCTTGAAATACCCAAGATTCAACTCACAGACCACATAAAGCTCATGAAGAATGAAGACCAAGTACGGGGGGAGGGGCTTCCGTCCTCCTGAGGAGGCTTGTGTTCTAATGAAAACTGATCACCGTGTTCCCTGCCCATAGTGTAAACACCAAGCTCCTTGCTCTGATTGGGTTGGCTCAACTCATCTAGTCAGTCTGCCTACTGCTTCTCCTCAGGGTACTGCAGAGAGCCTGGGAATCACCTTCCAGGCTCTTGAGTTTCCCTTCAGTCTTTCCCCGTTGAGAGTATCACTTTGAAATGAGATTTTTTTAAAATGAGATGCAGTCAGAAAACCTTCATTAGAGACTTGGCGCCAGCCCCTAAGCTCTTGGCTTTGGCAGCCCTATGAGTAGAAAGAAGCTAATGCAGTTCTGATGGGCAGGAGGAGATGGGCAGACATGGCATCTTAAAATGAGTCTGGTGTTAAATGTGTTGAGAGGACATGTCTCTGTTTTGGGTCTGGTTTTACCTTTAGTTCATTTCCTTCACATTTCTTAGCCTTACCCAAACATCTCATAAAAATTCGAATTCTAGCCTTGCTGTGTTTGAGCTGTCTGGCTGACAGCTCAGTTGTTGCTGAGTCTAGCCTCGGCGTCCTGGAGTTCTCTGCATAGCCTTTCTCACAAAGCCAGTGGGAGGGTTGAGGGAGGAAATGGTCTTAGGGCAGTCTCTTTATGTAATCAGCTCTCGATGGAGGAACCGCAAACAGACTCACAGTAAAACTCACCCTCCGATTTCTTTCCCAGTCCACAAGGAGTAATTGGCTTGCTGGGTTTTGTCTGACACTAGTCCCTTAAACAATCCTTCTGCATTTCTTCTCTGCCCTTTCCATAAAGAATGAAATCCACCAACAGCGGCAAAGACCTGTTCCTGATTTTTGCACTGAAGATAGCCTACTGTACCTCAATTAAATTATATCTACATCTGAGGATTACTGCATTGTGTCCAAATATGATACTACTTCCAAATTTATCATGACTGAAAAAAACTCCTTATAAATATTTACACATTTATTTACCTGAGAGCACATGTGATATAACTGCCACCTCACATTGCCACCTGAGGTTTTATGTTTAGTTATGTCAATCACTCACTCATTTTGTTTATAGACAGACCTTTCCTTTTCCTTCCCTGTTAGAGTGGGGGCACTGTATTGTCTTAAAATAAAAACGTACTAGAAAGAAACATTAGAAATCAGGTATTAGAAGTTGGGTCTAAGCACTAATGCTATATGTTAAAAATGCAAACCCCGCTCTCATCCCTAGGGCCACTGCCCAAGCACATGAGGAGCTTGATAGCTTGTGTCTGCAGGCTGTAGTAGAGTGAGAAACACTGCATGTGTGCTCTCAATGACGGAGCTCTGGTCTTCCTCACCAGGTATTTACTGAACCCGGGTGTCGGTCAGTGTGTCAGTCACTCTAAACGAATGTGTGCAGTTTCAGCACATGCCAGGAGCAAGGCATCTCAGGCTGCGTCTAGAAGCTTTATAAAGAAGGCCATGTTGAAACACAGTGGGCTCCCTACCCCTCTGCACAATGGATACATTTAGCAAAATGTTATAATAGTAAAATAAAAAAAAATAAAACAAAAATAACCATCCCCCCAGATTAAAAAAGAAAAATTCCATATTAGTAGTTAATACTGTAGGTTGAAACAGTATCCTTGAGCTGGGCCTGGTCCCTCAACTGATTTTTCCACGTCAGTCCTGTCCTCCTCATCTACCTTACATGCTATCACCGTTGAATAGTTAATTCATGGATGCAAGTTTACAGTGGTCCTCCGTCATCTGCAACTGCATAGGCATCTGCGAACACTACAGACATGCAGAATTATCCTTTCCTCTTATAAATTTACAAAACTATAAAAACAGTTACAAAAAAAGTTCTGAAGCAAGCAATTCAGAATGACTGTTTTATAAAAGATACCATTCCTCTGTTTATATATAAGTATAAATTAATCATCTCCCCACTGTATTGATGAACATTAGGACCTACTAAATACAGGAGCTCTAGGCAGGGTGACTTCTACAGTACTCACGATATTGTAAACGGGGCCTGGAAGGTTCCCATTCGGAACCGATACTAGTAATTATACTAACGCTTAAAAATATTTTTGCCCATTTCTAATTACATTCACAAATGCTAGCTACTACCAAAATCTTTTGAAAACTACGAGAATTTCCTGTGGGTTTAATATGCAAATAAAACTTAAAAACAAACCTGGTGATGAGCGACTCTAATTATGTCTTGTTTATTTTTCCCTCCTAGAACTGGCATAACACTGTACATGGTTACGGTCAGTATCACGTACCAGGGAACAGAACAGAGCCTAATAAGTGGAGAGATGTCTTAAGCAGGTCTGAGTGTGCTGACCGAGGGTGAGTGCTAATTCTCCCAATCCCAGCAGATGAGGCATTTAGCAAGCACTGGTTCCTTCATATCCAACATCACTAAATGGGGGCCACTGTCTCACCATATCAACTCACTCAATCTCCTTTACTAAATAGATTAAAATACCCAGTCATACACTGGGAAAAGTGATTTTCTCAACCAAATGTAAACAAACAAAGTCAACACAACTCACAGACAAACTTAAGTCCTAAATGGACTACTGCTTCTGACAATGCCTTCCAGAAAGAGAATCTCAGGTTCACCAGACAAGTGAAAATACGTCGTAACAGGCTTTTCAACTATCTCACTAAATTATTTTCTCTTTCTCAAAGGTTGTCTGGCACTTCTGCTGGCAGAAGCACATCAGACTGAATTTATGCAGTGGGCAATGACTGATAGGACAGAGTTCTGGGCAGAGCCTGGTACAGCCTGGTCACTTAGGACGTAGCTCTATGCAGGGGTAAGGTAAGCAGCCTTCTAAACCCACCAGACCTCTTTGGGCTTGGCAAAAAGGGACAAATACAAGTATCTGCCTTGGTAAGAGGAGAATCTATAAAAGCTCCTGATGGAGTATCTGCCTCAATGTTAACTACACTATGAATGGGACCCAGAAGTTTCTGAACACGTGCATGAGCCAATTGTATTTCTCATCTCTCATTTTGAAACCAAAGGATGTGGCAATTGTTTGGCTGGTGGTAAAGGCAGAGGGAGTGGCAAATGAAGAGACTTTCATGACTTTTGCAAAGCTGAAAGTTAAGTATTTCAGAGATCCATTTCTTGTCACCTGATTTTTTTTTTTTTTTTTTTGAACACTATTGACTGACTATAAAGTAAACTAAACTGTGAAAGAATGTTAGCCCTGTTGGGACATCTTACTTGCCCTTTCTTGTTTTAAGCAGAACCAATCATAAATATCCTATAACAATCAGGGTTTCTTGAGTTCCTCTCTTGTGGCAAAGCTGTCCACGCGTCTGTCTGTTCACCACCACAGAATAGTGGAGCCTTTGCGCCAGACTGCTCTTAACTGTGTAGTGTAAGCTCACTGACGGTGCCTGATCCTGGCTCGAACTCTGCCTTCCCAGTGCTCCTGGCTGTACCTCTCCTTGGTGCTTGTGCCTGGTGTGTAAATGGTTCCTCTGAGATTTCCTTACAGAGCAGATGGGCAGCTAATCTGCCCTTCTTCCACCATTCCTCTTACTCCAGTCTATCCCCGGCAGGATGCACCAAGGTCGCCTCAACTCAGGGTTTATGTTCACTTCATTTTCATCTCCCCGTAAACTTCTTAGCCTTTTCTGGAATTTGTTCAAGTTTGGGCTTTCAATACTTTATCCTTCCCAAAGTTCATAGAGTTCTGTCAGAAGGCTGAGTTTCAACCCTGACTCCCTCCCTGAGGGATTTCAAAGCACTCATGCTTTTGTTTTTGTAATAGTCTCTCAAAATGTTTCATTTTGAATGTTGTTGGTCTCTTTGGTTTGTGCTTTTGCAGTATTGGGGTCTCCCTACAAGACCTCTCAAATACTTTGGAAGTGCCCCCCCCAGGTCTGTTTCTGTTACTAGTGCACATTGCTTTATTAGTGCTGGCTATTTGCATATATGACTTCAATTCTGCCATGTAAGAACTTTGAGTTCCTGTATCTTTTCACATTTTCCATGCAAACCAAAGCAAAAGAACTGTAGCACATGTTTTTAACCTCTATGCTCTGAAGCCTGAGACAGGAGAATGACAAATTCTAGGTGAGCCTGGGAGATAGAGTGAGTCTCTGTCTCAACAATAGCAACAACAACAACAACAACAACATTCCCAACCTTAAAACAAAAACTATATAATGCCAGTTGCCTCAATCTCCCTCTCATTTCTGTCCCTCTCTGCGTTGTCCTGGGTAACCCCAATCAACTCAGTACTCAGCTTTGAGAAGCTTCCAGAATGTCTCAAGACTCAACAGATAACTCAGTAAGCAATTAATAGGATAAAAGAAGAGTTGTTATTTTAATATATAACTAGAGCAGTGGTTTTCTAAAATATGGATTTATTCTACATCGTTTTATTTTTTTCCAGTAATCTAGGTATTCAGCAGAGAGTAATGAAACTACTGATTTTTGAAAAGTACAATGCAAAGTCCTCTTTGGCTCCATCTGCAGTCGAGCTGAGCCATAGGACTGTATGTTTACATGAAAGGAGGCCCATTTTGGTTCCTATCAGTATTTAAAATATAATGGACAGGAATATTAATTCATATGCTTAAAATTCTGATTGATTATAATAAAACATAGCCAGGCAAACACATTAATGTAATATCAAGGAAAATAGTCCAATGAATGATGCCTATTAACAGTATTCATGCATGCTATGATAGATGAATAAGAATGACTTCCACAGGCTTATACATTTAAATGTTTGGTAATTATGGAGTTTGCTTGAGAGTATTAGGAGGGGTGACCTTGTTGGAGTAGATGTGTCCATGTCAGAGGAAGTGTTTCTCTGGGAGTAGGCTTTGGGGTTTCAAAGTCTGAGCTAGTTCCTAGTGTCTCTTCCAGCTGCCTATAGATTTAGATGTAAAACGCTTACCTAATTCTGCCTGTGTGCCTCCATGCTCCCTGCCATGGTAATAATGGACTAAACCATTGAAACTGTAAGCCAGTCACAATTAAATGCTTTCTTTTATAAGATTTGTTGTGGCCACTGTGTCTCTTCACAGAAATAGAACACTTGACTAAGGCAGAAGTTGGTACTGGAGAGTGAGTGGAACATTGTTTTGACAGGCCTGACTATGTTACTTGTTGGCAGGATGGGGACTTTTTGGATGTTGGATGACAGAGACTTTAAGCAGGACTTAATGGGCCGTCCTTGTAGGGGTGTGGAACACACTGGTGCAGAGAGCAATGAAGATTATGATGGCCTGGATCAAGAGATTTCAGAGCAGACTATTAATAAATAGCCTCAACACTTGTTCTTGTGAAATTTTGGTGGAGAACATGACTGTCTTTTGTCTTTTTTTTTTTTTAAATCTGCCTGAGGCTAAGTTGAAGAATTTTAAATCAATGGCATTGGCAGAGGAGATTTCAAGAAAGCCCAGTATTGACTCTGTTGTGTGGTTATTTGTGGTCACTCTTAGGCAGATCTATAATGAAATGGAACAAGCTGAGCAAGGAAAAATATAAAATGTACAGTGTAAGGAGAAAAGGAGCACCAGGAAGTATAACAGATTTACGTACAGTGCTCAAAGACATTAAATTTAAAGAAAAGCCTGATGCTGAAAGAATTAAAGAGAGTGGCAACTTCAGAACAGGAGCCCACCCAGCTATGCTTCCAACTTTGAAAAGAAATTGAATAAAACCTCAAGCAGTGGAGGAAACTATCAACAACAGAAAACTGGTGAAAATGTAATTGACTACAGCATGGGCTAGGCATGGTGGCACACACTTATAATTCCACTACTTAGGAAACTGAGGCTAATGGTTCTAGAGTTTGGTGCCAGCCTTTGTACGTAAGAGTCTGTCACAAAATAAAATAATAATGAATTTATTATATATAAGAAATCAGAATAGTCTTACGTAAAATCAAACAAAAGAAAGGTGAGAATTTAAAGTGAAATTTTGATTCTGAGTCAGGTACTACTGATGTTTTCGTAATACTGACAAATTTAAATGGACAGTGCCCTTTGTAAAAGGTTTAAAGATTTTATTAACCTACCTTCAGGTTGGCACTAATGGTCACCATGATTTCTTCACCACAGAAATGAAGTGATCACCAATGCTGAATGGCAGTTCTCATCATAACTATCTGCCCAGCATACAGAGGCTCAGGGAGACACTGCCATGGACACAGGAGAGTGAAGGGTCGCTTCATATTGGCAGCTGACTATAATGTGCATCCAGTAAGGCTTGTGAGCATGGGAGCTCCCTGCAGTGCCATCCAAGTACTTCTACACATTTGAAAATGAGACGTACCTCCTCCAAAAGCATACTGCCCTGAGTCAAGAAGAGGGAGCAGCTGCCTCTGATCCCATCAGCATTTGGGAAGCTGAGCATGATAGGAATGAGATGAAGAACAGCCTGGGATATACGTACACACACCCCTACACACACACACACACACACTACTCACACACACATACATATACATATACACACATACACATATACACATACATAAACATATACACATACACACATGCCATGAGAAATAAAAAAAATAAAAAGCACAATAGTTTTTACCCTAATGTGAAAATACAGGTAATCTGTGATCATAGGTAACAAGTTATCCCTGAAGAGGAGAATATTCAAATGTGTCTTTTAGTCTATATTAAGCCAGAACCATAGAGTGTTGGAAAATGTTACTGAATCTGCTCCCTAAGAGGAATCAAAGACTTGGGTAAGAGACTAAAAGTGGTGACTAAATAGTAAAACTTGATAGTAAGGATTCACAAAGCAACTAGTTTCAACAGCAGTATCTTCGTCAGACATTGGTAAAAACGCAAGAATACAGACAGACAAAATGAACTGATCTCTGGTACCGTTCTGGAAAGATCTAGTCAATTTTTTTCTTATCACCACAAAATTTATGACTATAATCTACTGTAAATCTTACTAAAGCTCACATCAACTCTGCATAGTGAAAACATGAAACGATTAGAATTCCTGTGTAAAATCTGTTTAAGTTTGATTCGTCTTGATGTTTTGGAGATCTTCATTGGCACACTGTGGAGGAGAATGAAGAGGCTCATGGGCTTCAAAGAAGGTACTGATGACAGAGCCATGGCAGACAGTGTCAGTGACGACTGAGGGTCAGAGTGCCTTGCCTACAGTTTCATAGAATGTCTGAGTTAAAATCAACTCACACTGTTTGCCACACTGCCTGGGTCACATCGAAAGTAGACATCTTTCTAGGAAATGAAGAACTCTAACTTTCCGGAGGAAGGCCGATCCATGTCGAGATCCATAAAAGATGCTGGGTGGTGGTATCTGAGATGACCCAGTACAGGGATACGTAATAAATGCTGTGTAGCAGCATCTGAGAAAGCAAAAGCTGAGGGATACTGCCAGCTCTGAGACTGGCTTTGTGTTTTTGTCCCCAAACCTCTAGCACCTCTTTGTTTAAAAACAAAAGATGGGGCTGGGGAAAGAAAGCACAGTGGCTCGAAGCATCTGCTGCTCTTGCACAAGACTCAGGTTCGATTCCTACCTCTATTTGAAACCTTCCATAGTTCCAGGTCCTAGGGATGTCCTCCTTTGACCTCCATGAACATCACACGTACACATGGTACATGTAAATATATGCAGGCAAGATACTCATACACATAAAAATTTTTAAAAAGGTAGAATAAAAATCTGAGAAAATAAAGACAGTTGTTTCAAATTCTGGCAAAGCTCTTAAGGCATCATTTTTTTTTAACTGCATATTCTCCTGAAATAAGGATTTTTTTTTCCCTCAGAATCAACACTGATAAGACAGCAAAGTGCTGGAAGTGATTTGAATCAGTTTATTAATTTGTGCATGAGCTCAGAACCTCATCTCCGTTACAAAATGAATGTTGCTACTGAGTATCCTGAGAGGGTTTTAATATTAGTTTTTTAATGAAGTGGTACATTCTGTAGCTGGATCATTAGGGTGTTTCTGGATTAGTGAGCTTCATCATTTAATACTCCATTTTCAAGAGAGAGTCTTGATAAAGCCCTAGTGTTTCTGGATAGGTTTCTAGATGGATATTCCTGATGCTTCATGAGCGACTGATGCAAGCATCTCTCTATGGTTCTCAGGGCTTGAACAGACTGTCAGGTAGTCGGAGAAAGGCCATTAGTTTGACTAAAAGAGGGCAGAGGGCAGAACAAAGGAGCTATGACATCTCACTAAGTCTCACAAAGTCTCTCCCAGCCTTTGTCTTCCTCCCATGCAATCAAATGATGTAATATTTTCCTCCTAAGAATGTGTGAGAGTCATTTGACAAAAACATCTATAAAGAATACAGAATGATTCCTGCAGAAGTAAAGGATTTAATTCACAGACATTAATGTTATTTTCAAATCAAAGCATGATTAGACATTTGGCCCATCCATCCTCCTTGATCAGTCACTAGGACATGTAACCCTCATGGAACTAGCCAGATCTCTCCCCCAAACTTAACATATTAGCCCTGAACACGTCCAAAGGTACACTGTCCTTACACTCACAAACACAGACAGATTTCAGATTTGTTTTGTCTCTCGGGGACTGCTGGACTGCTCCCAACTAGCACCCAGAGTCAAGCAGAAGCCCCTACAAAGCCTTAAGGTATTAATGATCATCCCTGGCTGATACTGTTGAATGCCTTCCTCCTTCCTACCCATGACTTGATTTGGTACCCAAGGCCGTTCATTTCCTTCTGCCTCATCAGCAGACTGGCACCTCATTCCCTAGCAACATTAAAGACTAATCTGCTCTAATTTCCTGAAGAGAATGCATCTCCTGCCTTTGCCAAGGTCACTCTCATACTCTTAGGCTGTCTCTGCTATGGTAGTTGGAGAAACCCCTGGTCACCTCGGAAGGATTAGATTGAGAGAGCTCACTGCTGTGGGCTGTATCTTTCACATGGGGCCCATAAACTTGATTTAAAAAAAACCCTCTATTTCATTAATCTTTTAATAAAATTAAGCATTTCCTTCAATTATGAATGTAGCTAATAAACTATCATCAGCCACAGTAATCTAATATAATCATGTCCCATTACAGTAGATATAAAAATCTCTGAATACCACTGACGTTCACTAAGATGCTAAAACTGTGATGCTAGCTAGTGCTGCAGCTACCTCTGGCTTTTTATATGTTAAAAATGAGATATGAATGCCGTTATGTATAGCAAGTTCATACGAAGAAGGATTTTAAGCTGCTTGTAGTAACTCAGGACTATATAATCCAAAGGCTTAGGGAGCTCCTAGTTTGAGGTCAACCTGGACATCTTAGCAAGAATTCACCTTGAAATAAAATTAGGAAAAAAAAGAAAGGAAAGAGGGATGGATGGATGGAGGGAGGCAGGCAGGCAGGCAGGCAGAGTAGCTCAGTGGCAGGGAACTTGCCTAGCATGTATGAGTCAGGTTTGATCCCTCATATTATAGCATATACTCTTGGCAACAGATTTTAATGTACTGGGTCCCTTTGTGATCCTGCAGAATGTTTTTATGCATCTGAAAACAGGGCTCAGTAAAGAGGTGAGCAGCGGTGACATCTCATATGAGGTGTGCTGCGAAGGCTTGGGGGGAGGAGGGGCAGGCGCTATGCCAGGCTAGGTTTGCCCTCAGTCTTCACCATGAGTTCTGCATTTGCTTCAGTAAAGGCAAGGCTTTGCTTTTTTAGTATCTGTGATCTACTGCAGCTCTCAATTTTTTTTTTTTTTCCCCAATGAAAAGTGAGAACTGGGCTGGAGAGATGGCTCAGAGGTTGAGAACACTGGCTGCTCTTCCAGAGGTCCTGAGTTCAGTTCCCAGCAACCATCTGTAATGAGATCTGGTGCCCTCTTCTGGCCTGCAGGCATACATGCAGGCAGAACACTAACTACATAATAAATAAATCTTTTAAAAATATAAGAACTAACCGTAAATGTACACAGAATGTGTTACATTTTAATTAATTTTCTAACTTATGTACTGATATATACTTGTCCTTTAGTTAGTATCGTTTACCTCTTCCCATCAAATCTATTTATTCAAACATCAAGCCGCCTAAGACATAGTGGTCAAAATAGTTTTACTGAAGAGTCATTTTAAGTGTTACTAAGATTTTACAAACCAAACCAAACCAAGCCGTTTTAGAGCAAAGCAGCAGTCATTTCCTGCTGCCAGACAGAGAGCACAGGAGGGTATAATAATCTACTGGGTAGGATGGCAATACTTAACAGGCAGACACTTAGCTATTGATAGGTAGCTGTTTTATCATTCAGTCAACATGACTTACCAGAAGGTGATTTTCATTTTGTTTAAACTTAGAAAATAGTTTTTAAGTGTTGTTGGGGCTTTTATTTAGTATTATCATTCAGTGACATTTCCTATCAGGTTGTCTTCTCATCCCAGACACTTCTGCAGAGTTTATACCCTTTCCCCCCACAAATAACAGAATGGTATTATTTAAATGTTAACCGAACTCTAAGTTGGTTTTATTGGTTCCCTGCAAGGACTAAACTTCTAGAACAAGAATAGAAGTGTTAGTGCGTCTACCCCAGGCCCAAGGCTCCTCTCTCAGCCTGCTGTCTACAGATCAGGATGTAAAGCTCTCGGCTACTACTCCAATCCCATGCCTGCCTGCTTCCCACTGCAGTGACCATGGACTGGCCCTCTGAAACTTTAATCTAAGTTGCCTTGACCAAGGTGTCTCTTCACATTACTAGAACAGTAAATAAGATGTCTGGGTTACCTGAGATACATAAATTTTTGTTTCTTTTTTACCTTCTTTTTGAACTTTGGGGCTAATTGGATAAGTTCAGAAAAGTTCTCATGTATATATTTGAGTTTAAAAGGAATAAATGAGGATATAAATAGAGTAGGAATGTAAGTAACAAAAAAATGCTAAGTGCTGGGCTGTTAGTGCCTCGTCTAGAGCTAAGTGCTCCCGTGTTAGTGCCCTGCTAGAGCTGGAGAATGGGAAGGGTCTCATACTCCTATCATTGAAAATGTTCCTACGAGGTGGATGCTCTGGTCAGTATTTTTGTCAGTGTGATACAAGCTACAATCATCTGGGCCGAGGGACTCTTACTTGACAAAATGTCTCTACCACATTGACTGTAGGCAAGACTGTGGGACATTTTCTTGATTCATGATTGATATGAGAGGGTGCAGTCTACTGTGTATGATGCCAACCATGGGTTGGTAGTTCTGGATTGTATACTAAATCAGGCTGAGCGAGCTGAGTGGCAAGCTAGTATGTAGTGTTCAACCATAGTCTCGTCTCCATTTCCTACTCCAGGTTCCTGGACAGGTCCTGATGTTGACCTCCCTCAATAAACTGTGATGTGGAAGTATAAGCTAAAAAGACCCTTTCTTCTTCAGATTGTTTTGGTTATGATACTTAGAACAGCAACAGAAAAGCAAATTGATAAGTCAGTCTCCAATGACATTGCAGATGCCAGATGCTAAGCCCAATGGTCATTTTGTAATGTGTTTGCTCTCTCTTGTCACCCAATCAACCATTCACTTTTGTCACTTCCTTTCATGCTATATCCCAAATCTATCTCCACTGTCACCAAGATTATAATTATTGTTGCCTAGACTATATATGTCCCTTCATCCCTTTGTTCTTCTCTCATTAACTCCATTTCCAGCTATAGTAATATCTTAAATATGCAACCCTAATTATGTCTTTTTCATCTTATCACCCATGAAGTCCCCCTGTATTCCAGGGACCCTCACAGCTCATGTGGGCTAGGCATGTTTGTATCAGCTATCATCCAACCCATTTTTGTGTGTTCTTTTCAATGTTTATCAAGATAAGGTTCCTTGAAGAAGTCACATTTTCTTTTTTTCTTGAGACAGGGTCTCACTATGTAGCCTTGAGTGGCTTGGAATTCACTAGTAGGCATCAAATCCTCAGGTGTTCGTCTGACTCTGTCTCTCGAGTGATGGAATGCCATCATGCCCAGCTTCATCCTGCCTCTTATGACCTGCATAGAAGACATGATAGATGCTCCTGGGAATACACCGCCCTTGCTCTTTGCACATTTATTCTCGGATTCTTCCCTTTTATATTCCTGACTTACCAAGAAACACTTGTTTTTAATGAGAACGTATTATAAATCCTAGACTGGCAATGGTCTTAAATTTCTGATCCTCTTGCATCCTTCTAAATTATAGGTTCATACCACCATGTCTGGCTCCAGAAAGAGCTTTCTGACTATAGAAGCTTAATGCTATGAGAGCAATGCAAGTTTTTGACAAGCTCAAGTCATCAAAATTAAAAAAAAAAAAAAACAGTCATGGAGAACTCAAAGGGTGATTTATGACTCAGCGTAGTCATAAATTCACTACCTAGTTGCTAAGCATGCGCAGAAATGATGAACTCATTGCCATGATGTCAACATGAGGAACAGTAACAGAGAGTAGGATGTTTGCCCATTTCAATGTCACCTAAACATGATTGAATCTGACAGTATCATAATGCAACGTCAATGATGTTCAACTCTCAAATATGGCTAAACAGGAGAAGGAACGAGTGTGGTAAGTATAGAATTACTTGAGGTTGCTGAGAGCCATGGGGAACAGAGGGAGTATTGCTTTCCCAAACTTGTGTCACTGCCACAAGGAGGTGAGTAGGTGACATCGCAGTTTATAGTTTAGATGTCTGAAAGCTTCATTTAAAGAAGAAAGCACAGAGTGGCATCACTGGACACAAGGAGCCATGCTGGACTGCTTTGTATTCTTGGCTTGATGGTGTGAGAGAAGTGGCAAGGGGCAAAGTGAAATTAGCATTAATAAAACATGGAAGGTAATGGGCACACTTGTACACTCTGTCCCTCTCTCCTGTGGCTTTAAACACCTCCAGTGATGAGTCTAGGTCACAGTTCCAACTGAGAGACAGTAAACAGAGAAGTGTAGTGGGCTGGAGGTACAGTCCTCCAGTGAATTTTGATTGCCACAGGACATCAAGTGTAGTAAGGAACGTGCTGAACAGATAATGTGCTAGCTGTCAGTGGTTTAGTAAAATTATCCAATCTCTAGGTTGTCTTCACTGATACATTGCCTTCTTGGTCTAAGGCAAGAAGACAGAGCCTGAAGGTACTAGAAGAAACAAAGTCTGCAAGTGGTGCTGTGCTAATGGGACTCTACATGGGAAGTCAGAAGGAGAGGCCTAAGGAATAGGCAGTCAGCTAGAGTGCTCCGGGAAGAGGATATGGTGTTTGTGGACTTCTGTTTCTTGAATGAAGAGAGCTTTAAGTTAGGTTATGTTAAGTAGCCTAACTCAATGCTGGGAACAGAACACAAAGGATGGGAATGCACTGTCTGTTTGATCAGAGAACTACTGTGGAATAACAAAGGAGCTCAGTAAAGTTCTTAGCTGCGAACCAGGTATTACTGTATCCATATCTTTGATGCTTACCGATCATTGATACACTCGATTCCTAAGCCTTGACTGTCACACACCTTCCTCCCCACAATGCCCGTACAACACTTTGCTACAGCTCAATCTGCCCACAACTTATCATCTTGCCTCATTCAGTTACCTCATTTCATATACGCAGTACCTCCTACCTGCCCCCTCATGCAGATACTTCAAATTCTCTGAAGATTCCTTTCTCTCTAGCTCAGTCACTTACTTTTAATTCCTCTTGATTCTTTTTTTATGTCGAGAATCAATCTCATTTTCTAAATCTCCAACATTAGCAGCACAGTCCAGGCAACTATCATCTCAATCACAGATGTCTGTAACAGATGCCTTCCTATACGGATGCATAGAGTTTGTGAACCCACACATCCAGAGGGAGGCTCAGAATGGAAATTTTGATCAAGGATCTCTTCTGCTTAGAATCTTGCTGTGCATGCATGTTCATGCTCTCAAGCTGAAGAGCAAGAAACTCTGACGTTTTGGATGAGCTGGCCCTTTCATAGCCTCATCTTTGTCTGCTGTATTCTCAGTGGCCCATGGTTAGCCTTTTCTTCTTACTCAGTTCCCATCTTAGTCAGGGTTTGTATTCCTGCACAAAACATCATGACCAAGAAGCAAGTTGGGGAGAAAAGGGTTTATTCAGCTTACACTTCCACATTGCTGTTCATCACCAAAGGAAGTCAGGACTGGAACTCACAGGTCAGGAAGCAGGAGCTGATGCAGAGGCCATGGAGGGATGTTACTTACTGGCTTGCTTCCCCTGGCTTGCTCAGCTTGCTTTCTTATAAAACCCAAGATTACCAGCCTAGGGATGGCACCACCCACAATGGTGCCTCCCACCCTTGATCACTAACTGAGAAAATGCCTTACAGCTGGATCTCATGGAGGCATTTCCTCAAGAGAGTTTACTTTTTATGTGATAACTCCAGCTTGTGTCAAGTTGACACACAAAACCAGCCAGTATCATTCCTAGCTACTTGCATGGTCATCAGGCCTACTGTATTCTTGATGGACTTATTCTACTTAACTTTCCAGGGCTCAATTCACAAACCCCACCCACAGAGCTAGTGTTCTCTGAGCCCTACCATTCCAATCTTCACTTCTGTTATGGTTTTATTAATTATATCTGAAGGTATAACACTGAGAACTTATACATGCAAGTGCTGTTTTAGGCATTTTCTACATGTTACCTTTTTTTTTCTTTTCTTTTTTTATTTATTTAGTTATTTAAATCACATCGTAATTTATTATTTACACAGAGGTTATAAACACAAAAAGGTAGGATGTGGGGAAGGGAATGGCACCAGAGCATAGGTGTTCAGGGGGAGTACAGATACCTTTCAGATCTTTATGACAACCTCCAAGGTCCTTACTCCATAGATATTCCATAGATACTTTCAAGTGCATCAGGAATGTATAAGATGAAACCATAGTTCATGGTACTTTGAGATTCTATAACTGAATGCCTTAGGGAACAGTTGTGTCTAAAGATCTTCAGATGCTACTACATGTATATTAAGGCTATGCTATAAATAATCAAAGAGTCAGCGTCTGAAGGAAACATTCTTTAGGACAGATCTGAATTCTCAAAGCTGTCCAGTCACTCTTTCATTAACTCACCTTCAGAGCAACCATGCTGGGGGAGCTTCCTGCTCCATTTGAAGAAAGGGATTCTGGTTATGAATTTCAGTAAAGAATGTGTGTCTGGTGAACGCTTGCAGTAGGCCAAGTCCAATAGCTGACAGAAGTTATTCACTTTGCCTACAATCTAGATGCTACCACCTAGTTAGCTAAAGTAAGCTTGCTATATTACTGATGAAGTATTAATCCCCAATCTTGGTTCTTAGAGGAACGTCACCAATGTGTTACACATCTCATTTTCCTTGAGTTCTTTTATACTCTGTCTTCAAAGATTATGATTTCCATATAGAGGTTCCCGACCACTTTTCCCATCACAATCCCTTCAGACACAAGCCTGCAAACTCATGAATCTCCTATTCATTTGTATTTTAGAAATTCTAAAAGCAAATAAAAACAGCAATCATTGGATGAAGAAGAGGAAACTAATAGAATCTCACCTGTATCCAGTGCAGGTGGCGTTTTGACCCGAAGGAGCCGTTGGTCTGAAAGTGACCTTTGGTGAGACCTGAGCTGAGAGCAGAAATCCCAAGGCAAGAATAATAAGTGCTACTGTGGTACCTAAAAATAAAACAACAACAACAACAATAACAATACGCTTATTACTGAAGAGCACTGACAGTGGTATCTCAACACAGACGTGGTTTGACTTTGTACCTCTGAATAACACTCCTTGATTTATATTCCCTTGATTAATAAATTCTTTACTATGTAAACTAATGGTCAGAAGAACTCACTTGCACACAACCATTGTGAGACTCAAAGAAAGCAGAATTCAGAGCAAATCCAGTTTTAGCCAGAGTAAATTGGTAATGATTTTCTAAGAATGAAACAATCAGCAGACAAAACAAAAAAAAAAAAAATCTAAGATTGATTACAAATTTAAAAAAAAAAAAACTCAATCAATGAAAATAACTCTCATTATCAAGTAACTAGCACAATAGATGCACAAAAGGAGAGAGATGTATGTCAAATGTTCCTGTGAGAGTCAAGAAATTCTCCCAGTGGCATTTGATCAGGCGAGATGTGAATTAGTGAAATAAGGTACCAGATTGATTATTTCTAAAGCAGGCAAAAAGATACTGTCTATTAAAAAAGGAACGGCTTTCCAAAAGGCATATACCACATGCATTTTCCCATGAGTACTTTGGACTGAACATCTCTTCATTTTTAAGAAACAGGATTCACGATCATTTCTATAGCTGGAAAGACCAAGTGTCACCAGGTCTCACAGGATGTTCCTGCAATTCTAGCGCTTGAAGGCAGGGGCAAGAGGATCACCAATCTATGCCAACCTGTGCTATATAATGCATGACCCTGTCTCAATAAGCCATGTGCTTGGGACACAGTTCAGAGGTACAGCACATGGCTAGCGCGTGCGCGCGCGCACACACACACACACACACACACACACACACACACACACACACCAAGCTTTCAATTTCTGTCTCAGGCACAGAATTGTGAGGATATGTAGGAGTAACAGGAAGAAAGAGATTCTATGTTAGCTGTACAGCCAACCCGGGACAGTATATTTACAGTATGGAGCTTAGGGATGGAATGTATGCGGTACTACAGGATTTACAGAAATGACAAGCAACTGATTTATGATACAACCAAAAATGTCGTTAAACGAGTAAGTAAATAAGCCTTGGGAGAGCATGTGGCAGGACAGCAGCAGCTGGGCTGAGGTGGTCTCGGGTGTTACCCACCTCTGGCTCTACCAGAGCACATACATAGCCTTCCTTGAGCTAAATGGGTCTTAGTGAAAACACACATGGAATTTTAAATTTTACATGCTGCTACTTAATTAATAGATATTTTGTAATGCTATGCAATGTATGAAAATGTGAATTACTATGCAATTGTTAAACTGAGCAGAGAAACAGACTTTCAAACAACATAGAAAAGGTCAAGTGTGTGTATTGGGGAACAGGGCAGGATTAAGGATGACCATAGATCTACTGTCAAACTGAACCATAGTAGTTACAAAGCAACTAGTAAAAATCTGAGACTTTATGTTCCTCAAAAGGTTATCAAACTTTGAATTGAGACACAAAAGAGGTAGTTTTGTATTTAAAAAGTCTTCTGTCCTAATACAAAACAAGACATAACACGACTTCTCTTGTTAATTTGTCAACTGAAGGTACATAAGTACATGGCTGTCTTCCTCAGTTTCTTTCATAGCTCATTGCTGTGGATTACAGTAGAGAGTTTCATCAGGAAACTTTGACACCTTAAAATGAAAAATAAAGATGCCACGTTCCTTTATAAAGTTTCTAAAGAACCAATGTCCATGAAAAGTATATACTTATTAGAAACTTTCATATACTCATATTATCTTAGCTTATAGGAAAGTAGGCCCAGCACATTTTCAAATAGGTAACATTTAAAATACATATTTCAAACACACGCATATCTGTGTCTCAGAAGATGCTGTCTAGGTAGAATGGTTTTTGCAATGTTGGCTATTTTAGATCAAGACTCTCAAATTTCAATCCTCAATGGGTTTGGGGGGTAACGGGGGAGTCTGCAAAGCCAAGAGTGCATCTAAAGCATCTGCCTCTAAAAAAATCTTCCAACGTGAAAAATGCAGGGACTGGGTCATCCTGGACACAGTGACCTTTCAACAGCTAGAGTTCATACATCATCTGGGACACCCTGAACTCCGATGGCTGGAACTCCTACATCATTCGGGCCACTGTGAATCCTAAATGCTCGGACTCTTACATCATCTGGGCCAATCGGAACTCTAAAGGCTAAAGGTTCTAGAACAGCAGCCACTGGAAGCCACATTGACTTTTATCTTAATCCAATTTTGATGGAAGTAAATCTTTAAAAGCCAGTTAACTGCATGAGGAACATCTGTAGATCTTGGCTTTCAATCGGAGGGAATTTTGGGATGTAACCTGACCTCAGAGTCATGCTTTCAGAAGATGAGGTCTGGGTGTCAGAGCTCCACAGGAGACTGTGCTAGCCAGGCAAGGATAAAAGCCCTTAGAGCATAATAAACTTCCCAGGGAGGAGAGCTCTTAAATAATTCTGTTATTGTATTAGTTCGAAAATTACCTTAAAAAAAAAAAACCTTGTAGTTTGCTTCATTCTGTTATATCATGAAACTACCCGAATCACCCATGTTGTTAGAACTTGTTATTATATGCAACAGTACTATATATTATAGCCTTTGTCAACAGATTCATTTGAAGCTCATACATGATGTCTTAGGACTGAAGACTTTGTTATGTTCTTTACTTTTTTAAGAGAAATGCTGTGTGGTATTCAGAGAGGACTGCTCAGACATTGGTTTAAGCCAATAAAAGGTCTTGATTAGCTGGCCAGAGACTACACTGGATATTCAGGATTCCAGTGAAGTCCCGAGCCTTTCTCAAAGTTAGCTTTTAATCACAAAACCCATGTCTGGGTTGACCTACTCCAGTTAACAAGAACAATTAGCCAGAATTGGAACCACAGAAGCCTAAAGCAAGGTTAGTGCATTTTGATACTCTCCTAGAACTATGTATTTTGATGGATTAGGTCTCCCTTTAGTTTTGGCAGGTAATGCTGTCTATGGGCTGAGTTTTACAGCCTGATTGGTACTTCTGTCATGGAGTCAGTTCTGCTAAGGTTTGGGACCCTGGTTTGTTTTCCTTTATTTTGTTTTTCTTAAAAAATATTTCTCTTAACCAAGTACACTGATAGATTTTGGAATTTTGGTGATACTCTCCTAATAAGGATATTCTTTATAGAAAGTAAGATATGTTGGATAAATATTATTTTGAGAAACATCTGCTGTAATAAGTTACATAAATTAATTGCTATAGAATATGGTTCATGAATAAATGCTCAGTAGAAGTAATTATTTCTTTTCCAGCCCCCGGCTTTCATAAATGTGCCTGAGTTCTACCAGGGGAAGATGCATGCGCTGTAGACCTTATTATTAGAGACTGAGACAGGGTCCAAGAACCCACACTTTCAAATACATAGCCTTGTCCATGCTGAGGGATATCGACTATCAGAGACATTTTCATGAATTTTGCACTACAAAAATATAAAGGTGAAAAAATAGTGTTTATGTTTTCCTAAGACTTAGCACCAATACCTCTCTTTAGATAGCACCCTTCCACTGTTCACTGAAAGAAGAAATTGTTATAAAATTTGTAAAACAAAAAGTTTCAATTATCTCAACAAGCCAGTAAAATACTAAAAATATCTACAAACTGTTCCTTACTTAAAATACAGAGTACGTATTTTATATATTTTTTGCATTAGAATTTTTTATCTAGGATTAAATATTTTTTTCAGTAATTTTAAAGGAATTATTATAAGATCTATCCAAGTTATTTGTGATGAGCTGTTTTCAACTTGATTGGATATGGAATCACAAACAGACACAGCTCTGGTCGGGTCTATAAAGGGTTCATTGGTAGATTAGCCAAGGGAGGGACGATACAGATATAAATGGTCTAAGAAAGAAGACTGCTGTTTTTGTCTGCCTGTCTTATCTCCTTGCTGGTGAGGGCATCTACCCTGCTGATGTTGCTGCTACTGCTGCTGCTGCTTCTCTGGCCTTCAACTGCAGACTGAAAAATCAGGGCTGTATAGTCATCCTTCAAGCCTTCAGTGCTAAATTCAGAGAGCTGAGTCATGCAGGCTCCTAGACTGAGAAGTTCTCAGCCTCTCCAGTGTGAGGGAGTCATTGATGGATTATCCAGCCTTACAACCAAAACCAAACTAAATAGTCCCTTTATAATATATGTCAGTTCTATAAATTCTATTCCTCTAGAGCCTACATAATTGATATATATTTTACAAATTCATTAACACCAATTCACTATTACATAGTATATTATAAAACATTATAACACTATCAAAATTAATTATCATCTTTTTATTATTTTGAGACAGGATCTTGATATATAGTGAGCACTAGCCTTGATCTCACTGTGTAGCCAAGGCAGGCCTTACATTTATGATTCTCCTATCTTTGTCTACCGCATGCTAGGATTACACATATGTAGAATCCAGTCCAACCCAAACTCATGACTGAATTATTGTTATGTGTGTGTGTGTGTGTGTGTGTGTGTGTGTGGTGTATATGTGTGAATATATAGGCATAGTCAATGAATTAGAATGACTCATTAGTTTGAAATGATAGATTATCACTGGGGAAGCAGTTTAGAGACACATTCACAAGGTGGGCTAGAGACTGATTTGCTGACCCTTGAGGCTCATGCCAACACTGAGAGATGGTGTTAAATGCTTTCTGTGCATGCTCAGGACCTACATTCAATTGCCAGTGCCAAGATAAAAACTCAGGTGTGACAGCTTATGGCTAAAATCCTAAGTCCAGAGTAGTGGAGACAGGAGTTTCACTGGTGTTTCCTGCTGACTAACCAACATGTGAGCTCCAGGTTTAGTGGGAGGCCCTGTCTGAGTGGGAGGGCCTGTCTGAGTGGGAAAAAAGGAGACATATTTAGGTTCACCTAGCATGTATTATCTGCTAGACTAACACACCTTTAATCTCCTTCTTGCATCATTTCTCTAGGCTAAATGCCTCTTCTTACTTCAGCAGGTTTATAAATGACTGCTTTAAAACCTCCTCCTGTCCCTCACCTGTCTTCCCTTAATTTGGGGCTCCTAGGTATCACCCTGAGCCCTAGGTGACCCTTCACCTCTGCTTCAGCGCCAACAGTTGAAGTGAACTTCTGCCCGCTGAAAAGAGGGCTTCCAACTATCGATCATGGGAGTAGGAACATCATCTTGTTCACTCCAGGAAGGAAGGATCGAACGCCTAGTAACTGATTTTGGAAATCAGAATGCGTTTTCCCACTAAAATCTGTGGTAAAGCGCTCAAGCGGTTTTGTGAGATGAACTTTTGTTTTCGATACAATTCTGTTTAGATAGATTTTAGTTAATGCTACTCTAAAATCATTGTGTTTGAGTGAGTTGCTATGAGGATACAGCCAAGTGTGTTTGTAAAAAAAATACTTGATGTAACCATGTAAAGATAACGTTAAAGGTGGGACCCTTTACAGAGCCCTTTACAGAGAAAAACCGATGAAAGGGTCAACTTTTAACACAACAGACATTTGTGGTTTTCCTTTATTTGCTATCATATCAACACACGCTTGACCAAACAGATTTTTGCCCTAGAATTTAGGCCTGTTTAAATGTTCTAGTGAGTCTGTCCTTGCTTTGTGAAGGAAGATTCTAATATTTGCTTCCATACTATTCCAAATTCAAAACTACAATGTTGCAAAATAAGATCGTAAATGACAAGCTTGTCAAGCAAGGCAGAGAAGACTGTGGCTATGCTCGTCACCTTTGCTCCTCGGAGCAGCTCTCCAACTGTTGACAGAAACACATCCGCAGTAAATGTGTCCTTACAGTGTCTTCGAATCATGGTCTTGTTTTCAGCCACTTACCGCAGAAGTGGTTGAAGGATCTTATCTTTTATTTACTTGCTTTCTGTCCATCATTCTAGGTTTGGGCTGCTCAGCTCAAAAATCACTCTCACAGTCTGTTGTTATCTTTCAAGAGAATTGCTGTAGTGACAGCGATTCAGAGGTATTTTAAAGCAGGATTTGACATCCAGGCACCTACCTGCCAAACTACCAAAAGTAAGCTTCCTGCGACCCACTTTCTCGACGAGCCAGACTCCCACCAGTGTGAAAATGAAATTAGTGAAAGCTGTGATGGAAGCCAGCCATATCGCAAGTCTGTCATCTTCTACGCCTGACATCTGCAGGATGGTTGCGCTGTAGTACCTGCAAGCAAAGAACAGGCTGGTTGTTGTCGGTCGTCATTCAAGGAAACTGTCAACCACATAGAGAGATGCAGCCACCTGAAACAAACGGCTAACGACACTAACGCATTGTTACAAGAATTCATGTAAGCCCTTTACAGGATCACATGGAGGAGTCATTCTTAGACAGTTATTCCAGAGAGAAGGCTGGGTGCTTCCACGACGAAATGCCCCACCCTTAACACAGCAGCACCCAACAGGTTCAGTAAATCCATCAAGGATCAGCTCTAAGACTATGAGTGACTTGACTGAATATAATGGGGCCATGGTGGTGGTGGAACACGCGATGGATCTCTGCAGAGAAGCCACACGAGAAGGGCGTGTCAGCTTTGTGTAAGAGGAGGCACTGACATTTGCACATGAGAATGGTTGGGTGGTTTCTGAAAGACTGTGCTCTTCTGGGAGGTTAAGTCTCCAGCATGATCTATTTTCTTCTTGTTTACTGGAACTCAACGAGACAACACTTTTCTCACAAAATACTTTATTGGAACAATTCGAACACCAAGAGCACACTCTGAACTGTGGCTTTGCCTAGCTTTGTGGCATTCTGAATGTGACAGTGGGTGTTTGAGCAGTATGTGAGATCAAGCTGGCTATTTTCATAGCAAAAAAAAAAAAAAAAATCAAACAAACAATAAAACCCTGTAGCTTTGGGATATTAATCAATACTTACATAATATTTCAACAATAAAAATCTGCCTTAAACATGCGTCTCTGATTCATCGATGGCTTGTTTACTAGTTTTTAAGCAAATGAGGATGGTTCTTATATGAAATATTAACATCACAGCTCATTCATCTTGACACTGTATCTTTCTCTTTAAAAATAGCAATCCAAATTTATAAATTACTGCGCACCATGGAGGATCTATTTGACTGATCACAGTAACAATTACATAAGCAATTTGAAGATTCCGAATGATGACAGCTGTTACAGAACCACAGATCCCCAGTGGAATAGCCCCTGTCATGAAAATGGTGAATGTTTTCAGAGGATAGAGCGATAAAAAAAATATAAATCTGTGAACGTGATCTGTTCCATCTGAACAGTGCCTTTTCTAGAACAATTTTCAAGTGTCACTTCACCTATTGATACAGAGGTCTGTACAGCGAGGGTCTTTGTGTCATCTGCAGAAGAATATGACCACTCAGTCTCACAAAGTAGGACTATTCAGGAAAACTCAACTATGCAACGCTGAAATGCCTCGGTACCCGCTATGCTACTCCATGCCAGGGTCTTCCCAGTGTTCTAGCAACCAGAACTGACACACTCAACAGAATCTCTCTCTCAAAAAAAGGAGCTACGGAAAGCAAAATGAGGCTATTTTAATGTTTAAAATTTTGACTTAAAACTTGCAAAATTACCAGAGTTACTTTACAGAAAGCAAAAGAAAGTAATATTAAGTTGTTTGTGTTTACTTAAAATATAACGTTATGTAGGTGTATTTATAGAGCTTTAGGGGCAACATGTGATCAGACACTGTCCTGGAATTCAAAAACCTGAATTCTGTTGTTATCATTGCAGTATATTGTCCTGGTAATATTAGTCTTCATTTACTGAACATTTATTTATGGATTGTATATTGCCGTCCTCAAGACACACTCATTGGTATTAGAGAATAAACTGGTCACAGGTTGGTATTAGAGAATAAAAATGGAAGCAAATCATTTTATTTTATGGTGTGGAATAAAGAAAAGAATAATTTCATGCAATGTGTACTGTGCCTCCATGAAATTTAATAGCTGTTCTGCTGCGAAGGACCGTGGATTTTCTAGCAGGCAACCCTATGGTAGTGAAGGTGGAGCAAGTGACACACACCAAGGACGGAGATGTTCCATCCAGAGCCCTCGTATTTCCTGTGAGCTGAATGCATGGTGAATCTAAGTAGAGGCTACCCAGATCCTGCCCAGTCCCCCACATCCCTGATTCCAACGAGCAAGCCCTGAAAGCAGTGTTGGACTCTGTCTTACAGGCAATGAAATAACCAAATGGAATTGGAAGAGAAATCTACAAGGGACACTTGTTCTATGAAAAGACTGCTCTGGGGGACTTCTGGATAGGGTGACAGGCTAGGAATTACCTTTGTCTGAACTATTGAAACAGAAGTATCAAGAAAGAAAGAGACTCTATTTCAACAGAAGTAAAAGGATGAGCATCAGAAATCTATGAAAGCAGCTAGAGATCAGACAATCGTAAAATCCAAACACAAGTTCCAAGAAGGAAGCCTTGCTGAGCACAGCTCCCGCTATGTGTTTGCATAGTGGGGAGGTGGGACAGCCTTCCCATCTCAAGGGTTATTGACAATGTGGATCCTCCAAAATCTGTAACCTCCCCTACTGATTTCTAAGATGCTGAAATAGAGAGAAAGCCAGATTAAGACCAAGAGATTGACAAAAAAAGACCAGTGACCTCAGCAAGCAGGTAAGTGAGGAAATCAGTCGGTACCCAGAGAGTGATGTCAGCAAGACACCAAAGGAGCAAAGTAGGAAGAAGGAAAGGTTTGAGTGTAGGAGCAGAGAAAAGGAAAATACATGTTCTGAGAGGGACTGACAAGTAAAGGAGAGACAAGAAAGAGCTCATCATGTCCGCCACAGTGAACTAGAAAGCCTCTAACATCAGGAGAGTAGACACTGTGAACAAAGGCTAAAATAGCCAACTAGTAAAAGAACTTACAAGTTAAAACTAGCAGCTTTCTCAATTCAACTTCATTCAAGTGACTCAGTCACCAGTTAAAATATGCAGATTGCTGGCTAATTAAAAACAAGACTCAACTCTCCTCTGCAAAAAACATAAGCTGTAATGGAAGGTTTAATATATGTAAATGCTAGTAAATTTCATGAATTATGACGTGAGCCAACTTTAAAAAGGTGATTTTTTATTTTCGCTGGTGTGCTTTCATTGTGTAGTAGATTGGGTCCTCTCAGGACAGCTCATGTAGGATTCAGTGTCCTCTGGGTAAACACTCCCAGGCTGACCCCTGACCTTTCTCTACCCTACCCCATTAGTTCTTTTTGCTCTTCTGGGCTTTTCCACTACACATATTCACTTCATGTCACATATACACATGTGATTTTATCATCTGTGTATCATGACAGGATATACGCATCTAGAAACACAACTGAAAGGGAACTTGCAGTATTTTGTTTCAAGGAGACTTAGCCTAATCTGTTTAATATGATCATCTATAGTTGCAACCATGTTCCTGAAAAAAATCTAAGTTTGTTACACATATCGTCCGTTTTTACTGACTGGCTACCACTAAACGTATTACCTTCTAAACCTTATGCAATAGTTTGAATTTCCAAGGGACTAGGCTTCATTTAGAACTTGAAGTCTAAGAACTTCCCCTCTCCTCTTAGTTTAAGAACATAGGAACAAAAAGGTTATCTCATTTAGACTTGAAGCAGGACTCCTTTATCAGATAAAGCATCATCTTCTTCAAAAGCTCCCTGGGCAGCCCTCAGCCCTCTCACCGTCTCCTTCCCAATGAAAGAGAAGCCCTAGGGCTGCCTGAACCCAAGATGCTTTCCTAGCTCCTGGAAGTGGCTTAAGAACAAAAGAGGTGGGGTCTGCGCATGCGCTATTGTCTCAGAGGTGGGGCCTGAGCATGCGCCACTGTCTCAGATGGGGGTACTACCAAATTGAATTTTAAATATAAAAAAAAAAAAGCTAAAAACAAAAAAAAAAAAAACAAAAACAGCAATTTTTAAGAAGCAGCGGAGTGTGGACAAACTGACACACATCTAACACAATTTAGATATTAAATCAACACGCGGACAAAGCATGTCTTAAGAACGTTCAAAACTTTATTCTCTAGCTTCTTAAAGCTACAGCATTTTTTATTCTGTCAATTTATACAGAGTAGACAGATTACTAATGATTTATTAAGTTACTTAGATTTATTTGCCACGGACTATCAAAAATAATTGAGAATTGTTATAATTTAAGAGATAAAAGACGGCCGGGCAGTGGTGGCACATGCCTTTAATCCCAGCACTTGGGAGGCAGAGGCAGGCAGATTTCTGAGTTCGAGGCCAGCCTGGTCTACAGAGTGAGTTCCAGGACAGCCAGGCTACACAGAGAAACCCTGTCTCAAAAAACCAAAAAAAAAAAAAAAAAAAAGTAAAAGACTATTGGACAGATTATTTTTTAAAAAAATATAATGTATATATAAATACATATGAGCATGCAATGACAATTAGTGAGAAAAGAACCATGAGTTTGAAGGGGAGCGGGGAGGGTCCGGTGGGAGGAGAGGGAAGGGAGAGATGTTGTAATCATATTATAATCTCAATGATAGAATAAAAGAAGGTGACAGCCAGGACACTTGTAGTCAATGAGGATGAATGATGGAAGAGACAAAGGAATACAGCGAAGCCTGTCACAACAAGTTAGCCCTCACGTTTCAGTCACTACACAAAACAGGAAATGATAGATACCTTTCTTACAAAATGAAAAAACTCTCCTAGAAAAAAAAGTAAAACCTCTAAGAATATTGCTGTCATACATCAAAGGCACATGGGACATGCTCTCCCTGGCAGCGAGGGCTGTCTTAAGTAGTCCTAGTTCAATTGCAAACATTTTGTCACAAATATATTAACATGACACCACACTTGGTTGCCCCAGTACTACAGACAGCTACCAGTTGATACTGGTAATAGCTGGATTCCTCAACGGAATGGGCCAAGTTTGGACTGGGATGTGCTCTGATCAATGAGAAGAGCAAATTAGAGAGTAGCTGATCAATTATCAGTCCTAGAAGATTCACATCCAAGTTTCATTTTGGGGGCGCTTTTATTAGCTCCTAAAACATCAGTCTATGTTTATATGTCATAGGTAAGAGGGTATGTACGGATGACACAGTTAAAAGTGGCATGACAATAATCTCAGCATTTGAGAACACTAGACTACAAAATAAGATGCTGTCTCAAAAACAATTAACTCTCTCCCCTAAACAAAAATACCAGCAACAAGAGAAATGAGGGGGGCGGGAGGGAGAGAGAGAGAGATTGATTTTCTTAATTGAAAAGTATTTCCTTTTGAAATAAAATAAGAGGGACATCTATGAAAAATAAATCAACAGCTTTAAGAAGAAAAATGTTTTAATCAAGATATCACAACTTTCAAAGATATTTTATGTATCTTTGCTCTGTGCTAGATCACAGATGCATGATACAAAGGCAAAGATAAAAGACAACTGGAAATTAAGATTGTGCTATATCAGATCAGGCCTGAGTTCTGAACTAACATGCCAGTGAATTATAGTTCACCCTAACCTGTAATCAAGTCATAATCCAAAAAACATATCAAACCATTGAAACAAGTAATTAATAGCCATATCTAATACATCATAAGAAATTTCAAAGTTTATATACTTTTATTAGTCTTCAGGCCAAACCAAGGGAAAATGTGACAATGTCAAGGACCTTCTAAGTTCCTTGATGTTTCAACAGGTAGTCCCTCTGTCTTAGCAGATCCTATTGACATTCCTTCTCCGGAGACCACAAGAAGGGCACATATCTCCCTCACCGACCTGATCCTCCTTTACCTCTCACTAATAATACAAATACTCTCTAATCTGACCTTCAGTCCACCAAGGTTCGAGAATAATCCACTCACATTCCCATAAAGCATTCTTGCATTTGATGCTGGACCTGGACATTTGGGACTCCACTTGGGCTCACACCCCGCAACTGTCAAGCTGTGTGGATATGTCTACAAGCAGCTGCTCTAAATCCATTTGTAGTACTGTAATTACATAGTTTAACTATAACTAAATAAAATACAAATACTAAAAGTGAGTTGTACTAAGAACAGACCCCTATTCTTTAGAGAGGTAAGGGGCACTAAGGCTAGACAACATTGTGGGACATTGTAACAATTTAGAGATAAATAAGGAGAAGCAGGGAGATTCTTATCCTGGCTTTTTTCTCAGATATATCCAGTCCTTGCTCACTTGCCTGAAATTCACATACAATATGGGTGTGATTTACTCAATAAAACCAACAGGGTTGTTAAAACTATGGCATGCTTAAGGGGTGATGGGAGGTAAAATGTCCAGGATATGATTATGGCGTGTCCATGTAACTGTCCACAATATGGTTATGGTGTGTCTATGTAACTGTCCCATGAAATGATTATGGCATGTCCATGTGACTGTCCTACGATATGGTTACAGTATGTCCATATGACTGTCCCACAATATGGTTATGTATGTCTGTATGTCCATGAATGATGCCATGTCATTGATGCTAAATGGTTAATTTCCAGAGTCACATATGTTAGCTATGTCCAGTACGTCAGTTGGAGGGCTATATGCAATTATGCTTTCCATCAAGTTTCAATTTCCCTGTAGTCTAACAACATGCTGGACCCAAGGCTAGGCTGATTTCCTTCAGTTCTTCTATTCCTCAGAGCCTGAGGTGGGGAGCATAAACTAAGAGACAATAAATCCTTCTTACCAAAAAGTCATAGGAAGGAACCTAAGGCTATCGAGAAGACATCGGCTGGATTATAAGGATAAACAGGGATTCCCCACTTTACCTCTGTTTACCTTCTGGTCACTTATCCCATGGAGATTTGTGGCCTCACCACTTTCTTTCCACTCCTTGTCTGATTCTCAGAGAGTATAGATATATGATTCTCAGAGGGTCACACACACAGTAGTAGCTAATGATCAGACATCCTCAAGCCAAAGCCACGCCTCAGATTAGCACCTGAATCCCAGCCACACAATTCTTTACTCTCAAAACTCCTCCATAAACACTCCTTCCACCATCAGTGACTCTGTCCAGTCACCAGATGTTATCAATTATAGTGTGTTGCAGAAGGACCAGAGCCCACTCAACCAACAGCTTCCATCTCTTAATTTGTTCATTCAAGGTTTGGGATCAAGAAACGTCTATTTCCAGCAAGTTTTCAGAGGGGCTGAAGAGCTTTGAAAACTAGTCGCCCATCCCATCTCAATGATGGTTTTTGTTTCACTTTCTTCAACATTTTTAGCTTGTTGTCTTTGTCACATCCATGTCACAAACTACAACTACTTGTATCAGCTAATCCACTGTGTACTTTCAGCTAGCATCTAAAGGGGATTCAGAAAAAAATGTACCTGAATGTCCCCCAAGATGTGGATTTCTCACTCACTGATGGGTAATTTCACCGTACTCGCACAGTGTGTTCCCCTGAGTCGTCTCCTAGAAGCATAGAAATCAGAAGGACAGGCTTTGACCCCCCTGTCTTCACAATTCATGAACTCCAGGTAGCACTCAAATCCCTCTTACAAACTCATTAATAGTTGCACCTGATTAATATTAGCCATCTCTCCTGCGATCAAGAAATTCATTTGTATCTCTGATAACACGCATCACTTTTCTCTGACATTTCTTAGATACCTACTTCTTGTACTAAACGAACATTCCTGAAAGGATAGTTCCCATGTAGTTCATGTTTGCAGCTGCTATCACAGACTGCCGACTGTTTACAGGCATTTATTAAATGTTTAGGCAAAGCATAACATGACCATAAACTTTTTTCTCCCTATGTTTGTCTTTATAGACACATGATACACAGATCACAAAGTTTACCTTTCTAAAGTGCATAATGGAATGGGTTTTTTTTTTTTTAACTAAATTTGAATCTAAAAATAATGATAATAACATTGATTTTAACATAGCTCAACAACCCAAAGGGTTTGCAGGAATTGAAAGACCCTGGTGAGCAGGATGGATGGAAGAGTCTGGGTGTCCTGAAGGCTTAGCTTTTCTGCCTACTGCTCTATGCTCTCCTGTCTCAATTCACTCAGTCCTTTCTACCTCACTGGCCAGCCTGTGGTCCTGGCATCCTCTTGGTCTGAGAACAGACTTCCCTCTGTGTGTTTTGTGGTCATGTGGGTGTGTGACATGCGTGTAGGTGCACGTGTGGGTATGTTGAGAAAACAAGTGGATGACAGAGGTCTTGTTGAGTTATGCTCCACCTATTTGTCCATTGAAACATGGTCTCTCTGATCCCAGAGCTCACTTTTAATCTAGGCTGAGTAGTCAACTCCAGGATTAGCCCAGCTCCATCCTAGCCCAACATTTGGGATTATATCCCTGGTTCATGTTCATGTTGTCAGGACCAGCCATCTGAACTGAGCCATCTCCCCAGTTCCCAAAACAGGACTTTAAAAAAAAAATGACTATAAATAACTTAAGAGATTTTAATCCTAACGGTTACAGAAACTATATTTTCCTTCATCATTTATTGCATCTTTTGCTTCAACTTGTGTCTCTCTAACACCTCATTAGAGCAGACAAGAGGGATAAAGGTGACAAGTCTATTTAAAATTCCTCTCAGGAGTCTTAAGAGTTGGAGAAAAGGGCAGGTCATGACATTTGCTTCAGGAAAAGCACTGCTCAGAGCAAGAGGGGATGAGAAAAAGTATTTTAAGCTATGGTGGCCTCCAAAGTTCATGAGAATTTTTTTTTTTATTTTGTATAAAAGCAACATTTTAGAATCTGTTCACAAAAATATGATTATGCAAAAACTATATACTTTAGCATATCCTACGCATGACTCAAATTCTCCTAGGACTCACAAAATGAGAGAACAGATTAAGAATATGCAGAAGGTAGTGTTTATCTATTCAAAAAGGAACAGCAAGACAACACAACAACAACAACAGCATTAACAACCCGCAACAAACAAAACGGCTAGCATTCAGTTCTATTTAGGCATGCTCTTTTTATTTTTATTCTAGTTATTTCTCTCAGCTTCTAATCTTCTACAACGGGTCCATATGCTATCTATAGCAATCCATAATTAGCTGCACACCTTCAGCCTATCAAATCCACCTGATCTATTTTATCGGTAAAACAAACACGAAATAAAACACAAGGGACTGACCCGTGTATGTTTGTCTTTGGACAAGCTTAGCATTTTCTGAAGCATGGAATGGCAATTAAGATGTAGATACATTAATGATAATACAAATGTATTTTAATGTAAATGTAGTAATAGCAAAATGTCTCAATCTGATGCGATTGAAATGCACTTTCAGGGTCTAGCAGATACAATGAAAGGTAAAAAGATGGGGTGACCACCGGGCTCCCAAGCTACAAGCCAAAGGAGAAGGCAAAGTGATACTTGTACATGAAGACAGTTTTTAATATCTCACTACCACACACATAATTGCTGATTCAGTTAACTAGCATGGTCCTGGCTTGGATGCTAAGGGCAATATTGTTAACATGCTAAGGGCAACATGTTAACATGCTCTGTCCTTTATGCACTCCTCCAAGAAGCCTTGAGCCCGGCTCATCTCCCACTTTGACTCATTCCCCAAATCTCTGAAGTTTATTTCCCTTCATTACCTTTCTATAGACTTAAGCACTCTGAAGCTTTGTTTGAAACGAGGAGAGCTGAAAATAAATGAAGACTTATGAACTACTATGGATAAAATTTTATTTCTCTTTTCCCAAATATCAGAGAAAGAAAGCGGATCAAATTTTAATAGCCTGGGAACTAGTTGAGCTGGAACAGCGCCCCTCCAGTCTCCCCCCAGGGAAGGAACTGCAGAGAGAAGCCTGGCATGCCCATGCATTATTAAACAGTAAATTAGGCTGCCTGTTTGGTGTGGGCACGTTGACAGTACTGTGTTCTTTGATGTTTAAATGGAATAGCTCTAGAACTGTGCTTGATTCACTCCAACACAGATATATACACACAGACACATAAACACACAGCACACATGTGCACAAGCACACAGACAACACACACACATGCACACACACATGATACACAATACTTTTCTACATGCTCTGAATTAACCTCTTTGTCATCTGTATGAAAAGTATTTTCATTTCAATTTCTATTTCTAGAGGATCAAAGCCAAGGAAACCCACATCTCCACTGAAAACCCAATGTCAGGCAAGATACACCTCGTGTGGGCTTTACTCAGAGGGTCCTTTCAGAGGCACCGAGCACAGAAGAAGAGAGTCCTCTCCACCTTCCATTATTACCACAGTTCATGGTGTGCTGAGGAATTAGTATATACTGAGCAGGAGTCTGTTTGTTTATTGCCTATGTGTTCAGTTAGAACTCCTTGTCGTTTTGAGATAAGGTTTTCACTCTGTGGTCTAGGCTGGCTTTGAATTAGTTTAGTTCACAATAGCCTTGAATTATACAGCAGACATCTGCTGGTCTCAGCTTCCTGAGCTGGGAGGACAGGTGCGCACCAGCATGCTCACCTCAAATGACCTCCAACTTAAGTTACCCATTGACTTACTCCTGTGACCCAGTCACACTAACGCATGCTAGCCCGAAGCTCAGATACTGATGGCTGGCCTCGAACAGGCACTAAATCCTACTGCCTCAGTCTCTCCAGTGTTGAGAATATAGACAGTATGTACATCTGGCTCTGAATGGGAGTTATTCTTAAGTCCCAGTGTGCCTTTCCTTGCAGCTACTTCTATTTTCATAACCAATTCTAAAGCCTGAGATAATTATTGTAATTCCACAGGAAAGTAACATTGCTCTGTTGTGAAGGTCACTGTTGTATTTTTCTGAAATCCTTTTAAAAATATTCTTTTTTTTTTTTTGTTCCTGTCACAAAGGCAGAGAAATGACAGCCTTGCTTGTGTGGAGATTGAAGGAGCCGAGACCTGGAGCAAAGAAACATATGATGACTCTTGCCACTGCTCGTGACTCTCTTCTGGCTGTGTGATAAACATGGAGTCGGATCAGCTGGGGTGACAGGTTGCACAGACCAGTGATCAACCACCCCCTTTCTTCTAATTTTAGGGTCCTTAAGGTCAGCTTGCTCCTGCTTCCACACAGCCCTACCCTCTCCTAGCCTTGTGCGGTACAATGCTTGGAAATGCTGCTGGGCTCATCGAGCAAGTGGGCAAAAAACAAACGAAACGAAAAGCCTGACTGTATAGGCTTAACAGTAAGCCATGGAGACTTTATTAGGTTATACAGGACGCAGTGTCACCTGGACAGGCTGCCTTCAATGCCTAAGGCCCACTGCTCATTCAGGTTAGGGGAGAAAACCATTCCAAGATTTGCATCAAGACAGTTTAGAGAGGTCTTTATAATTAGTAACAGGGTGTATCATTTTATGGTTTGTTGAATAACTCAGAAACAAATTAAGTCATTCTAGATCAAATAGTTATTTTCTATATAGAAAACCAGAAGTTTTATGTGATGAGGAAGTAAACAGAGGAATATCTATTTCAAGTTACAGGGAAAAGCTGGCCACCCTTTGAACTTAAAGAACTAGAGATGTAATTGAAAGACTGATGTAAAAGGAAAATCGTGAGAGCACTGCCATTGTTATGCTCCTATTTATAGAATGTCAGCAATAACAGTGTTTCAGGTGCAATTCTGTTTTTGCCATTTCCAGGTCCCCATTACCTAAATATAATGGTAAAAAAATTTAATGTTTTAGACAGAGTCAAGGCTGCTAACCAGATGGTACAGTGTTGAGATAAATTAGCCTAAATGATCCAGACAGGCCTAACGAAATCACAGGGGTTGTCTCGTGTTCAAGGGGAAGACAGCCTGTAATCAGAGGGCTTGTGGTTACGAAGACAATGACTGGTAACTTTGAAGACAGGATAGGCATGAGCCAGTGAGGTTGAGGTAAAGAAATGGGTTCTCCTGTCTCCAAGCTAGAATGCAGTACTACCACGATAATGAGGTTTCGCTTAGTGAAACCTCTTTCAGCTTGCTGATATACAGGTCTATAAGAAGAAATTAATGGTAGGGGACTGGAGAGATGGCTCAGCAGTTAGGAGCACTGCCTGTTCTTCCCAGGAACCGGATTCAATTTCAGCACCCACATGGCAGCTTACAACTATCTTGTAATTCTAGTTCCAGGGGTGGGTTTGGCACTCTCACACAGACATACACGAAGGCAGAATACCAATGTATATAAAATAAAAATAAATAATTATAAAAGAAATTGATGGAATTTTTATAGCAACTTAATTGTGCTAAAAATAAACCTGCATTACAGTCCAGTTATACAAATTATGTCTGACCCACAGGAAAGTACTACATAGATAGAAAGTAGGCATGCTATAACAGAATGCTACTATGTGACTTTAATGCTGCTGTGAGTTATGTATGTATACATACGCAAAAATAAAATCCCATCTATTAGAAGTGGGATTGCAGGTATTACAAAATGATAACAAAAGTCTTCATACTTTTAACAGTATAAAGTATCCAAGTTATTAAGAATTCTCAAAGGTTTGAAACATACTTCATTTTATATCTAACTTTGGATACATTTAGGTGGTCCTGGCTGAGAAACCTCTGCCAGTGGTCACCCACTCCTGGGAGACTGGGTTTCACTGGCCCTGTGGTCATCACAGGTACAGCCTGTCCGTGCATCACGATTACCTCTTGACTGAGACTTCAGCACTGACCTCACAAGACGCAGGCTCCTCTCTTGCTCATTGCTGCCTGTTCCCAACCCCTTACAGACAAAACTTTCTCCAGCTCATGGTTCCTAAGTGAAGCAGGAATAGTTTGCAGGTTTGTCTAACCTGAGGCTCTGACTGCATGTATCCAAGGACAGTGAAGGGGAGTTCCAGTCCGAAACCAAGAGATATTTTGTGATTTAAACAACAATAACAACAACCACAACCTCCATTGCTCAGGTCTTGAGTGTAAACTTTGTAGATGACAATGTGTAATGCCAAAAGCCTGGGCTTTGTCAATGGAAGAAAATGGGAGGTTTGCACTCGGTTTGGAGAACGGGTATTAGCATCTCTAATTTGTTCCTCAATTCTCTCTCGTCTTCAGGTCATGAACTGCAGGAGCCCTAGATTACACACACAGTCCCCTCAGGTTTACATAGTAGAGAGCTGCAGGCTGAAAGAGGTTAAGAATTTGTCTGAGGTTAGGAGTGGAAATGTTAGGTCACGCCCTAAGTCACACTTCTCAAACCTACGTAGGATGGACACTGATCTACAACCTTGGCCAGACATTCCCCAGAATTTCCTCTTTTTTCTTTTTTTTTTTTTTTACAAGAACATGTAGCTTTATAAGGCACTATTATTGTTACTCACTGTGTCTGGCTCTTCTGTAAAAAAAAAAAGTATTTCTACATACCATAAAAGTACAGGCTTTCCTTGTTTCAATGAGTTTACTTGAGTAACAAACCCGGGCTCCTTAGTAGGTTAGCAATGTGTGTTAATCACACATAGATTTTTGTCTCCCAAGGAAATCAGATAATCTGTTAATTATCAGCCTCAAAACTTGTACGAATCACTCATTTCCCCATACAATATGCTATTAATGATGTAAGTTAAAGGGAGCCGAGCTAAAGCATTAAGGCCATCACTCTGACTCGTTCTGCAAGGAGACAAGGCTATCTCTGTTCTCTTTTGCAACATGTTCCATCCCAGAGACAGAGGAGGGCTGTTTCATGAGGGTGCTTACTACTCCCAAGGACTGCCACCTTATCCCAGTTTTGGGAAACAAGGTGGTATAAGTCTGTAATTCTAGAATAGTGAAGGTGGAGGCGGGAGAGTTGCAAGTTTGTGGCTATCCTCAATTATATGGTGAGACTTGCCTCAGAAAACCAAAGGGAGGGGAGAAAAAATAAGGATGAATTTTCTCTAAAATGAGGGAGTTAGCCAAAGATAAGTAGCAAAGAGTTATACTAAGCAGTTGTATTACATTGTTGTCTCTCTTTACAAACCAAAGTTGTGGGCAACATTCCCATTGGAGAAGTGAGCAGAAGAATGCAAATCCTGGTATCCTGCAAGCACAGGATGAGAAAGAAAAAATAATAATTTAATTAGATTCTAATTTTATCACTAATTTAAAGTTACTCTAAAATCAACTAACATACTTCTCTATTATTAAAATAAAAATATCACAGTAAATCAAGGTTTTTACATAGTTTTCTGTGGGAAAGACAGCCCATCAAGTAGGTGAAGCCAGCGTAATATCAAAACTTAGAATAAATCATAATCATTCAGAAGTGCGTAGTGAGACTCAGAGTAGAAGATAGGGGGAATCTGTAAAATTAAATATTTTTAATATAAATGTAATCAGTGAATTAATCCAGCAGCTGTATTTATCTACAAATAGATATGTAGATCTATTTATGCTAGTCCCCAAAATCCGCACAGAGAAATTAAGATTTATTTAAAACTGCACCTCAATAACTGAGCAGTTAAATGATCTATCTTAACCTCTAAGCTAATTTGGCTTCCTCCAGCTAGGACCCCAGTGTACTTGCTTCTTATTACTGGTCTGGCTCTTTGGGCTTCAGGTATTCTTTTCATGATCTCTCTTTGGACCCCTTCTTCCCATGGCTCCAGTTCCTCCATCCTCCTGGCCAATCTCCCTCTCTCTTTCTCCAATCCCCCTCTCTTTCCTGATAAGATTTTATTTATTTATTTATTTACTTTTTAAAATTAATATTATTTTATTTATTTACATTTCAAAAGTTGTCCTCTTTCCTAGTCCCCCCTCCTGAGTTCGTCACCCTATCCTCCTTTCCCCCTCCCCACCTTCTGAGAGGGTGCTCCTCCACCCACCCATCCCCAGCTCACCCACCAGCTCACCCACCCCCACTTCACCCCCACCAGCATCCCTCTTCCCTGGGGCATCAAGTTTCCACAGGATTAAATGCATCCTCTCCCATTGAGGCCACACAGGCAGTCCTTCACTACACATGTGCCCAGGGCCCAGAACCAGCCCATGCTCTAAGGGTCCAGGTTATTTAACATTGTTGTTCTTCCTATGGCTTGCACTCCCTTTAGTCCCCTCTAACTCTTCCTTTTTGGCCCCGCTAACCGCCTCCATTTTAACTTAATATCTGCATTTGTCTCATCAAATTTCTGGTAGGCCTCTTTAGAGGCAGCCATGGGCCCGGCTGCTGTCAGCAACCCAATATTATTGTCAAGATTTGGGTTGTGTGCATGGGGGTGGATCCCAAGTTGGGGTAGGCCCTGGGCCTTTCAGTCTTTTGATCCATTTTTGTCTTTGCATTTTTCCCTTTTGACAGGGAAAATTCTGGGTTAAAATTTTGAAGATGGGGGGGTGGCCCCCTCCTCAACTAGGGGCCCTGTTATCTATTGGGGTGTGGCTCTTTCGGGCCATCCCCACTGTTGGCACTCGCTACATCCAAAAGAGTCCTGGTAGCCTCTCACAATCAATCTCTAGGACGTTTTTTAGAGGTTTTCCCCCCCCCCCAAAACCCCTACTCGCATATTTTGATTCATCCCCTTTCCCCTGGGGGTTCCTCCGTTTCCTTTTTTCCCCCTTTCTGATCTGCCCTTCCTTTTCCCCTCCCCCCCCCCCTCTCCCACCAAGTTTCCTCCTTTCCCCCCCTGCCCCCCTCAAAGGATATTTTCATTTAAGACAAACCCGCAACCTACAGATTGGGAAAGATCTTTACTAACCATACTTCTGAAAAGAGGCTAATATCCAAAGTATACAAAGAACTCAAAAGTTAAATTTAAAAAAAAAAAAAAAAAAAAAAAAAACCCAAGTATCTAATTTAAAAACGTGTACAGACTAACAGAGAATTCCCCACAGAGAATCTTGAATGGCCAAAAAACACTAAAAACTCTTGGGAACATCCTAGTCCTTTAGAAATTACCTTTAAACAAACCCTGAATTCCACATACACCATCAAAAGCTAGATCAAAAACTCAAGCCCAGTACATGCTGCCAAGGATGTTGGAAAAGAGACACCCTCCATTGCTGGGGGGATTGCAAAATGTAAAACCACTCTGGAAACAGCGGTTCCCCCAGAAAAATTTGGGAAAAAGCTTCTACTTGAAGACCCACTATACACTCCTGGGAAAAACCCCCAAAAAATGCTCCCCCTATACAAAAAGGAAAATATACTCCACTAGTTCAAGCAAACCTTATTGGGAATACCAAACTGAAACAACCCAGAAGTCCCCCAACGAAGAAGGGGGGTTAAAAAAAATTGGGGGGTTTTTTTTTACACATTGGAAAACTATCAGTGATTTAATGAGGACATCATGAATTTTGCAGGCAATGGATGGGGCTTGAAACTAAACATCCGAGTGAGGTTTAAACCCCGACTCAAAAGGCCTGCATAACCTAGTAAATGGCCAAGTCTTTTTCCTTTTCTTCAATCTTTGTTCCCCAGACCCCTTACGCCTGCTATGAACATAATGTCTTTGGGTTTCCCTTTTTCTAATCGCAGGATCTGTGAATAATGTTTTATTCCATACTAATTTTTTAGAAAATAAATTTAAATTTCAGTCTTTTTTTATAACCCCAAAGTTTAATTAAAATTTTTAAAAAAGGATTTTAAATGTAAAAAACAACTTTTGTATAATAAAATTATAATCTTTTATGAAAAAGTGTGTAAAGTTTCTGTGAAGACGTCATTGTAAGTTTTCCCTTTTCAAATAAAAATTAAAAATTTTATACATTTATTTTTAAAGGGCAAACTCTATTCTTCAAGTTCTGTAGAAACTGAAAATATAAATTTTTTTAAAAATGAAGGGAATGGGCAAAAATAAATGCTTGTTTTACGAATAGTAAACTAACGTTCCCAATAACCCAAAAACTAGTTTTTCCAAAAATTGGAAAAATAGAAATAAACCTCCCCAAATAAGAAAAAAAGCTTTCTTTAGACCTTTTTGTGCTTTTTGGGAAGGAGTTAGAACATCACTGCAAAGGCTTTGTGCATTCATCCCCTTTCAAAAAATTCAAAATAGACAATCAGTCTTCTGTAAAGTATCATAGCACTCAGCTGTGCATACCAAAATACAAACCGAGCTAGATTGAAAACATTCCCAAACCGGCAAAGACAAAGCCCATGTAAGAAGTCTTTTTTTTTTTTTTTTTTTTTTTGCAAAAAATTTTCCCCCCCAAATTTTCACGGGGGGAAAGGCAGACTTCAGTGTTTTTCCCTTTACTTTTCTATTTATCTACATTGCTGAAACCTTTAAGGGAAAAATTTCTGATACCCGAAAGAATATTAAAAGGGGGAAAATTCACCTATGAAAATACTTGTTCTCTGTTGCATTAGACTGCTTGAACTTTGGTTTTAAAACCGTTTCAAAAAAAATACAAGCGGTTTAAAATTCAACCATGATTAAAGGAAAACCAAATGCCCCCCCCCCTTCATGGGGGGTTTTTCAACCGGCTTCCTGTTAATCAGAGATCCAAAAAGAGACTCCCAAAAACGCGGGTTTTGGGAATCCTCCACTCAGCACGGGTTCCTTTGCAGAGGGGTACAAAAAATTTTTGCCTCCAGACAGTTTCGGGTAAACTAGCCTGTAAAACAGTGAAAAAGCAGGGCGTGGAAAAGAACAGAGCAAGAGACAGGAATAGAAAGAATGGGGGGGGGGGAACGAAATGAAGATGAAATAAAGTTATACCAAAAGCCAGGAAGCAGCCCATGATGCTGCTAACCCCCAACCAATCCCAAGCCCTGAAGCACAGCCAGCGCAGCACTCTGGCAGCTGGTGGCTCTACAACTTTTGTAACACACAAGAGAAATATAATCTACAAGAAAATAAGTGTTCCCGGGCTTAAAATAAAACCCCAGTTATCCCCGGGAGGGGGGACACATGGGGGTTTAACCCAGCACTTAAGGCACAGGAGGTGGATCTCGATTTTGAAAGGGCCCCTGCTACACAGGGAATTTCTAGACATCCAGGGGTACACAGAGAAACCCCCTGGTCCTCAAAAAAAGGAAAAAAAAGGAAAAGGAAAAGGGGTGAAAAAGGGGGGGGGGGGGGGGAAAAAGGGGGGCAAAAGGAAAGGGCCGAAAAAAAAGGGAAAGGAAAAGGGGGAAGGAAGGGAAAAAAAGGAAAAGGGAAGGGAGGAAGGGAAAAAGGAAGGGAAGGAAAAGGAAAAAAAGAAAAAAAGAAAAAAAAGAAAGAAAGAAAAAAAGAAAAAAAAAGAAAGAAAGAAAAAAGGGAAGGGGAAGGAAAAAAAAGGAAAAAAAAAAAGGAAAAAAAAAGGAAGGGAAGGGGGGGAAGAAGGGGGAAAAGAAGAAAGAAAGGGGGGGAAAGAAATAGGGGGGAAACTTTTGATTAAGAGGCAAGCCTCGGACAAGAGACTACTAAAACTTTTTGCCTTCTTTTCCCGGGCTTTTTAAACATTCTCATAAATTTAAAAAAGATGAGCGTACCCCAAGACAAATTGGTTATCAATGAGGGGGTTTCTTTTTCAAAAAATGTCGGGGGCTCTTGTCGGCCTGCACAGAGGTATTGGGTTCAGCCAAAGAAGCCCCCAAAAATTTCTTTTGTCTCCCTTTCCCCCTTAACAGTGGGGTTTCATGCAATTCCACCGCCTGCTCAAGCACCCCCGGGAAAGGAAAAGGGGGTTTCATTTCCAAAACAGATGCCTATGAAGATGTTGAGTGTTCTCCCCCAGGGAACGTTGAGATTACCATCAGCAAATATTTCAGAGCTAAATGTGCAGCAGAGCCCCTTTGCAAGGGGTTTTCTGTCCGCTCAATCCAAAACTGGCAAAGGGGCCCAGCGCAATTCAACTCTCGAAACTAGAAGTGTGTAAGAAATTTTTTTTAATTCGACTTTTATTTATAGTCATTAAACCTGCGCAGTGGCAAATAGCATAGTTACAGGATTTGTAATTAACTGATCAAACAGTTCCTCATCCTGCAGAAATAAACTACAAGAATTTTTCAAACAATTTCTTCCCCCAGATATTTTCATTACTTATAAATTTTGACATACGTGAATTCCCAAATGAATATTTTAAAACCACAAACTAAAAAAATACATTTGAAAACAAACTGAAATATATATTGAAATTTTGGGCTAAGTACAAATCCAATCCCTTTTGTCATATTCTTTAATAAATAGTGTCTGCACACCATAAACACCTGCAGGCATTGGGTTTATTATTTAAACAGTAAGCTTACATAAGACTTAGCTGTAGACTTATCTTGAGAATACTTATAAACAATAAATTTCACGATTAGATTTTTTTTTCTTTTATAAAATTTGTCCTTTTTGTTTTTTTTTTTTTTGTAGAATACTTTTATAGATCTAGAAAAAGACAGATGGACTGAGCTCTTTCAAAGACTGTGGATACGTATTTTAAACAAATAGTTTAAACCCAAAAAGGGTCCATGAGAAACCTGACATTTTTTTGAAAGTATTTGATTTATTAGAAAATATTTAGATGCTTTACCCACATCTCGTTTTAAAAACTTGGAGAAAAGATTATTTACAGAAGAGGCATTAAAGTTAAAATATCCATAATCAGTCCTGGGAAAGCGTCTTCCCAATTTTTCCATAAACAGCAGGAAAAACAAATTCGGTTTCATTTGGAGGGGTACCACACAGCTCCACAAACCCGTTTTTTTCCCTTTATCACCACAGATGACTAACCCCCCACATGACACCAGGGAAATGACTGCCTTTGTCTTGGGGGCCATTTGAAACTGACACACCCCTTTTGTTTTTAAATTGAGGAACCCTCTCAAACCCGCACGATACTTCAAACTGTTTAAAAGAGGGAGACAGAACGGGGCATCAAGGAAAGCACAGTTTGCAATCCCATCTTGACTGACATTCTGGGGTGGGGTGATCAGGAAGGGGAACCAGAGCCACCCCCCGGTCACATACCCCAGGGGGGTTTTTTTCTCTCAGCAACAGACTTTAAAGTGCAAATGGGGAGACATTACACATTTAGGTTATTTAATATTGAGTATGTCCCTTATCCTTGTGGGTGAAACAAAGGAGGGGGGAAAGAAGGAGGGGGGGGGGAGGATGAGAGAAAATTAATTTGGGGAAGGGGTTTTTTGTAGCTCCCCTCAAATGTCCGTCTTCTCTATCCCCAAACGAGTGTTCCCAACACCTGCTACCCCCACTTGTAGTGAGTTAGCTGGGGCTAAACCCCCTGCATATTTGTAGTGAGTTTCTGGTGCCATACTCTGTTATACCCTGGGAAGTTTTCAGGGTGTTCTAAGCCTGCCAAGAAAGTTTAAAAAATTCAATTAAAACCTTTCATAACCCAATGAAATCAGGGGAAAAAGTATCTAAAGTGGATTTGATTTTCCAAAAAAGTAGAAAACTTTTTATTGGTTTTTGCTCACATATTCCCCAAAAAAGGCACTGCTGTTCTTCCAGGAACCTGGATTCAATTTCAGCACCCACATGGCAGCTTACAACTATCTTGTAATTCTAGTTCCAGGGGGTGGGTTTGGCACTCTCACAAGACATACACGAAGGCAGAA
Source organism: Mastomys natalensis (assembly GCA_021653895.1). Lineage (NCBI taxonomy): Eukaryota > Metazoa > Chordata > Mammalia > Rodentia > Muridae > Mastomys > Mastomys natalensis. The sequence continues at coordinate 1,931,527 of JAJTUV010000381.1, forward strand.
TACCAATGTATATAAAATAAAAATAAATAATTATAAAAGAAAATTGATGGAATTTTTATAGCAACTTAATGTTGCTAAAAATAAACCTGCATTACAGGTCCAGTTATACAAATTATGTCTGACCCACAGGAAAGTACTACATAGATAGAAAGTAGGCATGCTATAACAGAATGCTACTATGTGACTTTAATGCTGCTGTGAGTTATAGTATGTATACATACGCAAAAATAAAATCCCATCTATTAGAAGTGGGATTGCAGGTATTTACAAAATGATAACAAAAGTCTTCATACTTTTAACAGTATAAAGTATCCAAGTTATTAAGAATTCTCAAAGGTTTGAACATACTTCATTTTATATCTAACTTTGGATACATTTAGTGGTCCTGGCTGAGAAACCTCTGCCAGTGGTCACCCACTCCTGGGAGACTGGGTTTCACTGGCCCTGTGGTCATCACAGGTACAGCCTGTCCGTGCATCACGATTACCTCTTGACTGAGACTTCAGCACTGACCTCACAAGACGCAGGCTCCTCTCTTGCTCATTGCTGCCTGTTCCCAACCCCTTACAGACAAAACTTTCTCCAGCTCATGGTTCCTAAGTGAAGCAGGAATAGTTTGCAGGTTTGTCTAACCTGAGGCTCATGACTGCATGTATCCAAGGACAGTGAAGAGGGAGTTCCAGTCCGAAACCAAGAGATATTTTGTGATTTAAACAACAATAACAACAACCACAACCTCCATTGCTCAGGTCTTGAGTGTAAACTTTGTAGATGACAATGTGTAATGCCAAAAGCCTGGGCTTTGTCAATGGAAGAAAATGGGAGGTTTGCACTCGTTTGGAGAACGGGTATTAGCATCTCTAATTTGTTCCTCAATTCTCTCTCGTCTTCAGGTCATGAACTGCAGGAGCCCTAGATTCCACACACAGTCCCCTCAGTTTACATAGTAGAGAGCTGCAGGCTGAAAGAGGTTAAGAATTTGTCTGAGGTTAGGAGTGGAAATGTTAGGTCACGCCCTAAGTCACACTTCTCAAACCTACGTAGGATGGACACTGATCTACAACCTTGGCCAGACATTCCCCAGAATTTCCTCTTTTTTCTTTTTTTTTTTTTTTTACAAGAACATGTAGCTTTATAAGGCACTATTATTGTTACTCACTGTGTCTGGCTCTTCTGTAAAAAAAAAAGTATTTCTACATACCATAAAAGTACAGGCTTTCCTTGTTTCAATGAGTTTACTTGAGTAACAAACCCGGGCTCCTTAGTAGGTTCAGCAATGTGTGTTAATCACACATAGATTTTTGTCTCCCAAGGAAATCAGATAATCTGTTAATTATCAGCCTCAAAACTTTGATCGAATCACTCATTTCCCCATACAATATGCTATTAATGATGTAAGTTAAAGGGAGCCGAGCTAAAAGCATTAAGGCCATCACTCTGACTCGTTCTGCAAGGAGACAAGGCTATCTCTGTTCTCTTTTGCAACATGTTCCATCCCAGAGACAGAGAGGAGCTGTTTCATGAGGGGTGCTACTACTCCCAAGGACTGCCACCTTATCCCAGTTTTGGGAAACAAGGTGGTATAAGTCTGTAATTCTAGAATAGTGAAGGTGGAGGCGGGAGAGTTGCAAGTTTGTGGCTATCCTCAATTATATGGTGAGACTTGCCTCAGAAAACCAAAGGGAGGGGAGAAAAAATAAGGATGAATTTTCTCTAAAATGAGGGAGTTAGCCAAAATAAGTAGCAAAGAGTTATACTAAGCAGTTGTATTACATTGTTGTCTCTCTTTACAAACCAAAGTTGTGGGCAACATTCCCATTGGAGAAGTGAGCAGAAGAATGCAAATCCTGGTATCCTGCAAGCACAGGATGAGAAAGAAAAAATAATTTTAATTAGATTCTAATTTTATCACTAATTTAAAGTTACTCTAAAATCAACTAACATACTTCTCTATTATTAAAATAAAAATATCACAGTAAATCAAGGTTTTTACATAGTTTCTGTTGGGAAAGACAGCCCATCAAGTAGGTGAAGCCAGCGTAATATCAAAACTTAGAATAAATCATAATCATTCAGAAGTGCGTAGTGAGACTCAGAGTAGAAGATAGGGGGAATCTGTAAAATTAAATATTTTTAATATAAATGTAATCAGTGAATTAATCCAGCAGCTGTATTTATCTACAAATAGATATGTAGATCTATTTATGCTAGTCCCCAAAATCCGCACAGAGAAATTAAGATTTATTTAAAACTGCACCTCAATAACTGAGCAGTTAAATGATCTATCTTAACCTCTAAGCTAATTTGGCTTCTCCCAGCTAGGACCCCAGTGTACTTGCTTCTTATTACTGGTCTGGCTCTTTGGGCTTCAGGTATTCTTTTCATGATCTCTCTTTGGACCCCTTCTTCCCATGGCTCCAGTTCCTCCATCCTCCTGGCCAATCTCCCTCTCTCTTTCTCCAATCCCCCTCTCTTTCCTGATAAGATTTTATTTATTTATTTATTTACTTTTTAAAATTAAATTATTTTATTTATTTACATTTCAAAAGTTGTCCTCTTTCCTAGTCCCCCCTCCCTGAGTTCGTCACCCTATCCTCCTTTCCCCCTCCCCACCTCTGAGAGGGTGCTCCTCCACCCACCCATCCCCAGCTCACCCCACCAGCTCACCCACCCCCACTTCACCCCCACCAGCATCCCTCTTCCCTGGGGCATCAAGTTTCCACAGGATTAAATGCATCCTCTCCCATTGAGGCCACACAAGGCAGTCCTTCACTACACATGTGCCCAGGGCCCAGAACCAGCCCATGCTCTAAGGGTCCAGGTTATTTAACATTGTTGTTCTTCCTATGGGCTTGCAATCCCCTCAGCTCCTTCAGTCCTTCCTCTAACTCTTCCATATTGGTCCCCGACCTCAATCCAACGGTTAACTGTAAGTATCTGCATTTGTCTCAGTCAATTGCTGGTAGAGCCTCTCAGAGGACAGCCATGCCAGGCTGCTGTCAGCAACCACAATATTATTGTCAGGATTTGGTGTGTGTGCATGGGATGGATCCCAAGTTGGGCTAGTCATTGGGTGGCCTTTCAGTCTCTGATCCATTTTTGTCTCTGCATTTCCTTTAGACAGGAACAATTCTGGGTTAAAATTTTGAAGATGGGTGGGTGGTCCCATGCCTCAACTAGGGGCCATGTCTATCTATTGGCTGTGGTCTCTTTCGGTTCCATCTCCCCACTGTTGGGCACTTCAGCTGTCATCCCCATTGAGTCCTGGTAGCCTCTCACATATCAGATCTCTAGGACGTTCTAGAGGTTTCCCTCCCCAACCCCTACTGCTGCATATTTTGATTCATCCCCCTGGCCCTCTGGGCGTTCCTCCGTTCCTCCTGTTTCTCCCCATACCTGATCTTGCCCTTCCTTTTCCCCTCCCCCCTCCCCTCTCCCACCAAGTTTCTTCCTTCCCTCTGCCTCCTGCAAAGGATATTGTCAATAAGACAAACAGCAACCTACAGATTGGGAAAAGATCTTTACTAACCATACTTCTGATAGAGGCTAATATCCAAAGTATACAAAGAACTCAAGAAGTTAGAATTTAAAAAAAAAAAAAAAAAAAAAAAACCCTAAGTAATCTAATTTAAAAACGGTGTACAGAGCTAAACAGAGAATTCTCAACAGAGGAATCTTGAATGGCCAAGAAGCACTTAAAGAACTCTTGAACATCCTTAGTCATCAGGAAAATGTAACTCAAAACAACCCTGAGATTCCACCATACACCAATCAGAATGGCTACGATCAAAAACTCAAGCAACAGTACATGCTGCCAAGGATGTGGAGAAAGAGGAACACCCCTCCATTGCTGGTGGGATTGCAAACTGGTAAAACCACTCTGGAAATCTAGCGGTTCCTCAGAAAATTGGAAATAGCTCTACTTGAAGACCCAGCTATATCACTCCTGGGAATATACCCAAAAGATGCTCCACTATACTACAAGGATATATACTCCACTAAGTTCATAGCAGCCTTATTGGTAATAGCCAGAAGCTGGAAACAACCCAGATGTCCCTCAACAGAAGAATGGGTACAGAAAATGTGGTTTATTTACACAATGGAATACTATTCAGTGATTAAATCGAGGACATCATGAATTTTGCAGGCAGATGGATGGGACTTGAAACTATCATCCTGAGTGAGGTAACCCAGACTCAAAAGGGCCATGCATAACCTGAGTAAATGGCTCAAGTCTTTTTCCTGTTTCTTCAATCTTGTCCCAGACGTTTACTGCTGCTATGAAACATAATGTCATGGTTTCTTTGTCTATCTCAGCAGGGATCTGTGAATAATGTTTTATTCATATCTATTTTTATAGAAAATAAGTTGTTTAAATTTTCAGTTCTTTTTCAATAAACCCTATGTTTAATTTAATAGTAAAAAGGATTAACTGTAAAATCAGACTTTTTGTATAATAAAGATTATATGTCTTTTTATGAAATGTGTGTATGTGTGTCTGTGAGAGACGTCATTGTAAGTTTTCATTTTCAAATTACAAATTACATTTTATACATTTATTTTAAGCCTGTCAAACTCTATCTTCAAGTTCTGTTAGTAACTGAAAATATTAAATTTTAATTCTGAATGGAATTGGCAAAAATAAATGCATTGTTTTTACTGAATAGTAAACTAACTGTTACAAGTAACCAACATACTAGTTCCATAAATATGGAAAAAATAGATATAAACCTCACAGTAAAATTAGCTACTTTAGAGCATTTTAGTGCTTTTTGTAAGGAGTTAGAACATCACTGCAAAGGTGTTGTGCATTCATTCCCCTGTGCAAACATTCACGAAATATGACAATCCAAGTCTTCTGTTAAAGTATCATAGCACTCAGGCTGTGCATACCAAAATAGCAAACCGAGCGTAGATTTGAAAACATTCAAACCGTCAATGAAGAACATGCCCATGGTAAGATGTCTTTTTTTTTTTTTTTTTTTGCATAATTCGAATTCACTGCTGTTTCCCTGCCAACGGATCCAATCCCCAGCTCACTCAGCAGGATGATGAGTAAGGCAGACTTCAGTGTTTTCCTTCACTTTTTTCTATGATCTACAGTTGCTGAAACCTTTAAGGAAAAGTTAGCTGATACCAGGAAAGAATATTAAAACGGGGTAAAAATTCACCTATGAAAATACTTTGTTCTCTGGTTGCATTAGTACTGCTTGAACTTTGGCGTTTTAAAACCAGTTCAAATATACAAGACGGTTAAAATTCCAACCATGAATTTAAAAGGAAAACCAAAATGAAACCCACCCTTCATGGGTGTTTGCAACCGGCATCCTGTTACAGTCAAAGAGAGACTCCCAAAGCGGTGTCTGCAATCCTCCAGCTCAGCACGGGTTCTTAGCAGAGGTGCTACAAAAATTTAGCTCTCCAGACAGTTTCGGGTAAACTAAGCCTTGTAAATATCAGTGAATAAAGCAGGGCGTGGAGAGAGAAGCAGAGCAAGAGAGCAGGAGATAGAAAGAATGGGGGGGGGGGAACGAAATGAAGATGAAAATACGTTATACCATAAGAGCCAGGAAGCAGCCCCATGATGCTGCTTCAGAACCCTCAGACCAATCCTAAAGCAGCTGAAGCCACAGCCAGCGCAGCGAGCTCTGGCAGCTGGTGGCTCTACTACTTCTTGGTAACCACAGAGAAATATAATGTCTACAAGAAAATAAGTGTTCAGTGGGCTTAAGAATCACCCTAGTTATCCCCTGGAGGTGGTGACACATGGTTTTAACTCCAGCACTCAGGAGGCACAGGTAGGTGGATCTCTGAGTTTGAGGCCAGCTGGTCTACACAGTGAATTCTAGGACAGCCAGGGCTACACAGAGAAACCCTGTCTCAGGAAAAAAAGAAAGAAGGAAGGAAGGAAGGAAGGAAGGAAGGAAGGAAGGAAGGAAGGAAGGAAGGAAGGAAGGAAGGAAGGAAGGAGAGAAAGAGAGAGAGAAGAAGAGAGAAGAAAGAAAGAGAGAGAAAGAGAGAAGGAGGGAAGGAAAAAGAATCACCTTAGAAGGAAGGAAGGAAGGAGAGAAGAAGGAAGGAAGGAAGAAAGAAAGGGAAGGAAGGAAGAAGGAAGGAAGGAAGGAAGGAAGGAAGAAAGAAGAAAGAAGAAAGAAGAAGAAAGAAAGAAAGAAAGAAAGAAAGAAAGACCTTAGAAGCTTTTGATTATGAGGCAGCCTCTGGAACAAGAGACGTACTAAAACTTTTGGCCTATCTTTCCAGGGCTTTTTATCATTCTCATTATTTAAAAAGATGAGCTGGTACCCCAAGACTGAATTGGTTAGTCAGTGAGTTACTTTACAAGAATGTCGGGAGCTCTTGTCGGCCTGCACAGATGGTATAGGAGTTCAGCTCAAAGAAGACCTCAATTTCTTAGTCTCCCTTTCCTCCCTTAACAGTGATCATGCAAGTCCCACCGCCTGGCTCAAGCACGGAAGGAAGGAGATGTACATTCCAAGCAGATGCCTGATGAAGATGTTGAGTGTCTCTACAGGGAACGTTGAGGATTACAAACTCAGCAAATATGTCAAGAGCTGTACTGTGCAGCAGAGCTCCCTGTGCAGATGGAAGTTTTCTGTCTGCTCAATCCAATCTGGCAGGAGCCAGCTGCATGCAACTCTCGAGAACTAGAAGTGTGGCTAAGATTTTTATTTAATTCGACTTTTATTCATAGTCATTAAACCTGCTGCATGTGGCAAATAGCATAGTTACAGGATTTGTAATTAACTGATCAAACAGTATCCTCATCCTGCAGAAATGAAAACTACAAGACATTTTTCAAACAATTTCTTCCCCCAGATATTATCATTACTTATATTTAGACATACTGTAGAATTTCCTAGTGAATATATTTATATACCACAAACTACATGAATACATATTTGAATAAATATACATGAAATATATATTGACATTTGGGCTAAAGTACAAATCCAATCATTTTGTCATATTCTATAATAATATGTGTCTGGCACACCATAAACACCTGGCAGGCATTGGGTGTTATTAATTAACAGTAAGCATTAATAATGACTTAGCTGTAGACTTATCTTGAGAAGACATTATAAAACAATAATTTTCACAGATTAGATTTTTTGTCTTTATATGTATTTGTCTTTTGTTTACTTTTTTTGTAGAATACTTGGATAGATATCTAGAAAAAGACAGGATGGACTGAATGCTTCTTTCAAAGACTGTGGATACGTATTATCAAATTAGTAACCAGAAAGGATCCATGAGAAACTGACATTGTTTTGAAAGTATTAGATGTATTAGAAGAATATTAGATGCTTTACCCACATCTCTGTTAAAATCTTGGAGGAAAAGATTATTTACAGAAGAGGCATTAAGGTTAAAAATATCATAATCAGTCTGGAAAGCGTCTCTAATTTACCATAAACAGCAGTGAACACAGTCTGCGTGTTCATTTGGAGGGGTACCACACAGCTCCACAGAAACCAGTTTTTCCTTCATCACCACAGATGACTAACCCTGCACATGGACACCAGGCAAATGACTGCCTTGTCTTGGGAGCCATTTGATCTGACACACCACTGTGTTTTTAAATTGAGGAACCCTGCTCAAAGCAGCACGATACTAAACTGTTAAGAGAGCAGACAGAACGGGGCCATCATAGGAAAGCACAGTTTGCAATTCCCATCTTGACTGCTCATTCTGGGGTGTGTGATCATGGAAGGGAACCAGAGCCACCCACATGGTCACATATCCCTCAGTTATTCTCTCAGCAGGAACAGATTTAATGTGCAAATGGAGAGACATTACACATTTAGGTTATTTAGATATTGAGTATGTCCCTTATCCTTGTGGGGTGAAACAAAGGATGGGGGGAAGAGAAGGAGGGGCAGGAGGAATGAGAGAAAGTGATATATGGAGGAAGGGTTATTTTTAGCTCCCCTCAAATGTCCGTCTTCTCTATCACATCGTAGTGTTCCCAACACCCTGCTCACCCCACTTGTAGTGAGTTAGCTGGTGCTATACCTCTGCTATATTTGTAGTGAGTTAGCTGGTGCTATACCTCTGTTATACTCCATGGAAGGTGTCAGGGTGTTCTTAAGCTCTGCCAAGTATGTTTAAAATTCAATTACACTTACATAACCACAATGAAATCTAGGGGGAAAAAGTATCTAAAGTGGATTTGATCTTCCAGAAGTAGAGACTTTTTATTGGTTTTATAGCTCACATATGCCAAACAAGGCATCCTCATTTACTTCAACCAATGAATAGGGAGAAAAAAGGTGATCAATATAGTAACTTTATGTATACACAGTACATGCCAATTTAGCTGTAGTGGGAATCAGGTAAATTGTGGGACTGTGTAAGGGTACCTTGGGTCTTGGCTGGGCATGGGCCTGGAACCCCAAGACTCCAAGGGAGAAATGGCAGGTGTTTGGCCATGTCCCCAGAACCCAGGGTCCTGACATGCAGCCTAGTCTCCACGGACCTACATTGTTCAGTCACATAGGTCATTACAGCCCCTCCCAAAGTGCACAGGTAGAGGGCATGACTATAGGCCTCAGGCCCTAGAGATTTACATACTAATGAAGGCCAGAGGGTGGAGCCAATTAAGTATTCTTCCCCAGACCCTCCCTTTTTCTCCCTCCCTATTTAACTCAGGTCTGCCCTGAGTTTCAGAGGGGTACTTCCAGATTCATCTGCCATCCACCATGAAAATAAAACCTTTTGGAACCAAGGACTTCCTCGTGTCATTGGAGCCTGCCGTCGACAAAGCCTCCAGCTTTTGAAACTCCAGACCCACCACATGGAAAGCCTCCAGGACTCCATCACGGCCATTTATCCACAGTAAATGGCACAGGGAATTTTCGTTAAACTCAGAAAGATCTGAGACCAGTGTCTTACAAACTGCATCATATTTCCCACTGTGTGGGAAAGGTTGGTTTTATACTTATCTATAGAAAAGGTTATTTCAGGAGACATTTGTTCGCAAACTGCTCACTTCCTTTCCTCCAAGTGAACAGAGCTAAATTATCATATTTGAAAAACGTGTAATAAGGGAAAGAGACAGCAGTGAAAGGCCATAGGAAAAACTTCAGTCCAATTAGCAATGGGGGGGCGGAAATAAGGTCAAAATCTAAGTTGATTTAATAGGAATAGTCTCAATTACTCATAGAAAATTCTCCAAAGTTTTATGAACTGGATCATATTAATTTTGTATAAGATTTAATAAAAATACAAAAAGAGGAGTTCAGAAGCAAGCTTTAAAAATCTGACTTTTTTTTTTTTTTGGTTTTTCGAGACAGGGTTTCTCTGTGTAGCTCGGGCTGTCCTGGATCTCACTCTGTAGAGCAGGCTGGCCTCGAACTTAGAAATCCGCCTGCCTTGCCTCCCAAGTGCTGGGATTAAAGGGTGCGCCACCACCGCCTGGCTAAAAATCTGACTCTTAAATCAAAAGGTTTCACTGGACATTAGATACTCTGGTGTGAATGTTTTCTAAAGTCCCACAAATATCGATGACTAGCAAGTGGACGTCATCAGATGCACTGTGATTTGTAAGTGGTACACAACTGGGTCAACACTGGCTTTGGCTTTGGTCTTCCAGGATCTTCCACTCTACTCCTTGAAAGCGCCTTCTGGATACTGACTGTTTGAGAGATGGGGGCAGCCAAATGCCTCCCCGTGTGACTCAGACTGTGCACATGGAGAAGAACAAACTCAAGAGCTCCACATTTCAATACTGACCTTTCTCTGTTGGAGAAAAATAAATGTGGGCCGGGAACATGTGGCGCTACATTATAACAAGGACACACACATGTGCTTGTGCACATAAACAAACACACAGGCACAGGAAGGCAGGCATGCAAGTGCATGCGCGCGCACAACACACACACACACACACACCACACACACAACAACCACCCAATTGCCTGGAAAGAAGCAGAACAGCCCGGAAATGAAATATCAGTATTCAGTTATGAGACACTATAAATTCCTTCTGAACGTGAGAGTTCTCTTACTCATGACTTTGAAGAGTACAGGAAGGCACAGTATCTTGATTCCTGCTCAGCTGGATCAACGAAAGACAAGACGCCTTTAGGCACCAAGCTTCCTGCTTCTACCTTTCAGGTTAAAGCCCAGATTTTGTCAGTGTTAGGATTCCCAGCCCACTAAGTCTTAAGGTGGAGAGAGCCTGTGAGGCTGCTTGGCAAGAAGCTGACATGGGCCAAGGACAAGGAAATGGGCTGTGTGGCAGGAATATGACATTGGCCAAGGACAAGGAAGTAGGTTTCAAGCAGGAATCTGACATTAAATTAGAACAAAGAAGTAATTTCAGGTAGGAATCTAAATCATAGGCTACAACAAAGAAGTAATCTCAGGCAGGAATCTAAATATTAGGCTAGAACAAAAAGTACTTTCAGACAGGAATCTAAATTTTAGGCTAGAACAAGGATGTAGGCTTCAGACGTGAAAATGACCTTGGCTAGGACAGGGAAGTAGGCTCAGATACTTTGGTCATCCTGAGAAGCCTTTAGAAACAGTGATCATGGGAGTGTTCATGTAATTGAGTTTATTGCCTTGCTTTTTCTTTGACTATTTGGTTTATTGTATTGCTTGTTCCTGACTATTTGCATCTATTGTATTGCTAGACCCTCAACCTAGAACTGACCTTAATACATGCATGTAATCAAAATGATATAAAAGCATAAAGGAAGAGGGGTATAGGATAGGGCATTCTAGAGAGAGGAAATGGGGAAGGGGATGACATTGTATTGTAAATAAATAAAATATCCAATAAAAAAAATAAAAATTATATATACAAAGGGTCACAAGGGCCAGAGATAACTGTTTCTATGATGTTGACTTATAGAAAAAGACGCAGAGCAGAGTACAGAACATGACACCAGTGAAGTGGTGCCCACTAGGCAAGTAAGTACCCAGAAGACTCGGTGCATGCGTGGGAAGTAACTGGAAGGCATGCAGCCAAGCTGCTTAATGGCTACTGTGTACCCCGCCCCAGACTTCTGGAAGGAAAGCAGATGTTTCACCAAAATGACAATGTCTGTGCAGTTTGGTCACAGTGAGCTGCTCCTGTCTCATACAGGAAAGATCTACAGCAGCGTGAGCAACAGCTGTTCTCAATGTTTACAGTCCCCATGCAAACACCAGTCAGCCTTCAGCCTGGTAAGCACTGAACTGTCACTCCTTCCTGCTAACTTTCTCCATTGGAATTTTTCAAGACTTTAGGCAATGGCCTTTTATGGGTCATGTATTTACATTGTGAATAGCTATATATAGAGAAAATTTTCATGGCCTGGATCTAGTGATGATGTGCATTCTAATAATGCCATTTCATTGTAGCGGATCTTTTGAACTTGTGTGTGTGTGTGACAGAATGACGATATATATATATATATATATATATATATATATATATTATATATATATGTATTATACACAGAGAAAGAGAGAGAGAGAGAAACACACACTTTTCTGCCTATACATCTGCACACAAGACAGAATCAGACAGTTGTGAACTGCCATATGGTGGCTGAGAATTGGACTCAGGAACTTTGGGAGAGCAGCCAATGCTCTTAACCACTGAGCCATCTTCTCCAGTCCCTGGGATGATATTTCCTTATGGAAATTGAAACCATGCACACTGGGTAAGTGCTTTACTACTGACCACCACTGCTAGCTCTTGAAGTTTTTTTTTTTTTTTTTTTTTAAATTCACTTCACATCCTGCTCACTGCCTCCTCCTGGTCACCTGCTCCCACAATCCTTCCCCCATCTACCATCTACCCCCCCCTCTTCTCTGCTGAGAGAGTATCCCTCATCTCTGGGATCTTCCACCCTGGCACATCAAGTCTCTGCATAACCCTTGAGTTTTTAAAGACTGAGTCATATTACATACCTCAGAGAACATCCTTTCTCTGACTGTGGAGGGCTGGGATTGGAGGGCTGGGATTCCAGGCCGGCACCACCAATGCCTCACAACAGTGATACTTTCTGACAGACACACATGTAAAATTCCCATGTGGTCATCGAATGGCTGCTTTAGCTCTCAAGCTAAAACCTGCTTTTGTTCCTTTCATAACAAATCACTAAAGTATCCTGGAAACAAGGACATTCTCGAAGAATAGGGCTGTCTTAAAAGCAGACTGCCTTGTTGGTCCTTTGGGAAGTAGAACTGGCCACAGCATGATTTTGTTCTCTGTACTACTGACTTCGTACTGAAGACACGCTCCCTGGAAACGCTGCTTCCACAGTCTCTGCCTCGCGGCGCTGGCCCTTTGCCACAGTTCCCAGCTGCACTGTGCATCTCCAACGGCCCATGCTGCTGCTCCTCCAAGCTGCTCAGTGTGCCGGGAGCCTGGCAGCGTCCCTCTGTGGGAAGCATGGCTGCAGATGACTAGTTGAAAATAAAACGCCACCCCAGGTTGAATATCATCTGGCTTCTAGTCAGTTTCCAGATGACTGGCTGCACTGGGTAGCTTTTTTTCCCCCATTCACTTTCACAAACACGGTTTAAGAACTTGATCTTTATGTAAGAACATGATCTTGATACTTTGGAATAAAAGTAGGCGATGGATGTGAGTGCATTTCCCACTGCTGATTCTAACCTACGATGCTATTCTTCAGAGATGCCTATGAATATTAATATTCTAAGACATACAGAACATCAAGAAATCTCAGGAAACAATCATGAGTAACCTTTAGCCAAAAGAAACAAGACTCTTTTTCAAATACAAGCATTTGCACAGTGTATTATTATATTATTTGCACCTATATATTAAAATGCTCAAAAGAACCTACTCCGAAGGGCAGTCCAGTCTACTCCCACTCATGGTGAGTTCCATGCTGAATCTTTCACTTAACATCCTAGTTTTGATTAATAATGCTTTCCTTAGGTCAAATTGTATCTGGTACAAACAGAAACTCAGAGTAGTTCTCCAGTGAAATAAAACAGCCATTTTTATAGGAAGAGACATTTTTTTTATAGTCTGCAGAATACCCTAAAATCTACAACTAACATCCTGTTAATTGAATTTGTGGCAAAAAACATCACCAATGCTGAACAGTTTCTTATTCTTGTCCATAAAGAACTGTTATTTGCTTTGCCCAAGACTGCTTCTGCCCAGTTTCTGGCTGGGGTCACACTCCCACTCCTCAAAGCAGAGCATCAGCTACAGTGTTTATTTCCTGTCTGTAAGAAGGAACTGAGCTACAGACAGACTAAGACCTGAACTCGTACTCAGTCACATCATGCTGTTTGCCATATGAAGGTGATCAGCTGAAATAGGGATCACACTGCTTCCTCTATGGACTGTATTTATATGCAAATGAGCACACACACACCCACACCCAGGTACACCCACTAAGTATTCGAGGCAGCAGGTAATTTCCTATCAGCTGGAAGAAATAGTTTCATTTCATCAGTTTCTATGACAGTTAAGTTTTTTTTTTTTTTTTTTTTTTTTTGGCCTGCTGGAACTTTGTTGCTGGGCAACCAAGAGGAGAAGGATAACAGAGAGGCAGAAAGTCTCAGTTGTATTATTCAGGCCAAGCAACTATTAAATCAGTTACTAAAACTTGTATTAAGGTGAGCAGTGCTTAAAAGCACAGGGTTCAGCTGCCTTCCGGGATGATTTTAAATTAAAGGTCCATAAAGCAGAGACCATGATGAGTTTTTCTTCCCCCTTTTCAAATATGAAACTAGACCCAGCAGCTATGAAGGGCGACAAGGTGGCTCATAGAAAAGTGGCTTTGCAGTGCTCATTAGAAAATAAAATGAATATTTACCTAATGTTTTTATCTAATGAACTTACTTTTGTTGTTTGGTATTTCGGCTCTTTGAGAGCAGGCCCCTCTGTCTAGCCCGGGTTCGCCTCAACTCCTTCAAGTCCTCTGCTAAGTGTAGGATTACAAGTGTGAACCACATGCAGGGGTTAGTTAAAGGTTTTGTATCTTAGATTTCTCCTTTTGTATGTAACAAGTTATTCCATAGGAAAAAATTAGGCAGAATTAAAACATAAATCAGATTTATATTGTTTGAGAATATTAATATGGTTTCATAAAAATGCTTAATTGGTTGAAGCTATTACATTTTAATAATTTTTCAGAATTTTCTTCATATTTTACACACTATATAAATAAGCCTTTAAGATAAGAAAATGACCCAGTCTTACAGTTTTTATAGGGAGAGATATGTATTTAGCCTGTCAATTATTTATAAGTTTACAAAGGTATTCACACCTATCAGATATCCCAAACAGTACTTCCTTGACAGAGAGACTTTGGTCAAAGAAGAAGAAGGATATAAACAGGATTTGCTCTTTAGGATAGGGAAGAAAAAAAAAATCAAAAGCAGACTGTTATAAAAAGCAGGAAGGGAAGGAAGGGAATTCTATGGGGCAATGCAGAACTGTAATGGCTGGTGATACAGCCCAAACAGCTATGAGCAACAAACTAATCAGACTTGGGCTATCCAAATGAGGTTTAAAATTGACAATATTAAATAGTAAGTCTTGAGGGGGTAAAGGTATATTATACTCTGTATAGAATGACTAATATTTACATATTTTCCACAAAGGGAAACCTCTATGACAGAGAATAAAGAAGAAACTATTTAACTCTCATTTTCACATAGAGAAGAAAAGGTTTTATAAAACCCTTTCTTGTGCACATGGCTGTGGGGCCTAAGTGCATGTGTTTCCCAATCACGAATTCTGCTGCATGTTTTCTAGTTCTATCTTAAAGGAGTTTCCTTTTCTAAGATGGGCTTATTGGACCAAAAAGATGGCATTTATACTCGTACTAACAAAAATCACTCAATAAGTAAATATGCCTTTTATTTTTCAGCAATATAGTAATAAAAATAACTGCCTTCTAATTTTCTTGAACTTGAAGCTCTTTGTTTTGACTACTGTACTACAGAACAGGATTACATTTAATTTAGTGTACAATATCTCTAGATATGAAGGTTGTACGTGCATACTAGATATAAACATGTCTAAGAAATTAAATCAAAGTACAACACTGACTCCACAATTACAGGCAAGTATTCATGTATAAAGATTTTGAAGACAGAAATATAGTGAATCTGGAATACTTTCAGCTGTGAGCTCAGAGGAGTCTAGGCCAACAGGTCTGGAATTGAATCTCATCTTTAGTTGTACTGTGGGAAATCTTTCTTCATTTCTCTAACACAGTGGTTTGCAAGCCTTCCTAATGATGTGACCCTTTAATACAGTTCCTCATCTTGTGGTGACCACCAACCATAAAATTATTTCATTGCTGGTTCATAACTGTAATTTTGCTACTGTTATGATTTGTAACATTAATATCTGTGTTTTCCGATGGTCTTAGGTGACCCCTGTGAATGGGTTGTTCGACCCTCAAAAGGGTCATGACCCACAAACTGAGAACCACTGCTCCAAATTGTTTAAATGATGTTGAGGAAACATGAAATTTCACTGAGAAGTAAACTGAGAGAAAGAGTTTAGAGGTCCAGTGACAACATGCTTAGGCTCTTTCTTTTGGGTTTGTTTGCTGCTCTGAAGGCTGGGTAAATTCCAGGTGGGGAGCTCCTCACCATCACAAGAGCCCAGAGATGAGTAGCTCCCCTCAACCAATAGTGTGTGTAGTTCAGAGTAACAATTAAACTATAAAAATAGTTAGGTGGATTAAGATATAGCAATGCTTAAAAGTTGATATATACATCTAATCAACACTATCACATTCTAGTGTTGATATTATAAAAATTCGGCTTGTTATTCAGGAAGAAAATGTATTTGCAGGGGACACAGTGGCAGCTTTGCATAGGAAACGGTTGACAGGGCCATTAGAAAGTGGAATCACTCATGGATCTGCAAACCTTTCTTAAAAGGAGGCAGTTATAGTTCCTCTACTATCCCTCCCATCCTCGTCTTTTCCTCCTCTCTCATTACCCCCACTACCCTCCCTCTCCTCTCCCACTGCCCTCCCCCTCCCCTTTCCCTCCTCCTCTCTCCCTCCCCCTTCTCTCATACCATATTGCACTAGTGGATATGCCTTGCCAGGACATCCATTGATGGCGCTTACAGGGTTCACAGCTGGGTGAGACTGATGCTAACTTTTCTCCTCTGGTAGGTACTTAGCATCCTCAAGCATTGTGAAGGTAGCCAGGCGCTTCCAGGTCAGCGTCAGCGTGATTACCTCATGACTCAAGTCTATGGTGACTTTAGCATTAGACTCTTACTGTCAAGTTCTATAAGGTATCCAAGAGCATTAGAAATACCTTGTAATGCTTGTGGGTCAGTGGAACTTCACTGGTAAACAATTCCAGGAGAAGCAACCGATTCCTAGAGCTGGGATTTTCTTTTTATTGGTTAGCCTGTTGTGTCTAGTAGGGCCATTGTTGCCCTGTTACAGGTCATACTATTTTAACTCTTTTTTTTTTTACTAATATGTACTGATATAGGTTAGGAAGTTTCTACAGTATTAGTTTTCCATCTGATTTTTTTTTGATTTAGTGTTTTTTATCCCTCCGAGTGTTACCCCACTACTGTCTTTCCTCCACCAAAGGTTATAACCACTGTCAAGACTCCTGTGTGTTCCAGGTAATGCTTTGATACACAATAAGAGATATTTTGAGTTTTTTCAGACAGAACATTGCCTGTGAGTATGAATGTGCTTTCCTTCTATTATGTTGTTATTCTTTTCTGTTCTCTTGCACACCATATGTCACAACCGAGGAAATCAACAACCTTGGGAAGCCACAGAACACATCTGACAGCTGCAGGACTGGCTGATTCACGGATGGTGACAGAAAAACATTCGCCACAACTGGGGGTACAAAGCGTGTGGACTTTAATGAGCCTGGCTACAGGGGGAGAAAAACATGTCCAACATTTTCTATTTTTAATTGGAAGTGTCATCTCATAGAGCTTCCGTGAGTCTCACACTATACTTTGTTATGTGTTCCTCATGGCAGAATACACAGGCAAATGTTGGCCTTGGCAAGAATTCAGCTCGAAATAACAATGACATTTTGTATTTTTCAAAAATTGATACTGGCTTTTTATCTAACTGTGGAACATTGGGTACATCACTGCTATCCTGATACCCTCTTCCGTTTATAAGGACTATTAAGTTTAATTATTTTGTTGTTGGTCATTAAATATGAACACTATTGCAGTTCAGTAATTATGGGTTACTTATTTATTATATGTGCATGCATATGTCTATGTGAATTTATGTGCATCATATGTGTGTAGGGGCTTTTGGAGGTCAGAGGGAGTCAGATGCCTTGAAACTGAAGTTACAGGTGGTTGTGAGCCTCTTTTAGGGGATGATGAGAACCCAAACTGGGCTACTCTGTAATATAGCAGTGTACTTAACTTGTGAGCCATTTCTCCAGCTTTTAGTCATGAATTCAATTTGTTTTCTGATTTGTGATTATCATATCCAGTGAAAGCCAGTAAACAAAGAACAACTACAAGGGGGATTTCTTAGCTTTTGTTCTACCCTAATATATATATTATATAATATATTATCAATAATCAATTTATTATATTTATATAATGTTGTATAAATTATATAATATATGTTAATAATTATTATATATTATATATATAATCAATTATTCATGGGCATATATGTGGTATAACATGAGTACAGAGGTCAGAGAAATGTCAGGAAAGCTATACCTTTGATGTCTCACCAAGATGACTGCCATAACAAGACCTGAACAAGGATGACACTAATAAACTCGCTAACATGGAAGGGGAAAATTCAGGAGGCCTCAACTCTAGACAGAGAACCACAGGCATGTAAGGGAATGATGACATCAGGAGAAACAGTCTTCCCCAGGGAAAAGTACACCAATTGTTTATTATAGTACCAAATGGTCATCCCTCAAAATAATGGTCATCTCTGAAAGTAATAACATACAGGCAAAGTAGATATTTATTTATGCAAACAAACTTTCACACACACACACATACACACACACACACACACCCCAATTAAAGAAAAAGTGATGTTGAATTTGAGAGGGAACAAAGGGCAGGGGCACATGGCAGAGCTTGGGAAGAGGAAGAAGAAGTGGGGAAATGATATAATTATAATATAACATAGAAAATTAAAAAACCATGAAAGAATAGAGCAGGTAAGACTGGATATTTGAAGGTTGTTCAATATATTCCTGGGGACCTGTATGAGTGGCAGTTGTCAGTGCGAGCGATGGGCTGAAGTCACAAAATGCTCCCTATGACGTGACCTCAAGGTCACGTTAACAGCCAGTTCGCTGATGCACACATTAAATGGGGTCAGGAAAAGCCTAAAAAAGCAATGCTAAGTGCCATTTTCAACTGTGCATGCAGTCAGAACAGGGATATATTGGCAGACACGTCCCTCAGGAGCCAATCCCACCCTAGCACAAGGTCAAGGGGTCAACTTCATAGATGCCTTCGAAAAAGAAATTTGTACTGAGAGTTTGCAAACTTAGCAATTTCCTACTGCCATGTTTCACAGGGAAGTTTAAATCAGACAGTGGTGGATGTTTGAATGTTAGGCAAACAGTGCAAACGTTTAAAACCATAAAAAGAAAGCTGTTTCATCAAACTGACAATCGAGGCCATTGCTAACTTAAAAATAACCGTGCAATAGCAAATTCCAGGAGTCCAACACTGTAAGGAAACCTTGAAACTTGGAATTGCACTGACATAACAAACTCAATGACTCCATCTATCAAACTTCTGATTCACAGCACATTTTTGATGGAAGGAAAATTAAGATTTGAACTACTTACCTTAAATCAAAAGACAAAGAATACTCATTATTCCCACCCAGTTGGATTTTATCACCAAAGGAGGAAAGGCTACTATCACTGGGGATCCTTGGAACATCCTACCTTGAGAGCTAGAAACAGTTTTAAACCAGCAGTATCACAATATTGTAGGTGGAAAGAGAAATCTTACACAAAGGGTCACATTAACTTTAGAAGAATAAATGGATGATCTTTAAGTTACAGGATGTCTCAGGTGGGCCTCACACAGAGCAGTACTCTGCAAAGAACACCATGGAACACAATTAGGCCGAAGATGGTTTTTCTCTTGCTATGTTGTCTGAGAACTTTTCTGAGAAATTCTCTTTTGTGCTAAAGAAAGCGAAAGAGTTAAAATTAACTCCCTTCTGCTGCAGTTAACACATTAGTTCTGAAGCTATGTCCTTAGCTGCTAGCTTAACTTTCGAAATATGTATCCCCATACTATCGTCAATGGCAATCCAAGCTAAAATGCCACCAACCATATAGCCTGATTGTTCCACATTTCTATGTCAAGACAGAAAACAAGCAAATGAACAAACATAAGCCACTTTAAAAAAAATTACCTTTTGCACTTGTTAATTGTTTTCTAGGAACAATATCTCATACACGTCAGGCATCAAGGCTGCCCTAACTCTCACAACTATTATTTATTAAAAATAACCTGTGTCTACTAGAGGAGCAGCCAGTGCTCTTAACTACTGAGAGATCACCACAGCCCATGGAAATTAAATTGTCCTTATCCTCCCCTAAACCAACTGCACATCAGACCCCATACCCACGTCTCTCCTTGATCACTCATCCCTGGCCTCCCCAGAATTCTACTAACTCTCCAGCATTTCATTCCGGACCCCTGAATGCTTTCAACTCTCCATGTGGAATGCAGTTCCACAACTCAGAGCCCACTGCCTCGATCCCTTCTTAGTAAGGGAACATTTATCTGATAGTATCTCCTTCTGACTCTTCTATAATCTATTCTGTTTTATTTTTCTCTATATCATTTATTATATTATAAAACAAGTTGATCATTCTCTATCTCTACTACAATTAATCTTCAACAAGACAAATCACCCCTAGAAAGAGAAACTCATGACGCATATTAGACACTGGGTATAAAGGACCTTGTCCAATAAACACCGCTCGACCCATGTGGACACGCATGTACGTGTTGCTAATTATATCTAAGTAAGATACAATTATTATAACTTTTCAGTAAAGTGAGAATAATATACTAAGACTCTTTTAATGTTTCTAAACTGACACTAAACTTACTTTTAGAAGCTGTGATCTGAGAAATTATGTTTTGAAACTTTTCCTGGGGAAACCTGAGCAAACCTCTATCTGCTCCAGATAGGGCACCACCAACAAACCAAAGTAACAACTTAACTGAAGTCCAACTTGGTGAATCAACAAATTTACTGGACTTAGTTAATGGAGCACAAATAAGGAATTAATTATAGCAGTGTCTATGACTCACAGGCAGCTGCATCATCACAGAGCACCCTCCACCAGCATGGGTGACCAGTCAGCAAAAGCAATCTTGGACTTCCACACATGACATATAGGCAGCTCAGCTGGTTGGAGAGTCTCCTATTTCCAGAAATTGTTACTACTTACATAACCATAGGGAAAAGTCTTTTGAATCCTGTATGTTTCAGGTACTTCCTGAGTTTGTTTACTTAATGAGTCTTAGGGAACTTCCCTGTAGAAATAAAAGTTTCATTTCTGAGAGAATTGCTATACAGCATTCCCCTTCATTCTTTAAGACAACTCCATGTAGTTCCCTGTGTCATGGAGGGGATGATATAAATATCTAATTATTTTCCTCAATCTATGGTTGAGTATCTGGCCACTATGCCATAGAGATAGTAACTTAGACTGACAAGCTTGGCTAGCCATGGCCTCTGCAGTATAAGACCCATTGTGAAAAAAAAAAAAAGGTCCCTTCCATGACTGAGGCTAGGATCAATAGTGATGCATGAGCATAAGGACAAATGTCTAGAAGACAACCTGACAGCCAGATCACATTCATTTATCAGAACAATTGCACTGAAAGCCTATAAGCTCCTCAGTCTAGAGCTCTTGCTCTGGATTACAGTATGAGATCTCAGTTCCTCTCAAATAACAGGCTGTTAATCTGTTTAGAAAACAGCTGTTAGAACCCATAACAGTTTGGACACCATTGAACGTGTAGGCCTATCTTTCCAAGCATGTTTATAGTTAGTATGTGAGGTCTGTTGGTGGGAGCCACGCAGGAAAGGCTACAGTAAGCGAGTGAGTTTCCTGGAGATGACCCACCATTTTTCATAGCTGCAATGTGTGCACTCTGAAGAGGCATGGATCCCAGGGACTTTGTTCTAGGATTGCTTCTTGCTGCTGATATGTCTTTCCTGTCACTGCTGTATCCCTCATATATCTGACATAGTCTATTGTTTCCTGGGTTTTTTTACCCACTCTGTTGGGCAGATTTCCTGCAGAATCAATATGGAGATGGAGTTTCATGTAATAATGCTGTTTAGATGAAGTGATGATTTCATAATTCCTGATAATGATTTTTATAGAACCCCTGAATTGATTAAAGTAATTTTAAGCCCCCTGCAGAATAAAAAAATAGAATTCTGTAAACCTTCATGTGTCACAAGCTAATTGCACTAGGTAAAGAAATAGGCTTGGAACAAATTTACTATCAAGGGGAACAATTCCTTCTAGGTTAGGAATGAGGACACTTATCTTAGTAACTAAGGTCATAAACTAGGAAGGAGCAATTTATTATGGGTGCAAGAACAAAAAAATGAGTGATTAACTAGTTTATCTATATAAGAATTCAAATAATAAACCACAAGAATGATGGCTTGTTTCTTGACAAAGCACTTGATAACCTATGATATAAAAACTATTGCTTTAAACTTATAATGAAGTTGTGGAGATAAAAAATAGATAAGAAATGTTTAGTTGGGTATGAGTCTTAATGGAAAGACATGAATTTAAAGTCTGTGATGCTTTGTATATGCTTGATCCAGGTAGTGAAATATGATAATGTACTGAACCTCTAAATTTGTAGGTCAGCTACAATTAAATGTCACCCTTATAAGAGTTGCTTTGCTCATGTTTTCTGTTCATAGCAGTAAAACCCTACAGAAGAAGGAAATTGGCCTCAGTGCTAGAGTTCTGCTGTGATAGGCCTGACCATGTTTTTGTTTGGAGGAATGTGGATTTTGGATTTTTTGGAAAGCAGTGGATTACTTTAAGTGAGGCTTAATGAGCTATGTTAGTAAGAATATGGAAGACTTCGTTGCTGAGGGTGACTTGAACTCTGGAAGCCTGACTCTAGAGGTTTCAAAGGAGGAGAATTTTAATAGGTTGCTGAGATATTTTGTGATATTTTGGTAAAGAATGTGGTTGCTTTTTGCCCTTGTATGAAGAGTCTACCTGAAGTCAAAGTAAAGAGATATATGTTAATTACATTGACAAAGGAGGTCTCAAAAAAGCTTAGCAGAGACTCTGTTCTCTGGTTAAATCTCATGAAGAGCATTTTGAACAAGTATAGCAAGCTTAGAAAGGAAAAATATAAAATATATGGTTCAAGTATTTAAGGGGCACCAGGAAGTGAAATGGAGCTGAATCGTATGTTCTAGAAGATAACAGATTAAAGGAGTGGGACTTTGGGGCAAGATCCTACCTGGCTAAGTCTAGGTTCAGGCATGGTGCTGCACACCTTTAATCCCAGGAGACAGAACTTTGCAGATCTCTGAGTTCAAGGTCAATCTACAGAGCAAGTTCCTGGACAGCCAAGCTTAGGCAGTGAGGGAGCTGGAAAACAGAAAACTGGTAATGTAATAAGGGGTATCATGTTCCAACCACAGGAAGCAGAAGAACTCAGCAGTTTTGGCCACATGGCTCTGGCTTTAGAGTCCAGAATAGAAGGGACTACTGGGACAATTGATGCTGATTAGCTGGAGCTACGAAATTAGTGGTGATTAAGAAGAGACCAACATCACTGAGGTGAAATCTTCTGGGAAGTGTTTTCTGAGAGCACAACAAAGCTTTGTTCCAGAGATAGCCAAGGTTGTACCTCATGCTGCAGCTGGACTTGGTAATGTGTAAGAGTCATCCAGGTGGTACTTGTTTTGAAGGCATGAAGGGGTCATGAGGAGCAGCTGAGGCTTGGCACTGTGAGAGGTCATAAAAGGCCACTGGTGAAGGTAGAGCCTCAGTTACAGTTGCTGGCCCAGGATGGAAGGGGTCATAGAAAGTAGCTGAGGCTTTAACCATGAAGAAAGCCTATGAGAGGGTGTTGGTAAAGAGAGTCTAGTTGCAGAGGAAGACCTTAGCATATAGAAGATGCCAGTACCATGGATGATCAAGAACAGCAGCAGCAGTGGAGTGGGGTCAACCAGAGCTTAGAGTGCTACAGGGGGCAGAGCTGGAGAAGTTGATGTGAGCCCTTTGGATAATCCCAGAAATCATGTATGGATCCCAGACGTTGGAATAGAAGCTTTAAAGTTGAAGTTGCCTTGAAGACTCCAAGATATTAGAGATGCTAGAGCCATGGGATATCTGCCAAGGAAAGCTGCTATCAGGGAGTGAACCAGCCCAAGAGAATGAAGTGTGTTGCTGCTGAATGCCAGATCTGCCAATAGCAGTCATCAAGAGTGAAAGGCTCTGGAGATCTGAAGAGCACTTTGACATTGGACATGGAGACATAGAGTCTGGAGTTTACACAGCTGGTTTTCTGTCTTTTTTGGTCCAATATTGTTAACTTTATATGGGATGACAGGTAAGAGACTGTTTAAATCTCAGAAGAGACTTTTAACTTTTTTTTTGAACATTGTTGAAACTGTTATAAACTACGGGGGCTTTTGAAGTTGAACTAAATGTATTTTGCATTATGCTATGTTTAGTTATGGCCCCACAGACTCATATGTTTGAACAAGCCTATGGGGGCCAGGGAGTGGAATGTGATGGTTGTATATGCTTGGTCCAGGGAGTGGCACTATTAGGAGGTATGACTTTGTTGGAGTAGGTGTGGCCTTGTTAGATGAGGTGCGTCACAGTGGGCAAGGGCTTTAATACTATACTCCTAGCTGCCTGGAAGCCAGTGTTCCACTAGCAGCCTTCGGATAAAGATGCAGAACTCTCAACTCCTCCAGCCCCACATCTGCCTGGGCAGTGCCATGCTCCTTCCTTGATGATAATGGACTGAATCTCTGAACCTGTAAGTCAGCCCCAATTAAATGTCTTCCTTATAACTAAGACAGTCTAAACCATTCATATTTGCCAGCAATTCTCACAACTCTAAAAGATTACAACACCATAGGACGCAGCAAAGCCACCAAAGTAAGTTTAAGGCTTTCTGGAGTCGTAGGGTCAAAGAGTGCTTCTCTCTTTCTCAGTTTTTTTTTTTTTTTTTTTTAAGTAATATCTGTCTTTCTACTCCTGTGTCCTGTAGCTTTGTGAATCAGACTGTGATTGACTCCTTCATTATTTGTTTAAAATTTCTATCCAATTAGTTCAGGTCATTACTATTCCAGGATTATCATAGTTTTTATACTAAGGCATTATCAAGGCCTGTGGTGGTTATGTTAGTTGTCAAGCTGACAATATGTAGAATTACAAGATAAGACTCTCAGTGAGAAACTGCCTAGATTAAATGGCCTCTGGATATATCTACAGGAGATTAACTTGATTAGTTACCGTTGTCTCAAGTATCCTCACCTGCTTACTGTGGACAGCACAACTTCCTAGGCAGAAGATGCTGATCTGTATTCGTGGAAAACTTCAGAACACAATTATGCACACATTCATTCCCTCTAACCTGTGGATGTGAGTAACCGTTTAATGTTCCTGTCACCTTGACCTTTGTACAATGATGTAACACAATCTGAAATTCTGAGAGAAATAAATCACTTCCCATAAGTCGCTTGTGTCAGAGTGTTTTATCACAGGAACAGGAAACGCAGCTAAGGGAAGGCCCTTGTCTACAGGTTGAATCAGAGATGTTTCACTTCCTCTCCACAGGTCAGGCCTGGGCAGTATCACTTTTCCTATGCTCTATTTTTCCTCATTATTTGACTCCACCCAGAAGTCCCATGTTTTTGGTCCAGGAAGGCTGGTTGCTGGTTTGTTTGTTTTGTTTTTGTGTTTGTTTTTAGTACCTATCTAACTTGTGCTCTCTTTTTCTCCTGTCCTTTCTGTTGTAAGAAAGTCTCCTTAACAAGTTGTTTTTTGTTATCCAGTTTACCCAATCAGAAGAGAGCATAGAGGAAGATAGACCCATAGCTCTTTCCTGTTGTAAATCCTACCTTAAAAGTTCCCCTTGAAAGGCCAACCAAGCTTCAGTTATACTCCTACTATACACATAGCAGTGGCTCCTGAACATAAGTGTCTGCTGCAGACTGACAATCTTGTCCCATGAACACCAATCTCAGGATGGGCAACACATTCTCTAATCATTCAAACATTTTCAGGATGTCTCTGTACTCATATGGTGAACTCCACTCATAAAGGAAGCACGCCACACCTTTTCACACAGAAGAACTTGACCACCTTTAAGGTAGCCCATAATATTCCACCTTTAGGCATCCTATCCTAGCTACATGTCCTACTACTCATGCACAGGTGCAAGGATCATGTAACTGTGCCCATAACAAGAAGTCACACCAGGACACACCATGTGTGGAAAGATGGCCATGTTGGCATTGATCTGCAGATGCTGGGCCCTCAAGACACTCCGGCTTCTGTTGCATGTCTTTCTTAACCATTGCAGGGGCTATGAAGCCACTCACCCCCAGCTCATCTTTGTTTTTATCTGTCACTGTTTAGATGTCAATTATGTTGTACAAAATCTCCTTAGGGGAGGTGAGCAAATGTTTACTTATACCACAAGGGGTACTAACATCTGACATGGCAAACCAGTAAGCTATTGGACTTACATACTGGGGTTATTTATGGAAGTATGCATAAACCAACAACAGGTGAATTATCAAAAAAGTTACCTCAGCATAGGTGTTAAATCACAAATGCTGCATCTCCAAAGCTCTGCATACTGTGTAGGTCAGTCAGCTGGTTAGAGTTCACATTTCCCCAGAATCTGTTGCTGCTTAGGGAGAATCCTTGTGAATCCTGTAAGTTTTAGGTACTTCCTGTGGGGTAAGTTTATGTCCTGAACTTTGTATCATTCATTTCATAACTTTAATAGCTTCCCTCCAGGAAAGAATGTTTCAATTTTGAGGAAATTGCTACACAACACATTTTATAATATTGCTTACTAGGGTTTCATTTCATAAAATTCCTCTGATGACTTGGAATAGTTTTCAACTTAATAGGGATTTTTATTTGCACATTATTATTAGACAAAGAACTTAATTCAAATAAAAGTGAAAATCTACATATATGTTATAAAATTGAGACATACAAATATACAAATGTGGGTAACTGATTATTTCCACAAATGTGCTAATTTTCATTACTCCATTAACATTAGATCAGTTCTATTTTTCTAGAAGAATGTCACATCTAAAATTCCAAAATTACTTTCACTGACAGTCTCTCATGACTTGAGGGTTATGGATTAATCTACATAGTCTAGCCACTGATACAGGGAGTCACTTGTTCCCTCCACATGCACCTGTACAAATGTGTACACACATCTCTAAGCGAGCACGATTGGTCACACTTACATAAACACACACAGGTAATCATTTCTGAGAACCTGGTTAGGATCCTGATGTGGTCTTCTAATAGTGATTTTAAGACATCTGATTTAGAGTATGTATTTCCTCAATAGGCTTGTGACCAAAAGTGCTTCAACTTCCAGTCAGATTCGATTATATCTACATAGATTTTACAGATGCATTTTCTTCAAATAAAATCCAAAATGCTACCAAACCTGAATTTCTTGAGTTTCAACACAAGGTTTGAAATGTTTTGGACTTTGGAGCACTGCAGGTTTGGTTGTTTACCGTAGTGCAGGAGGTCACCTGACCTGTCCCATTGCTATCTTCTGTCTTCTTGTTTCTTGATCTTCCTCCTATTCCCTGAAACCCCACCCCCTTTCCCTGAAACTCCGCCCCCTTTCCCTGAAACTCCGCCCCCTTTCCTTGAAACCCTGCCCCTTCCTGGAACCCTGCCTCCTTTTCGAAAATCGTTGAAAGCACATAAGAACTTTGATTTAACTATGCCCTACGTGCTGCTGTGCTTTGAGTCATTTTTAATTTTCTGTATATTGAAAAAAACTGAATTCTCACAAAGCTTTTCTCATGGATGGAAGTTTCTGGGAGTCAATAAAAATCAAATATATGCTTCTTTTCCTTTAACTGAACTAAACACTCTGCCTCAAGGACTGAAAACCAAGTCAACAACAACAACAACAAAAACATTCAGTGCTTATCAGGGTTTACTACTTTAAAACAAACAGAGCAATTTTGTGTGTGTGTGTGTGGTGTGTGTGTGTGTAAATTAAACAGATTAGCTACTTGACTCCATTGTTAGGATATCTGAGGTAGTTATTCCCTCATCAGTGTGGGAAAATCCAAATAAAGATAATGAGGCAAGAATATAGGGAGGAGCATGAAGTCTTCCAGGCTTTACTCACAGACAAAACATGAGCATACCTAAACCATCTTGGCACAGAGAAAGCCTGGGACACCCATGCCTTCTCGGCCCCACCCTCCTGTTGCAACCCTGCCGTTGCCATGGAAAGGTACACACGTTTAAAAAGCTTACTGTGTGCAAATAACCCATGAGATTTCAATCCCCTGCTCCACTGAGCTTTCTCCCCAGGAAGAGCCTTCTTTTAAATAGAAGTTCTCTGTTTCTGCCATGCCTCACTCAGCTTCAAATGCTTGTTCTGAGACACAGAAACCTAGAAACCCTGGCAGAAACAAATCAAACCTGTTACCTACTGAAGACAGGAAAATGCATCCTCTGGGCATGGATTATTTAAACGTTGCTTAATTTGACTACTAAAACAAAAGTCATTTGGAAGAGATTTGGATTTATTCAGCACATTCCGTCGGTGAGAAATGTCCTCCAGAGTACTTTAACCGTCTTTTAAAAATAGTAATTCTTCACATTTAATAATTCCACTTGAAGACAGGCAACATTTTATGGAAAGTGACTGACAGCTATATTTAAAAAACAATTAATTTCCCTTTTCGTTAGTTTTCTTTTAGTAAACAACATCTATAGGAATGTCAGTCCTAAAAACACAGAAAGATAAAAAAGCACATGCAATAAGGTCTTTTATTATAAAGCCTTAAAATTCAAACAATGTATGACTAACATTTGCAATACTGCAGGCAGAGACCAGACTTCTAACACTTGAGATAAGTATTAGTACTTTGTCTGCTGGTCTTTGGTATTTGGTTAACTTTCCATGGGGGATTTTAATTCTCCTGCCAGCATTGGCAGAGATAATAAACCCATCTTTGATTGCCAAAGTGAATATAATTCTAATTTCAAATGTGAAGTTTTTTTTTTTTTTTTTAAAGAGGTTTAAGTTATGCAAGCTCTTCCTAGTGCCATTTATTTGAGAAAAGACAGTTGATGAAGCCATCTCCCAGGTGAGCCTTGCATAATTTATATGGTACCTTTAGAAGTTAAGAGCTCAGCTTGCTCACAAATGAAGTGATAAATAGACCCTGAGCTAGGCATTTTATACAGATAAGATTCTATGCACGGCAGAGTGCACACAGTTCCCAACCTCCTGCCTCTGAATTCACTACCGCCAGCTCCTTCCCAGTTTCCTCACGAAATGTCGAAATGTTTCTATTACATTTTATGCATTTTATTGAGTGTTTTTGAACCTTAAACTTTATTTCTAACTTGAATTCTTACCACTAAAATTGTTTGCAGAATCCAAGGTTTCCTTCTACGTACACAATGATGAGCAAAGTTCTAAGTAAAGAAAACGGAACTTGGCGAGTTATAGAAATGAAAAAGGTTTTTTTTATGGGAATAGTATGGCGTTAATTAAAGTGGGCTCTTGATATTTCTTCCCCAAATCATTTAACATATAAACTGAAGAACAATGTACTTTAGGATTTCAGGAACTATTGAGGTTTATAAGATATTCTTCAAACAGCATTTTCTATTATATGTGAACTAAATTAGACTAGAAATTGAATTTCTTAACACTGAAATGTTAAACAAGAATGTTTTATTCACACATACAAAACAGTTTTTCCAAAACTAAGTTTTTGTGCAATGCTATATTAATTTGATTAAGTCTAGTTTCTAAATAGTAAAAATTTTCATAGAGATTTCCTTCCCTTTATCTCACTGGTATGAGTGTTTTGTCTGCATTTACAGAGTGAGCCTCTTGTCCATGTAGTTCCGGAGATGCCAGAAGAAGGTGTCAGATTTTCTGGAACTGGATTTGGATTTACACATGAGCTACCATGTGGGTGCTAGAAATGGAACCCGCGTCCTCTGGAAGAGCAGCCAGTGTTCTTCAACCCTAAGCCATCTCTCCAGTCACCAAGTCTCTCTCTCTCTCTCTTTTTTTTTTTTAATGTGACATGAGGAGTTTCTTTTCCAATTCTACTTGGTGTTTTCAATTTTAGGGGCCACTTATAAAAGTTTAAGGGTCTACTTTGAATAATTTTACAAATTCTTTAAGCTTCACTATGATCAAAGTAGTAGGCCAGATATAGAAACGTGTTTATTTCTATATGTTACTACCTCTGGAGAACGTGCTGAAGTTTCTAGAGTATAAAGAACCAAAACTAGTAAGTGTTAAGATAAATGAATACATAAATATTGAGTGGAAATTAAATAACACACATAATCATAAATTTCACAACAATTTCATGTTATAAAAATAATTAAATTTCCAGTGTGAAAAGTTTGGTATGTTTTTAAAATTTGACTACTTGTTACTTGGACTCTTTCTTGTATCAACATTATTCCAAAAATAGGGAAAAAAAGATTTTGTCAGAATTACATCTTATAATAAATAATAATAACAACAATAATAATTTACTTATACTGTGGTCTATTTCTAGTTTATACATTGAAAGATAAAATGAAGCCAAGATACAGCATTCTCTACAGAACATATAGTTTAAAAAAAAACCAAAAGCCTTCAAATAACAATGTAGAACTAACTTCTAAGATATAAAACTGTCCAGTTAAATTCACTAAGAGGGTTGCTGACCAAATTCGAACAGTAATTCAGAAAGCCTAGGATGGTAGGTGGTCACTGGCTTAGCACAGTAGAACTAAACCCAGCAAAAACAACGGAGCCAACACGGAGCAGGATGACTTGTGTGCTAGACTTTGGAAAGGCTCAGGACTAGGAGGTCCCAGATAGGGACTGTGGAACAGGCACTTAAGAGCTATCCCCCCACCCCCCAAAAAAACGACAGCTTGATGAAGGATATGCAAGATAAAAGCCTGGCGCCCCACGCCTTTTCTGTGTCTCCTGCCTCCTTACCTCTGGAGGATGGCATGCTGGCATGCTAATCACTCAAGGAGTGTCTTGCTGTAGATTTATCCTAAGACTGAAGGCATACAACTAATTCACAGTCCTGAATCTGCAATCACCTTGCATTCCAAGAGGGCAAACTTTGTAGGGCACACTGCCTCATAGATGAGGTTAATTACCCCTGAGGGTAAGGCTGCATTCCGGAACAAATACAAAATCAGCTCCTTAGAATCACATTGATTCCCTAAGGGGTGACAAGGTAGAAACTTCTCTGGGCCACCACACAGGCCTGGAACAGAATGAGGAGCCAACCATACTCTAACCAGGCCTGTTTACTGTACCTATGTCTTGTTTCTTTGTGCTCATGTATCTTCTGTTGAAACCTAAGCTAATCTTAGTACTTCAAAGACTATTCTCTTTAGTGTGGCCATAATAGGTAAATCTGGTGTTTTACTGATAGTCATCTTTTGATCCGGAGTCCTGGGCACGAGAAGCTGAGCTGAGTCATACCCAACCTGTGTGAGCTGCGGAAGCCTAGGACTTTGCCTCAGTAACTCTGTTTACAAGGTCACACCCATAGATTCTTGGCGGATTCTGTGTAATAGTTATCAGTCTCTCAGGTAACTCATATCCCTTCCCACAGAGAAGACACAGGTTTCCTATGTACATATTTAAAGACCAAGACAATAGGCTCATATGATGAGAGCAGAAAGCCATACAACAAAATGACATTTTATGACACAAAAAACCTTCTGAGAGGCCAAAATATCAAAAGTCTATGTCTTGAATAAAGATTTTCAGGGTCTGTAAATATTCTTACTTCCCACTGAATTTGTAACAAGAAACTATTACAAAAATTGAAAACACAAAAAAGATAAAAATTAAGACAAAAAAAGAGAAATTAGCATCCAGCAAACAAGGAACCCAACAGGAAAGAGAATTCTCACAATGGTGACAGGGGAAGAAGGCCTCATCACAGCTGGCAACAGGACAGATGAGCACACAAGAATGGTCTCCAGGCAAGGGGAGGGGCTAAATCTGGAATCCTATGGGCTGCTTCCTGAAGTATTCCACTCAGCTTCTCTTTAGGCTGTTCCTCAGAGAAGGCTGTAGGCTGGGCAGTGTACAGAAGGAATTGGAAGAGGCTTGTCTGATATTGAGGAATATTCAGAATGTGGTGACTCTGTACTACAATAGAGAAGAAAATGTCCAGAGAATCTACCAGCAGCTGACAGGCCAGCCTGGAGCAGGAAGGTGGTGTGGCGGGGAGGTGAGAAGGGTGCACAGGTTTCCAAAAGCAGGAGAGCAGACACTGGGCACATGGTGAACCATGGCACACTGATGTTCTGTTGAGCAATAATTATCCCATAGCTACAGCGATAAAGACAGTCACCAAACAGTGGCCCCTAAAGCTTGAGATAAAACTTTAGGAGGGTCAGATAACATGGGAACAGGAGATGCTCAAAGTTTGTCATCTATGACTGAAAATATAGAATTTCAAAGGTAGAGAACAACCTAACTATAAATGCTATTGACTTAACAAATAAAAATATTGACACTGAAAGAAATGTCAATTAAGAAATAAAAGCAAATGCCCCATGGATGCCCCGTGGAAAGCAGACCGTGTAGCTGGGGAAAACATTTGAAATGAAAGGGCAGGGTCTCTACTTTCAAGAGTAAAATCACAGTCACAGTCACTTGACTTGTATAACTGTAATAAAAACAAAAACATGGATCGTCCAAAACCAATACATAGCTACACAGACACATTCAGGCAGACTTGCTTCCTTATATCTTAGTCGATAAATCCTCAAGTCCCTAGCCAATCTGCTCATACTCTAACGTCAAAGCAAATAGCTAGTCCCACATAACCTGAGCTAGTAACCAAACTCTAATAAAGAGCTCACAAGCTGGCCTTCTAGCTAGTGTGTGCTAAGAGACACTGCATTTCTATATTTTCTATGAGCCATTCTGGGAAGCTCTACTTACATCAGCGTTTCTGATTTAGGAATTATCTGAATTTTCAAATACACCCATGCCAGAGGTAATCACTTACATATTGTTGTGTAGCAGTTTTCTCCAAAATTAGAACCTTTCATCTTGGAAGTAAATACCTTAAAACATAGGGTGTGAAAAGGGAGGTCAATCAGAAAAACGGCTGAGCAGCCTGGAAAAGGCTCAGAGCAACTCAGTCACCAAGAAAGGTCGCTAGCCATGCCAAACTGTTGATCTACCTGCAGACTGCACAGTGCACTCTCGGTTCCCAGCTCTCCTGAGCTGCCACCTCTGCTGAAAGTAGGCTTTGGTGACATAGCTGTCACCATTTCTGTTCTTCTAAGCAACCCCTCACCCGCATTCTTATTAGTAACCCCAATAAAACCCATTGGTTCAGTGAATGGGACCTTTGGTGGTATCTGTACTTCAGTCTGTCATCGTCTCTCTATCTGCATAGACAATTGTTCATGTCTCCTCAGAAATAGTGTCACACAACACATACAGAGGATTTCATATACAGGAGGAATTGTTCGCTATCAGAACTACTTTAAGCAGCATCTACCCCCTTTTCCCTACCAAGAGCAAATGACCACATATTATCAGGATCCTCATTACTATATAACAAATGATGCTTGCTGAAGTTACAGCTGAAAAAGTCCTATTAATAATGTCCACATACTTGTGGCTTGGGTCTGGTACATACTGCCCTGCACCTATGAGCTTCCTTGAGCATTGTGTTCTCTAATCTTTCTTTCATCTGCAACCTGTACTGAGGAATTCTGGCATTAGAAGGAAATGCAGTTTAAATGCTGAGTTCTCTCTTTTGAGTTCTCCTTTAACAGCTTGAGAGAGCCACGTGATTCTTACTGGAAAATGCTCTCAATTCCCAACTAGATTTTAAACCAAATTCTTTAAGTTTATTACAAAATAGTCAATTATTAGGTTAGGAGCAGACTCTAAAACTTAGGGTTAAGATAACCTCCCAAATAGCCAACCAGTAGGTTAAGAGCAGACTATAAAAATTAAGACAAATACTCTCCCCAACAATTTTCAAAATATCTACAATTTTAAATACTTATATGTTTGTTTGTTTGGATTTTATATAAGTTACTAAAGCATTAAGAGAGCTTAAGTTTATTATATGTAAAATATATCCATTTTACTCAGGTCTTACTTTGTTACTACTGTAGCTATCCTATGTGGTCTTTACCGATTGTGACAAAGGTGTACTTTCTTATAAACTAAAAACAGACATTGTACAATGTAACTCAGCAGTCTCATTCACTCCTTTCTGTATAAAACAAAAGAATAGACCAAGAGGCAATTTCTATCCGTTCTTCTATCTTGCTTTCAACTTACTAGTTTAGTACGATGAATGGATTTTACCTTGTATTACTTCGGTAGAGAAGGAATTTATCTCAGTTGTACATCAGTTTACTGAGGACTTGATAAAGTCAGGCTTAAAGTTAAATAAAGGGATAGTGCACTGGGACTACACATCCTTTAACAACTGAAACAATTTGAAAAATAACAAAAAGGTGATATTTAAAATGACCTCTCAAACACTTCGATTCCTATCTTCTAAAAACTCAGCAAAATCTTACTATACATAAAAAGAAACAAATCAGTAATGGGAGGTGACCGAAGACATCTGCTTACAGGAAACAGAAACAGAAAGGAACTGCAATGGCATTTCCTGACTGTCCACAGTGTGGGATAGACACGGCTATCCTGACTGTCCATGGTATGTGGACAGAGACCAACAGTGTGGACGGAAGTCCTGGTCTGAGAACTAAACATATTAACAAACAGGGTCAAACCCAGTGGGGCAGCAACATTTAATTTCAGACATTAAGGACATACCCTTTTTCTTACCTAGATCTTCACCACTCCCACCCACCCATCCCTGCATGGCTTCTTGCCTCCTCTCCTGTCTCCTCTAGCTGGCTAGTTTCCAGATGTTTTCTCTTTTCTATAAGTATCCTTTCTAAGTCAATATGCACAGAGAAACTAGATGGTGTCTTTAAATGATCAAGAAGAATATAATCCACTATTGCAAACTTTAAATCAACCCAACACTGCATAGTGCACAGAATCGCTGCCTGTCCCCCTTCCCCCGCCCACATTTCCATCACCATGATCACCCTCAAGGGCTTGATTCTCTCTTCTCTGACCTTAAATAACTCCCTGTTGTTCTTCCTGCCTGGAAAGGTTGACTTCTTTGTCAATGACTGTAGTTGGTTCCCTGTCACTTTCTGCCCAAACTTAAATGTTCTACAAACAGCAGCACATAAACTGAGATTTAAGAGTGGACAAGACATCTGCTCCAGGTGTGTAACTAACTCATCAGCAAACAAGATGAAGTTTGATCCTGTACAGGTCTCTCTGGTGCCTCATGAAATCACAGTATAGCTGGTAATATTTTAGGACATGTCATACTGGGGTACATTAAACATGCCTCAGGTACTTCTAAGATATTATCAGGCAATCCCACGGTTAGCTGCAACATGCTTCCTTTTAGCTGCTACCAATGGTTATAAACTGGGTGGGGTGAAGCAATATTCTGAAAATGACTTTTATGCTCTAAGAGACTACAACTTTTGCTGGACCTCATAGCCAAAGAAAATAATGCAGCTTGAGGTCACCTAAGAGCTGTCCTAGTGTGAACCTACCCTGTTTGTTTAACCCCCGCCAGTAAGAAAACAATCAATCTTGCTTGCCTTGGACTTCCCATGTAATCAACCTTTACGTCCTAAACTAATTCACTTCTGTAATCTTAAATTATGTTCCCTGCCATGCCTGACCCAGGAAAAAACATCTGTCGTTTACTCAAAGCAGCAAATACAGACACTGAGAGCAATGTTTAACAATGAATATCCACTTTGAATGCAACATTGGATACTGCTTGATAAACAATGATGTCTGTTATCTGGACCAGCTGGGGTCAGTCGGGGTGAGTGAATTCCTTGTACAGCTCTGGTAAGATTCCTGTAAAATATCCCTCCTTTTTTCCACATGTGATATCTGTACTGTTCAATCAAGGGGAGAGCAAAGCTCTTCGCACAGACACACAGGCAGTTACACAACCGACATAGAGTCACTGGGACAGAGATGGACACAGGAATATACTCCTGAGAGAGCATCCAGGTGTTAGCTCTCAAACCCAGGGCAAACAACTGAGATGACTATCCACATATCAAAGCAGATACTGGCCACTAGGTTCTCCCAGGATCCCTCAGACCCTACCTGTTACAGATGGCATACCCATTCCCTACCCTAAACTTCTCCAGCCCAGGGGCTTGGTTTCCCTTCTTCCAATGGCTCTTCCCTATATAATCCAGCCATTTTGCCTATGGCCTTTTGTCCTTTTGGCCTCTCGGTCTCCTGGCTCTTCCCTCTCCTTCCCCCCTCACACGGCCTGACTCAGTCTGCTTCTCATGCCCACTCTGGACCCTCAAAGATGTCGCTGCTTGTACCTATGTTCTCCCTCATATTTACCATAAACTTTCTCCTTCACCAAGACCTAGGAACAGCCATGTCTTCCTTTTTATTTTATTTCATTTCTTTCTTTCCTTGCCCCCCCGCCCCATTTATTGGGCAGGTACAGATTCTGACTGATACAACACACAGAAGACACAGAGCGTGAGGAAGGGAATTTAAATTTGGGTTTGCTCTTAGTTAAATGACACCAAGAAGGGTGTCCTTAATGTGACAGTGCCACATTATTGGTGGCTTGGAGTTTATCATTAGTGCAACCAACATTAACCAACAAAGAAGCCGGTTATATTATTTTTACACATGTAATGCCAACGCTGAGGGGCTTAAGGCAGGAGACTTTCTTGGTCATGCTGGGCTGTAGAGTGATATCCCAAGGCAAAGAACAAAGAGTGCTTGGGAGGTGTTGGCAAATGACAGTCTCATCCTTTTAGCCCCAGTGACTTCTTTTTAAATGAAGGGATGGTACTAAGTGGAAAAAAAATAATTATGAGTGTCCACAGCTACTGTCATCGCAAAAGGACTCTTTTCATAATCCTAAAGTCAGAGTTATTTTATTGTCAATCCTTACCTCAAGCCAGCTGTCAACCAAATACATAGCAAGTTCTAAGTAGAATATTTACTGCAAGTTGATTCCTCGGGACAGTGGCACAAAATGAAAGGACAAAGGGAAAGGGGCCATGAACAGCAATAGGGATCAATGGAAATGGTAATGGATACATATCAACTCCAAAATTCGGTGCTCACTCTTAGAATCGGAACATTCACATGGAAGTCAAGAAACTCTAGAGAAAACATGCCTAGAGGCCAAATTCCATCCTTGAAACAGCCTTCAGTAACTGGTTATATCCTTTAAACTTCCTCTGAACGGGAGTGGGAGGGTAGCCTTAAACTGGAGGGTGGGGCAAGCTGCAAAGGAATCTAGAGGAGAAAGTTACTAATTCTATGCAAAAAGCTGAAGTGAAAGCTGTATACTTAATAGACTATAAGATTTCTATTCTTCTGGCACTTGGGATTTCTCAATAAGTAAAAATTGAATTCCTTATATTTCCATCTATATATTTTAATCCATCCACTGAACTATAAATTCACCAAAATGAATGAAGGTGTTCTAGCAGGAGTCACTCTTCGCTTTCTCCCTGCTTTGGATGACATGTTATTGGTCTGCGTTTCTCAGTGAAGAACAGCTCAATAACATTTGAAATCCTGAAATTCTATCAGCACAGGAAGCAGGATCACAAACCTGAACGGCTGACTAACAGAGCTGTTTGGAAATCCTGAGCAAGAAGGAAGGAACTAAGAGGTATGATTTTAGGAATATTTTAACAAAAGGGTGCTGCAATACAACTCCTGTACTTTGGGCTCAGGAAGCACTGTGGAAGAGGGAAGAGAAGATGGAAAGACTGTAAAAGCCAGAGGAACAAGGAGCTTGCTTTGAGATTGTGTCTCCTAGGAATGTCAGGTGCTACACCTATGAAGTTTCCCCAACAGGACTGGACAGGAGCCAAACCTTAGTTAGACAGGGACAACAGGAATAGACATGCTACCATGGAGGTCGGTGTTGAGTCTAGGAGGCTCAACCCTACACAAAGAGCCACCAGCAATTAAGCATTGCCAAGAGCAGGAGAAATAGTATTCCCCAGAGAAAAGCATACCAATTGGCTATGCTATACCAAAGAGTCAGTCCTGAACACAAACATACAATTAATGTCATATATACTGAGCAAGTTGTATGTATGTATTTAGGTGTGTGTGTGTGTATGTAAAACGTCATTTAGTGAAAAAGAGGCCGTAAATTTGAAAAAGAGCAAGAGGGGTTTGGAGAGAAGAAAGGAAAAGGAGAAATTATGTAATTATAATCGAACCATAATATATAAAAGAATTGTTTTTTAAACCAACTAAATTTAAGGATCACTATCCCTGAGAGAATTTTCTAGAATTAGACGGCCATCCAAGACCCAGCCTACTGTAGAGGCTCTGAATAAGAATATTTCCAAGGCTGTGGTGGCAGTATGGTCACATATGAGCGAAAGCACAGCAAGCTCTCCAATAATAACACACGCACACAGCCATGGAAGCTAGGGCACCACGTCACTGGATCCAAGGGTGGGACAAGTGCCTCTCCAGCTTCCGTTTCCACTTTCCCCAAGACCATTTGCTTTTCCTGCCTTTGTTCTAAGTGGCTACAGTGTCTCTT
Organism: Mastomys natalensis; assembly: GCA_021653895.1. Taxonomy (NCBI): domain Eukaryota; kingdom Metazoa; phylum Chordata; class Mammalia; order Rodentia; family Muridae; genus Mastomys; species Mastomys natalensis. The sequence goes on from JAJTUV010000381.1 coordinate 1,969,464, forward strand.
AGATGTCCAAGTAGAACTGGCCAGACTGGTCTGCTTTTAGAACCCAAACAAGTGCGCCTCATGTGCACAGGAAACAGGAAGTGATGGGAACATGTTAGTGGTCCTACAATGAAGCCCTTTTGTTGCCAGCCGGCCTGTGATGGCCACAGGCCTTGTGCTTTTCCTCACAACAGCAGGCACGCTGAGGAAAACTCAAGAGCCTCATGGGTCGGTCTCACAAACCTGGGATAAAGAGACATTATCAACCATGACCCGAGAGTGATGCCCATGTCCTTGGCTTTTAGTGTTAGAGTGCTCTTTGGAGACAGGGTCCTGCTTTTTCCCATTCACTCTGCCTGCCAGGAACAGTAGAGAGAAGCTCACCACAATTCAAACCAGCAACCACGGATACAGAAATGTTCTTTCTTTTCCTCCTTTCCTTTAGTTTTCTCGACCTTTACCACTATCTGGCTGTGCTTCTTCGGCCATGTTTCTTGACTACATAGCGAGTTTTTGTTTTTGTTTTGTTGTTGTTGTTGTTTTTTAAACACTAGGAGAGCTTGCTGACAATCAAAACTGGAACAGGTCCAGAAATATTTCATTTAAAAATTAAATGTGATTAACAAATATAAATGACTCATTTGAACAACAAGCTGCCTTGGCTTCCTTCTAGATCAGGTTATAGAGCAAAGGCCTCAGCCTTGACAATGTGTTTGAAAACCTAAGTTTTAAGTCTGCAGTGATACTCGAGATGCACTCAGTTTAACTACTGGTTGAATATTCCCAGCTCAAACATTTGAAATCTGAAATGCTAAGAAACCCACAACTTTTTGGGTGTCAACTTGCCCTCACAAGTATAAAATTCTAGCTGTCATTTAACATATTGTAGTCAAAACATAATTACTACTATCTCAAAACAATTAACTGTACACTGTGTTTAGAGTATGTATGAAAGATGAAGTTCATGTTTGGATTTGGGTTCTATTATGTGTGAACATAACCAAAATTCAAATGTAAAGAAAATAAAAACCTTGGGTCCCAAACAATTGAATGAGGGATACTATTATCTGCAGGTGTTTGTCAAGTTAATATATACTAGAGAATTACCTGGTAATTGATACTTATTAAGTGCTTTCTGTTAACTCTTGTGTTATCACAGCATGCTTTCTCAAGGCCTCAATCATCTCTTGGAAATACAAAGAAGACGACTCTCTTTCAGATGCAGGTAGGGCAGCGATGGAGGCAACCAAAACCTGCTCACACAGTGTGGCCACTCGCTCCAACCCCTTGTCTTCTCTCACCAGAGAAAGGAAGGGCAAGGGGAGAGATGAAGCTGTGACATATGAATGACTTTAATACAGAAGACAGGGGCTTACAGAGATGGTTCAGTGGGGACTACACAAACATGGGGATTTGAGCTCCTGTCTCCAGAACCACACGATAAAAAGCCAGGCATGTTATTATTTGTTTGTAGCCTTAGCATGGGAAGATGGAGACAGGAAGGCTCTGGAGACTCACTGTTAGCCAGTGCAGCTGAAGCAGAGAGCTCCAGGTTAATGGAGACGCTGTCTCAAAACACAAGATGTGATTGAGCAACACATTCAACAGTCACTGTCTTATAAATACAAGTGCATCCCTACACACACACACACACACACACACACACACACACACACACACGTACACACGTACACATGTACACATACAGATATACCTACACACATGCATAAGACAAAGTATTCAAATAAGTTTCCCACAAAGGATTTTTTTTCTTATAGCAAATTCAAAGGTTAAAATTTTGGAGGGATTTTCTGTCTTCTCAAAGGGGGTAGGGGAACTCCTATCTTCCACTGTCTGAGATGGACTGGTTCTTGTTTATATAAGCACATCAAAATGTAGATTATAGTTCTTTAGAAGAATCAGCTATTAACAAACCCACACAGAACATGGCATACCTCTGTCTCCTTCCATCTGTCTTATTCCTCAAAGGCAGACACATTCAGACAAAACCACATGTGTCTTTATGGTAAGGGTGGCTCCTTTACTGATTGTCATAAATAAAATCTCTAAGGTGAAAATAACCAATATCATAACTAGGGTTTGGCATACATTACACAGTTGTGCCAGGAACCATTCATGAACCCCCAAAAGACCACCAAGGAACAGATTCTGATGCAATCGCATTAGGGTCTCTTTATTACAAGCTGGAGCTTGGGCCACACCTCCATCTCTAACATGGCAGAACGGGAAGGGACAGCCCTAAGCTTAGTTTCAGGCAAGAATTTATTGAGACAAAAATAGGATATCTACCTTGGCATATGTCTGACTGGGGAGCCATTATGGTCTTTAACATAATTGACTGGTGCTGGGAGTCAATAATGAACTTCTGCTTTCCTCCTGATTGGTGGTTGTTAAGAATTGAAGTGTCAGAGGCAGGCTTGTAATCTGGAGGGGCAGATTTGTTGGGGAATAATCTGGAAACTGGTGTAGATGCAGGTTTTGCTGGGAGGGCAACCTGGAAACTGGTGTTAGATGCAGGTCTTGTTGGGGGGCAGATAACCTGAAAACTGCTGGGTACCAGCCTGTTAGTTAACTTGAGTTCAATCTTAGGTCAGGTTTTCTAAGATGGAGTCTGAACCCAAAAGGCTTCTCAGCGCAGTGTGGTATTGTTATATTTTGTTATGCTAATCACTTTCTGCATTATATTTTCCTTTTAGTTTCTGAGTCATATGAAACAGCTCATATGGAGTCCTTAGCTCTGTGATCGTGGGAAAGCCAGGAAGGACTGTATTCCCGCTGTGCGATTCCTTCTGTGAATAGAGGAGAATCTTCTACATGCATTTTTGAATATGCATGCTTGAAATTATTACATAATCAGATGATATTAGAAAACTGGTTCTTCCCAAAGTTAAACATCAGGTCTAAAGTTCAGAGAACCAAGAAGTCCTCAGTTCAAAAGGGTTAAAGATGAGAAAATATGCTCTGGGGTAAAATCAAGCAACTTAGCATGTAAGTCAGATGTTCAGACCAACACACAGACATGTGTGCAAACAGCAGAGATGAAAGACTGTCTCAAGAAGAACATTTATTTCCATGACTGAGGTAGGATAATTAACAGGCGAAGAAGGTAGCAATAATGTATCCCACAAGAGAGAAGAGACAGAAAACAACTTATTACTAAGGTTGTGTCTGAAACTGGAGGGAGAACTTTCTGTATTCACCCCCATTTGAGTTCTGAGAACCTATCTTGGCTAGAAAGAAATTATTTCAAGTTTTAAATTTACACAGACTTCAGGGTGAAGTTAAAACCTGTAAAAAAGAAACATCAACTTCTATATTTTATTAAGTTTGGGTTCAAATGCTGAAGTGCAATACCTAGTTTACTCCTCAGGTGGGAGAAAAAAACCAGAGGGGGAAATACTAATGAAATATTCAAGAAACTGAACCCGAATTATTAAAAAAATTCATTTAAAACACGGGGGAATATAATTAATATTTCTAGCTAAATCCCACAAGACTTAATTATTGAGCTACATTTCAGAGATTATTTTAAACTGGAAATAAAGTTTATGGAATATACTGAATCTTGAGAATACTGTGAAAAAATACACACACACGCACAGGCATGCACTCCAAACACACGCACAGATGAACAGACACAAACTCACACACACAGAGGCACATAACACATCCACACACCCACATGCACACCTTCATGTACAAACACACACAGGCACACACACATTTATTCAAACACACTGCACACACATATTACACACCCACACGTGCACACACAGAGATATACATACACGTGCACACACATGTGCACATGTACATGCATGTACATGCACACACACATGCACACATACAAATACACAGGTACTCATACACACACACACACACACACACACACACACACACACAATATATATATATATATATATATATATATATATATATATAAAACACACACAGGTACATACACACACAGGTATACACACATACACTCACAAACACACACACTATATAAACAGACACAAACACTGAGGTTAGAAAGCATACACACACATACACACACACACACACACACACACACACACACACACACCACACACAAGGTTAGAAAGCGTAGGAGAAAACACACAGCATGAAAGTCCTGACTAATCATGGAAGACTCTGCACTATAGTCATCATAGCGCTGATTTACAAGTGGCATGGGCTCCAAATAGAAGTGTCAGAAGTATAGGGAAAAGTACCAGTTATTGGCTCTATTATACTGTTTTCATGTTCAATCTCTAGCTGCTAGCTTAGGGACATCTTATTAGCATCTTCAAGAAGCTGAGTAGCTGCTTCACCCCAGTGGACATGATCTAAGCCCAACCATAATTTAAAATGGTTTAAATCATGTAAAAATATTGCTATTTTTCAGGATTAAGGATCAAATACATTCTGTGGCATATTATACCTTTTATCACATGGTCAGCAAACTGCAGCATGGGTATTAATGACACACATAAATCACAGGGAGAACCAGGATAGCTATAGCCCTTCATCTCTAAGAAAAGACAAAGGATTTAGAATAACGAATGTTTAATTAAAGACTGGAAACTGTACTCAGCACAATTCACACTGGATATCGAGAATGGCTGAAGACAGTCATTACATCCAGCTTTCGGAGGCACACTGGCACAAGCCACAACTCATTCATTACAATTGGCTCTGTGATTTCTACTTAAAAGAACTATAAATAAATAGTAAGTAAATAAATAAATAAGGAACACATTTCCTTATTTTCTGTGCTGTTAAAGTTGTCAAGATTAATAAACATATGTTTATAGATAGGGAATAAATTGTGGTGGTAGAATCATGTAGGATATTCATACAGGGCTGTCACTGCCTCTGCATTATTTGAAAGCATGGGGTTTGCTTTGTTATAGTCCTATGTTACTACCAGTTAGGAAGAAAGCTATATCTCAGCATGACAGCAGGCTGGAGGAGTGAAATCAGAACAAACCCAGACACGAGGTTCTCTATGAGACCTTCAGAGGATAAAAAGGCTGGAAAAATGAAAGCAATGTTGGCAGAAGGAAATGCCAACAACAGAGGAAGGAAGTTGCAGTTCGGACGGGTGTGGACAATTAATGTCAAATTCACAAAGAATGTGGCTGCAGTCTATTAGGATTCTGGGTTCTAATCTCTGTTTTAATTTTTTTTAATTAAGAAAATGTGTATGTGGTAATTTTAATGGTTGCGCACATACATGCCAAGGTGCATATTGTGGTTGGACAACACAGTGCGGTTGATTTTCTCCTTCCTTTATCCGGGTTCATTATATCAAATTAAGGCTGCCAGGTTTGCTCAGAAAATGCCTCTACTTACTGAGCCATCCTGCAAGTCCCACTAATCTTTATTATTACAAACCATTTCAACCATTACACTCTTCTCAAATTATTACTAAATACTTAAGTATGTTAAGTAACTTTAAAGGATGAATCAATGAGAAAAAAAGTTGGTTCTTTGGTAAGATAAACAAGGTCTACAATACTTAGTCAAATGAGCAAAGAGTCAGAAAACTTATTTTCACAAAGCAAGGGCTATAAAGGGAGACATGAAGAAAGATCCAGTAAAATTCAGAAAGCCATTAGTATATATTTCAAAAGCTTATATTTCATGAAATTAGAAAACGGAAAAGGATGCTTTCCGTTTCTAGATGTACCAAAATTAAATAATCACAAAATAAACAATTTAAGCAGATCTAAAAGTAACAAGACTGAAGAATAAGAAAAGTTTCTCAACTAAAAAATGTCTACTGCTAAATTCAACAAGATCTTTATAGGATAATTAACAATGATGTTTCAAAAGCTATTTATTCTCTGAAACAGAAAGGAAAAGAACATGCCAAACCACTTCTGCAAAGCCAATATTAGCCAAGTACTAAATCCAGAATTCGACACAACAGAAAAAAAGAAAATTACAGAACAATTGTCCTGATTTATACAGAATCAAAAGTAACCAATACAATACTTACAAAAAGCATTCAAGTACACATCAAAAATTTCACTATAATCAGGTCAGTTTCATCCCAGAGATACTTGGATGGTTCAATACATTTAAGTAAATAAATGATAAATCACACAAATGGACTCAAGGACAGAAATCACATGATCATTTCTTTGTAAACTGCTAGAGGGAAAAGTATGGGAAATACTTGACAGTATCTGCATAGACGAGCACTTTGTGGGGACCAGTTGCTCAAAATGAAAGATGCACGGTAGACAAATGAGATCTGATGATGTTAAAAATCTTCCACACAGGAAAGGAAACAGTTTGCAGAGACCATACAGAATTGGAAAAAGCTTTATTAGTAGTATTTCTGACAAAGGACTGGCATCTAGCATATACAAGGAACTAAGAAAACAGAAGAAGAAGAAGGAGGAAGAGGAGGAGTAAGAGGAGGAGGAAGAAGAGGAGTAGGAAGAAGAAAAGGAAGGGGGAAGGAAAGGGGAAGGAGAAGAGGAGGAGGAGAAGAGGAAGAAGAAGAGCAACAAAAACAAGAGACGAATAGAAGAAGGAGGAGAGGAGGAGGAGGAAGAAGAAGGGGAAGGGGAAGAGAAGGGGAAGAAAAGGGAAAAGGGAAGAAGAAGAAGAAGAAAAAGAAGAAGAAGAAGAAGAAGAAGAAGAAGAAGAGAAGAAGAACGAAGAACAACAACAACAACAACAACAACAACAGACCAATCACAAAGTGATGATGATGAAATAAACAGAAAATTTCAAAAAGTGGAATACAAATGGCCAACACATATGAAAAGAGTCTAGAGTTTACTAGCTCGAGGAATGCATTTCTTGACATCACAATTGGAACTATAATCATCAGGATAACAAAAATAATGAGAAAACCCTTGCATACAGCTGGGAGAAATGTGAGCTACTCCAGCCACCATGATAAAAGTCAGCATTGAGGTTTTGTTGAAACCTGTAATAGGACCCAACTATATAGCACTTTCCCAGAACTATAAGTCAATACATCTCACAGACACCTTACAACAATGTTTACTGGATTGCACTGTGTACAACAGCTAAGCTATGGAACCATCCCAGATGTTTATCAACAGAGAAATGGATAAAGAAGATATCATTTATATACACAATGGAATTTGTTCAGCCATAAGAATAATGAGATTATATTGTTTGCAGGAAAATGGATACAACCAGAGATTATCATATTAAGTGAATTAACTGAGTCTCAGAAAGACAAATATCACATTATTTTCCCATTTGTGAGTCCTAAATTTTATATAGGTACATTAAAATCAAATATATACAGATGAAATGAAAGTAGACACAAAGCTGTCTGGAAAACAAGAAAATATGGTCAAGAAAGGAATGTAGTGGATCTGAGGAAAGAATATGCTCCAAAATCATTGCAGAGTTGCATAAAAATGGGCTGTTTGACTCTGTATAATAAACAAAGTTTCAAATATTAGCCTGGACTCTTTAAAAGGTACCAGGTTGAATAGTTACGAATTAAATGAAATATATAGTAACAACAATATACCAAAAACATAAAACTACCTCTGGATTCCAAGTACTGGGTTTTTAACAGTTGTAAAACATACTCAAAGAATAAATCTTTGCATCTAATAGTGACAAAGCATCGAAAAAGACCCCTTTTGCCTTCCCTTGGAAATAGTCCCTTCACAGTCTTTTCAAGAGAAAGCCAACAGGAATACATACATGATGGTGTTGATGCCCGAGAGCTGCTGGAACATCTGTAAACCACATCCCACAACTAACGCTCGGCGGGTTGGGGGTAACTCAGCATTCTGCAGATTATAGGTCCGGCTGTTTTTTACAAAAGAAAGAGAGAAAGACACAGCCATTACTTTTAGAACTTATAGAAAATCTCTGTGAAATTAATACCACTGGACATTTTGAAATACGACTTTTATAGAAAAATGGGAACAATGTATTCCTTCAAAAACCAACAGATTTTTAGTTGTAATTTTAAAAGTAACACCAGAGAACTTTGATAGCAACCCATGGGTACTATTTAGACATACATAACTGAATCTGTCATACAATTATTCTTCCTTGAATCCTTTCCAGTTACAATTATTAATTATGCCTTTTGCTTTTCTACTTTCTCCACAATTAAATATGACTTAAAATGGATTCATTTGGGACCCTTTACAAAGTAACTGGCAAAAACAACCACATGAAATAGCATTTATTACAAAAGAAGGAAAGAAAAAAGAAAGAAAGAAAGAAAGAAAGAAAGAAAGAAAGAAAGAAAGAAAGAAAGAAAGAAGTCATGCCACTCTATTCTGACATCAAGGTATTTAGGCTTGATATCAATTCTGATGATAGATACATTGAGTATTATCAAAATGTAATAAAAATAATGCCTATTGTGCATACACACACATGTATGGAAGTGTTTAAAAACTGAGTTGGTTCTGAAAAAGCATTTAATGATCATTTCCAAATATTAAAGCAAAGGCTAGTGAGATGCCTTAACTGGTAAAGGCACTTGGCGACAAGTCTGATGACCCCAAGTCCATCCTGAGGACCCACTTGACTCTCTTGAGGAAAGAGCGAGTACCTGCAAGTTGCCCTCTGACCTCCACATGCACACTACTCTACACATAAGCATGCATGTATGTGTGCACACACACAAATGCACACGCACATGCACATTCCCAAATGTAATAAATGTGATAAAAATACAAATGGGAATTTACACAGCCCAAATCAGATTTGGATAGCTGTGACACTGAGGCCTCTCACAAGGCGACTGGCCTGTGTCACAGAGCATACTTTTTATTGTTAGAAGGGATTGCTTCAGAATGCCAGATAAATATTAACATATGCTATATAACGGCATTCTTGCTGGGCTAGAGATGCCTCGCAGGATCCAGAACATTCCTGTTAGGAGACATGGCCTGTGATTCCCAGGATGCCAACTGCTTAATTAAAGCACTTTCTGTGAAGGTTATGCTTCATCACCAAACCCTAAGCTAAGCGAAGGGAATTAAAATACACGTAAATCTCGCTATTTCAGGAATTCTCTGAGAGTCACATATTTAGTTTGCAGAAATGGTAAAGAATGTGTGTTGTCTCGATAATAAATGTTAATATGGGATGCTGAGCCAGAGTATTAATTGGCACTGAATGCTATGGTGCTGAGCCTATTCTGACACTACAAGCCTATGATTAAATTCACAAAACTTGACAGACTGAAAATATTTCTGTCCTTCAATGTTAAGACATCAAACTCAGCTTGAGGAGCACTGTTAAGGTTACTCAAAGCTCAATAAAGTGACAACTCACTTTAAAAAGGAGGCTGAGCAAATGCCATCTATAAAATCAACATAGAACAATTCGTTCTATCAGAGAGAGGCTGTGTGAAGCAAGCAAAGGTCAGTTATCTTATTGTGACTGTGATGAAATATATATGGATCAACTGTCTCAAGGATGGTGGGCTTCTGTGCAAACATAAATTTCTCTAAATGAACTGTAAAAGAAGGGATGTGCACAGCTCTATATAAACATACCTACTTTTCCCCTAAAGTCAAAACATTTGCATAACATATCACTTATTCTGATTATTAGGAATAAATTTTAAATGACAACCAAATCAAACTAAACAAACCTTATCTTGGCCTTTCACAGGTCAAAGACTACCTTCTCTTTGTTCATGAATATAACAATATTCAAAGTGTGAATACTTCCACTATTGCATTGTATCAGGAACTGATAGACAGATAAGGTCATAGGGAAAAAATTATGATAAATTAGGATCAAAGTTTGCCTTGACTTAATATGAAGAGGCTGACTAGCCCACATTTCTTCTGTAGCTCTGTATAAAATCTAGATTTTCTACTTTTTTTTTTGTTTGAACTTTCTGAACAGTAAGCAATGCTAGTTCCCTTATTCTACTAGATGCTTTTCATCAGAAAATTTTGATCCACCAACTGCACATATGATTACGCATAAACAAATATCAAGAATTACCTTTTGTTAAGGTCATAGTCCTAGTTTCCTACAACATCAGAACTGGCTTGATGAGTGAAAACCATCATTAATCTTCACATCACTGAAGCAGCTTCTCTAACAGGAGTATATTTAGTTCTTGTAATTAAATACAATTTGTATATTCAAGAAGTTTACGCTTAATTGTTTCAGACATTTGTGTCTTGAAATACAGAAGTTTCCGTGCGAACTGTAAAGCTTATGGCCAGCTAACAAAGGTCATGGACGCCCCTCAGATGCAGTAATGAAGAAGTTGAGGAAGCATCATGCTTTGTTCTGTTCCTTCATTTTAAGCATCTCAGACCACACTGCCGCATAACTCTTGTCTGATGCCCAGGTTTGACATGGGCTCTGCAGCTCCTATCAGCAGCCCTTCCGGCGGATGCAGGAGCTGGTGTGATCTTAGCCTGTTGATTGCTATCTGAGGGCCGGAAAACATACTAGGACCCTGTTTGTACTCTACAAAACCTCAGCTTTTGACTTATGTTTGCAGCTAAGATGGAATAAGGGGTTATCAGCTTTACTTCTTCAAATGCAAGTGCTAAAAGCCAGGCAAAAAGTCCACAAGCAAGAGGCTTCTATGCTACAGGGCAATAGTCAGGATAGGAAGCAATCTCTGAGTCATGGGAAAACAAGTGACGTGGAATCTGCCCTACTATGCTCCCAGTTTAATATCTCAGAAAAAAAAATCCAAGCTAAGCACAGAGATGGAAAGCAGGCAGATTGGCTGTGGTGAGGCAGAAAGGTAACCTCTGAATACAGAAGTGGATGCCATGCAGGCTGGAGCGAGCATAGGACTAGGAATGAGGGAGATTTAGAGAAGGATGGAGAACTTGGAGTACTAATCAGGGGATGTGTGAAAACAGACTCCAGTAGTGAGGAAGGAATCACAGAAGAGACTTAAAGAAATCGTTCCATGACTTATCTAGGGCTGGTGAGAGCAGCTGCCCCTAGCAACCAGAGTGAAAGACAAGCATGTTCTTGCATTAAGCTTTTACAAAGTTTGAAACAGAATTGCCCCTGACCACCCCAAAACCCCAACCACAAAACCCTATACAAAAAAACCCTCAGAGAGCCTTTTCCTTAACAATAGGTCAAATTCAGCTCCATACAGACCTGGGTATCATTTTTAAAAAGGCTTAAGAAAAACTTCTATCTATCTTGTATGTTGTAATGGTGGTACGACAAGGTTTCCTGGAGCGAGGAATGGTCAAGAACCAGCTAAGACTAGAGACAATCTTGAATTTATGGTCCTCTTGCTCCAGCCTCTCAAGTGACTGGACTTACAGGCTGGTGTGAAATACTTCTAGTCTGGGAGACACTGGGGAACCCAACTCTGGGCCTTTAGCGTACTAGGCCAGCCTCTAGTGTACATACTCAGCACCTAAAACAACGTGAAAACAAGATTGTTGTTTTCAATCAACTAAAAAGCATCCCATAGCACAGATCAACAGCAAGAGGAAATGTGTAGTATCGACAAAAATTAAAATCATAGCTTTCAAAAGACAGGTAATTACGTGTGATGACATCCAGTTTGTCGGGAGAAAACTCCAAGCCTGAAGTTCATGGATGTACTGACATTATCACAATGTCTGAACCAGTGTCTGTCATAACTTCTGGTAGGAACAGAGTGACTCAGTTTCTCTCCAGTGTCGAAACAGATAAGTGGGAAGCAAAAGATACCAACGATTCTATCAATAAACTGTTTGTCCTGGGGATAATTTTGGGAAAGGGGGTTTTTGTTTAAGATTGGTTTTAATTTTTATTTATGTGTATGTGTTTACCCCTGTGGTGTATACCATATGTATGAATGCTGTGGCGGTAAGAAGGTCACAGCCCCAGGATCCTGAATTGCAGGTGCTTATGAGCTGTCCAACGTGGGTGTGGGTAGGTCTCAGCAAGTCCATATATCCAGAACTGTGCTCAAACTGGACTTACCGAAGGGTTTTGGTAGTTAGATAAAAATCCAGCATTCTTCAGAAACTTGTGAAACAGGTTTTCCGTCCCACCCAAAGGAGTCATTTTCCCTTGCCTCTGGCAACGGGGCTTATGGCTCTCCACTGATATTTACCTGTGGCACCTATCAGCCTAGCAGAGACCAAAGTCCTTGTCACCTCAGATCCCGCTTTGTATACCTGTGGCCCCTTGTCCCACCTCCCCTCACTATTCTCCATTTCTTGCTATCTCTATACCCCCACCTTCAACACCCTCTACCTGCCTCAGCCTCTCTCACTACTCTCAGCTATCACTGGTCATGTCCAGTATGCTTTGTTTGTTTGTTTGGTTGGTTTGGTTTGCTGTTTTTCTCTGCTCTGGACTCTACCCGATGCCTCTGGGTATTTTCACGCACAATAAAAGCCTTCTCAATAACAGAGCAGCCATTTCAGCAATTTCTATACTACGTCCTCTTGTGTACAGGTGCAGCTATGCAAACCCCGACATGTGAACCAGAAAGGAGCCATACACATTCATCAGAACAAACAAACAAATGAAAAACCAACAGGGGCTCAGAAGGGCAGACAACAAACCAGCTATAACATCTTAAAACAGATCTCTACGGGTGAGCTCTTGAAAAGTGTTGAAGCTGGTACACTGGAAATGTTCTTTGATGATAGTGTTGTTTAGAAATCAGCAGAAAGGTACCCAGAAAACAACTTCTAATGCTATAGGATAATTCTAAGAACCAAGTGATGGGTGTAGAATATGTCAAGGTCTAAGAAAATTCACCAACTAAAATATGTGAAATGGAGCTAAAACCTTAGTATCAATCTTAAGAAACCGAAAAAGACTAAGGAAGCCCACAGGAATCACGGGCTAAAAATAATAGCAAAATCCTCAAAATAGCAAAAAGGACAGTTTACACAAACCAATGAAATCAGAAGCTGGTTCCTAGAAATGATGAACAAACCTGTAAGTTTCAAGCTAGACGGTGGAAGCCAAATGAGGATCCTTATGAAACTATCCTGGTCCTGAGCTTTGCCCTAAAATGGCTAAAGACTACATGCATACGAGTTCAAGATGAGTTTACACTAGATTACATGGCTAGTCTGCAGTGGAGCACTATGAGGAAGTGTGATGTCCAATGCAGGGGAAATGACAGGGGCTAGCCTGATCTAGAAATAGGTTATAAAGCACACACACTGACATACTGACAGACATATAGACTCACAATACATGCATGTACACAAATAACCATATACACACAAACACATATGAACACATATTATAATATATATATATATATATATATATATATACACAGAGACACATGTATACCCACTTAAACACACACAAACACACACACACACAAATACCTTCGTTTCAACCCAATCAAAGTGATTTGCTAATTGTATTCACCAGAACTGTGAGACAAATTTCTACTGAAAATAAATTTTGAATTGTATGTATGTATGCATGTATGTATGTATGTGGGTGCATACATGTGGACCTCTATGCCATGACATACATGTGAAAGTCAGAGAACTATTGGCAATAGTTCTTTGTTTCTACCACGTGGGTTCTGGAGATTAAACTCAAGTTGTTAGACTCGGGCTTGGTGACAGGCCTTTACCCAATGAGTTGTTCTGCCAGCTTGAAATTTCAATTTTCAAAGTCGGCATATAATAGATTTTCTTACAGTATCCTGCAGGGTGATCCCTGTTCACTTAGAATTTACTCCCTTGAGAGGAATGTCTCTACCCACCCAAGCAAGGACATAGGCAAAATGATTCCTGCCCTCTCTTGAACAAGGAAGCTTACTGAGCTGAAGGGCATTGTGCAAACGGCGCCCATTTGGCCTTGAGATCTTCTGTATCCTGAGCATGCCCAGGGATCATGATAAATGCTCTGGTTTCATTGTTTCTCTGTCCCTGCTTTGAACCCTGAGCTATCTTGGAATAATTGCTGCACAGAACGTCAGTGAAGCAACTGCTCAGAGAGCCCTGGTCCTGAATCTCTAATTCAACTTTAATACTGGTCACTGGCAGGTTGAGATATACTTTTAAAACTACCAACTTTGGGGGATTTGTTACAGTGACTACTGCACACTAACATACAGAAAAACCTGACAGAAGACAAAAGTGATCAGTATCAGGAATAAAAGGATTGAACTTGAAATAATAAGAAATTAAGACAGTATCAGAAATAATTTGATGCCATCAAATTAGTCATCTTAAAACAACAGATTCTCCAAAACAGGAAACCTTCATGGTTCAGAGAGGACCTGAGTAGTCAGAACTACAAGTTATAAAAAAAAACCAACAACTATTTATTAAACATTTTGGAGGTGGGGAAATTGCATAGTGGTTAATAACACTTGCTAATCTTCCATAGAACCTGGGTCCATTTGCCATCACCCATATCAAGTAGCTCCATGGAATCAGACGTCCTCCTCTGGCCTCTATGGGTAGTCACATATACGCCATACACTCACACAGACACAGAAACACATACACACTAACACAGACACATATAGACACACACACACAATATACACACACACACACACACACATACACACATAAACACATATAGACATACACACATAAACACATGTGTACATACACACATACACACACACACATACACATATATTCACAGGCACAAACACGCACATACACAGACAGACATACACAAACAGACACACAGACACACACCACAACACACACACACACATACACACATACACAGAGCTTGACCCTTAGTCCAAGCTGACTTGTGTCAGTTAGGGGAGAGGCTGTCAAGGGCACCACAGAAAGGGTTTGTAAGTCAGAGGAATTTCAATCTCTTGGTTGTTTGGATGGTTAGATGGTATTTCACATATACTATAACTTGTCAAATTACTTGCTTTAAACATGTCCTACTTGTTGTATGTAAATTATACATCAGTGGACTCTTTAAAAATAATGAGAACTTCACCAACAGAAAAGATTTTAGCTATCAGGAAGACCAACATAGTGAAATGAATAGTGATATCCCAAGGCCACGATTCTTCTGCTTACAAGAGGCACAAGCCTCTGTTAATTAGTAACCATAGTATTTATTGCCTGAGCAGTGCTGACCCAGGTGTTTCAGGAATACAGAGGAAGAACTGCAGGGGATTAACATTCTCCTCAGCATATGCCTCCCTGTTTGTTCCATGTACTTAGAGACTTTATCACATAAGAAAGAAAAGAATAAGTGGGCATTTTATGATGAACAAATTACAAGATGGGAGGTAAAGGTTCCCCACTAGAGACCCTTTTTCACAGACTAAATTCTTTGTTATAGCAGAGTTGTGAGGAGAACAAGGTAATCATTGCTCACTTCAAACATTAATCTCCTCCCTCCCCAATTTAGGGGCCTGTGATTGTCTTCAATCAAACATGCAAGTTCCCTCAACACCACCCTCAGAACAGAATTGCAATGGGCTAGGTCATTCTTGATTTCATTACAAGTGTTATCCAGAGAGGATGATCAGGCCCCACAATGGCACCAAAACACTCCTGAGAATCTCAAAGTCTTGTCTGTTTTCCCCATGGTAGTCAAGAAAGCTTGGTATCTTGACATGTAGCTGCCAATCGTCGCCACAACTTCAGAGGCAAGCACACCAGGGATATTAAGCATTGACACTTTCCGATGACATCACATTTTAACATCTCTTCATGACGTCACAGCCATATTGTCATCATAAGCATCTCACACAGAAAGGACGCACAGCATTGCAACAGTAACGAGGAAATCTAAGCTCAACAAGGGCAAGTCAAGAAGTGAGCAGGGTAACACATCCCTGCCCTGATCTTACCCTGAATCTATTGTTTGCTCACATGATTGGGTTTTGAAAGCTCCTGAACAGTCATGTCCACCTCAGCAACACATTCAAGACATCACCTGACCCAGACCATGACCCAGAAACAAAACCAAAAGAGCTGTGTTCTGCCAAAACAAACGTTATCAGGCTCCTCAAGCCTGCCTCTGACCACATCTGACGTTGTGTTGGTATTTGGGGGTTTGTTTTTTTTGTTTTTATTCTTTATAAATGCTGTATACCAGAACTGCAGTGGCAACATTCTTTTGGGAGAGAGTCTGATCTCAGTTACTGGCTAAGAAAGGACTTTAATTTGGCCTCATAAACATGGCTGTCTCTAACTTTCTTGCCTGGATTTTAGTAGTAGCTCTCCCAGGATCACAACGGGCAGAATTCGATGTAGAATGTGCATTAATTGCCCATGCCATTGGTACAAGACATTTTAAAAGACACACTTGGATCAGCTCGTTTTCTAGGCATAAAAATAAATGAACAAGCTATAGACATTCTGAGTAAGAACTGTAAGATCAGAGAACTTTCAAGCTACAGGATGAATCACATTCTGTGTAACGTCAACTGTCATGTCAACGTGGAAGGCTGTCTACCCCAGCCTGTTCCCCCCTCTACTCTGAGTGCAGCCTTCATTGTTTCATTCCTGCATCCAGAGAGAGCTGAGAATGTCTCAAGAGGAAAATGAGCCACCATGACTTTACAACGAATTCCTACATTTCTGAGCAGGCTCTCTGTGTTGCCAGAAGGGTTCTTGTTCTTACCTCTAATGGGAGGTCACATGATACACTCACAACATCTAATTAAGATACCACCACGGGGTACCCTATTGTTCCCTTCTGCCTTCTCTTGTGTGTTTGCCACATGTGGAGAACCTACCTGGAATCTACTCTGTATGAGGTTCAGAAGCATAAGACCATCATCAAGAAGCCTGTGATCATGGTAATAGGGAAGGAATCCTACATAGAAATCAAACAAGCTCTACCACAATGGCCATAGTATCCTAAGAGAGTCATAGGTAGTATGCTAAGATCAAGGCACATATAGATACACAGTATACGCATATACACTCATAATTGTATATACACACATACACACATGAACACATATAAACAAATACATATACACAGACACTCATGTATACACACATAAACACACACATGCACATACTCACACACGTACATACATGTACACACACATACACACACACGCAAACATGTCAACCACACACAAAAGTCATCATTTCTTCCTTAACCTTGTTCTCTCATTACCTAAGTATCAATAACCCATGGACTATAGGTTTTACCCATTCATTCTCCAATCCTACTTCTCAGATCTAAAAGTCAAGTATTAACCACATTTAATGTCTAATCCTCCATAAAATACCAGGATTGCTCTTGTTCTGCACCTGTGCCTTCTATGTCCTCTTCTCTCTTGCTGGGCCACGAGTTCTTTAAATCTCCACCAACCGACAGTATGCACAGTCTAACGGGTCCATGTAGTGCAGTGCTCAAAGAACAGCCGCACCATGAGCCCCTATCTCTAGTGCAGTGAAAGATTCCTATTATGAGCATTAGAAACAATAATGTTTCTGGGCCACACTGTATATTACTCACAAGCTTCACACATAGTTTCTCTGTCTGTAATGTTCTTCAGGTGCAGCCAGCACCTCCAGACTGTAGCGTCTGCTGATGAGGTTGATCAACTATCAAACCTGCTGAAGTCTCTGGACAAACAGATCCACTAGAGTGTTTCATGAAGGGCAGCCTACCTTTTAAATCTATTGTACATACCTGCCCTCTATCACCCAGTGGTCCGCCAACAGTTGGACAATCTGTGGTACTGAAATAAGCCATATGTCTCCACAACTGCACCTTCAAATGTTTTATTCTGCTTGGGACTATTCTGATTTCAGATGGCTGGCCATTTCTATGCTCTTGATCCTTGATAATTTCTTTTGTAATTTTTGATAATTTCTCTTATCTATATTGAATTTCCTGGGTGTTTCGTTCAGATTTTGCCCTTGCTTTTTATCATTTAACTTATTCCTGAATTTAGTCCAGGATCAGGCATATGGACAACAGTAAGTAACTATTTGCTTAGTGAATATGAAGAAGAAAGGAAGGGAGAGGAAAACACAGACACACACACACACACACAAACACACACACACACACACACACACACACACACACACACACACACACACCACAAAAAACTCCAGGCAGACAGTGTTGCTGAGAACTTGTGGATGGCAAGATCTAAGCACACTCTTAGCTGCTAAACAGTGTTGTGGTCAATCACAGGCACCACTAAGTCTTGAGTGTACCCATGCTGTTCTCCTCAACAGGAGCAGATGATGTTTGTCATTACAAGCTGGTACCTGGCACACAATCTCTTTGGAATAATATGCTGCTGCTATTGATAAATCCAACCCATGTGATGCAATCATTCCTTCACAGTCTGACATTTATGCCAATACATTTTGAAATCCTGCAAAGCAATCAATTTGCCAAGATGCTGTAATGGGCCAGTTATCTATAAGTGCATCCTTGCAAGTAAATCACTATAAATTTGGGTCCAAATAAAACTTCTGTGTCTACACATTATTATTCCAGGATGCTAAAGGGAACACTTTTTGCTACTTGTGAGGACAGATAATGACAGAGCTTACTACTACTGAAATACTATTGTCCAGGAAGCTTATATTATTACTACCAATAATTCTTTCCAAATTTTAAAATGCTTGCTTAGTCAGGAGCACCTGAATAAATGACATGGCCATAAATTTATTCTCCATCCTAGTAATTTTCCCATGTAAAACTTCAGATTTTTTTTTAACAGCCACAGGGGCCTGTTGTGCTACTGAGGAAAAGATGTATTGAGAATGACCGCTTCAGAAAATCATTCTTGAGCAAAGAAAACACCATTTTTTAAATGAGTCACCTTCTTAAAAGAGTAGAAATTTTAATGTTAACAGTATATAGACACAGCCACTTTTAAATGAAAGACAGATGTTTTCAAACAGCTAGTATTTTGATACTATTTCCACAAACTATCATTCTCAGTAATAAAAGTTTTTTTTAACCTGTCCAATTTTTAAAAAAATGATATTACATGTAAAAAAACCAAGACTATACTTGACTTAGATTTTCCAGAAACATACAACCATGGCAGGGTTGTGTGAGAAAAGGGGAGCCACAGTGAAAGAGGAGTCCTGGAGGCTTCCAGGTGGCAGGTCCCACATACAGGAGAAAGGTCTGGAGTTCCAAAGGCTGGAAGCTTTGGCGATGGCAGGCCCCAATGATACAAGGAAGTCTTTGGTTCCAAAAGGGTTTATTTTCATGGCGGGTGGTAGATGGATCTGAATGTACCCCCCACCCCCAAACTCAAGGCAGACCTGAGTAAAATAGGGAGGGAGAAGTGGGAAGGGTCTGGGGAAGAATGCTTAATTGGCTCTGCCCTCTGACCTTCATTAGTATGTAAATCTCTAGGGCCTGAGGCCTGTAGTCATGCCCTCTACCTGTGCACTTTGGGAGGGGCTGTAATGGCCTACGTGACTGAAGAATGTAGGTCCATGAAGATTAGATTGCTTGTCAGGACCCTGGGTTCTGGGGATGTAGCCAAACTCCTGCCGTTTCTCCCTTGGAGTCTCAGGGTTCCTGACCCATGCCCAGCCAAGAACCAGGATACCCTTACACAATCCCACAGGGTTGAATAGTGCAAGTTTCTCCAATCAAGGAAAAGAAGGATTGAATGAACCTCAGCTATTCAGTATCTATGTGATGGGCCCACTTCATGGAATTTCATGTACCTCCTAGGTAATAACTTCTATTTCACAGATAGGTGAGTGTGTGTGTGTGTGGTACGCACATGTGTGCGTGTTTGTGTCCTACATATATAAACCAAAAATTTAGTAATCTAAAACAGGATAACAGTGAGTTTGAGAATAATCTGGGTTACAGAGAAGACCCAGTGTCAAAAATAAAACAAGATGAAAATAATTTACATATCCTCCTTCCCTGTTAGTAAATAAACAACTCAACTTTCAGAGTTCCACAAAAATAAACAATTTCATGAGTATGAAGAACAAGTAGAATATAAGGTTATGGAAAGTAAGACCTGCTCTTAAGATAAAATCTAAAAAATTAAGGGCCAAGGATATAGCTTATTGGTAAAGTGCTTGCCTAGTGTGCCTGAAGACCAAGGATAAATTCTAAGAACTATTTTAAAAAACAAATACATATAAAAAAAAAACAACATTGATTTTTATATTTAACATAATACATCTAAACGAAATACTAAGAAACTATAAAATAAAAATAGATTTAAATTAATAGGATTTGTGCCATACTCTATAAAGAATCAGTTCTAGCTAATTCATTGATACAATTCAGACAGCATTGATGTCTTTAGATAATATGTAGCTGCTCCCTAAATATTTTGAGATTTGTAAACTATGTATAGAAACATAAAACTGTTTTAGTTTAAGAAATTCCGTACTCATAGTTGGAATATGATCTAGACATCTGATCAATATTTCTTTCTTTTTTAAAGATTAAATAACTTAACACACACTATTGAGGATTTTATCTTGCAAATGCAATCACTTTGACTATTGCATACTGAGCTTTACATAAGATGGTTACCATGAATAAAAGTAACAAGATGTCCTGTTATCTCGTAGTGGGGTGGAATACATTAAAATGAAGAAGAAGGAAAAGAGAAAGAAAAGCTACTGTCCCACTTAATTCTGAATAAAAGAATGAGACACAAGCATGGAGTAGCTTGAAATATAACACCTTAAAGAATGTTGTTTTCTGTCCACATGGTTCTCTGAAAAAAAATCATAATTATTCCAAAAATACTCAGAAACAGATATAAAAATGAGCCAAATACATGGAACTATAAATGCATCCTCCAGTCCAAAAGCAGTTCTTTTCCTACCCCAATTCTTTTCCCCAACTCTTCTATTACCTCCAGCAAAGAAGAAAAGAAAGAAACAAAGAAGAGAGCAAAGGGAAGAAAGAAGGGGAAAGAGAGGCCGAGGATTCAGGGCACAGCTCTGTGGAAGAGGCTTCTCATATATGGGAAAGGCTCCGGGCTCATCTCCAGCTCTGCCAAACAGCAGTAGTCCAACACGGCCTCCTACTGTTGCACTGCTGTTTCCTCCCAAAGGAAATATTATCTCCTGGTGGGAGGCCGGCAGCTCATAAAACTCTGGAAATCAGTGAAAGACGTTAACAAAACTTAGAAGGTGAGTTGTTCTGAAGGCCCATCCAGTAAAGGAACTTCCTGCCAAATACCAAGCCTGGTGACCCTAGTTCATTCCCTGGGACCCACATTGTAGTAGTAGAGAATTGACTGAGACTCCTGCAAGTTATTTCTTGACCTCAACCTCATGATTTAGCATGTGTGTACCCCTAAACATGTATCCAAACCCATGCACACACACCTATGCACACAAACACACATGCAAAATAAAGAGATGTCATAAATTAAACAAATTCTTTTACATACTCTTATGAATAAATTAAACAACCTTATAAGGCTCAGGATGTTCCTGAAGATTACAAGATTCACAAGGCATGTCTAATGCTGTCTAAGTAGTGACAGCTGCATAGAACAGAATCTCCAATTCCCTCAAGTTCCTTGGATGTAGATTTTGTGAGTCATCACTTGTACTAGAGTAGGCTTTGTGGTGATGCAACTATCTTTGACTCACCCATGATTCCATACACAAATTCTTTCACATATTCTTATGAATAAATTCCAAGACATTTACTGCACTAGGCTAGACTTGGGTGGAATTACTTTGTCCTGTTATTGGTGCTCTAACTGAAATGAATAGACATTTTTTTTTCATGACTCCCCAGGAAAACTCACACAGGAATTATTTTTCAAAACATAGCAGTGTTAATCAACACAAAGTGAAATATAAAGATCATCACTGAAAGGAGGGGCATTTTAATTCTCCATACTGCAGGAGGTAGTAGAGCATTATTATATCATGGAAAATAAGAACTGATTCTATTTATCAATTTTGGGATATTCTCTCAGCTCCCTCTTAAAAAGCCTAACTCTAAAACAGAGAAGGTAATGGTTCAGGGGAAGGGCCTTCATAAGCAGTAAGAGAAAAGAGTCACAGTGAAAATTATAAGTAGCTGATGAACCAGCCTGCCTCCATCTTACACTGGAGAACCATCATATAGCAAAGACAAACTAGGTTCATTCCAGTTTATGATTAAGTCTATCTCTCAAGGATTGGGCTATGCCCCATCTGTAACCTTAACTACAAATGGCTCTGTACGGACTGTTCTAGGAAATGACTACAATATCTTTGTTTCAAAAGTTTATTATGGCTACCTGTTGTGATGACCACCTTTTATGGCTATTCTGTTATGACTACCTTGTTATAACTACCTTGTTATTGTCACCTTGAGATGGTTGATGTCTCTGTTTCAAGATTTTGTTATGACCAACTTGTTATGCCTATATTTTGCATCTATAACCAACCAAATCCCCTATTTGGAAACCCCTTACTCTTAAATTATAAAAACCCTTATGTTACCCATGTCCAAGGCTAATCTTTTGAACTCCACTTTTAGGAAAAGACAGTCCATATACATAAATTTAAAAAAAAAAGCTTTCTTTAATTAATTGCTTGCTTTAATCTTTATGGCCATGATGATTTGGGTTAGTGGCCTTTTCTCCTCTCATCTGAAGAATTAACACCGATCACATATGTTATAGTAAAAACAGACTAAGGATTAAAAAGAAAGCTAGAGATAAAATTATGAGGCCGGGATCATCAGGAATGTGAAGCAGAGAAGCTTGCAGTGGGCCTG
This sequence comes from Mastomys natalensis, assembly GCA_021653895.1. Lineage (NCBI taxonomy): Eukaryota > Metazoa > Chordata > Mammalia > Rodentia > Muridae > Mastomys > Mastomys natalensis. The sequence continues at coordinate 1,992,117 of JAJTUV010000381.1, forward strand.
AGACAGCCAAGCCGACTAGTCAAGAAGGACAAGGTCCTGGGTCAGTAACAGTGGGTCAATTGTTTCCCCAAGGCACACTGGTATCCTTTCATATACTTTTGCTTCTACCTCACCTAATTGTAACAGGCTCAACTGAAAGTAAGGATGTTCCTAACAGGGCACGCCCACCTAGGAGACCAGCTGAGATGACTCCATAGACACGTATCTAAATATGATATAACCATAAATGATGATAGGTTCTTCTTGGTGGCTGTGATCAATGTAACTCTTTTCCATGGTGAAGTTAAAAGATAATATGTAAATGTGTGAACAAAGAGGGCTTGGCATACTAACAATGCTTGATGCAACACTTGCTGATGACTCAATGCTGGCAGACAATCGGGGTTAGCCACTAACAAAAGGCCAGAGAGGTTTTAGCCTCCCCTAACTGGGTGGGCAGTACATGAATCTCTCTGTTAAGAAACTGTAGGCCTGTATCTTCTCGGTCCATGACAGGTCACAGAATTAACAAAACTGAATTTCTTTCTTTTTCTCTTGGTTAATTTGGCTAGAGCTTTATTGAGTTTTTTAATCTTTTCAAAGAACCAACTCTTTGTTTAATTAACACACTGTAATTTTAAATTTCTATTTCATTCAAATTCAGCATTGATTTTATTATTATTTTTATCTATTCTTCTTATGTGTTCTTTGTTCTTGATTTTCCAAGGCCTTCTGGTACAATATTAAGTGATTACTATGAGATCATTCAAGTTTTTGTCTGTGCGCTACAAACTTTCCTCTTATAACTACCTTTATTATGTTCCATATGCTATATGTTCATGAAAATTCAATTCTAGTGCCACAATCTATGAGGCTTAGGGATTGGCCTAACAAGGACAAAATGGGGTGAAGAAAGAAAAGAGAAAAGCTGGGATCAGTTGGGTCATGTGTTTTGATGGTGATGCAGGCAATAGCAACTTGAAAACGCAGTATGTTTATTATGTACAGTACCTAGGAGAAAGCAGTGGATTAGCTAATCCGAACAGAATACCTCTGTAGGGGAGCATCTCAGGTTGCTGTTACCTGGGAGGCAGAAGCTGTCACTGACAATTTATCCACATACTGACAACATTTGTGCTTAGACCAGGGGAGGGGAGAGGCTTTGACATTCTTATGGGTCTGAGGTATTGGGGTCCTTTACCTAGCCCTGAACATATACATATATACATACATATATACATATACACATATATACATATACACATATACACATATACACAATATCAACAACACACATTAACTTAGGACTTCATGTGCTCCCTACATTCTCAGAATATTTTAAATTGCTTCTTGATTTCTTCCCTGATTCGATTTCCATTCACTGCTGTGCTGTTTAGCTTCCAGGACTTCCTGTACTTCCCTTGACTTCCACTGTTCCCTTGACTGCCATCTTCCTTCCTTTGTGGTCAGACATGATAATGGATGTTATTTCAATTTTTCTAAATTTGTTGAGACTAGCTTTGTCCTAGTGTGTGGTTAGTTTTGGAAAGGTTTCCATGGCATGCTGAGAAAATTCTCTCTCTCTCTCTCTCTCTCTCTCTCTCTCTCTCTCTCTCTCTCTCTCTCTTTCTCTCTCTCCATATATATGATATACATGATATATATGACATCTATCTATCTATCTATCTATCTATCTATCTATCTATCTATCTATCTTTTGGGGGGCATTCAGTAGATGTCTGTTAGGTCCATTTGATTTACAATATTGAGTAAATAGAGAAACTCCAGAGTCTATCTAATTAATTTTTGTCTGAATGACATGTTTATTGGTGAGTGTAAGGTATTGGATTCAGCCACTACAACTGTTAGAGTTGATATGTGATTTTAGATCTAACAGTACGTCTTTTATGAAATTGTGTGCTCCTGTGTTTGGTGCATAAGTATTTAGGGTTGTTATTTTCCTGATGGGCTATTCGTTTCACAGGTAGGGGATATCCTTCTCTTAGCTCTCCTGGTTAGTTTTGATTTTAGGTATATTTTGTCAGACATTCTAATAGCAACACCTGCTTGTTTCTTTGTCCCATTTGCTTGGAATTTTTCCCCCATTCTTTTATCCTGTGTTGGCTATCATTGATGATGAGCAGTATCATTTCCTGGAAGCAGTAAAAGAGACCTGATTTTCTTATCCAATCTGGTAGCCTGTGTCTTTTGGTTGAAGTTAATTGAGACCATAAATTCCTTTTATTCTGTTGTTTTTCTTAGACTTCTTTTGATGAACTGTTCTGGAATTATCTAGTCCTCATAGTTTGGGTATGTTTCTCCAGGATCATGTCTGCCTGCATGGTGCCATGCTCCCCACCATGAGAATAACAAACTAACCTCTGAAACTGAAGCCAGTCCCAATTCAATGTGTTTCCTTTATAAGAGTTGCCATAGTCATGGTGTCTCTTTACAGCAACAAAAACCCCAAGACAATGGATATAAAAGTTTGGGTTGGCATCTGTGGATACTTAGAAATTGTGGAACATCAATTTAGGGTCCTGTCTTAGCATTTCTATTGCTGCAACAAAAGACCATGACCAGAAACCAAGTTGGGGAGGGAAGGGTTTTTTTGGGGGGTTGGGGGGAGCCGGAGGCTTATACTTTCACATTATAGTTCACCACCTAAAGAAGCCAGGACAAGAATTCAAACAGGGCAGGAGCCTAGAGGCAGGATGTTGTAGAGGGGTGACTACTACTTATTAGCTTGATCCACATGGCTTGCTCAGTCTCCTTTCTTATAGTACCTAGGACTACCAGCCAAGGGGTGGAACCACCCATACTGGGCTGGGCCCTCCCCATCAATAACTAATTAAGAAAATGACCTACAGGCTTGCCAACAGCCTGCTCTTAGGTAGGCATTTTCTCAGTTGAAGCTTGTTTTTTTTTCCCCCTCAGATGACTATAGCTTGTGTCAAGTTGGCATAATTCTAGCTAGCACAGTCCCTCTGGCTTTCAAAGCTTCTATCGAAAAGTAAGGTGTTATTTCTTTCTGATCTCAGTATTCATTCTTTGATCTGTACATTTAATGTTTTATTACTATGTGATATAGAGAGGTTTTTGTTTTGTTTTGTATTTTTGTTTGTTTGTTTGTTTTCTGGCCCATTCAATTTGATGTTCTGTATGCTTCTTGCATATTAATAAGCCCATCTTTCTTTAGAGTTGATGATTTTTCTACTATGTTTTTCACTTTCTTTCCATGGGTTTCCATAATCTTCTATTCCTTATTTATCTATTATTCATAGGTTTGGTCTTTATTTAGAGTCACAGATTTTCTTATGTTCCATTCCTGTTTGTTTATGTTTTTCTACCTTTTCCTTTTATAGTTAACTTTCCACTCCCCTGTCTTCTAAATCTAATTTCTCTTCTCTACATGATCATATGGTGATTGTCCTCTGAGCTCCTTGTTTAACTTCCTGAGCTTTTCATTTTAAGTTTGATTTCATTTTGGGTTTTCTTCGGAGATTCTCTTTATTCATTTCACTATTCCATTCAACTGCTCCTTTGTGTTTTCTCCGTGCTTATTCAGACATTGGTTCCTATCCTCTTTGAGTTCCCTGACCATATTTACAGTCACTGTTTTGAAGTCATTTTTCTGTTCACTAGCTTGCTTGTTCTCAGTGAACATTACACAAACCCTGGAGAAGATACACAAGAAGCACATATATAGATCCAGAGACACATGTTTGCACACCCAGAAATCCCATACAAACACAAGACTGGAAATCATAATGTATGCACAAAGGATCTTTAAGGGGAAGAAAGATCCTGACAAGGCATTATGATGCAAAAGAACCACCAAAAGCACCACTGAGTTCCTTTGTGTTGTTATCTACTGCTGGGCATGAGATACCTCATGTGATTCCATTGGAGGAAACTAAGTTTTCCTTTGAAAGCACTCATCAATTGAAGATAGCTTCTGGGTTAGGGATGGGAGCTTGGATTTCCCTCTCCTCTCAGCACAGGAACCCTATCTGCTACAGATCCTTAAATGACCAGTGCATGGTCCCTGTGAATTCATATGTGCATTGGTCCTGATGTGTTTAGAAGGCCTTGTTTCCTTGGTGTCTTTCATCCCCTCTAGCTCTTACAATCCACACACACTCTTCTCCAGGATTTCCTGAGTCTGGAATGGAGGGAGCTGATGGTGACATCTCATTTAGAACTGAGTGTTCCCAGGTCTCTCACCTGCACGTTTTTGTTCAGCTGTGGGTCTCTGTATTTGTTCCCATCTACTGCAGGAGGAAGCTGCTCTTAGATTTATGGCTCTGTTCCTTTATCAGAATAGTAGTATTTGGTTTAAGCCCTAGGTCCCTGGCCTATCTTATTTCAGATTCTTGGCCACCCAATCGTGTCGACCATGAGGTCTCTCTCATGGAGTGGGCCTTAAATACAACCAGATTTTGGCTGGTAGTAACTAACATCTTTGAGGACTAGTGCATCTCGTTGACAGGTCATCATCTTAGTTAGAAGGATTTGTAGCTAGGTTGATGCTTGCCTTTCTCCTTTGGTAGTGTGCAAAGTATATACCTTTCAGTACCATGAACATTAGTCAGTAGGGATGAAGGCTCTCTATAAGAACCAGTTCAACTTCTCTGTGTTCAATGACTTCTATACGTGTTGTCTTTAGCAATAGAGTCTTACAGTCAGTTTGTGAAGAACACCCAATAGCCTGGGTTGTTCAACAGTTTCCATGGGGCCTTTGGCCAAAAACTGGTTTAGATGCAATCTATTCCAAGATCTAGAGTTTAATTTATGTTTCTATAAATCTGGGTTCTTTCTTTCTTTCTTTTGGTTAGCTGGGCCACCAGTCATTCAATCTTACTTATCTTCTGAAAGAATCAGCTCCAATATTTGTGATTCTTTGAATTCTTTGGTTTTTATTTAATTAATTTATGCTCTGATTTTTGTTCTTCATTCCTGTCTCCTGGATGTGACTTTGGTTTGTTCTTGTTTTTAAAGCTCTTGAAATGCACCAGTAAGTCCTTTTTTTGGACCCTTTCTGATTTTGTTTTTGTTTTAACATAACATAGGTACATAGAGCTAGTTTCCGTCTTAGGGCTGTTTTTAATGTATCTCAAAGATTTTGTTGTGTTTTCCATCTTTCTTTAATTCCAGGAGTTTTAAATTTTTCTTTCTTGTTTTCTTCTTTAACCCATTCATCATTTAGTAATATGTTGCCTCTCTGAGTTAATGTAATTAGTTGGAGATTTGTTCGTTGGTGATTTCAAACTTTATTGATTTGTGGGTAGTATTTTTGAATATGGGAAGGCTTATTTTGTATCCTGGTATGCATTCTATTTAAGAAAGTTTTCCATGGACTCCTGAGGAGAATGTATATTAGGTAGAATTCTTTGCCAATACCTATTAAGACCATTTGATGTACAATGTCACTTAATTTTGAAACATTTTTCTTTTAACTTTTTGTCTATTGGTTTCTACTATTACTGGGGTTGAATTTAACCTGAGTCTTTAAGTTCTTTAGTAAGCCTTTTATGAACTTGGGTGCACAAAAGTTTGGTGCTTAAATGTTTAGAATAGTAATGTCTCCTTGGCTAATTATTTCTTTGATTAGATTTAAATTATGTGTCATTGCTTATCTATTCTAATTGAGTTTAGTTTCAAGTCTATTTCACCAGATTTTGGCACATCCACACTGGATTGCTCTCTGGTCCTACTGGCTTGGAATACTTTCATTTCTCTTTAAAGTGTTGCTGTTTTGGAAGGTAAGATGAGTCTTTTGAAGACCACAGAAAGATAGATTTTGTTTCTTTATTCAAATAACCTGTGTCTTTTTTTTTTAAAGGCAATGAGCCTACTAATATCTAAAGTTATTATTGAAAGGTATGTATTCATTTCTGTCCTTTTCTTTTGTTGCTGGTGTCTGTAGTCTTATTTTGTGTTTCAGTAATTATAGCTTCATTTGTTTTGTTTGTTTGTTTGTCTGGTTTTTTTCCTATAGTCTCTTGGCTAGGCTTATTCCTTGCTGGGAGCCATCAAGGAGAAGTTAAAAACTCACGGGTGGTCTTCCTGAGATGGTTCCTCCATGGATTATTAAAGTTAATGATGGAATCGCTTCTTTATACAAGGTCGAGGAAGATTTCATTTTAGGAAAGATTCCTGCCATTAATATGCTTTTCCTGATACATACATACATACACACATACATACATACATACATACATACATACATACATCACTCTTTTGAGAAGATCTCTGCAGAACAATGAATATGTGCTATCTTGTAGCAATGCTATATAGACAAATAGATGATTTCTTAATTCTTAATGATGTTCCTATAAGAATTCCTAAAATTATATTAGTAATTATTAAACTCTATTGTAACCAGACTGTTATTAAGTCCTTTCTGAAGTCAAAACTGCAATGAGAACTCTGTCAGTTTTTAAGTGTCAGGAGTTAATTGCTTCTGAGATAGCAAGCAGGCATCTACAACCTAGAGCACATTCCAAGAGGTTATAAAACAATTCAGGTCATAAAAAGGGAACTAAGGATTTACTATAGGTGCAAGGATGGAAGATAAAATATTGACTGGTTTATCTACACACATCTTCACTAATAACTTAGTCACAGAAGTTATGGTCTTTAACTAGCTATGAACCTGTAGAGCTAGTGAGACATGATGATGTTTTGGCAGATAATTACTCCTAATGGATATGCATGTAAACATTCTCTGTTGTAAACTTCTTATTCAATTTATGATTTGAATTTATGTATAAACTTGTGATGATCTTTTTAGCTTGTGATCATGTATTCTGAAAGATTTATAAGTGCTGAGAACAAAGAGAGAGAGAGAACCCTTAGACAGAACTGAGCTCTAGAAGAATTCAGAAGTAAAGGCATTGAGAGTAAGAGTATTATTATTACAAGAGAGCAGGAGAAAAGAGCAAGAGAGAAGAGAGAACTTTTAGAGAACAAGAGAGAACTTTCGTACAGAACTTTTTGGAGAACATTTTAGAGAGACTATTTCAGAGGAGAACTTTTGTAGAAACTTTTAGGAGAACCGAAGAACTTAGAAGTAAAGGCTAAAATTACTTTTCAATGTGTCCCTTTTTCTTCCTGCAATGTCACCTAGCAGGGTGGGAGTAAAGGCCATGTAGCTCCTGATAGGACAAAGGCTATGTAATTCCCTCCTCTTCCTCTTTTACTATGAGGTGCAGCTTTGGGCCTCAGAGCAACTCAGACAGGCAGGTCAGCTATAGAAGCAAGGCGACTTAGACTTAAATTAGGTAAACATTACATTATTATACAGCAACCCTACATATCTTACAAGTCTTACCCCCACTGACACTCTTCCCCTTCCACTGTGTCAAGAGGAGGAAGAATAGCTGGGGCTGGCCTCTGGTGGTTCCTTTCTTTAGTCTGAAGCACTGCTTCTAGTATTCTCTATTGGGATGGTGGACATGAATTGTTTGGGTCTGTTTATATTCTTGAAAGTTTTTCTTTCTCGTTCAAACATGGCCAATAGTTTTACTTGGCGCTGTGGCCTAATTTAGCATCTGTGTTGTCTTAGAACTTGAAGTTCACTGCCCTATGCTCTTCTGTCTTTTAGAGTTTCCCATGAGAAACCTGATATTACTCTAATGGATTTTCCTTTATATACGATTTGTGCTTTTTCTTTTACAGCTTTCACTAACCTCTCTTTGTTCTATAAATTCAGAGTTGTGACACTATGGGGAGTTTCTTTTTCACTCCTCTCTATTTGGTGGTCTGTGTACTGCTTGTATGTCTATGCTAATCTTTCCTTAACTTGGAGATATTTCCATGATCATGCTGAAGATGATCATGCTACACGACTGACATGGATTCTTCACCCTTCCATGACTATAACTCAAAGATTTGGTCTTTTCATGGTGTCTCACAATTCCTGCATATATCTTTCTTGTGCTCTTAAAAATATTTTTCATATTCATTGCTTGAGTGGTGAAGTCCTTTACTTTATTTTGAAGTCCTGATATTTTATTTTCTATGTAATTCATTCTACTTGTAAGGTTTTCTCAGAGTTTTCTAATTGAATTTTAAACAAGATTTTTTTTCATTTCTGAATTCTTTCAGCTTGAATTCTCTCTTCAATATTTCTGTCTTTTTATTGAACTGTGTTTTCAAATTCTAATTCGTCTTCATCATTATACATGCTTGTTTTTTTGTTAGATACTGTAGTGCTACATTATTATGAAATTATGTAATACATTCTAAGAGACTGAAACTTTTGCTGGCCCTCACAACCAAAATTAATAACATACCTTGAGCTCACGTAAGACTTAAGATTGCTATCCTACTATGTTTTGAGCCCATTTGCATAACCTGCCGTTAAGAGAACATAACAATAAATATTACTTGTCTTGAACTTCCCATGTAATCATTTTTTATGACCTAAGCTAATACATGGGTATAATCTTAACTTACATATTTTTCCATGCTCTTGAGCCACCTGTGTGTATGCATGCATGTGTGCATGCGGGTGTGCTTGTGTGTATGAATGTGTTTGTTGTGGTAGTCATTTGTTGAAAGCTAGAAGGATTGAGCAGCAACATTATAAAACAAATATCCACCATAAATGGTGGAAGCAGCATTTGAATATTACTCAGTAGCATCTGATTTCTTGTTATCTTCAGTTTCAGTCAGTAAAGTTTAATTATCTTGTAAAACTCTGTTAAAGGCATCTATAAAGTATCCTTCATTCATTCTCCCATGTGATGCCTTCTATGCTGTTAACTAAATACAGAGCAAATACCCTTTGGCATAGACACATAGCTTTAGGGACAGATTGACAAGACAATAATCAGGCAGGTATAGATTCCCACTCATACAACAACAGACAGATGACAGACAAGAGACAATGAAAGGCACAGGGAGAGAAGCAGAGAGCACAAATCTGGATTTACTGATGATAAAAGTACTCCAAAGGGGAAGTGTTTTAATTTTTTCCTCATTAATGTGATATAGACACATTTTATGTATGCTGAGGTCATTATTAATAGGCTTACACACACATACACGCACACACACACACACACACACACACACAGGAATTTATTATTCTTTTTAAGTTCATTGAATTGTTTATTCATGCCTTCTTTAAGTTCCTTGAATTCTTTGGTCAAATGTATGGTTGTTTCTTTATTCTATGTCCCAGAATTTGTCTAGATAATTTTCAGAAGATAACATTTTATGGGACTTGTGAGTTGTGGGGAGGATGTCATACTGTGTTGCCCTCTCATAAGCTGTCTGCTTTTCTGATGTGACCTGGGCATATGAATTCTTTTCTTGTTTGTGTATCTGCTGAAAGAGTCTGAGCTGCTTCAGCCTGTCTGGTTGATGACTAGCTAATGCTAGGCTTGGGAGTATGCAGATGTCACAGACAGGTTTGGTTCTGAGAAAACTCACAAAAATAAGCCAGTGCATGTGTTGTGAGTCTGGTGCTAGGCTTGGGACTGTAGGCGATGGAACAGGCACATTTGGGTCAAATGTTTTTAGCTGTCATTTTTTATAGTCAAGGATCACATAATAAATGTTACACACCAAATTAAAATTATCACCACGGAGTTTACAGTGGCATGAACTGAAAAGCAAATTTAAGGTCTTTCACACAGTGGTAGAGCTAATTCAGAAGTGGAAGATTTTACTCTGATGTGTACCCCACGCACCCCACCCTCCACCCCTCACAGCCCCCCAAAATTGCAGCTCAAGAGTTGCTGGTAATTTTTCTAATCAGTAGAATTCTTCCTTTTCTAATGTTCTCTGCCTTCTGATGTGAACGTCCTCCACCCTAGTGCATCTCCTCTCCACACATTCTATGGCTGGAAGCACTTGGTTAAGTAGGCCCTCTCCCGAGAGCAATACTTCAGATAAATCAATATCGAAATGCAGTTTTCTTACATCAACAAGTGAGTGCATTAGTTTCAGTTTTCATTATGATGCTGTTTTTAATGTAAAAAATTGATCTTTCTATTGGAGATAATAACTAGATTTATCTGGTTAAAGACTCATCTTGTTAACATTTTGTAAAACTGAAAAGTACAAAGATAGCCATGTGACAGTCTGGTCAGTGCCAATACTTATCAGATATTCTCTTAAACTATCTGTGATTCTACGTGGGAATATAACAATTTTTACAATTTACCCACTCAAAACAAGTTAATTTCGGAAATAGATTTTGATAAACTCTGACGTAAAGAGTGAATGTCAGATATTAGTGGCACCATGTTTTAAAAAAAAAAAACAGGTTTAGGTTTAACTCAAGGCAAGGCAAAGAACTGTGAAGAATTTCAGTGGCCTTTTTACTCTAAGGGCAATGCTCAGAGTTCCTGGCCAAGGAGAAGTCATTTCATTCAGGATCATACCAAAAGATTTAAGATGAACCTAAGATGTATCATCATTTGAAAACAGTTCATCAGGGAGCAAATAAATACTACCACATGAACAAGCCATATATCTAAATGCTCAACAAACAAACATCAAACTAGTAGAACCCCAGAGGAGAACAGACTCCTGTGTCAAGCATCCCTATTAAGCATTCCCATGAAATCTACTTTGATGGCATAACACAGGCTAATCCATAACTGCTTTGGTATATAAGTGTACTGTATACAGCTAAGAATAAGAATTCCAAAGCTTTTCTACCAGATGTCTTTACTTTAAATGTCTGTGGGCATCTAATGTTATTTCCTTCGCATTTTTAAATTTTTTTTTATTGTTTTTCATTAGGCATTTTATTTTAATCTCCCAGGCATGGCACAAAACATAATTTTACTTGATATGGTTTGCACTGCACTTCTAGATAAATATGGCTCTCTAGGGATGAGGTCAATGTTTTAAAATCTGCATATGGCAGTTTTATTCTGGGGCATGTCTGCAGTTGCCATATGGCCAATGGCAATCTGTGAAGGGAGTCAGGATGTGTCTATTTAAAATACTGACTAAAATTGGAGTTTCCACTCGAATGCTCTGAAACAGCTTTTTCTGAATGTTAAATCTTGTTTTGACTTGTAAAAATTCAATCTGACCACTGTAAAAATATATAATGAAATAAATTTTAAGCATTTTCATTGATTATATCCTTGTAATAGACATATGTGTGCATGCATGAGATATTTAACAGATAATAAGTTATTCACTTTCCTGTTCTATTTGTTCAGAACTTACATACACTGTAATTGAGTCTAGCTCATGATCTAGTTAGTCTCTTATGATCATAACTATACAGTTTACAAGAACTGAAGCAGTGACTAATTGCCTCTCATAGCCAAAATATTTGCCCTCTTCAGTCCTTCCAAACACCAGGATTTCATGTCTATTGAATGAAAATATTAGTGATACATATATTAAAAACATATGGATACTTCTATGCAACAGACACTACACATCTGATATGTAGGAGATTATGATGCATGGCTATTCTAAATAACTTCCACTCATTATTCATCAGGTTACTATAAACGTTTTCAGAAAATAGTGATGAACAATTTTTCTAACACTTTCCTAAAAAGCACTATTCATAAATTTTCTATTTAGATCACTGTTATAAAGTCCATTTACTATATTAGTGTATGCCCATTTGGTTTGTCAATGCAAAGAGGGGAGGAAATGATAAAAAAAAACAATGTCTGAGGGAGTTGACTGGTGTTACAAAGACCAAAGGATTTTAACAAAATAAAGAACTAACATTTAATATGCTTGAGGTCTATTAGTTAGGGTTCTCCAGAAGAACATACTTACAGAATGAATCTATCTACATAGACAGACAGACAGACAGTCAGACGGACGGACAGATGGACAGTGATAGATAGAGGTACAGAGAGAGACAGATTTAGGTAGACATACAGGTAGAGATAAAGATATACAGATACAGATGCAGAGATACAGACAGAGACACAGGTAGAGATAGAGATATACCAATACAGATTCAGATACAGATACAGATATGGAAAAGAGATTTATTAGAATGGCTTACAGGCTGTGGTCCAGCTAATCCAACAGTGACTGCCTACCAACAGAAATTTCAAGAATCTAGTAATTATTCAGTGCTGCATTACATGGAGGAAAGGAAAATCCAAAACCAGAATAAGTATATGCTCCACTAAGGACAAAGTACTGTCCTTTCCAAGGAGGAAGTGATCCAGTGTTGTCAACCTGCCAACAGGTTACTGGCTGGTCGCCCTGGTGAATGGTGAAATAATCCCCCTCCCTCTCACACCTTCCTCCTCTCACCTTTCATCTCTCCTTTCCTCCCTTAAAGATTATATGCTAACCAAGAAGACCTGATAGATAGGAGGTGACCTCTGTGAGGAGGGATAGGTAATTGTTTAAGGAGCAGCATTTTCTATGGACATAAAGAGACAGGATCCAGATCCAGATCCAGACTGCAAGAGGCTGACTTGTAACAGGTAGAGTAGAGAGGAAATGGCCATGACCCAGGGACTTGGGAGTATGGACAATCTTAGAGAATGCCTGCACTTAAGGCTATCACAAGAAAAGGATCCAGCTACAGTCCCTAAAATGGAGGAAAGAAGTGTTAGAGAAGAAACAAAATTACATAAGACAGAGACAAACAAAGGGGTGAAAGCTTTAAAAAACAATGAGTCAATGGTAATACATGCAAAAGAGATAAAGGAATGGGCTCCTTCCCCATTGGAATTAGAAATTAGAATTTATGAGGCTGGACAGATGGCTCAGCGGTTAACAGCAGTGACTGCTCTTCCAGAGGTCCCGAGTTCAATTCCCAGCAACCACATGGTGGTTTATAACCATCTGTAATGGGATCTTATGTCCTTTTCTGGTGTGCCTGAAGAGAACAACATTGTACTCATATACATAAAATGAATAATTTTTTTTTTTAAAAAATGAGCTAGCTTGTTAAAAAAAGAAAGAAATCAGAATTTACTTCATAACCATATTTTCAACAGACCTGTGTAGTGAGGTGGCAGAATATACAAAACTTCAAAACTACAAACATCAAGAGAACAAATTAAAAAAAAAAATGGAAACAAACAGAATTCTCAAAAGATAAACACAAATACCTGAAAAATTTTTTTTTTTTTTTAATGTTCAACATCCTTAGCCATCATGAAAATGCAAATGAAGATTCCATGTTGTCTGACTCAAAGTGGCCACAATCAAGAAAAATAAATGAGGAGAGCGGCTGGCATGGATGAGGGGAAACTGAGAACACGTATTCACAATTAACAGGAGTACAAACTGGTATAATCTCTATGGAAATCAGTCTAGAGAGTCCTCAGAAAAACGGAAATATATCTACCAGAGGATGCAGGCATATCACTCCTGGGCATACACCCAAAGACTCTATAACTGACTCCAGAGATATTTGCTCATCCGTGTTCACTGTTACTTTATAAACAATAGCCAGGGAATAAAAAGACCTCAATGTCCATAAATTGATGAGAGGATGATGAAAATGAGGTATACTTATATTCAGATGTAGATGTTATCTTTTGAGCTATATATGTTTCATTTCAAATACTTAAGGCTGATAATGACCATTGAGGTAGGAGACTCTTTCAAGAAAGAGGAGACGGAATGTAGCATTATAAAGGGATAATAGGCTATAATGGAACAAGAAGAATTGAATATATATATATATATGTATATATACATATATATATATATATATATATATATATATATATATATATATATATAATTAAATGTAGTTATACTATGATGGGGGGATAATACTCCAACTAGACACTAAACATTCCCAAATCAATAAAACAAGATACCTCAGTACGAGGAATATGTTACTTCGTTTTGAGTTAATAGGGATCCTAAAGGCTATTGCCCCTGCTCCTTGATATCCTCAATAACTTAATATTAGGACCCAGTTGTTGAATATGACACTTATTTGAGTTATAAGTATAGAGAAATCGAGTGGGTACAGACCTGGAAGCTTCACTCCTACTGGCTATGCTTCAGACTACTGGAAGGTACAGAGACACAACTATCAGAAAAACGAACATTCTTCTCACCCAAATGTGAGCCCCATGAGATACAGTAAAAACCTAACTGGCAAGACATGATCACTAGTGTAAAAGTGGCACAAACCTTAAGGACACAACCAACCACTTTCCGATTGGATCTAAGGCTTGCTGTACAAGATAGAACCCATACCTGGCACTTTTAATCAGGCTAAGAACCAGTGGCTAGATAGGTGTCAAGAGCCGGGGAAGAGACCTACTAATATTATTCTACTAAATGAATATAGAATTAAAATGAATCCTAGTGACTTGGTGCTACAACCATAGAGCTCTGTGCCTTGTAATTCTTATCAGAAAAGCTTATTCTTGCCATCAAGGGTGACTAACAGACTCATAGTTGCTTCACAGTGTTCATCCCTAAACAGGACATCTATATCATTTCCCTCCCCCTGGCTCAGGAAGTACGAAGGTTCAGACGTGGTCGATAATATCAAGCAAACAGTACTTTATGGACACCACAAGGTAGTCACACGTACAACTCACTGCAGTTATGACAGCATACATAAAACCCCTGCAATCTCAAACCAAGCAAAATCTCAGCAAGGAGGAGAGGTGGTGAACACCAAATCCCAGCCCAGACGAGGACCTATTGGTATTAGATAGCTGGGAGAGGTTGGGCTATTTTTTTTTAATGGTCTAATAGCTGGTACATCAACCATACTTCAAGATGGGCCCTATAAGCAAAAGTACAGAATTAACTGCACAACACAAACTCGACTTAATAGGACAGGGCACAGAGAGGAGAGAAAGAGTAGGTGCATCTGAGCAAAGTTATGAGACAGAGGGATGGGTATGATCAAAATGTATTGAGTAATATTCTCAAAAAAATAAGAAAGTATTATTGTTTTTGGAAAAGTAGCTGAGTGTGAGGCCGAGAGCAAGCAAGGTAAGCCAGCATTCTTCCATAGCTTCTGCTTCAAGCTTATGCCTTGAATCTCTGGCCTTGGCATTCCTCGCAATGACATGTAATGTTAAACAAACCCTTTCTTCTCCAAGTTGCTCATGGTCACGGCGTTCATCACAGTAACAGAGAAGCAAACTAGGTCAGAAGTAAATGTTCAGCGATGCATATTTGCCTATGATTTTGAGTTGCAAATAAATGTCAAACCGCATTGTTACTCTCGAACACTGGGTAGTTACATGTGATAGAGGCGCAGTGCTTCCTACTGAGCTAAGGTTACAAGCTCAATTGCTCTTGCTTTAACAGTGACACCACCTTAAGAAATGTGAGTCAGAGAAAAAGCCCTGCTGTCAGAATGTCAACTTTACTTGGGAGCTCACTGTTGTCTTCCAATAGGGCTGAATACAGAACCTAAAATAGCTGCTTTGTTAAAGAATCACCACAGATACCTCTTACAACAGCAATGAACTAGTCCAGGACATATCCACCCCCGTGAGAAGCATCTGAGAAGAGGGACCAGAGGGGTGTTGCTTCACATCATCATATACTGCCGTCTCTCCAGTTTTTTTACCAAATATAATTTATGAGTATCATTGGGTATCTATGCAAATTGACAGAATCATAGAAATTAGGCAAGACTCGCCTTCAGTGAGTCTATATGGCAGATACTGTTCATCAAGGCAGACGATGACGAGCAACCCCCTGGGCATGAATTCATCATCTGAGAGCTGAGCAACACATTCGAGTCTCAAGTGCACCACAGGCAAAACATCTACCAATACCATGACACACAAAAGCCAGTCATAAGTTTTCACAAAAAAATTAAGTCAATGCTTCGAACTGTAATGGCTTTAAGCTATAATAAAAACATATGCAGCATTCTATCTAAGATCCTCTCACCGCATACTTTCTACCTACCAGATCCAAAACTAGTGCCTTCCAGGGCGTTTAACTAGTAGTATCTCTTAATGCTTTCTGGTCTGGGACTGTTTACTGATGTGGACCTTGAGACTATGGAAATCCTTGTGTCTCAGCCTTTTATGTGCTAGGCTAACAGGCATGTGCTGTCACACCTATGTTAACACTGGTATGCAAAGAACTTAGGAAGGAAATCATGCCAACAGCATATGTAATTTTAGCTAAGTGACTACATTTCAGTTTGAGGTAACAGAGCCAAAGAGAAGATCAGAAAGAGGACGTGCTCATGTTTATTCCACCCTAGCAGACTTGAACAATCTAAACAAATTGCCCTTCCTCCCTGAAAGGTTTGTCCTAGTGGTATAAGAGGGGACAAAGGCTCAAAGCAGCTATGTATTTCTACAAAGAACAAAGAGCAAGTATGCAGCAACATCCCCTTTTATGACCCCAATCCCCAAAGTCCCTCTCCTTTCCACACACATGTCAGACTAACTTCCGGCAGAATAAGAACTGGTTAAACAGACCAGTTTTCACCATTATCCCAAAAACCATTCCCATCCTCAGTTTCAGCAAGGGGAAAAAAAAAATCAATGGACTGGACCTCTTCAAAGAGGCAGAGATGTTTCTACCCTCGTTATATTCAGAGTAGTTAAATAACATGGCAAGATTTTGGAAAACTGGGTCAGGATGTATAAACCTGTTCTCTGCAGACTCATTCCAAGGGGAAGATCAACATCATTTTAACAGTTGCCTTCCACCTCCAATTACATCTGTAATTGTTCCAGCACTACCGCCCCAGCAGCGCTCTGCTCTGCATGCCCTCATGTTGCAGGTCTTCTTCTTTTCCAAGTATAGCTCAGCTTTGGCAGTGTGGGCATCCAGAAGCAAACCTTATTCTAAAGGGGTTTATTCAGATGAGCAAGAACATTTCAAACAAAACACAAAGGATGCCAATAAATCACACGCTATGCCAAGCCGCTGCCTATTCAAGGCTGAGCTGCTGCTTCTCATGCTTCCCCTGACAATATGCCTACCAAGGCTAGCATTCCTTGTATGTCCAGCCATCTCTCAGCTGAGCTACTACCCTTCGTGAAGACGGATGTCTAATCTCTAGTGGTCTCATGACTACTATCCAAAGACCGTGATGCTGGAATTGGCACTGTCTCCCCACTATCCTGAAGGTCTGTGAACTGGGTACTCTTGTGGCCTTGCTATCACTCTAGATTCAGCATTGCATAGAACTGACAGAAGGTAGCATTTGGTCATTCTTTTATTTTAAACTTAGTTTTACAATCAAACCACAGAAACTAAGTTTAATTATAGAGATTTAAATTATAAATTTTAAATCTAAAGTGAAATTACTGTTAAACAGGCTATTGTTGGCACTTTTGATCTTTCCTTTTTATAAACTGGTTTATTTGTTTTATGTGTTTTTGTTTTATTTTGTCTTTGTGCTTCTGCACAAAGCATACATGTGGAGGCCAGAGGACAACCTACCATTATCAGTTCTTGTATCTAACATGTAGGATCTGAGGATCAAACTCAGGTTATCAGGCCTGCTGAACCATATTGCTGATCCTACATTTTCACACACACACACACACACACACACACACACACACACACACACACCATGTATATATACACATACACACACAAAGTTTTTTAAATTATAAATCAAATTTTTTTTTAAAAAAAATTTGATACCATTGACTACATGTCATGAATTAAAACTACTTACAGGCTTGATTTACACTTCATTTAATAATGTATAAGAAAACCATCATTTTCTAATACCAGTTTGGCATCTAATATTTTAGATAGTTCCTGACTCATTGGTCTCAACTTATTTCTATAATTACTTCAGTTACTTGCTTCAGCATTTTTCTTCAAAAATAAGTAGAGGGCCCTTGGGTTTCACTTTTGTTATTAATACTAGAAGATTTTTTTAAAGACATGTTTTAATCGAGATAGGATAGAAATTTCTAACAAGATTAAATTACATTTAAAAAGAAATGGGGAAAGTAGATTATATTCTTGTACATTTCCTTCCAAGAATCACTTTAGAAGATAAGTTCATTGCCTTATGTTTAAACTCTGAATGCATGGTGTTAAACATAGTATGTATCTAGAGTGTACAAATCTATTAGCTACAGAGCCTTTTAATTGAGACTATGCTGACATGGTTTTGCTTGTTTATTTTGTATGAAGGTGGGGCATGTGGCTCATTGTTTGTGTATAGGTCAGAGGACAACATCCAAGAGCCAGTTCTCTCTCTTCATTATGTGGTTTCCAGGAATGGAACCCAAGTCATGAGACCTGGAGGCAATATTGCCTGCTGAGCCATATTACTGGTCCATAAATCTTTAAAGCAAAAGTTCTGTTTAATGAGTAGAGTATCTGGGAAAGTACACAGGAAGGAAACTTACCCAATATCTTTTGCAAGTCCTAAATTATAGTCTTCCTCTCAGCCTTAGGGACTTATATCCCACCTAATTCCCATTTTTCTAGGTATGTCTTATTCTTTGGAAACATATACCTGTCAGCTTCCAAGTCCTTCTACCATTGTTTTAAAGGAAGTCTACCCACTTGCACCCTAGATAAAAAGCTGAGGTCCTACAAAGCTGTGTCTGGTCTGTGTAGTTTACAAGGGACAGAAATAATTTTTATCTGTTCCTTTAAAAAAAACAGTGATGCTAATTTTTCATTTCATATTTCAAAGCACCATGTAAAGGAGATGCTACAGATCCTTAGCCAAAACAAGTGTTTGCAATGGAATAAATATATACACCAAAAACCATGTGGGGACTATAAGAAGAAGACGGGGACTTCTGGTATTACCAGGACAGCTCAGTAGCCAATAAAATTTGATATACTTTCATTTGAAATTCACTCTTGGCTTGCATTCTTTCTTATATTTAATTCAGAAAATTATAAATACCCATCCAATTTATCTCATAGTCACAATTCTGCTTTGAAAAAGTAGCTTATGTCTTCCTATGGTAGAGTGAACAGTTAAACATATTACCAAACAACAATCACTTAATGTCCTTCAAGCTTGAGAGAAGAACAAATCAGTGAATGTTACTTATAATCAAAATTAGATTATTCAAATAGCAGTATTATGAGCTTTAAAATGTGATCATTTGTGTAGTGTAACACATGAACAAATACCCATATACCTACTACATATACCATCCTCCATATACCTACTACAACAGGAACATCCAAGTACCAAAGGCATTCACAAGACTAAAGGCCCTCAAAGAGAACACAATCAGCAAGGCCAGATCCATATGACACCTCCAAAGCACAGCTACCACACTACAGCAAGCCCTGAATATTCTTTTTTTTTTTTTTTTTTTTTTTTTTTTTTTTAAGAATCATTTGTCATTTTTATTTTAGAATGATTTAAATCAAATACATTTGGGCACAGTAGATATTTGACGTGAAAAGCAGTTGTATCAGAATGGTCATCAGAAAAATAGTAACATTTTACACATAATAACTAGAAAATATTTTTTCTGTCTGATCACTTGAGTTAGAAATCCTGAGAATGTTACTCACTGAACAATTAGAATTTACCTCGTAACTGAAATCTGCTCAGAAAGAACCCTTCTAAAAACTGCTCTGAAGGCCGGGCAGTGGTGGCATACACCTTTAATCCCAGCATTCAGAAGACAGAGCCAGGTGGATCTCTGAGTTCAAGGCCAGCCTGGTCAACAGAACAAGTTCCAGGACAGCCAGGGCTACACAGAAAAACCTTTTCTCAAAACACAAAAAAACAAAAAAAGCTCTGAGGTACAAATCATCTATGCGGTCAACATGTATTCTCTACATTTTACAAAGGATTTAACAAGCAGATCAAACGCTTCTAGGCCACTGGCTCTTAGGAAGGGGTCAGTCTGGCTCGAGGACGCACTGTTCCACGATTTCCCGAAGGTTGGGGTTCTCCATTGCAGCTGCCACTCGCTCTTTGTCATTTATCTGCTTGTTGATGTCTTCTTCTGTCGAGTGAGTTCCTTCAGAGATGTAGATTTCCAACTTGTGTTTAAATGGCAGACACCGCTGGAGCTTTACTCTTAACACAGTCCAATAAGAGTTGCCAAAGAGCAATGAGGTACTGTTGGTGTGAACTTGATAATAACCAAATAGTCATCTTCATTTATTTCTTGAACTTCCACACAACTCTCTGTGACCACTTCCAGTTCTTCTAAAGTATTGGGCTTTTCTGGGTCCCGGATAGTTCGAATCAAATCATAAACTTCTAGCGCTTTCTCTTCCATGATCCGGGCTGCCAGGCAGCTCCGTGCTCAGAAAAGCCTGAGAGCCATAGGACCCTGCTCAGCGTCCAGGAGAGCAGCCCAGACACTCGCTCCATCCTCACGTTCCGCCATCCCTGGCGACTGCCAACCGAGCCACCGTCTTTCCGCAGCCGACCTCAGGTGATAACTTCCTGGTCTTCCAGCCCTAAATATTCTAATACAACCAACGCACAAGAAAAATGACCTCAAATCCAATCTCATAAAGATGTTAGAGATCTTTAAAGAGGAAATAAATAAATCCCTTAAAGAAATATATGAAACTATAATCAAACAGGTATAGATCTTTAAAGTGGAAACAAATAAATCTCTTAAGGAAATACAGGAAAATTAAACAATTAAACAAGTGAAATAAATAAATAAAACTGTGCAAGACCTGCAAATAGAAATAGAAGCAATAAAGAAAACACAAACTGAGGGAATCCTGAAGATGGAAAACATAACAAACAGAACAAGAACAACAGATGCAAGCATTATCAACAGAATACAGAAGATGGAAGAGAGAAGCTCAGGCAGAGAAGATACAATAGAAGAAATTGATACATCAGTCAAAGAAAATGTTAAATATATAAAAAAAATCCTCGTACAAAACATCCATGAAATCTGAGATACCATGAAAAGACTTAACCTAAGAATAGGAGGAATAGAAGAAGGTAGAGTCCCATCACCAAGGCCCAGAAAATGTTTTCAACAAAATAATAGAAGAATACTTTCCCAACTTGAAGATATGCCTATAAACATACAAGCTTATAGAACAGCAATTAAACTGGATCAGAAAAGAAAACCCTCCCACCACATAATAATAAAAACACAAAATCTACAGAGCAAAGAAAGAATATTAAAAACAGAAAGAGAAAAAGGCCAGGTAAAATACAAAGACAAACTTATCGAATTACACCCTATTTTTCCACAGATATTCTAAAAGCTAGAAAGGCTTTATCAGATATCTTGCAACCCTCTAAAAACTCACAGATGCCAATGTAAGTACTGTACCAAGCAAAACTCTCAGTCACCATAGATGGAGAAAACAAGATTATTTCAAGACAAATCCAAATTCAAACAGTATTTATTCACAAATCCAGCCCTACAGAAAATCCTAGAAGAAGGAAGATATCCACAAGAAAACACAGGAAATAATTAATTCCCAAACAAGGAACACACAAACACTACCACCAACATCAAAATAACAGGAACTAACAATCTCTGGTCATTGATATCTCTCAACATCAATGTACTCAATTCTCCAATAAAAAGTTACAACCTAAAATAATAGATGGGAAAGCAAGACCTACCATTCTGCTGCATACAAGAAACATACCTCAGTAACAAAGATAAACATTGCCTCAGAGTAAAAGGCTAAAAAAGTTTTCCAAGCAAAAGGACCCAAGATGGAAGCTGGAGTAGTCATTCTAATATCTAATAAAATAGACTTCAATCAAAATTAATCAAAAGAGACAGGGAAGAACACTTCATATTCATTAAAGGAAAAATCTACAAAGATGATATCTCAGTTCTGAACATACATGCCCCAAACACAAGAGCACTCATATTTGTTTAAAAAAAAAATGCTAAAGTTTAAATCACACATTGAACCCCACACATTAATAGTGGGAAACTTCAATACTCCACTCTCCCCATTTGACAAGTCGTCTAGACAAAAACTAATGTAAGATAATGAACAGACTGTATGAGTCAAATGAACCTAACAAACATATATAGAACATTTCACCCAAGCAGAAAAGAATGTACATTCTTCTCAGTACCTCATGGATCCTTCTCCAAAACTGACCATATAGTTGATCACAAAGCAAGCCTCAAACAGATATAAGAAAATTGAAATTCCTTGTATCTTATCAGACCCTGGTGGCTTAAAGTTGGAATTCAACAACAATAGAAACACCAGAAACCCTCATGGAAATTGAACAAATGTCTACTCAATGATCTCATGCCCAGGGAAGAAATAAAGAAAGAGATTACAAACTTTTTAGAATTTAGTGAAAATGAAGGGACAACATACCCAAATTAATTCAAATTAATTCATTCCAAATTCATGGGACACAATGAAAGCAGTGCTAAGAGAAAAGTTCATAGTACTAAGTGCCTCCATAAAGAAATAAGAAAGTTCTCATACCAGCAATTTAAAAGTACACCTGAAAGCTCTAGAACAAACAGAAGCCAGCACACCAAAGAGGGATAGAGGGCAGGAAATAATCAAAATCAGGACTGAAATCAGTTAGAAACAAAGAAAACCAAATAAAGAATCAATAAAACTAAGAGATGGTTCTTTGAAAAAAATCAACAAGATAGACAAACCCTTAGCTAAACTAACCAAATGAGAAAAGAAAAGGAAACATAACAACTGACACTAAGGAAATTCAAAGGATCATTAGGTCTTACTTCAAAACCCTGTACTTCACAGAATTGGAAAATTTTAATGAAATGGATGATTTTCTAGATGGATACCACTTACCAAAGTTAAATCAAGATCAGACAAACTATTTAAATATCCCTATAACCCCTAAGGAAATAGAAGCAGTCATCAAAAGTCTTCCAACTAAAAAAAAAAAAAAAAAAAAAAAAAAAAGCCCAAGGCCACATGGTTTTGGTGCAGAATTTTACCAGACTTTCAAAGAAGAGCTAATACCAATACCCCTCAAACTATTCCACAAAATACATACAGAAGGAGAACTGCCAAACTCATTCTATGAATCCACAGTCACCCTGAAACCTAAACTACACCAAGACTCAACAAAGAAAGAGAACTTCAGACCAATTTCCCTTATGAACATTGATGCAAAAATACTCAATAAAATACTTGCAAACAAAATCCATGAACACATCAAAAACATCATCTACCATGATCAAGTAGGCTTCATCCCAGGGATGCAAGGATGGCTTGATATATGAAAATCCATCAATTTAATCTACCATATAAACAAATTGAAAGAAAAAAAATCACATGATCATCTCTTCAGATGCTGAAAAGGTCTTTGACAAAACTCCACACCCTTTCATGTTAAAAGTATTAGAGAGATCAGGATTACAGGATTACAAGGCACATACTTAAGCCAAAAGCTAACATCAAACTAAATGGAAAAAAATTTAAAGCAATTCCACTAAAACCAGGGACAAGTCAATACTGCCCACTCTCTCCCTATCTATTCAATATAGTACTTGAAGTCCTAGCCAAAGCAATAAGACAACTAAAGGAGATCAATGGGGTACAAATTGGAAAGAAAGAAGTCAAAGTATTGCAATTTGCAGATGATATGATAGTATATATAAGCAATCCCCAATATTCTACCAGAGAACTCCTACTGCTGATAAATACCTTCAGCAAAATGGGTAGATTCAAAATTAACTCAAAAAAAAATCAATAGCTCTCCTTTATACAAATGATAGATGGGCCAAGAAAGAAATCAGCAAAACAACACCCTTTACAATAGCCACTAATAATATAAAATATCTTGGTGTAACTCTAACCAAGCAAGTAAAAGACCCATATGATAAGAACTTAAAGTCCCAGAAGAAGGAAATGGAAGATATCAGAATATGGAAAAATCTCTCATGCTCTTGGATTGGTAGGATTAACAAAGTGAAAATGGACATTTCACCAAAAGCAATTTACAGATTCAAAGCAATTCCCATCAAAATTCCAACACAATTATTTACAGATCTTGACAGAGCAATTCTCAACTTCATGTGGAAAAACAAAAAGTCCAGGATAGCTAAAACAACTCTGAAAAATAAAAGAACTTCCAGAAGTATCACCATCCCTGACCTCAAGCTACACTACAAAGCAGTAGAAATAAAAACTGTAAGGTATTAGTATAGGAACATACAGGTTGATCAATTAAATCAAATTGAAGACACAGAAATAAACCCACACACCTATAGACACTTGATTTTTGACAAAGAAGGAAAAATCATACAATGGGAAAAAAGCATCTTTAACAAATGTTGCTGGTCTAACTTGATGTCTGCATGTAGAAGAATGCAAATAGATTCATATTTATCACCCTGCACAAAACTCAAGTCCAAGAGGATCAAATACCTCACCCTAAAACTGGATACACTAAATCTACTAAAACAGAAAGTGGGGAATTGCCTTGAACTCATTGGTACGGGAGACAACTTCCTAAATAGGGCAGTAAGGGCTCAGGCTCTAAAATCAACAATTGATAAATGGGACCTCATGAAGCTGAAAAGCTCTGTAAGGCAAAGAACACTCGCAAGAGTATCAAATGGCAGCCTACAGACTGGGATTGGATCTTCACCAACACTACCCCTGACAGGGATCATATCCCAAATTTATAAAAAACTCAAGATGTTAGAGAGCAACAACCCAAATATACCAATTTTAAAAATTGGGTACACAGCTAAAAAGAGAATTCTCAACAGAGGGATCTCAAATGGCTGAGAAGCACTTAAAGAAAGAAGTTTTCAAAGTCTTTAGTCATCAGGGAAATGCAAATCAAAACAACTCTGAAATCCCGTCTTACACCAATCAGCGTGGGTAAGTTAAAACACTCAAGTAACAGCTCATGCTGGTGAGGATGTGGAGCAAGGGGAACACTCCTCCACTCCTGGTGGGAAAACAAACTTGTACAAATACCTGGAAATCAATTTGGTGATTTCTCAGAAGAATGGGAATAGTTCTACCTCAACACCCAGCTATACCACTTCTGGGCATATACTCAAAAGATTCTCCACCATCACACAAGGATAGTTGCTCAACTATGTTCATGGCAGGTTTATTCCTAATAGCCAGAAACTGGAAACAACCTATATGTCCCTCAACTGAAGAATGGATAAAGAAAATGTGATACATCTACACAATGGAATACTATTCAACTATTAAAAACAAAGACACCATGAATTTTGAATGTAAATGGAACTTGAGAATATCATCTTAAGTGAGGTAACCCAGACCCAAAAGGACATGCATGGTACTTACTCAATTATAAGTGGATATTGGCCATAAAATACAGGATACTCAAACTATACTCCACAGATCCTCATAAGTTAAATAAGAAAGAAGGCCCAGGAGAGGAGGTTTGACTCTCACTTATAAAGGGGAATAAAATAGTCACAGGAGGCAGATGAAGGGAGGGAACTGGATGAGTGAGGGTGTGAAGATAGGAATGAGGAGACATCAGGATCAGGTGCAGGGAGAAAACCTCGAGATGGCCAGATAGCTGTGAGAATGAATGGGAATCTACAACTGACGGGGGTTGGTAAGGTGGGGGACATCTAGAGGACATGCTATAGACCAGAGATAGAGGAGGTGCCCAAGAATCAATGGAGGCAACCTTAGCTGTGACTCACAGCATTGGATATATGGAACCAGAAGAGGCTACCTTCTATCCCAGGAAGAATCCCCAGTAGAGCAAAAGGAACACCAACCTACCCACAAAACCTTTGACCCAAAATTTACCCTGTGTACAGGAAATACAGAGTTCAGGGATGGAGCAGAGACTGGCAGAATGGCCAAACAATAACCAGGCCAACTAGAGACCCATCCCATCGTCGAACACCAATTCCTGACACTATTAACGATACTCTGTTATGCTTGCAGACAAGACTCTTGCATGGCTATACTCTGAGAGGCTTCATGCAGAAGCTGATTCAGATAGATGCAGACACCCATAGCCAAACACTGGAAGAAGCTTGGGGACTAAGAGTTGGAGAAAGGATTGAGGGCCTTGAAGAGGATAGAGGAAGAATAACAGGAAGAGCAACAGAGTCAACTAACCTGAACTTTGGGGCTCTCAAAGACTGAACCACCAACCAAAGACCAAACATGGGCTGGACCTAGAACTCCCCACACAAATTTAGCAGATATGCAGCTCTGTTTTCATTTTCATGTGGGTCCCAAACAACTGGAGCAGGAGCTTTCCCAAAAGCTGCTACCTGTACGTGGAATATGTTCTTCTAACTGGGTTGCCCTGTCTGGCCTCAGTGAGACAGAATGCATCTAGCCCCACAGAAATGCAATGTGTGTGTGTGTGTGGGGGGAATACCCAGAAGGGGCCCCACGCTCTCAGAGAAGAAGGAGATGGGGAGGAGGGAAAGGATTGTGGGAAGGAGTAACTGGGAAGTTGATCATCAATCAGGATGTAAAGTGAATCAATACAAATAAATTTAAAAAAACCTAATATAACTTGATGATCATTTTAATATTGGTTGGAACGACCAATTTCTTGGCAAACTTGGAGCTGCCTCAAATCTGGTGTCTCATGTCCACTATCTCCAGTCCTAAAGTCTGTCTGCAGATATTGTCAGCGACAGCAGTGCTAGCTTTCCCATGAAGCTGTACAAAGTTTTCTCTTGCCAGGCAAGGTCTGACAGTAAACCCCATGCTCCCTACCCTTCATCCTGCCCCATAAAAACATTATGCAGTAGCCAATGATTTTTTAATAAGTTCCTGAAGAGAACAGATCCCTTTGTAATTCAGAAAGAGCTGTCAAGTTAATTTCAAAACCACAGAACCCCTCTGAGCAGCAAATGGCGACACCACTGAAGGACAGTCTATGGGCCCAAATGAGAGAAAAAGGTGTTTCTTAGTTAGACAAGGAGCCAACTCTTACTTCTGGAGTCACAATATTTACTCAATATACTGATGATGAACATGATAATGGAGCAAATTAAGAAAGCAATTTTCTGCAAGCAAGTGGCCTATATAAAGTGAGAACAATGCAGAAATAAATGCCATGCTTTAGTTGTGATCCAAATTAAATGTAAATTTTCATCACCAGAAAACAAGATCTAATAATCCATGTGATAAATACAGAGAGAATAGTTATTACAAAGTCATTGCTGTCACTAACTATGAGACAGAATGGGGAAATTTTGGATCCAAAACTCTATCCAATAGCTCCTACCATTTTATTAAATCTTATTTTATTATTTTAAGGATTATGAGTGTTTTGACTGCATGTGTGTCTGTGCAACACATGCATGCAGTGTCCACTGAAGCCAGAAGAGAGCATCAGATCCCCTGGAAGTGGAGTTAGAGCTAGTTCTGAGCTGGCATATAGGCACTGGGAATTGAATCCTGGTATTCAGTCCTCTGGAAGATGAACCAGTACTGATACATCTCTCTGGTCTCCACGCTTCACTTTTAAGTGATTATAGATTAATTGGAATCTTTCATTTATTTGATGATATTACACAAAAGACAGCATGTAGTTTCAGTTCATTTAAGAGGCTAGTGCCCCTGCTAACTAAAAGCTAAGAACATTCTATGGGGGTTCAAAGATGGCTTGTCAACATCCTACGGCAAAACCAGACAGCCCCAAGACAAGGGTTCACATTCTCATTAACTAGTATACATTTTCACTATAATACATTTTCACCATAATTTTCATGAAGATGGTGATTTCATCTTGTCAAAGGGAGTTTGACAATTACTTTCGTGTGCCCAAGCCTACCTCTTTCTTCTCTGACCTATCCTTATGTACATACCAGGATACCTTAGGTATCTATACCTACATGTATGGGGGCCACACAATGATTTATTATAAAAGAGATACAGAGTTACTGTTAAACCTCTGAGAAGGTTCATTCTAAAGAGGAAAGAACCCGAATTCCTTCCTGAGAAAACTACTCTTGACACACTTGTTGCGCCAGGTAAGTAGCAGAAGCAAAAAAATCCCATCTTAACACACACAAGGAGCAGAAAGGGTGAGCAGGTAGCTGGCGAGGCCATGAGTCCTTAAAGCATGCCTCTGTGACAACTTCTTCAAGCAAGAGCAAACTTCCAGAAGATTCCATAACCTTTTCAGTGCCACTAACTGCAGAGGAATTATTCAAATATGTGACCCTTTCTCATTCAATCCCAATTACCTATGTATATTATGTTTTTTCTTATACTTACAGAGCTATACTAAACTTAACTAAAAAGTGGGGCTAAATCATGAAGTAGAGGGCCTGGAGAGATGGCTCAGTGGATAAGAACTCTGGCTGCTCTTCCAGAGGCTCTGAGTTCAACTCCCAGAACCATACAGTGACTCACAACCATCTATAACGGCATCTGATTCCTTCCTCTGGTGTGCATAAAAACAGAGCAATCCTATACATTAAATAAATAAATAAATAAATAAATAACCTTAAAATAATAATAAAGTAGAAAAACTGTACTGATATTGACCGATAAGGAAATAGAGTGATTCTAGCACTCCTTCACAAAACGTAACATACGTGATGTCTCTCCAACTCTCTGAGTTTCCACTGAGTACTCTTGGACCAGGTTAACTGTAGATAAGTAAAATCTCAGAAAGCAAAATCACAGATAAGCGAAGCCACTCTTACATTATACTTTAAGCACAAGAACATCAGCTTAATCAATAAAATCCTACAAAGCTCTCAACACCATATAATAATTGTAATTGTCAACTTATCTGAATGCTTCTGTTTTCTCTCTATCCAAAAGTCATTATACGGAAATGAGACAAAGAGTTTTTCTTGGCCTGGAGAGACGGCTCAATACTAAGAGTACTTTCTGCTGCGGCAGAGGACCCGAGTTCAGTTTACAACAAGGCAGCTGCTCACAAAGGCCTATAACTCTAGCTCTAGGGGACCTTCTTCTGGCCTCCTTGGAAACCTGTATTCACATGCACACATCAGCAAGCATGTGGTATAGCAGACATGCATATATGCATAATTCAAAATGAAATAAAATCTTTATTTTTAAAAATACTGCCATGTACTTTGTGGCATTATTGTGAATTACTACTTTGTGGTGAGTCAGGCCATTAAAAAGGGCATGCATTTCCTAGAGACCCAGTGATATAAAAGCAACTGGGTGCAGGAATTAAATACCTAGAGATGATAAAATCTTAAGCTGTGACTATAAGCTGTAAATTTAACAGCCTGTTTCCTCTCTGACAGCTTCTAAACTGTAACCTTTTGATTTTAAGAAAAATGGCTTTCCCTGGCAAGGCACTAATTAAGCCCAGTTGCTCACACCCACACAGAAAACAACTCTGCAGTTTCACACCATCGCCAGGCTGCCATGAGCAAAACAGTAAAATATCAAGTAAGATGTTGTCTCTGGATTCCAGGACCTAAATGCAGACAGGCAGATAAATCACCAAAGAATGACAAGCTGATGATGTCCGCGCTATGAGTGGGCCATGGATAAAGACCTTGGACATGTGTACATGGCTAATTCCTAAAAGTCTCTCCTCCAATTTGCTGGTCTCCTGAACAGAAAACTTGCTCACCCAACCTATCAATGCAATGTATTTTCACTTGGATGTCTAAAGGCATTTCAAAGGAAATGTGTCAAAACCAACTCCTGACTCTCTTCCCCCTCTCAACCCCCTCTCCTACAGTCTCCCTCAATTCACAGCTACCAAGCCTTCAACATGCTCAAGCCAACAACTCTGAATCCAGAAATTCATTATGTATAGATGACATTTGGAATTATAAACTTCATACATTCATACATTTGGTTTTGTTCACGTGTGTCGGTGTGTGCATGTCTGTGTCTAGGGAGAGAACACCTGTGTAGGAGGGTATACATGTACATGGATACTGAGGATCAAACTTAGGTACCCAAGCACTTCAGTGACTGAGCTAGCCCTATTTTATTGTTGATTTTGTTTTTAAGTCAAAAAAGGTAGAAGACACCAGAAGGAAAAACAGAAACCATGTCATAAAGTTTACAATCCATGTCATGGTGAGTATTTAAGTCACGTAAGTAAAACCCTATGTGGCGCTGATTCGTTCCAGTGTACTCTGACTATATGGGTCGTACAAACCTGTCTACTCAGGCTATAACCCTCAGTCCCTCCTTTTCTCACCCTGGGATAAATGGCAACTCATTATGGACCCTGCAGCATCTGCTCTTCCATCTTTGCTCCTAGAACTGTCCAGGCCAACCTGCTTCATCGGAATGGCCCCTCCTCCTCTAGGGTAGCCTTCTCACCACAGTCTCCTCTCTGACCTGCATGGACCAATTTACAGAGTGAGTGCAACTCCCCCACTCCACAATCACCCACCGTGTTCCTGGATGATCGATCACCTCCTACCCATGCTCTTTTGTCCACCCATCATCTCTCCCCATGAGAAACAAAGCCTTAATGAGATTTCCCTCTGTACTCACAGCCGCTATTTCTGGTGCTCAGTACAGTGCCTGATAGGTGACAGGCATTTGATACACATCCTGTGAATGGATGAGTAAATACGGACGGGAGCTAGCTCTGGCTGGTTATGAGGAATGTGCTCAGAAGGATTCAGTTGGCACTGAAATTAGCTTCAAAGGAGGTTCAAGTTTGTCTAGCACAGGGAAATATCATCGCTTTCTATACTATCCTCCCACAAAGTCTTGCAGCATAAAAATACATTGTTTGAAGGGCAAGCTGTCCTCTGAGAGGCTCTAACCAGCAGCTGACTCAGACAGATACAGACATCCAGAGCCAAACAGTGGATGGAGCTTGAGGACTCTTAAAGAAGAATAGGTGGAAGGATTGTGGGCCCTAAGGAGATAAGAACTGCACAGGAAGATCAACAGAGTAAACGAACCTGAACCCTTGGAGCTCTCAGAGACTGAATCACCAACCGTGGAGCATACCTAGTCTACACAGATCTACCTCCATGGGCTGAACCTAGGCCTCCCTGCACATATGTTGTAAATGTGCAGCTTGGTTTTCATGTAGGTCTCAAACATCTGGAGTGGGGGCTATCCCAAAACATGCAGCCTGTATATGGAGTATGGTCTTCTAAAAAAAAACAGTTGTTCAGTTGTTCATGGAATATTATTTTTTTATATCTCTTGTATTCAGTTTGCAACTACTTCATTGAGAATTTTTGTATGTATATTCATGAGGGATACTGGACTATAAATTATATATTTTTGTTGGGTTTATACTTGATTTCACTATTTCAATATTATTTGCTTTGTGAAGGAGCTTATTGTGGTTCTGAATTTTTTTAAACATAACTCAAAAAGTATTGCTTGTTTGAAGGCTCTATAGAATTCTTGTATAAGTATATCTGACACTTGGTATTTTGCTTGTTTGTTTCTTTTCATTTTATTCTGTTTGAATGCTTTTTAAATTTTTTTGATTTGCTGAAAATAAAAATAAAAAAAAAATACATTGTTTGAAAGATAATCATTGTCCTAGCTGTGAGGAGCCCCCAGAAAACCCCATCATCTAGGATAAGAGGGTACAGAAAAGAAGATAATCACCATACTTGTCAGGAGATTTCACAGGTAAGACACTGATGGAGGTCCACCATGTTCCTATGTAATATTCCAGTCCCACGTGTCCAGGGACCACCTTGCCTGTTGGTGCTTCAACATTCATTTTTGCTTTTCTCTCTCTCTCTCTCTCTCTCTCTCTCTCTCTCTCTCTCTCTCTCATTTTATTTTATTTATTTTATTTTATTTTTTGCCATAAGATCTCAGTTCCATTTCTCTGATTGGATGATAGCTCTTATTTTATAAATAGGGGCAGGGAGGCATCAAGAACAAAGAAGAGTGAAGAGGGGGATGGGGATAGGAATGGGAAAGGGAATGGGAAGGAGGAGGAGGAGAGGGGGAAGAGGAAGAGGAGGAAGAGGAGGAGGAAGAGGAGGAGAAGGAAGAGGAGGAGGAAGAGGGAGGAGGAAGAGGAAGAGGAGGAGGAGGAAGAAGGAGGAGGAGGAGAAGGAGGAGAAGGAGGAAGAAGAGGAGGCAGCAGCTCCCCACTGCTGCTCCTGATTGTTGTTGTGGTTTGATGAGAAGAAGTTGGATATACCCGATGATGACTGGGCTTGCCCCAAGGAACTCTACACCTCTAATCAACAGGAAGTAGCCCAAAGAGATCTATGCCTGCTTTCTCCTCTAACCGGATTTCTCTTCTATCTAATGTTGAGGATTAGACGGGATTAGGGTGGAATAAAGGTTGAAAGGGAAGGAGCCATATAAGAACACAATTATGTAGACTTTTTTTTTTTTTTTTTTTTTTTTTTTTAAAGGTGAATCTATTCAAGTGTCATCTACAGCTGGGATTCCAAGGTCATATGTCCCGAAATCTTCACTTTGCATGACTGGCAGTGGTGTCAAACACATCATTCGTTTATTAGTTCTGTTTCCCTTTAGAAAGTGTGTTTCTTCTAGCAGAGCATGTTCCACTTATTTTCTCACAGAAAATAGGAATGTGAAAAATAAAACTGAAATGAACAGAGAGAAGATTTTTTTTCTGTAGAGTGAGAAAAGTATCAGACACACAGATCACCAAGTAAATAAATGAATGAGTGCAACTCAAAAGTCTGATATCTTGTTTAATAGGTACAGACTTGTTTCTAGGGCCCACTTGGTCTGCTCATTCTCCAAGCAGGAGCTCCTCTACATAACATCCTGAACATAAGTAGCACTGTGCCTATGGTTCATGTATGTCTCTCTCAGCTTCTAGGCAAGGCCTTTCTGTGTGGCCTATCAGCCTGCAGCCTGGGAAAAGGCTGTTTTGATGACATAGTGCTAGAAACAAGAAAGCAAAGAAGGTTGTGGTGGCCTTGGGGAGGAGTGTAGGGTGTGGAATGTGGGGTGTGGGTGTGGGGTGTAGGGATGAGTGTGGGTATGGGTGTGTGTAGAGTGTGTGGTATGTGTGTGTGTGTGTGTATGGTGTGGGGCAGAGGGTGTATGTGTGTGGAGTGGGGTGTTGGGGTGGGTATGGGGTGTGAGGTGTGGGATATTGGGTATGTGGTGTGGGGTGTGGGAGTAGGGTGTGGGGTATGGGGTATGGGTAGGGGTGTGTAGTGTGTAGTGTAGGGTGTGAGGTGTGGGTGTGAGTTGTGGGATGTGGGTGTAGGGTGTGGGTGTGGGGTATGGGTGGGGGTGTGGAGTGTAGAGTGTAGGGTGTGGGGGTGTGGGGTGTGGGTGTGAGGTGTGGGTGTGGGGTGTGGGGTGTGAGTGTGTGGTGTGGGTATCGAGTGTGGGGTGTGAGTGTGGGATGTGGGTGTGGAGTGTGGGTGGGGGGCGTGGGGTGTGGGTTTGGGTGTGAGGTGTGACGTGTGGGGTGTGGGTGGGGGTGTGGGATGTTGGTGTGATTGTGGGCTGTGTGTGGTGTGTGAGTGTGGGGTATGGAGTGTGTGGTGTAGGTGTGGGGTATGGAGTATGAGTGTGGGTAGGTATAGGTGTGGAGTGTGGAGTGTGGGGTGTAGGTGTGGGATGTTGGAGTGGGTGTGGGCTGTGTGTGGTGTGTGGGTTTGGGGTGTGTGTGGAGTGTGGGGTATGGAGTGTGTAGTGTGAGTGTAGGGTGTGGGGTATGAGTGTGGGTAGGTGTAGGTGTGGAGTGTGGGGTGTGGGTGTGGATGGGGTAGGGGTTGGTCCAGCCAAGGTCCAGGAACACACACTATAGGCACCTTCCTCTTGGAAAAGACACAAAGGTCTTCCTTCACCCCAGTGTGACTAGCAGTGCTTGGGGAGCTGGCCTAACTGGTTTGTGTCGCTGTAACAAATCCCTCACAAGGAAATGCAGGGAAGAATGGTTGGCTTACAAGTCCCATTTACACTCCACTATTCCAGGGGAGTCCGGGCAAGAACTTAAGCCAGCTGATTGGATCGCACCTCCAATCGAGAAGTTAGACAGACTAACACAAGGATTTGTGCTGGCTTCCTCTCCTTAGCTTTCTCTTACATGGTTAGGAACCATTTGGATGGAATCCTGCCACACACAGTGGGCTGGGTCTTCCTACACGATGAAAATGAAAACAAAAAAATGTGTTTATACAAGTAGCATTACAGACCCGGCAGGCTGTATTTATGAGTTTAGAATATGAATATTTGTATGTAAAAACAATTAATGAAAAGATCATGAATTGGAAAGAGAGGAGGAGTTAGGGTTGTAAGTAAGGGAGGGGCTGGAGAGAGGGAAAAGGAGGGATAAAGGATGTAATTCTATTATAGTCTAAAACAAAACCAAAACCAAACCATACACATAAAATAGAAATAAATAAAATCTCAAGAAAGTCAAACAACCCTATAGAGACATGCACATGGGCAGCTTGATCTAGCTAATCGCTTCTAACACTGTCTTGACTCACAGTGACTCAAGATTGTGTGAAGTTGACAGTTAAAACTAACCAGCCCAGAGGCCAATATATTAAAATTCACATTTAATTTATATTTTATGGTCACAGCTTAGAAACACTGCCAACTGTCACCATGATGTAGCAAACCTCCAATGTAGAAGTCACTGCCCTAAAGCTTTCAAATCTCCAAGTTCTTGGTCACATACTTAAATCACTATGCATGATAGCAGATCCAGAACCCCAGACATTAATGCACAGCTCTCTAGTTTGCATGGCAGTGTCCATCCAGCCGCTCCCAGCTTCAGTTACTATGGTGCTACAGCTGGGAGACCAACACTTCGTTGCCACCTGGGCATGTTTTTATAAGAAACTTGCCTGTCTGCCTCATATGTCCCCCATAAGTAAAGGCATCTGGAGAGTGACGGTCCTCAGGAGAGAGTAGGAAAGAGAAATGAGGGAGCCCCAAAGGAGCACCTTTTGATGGCACAAGGATACTGCTCTGAGTCCACAGGAGATGAGGGAGAAAGTTTGCACTTAGATAAGAATATGGGATTTTAAGACAAAGGGGCTGACTATGGAATAGAACCTGAGACCTTTACTACCTATGGAGAAAATGCTCGAGAAGGTAAAGTTGTGCAGTATGTAGAAAATAAAATAGCTTATAGTGAACTCTATGAGATGAAGCCTACCTATGAATCCAATTAACAACAGCAACTTGATTTTCTAAGTAATTATAATGAAAGGAAGATGCTCTGTGGACCAGCTCCGGTGTATAGATGGACTCTTAGGAAAGCCTTGAGCTACTCCAAACCTTCTTTGTACACAGGAAGAAACTTGTTCAAGTGTCAGTATGTTTTCACTCCGCATGTTCCGTGGACAGCATCAGTTCTCAATGGCCTGTGCCGAGCTGACTAACAAAATCAATACCCCATAGGAGGAGAATGGGATGTGAATCCTATAGGAGCAATAGGGAGAAAGGTCAGCAGCCTGGCCAGGTTCTACCACTCCGCTTTGTACTGCAACAGACACCCAGGTGCCCCGCTCTTTAGGGTCCCTGTCTCCACTACATCCCCATTATGTCCCTGTCCTTTCCCATCCACTTTCCTTGTGTCAATTACAGCAAATGGTGCAGTGAGTCAAGGATGGAAGAAACCATGCAGACTCTCAAGCAGCTTAGTGTAGACAAGCTTTACAGCCGACTAACTCATGAGAGCGGGAATAGGGAGGCACTACTATATCTGACATCAACATTTAGTAGTAAGATTAAGTGAAAACAAACACTTATTTTATATTTCTATATGTTATATTTGTAAATATATATATATATATATATATTACATGTATTAATATCAGAGTACAAATTCATACTTTGAATTTCAAAATATACTATCACTGATAGCAAATTAATATTAACCTCATATAAAGAGGTATTGGGGCTAAGTTGATATTTTTCTGTCCTTGAACAGAGGGAAATTGAATATCTCAGAAAGTATATTCTACTTTTCAATCTTTATTATTTTAAAAAGCATTATAAAAAAATCACATACCAAAATTAACCAGATACAGGCATTTTAAAATTTGCCAGTCTAAATTCCTAAAAACCTACAAATACAGGTGTGGCTATATACATCTACATGGATACTTGTGGTCCTTTGCATCCTTTAAAGAAAGGAAAGGAAAAATACAGCATGTATTTAACTATCAAGTTCCAAGGCATCTATAAAGAAGTGACTTCGTTAAAAAGAAAAAGACACGCTAATTCTCTCAAACAGAATCTGTTCCGTCATCTGGTCCCAATCAAGTTCAAGTCAGTCAGTTCAAGATACACATATATAGAAATGCCTACTCAAGAAATATGACTAGTGATAAAAATCTCCAATGATTTGACTTTAATATTTTATCACTACTACTCAATTTTTCATGCTAATCTTTTAAAGCTGTCCTATTTTAGAGGCTAATAAACATAAAGGGCAAGCTATTCGTAGAAATCATGAAGAGAGACACCGTGGTTTCATTATCACTTCTCAGACACTATTCAGAACAAGTCCCTAATGGCTTTACTTCAGCATCTGCAATGTATGTGTCAGTTGCTAGGCAACATGAGAGTCAAGGACCCAGTATTAGGCTTCCTAAACAATGGGCTAGCCTAATACTTACCTGAATACTAACACGCAACCTTAACTAAACTCTTGTTTTCTTTGTGAGGTTGAAGAAATTATTTAATGTTAATTATTAGGGTTTATCTAAGAACGTTAATAGATTTTGGTTCCCAGTGAAATGAGAGGTAAAAATTATCAATATGCTGGTTGCTTTCTGTCAGCTTGAGTCAAGCCTAGATATATCAGGGAAGAGGAAATCCTAATTGAGAGAATGCCTCCATAAGATGGGCTGTAAGCAAGTCTGCGGAGATTTCCCTCGACCAGCGATGGGTGTGGGAGGGCTCAACTAACTGATCGCTGTTGCTCTCCTCATAATAGCTAGAAATTAGAAATAGTCTAGATGTCTATCAACTGATGAACGGAACGTGAAAGCGGCTTATGTTTACACAGTGGGATGCTATTCAGCTGTTTAGAAAAATGAAATTATGAAATCCATAAGTAAATGGATGGAGTTAGAAAAACATCATCCTAAGTGAAGTAACCCAGACCCAAAAGGCAACTACTGTATGTGGATATTAGCTGTCAGGAATGTGATGTGTGTGTTACAATAAAAATGCCCACCGAGGTTAGGTACCTAGTAAGAGATTAAAGGGAAGGAAAGAAGCCAGTATTTGCATCTGGAGGGTTCAGAGCATCTAGAGTCCCCATATCTAAGCTATGCAGGGCTATTATCACAAATGGTACAGACTGAGTACTGTGAATAATGGTTCTGGAGGCTGGAAGTTGAGAACCAGACATTTGCGGGTTTGGTTTCTACAGAGGCTTGTGGATGGCTGCTCTCCCGCTGTGTCCTGACATAGTCTTTGCTCTGTGCATGTGCGTCAGCAGTGTGCCTTTGTGTCCTCTCCTTGGGAGGCACTGGCACCCCACTTGGTGACTCAGAAGTATGACCTCATTATCCTTCAGAACTTGCTGAAACGCCCCATTTCCAAATACAATACCCGTTGACCGTACACAGGGGCTTCTTTAGCCCAGGCAGCGCCACTCCCTGCTTTGTCACAGCAGAACACTAAGGACTAAAGAGTGTTCACCATTCTGCCAGTTCTATACACAGGCACTCCAAAGCTTCTCACAGAGAAAGAGCAAGGAAGCACAGACCTAGGTAAATGATGTCCCAGCTCACAAACATAAATGTGCCTGCGGAAACGCAAGCTCCCCTCCTCACGACCTAGAAGACGAACATCGCTGTGGACAGCTGTCCTCGGAAGTAATTTGGCATTTACTGAAACTGCAATATTAAAGTCCAAACACTGGGCCAGCAAGAGGGCTCAGCAGGTAAACGTGTTTGCCACAAAAACTCGAGAGCCTGCTTACTTGTTAAACGTTGACAGATTTGACAAAGACCAGCATCTAAGAGGTCCTCCTATGTCTACACATGACTTCCATCAAAGTCTAACCAAAGGATCCCGGTCAGCTGTTGTTAACAACACTTCTAAGAGGTCAGGTTAGAGAAAGCAGCCCTAGTTGATTAACCACCGTGAGAGCACGCTCTACTCGCTCACACAGCTGTCAAGCTTATCCAAGGTAATAAGTGCTATTTTTCAAAACTAAGAAACAAAAATAAAGTTAAGTAACGTTCTCCCAAACCCACACTTACAATACTGAGGTGTTAGAGACGTGACTCAATACTTAGAAGCACTCTCTGTTCCTTCAAAGGGCCCAGACGTAGTACCTGCGTAGTGACTCGCAACTATATGTCACTCCAGTCCCAGGAGAGCTGACACATCCTTTTGTCTTCCATAGGCACTGCATGTATGTACTTACACACATGTGAGCAAAACACTCATACATATAAAACAAAGATAAGTCCTGAAAATATGCATAATCTGTAACTCATACCCTGCTGCTCTGTCTACCCTTTTACTGTTATCTCTAAAACAGAGAATTAATTAGTGCTTTCTGACAAGTGGTGGCAGGCTGGGATACAAGGGAAAACAGCATCACAAAATGAAGCAGATTCTCTGAACAGTACATACATGCTAACATAAAACGAATGTGATAATGGGATTTCCTTGAAAAGACTTAGGATAAGCCACCATCACTATTTCTTTTACGTAGCAAAGCCAATGAGCACCTGTCAAAGGCTAGCCCCTCTCCTGCATCCTTGAAGGTAAGAATGAGGGCATAGAATCCATTCCCTTGCCAGTTTCAAAGTCCACAGATGGATGTGAACATGAAAAAAATTAATGATTATATGAGTGATGGCAAAAAGTAGCACAAGGCTATATGGGGCTCTGAATCCTATACAAGAAAAGACACTGATTTTACAAAGCAGATTTTTACTTTTTTCTCAAAGTCAGTGACATATTGCTGCATTTTCAGGTAAAAGTTCAATCTCCAATGAGCCAAAATTAAATAAGACCAAGTACGTAACTTTCAAGTAAGCTCTCACCCAAAGATAACATAGTCCTACACTTGACTAAGTGCCTATGTGAGGCCACGTCCAGAGACAAGCAGATCATGAGGGTTGAGATCTGATGAGTAGGTTAATCAACTGTTGGACTAAGAACCTGAACGGACTATTAAGATGGTGGAAGTATAAAACCTGGGGTCTATTAGGGAGTCCCTGGCAGCATATTCTTAGAGACTATAGCAGCACTGGTCCTTTTTGACAATACTCCTTACTCCTTAGTGTCTATTATGATGTGAACTACCCTCACCCTGTTGGGCTGAGGTCCTCAAACCAAGTAAACTTTCCTCCTTGTGAGTTATTTATGACAGGCAGTCTGTCCCAGCCATAAGAAAAGTCATAGACACATTAGAGGTTATAAAGGGAGCTCATGGAGAGAGTTATACCTTGAGTAAAAAGGTATCAATAAGAACAAATAAATGTACACTACCTGGAATTTTACTCAAAATACTGTATTTCTGAAGCAGCTTTAAGAATAATATAAAGACAGAGGATTCAGGTTTATTATTCAAGAATATGTTTATAAGTCCACAGGCTATCTCACCTCTCATTCAAATACACTAGTCAGACAAACTCAACCTCAGGCTCAGAATTAGGAGAAGCCTCAATTCTTTCTAAATAACAAAGAAACTTATTCTAAATGAGCATCACTGATATAATGGTCATGCTGCCTCCTTTCTCCTGACTCTCAGCATCCTTTAGACCCCAGCTTCTTAATCTGGGAACCTAAACCGCAAACATCCCATAGGGTTTGCACAACTAAATGTTGAGGTCATGAGAAAATTGGAAGTAGTAAAAGGTTCCTGAATATACAATGACAAGAATTAATCACAATCAAAACTTCAATGAACCAAAGATGTTTCTGGTGATGCTTGATCGTGATGCATTTGGAGACTTAATATAGCCTTGGGGATTTAACTCAGCACAAAACATTAGCAGGTTGCCCTGCACAGATCCCACCATGCCATACAATGTCAATGGATGCTGCCAGAACATCCTTGGCTCAGATTCAAGACTATTGTATGATACAGATTTTGGTGGGTTTGTTGTATATACAAAGTGATGTTCTCTCATAGAAACATTAATGGTTTAATTTACAGGAAACAAAGACTTTGGATATTTTCTTGCTATCATTCTTTAGGATGTGTCAAATTAGAAAATTTTGTTTAAAAATTTCCCGTTTGAGTTGTTCAGTTTCATGAAAAAAATGTTCAATGTATTCTGGGGAGGGGCTAATACCAACAATTTCTGAAATAATCTTAAAAGCACTTCTGCCATGTTGTGCTACATATTTAGGTGACAAGGGAGTCTCAGTATTGATGACACAGTCAAAATATTGATCAACTCCAAAATATTGATCAACTCCAAACACAGATGTTCCGGATCAGCAGAATCAAATGTCAGCCAAGATTTGGTTCTCTCTGTAAAGATAAGTCACCCCAGTCACTGGTATGCAAATTCACTTTAAAATCATATTTATATAGTAATGAATTGCCTTAAAATACATTCTTTTATTATTTATCAGCAGTACATATTTGTTTCATGTACATGTTTTTATGTATGCATATCCAAGGCCATGCAAATATTTCTTGAGAGAAGAGGGGTTACACATATACAAAATCTAAGAAACCTTGCTTTAAGACAAAGATGGTTTTCCCTATTTCCATCTACCTTGTTAAATAAACACACAGAGATACACATGGTCAGGGGGAATTAATTTATTCAGTTAATAGGCACTACTGACTCGATGCTAACCCCATACTTGATT
This sequence comes from Mastomys natalensis, assembly GCA_021653895.1. Lineage (NCBI taxonomy): Eukaryota > Metazoa > Chordata > Mammalia > Rodentia > Muridae > Mastomys > Mastomys natalensis. Next base: position 2,032,647 of record JAJTUV010000381.1, read on the forward strand.
ATGCAACTTAGTCTCACGCACAAAGGAATTTAAGGAGTTTTAAAACTACAGTCATGGACTCATGAGAGATATATTCTAAGCATCATACAGTTTAGCAATTTTATGTCTGCAAATAGTGTGGAATATACTTATAAAAGCTAACATGGTATAACATACTATACACCAAGGCCATCTGGTGTAGGTTTGTAGAGCTCTGAGGAGAGGAGTGAGAAAAGATTAAGTCAGGCCCAAGAAACAATTACGTATTAAAAGAACCATCTATGTGAATGTGTATAGGGCCATGATGAACAGAGTAACAAAAGATTAAGTCAAGCACACAAATCAATTACACATCCAATGATGTGGCAATGTGAGCTGTATCATGCTGCTATGCTAGCACACCTGTGAGTTCACGGGAAGCTCTTCCTCGTTATATGCAATATACTCTAAAATACCAAGGGAAAGTGTAGTAAATATTGAAAACAAGTAACTTCCTTTACTTCCACTGACATTACATTTATGTGCTACACAAAAGGATAAAGCTATAACATCGGGGCACGCACACAGTATATTACACTATAACTTTATTACAACCACAAAATTAATAGGCACCAGAATCTTCCGGCTCCACCATAGCCCCCACCAGACACACGCACACGGGATAGAGCCCCACACTGCATGAACACTACCAGTGATAGACACTCTCAGCTCAGTTACAATCTTAGGTCCATCACTGCATAAATAGCTTAACACTGACAAGAGACTCTCTATATGGCATATAACAGTGTCAGCGTTCTGCGGCTGTGACAAAACGCTGAAGATAAGTTTAGGTTCCTTTTACTTCACAATATCAAGGGCTTAGTCACATTGTTGGTTGGTTCCATTGTTTCTGGAGCTATGGCAAGGCAGAGATCCAGGCTGCTCATCGCATGGTGGCCAATGTGCCGAGATAGATGTGACCAGAACTACAACGACCCCTTTAAGAACTTGTTTCCAATGACTCAGTTTGTTCTAACTAGTGTTGCAGGATGGTTGATCACACTGTGAACCCAAAGATTGCGTGATTTTCTATAAAAACCTGTTTCCAGTTGTGGTATGGCTTAGCCGTAGCGTACGCCTGTAATCTAAGAGCTTTCTGTTTGCTGTGAACAGGATTAAATAAAGTTAAGAGTCAAGAGCAAGCAACCAACTGACAGGGAGTAAACATAGGAAAAAAAAAACCAGAGAGAGTAAGAGGGAGCCAGGAGGACGGATAGACAGACGGATAGGAAGCAGAAGAGAGGGACATCCAGTTTGAGGGGTTTTTGAGATGAGGTGGAGAAGACCTCCCCTTTGGGACATCATCTGAGAAGGAAGGTCAACTGGGTGCTTTCTCTGACTCTCTGAGCTAGCAGGCTTTCACCTCAGCATCTGCTCCTGAGGCTTTATTAGTAAAATTAAGCATTTGAAATTTTGGTAAAAACAACAAACTCGACCTCACCTTATAAAGGTTTCTTCACCTTCCACTGAACTACCAAATTTTCAACATATGAGATTTTGGGAAACAATTAAGCTTCAAACATTACTTAGCACTAAATAAAATAGGTATAAAATAATGCACTAGATAATGAAACACTGGTTTGAATATCTGATCCTTGCTAAAGCTAACTGCCTGGGGAGGTTATCAATATACATAAAAGAAACGTGAAGCCAATTAAGAGCTTATATAATTGTACACGGTTTAGATAAGAAAACTACTATAGCATAGAGCATTAATGACCTCAGAAATGTTTTGGGACACTACTGTCTTTTCACATTCAATATTCATTTGATATTTACATATCTTAAGCAGTATGTTTGTCTAAGTTAATTCCATTTCAAAGGGCCTACTAATGCTTCCTCAATAGCCAAGAGCATAGAGAGTTACCTAGGGTAAAATCTGGCATGCCCAAGCTCTTGGTGGGTCTGCATATATGTCCAACTCCTTCAAGGATGCTTCTGATTTCCTACCAACAGGCTGAAGTGTTTCTCAGAGGCACTAACAAACAGCAGTTTGCTGTTGTCATCCATCATGATTTCTCCATCCACGGGGAATGCTGCACACAGAGAACTGGCCATGATGAATATTTTGACTTGTACCACAGTGTCAGAAGAAGGGCACAGGGTCTTTTAAGACACATCTTTCTATGTTGCTGACTGTATTTGAGAACACAGTTGAGCCGGAGCAGAAAATGGAGTTTTTAAAAAAGGCGAAATTCCAGGGATAGACACTTTTCTAGGATGTTTCTTATTTTAAATTAATCGATTTTTTTAGTATTAATAAAAGAATCCAGTCAATAAAGTGCTTGTCATGCAAGCGTGAGGATCTGAATTAGTATTCTCAGCTCCCACATGAAAGGCCAGATATAGTGGTGTATGCCTACCATCCCAGTACTGGAGAAACAGAGGCAGGAGGATCTCTGGAGCTTCTGGCCAGTTTGACTGAAGTGAGAGAGTGCCAATATCAGTGGAAAACGCTTTCACAAAAAAGAGAGAACCAAGAGAAACAACATTTGAGCCTCATATTCCATCTTCTCTTGCAGGGACACACACACACACACACACACACACACACACACACACACACACACACCCCAAAAAATTTAAATAGATCATTGTTCTCATTCACAGGTAGGTCTCAATGTCTAGAGCTCACCCAATCACTATTATTGATAAGATAAATTCTACTATCCCGTTCTGCTCTAAAAAGGCAGTATTATTAAGAAATGAGGCATGTGTATTTCTCTGGTTTTCAAGTGTCAGCATTTTCTGTTTTATATTTCATTTGATACTATAGCTAGGGATTGCTGTTTATAGTCTAAATTTAGTAAACATCGTTGTCTATAGACCAGAGTAAGTTATTTCCAAGGTTTATTTACCATATAACCTGGATGCCAAGTGTTCAACTAGATATATTTAAGAATGAAACAGATTACCAGTTTTTGTTTGTTTGTTTGTTTGTTTTTCGAGACAGGGTTTCTCTGTATAGCCCTGACTGTCCTGGAACTCACTCTGTAGACCAGGCTGGCCTCGAACTCAGAAATCCGCCTGCCTCTGCCTCCCAAGTGCTGGGATTAAAGGCGTGTGCCATCACCACCCGGCCAGATTACCAGTTAAATGGCCATTGATTCTCAAAGCTGCTTAGCTTGACACCTTCACATCAATGTAGTCTCCTTCTTTCAGTTTGTTCTTCATAAAAACTTGAGTAAATCCTGGTAAAGAGCCTTCTCATAAACCAACCGACCAGTCTGTTATCATACTTGTCAAGATCATCAGAGTCCAGGAACATCTAAAACTGACACAACCCAGAAATTCTAAGGCGCTACTGTGAGTAAATGGAGCATGGTATTTTAAATAGACTCTTGGGACAGAAGGAATCACTAGGTACAAGCCAAGGCAAGGGGGAGTAAAGCTATGCAGTTTAGTTAATGATGCATCTGCTTCAGTTCATTAACTGTAGCAGACCTACCTTACTAATGTAGGCTGACAGTGACACAGAAAGATAGATAAGGGACAACTGGGAATTCTTTGTGATATCTTAGCTTTGTCATTTTTCTACACTTCTAACACTGCTTTAAAGCAGGATATTTGGACCAGAACACTGGTAACACCTGAGGTATGGCATTTAAGACTGAACCAACACAGTCAACATGGGGAAAAACAGGGCAAAGTACATACGAAAGTGCAGGATGTACAGACAAGGTCTCAATAGATACAGCACAAATGGCCAATCAACACACACACACACACACACACACACACACACACACACACACACCAAACCCTTCAACTTCACTACTCATCAAGGAAAGGATAATCAAAATTGCACTGAAATTGCATTTGACCCAAAATGACAGTCATTTAAAAAATGAACTACAAATGCTGGCAAGAACATGAACAGAGAGAACTCTTGTACAGTGCTTCTGGGAATGCAAATTAGTCCAGCCACTATGGAGTTCAGGGCTGGAGAGATGGCTCAGCAGATAGGAGCTCAGCTCTTGCAGAGGGGCTGCATTCTGTTCCCAGCACCCATGTGGCAACTTACAACAGTCCATAATTCCAGTTCCAGAGGATTGAGGCCTTCTTTTGGCCTCCATGGGCACCAGGAATGCCCATGGTATGTATATATTAATACAGGTAAAACATACATCCGCATAAAATACAAAAATAAATAAATCTTAAATGGACCTATTGTATGGCCCAGCTATACCAGTCCTGGCTATTTATCCGCAGGAAGCCAGTTCAACATATCAGTACATGACTGAGATACAACACATCATTGTTCACCTCAATACACTTGGATACAATACAATTGGAAAAGGCATAAAAGGAACCAACCTTGGTATCTAACCACAGAGGCCTGGATAAAGAAAATGTAGTCGATATACATATGAAATATTTTTCAGCCATCAAGGAATATAGTTTTTACGCTGTTTAAAGGAAAAGAGGGGTAACTGGAGATAATCATATCTTGTAAAGTTGAGTTAGTCTCACACAGACAAATACTGGATATCTTCTCTCATTTGTGGGTTCTTGTGTTAATTATAAATACATAAAATCACACATATATAGATGGTATTGACAATAGAGACGAAACTGACCAAGGGAACAAGGGAAATGAATGGAAAGGGGAGGGTCAAGAAATGGGAGGGAACCCATTTAGTATAGTCTTGTACTTTCATGAAAATTGCCCTATGTAACCCCGTAAAATGTATACAACACACGTTTGCATTTTGAAGCATTTTAGACTTCAAATTATTTTGGATGTTAAATTTGTACTTTTTCTACTTTTTTGTTTTGTTCGGTTTGGGTTTTTTTCCTTTCCTTTTCTTTTTATTTTTTAAATAAGAGGTTTATTTTGCTTTACCCTAAGAGAGGATAATACAGTCTACATGGCAGTGAAGGACGGTGGTGGGAACAGGAGGCCATGTGGTCACACCACATCTACAGGTAAGAAGCAGCGAGTGAGGGAGGCAGTGACTGACTGCACCATCCTTGGAAGTTCTTAGTTGTGGGCTGTTTGGCACATATGCAACATTACCCAGAATATTGCAACAGCACCTTTCCTGACAAGGGACAGTCAAAAAAGGGGCTCCAAACATTGCTAAGTGTCCACTAGGGGGCAACGTTGCTCCTCGTTAAGATCCACTGAGCATGGCTACCAGGAACTTTTGGCTGTTAGTAAACTTTGCTGGATTCTTCCATGAGTTTAGGCTCATGAGATTTCCTTGGGTCTATCATGAATCTTTGTTGCTTTCTCTGAAATCCACATAAGTCATCTGCTAACAGCCCAGACTGGAAACGAAGTTATTGAGTCCAAAGGCCAAATTAAAATACAGGCCTCTTGTTCATAATGGAATTTTTAACATATATCATGTTCGCTGACAATGATTATACACACTGCCATTTAGGAAACTAGCTGAGAAAAGTTCCAGTGTCAGATAATTGACATCTCTGAAGCACTGGGAAAGCTTCTAATTCCCAAGACCAAGTAAGTTTGAAAGTTATATAAAAAGACAATATTAAAGACAAAGCGAAACAAAGAAAACATCCAGCTAGCATAAAATGTCATCTCTTAAATAGAAAATGTTGAGCTAAAACAAGCCCTGCTTCTATAGCTTTGGTCTAGTTTGCTGTTTCATAGGAGTTTCAACACAGGGAATAATAGGTCAGCAGAGAGCCTGTACTTAGCAGTGGATGTGAGGGTTCAATTTCAGCAGAGAAAAAAAAAAAACAAAAAAAAGTTTTTAATCTCAATTAAAAGATGAAAACACACTGTAAACCCAGAAAAGGAAGAAAAGATGACTACGCTAAAGCTAATTTTCATTCATGAATTTCAGAAATACAGTTTTTTTTTTCCTACATACGTCATTGTGCAAAACCAAAAGCAAAAACACCATCCATTCCACACAGGTACAAGTCACCAAGGAATGGCGATAAGCCATATCCACAATGGGTGTAATACCACTGGCCTGGGTCTTCCACACATTGCCACATAGGATTTTGAGAAACCAGGAAGCAAGCCTTTCCTTGCCGCTATAACACACAGCAAGTATACATGCACCTTATTTTCTACAGACAGGGTAAATTTCTGCCTGCATAGCAAACATATTGTAGGTAGGATAGACAACTAAAGTAGTAAAACATTATTATTTTAATCTCAAAGAAGGATGGAGGGAAGGAAGAGAGACGGGAGTGGGGAGGCAGAGGAGTACATAAAAGGGAGGAGAAAATAAGAACCATTGACACACATTCTAGTTAAAGAGCTCAAGAGCCTGTCACATTGTTGTTAGTAATCAACAGACATGGGGCTGTCTTGCTTGCCTTGGACTCTGTGTCCTAGCTGACATTAGACAGTGTTGTTGCTTCATGGTGATGCTAAACCTGCTACTGGGGTTATGTGGCATCAGGCTAATCAATGCCTTTCCTAACACAGTGTGCATGCTTTAATTATAACGTAGAATTCTATTCACCCACTGCAGCCACTCTAAAGCATGACAAAATGGTGTTTGAGGAAATGGCACATGCAGGAAGCTTTCCGAGATCTTCTTCACCTATTGTCCCCTGAACAGACAGCAAAAACTAAGAAGACTGTTCTCTACCTTCTCCCCTAAAGAGTCACATGGCAGATGTCACCCAGGAAGGTGTCAGAGCATCTCAACAGCCATGGTGGAGCTGCTGTAACTTATCACAACTATATCATAACATCTTCTTCATAATACATATCTGCCCATTAAATATGATTTGCCATTTCTTTGGGTATTAATTTATGAAGTTCCCAGTGTCGTGTATTAAATTAAATACACCTTGCAGTGCAGTTAAGAATCTCAGGCTGCAACCGAAGAAAATTAAATCAAGGACATAATAAACCGTAGAAGTCACAGAAGCAGGAAGATTGTCCCAGAAGCCACCCTGTGACAGGGGAGGACGGAGTGAGCGGTTCTTCTCACTAATCTGAGGGCCATGGTAATCTGTTAACTTGACTGAGATTTTACTATTTCATGTTCCCACATCCTCACTGATATTTCTAATCCTTAGCAAAAGGAAGTTTGCAGAAAATAGTGAATAAACTTACTCCATTTTTTTTTAAAATGGACTTTGTCAACAGAAACCTACCTAATTAGACTGATGATTCAAATTTTAGAACCATGAAATAATAATGTGTTTTCTGAAAATAACAACGAGGAATGATCCTGTTTTATTGGCAGCATCTGTCTGCTGTTTTGGAATGCAGAGATGGTATTGATGATGCTCTTTTGCCATTTGGAAACAGAACCATTTTTCTTGATAATAGGCACTTGATTAGCTCCCTGAATCATTCTTTCTACTTGCCAAATGTTTTAGAGTACAGGTGCAAAAATGGTTATTATATCCTGAATTATCAAGGGAGGTGTACTATTTACATGAAATTCAGAATATGTATTGCTTCAAGGTGTAAACTCCCTGCTCTTCTCCTGTGTGTTTGTGAGACCGTAAGTAAGCTAAAACCCACATCTGGACTGTCTTCGGTTCAGTCCTGCCTGCCAGTCAACATCCTGCTGTGACATTCTGTTGCTTTGTCTGTACCATGGTCAGCGGTCTTCTGAATGTAAACCATTCAAGCAATGGGTATGTGGTAAAGTATCTTCTAGAAACAAGGAAAGATCAAAACAAATCACACTTCCTAGCAAGGATTTGGATCCAATCCCACACCTGAGAATTGGCAATGCCACAGGAAGTCAAGCGTGGGCAGCTGAGACACTGCATAGCTCAGAACTGAGCAGTCAGTGAAGACAGAAGTCTAGTCACTTCTAATTCCACGTCTGAAATTCCTAAATTTAAATAGTGGTAGAAAAAAAATCCCCTTTAAAAGTTTTCAGGTATGAGGAAAATATAAAGAAATATGCAAGGTATTTAGTTTTTTATCATTAATGTATCAAAACACATATGGGATACAACGTCTAAAAACCACTGGTAAAGAGGGCTTGCAAACACCAAACTGTTTTTCTTCAATAGTGTTATACAAAGGCTGAGTGAAGTCTAAAGTTTGCAAAACTCTGAAAAGAAAATGGATAGACTGCATCTTTAAATCAAGAACCCTGTTTACTACTTTTGCTCTCTGCCTAAAAAGACATTTGGACAGATCTGACTCCACTAAGCTACAGGAACAATGTCCATTAAATATATGATATATTCATGTGTATATAAGTCACAACAAAGAGACGCTCACTTTTAATTTCCTTTGAGGTGTACATAACTAATGCATGAAACAAAGGATAGGAGTCTATCTTTGAGGATCTCTTCCCGAGCAAAACCATAAGCATTGAATATTATGTATTATATATTAATTATATAGTATATGTTATACTACATATTATCATTACATATTATTCTCATGCCCTTTGAGGATCTGAAAGTTTTCATCTCCTGATTTAATAGATGAAGAAACACAAGGAAACTAAATAACATCTTTACAAAGATAGTAACAAAACCAGGTATTTTCAAGAGGAAAGAATAGAGTCAAGACAGATAAATTCACTTCTATCCTGGGAACACTACATGATATCACCTCCTGTTTTCTTCTTTAAGAGCTTGCTCATATCTAACAAATTATGAAAAGTGTTGAAGAGAAGAAATGTTTTTAATATAATTGTAACAAAATGCTCTAATGTAAACTTGACATCAACGAGGGCTAAATGATGGATAGATATTGTATGCCTGGACCAGAGGTGGGAAAACTAACCACACTGTGTGTCTGTTAAGCCAAGAAGTCAATTAAGTATAGAGTCCAAAGCTAGCAATTGTGGAGCGCACCAGACCTAGTATTCAAACTGCTGATCCCTATTTAAAAAGGGAAACTGTGTAAACTGCTGATCTCTATGAAAAAGGGAAATCATTTCCAAATTGTAATAAATGAGCTCCCCAAACAACACACTAAGAAAAATTCCTTTTTGAAATCCATTAAAGTATTCCTCTTCAGTGATTTAAAGGTTTCATACATCACACTCTATAAAAGATGTTCCCAAATTATCTACTTCATATATAAGTAAGATCAATATTAGATTACACCCAGAATGTTTATTTTTAGAGATTACAGTTAATAAACTTTTATGCAAATAATTTTGTTTTGGGAGCAAAGACGGTGGCAATTGAATTAACTGACAGGCAGGTTCTCCAAGACTAAATTAAACATACAGCTTGTGGGCAAATGTTTATATTGTTGATGGTATCATTTACCAGATAATAGAGTACACAGGATACTCTTTAACAAGTTTTTATAGCAGCATCTACTTATTATCTATGATTTATTAGTATAAGTATAAACATATAACTTTGGATGTGGGCACTTAAACTATTAGAAAAAATCTTCAGTAGACTACTCAAGAGGGAAAATCATTTCTGTAATTCTCATCCTAAGGACATTATTGTTACTATTTACAAAATAAATACTTATATAGAAAAGCCTAGCCTACACACACACACACACCACACACACACACACACACACCAGATGGAAAAGAATTCAAGAAAAACTATAAAACATTGATAAAAGAAATCGCAGACACCAAAAGATGGAAGGTATCTCATATCCATGGATTGCAAATTGTTAAAAATACCCATACTTAGGAAAGCAGCTTACAGATTTAATAAACTCCCTACCAAAATTCCAAAGATGTTCTCAAAGAAACAGAAAAAAAATAGTCTTATAAGTTATATGGAACGCAGAAGATCCCTGAATAGCTGAGGTGGTTCGGGGGAAAGGGGCAGAAACAAAATCTATGCTGGAAGTGATCACCACCAACTTCAAAATATACAACGAAGCTAGAGACACAGATCTCCACAGAAGAGAAAGGAATCCAGATATAAATACATCAATCCATGTATCCAAGACAACTGACTTTTGAGGAAAGGCTCCAAGAACTTGTACTTGAGAAAAGTTGATCTCTTCAATCAACAGCAATGGGAAATTAGACATGACTGGACAAAGGAATAAAAGGAGACCCCTATGTCTTGGCTTTAAAAGCTCCTACACAGCAATGGTAGCAGAATGCAGGGACCATTTACAAAATGAGAGAGACCTTGTGCATACTACATTTCCAACAAGGGAAAAAGAGTGTCAGTTCAACTGAATAGAAAATGGGCAAATGACCTGAAGAGACATATCTCACAAAGATAAATGGGTAAAAGTACATATTTTTTTAAAGGAGCTCAAAAATCACTAATTATAAGGAAAATGAACATTGTAACCACAATGAGACATTGCCTTGCACCCACCAGAAGGGATAGCATGGAATTGATTTAAAGCATAAGACAAAGGCCTGCAAAGATATGAGGAAAGGAAAATTTATAGATTATTGGTAGAAAAGTAATTTAGCATGCCAGTATAGAAAACAATATGAAATTTCTTCAAAAAAAAAAAAAACAAAAAACTAAAGATAGCTTTAATACATAATATTCAGTGGTCCCATGCCTGGGTATATGACCACAGAAACGGAAATCCATGTGGTGGGGAGACATTGCCACTCTCGTGGTTTATGAAGTATTCACAGTGGCCAAATTACTAAATCAATCTCACTGTGAATGAAGAAAGTATGGCTATTTTCTCTGCATTTCCTGGACGACTAAAGGTGCTAAACATTTCTCTAAGTGTTTCCCCAGCCATTTGTGCTTCATTCTGAGAACTCTCTGTTTAGGTTGGTAGCTTAGACGGGTTGTTTTTGTTTGTCTCTTTGTTTATGTATGTCAGGCTTTTTTATATGTAAGTTAGACACTAACCCTCTAATTGGTTGAGATCTATCCCATTCTGTAACTTCTCCTTTTGTTCAGACGATCCTGTCCTTTGTCTGACAGAAGATTTTCAGTTTCATGAGTTTCCACTCATTAATGGTGTTCTTTGTGCCTGGGCTATTCGTGTCCGGTTCAGAAAGCCTTTCCCTGTGCCAGTGAGTTTAGCACTGTCCCCTACTTTCTCTTCTATCAGATTTAATGTATCATGGATCCATTTGCAGTTGAGTTTAATGCAGGGTGATAAGAATGGATCTATTTGCCTTCTACATAAAGACAACCAGTTTAACCAGCCCATTTGTTGAAGATGCTGTGCACATGCATTCGTGCGTGCACGCGTGTTTTCCCAGTGTGTATTTCTAGCTTCTTTGTAAAAAAAAAAATCAGATGTTGTTAAGTTTCTGGACTTATGTTTGGGTCTTCAATTCTGTTTCACTGATCAGCATGTCTGTTTTCATGTCAATACCTTGCTGGTTTTATACTATAGCCAGGTAGTAGAGCTTGAGATAGGGGGTCACGTCACCTTAAGCAATTCTTTTTATTATTCAGATTATTTTAGCTTGCCGTGTGTGTGGTGTGTGTGTGTGTGTGTGTGTGTGTGTGTGTGTGTGTTTCTATGAAGTTGAAAACTGTCCTTTAAATTTCTGTAATGAGATAGATGACACCAAAGAAACAGTGTCTTCCAGACAGAACAGGACTGATGCACATACGCACTCAGAGACTGTGACAACATGCACAGGGCCTCTGTAGGTCCAAGCCAGATGGGGTCCCAGTGCTAAGATGGGGAAGTAGACATGAAGCTCCATTTCTAACCCAAAAGCTATTTCTAGTTTTTATTCACTCACAAGAGAAAAATTGGGTTTTCCCAATGGAGTCTCCCTGGGTATATAAACTGCACCTAAGGGCATATCCAGTATCCAACAGTGGATGGCCAACACAACAGAAACACAATGGCAACTTGAAATATTTTATTTGTCTCATGTACCTTTGCTTTGGCATTTTTAAACATTGATTATCTTTTGCTTCTATATTATGGTCTACAATTTAGTGTTTTATGGACATTGTGAGTGTGCATATGCATTTGTGTCTCTGAGTGTGTACGTTTCTTGTGCTGTTTTCTGTTTGTTTATTTTGCTTTATTCTAGTTTATATTTTTTATTTGCTTCTGTTTTCTGTGAAAGGAGAAAGAAGGCATGGAGTTGTAAGAGTGGGGAAGATGTGGAAGGAGATGAGGGAGGAGAAACCATGACTGGAATATATTGTATGCAAAACGTACTTTCAATTACAAAAAGAAACTGCTTTGGCAGAAGCTAAGTAAAAACAAAATAAAATAATCAGTGGCTAAGAGAAACATGATGGTAAATTATAGATGATCAATAGGTAGGTAGGTAGATAGATAGATAGATAGATAGATAGATGATTGATGATAGATAGATGACAGACAGATGATAGATAGATGATAGATATACATACACAGAGACATACACAGACATACACACATATATAGACCACACAACACACACACACACACACACACACACAGGAACATAACCCATGAAATGGAGTGATATTTTGTCATTTGCAGCAACAGGGATGATCCAGTTAAGGAAGAATGAGCTAGGTACAAACCCCAAAATACTGCATGGTTTTGCCACTAATGGGACCTAAATTAGTTCATCTTGCATAAGTAGAGAGTAGAATCGTGGTTACAGCAGAGGGGAAAGAGAGCAGGAGAGATGCTAGAAAAAAGGCTGGTTATCAGATATAAAACTACACTGTTAATATGGATCATCAACTTGACAAGATCTCCAGTCACCTAAGAGAGAAGGCTCTGGGCATTCCTTGGAAGGATTATCCTGACCAGGATAACTAAGGAGGAAAAACCTTCGATTAAAGTAGCTATAACTATGTACCAGTGTTATATGATAACCTAGTGGAAGAAGAAAAATGGTCTTTAGGGTGGAGTGAATAGTTCAGTTGGTAAATTCCTCACCATGCAAACAAGAGGATTTGACTTACAGTCCCTGAATCCAAGTTAAAAATCTAGGCTTGATGGTGTGGTTAATAATACCAGTTCTAGGGAGGTATTGTCAAATAGATCCCTATGGCTTCCTGGTCAATTGTGTAGCGCAACTGGCAGATTGCAGGCTAATGAGAGATTCTGTATCAAAACAAACAAACAAACAAACAAACGAAAAACGGACAGGGAGGACAACAGCACAGTGGCTCAGCAGTAAAAAGCTCCTGTCTCCAAGTCTGCAAACCCGAGTTCAATTTCCAGGACCCACATGGTGGAGGGCAAGAACTCACAACCACAAGATATGTACAGTCATTACACGTGTGCCTGGATATGTGTATGCTTATACACATGTGCACATACATGTGCGCACACACATACAGAGACACATACAGGCACACATGCACAGAGGCACACACACAAACAAGACACACAAACACATGCACAGACACACACACATGTACACACACACATGTATCACACACACACAACACCAACACAAAAAGTCTTTTAAGAAATCCTCAACTGCAGCCTTGTTTAAATGGCTAACGTGAGCCTATCACATATTTGAAGCTTCATCTCTAGCAAGCGTCTTTGGGTGAATCGACTAACATAAATTCCTTCAGAGGCAAAGGCTTAAACGTCAGCCCTGTGTGTATATAAATCAAAGATAAATCAGCATGACTGTTTTATAAATGGTGTCCATGAAACATTCTAACATAATCAAATGCTAATTCCATACAACCAGGAGCTACCCTCAATTCCTTAGTAGACCTAAGAGCAAGAGGTTAATCCAGCTTCTCTACAAGCAGAGAAACGTCTCGTCTGTGCATGCAAGTCATTTCTCTTAGACCTCAACTTGGTGCAACCGACAGGAAACTGCTTTTTGTCATTCATAACACATAACTTAGATACTACAAATGTCAGTGTTTTAAAAGCATACACTCAATTCACAGAGGCTTTCCTACATTTACAAAGCTTTTTGAAATTTACTATTATGCGATTCCAGAATATTTTCATTCACCAAAGACATTTCCCATTCTTAACCATCTTTCTTTCATCAAAGTCCCACATCACCATTAATCTATATTTTGCTTCTCCCAGTTGGCCTATTCTGGAGATGTTATCAATAGTATCACTTAAACATGGCCTTTTGGTTCTGGTTCCTTCCTGTCAGCACGACTCCTTTCTAAGTCCAGTCACACAGCAGTACAGTATCAAAATGTTCATTCTTGTGTTGTCTGCACTGTGTTGTTTTAATCCCTTAGCTGGCAAACATATCCGTTGTCTTTGATTTTGTATTATGAGTAGCGCTGTTACAAACATGCACGCAGACATTTTGTGTTGCCTTCTGCTCAAATTCCCGTGGGTTTGAATGTTGGGACAGAAAAGAGGATGTCAAACCGCTCTTTACTTTGAAGAAACTATCAAGTTGTCTTCCCAGCATGCTGTGTTCAGCAGCAATGTTTGCAGCTTAGGGCTCCTCCCTCGCCTCCGCAATACTGTGTCTGTCAATGTTCCACTTATGAATGGTAGTTTTTGATTGTACTTTCTTACTGTGAACCAATGCTGGCCATTGTTTGATGTGCTCTGTTGGTGGTTCCTGTATGTGCCTTGGTCTCCCACACTGTTCAAATCCTTTACCCACCTTTTCACACTGGATCCTTAAGTCTAAATACCATTTCTTGGGCAAACATTAAACAGTTCAGACACAAGACGCTTATCAGACAAACCTGGCAAACATTATCCTTCTGCAGGTACTCTTTCATATTTTTCTAATCTTCTTTGGCATACAAATTGTAACTTTTGTTACAGACCCATGATGGATCTTGTGATTTTGGTATTATATGGCCATGAAATCATCTGTTCTCTCTTTTTTTAAAGACTTCTATAGTTTTAGCTCCTATCTACAGTTAATATTGAATATAATATTAGAAGCCAGATTTATTTTTACATGGTCTATTAATTTTTCAGTTGCTGTGATAAACACCACAATCAAAGGCAACTTGGGGAGGAAAGGGTTCATTTCATCTTATAGGTTTCTGTCCATCATGAGGGAAAGTCAGGACAGGAATCTGGAGGCAAACCCTGAAGCAGAGGCATGAAAGAGTGCTGTTCCCTCAACTTGCTCAGCCTGCATTCTTACACAACCCAGGATTACCACCCCAGGGGAGGCATCACCTACAAGGGGCTTGGTCCTCCTCCATCAATCAAGAAAATACCTGTTGTCCAATCTATTGGAGATAATTTCTCAATTGAAGTTTCCTCTTCCGACATGACTGAGTATTAAGTCAAGTTGCCAAAAACATAACAGCAAATAAACAAAACCTCACTGACACTTCTTGTTACTCGGTTGCCCCTGAGCAATTTATTGAAAACCATTCTTTATCCTCAGAAGAGTTTGGCATCCTAGTCTAAAAGTCATTGACCAGGGGCTTGGAGGTTTGTTCCAGGATTCTTATTGGTATCTGATTAATCGATAAAAGCTCCCCTAATGTCAAAACCACTCGGTTTTTATTCTGTAGCTCTGTACATCTCATGTAGTAAGACATATTAATTTCTGCCTTTTCTCTTTTAAAGACTGTTCTAGCTATACTGAATCCCATACAATTAAACATAAGATACAAGGGTCCAACTCATTGCTTTGTGAAATAAAGACT
Source organism: Mastomys natalensis (assembly GCA_021653895.1). Taxonomy (NCBI): domain Eukaryota; kingdom Metazoa; phylum Chordata; class Mammalia; order Rodentia; family Muridae; genus Mastomys; species Mastomys natalensis. The sequence continues at coordinate 2,048,085 of JAJTUV010000381.1, forward strand.
GTCATTTTGATAAGGATTTTGCTGAACTGAGAGATCATTTGGGAAATACTGCTCTCTTAACAACAGTGCATAGCAAGACATGAACATAGGGATGTCTTCCCTTCCCTTAAGTCTTCTTTAATTTCTTGCAGTAATGTTTTCATTTTAGTATAAAAATCATGTGATTCTCTATCATTGAAATCTGCTATTTAGAGACAAGTCGGTAAAGCCTAAATCTTTATTTTAAATACATTACCAAATAAAATCATTTTAAAATAAAATAATCCATCATGCATTTTTTTATGCATAACACTACAGTGCAGACATGAGCTGGTCCACTCTCTGAGAATGCAGTGTGTCCAAGCAGTGACTTCCTAGCTGTCTATCAGTTCAATTATCCATTGCCTTTTCTGCCATGCTACCTTGCAGGTTCTCCTGTGGCTACACACTAGGCTACACTTACATGTACTCAGAGCCACCTTCCTGTGCCATGGGCATAGCAGCAAAGAGGACACACCCACAAGTTAGCATCACACTATGGGCTTGTAAGAAAAAGTAAATCAGTAGCACCCGCAAATTACATCTAAAAAATTCTGACCTGATGGATACATTTAATAACTGGCTGATTAAAAGCAGCGGTGAGCTTTTAGTCTAGGCCAAATCTAGCCAGATTTTTTAAAAAATATATAAATAATAAGACATTAACAGGTACAAAATAGGGATTATGTGCTGTTGGACAAACAATATCCATCCTTTCATATACTCTCTACGCTGATTTTTCTGCTGTAATAGGCAAGAAAAGCAGCTACCTATGACACAGGTCGTATGGTCACAAAGCCAAGTACTAGCTCCTGTAAGAAAAATCTGCCAATTCCTGGAATAAAGCATCATAGTCACAGACTGCCAAGGAGGTATGGATCTAGCCTGTCATGTCATAGCACAACTAAATCATTACCATGAAATCATGAAACACAGCTTTTTCCAATTTGTACACTTACTACTTTTGGATAATCCAGTAATAATATCATCATCAGCTGGTCTAAGCAGAAAGAAAAATGCACATCTATTTCATCTACAAAGAATATTATATATACAGGCAGCACTAATTGAGTTCTTTGAGTTATTAAAACCAAGACTATAAAGATAGGGGGTTGTTGGGAAGATCCTGGGAGAGATGGAACAAGAACAGGGTGCACATGATCAAGATACACTGTTACAAATATATAAAATGTATGAAATCATCAAATTAATAAAAATTAAAGAAAAATGTAAATGTAAACTTGGCGAAGAGTTGAAATACTGCAGAAAGATACACAAAGTGCTTAGCACATAGGAGACTACTACAATGTGATTATTCTGAAATTTAACCTAAACTTATAGCCACCACAGTCATGGTGTTTCTTGTGTAGAGTCCTTGGATATGAGCAATCTCATGATTTGGTCTGCCTTCCACCCGGTCTCAGAGGTGACCCGCCCACACACATCCCCCTCCATGAGTGCCAAGAAGCAATTGGTTTCTCTAGCAGAACCGACTTGGGAAATCAAAAGCAGACTGTGAAAAGATTTTTCCTAATAAGCTCACAAGAGATGTCCCACAGTGAGTGTGGGAGGGGGACCCTGTGTACTGGTTTACAAACTCTGAAGGCCATGAAGGAAACTAAATGAGAGGAAGACTCCAGAAGCAACACGAAGATACTGGTATCTGTAATTCCAGAGACCTGGCCCCTAGTAATAGAAAAGGCAGAGAGAGGAAACAAAGGGAGGGAGAAACAACTGAGCTGAGTCATATTGTCACCTGATATAGAAGAGGACTACCTTCTGTGACTGCTTGCTAGAGCTGTTTGTTTCTTTTTAGGAAAGGACACCCTGAAGGAATCTGGTGCATTCTAAGTTCCACCAACGAGTTGCTTTTCTTTCATAGCAAGAGATGTAGGCAGGCTGTGGAGGCAAGAGTAAGGGGAGTGGGGGCTCAGACCCTTCTCTAATTTCTCAACATAACATGAGAGATGATTTCTAATTTTTAGGATTTTTTTAAAAATGAGAATTGTGCCGGGCGGTGGTGGCGCACGCCTTTAATCCTAGCACTTGGGAGGCAGAGGCAGGCGGATTTCTGAGTTCAAGGCCAGCCTGGTCTACAGAGTGAGTTCCAGGACAGCCAGGGCTACACAGAGAAACCCTGTCTCGAAAAAACAAAAAAAGAAAACAAAAAAAAAAATGAGAATTGTAGGCAGAGACAAAAGGTGTGTTAGCATTTGCAGAAGTAGACAATCAGTAAACAGCAGTAGTTATGACCAGCTTAACACTAGAACCTCTCAGTTATGCATAATAACCGTGAAGCAAAAGACTCGACTTAAGCACAATTTAATTTGCAAAAGTGTGGCGGTACATGCCTGTCACCCTAACTCTATGGTGGCCGAGATAGGACAAGCTTGTGAAGAGTTTGAGTTACCCGATAACCATTTGAGCTATCTCAAAATATAGATGATGATGATGATGTTCGTGGTGATGGTGGTAATGATAATAATTGTAACAACGTATGTTTCTTTGAAAGTTCCTGAGGTTCATCCTACCACTGGAAAAAAAGAGTGCTTATATTCAGTTGTCTAACATGAAGAGGTTTGTGGGTGTTTTATCTAAGAGATGTGCAGTGGAAGCCATTTTCCAAAAAGCATTTTGAAAACAGTCTCTCCTGCAAGCGATTGTAGTTTTAAGCTTCTTAAACCCAATTTTCTCCTCATCCCGGCAAGTACACAGTTCATTTTTTAAACACTTCAAGGAATATAGGTAGTGATGAGCAACTGAAGAGAAGCACGAAGCTGTGGTGAGCCTCCCAGGGGGACAGAGATGTGGGAGGTTTCTCCTGTAGATAAAGAGCTCAGAGGCCTTGGGAAGTGTAATCAGAGAGAGGGAGAAAAGTGATAGCATCTGAATTCCTGGATCCGAAATACAAACTGAGTTTTAAACAGGAAGGAAGGAAGGAAGGAATTTCCTTTCTTCATTTTCTTTCTCTCTCCCCCTAACTCTTTCTTCCTTCTTTTCTCTTTCATTCTTTCTTTCTAAGAATACAAAGAATATATATATGTATATATATATTATATATATAAATACTATACTATATTATACATCATATACCACATATCCTATCATATATTACATATATCAGATATACAATAAATATATAATTTATAAAGTAGACTATTAGCTGCACTGAATGGTTTTAAGCTAACCTGTAAAGAAATTACCCTGAAGCAGAACTCTCTTTTGAAAGACCTGCCCTCTGGGGCTCACCTCTTTTTGGTTTGAATGCAGACAATTTAAAAACTGTATGAGCATCACAACAAATTGGTGTGTGGATGGGGGTTGACACTAGGCTGCTTTAGCATGGATTTTCTTTTTAGATGTGGATTTATATACAATGTAGCAAGAAGACAGAAATATACAGCATGGATTTTCTTTTAGGAGATGTAGATTTATATACAATGTAGCAAGAGACAGAATATACGGCCCTTGGGAATTACGTATCCACACACGAAACACCCTGGGTTTCAATACAAATGAAGAGAGTAGGCTAGAAAGCCTACAGCAATCAGAAAGGTTTCCTTCCACAAAGATGCAGGTATAAATCTCAGCCGCTCTTCATCCCACATAACAGGGGAGTCAATGACATTTTAATGTAAAACTAAGAACTATTCTCATCTTTATAAGGTGTTCGAAGCCCTTTGGGGTTTAGAAAAGTCAATGGAATGTTTATTTAAAGCAGCACTGAATGAAACAGCTTCCTAAGTCAGCCATCATGACTACGAAAGCCAATTTGCTCCAACTCCGTGCCCTGCCCAGTGTCCTCCAGTGACAGAGGGCAGTGGCCTTCTGTTTATGAATGGCCTTCTGTGTCAGTACATGCTCCGCCATGATGGGGTCATATAACAGCCAAGAGGCTTTGACAGTTTAGGGAATTCTGCAACGATCTTTAGAATTTTAGATACAGAACTGTTATCACTACCATAATGTAGAAAGCTGTGGGTCATCTTCCTAACAAGCTGTCAACATTTATTTCAATTTCACGTAATGTATGCAACCTATGACTGTTTTGCGGGGGACACAGTGCCCTCTGGGGCAGCAGACGACAACAGCAAGGAGCCTTTCACTGCAAGGTCGCCACTCAGGATTGGATTTCTAAAGAATCTACAGAAATATTTCTATCAAGCTATGACAATATTGGCTCTCCCTGCAAATACCTCTCTGCAAGATATGATTTGCAAAAAGTGGCCATGTACAACATCAATTCACTGAAAATAAAAATGACTTACATGAAGACTTATGACCTAACTGCAAAATTACTAAAGAAAAAAAAAAAAAGGGTTGGGGCAGCCATCTGTTTCTGACACGATAACATGACCCCAAAGAGCTGGAGAGAAGACGAAACGAATTCATGGGGAGATGCTGGATAAATGGTCCTTAGCTCCACACTTACTTTCTAGGCTAGAGACTAACTTCCCCCACCAGAAAGCAAAACACAGAGACAATGTTTGACCATGCCAATGAGGTCACAAACTATTGATAAAGTAAAAATCTTGCTGGCCTGAATGTTTTTGGGGTAAGCTGGACACAAAATCACCTGATTGCCTGCAACAGGGACTAGGGGAGCCTGCATGATATTTGAGCCTGGAAGAGGGACCCTGAAGGGCTCCTTCCCATGTGCACTGATAGTAAGGTTTTGGCTCAGTGTATAGCATACCCTGTATAAGGCTTTGAGTTACTTCTCCAGGATTGCAAAAGACAAACAAATAAACAAACAATTGCAAAGACTATATTATATTAAAATATATATAAAATAAACTTATATATTCAACTTAAATATGTAAAATAAACATTATTAAGCAAATATATCTACTTACATAATATTTTAGCGTTCAAAATACAAGGCTAATTTTCTGGCTTGTATTCTTCTATTTAATATGTTTATTTGGAAAGTATCTAGGATCTAGGTGAGCAGAAAATCTTGGTTGTAAAGAAAGTTTATGTATTTCTTTTACTGTGAAGGTCTTATTTTACATGCAGAAGACTGAACCTATGTCAAACTGATTCTGTTGAGCACTATCCTGTGTGTGAAAGTCTCCACCTTGCCTCTTTCCTCCATCTGTCCAGCACTGAAGCTGTTCTGAGGACCAACTTGCTCCCACTCACAGCCTTTCCTGGCATCCTACGTACCTGTCACAATGTGTAGGTTCCAGTAGAAAAGGAAACTTTACTAACACATATACCCTATTCCACCTCTGATCCCACCTTGTTACCCACTGTCTCAGCCTCTGGACAATCAGTGGAGAGACAGGCCTTCCTGTGAGACCCTCTATGAGCAGCAATAACTCCTGCAGGAGAGCACAGAGGTGGCAGTGGTCACAAAATGGCACTGGACATCCTCTGTGTTCCTTTCTCCATCTCCCAGAGATGCATGTTTTATCCTCTGGGGAAAACAGGGAGATGCAATTTAGAAAGGCACCTGAGCCCATCAGACAAGTTGACAGACAGTGTCAGCGCTCAAGAGTCTTCCATAAACGCCTTCCAGGTTGCCAAGATGATTCTCCAGGTGGAAGCATTTCACTTGCCACTAGGCTTGGCCACTTGATTTGATCCCTGGGACAAACATAGGTAGAAAAGGAGAATAGATTCCTATTTTTCCCTTTCCCACCCTTTTTCTCCATCCTCTCTGTCACACACACACACACACACACACACACACATGCACCTTACTCACATGCATGCACATACTAAGTAAATAGAGAAATGAATCACATACAGAAATGAATGTGATTTTTAAAAAGTTTGCCTTCCAAGGAATCTCTCTTTTATTGGCTGCTTGTGTTTTCCTTGTTGTTTCCTTGTATTAGTTTGTAAACTAAAGCCCTCACACACCGACTCATGGCTATGATAAGGTCACACATTATTTCCGATACCCTATGAACACATTAGCCCAAACAAGAAACTGAAACTTTTCAAGTCATGTCTGGGATGCACAGACAGTACTGGAAGCACACAAAGCTGATTAAAAGGTATGATTGGTATTTAGAAGAATGAATTTGAACCATCACATAAAAAGTTATATTGCAGATTAGAGTGAAAACTTCTGTTAACCTCTGAAGTCAAGTAGACAAAAATTCAAATAAAATTTGAACTTAGCATGGCTGCCCCTTTCAATGTAATATTCAGGCCCTACATGCCACCTCTCTGTAACTTTGAAGCTAAGTGAACGCACTACTTGATACAACTGATTTGTTCTCTTTGAGTGCCTATGTCAGTTGTATAGTTTAACTCATGACTTGGTACACATCTGTGCAAACGAAATAAACTAGGAAAACAAAGAATAAGAGACATGCAGCAAAAATGATGAGGTAATTTCTGACAATTGATTTGTATTCAGATTTGCTTTGGACTCTAAAAGCATTATCATGTCTCTACTAAGTCAGAGTTGATGCAAAGCAATCTGGATTAGAGGTACAGTCAGACCCTCCCTGAGAGTCTGAAAACTCAGCTCTACTTCAGAACTACCATTAATATGGTTCATTTAATGGTGCAGATGCTCAGAGCCCTCTCCTCCAAATGCACACCTTCAGAGGGTTGCCCCAACCGTCTGACCTAATGTCCTTAACAGTGCCTCTATTACTATTTTAGTATAGTGCTTATTTCCCTTAGACAGTTACAGAATTTGTAGTTAACCAGCAGTTACCCTTTCATTTATCACTTGACTCAACAAGAGAAACAGACAGCAGTTTTGTCTGTTTTGTCTACTGCCACAACTGCACCTCCCCTGCCATAAATTTAGTGAAGCCTTTTGAATGAACATTAGTTTCATAGCATTTTGCTATTCCCCAACTATCTCATAAATTAATATCCCATTTACTCTGATCTAAGTTCTGCCACATGGCAGGTTACCTCTGCTCAGGTTCCATAATGCATGTCCTCCTTCATGTTCTTGGGGGCCTAATGTTCCCTCTCCTGGCTCTATCCCAGAATCCTTTCTTCTATCGGATGTCCCACCTTCTATTTCCTGCCTCAGCTATAGGTCAATCAGCTTTGATTGACAGGTGGCACATTCAGACCATACACAAGAGATTTCCTCTTCAGTGAACTCAGGGAAGGAAGTTGACCTGTTTAATCATGTGGAGGAGAGAGGAGATTCTGCTATAATTTAGTCCTATTCCACAGTGGCTTGAAAGCTCAAATGTGCCACAGACACAATGCTGGCTGATTCTGTATCACTGTGTTTTAACCAGAGGAAATACTTCCTGGTCTTGTTCTGCCACACACAGCCACAAAATGAGTGGATGTCCTGAACAGTACCTATGCACTCTTTTCTCAAAGAAGTTACACTGTTGATTTGGAGAAGTTTTTTTTTTTTTTTTTGAGGGGCTGAATATTGGTGATAGAAGCTAGAAGCCAGTGTCTTCTGTGTGTTAGGTAATGCTCTTTCACTGTGCTATTAGCTCAGTCTAAGGTTAAGGTTAAATTCAAGTGAACACGAAAAAAAGTGGTCTGGAATCAAACCTATATAATTATAAACCTATTATAATTGAGCTACCAGGTACCACAGAAACTAAGCTTCCACGTCCAAAGAAACATTCCTATTTACAAAATTAAGGCATCTCATCATCTTCCTATCCTGGAACATCTGATTTGTTTGGGGCATTGTCCAAGGCTCATCTTCTAGTAGCTGTAGTCTAGGATCATGGCTTCCAAGCTTGAAGCCACAGTTCACACTTCCCTCCCCAGGTTCCATGGACAGATGAATGGGCCATGACGTAACAACTGGTGAGTCACCTCTGTGTCAGGGCAGTTTGATTACATTCAAGTTAGCTGCTATTTCTTCTGTGCATCCAGTCTTTTATTCTTGAATGTGAAGAGACAGGGGGCCAAGCCGAGGTTTGCTAAGTCACTGCCCTGGTTACCACTTCCCAAGTACAGTGACGACACTGAATTGTGCCTCGACATTACAGTGCTTTCTGCTTTTGTGTGGAGACAGGTTTGTTCTGCTCATATTCTTTTCCCTGGATCTGTAGCTAATACAGAAAATATACATTGTACATAGCCAAGAGATAGCTGTGGTATTTCACTGCATATATCCTTTGAGGAGCACAAAGGTGGAGACAATCTGTCTCTCCACACTGATCATCTTTCTCTATTTCCTTGAGGTGAGTCTCCATGTTTCCCAGAACCGTCTCGAATTCCTGGGTCCAACAATCTTCTGTCTTCACCTTCCTAGCAGCTTGGAGCTACAGACATCAGCACCACATCCAGCCTGCCTACTTTTCATCACAGAAGCAAGGCCCAGTACTGCTAAATCTCCTCTGTGCACTTATTCTATAATGCTCTTAGACGGAAGCCTTAAAAAAATACTAAATTAAATAACAGAGTAGTATACGCACACAGTGGGATAATCATCAGAAATTAAATACTCAATACAAATATAATCTAAAGCAGCAAGGGGAAATACAAAATGTATCGTGCCTCACCCAGATGATGTCACTCTTTGGCTCCTAAAATCTAGTGATTAAAACGAAAGCAACATAAACAACTCCAATACAGGAACTCCAGCTTCCACAGAGTATAATTGGCTAGAAATTCTCAGAGTCATAAACCCAATTGCTCCACTGTCAGCAACTGCAAGCTCAAGGAAAGATAATTGTAGGCAATCAAAATGAAGTAGGAATATTGGGCATGGAGGCACAACGCACCGCCCTACCGCACACAACTCAGCCCAGATGTGCAGGAAGATCAAGATTCACCAGCAGCATCATGGGTAAATTCAAACTCATCCTCGGCACATAATGAGCTCTGAACCATCATGGGGGGTGTGAAGCATGTACCTAAAACAAAACAACAACAACAAAAGGACTAAAGTTTAAAAGAAAGACTTGTGCTAATAGTTTATAGTAAAAATGCAGGAATCTTGGTTCTAGATAAGTCTCTCTTATTAATCAAGACATAAATTCCACACAGCATTTCGTGCAATAGCCCTAAGACTGTTGAGTTTTCCACTCCAATCACACATAATTAGAACGTAGGTTTCAAGAGGACTGATCATTACCAAAGAAACAGATATTTCATTTAATCTGCCGGGAAAAAATTTAGACTTGAGAAAAAAAAAAAAAAAAGAAGAAGCTATTTGCAATTTAAAGAGACATTTTAAAATAGTTCTATTTAAGATGAACACAGCAATGAATGGAAGGACATAATTTGTGAAGGCAAAGCCTCCTTGCTTTTGCACCAAGGTGTTTCTTTAGAGACACCAGCATTGCCAGACACGCAATAGATGTTTTGCAAAGTGTTCAAAAAACAAATGCCTCAGTACTTGGGTCTCTGGTCTGACCAAGAGAGTTGTAGCAGTAGATAGCTGTGCTTCACACACGCATACAGTGATAAGTCACAGCATACTCGCCCCGCTGCCAGTGCACACTGGATGCTGTAGGAAAAAAGTAGCCTTTCTATGGAAACCAGCAGCAAAAGGAGTTTGAAGACAGCCACCAGCTGTATTTGACAAAAACCAACACCTTCCTATGGGTGTCTGTCATTTTCTTGGGGATAAAATAATAACACGTGTCCCCATATGAACTGCCAGGTAGAAAAGAATGAAATCAAACTTGAGATATTTTAAATGCCAGTTTGGAAACAGCGAGTGAATTGAGAGTGGTAACCGTTATTTTTTGGAAAACGTATCTCAATCCCCTATCATCTAAAGTTAAATATCTCTATCTTTGTTTGGTTGCATCCTTAAGTCACGTTGAAGGATACTAAATTGATTACTGATTTAATTTCTGGATACAGCCACCGCGGCGTTCTCTGCCTCACGCAGTGTTGAGCGCACGTACCTGCGGTGGCTTCCTTTTCCTCCTCTTCGATGCTGTTCCTGATGCTTGTCATACTCCTCATCAATGGTCTGATTGCCACGCATCTGGGACAAAATTCGGCGGGCCTTCTGAGTCTGTCCTTTCTGTATCAGCCACCGAGGGCTTTCAGGCAAAAAGAGGAATCCAAGGAACTGTATAATGGCTGGAATGGCCGCAAGTCCCAACATGTACCTACAGTAAGAAATACAATGATACTGTGAGATCGCTCGGAGAGCACTGAGTATATATTCAACGAATGCACACTCATTGAACACAGAATCTAAATAGACTGAGCTTGAGCGTGCACTTCCCAGAGTGTGACAGCGCCGAGTGCACACTATTCAGGAGAGTCTGGAAACACTGAGTGTGCACACGCCCAGACTCTAAGAGCACTGAATACACACAACAGTGTCGACAGCCATTGAGTCCATACCCATCACAGAATCTCAAATAATCGAGTCACAAGAATATGTAAACACCGAGTGTGCACTCCCCAGAGTCGAGCAGCGCTGAGGGCACACTTTGCAACAGCGTCTAGCAGCACTGAATTCACACTCCCCATGGATCCTAACAGCACTAGTGAATTCTCATTACTACCACAGTCCAAAACAATTAGTGTGTACTCCTCGAGTCTGATATACCCGAGTACACACTCACACATAGTCTGAAAAACCGAGCGTGCACTCCTCAGATGCTAATAGCACTGTGTACCCACCACACAGTCTATCAGCACTGCATGCACAGTCATTCACCCCCCAGTCTAAAACACTGTGTGCTCCCCAAAGCTCTGAGTGCAGACTCCCAGAGTCTAACTAACTGCACTATGTGCACATTCATTCACCAGAATATCAAAAGGATATACAATCCCCGGCGCCTTCAGGACTGAGTGCACCTTGCTAGTCTAACAGCAGTGAGTGCAAACATATCACAGAGCCCAAGGGTACTGAACACGTACTCCTCACAGAGTCTAACAGCAGTGACTGCGCATATACTTCCCACGGTCTAAAACCACTGAGTGAGCTCGCCCTAGAGTGTAACAAGACTGAATGCACACTCACCACAGAGCCAACAGCACTGAGTGTATCCTCCCTACTGGATTTGATGCTCGTGTGGATTACAGCAATATCGGATAGCAAATTAATCAGATTTTATTCACTAGAAAAGTTATCTTTACGCTGCACTGAAACTGTAGATGAGAACAATCTAATACTTATTTCTTTGACAAAATTTCTAATCCACAATGACAGGCAAATGCCATAACGATATTTCCACATTCTGAACAAATCATGCAAAGTTCTCCAGATCTAATATGTGTGACACTGATACACACAACAGAACTGTGGTTTGCAATACCTCTGTGTCTCCTATTGATTCAAATTCCATGCATATGTTCTAGCACAGGTGAATATGGGGCTTCTATGGTCTCGGTAAGTGTCCCCTAAAGGCATACATGCTAAAGGCTTACGTGTCAGCTTATGTTGCCTAGAGGAGAGGGCAGAACCTCTGAGAAGTGGTTGCTAGTGGGAGAGAGTTTGGTGACTAGGCGTTCTCTGAAAGGTGATATTGGGACCCAAGACCTTTCCTCTCACCTTTGGTCTCCTAGCACACACGAGGTGACTGATTCCTTTCACACTGAACTGCTATCATGATGTCCTTCCTGCCTTGATTCAAAAACCTTTAGCCAAAATGAATCCTTTCCTCCTAAAGAGAAGAGAACTCAGCTATGCTGTTCTCACCGAAGCAGAGACTAACCCGGGACTAAGAGGATTATCTGATACGAGATACACTTCTCAAGATACTAAGTGCCTGCAGTTGCTTCTTTGGTGTTTTGTTGGCAATTTTTTTGTTTTTGCTTACTTGTCTGAAATATGGTCTTGCTATAAGTAGCTTATGTTGACCTACAATATGTAGTCCTTCTCCATCTCTCTCACAAGAGCTAGGATTACAGAGATATGCCACCATGCCTTGAAACAAGTTGTTTATTAATAGCTATTTCAGTCATTTGAATGATTAGTTTTTAAAAGTAATTTCCTATTTGATTTTGCTATGAAACAACAGGTTCACCACGATTAAGCAGCCACAGTTCATAGCAGAGAAGACAGAGACAGAAACAAATCATTGCAAATAAATGACTAGCCTAATTTGGTATGCTCTACAAAGCTAGTCTATCGTTAAGTTATGCTAAACCTAGAGTAAAGCAACACAGAGGCTCCCAGGGATAGATCTCATGACGTAAGGCAACTACTTTCTAAGCAACTGTGTTTAAATCCTAAAAACAAAAGAGGAAAGATATAATTATGATTTGGGTATTAAAATACCACTTACTATAAACTGCACGGTGAACCTATAGAAAGAACCAGCAAAAGTGAGATCGGGAGAGCAAACAAAGTATTTATGAATGGGTAATAGAATACTACTTACTATAAACTGCACAGTCAGCCTATAGGATGAATCAGTGAAAGTGGGATTCGGAGAGTGAACAAAGTATTTGTAAATGAGAGAACAGAAGATTTAGACTTCACTGCCTATGTTGTATGATTAGACCAACCCTTAATCCCTCGGTGCAGCTCACAGAGAACACACTGTTACTTCACAGTTTGAGCGTGAGTCCCAACCTCAGTGTCTCTCATTGTATCTTACTTTTCATTTTCAGTCCCACTCACTAGAGCACCTGGTGAAGCATCTTGCACATAGCTGGCATCTAGTAAATATTTTATGACCCGAAAGGACAACAGCCACACTCTGAAAACCTCTGTGTCATCACATTAGAGGATAGCCATGTTTTTTAGACTCACCTAGCAGTATTTCAGTATATTCAATATAATGGATTAGGAATGAAATAAGATTCACCCCGTAGATGAAAACTTTCATGTTTCACTTTCTATCTTTTTGGAATGATTAAAGAGCTTCACAAATAAATACAGAAACCACGTTGTTTTCAGAACCAAACAATGTACACATATTTCTTTGTATTTTACTACTCAGTAATAAAACCAAGAGCATAGTATTCTTATGAAATTAAAAGAAACAGAAGAGAAGGAGAACAAAAAGGGAAATGCAAACTTAAAGGAACCTATGCATACGTGGGCTCTGGAAGCCAGAATGCTTTAGACCTGAGCCCTTTGCAATGGGCCGTCTCAAGACCCTACGTCTAAAATTCCTAAGCCTGCACAGCAGTAGGAGAAAGATCTGAGACCTTGGCCAGTCTTTCTCTTTGCAAAGACTAGTCCAGAAAACTAAAAAAAAAATAAACAAAAAAAACCATACGCGCCCATACTGGACAGACACTTACTTTCTTTTTTATTTTTTATTAATCATTTTATTCATTTACATTTCAAATAATATCCCCTTCCTGGTTACCCCTCCACAAACCCCAATCCCACTCGCTCTCTCCCTCCTTCCCTTTGCCTCTATGAGGGTGCTCCTTCTACCCACTCACTCCTGTCTCATTGCTCCAGCATCCCCCTATGCTAGGTCATCAAACCTCCACAGGACCAAGGGCCTCTCCTCCCACTGATGTCAGATAAGGCCATCCTCTGCTACATATGTATCTGGAGCCATGGCTCCCTCCATGTATGCTCTTTGGATGGTGGTTTAGTCTCTGGGAGCTCTGAGTGGCCCAGTTAGCTGATATTGTTCTTCCTATGGGGTTGCAATTCCCTTCAGCGCCTTCAATCCTTCCTTTAACTCTTTCATTGGGGTCCCCAGGCTCAGTCTGATGGTTGGCTGTATCTATCTGGATCTGTATTGGGTGCTGGTAAAACCTCTCAGGGAACAGCCCTACCAGGTTCCTGTCAGCAAGCGACTCTTGACAACAGCAATAGTGTGGGGGTTTGGTGTCTGCAGATATCAAATACCATATGGATGGATCCCTAGGTGGGGCAGTCTCTGGATGGCCTTTCCTTCAGCTTCAGTTCCATTGTTTGTCCCTGTCTTTCTTTTAGACAGGAATATTTCTGGGTTAAAAATTTTGAGATGGGTGGGTGGCCCCATACCTCAGCTCAGGGCCGTGTCTATCTACTGGAGGTGGTCTCTACAGGATCTATCTCCCATTCCTGCGCACTTCAGCTAAAGTCATCCTCAGTAGATCCTGCAAGCCTCTCTCTTCCCTAGCACTGGGACTTTCTAGTGGCTAACTCCAGTTCCTTATCTTCCAGTGCTACATAAAGTGGCTGTTTAAGTCTCTTTATCACCACTGATAAAATACATGCTGACAGAAGAAAATGCATAGCTTTGTAGAAACCCACTGCTGGGTATATAAATAGCAAGGACAGATTGGATGCTACTTCATACTGTGGTTTTGTTGTGTCCCCCTAAGCTGTGTATCTAAACCTTGCTCAGCAGCTGATTGTACTAGCGGCTGGTGATGAAACCTTCAATAGGCAAGGACGTTCTAGAAGCTGGAGGACCTTATTCCTTGCAGCAGGCATGTCCTCAAAAGGGCTGCCTCCTGTCTGGGTGCTTCTCCACTGACACAAGGTGAATACCCGTCTCTGCCACGGCCACTACACGGTTCTCCACCACTTTTTGTCCCGTTCTACCCCCCAAAAAGGAAAAAGCCAGTAATGGTGAACTGAGACCTCCAAAATCATTTCTCCTTTTAAGTTAACTGTCCCAACCACAACTGAGGACTGACTAACATAGTTCAGGTACAGTGATCACAAGACCAAGTCCTTACTTATCTATGCACTTATCTATTCCCTAGCACTGCTGGGAACAGTATATGGTGAGCAGGTTCTAGTTCACTTTGCAGAGAGGAGCCTCAGCCTCTATTTCACCTCCTTGGGATGTCTGACCTTGTAAGCAATTCCACACAGATCTGTTATATCCATATATCCCCCCAGTCTCCAGCGGGTAGAACTATCCAGTATCATTCTCTGGGAGAAAATTCACCTTTTTGAAGAGCTGTATATGGGTGAAGTGGGGAGGACTGCCGTTATGCTGGTGAAAAATTCAACCCAAGATAAAGAAGCAAACATCACACGCTTAGCTAAACTCTATCAGAGGATGTCAACCTTCCAAATCCACAGAATCAGGAACCAGATGAATGACAACTAGTCCTGTGATACACTAAAGTAGGAGGCCCTAGTGACCAGGAGACCTTATTATTATAAACTAAAGAAAGGGGTCTGCATCCTGTATTCATGTGTGAATCTCCCAGGGGGTGGTTTAAATACACCAGTGTCTAAGCCTTACCCTCCCTAGGGGTTGTGATTAATTGGTCTGGGCTCTGAGCCCAAAGAATACCATTTCATTAAGAGCTCTCTGGGTGGTGCTAATGTGCAGTTGAGGCCAAGAACCACAGATCTAAACATTTAAAACTCCCCGTGGTAAAAATGAACAACAAATATCCAAAAATTCAAGGAAAAGCCATTTATCTTTTGAAGGTAAAAAGAAGCAACAGGCTAAAGAGGGAAATCAGCTCACTCTAGAAAAGAAAATAGGAGAACTAATAACTTCTGAAACTCTTCAAAATACCCTTAGCATCGTGGCATGATATCTTCTGAAATACACTAAACGTGACACGAACAAGGTCACAGCTAGCAGTTCACCTGTCTCTACAACTTGTCCACCAGAAACTGAAGGATAAAGCAGACCTTCCAGGGTGGGATGAAATCTTTTCAGATGTTGTCAGCCAAGGACAACATTCCCTTATTGCTCAGGGTAAGTTTACTTCTTAATTCCTCCAAAACTGATTTGCTGAGAATCCTAAATCCTTCACTGCTCGGCCCCTGGAAGCCCCATAGTGGCTCAGCTGATTAGATCTGCCACAGCCACTATTATATTACAGGCTCTCCACAGACATCGCTTTAAAGGCTTCACACTACTTCTACCAGTGCACCTTCAGAATCTTCTAACAGGAGACAGTTTAAGTCCGAGTTCTGCAGTCCGCAGCAACCACCCAATTCTGCCAACTAGACTGTGGGCCAATTAGCATGTTACATAGTCTTTGTCAGTCCCAAATACATGGAAATCTAATTGAGTGTACATGCTCAGCTGGTTCACAGAACACTTACAACAGCTGTTAGGAGTTAACAAAGGATACCAGCTATGTGCCAAACGCTATTCAAAAAAAAAAAAAACCTCCAAGATACATCTTCACAACAGCCCTAGGATGTGGTTCGAATTATCGATCTCACTTTATAGATTAAGAAGTGAAGCACAAAGGAGACTCATACTTAGGAAGGAGTAAAAGACACAAATGATATCCAGCCAGTCTGGCCGCTATACATATTTACTATGAGCCAACTTATGATAAATATTCAGTAATTACCTAGTGATTGACTATGCTGAACTCATTAAAAATTGCATTAATTCACCTTCACTTCATTGTTTAAAAATTCTGAGGTTCTTTTGTGAAAGGGGGACGTACTCAGATCTATGTACCTAATGCCATACAGCAAAAACAGAAAGTAAAGAGTGGCTACAGCTCTGAATTGTCCCCAGCAGAGTGTGTGACACAGACTCACTCATCGGGCTGGATAACTGCAAGCCAGCAGGAGCAGAACAGCTGGCGAGAATCAATATCACGTTCTTCTTGCAATGCCTACCTTGATTAAGCTAGAATCTCCTGACGGTACTACCATGGCACAGGAAACATGGCCGCCAGTTAAAAGAATCTTTGTTTCTTTGAGACAGGGTCTCACTCCCTAGCCTAAGCAGGCCTCAAATTTGCAATCTCCTGCTTCAGCCTCCAGAATTATTTCTCTTTATATTACAATATAAACAATAGAACAATATAAACATAGGAAACAATAGAGGTAACAATAGATATTTTAAAAATATCATTGGGAGCAAAAGGATGTTATACATGACAGACATGATAGATCAGAAATTGTTTTTAATCTATATTTTATTTCGCAACCTGAGCCTGACAAAATTCTCCCCCTGCCTTAACCTTTTAGAAGAAATTGAACATAGAGTTACATTCTGCATTCAAATCTAACTCTCTTCTCCTTTTCTTCTCTTCTCTCTCAAGCCCTCAAATGATGAGGAAAGAATGGAACTCCACAGTTCCATGCAGTTTTAACTGTAAGTCAAGCTGATGGGGAAAACCACCATAGCTAAAGAAGTTCATTGAAACATATATTTAAATTGACTTGTATGTAGATATTTTCATCGCTTTGGAAGGGCTCCCTTCTACTAAGGAGAGGGATCATAGTTCACTTGACGAAACAAAAGCATTCAGATGCCATAGCCACTTGGCTCATTACCCTACTGACTTTGAAAGCAGGAAGGCTTGGTTCAAGCAACAACTCCAAGTGTTTCCCAAACTTGTTCTGTCAACCCAACACTTCTCTCTACTAGGGTACTAAGTAATGTGCCATAGAGGCAAGAGCTCACCCAAGGAAGGCTTGAACCAAAGCTCCCAGTACATACTGATTCAGCACTTAAGCAAACACTTCCTTAGGTTTAGCCAGCTAGGATACAGAAGCCACTATGGCTACGGTAGAAGGGGTCAGACTATATCTGAAGTTGGCAGTAGAATTTGGAGTTGTCTGCATAGTATTGTATTGTAGGCATGAAAGATAAAAGCATGACAGCGTTATACAAGACGGTTTGTACCAGGTTTCCCAAAAGATGGGGGCGGGGTTCCTGCCCCAAGGTCAGGCAGTATGTGGCAAGCATGATTCCATACAAGGAGACTCTGAAAAGCCACTGAATGAAGCAGAGAGGGTTGAGTTTACATTGCAGTGGAGTCCTGGGCAATTGGAGATACTAAAACAAGAGCTATTCACAGAAGAAAGCTGCAGGCCACAGAGTCTAGACAGCCCAAGAGAGTGGTCTCATAGGCCACAGGCTCCAGAGGTGAAGTTACATGATGCTATGTGCATGGCTAGACACTTACCCTGCAGAGTTTTTCATTCCAAGATCCCACCACATTCCATTCCACCTTTTTGGAACGGGCAGCTTTATCTGTAACACTCTATGTCAGAGATATATAACTGTGTGTCTGTCTGTCTGTCTGTTTGTTTGTTTTTAAATGAGGGGCACAAAGCCAGATTTTCTCAGATCTTAAACCACATAAAACATATTATCTTTTGAACAATACTAGGTCTCTAAGACTATAGGGACTTCAGAGTTAGACTGAATGTATTTGCACATTTTGTGACAGACCTGGGCCTATAGAAGCCGAAGGCAGAATGTGACAGTTTGAAGATGAAGTCCACGTGTTTGAACTCTTAGTCCCCAGGGGGTGGCACTAGTCATGGGAGTAGGGGACATATCTGTGGGACTTCTGTGAGACTGAGCTGGCAGAAAAGGAGGACTGGCCTAGCCTCAGATCTTAGTCTAAGCCTCTCTGTTTCTTGTCAGCAATTGCATTTTGCTAAACCCAAGGTCCGGCTGCTCCAGCTCTGGCCCCAGTTCCCATAGTTCCTTGTCATGGAACTGTGTTGTATTGGCTGGTTTTGTGTGTCAAAGGAGCCTCCCTTGAGGAAATGCCTCCATGAAATCCAGCTGCAAGGCATTTTCTCAATTAGGGATCCAGGGGGTAGGAGCCAGCCCATTGTGGGTGGTGCCATCCCTGGGCTAGTAGTCTTGGGTTCTATAATAAAGCAAGCTGAGCAAGCCAGGGGAAGCAATCCAGTAAGCAGAACCCTCCACGGCCTCTGCATCAGCTCCTGCTTCCAAGTCCCTGCCCTGTGTGAGTTCCTGTCCTGACTTCCTTTGGTGATGAACAACCATGTGGAAGTGTAAGCTGAGTAAACCTTATCCTCCCCGACTTGATTTTTGGTCATGTGCAGGAATACAAACCATGACTAAGACATGTGCATTCAAGAAATACCCTCTAAAAGTCCCAAACACTAAATCTCTACTGTTTATTTTCATAGCCACAGAAAATCTTGATGTTTTTGACAATGCTAAGATGACATGTCATGACAGTCTTTGAAAGTGTGCCTTGAGTATATAGGGGAACTAAGGAAGACTGTCTAATAATAATCAGTACTGTTTATATAAAATCAAGTATCAAACTAGATTTGTAGTTATAATTCTTTCATTTGCACCCTGTATTCATACCTACTTGTTTCTAATTAACAAATCAAGTCTACCTTAGATCACTCTGAACGGCTCAAGTAAATTACAAGACTATTATAAATCCTGAGATGCAGTCTATGTTTTATTCTCAAACATGCCTTATTTTTTGTGGATTTCATGGTACTGCATGTAAGTTCACACACTACCCGTGAGACTGTGTGCTTCCAAATTGGCAGGCCTTTATAGATAAAAGTAAATACTTTCCCCTTTCATTGAAAATAAAAAAGAGTTTGCTATCAGTCAGTAGAATCTTTGAAAGCTACTGAATGAAGATTTATGCGAGCTTAGAATGCTATGCCAGAATTTCTTACATTCTCTCTGAGTAAATATTCAGCTGTTTATCTGACAAAAGTCTTCTGAATGTATAAGAAAGACCAAGAACTAGGCAAATCCCCAAGCATAACAAACAAATCTAACGAGAGATGGAGCCATGATGCATAGATCTGAAAATAAACCTTCTAACCAAGGATGCCAATGAAAACAGACTAGAGTAACCCCAGACCGCTCACACCACACCTAGGAATACTGTTCCTGCAGCCTGCACTCAGAGCTGCTCACTCAGCGTTCCTGTGGCTTCGGGCTTTCATCTACTTCTTACATCCGCAAGTAATAACTATATGAACGATCTGTGTACTAAAAGCACTCTTTCATACACCGGTGGGAAAATACCTGCACAATAACACTGTCAAGAAGGTAGCACTGATTTTGGTCACCTGGTATATACATAACCTGCTACTATACATAACAGTAAATTACTTCATCATGTGTTTTTAAATTTCAATCTGTCTCTCCTAACTCCATTTTCACAGTAAGGAATTTAATAAGAAAAACTGAGCTAGAGAAATGACTGAATGGTTAGGTATCCTTCTTGCTCTTCCAGAGGCCCTGAGTTTGGTTCCCACACTTATATCAAGAGGTTCACCCACTTCTGGCCTCCTACCGGCAGACATGCGCGCACGCGTGCGCGCGCGCGCGCGCACACACACACACACACACACACACACACAATTAAAAATTAAGTAAAGCATTCTTAAGATAATAGCCAAACTGAGATTTTGGCACATTAACTTCATGCTCCCTTGTTACCAAAGACCACGCAGACCAGCACTGATCATTGACCCGTGCGTGATAATCATATTAGCTAATCCGGACACAAAGGTTGGTTAAAAAAAAAAAAAAGCCATTCCCATGTGTCACACTTTGAGTATTTCAGTTTACTCTCTACTGATTTATGATCAGCAAATAAGTGACTCCTGTGCTACCTCAAAAAAGATTCCGTGCCAACTTATAAAACAAAGTCTACCAAATAAGCAAATGTAACAAAATATTGACACAATGTGCTTAGTTTATAGGAAAAACCCTAAAAGTAATTTTCTATCTGTACTTAGTGGCTTGAAAAAGTTATTTAGAGTCTTATGGTTACAGTAGAAAAAAGGACATATTTAAACAGAAACAGATTGACACTGTTTAAATCAATGAGGCATTTTGTTCATGGTAGTTTTAAACTAAATTGCAAAGTAAATGAAGTCCTATACTAAATTCATGAGATAGTTTTTATAACAACTCTCTCATGCGTGTGTGTGTGTGTGTGTGTGTGTGTGTGTGTGTGTGTGTGAAAGAGAGAGAGAGAGAGGGAAAGAGAGAGAGAGAGAGAGAGAGAGAGAGAGAGAGAGGGAGAGAGGGAGACAGAGACAGAGACAGAGAGACAGACAGAGACAGAGAGATTGGTTGATTATTTCCCCCACTCTCTGAGAATCTTCCATGCGAAGTTTTAAACTAGAGGTTATAGGGATGCAGTAATAAACAAGTATCCCTTGCCTCACAGAGCCTACACACCAGACACTTTGAACAAAACACAATTATTTAATTTCACAACGATAGAAGCTTTTTAAAGAGGACAAGTGTCAGGAGACTTATTTCAATAAAGGACGTTTTCATGGTAAAGTCAGGCACTGGATCACAAATCTGTAACTCCAGAACTTCAGAGGTAGAGGCAGGAGGATTGAACTCAGAGCCCATCTCAGCACATAGTAAGCTCAAGGCCAGCCACAGCTACACAGGACCCTCTCTCAAAAAGAAAAATAATAAAGTCAGTGGCCAGTATAGAAATGGACCAGTGGGAGGGAACCAATAGGAAGTTCATTCTTTCCAGTACTGGACATCAAACCCACGCAGAGACGCGAAGCACCCTGTATGTGTTATCAGGAAATGCATGTACTCTGTAACCAACCACCAGCCTAGACAGGAATGTGTTTACCATTCAAGAAACTCTTTATTCTATCCCTTTCCAGTTGATTATCACAGCCAGGGCCAGCGGCTGATAAGAGTCCTGTGCCTGTGCCTTAGCTTGCTTACTGATAAACTTCATGGAGGACCCTGGAGCTGGAGCACATGCTGTTTTGTGTCTGTCTTCCTTTAGGCAACACGTCCTATTCTTCACTGACATGGGCTGGGCTACAGTTCAGTGATTGAGCGTGTGTCTACCTGCAGACCCTGAGTGAGAGATAAACCTCCTTCTATCCTTTCTAGAACTTGCCAGTGAGATTATCTGGCTGGTGGGTGAAGAGTCGTGCTTCCATTTATTTAGAAATGTAAAAGATTTCATATTCTTCAGTTTAGCTAGGTGTGCATTTCTCGGAAAGTGTGACAGTTAAGTAACATGCCTGTTCAAGTTACTGTTTATAAAATGTTAATGGTATTGTAATTTCCAGAGGAATGGCAAACCCTCTTTTACTCCTGGTATTAATAACACAAGAGTTTTTTTAATCTTTTTTTCTTAGTGTAATGAGTCATAGCCACTTCATTAATTGTATTAATCTTCTCACAGAATCGAATCTACTGTCTTTCTATTATTATACCTTCTGCTTATTTTATTGTTCTATTCCTTACTTTTGATTTTAACAACTTCAACAATTATCCTCCCTCCCTTCTCCTTTCCTTCTCCTCCTCCTCCCACCACTCCTCCTCATCCTTGGATAGGGTGTCACTGTGGTCTGGATCTCCCTGTGCAGAACTCCAGAGATGACTACAGATCCGCCTGCCTCCCCTTCTCAGCGCTGGGATCAAAGGCATGTGCCATCACACTTGCCATTTTTCTAGTTTCTTTCCCATACTGCTAATTTTTATTGTGATAAAACATTTCTTTTTGGCCATTTTGAAGTGTCCGGTTGTATCTATCCCAGCGTGTACACACACAGTGTTAGGTATTCAGCACCCACTGCCTTTTGATGTCTCTGTTTGAAGCTTTCATCTTGTATTCCACATTTTCATCTTCACAGCTGCTTCTGGTGAACGGACTCTTTGATCTTGTGAGCTATCCTCATCTGGACTGACATGCCTTTAAGTCCATCCTGACTACTAACATCGCAGCACCTCACTTTTGTTTTTTATAGTCCCATCTTCTTACTTTCAATTTATCTAAAGCACAAAAACACATCTTTTAGACAAGGTATATTTGGGTCTTACTATTGGTATATGGTGATCGTTCTCATTCTCTCTATATACTTTAACATTAAATGAAACAGCTGCTAGAGCTACATTTTACGAGCATTGTTTAGCTATAGGCTCTCCAACTGCCCATCTGTTATTTACTCCTGTGTTTTTACTACCTTACATTTCCATAGCACACGAAAGTATTTTAACTATTCTATATTTATTCTTATAATGGCTTCTTAGCTGTCTCCTTTAACCTACTCTAGTAGTTGTTTTAGGAGAAAAAGAATGAACCATCTGTCAGTCTATCACATTACTAATGTGCAAACCACAAACACACAATTCCATTCAATGCTCCATCCTCAATATTGTTGTCTTACACTGGAAGAGTAGGTGTAGAGGTTTCCCACACACCTGTTCTTTCCACTCGTGCTTCTGCCACTGACATCAGCATCCCTGACCAATGTGGCACGTTATATGATAAGTCTGTCGACCATATAGACTATCAAAATTACCCATAGTTCACCTCTGAAATATTGTGGTTCATGAGTTTGGACAACTGTATATCTACCATGATGATATTGTACAGAGATGTATTTTCACTGAAGATCCTCCGTGCTCTGCTCAGTAATAGATTTTTACATTCTGTCCACCGTGTGGCATGACCTGGGGGAGATCTGTCTCAGACAAACCTCTCTTGCCATTGACAACCTGTATTTTCTTTTCACTGGGTATCTCAGAAAGCAGAAGAACGAGTGACTTTTATTAACAGGGTTAAATGGATATAGAGGCTGAAGCTAATGCTATCTGAAAGTAACGCCAAGCAATATCTGGTATCATTTAAAGGTTCTTAAGAATTTTCATAGCCATTCACTTATTCAATCCATACAATAACACCCCTGTCGAAGTATCAGCTACATGAGGATATGAGACCTCAGACTAATTAACTCACACCATGAAAATAAGCCTTCAATGACACACCCTGTTACACTAGAATATCCTTTACAATAAGTCTTACATTTAAATTCTAGTAATAGCATATTATAGATCTCTTCAGCATTTAGATTTGTAATTTTAATAAAGCTATTAACCTCTAATTAACATGTGTGTTCCAAATTAATTTTGATTAAAATGGTAGTGTAATGATTTTAAGAGAGATTAACCCACATTCAATTATTTCAGATATAGTCAGTCATTACTAATTATCACCAATTTTAAGGAAATGTTGTGAACATAAATTTGTTTTCAGAAAACATTATCTTTCAAATGACAGACAAATAATGTTCTTTCAATTAACATTCAAATAACATCTTACTGATGATGCTTTTAAAACGTTAAAACTCTAATTGATTCTAGGAGAGAAAAGCTCACATTCCACCAATACAATAAGTTTTGTTTTTTGTTTTTTTTTTAAATTCTCTAAGGGCTAGAGAGATGAGTCTGAGATTAAGAGCACTGACTGCTCTGCCAGAGGACCTACACTCAATTCTTAGCACCCATATAGCAGCTGACAACCATCTGTATCTCCAGTTCCCATGAATCCAACACCACCTCTGGCGTCTGTGGACCCCAGGAATGGATGCAGTGCACAAACATGCATGCAAGCAAATACTCATACACAAAAAACAGAATAATAAAAATAAGTTAAAAATTGTCTAAGACCTGCAAACACAAAACCAAACTTACTGTGTTCTTAAAGCAAATGGATAACTATTTAAGTTAAAAAAACAAACAAACAAACAAACAAAAAAAAAACCAAAGAGCTATTCCATCAAGGATTTTAAGTTCTATCCACCCTGATTGCAGACTAACCTTGCCACTGCCCCTACTAAATTCCAGGTGGCTGAAGCTCTCTCCGTAGCTGCTCCCAGCTTCTTGGCCAGATGCAACTGGCTCTGACTGACAGGGGTTCATATAATGTAAACTACATTTTCCCAATTGGGTAGACAATGTTCCCTCCAAAGGCCAAAGGTCATCCAACAAAACCCCAATACCAGCCATAAGAAGTCCTGTTTTGGAAGGTTGCTCAGGCTCATCCAAGACACTCTTAAAACACTAGAAGCTCTTGTTATTGATCTTGGTTGCTCCCAGTGGTAGAAGGCAAGTAAATCCCTGTTGGTAAAGACACAAGGCCTAAAAGACCCAAGCTGCACCTGCGCTGAAAGCTTCCTCCCAGAGGACTAACTTTCATAGTATCAGAAGGGAGAGAAGCAACCAACAGTCCTATTCAGCTATGAGATATATGAGCTATAACAATGGCCAACATGGTACAATAATTCCCAGAATGCAGCAGTGGCACACATACCATATTGGTAAACATCAACTTTCTAATTGGATTTAAGATCCACTCAGCAGGAGGGAAACCATGCCTGTTACTGGAAACCTAGCCAATGACACAAGGCCGAAGAAGTCATGGATCTTGGAGAACCTGTAACTGACACTTTACTAAATCAGCACTGTTCCTAACTATATTCTAAACATCTGTCCTTATACTACCAGGTAAATACAGTCCTCACCCATCATCAAGGAAACCAACCTCTGTTTGTAATAGATGGAAACCTTTACAGAAAAATCACATCCACCAAAAAAGCAGAGCTGTGTGGGGCCTCAGTCCCAATTGATACATCTACAACCAGATTCCTTTCTCTAAGGCTCAGGATCGTTGCTGAAGGTGGAGTAGGAAAATTGTTAAGAGCCAGAGGAACAGGGAATTGGCTGTGAGACTGTATCTCCTGGGAATGTCAGAAGTTACAAAGTATCGCCAACTTGAACTCCACAGCCTGAGCTGCAGAAGGACGGCACCACTAGATATGCTAAAGAGGATGGAGAAAGCTCCTGAAGGGAAGCCACAACCCTAAGCAAAAAAATAGTCTTCCCTAGGGAAGAGACTCCATTTAGTTATTTAATATTAAATGATCAGATCAGCTATGAAAACATATGTACAAGTACTATTATACAGACTGACCAGGTTGTATTTACGTATTTAGTAATGTCTACATACACATACATATGAAAGAACAATTTACAAAAAAACTGAGGTCACACATTGGAAAGAGACTATGCAGGGTGTATGGAAACATTTGTAGGGAGGGAACAGAAGGAGAAATAATGTGACTATATTATAATCTCAAAACATAAAAACAATTATAAAAATGCCCATGGCTCCAACTGCATATGTAGCAGAGGATGGCCTTATCTGGCATCACTGGGAGGGGAGGCCCTTGATCCTGTTAAGGCTGGATGCCCCAGTGTAGGGGAATACCAGGGTGGTGAGGTGGTAGTGGGTGGGGGGGGGAGCACCTGCATAGAAGCAGGGGGAGGGTGGATGGGATAGGGCTTTGCAGAGAAGAAACCAGGAAAGGAGATAACATTAGAAATGTAAATAAATAAAATATTCAATAAAAAACACAATTATAGCTCGCCTACAGTTTCTCTGTTGAAAAGAGATGACTCCATGTGCGGCTGCATTTCTAAATACACAGAATTCAACTGATCTCGCTAGTATTTGCTACCTTATGTACCCATAACTGCTGCAGTATTTTTTTTTCCTCTGGGGGTTTTGCTTTACCACCCTACACTCCATCTTCAGAAGCAAGCAAATACAAACCACAGAGTGTTAATTTCCCTTTAGCTTCTCTTGCAACTCATCTTCCATGACACTCAACTTTGATTCCTGCATCAGAACATGAGGTCACTACTACACTCATTCATGAAGTGGTTGCTGTTTACCAAACACTGGGTTGAATATTAGGATTATTTTATGTACAAAATATTTAGTTTCTACAATGATCGCACAAGGTTACACTTTTTTTTTTTACTCCCACATTTTGGGGAAGAAATTAAGCTCCGAGGGACCAGAGGATCTCGATATAATGAACATGCAGTAGAAGACAGATTTTTATTTGGAGCTAGGATTTTTATCACCAACCTTTAAGGGGACTAAGGTTTGCCCTAGCAACTCTGCCTTTACAGAAGTGCATCAAACTCATAAACTTTTTACTTTATGGTCTTCCTTGCTGTCTTAACCACTACTAAAAATATTAAGTAGTCTTTCAGTGGGAATGTGGCTTGCTCTACACAGTATATATAGTATGTATATATATACAAATACATATATATGTGTACAGTATATATACTGTGTACAGTACATACATGTGTATACATACATTATATATGTATAATATATGTGTGTATATACTCTATATAGTGTTTAAGCCACATTCCCCCTGAAAGGCTAACCATTTAACATGTTTAGTAGTCATAAATATATATGATATATTTATATTATATTTACATGATATGTATAATATAATATATTAATCCCAATAAAAAATTACCAAAATGGAATAGGTGACTTAGATCTTCTTAAAGTTGCATGTGTGTATGTAAGCACTGACTTCTATGCTTCAAATTAAAAATTCAAAATAGTGTATTGAGCTAGTTATCAGCAAGCATCCTTTCTTCTCATCTACACAGTATGAAAGACTGAAGCTTCCACTTCAATTTCCTAGCAGTCTGTAAGTCTGTCGAGACTGAGTTCTGCAGGAGAAAGCTAGGCAGCAGATTTTTATTCCAATTGTGTGTCCAGGTTAGTGAGTCTTGGGAGAGATGGGCTTTCATTGACGTCGTCTGACTTCTCATAAAGCCTCTTCACAGTTCCTTCCAAGCCACATGGCTGATAGTACTACTTGTATAGCAGTTCGGGTCCCTCTGTCTCTACCATACTAGACTCATCTCTTTGAGCTGCTTCAACACTGCAAATGCTGTAGAAGCAAGGGCCTAAACCTCTCAGTCAACATATTTACAGAGCTTAAGTACTCAATGCTGACAAAGCACTTGTTATTATATACATATATGTATGTGTATATATATATGTTATATTATATATAATATATAATATTATATAAAACACTGACATAAAAATAAATTGAACAATATTTCATAGCCTGGTGTGACTTTTAGTAACATTTTCCTAAAATAATTACATGAGTCTGTTGTTTAAACAGTATAAATCAATAAATATGCAGTGTCCCATCTTTAAGTCTTAATACAAACTTGTTCTTTATAAATATATTTCATATATCTAATTTTAATGTTTACCATCATGTTATCATTCTCATTTCTTTTGATTCAAATTATGATCAAGGAATATTTTTATTTTAATTTTACATCTATATGTTTTATATAGCTTAATCTGTATTTTAAAATATTGTTTCTTTAAGAATGTAGCCTCTTACACCCAAAAGGAAGCTATATCTGCAGTTTATAAACAGTTTGCCAGTCAATCAAGTATCTCACAAATGATACACATATTTATTGTGTGATTATATTAAATGCTTAGGAAAAAACATCCCTCTGCAAATATCAATTCTTAATGGGAGATTTCTTGTCTATCATTAAGATAAACATGTATTTCTTGACTACTTGGAAATTTGCTGAATGCCACCTACTTATAAATTACAATGATTCGAAATTTCTCAGTTTTTCAAGTGCCTCAGAGTTGTTGTTTATTTGAATTCAAGATAAGAACTATTTACAAACCTCCATCCATCCTTCTGCAGGTAACTGAAGGCTCCATCAACAACACTTGCAAAAAACTGTCCGCCTGTGATGAAGAGGGTGTTGATGGTGACCAAGCGACCTCTCAGGTTGGGTGGAGAGACCTCTGCTATGTACACGGGCACTGTCATGGATGCAATGCCTGCAGTGAAGAGTTAAATACACACGTCAGTACACGTACTCATGCAAGGCTAAAACACGCGTACAAATACGAGCTTTCACCCTTACTATGAGCACAGGTTATCGTATACTTAAGATTTTGTTTGTGACTGGTATGACACTATGGCACATAAGTAAAGTAGTATGTGAGGTTCCAGTCTCTGAATACTTTTCATACTATTATTCATTTTAAAACTAATCCATTTTAAAATTTTATTTAGTGAGGTCACAAACACAGTGGGTAACTAAGAATAACCTTGAACTTCTGATCCTCTTTCCTCTATCTCCCAATGTTTAGCTCACACTGTCATTTGAAAGACCATATATGGAAGAACCTCAACAGTCCTACAATGATATTAAAGGCATGAGTAGGCTTTTTAACTTTACAGGCTAAAGATATAAAACTGTGCTCTAGGAAGAACAATGTAGGAGGCTGGAGAGATGGCTCAGTGGTTAAGAGCACTGACTGCTCTTCTAGAGGTCCTGAGTTCGATTCCCAGCAACCACATAGTGGCTCACAACCATCTGTAATGGGATCTGATGCCCTCTTCTGGTGTGTCTGAAGACAGCTACAATACAATCATATACATAAAGTAAATAAATATATATTTTAAAAAAGAACAATGTAATTGCGAAATTATTTTAGTCTATATGGAAATGTAGTCAGATAACAGTGAGAATAAAATACTCTTTATAATATAATAATTAATATCAACTATTTAAAGTCATTATCTAGAAGAGATAACACCAAATCTTTTCATTGGTTTACCAATAAGAATGCCTAATTAGCTCATGGCATTCAATTGCCCGGATGTATATTTCACAGATAGCTTATAATGACAGAACTTTAGGAATCTAAAACCAGATGATCTTAGACTGAGGAGTTGTTATGGGGTTGGGGGGGGTGTCAGAAAATTGTTCATATGGTTATTTATAGAACTTTAATCTTTATATATAGATATTATAAATCAACCCCTAGATTAAGATGGAACACCGGAACTGCGTTTGAAGGTCTGGCTTGTACTGACTAGTCTGTCACCTAGACACCTGATTCTATGCTTCCTGGCCTGGGGTCCTTGTGTTTCACTGCTTTCTTCCCCAGCCACAGTCAGCAACAGTTGTCTGCACCCAGGGACAGCAATACCTGCATGACAAAGATTGGGACCAGGGGCTCATGTAGGCTGGACACCACCATTAAGCCATCCATTCAATTCACCACCAGTTTTTGTTTCTTGATCCCTACCCTAAACCACATAGTTCTAGCTCAGAAGTACCGCATGCTAACAGAGTGTACCCTGGATCTCTGATGCTCTTTCATTTCCGTCCATCTCTAGATCCACTTCTGCCCAGTGTTTTGAACTTCACTAAACTCCCTGTCAATGCCACGGCTGTTTGACATTTTACCATTTGTATCTTTTGTTACACTTTAATTATCCATACCCATCTTTGGGTTAGGCAACTAAATAAAAAAAAATAATAAACCTGGAAATTCACTGTAGTAAGGCAAGCATATAAGCAGTTACATTTTACTAGTAATTCCTTGCTCCTGTAGTGCCGGCCAGCATATGTAGAGAAGCTTTTTACTTTATGAGGTCCTTGTGTTTTATAGTATTAGCAGAAAGAGTCTTAAACAAAATCATCACCATTTTAGTGCAGTATCAGTACAGGAGAGACCACCCTAAAAAGTCTTCTCTGGAACTTGGAAAAAAGATTTTCAAAAAAATTTCACAAACAAGTACTAATTTATGATTTGGAATTTTTTTCTATACTGGACTAGATACAAACATTCATTTCATTTCTCTCTTAGCCAGAGATCTGCCTTCATCTGCCTAACCTACTGAATATGTAAAATCAGAACCACACATTTAAGCAATACAGGCTTGCCCCTAAACCACAGATTTTACATGACAAGAAATGTAGGCATATCCTCAGGCCTTTAGGAAGCTTGATGGTTTAAAGCAGATACCAGAGTACTGAAGTAAGGGATGGTGGCTAAGAAATAAGATTGGACAGCTAGAAATCTCCAGGCTATCATTAAGCCGAGCTGGAAAGAGCTGCTAAATTTTATCCAGTGGGTGTCAATACTGATTTAGTAGTGCTGTTAATACTGCCTCATTATGTTAGTTAGGTATTTTCCATGTAACAATTACAGCCCGAAGCCCCAGCACATCTCTACAAAGAGCATGTAATTACCCCACTTCACAGAGGACTTTATCCCAGGGCATGTAGTAAGCCAAAGAACCTAACAGATGCCAGAAGCCAGTGTAAATGCCACACATTAAACTGGATCATCACCACAGATGACAGTCAGCTCAGGGACCACACGTTTCGATACGCATCATATCACTTACAAGCTGGGTAAGCCAATACAAATGATTTAACCTTTCCAGGTCTCCAATTCCTCATCTATGGAATGGAAAGAGTAAAACTCCTTCAAAGAGGTTGAGAAATGTCAGTGAGTTAAAAGAGTAAAGCACCTCAATACAGAAGGTACTCAACACTAGCCATTATCATTGTTGCTATTATCTCTTAAAAGTCTCTCAATCTTTGGATTCAGTTCAACCTGCATCATGTGCCAATACAGTGAGCAAAAATAAAGAAAACTGAGCCTTCGTTCATTTGAGCAAAGCTAAGCACAAACCCTTCTTACAAACAAATGTAATCAAAATAAACGATTTGAACATGACATGGTATGGTGGTTATAAGACATTCCCTTGGTTCCGGTTTGTGATGATTAACTATAGCTGCATGCCAATTATGAATCAGAAACAGAGACTGACTAGACAGACAACTCTTCCCAGTGAGGATAAGACTAAGACAATATGAAATAACACGGTGTTTTTTTTATCAATTAATTATTAAGTGTGTGGAGAGCATGTGAAGAAATGAAATGCAGAGGACAGAGAGCCACCCACATCAATCAAGGCACATCTATGGCATCTGAACCAGAGGCTGCCACAGGAGATATAATCACAGCTCACATAGAGCTTAGAGCTGTAGCAATGGGAGCAGCCAGTCTGAAACTCAAAATGAAGAGTTCCTATTGAGGCTGAGATCCAGTGTGTGAGGAAGAGCTGAGGATCAGAACTTTAGACAAAGCCTTAGAAGCACAAACTATGGCAGCCTGCCTAGGAAAGGAGACTGTTCAGAGTGAGGTATGCAGCAGCCAATAAAATAGTCAGAGACTTAATCAAAGGATTTGTACTTAGAAGTCTGTGAATAGCAAAAAACAGGGAAAGGTTTCATCAGAGTCACATCGGGCAGGTCCCTCAGACTTGCTATATACCTGAAGCTGTACTCCATTTCTGATCTTCTACTTCCTATTTCCACAGCACTGTGAGTACAGGTCTGTGCCACCACACCACGCTTATGTGGTGCTGAGGATGGAAACTGGGACTTCATGCATGCTACTAGGCAAATGCAAAACCATCTGAGATATCCCCTGGCCCAGATTTACACTGTTAAATGATAATTGTAGCTGGAATAGAGAAATTTGCTTGTAAGGGAGCAGTGCTTCTAGAAGGGTATAGAGAGAAAAAGAGAGATGAGAGTTATGTAGTTAGGACTCAAACTACCAAGGATTAGAGAAATAAATGATAGGTGAGGAGAGAAAAGAAAGTTCAAGATGATGATACAGTGCCTACAACAGGCAACTAAGTCTGTACTGGGTAATCTGAATAAAACAGAGACTACTTAGTGGTGCCTTCCTTTAATCCTAGCACTCAAGAGAGGTAGAGGCAGGTGGATCTCTGTGAGTTCGAGGCTAGTTTAGCCTACAGAGCTAGTTACAGAACAGCCAAGGCCACACAGGGAAACCATGTCTTGAAAAACATGATAATAATAATAATAATAATAGGAAGAAGACAAAGAGAAGAAGAAGGAGGAGAAGAAGGAGAAGAAGAGAAGGAGAAGGAGAAGGAGAAGGAGAAGGAGAAGGAGAAGGAGAAGGAGAAGGAGAAGGAGAAGGAGAAGAGAAGGAAGAAGAAGAAGAAGAAGAAGAAGAAGAAGAAGAAGAAGAAGAAGAAGAAGAAGAAGAAGTCATCAGTAGTAGTAGTAGTAAATTTAAGTGCAAGATAAAGCCAGAGATGACCCAGAAGTGGCCTGTGACATGAAGCAGGTGAAAAGTAGTGTCTCCTGAATACGCTGGGGTTAAAGGTTAACTACATGTGGTGTTCCCAACATTCTCTTCTCCTACTTGAGTCTGCCAAAACTGTTAGCCATTTACCTTTATCATCCCTTATGGGAGAATTTTGGCTTGTCAATTTATGTTATCACCATTGTAGACAAGGGAGGGGTTGGGGGAGAAAAATGTACAAGAGCAAAATAAATCTGACTTGTGGAGACAAATTCGGATGAAAGAAAGACAGAAGGTTTTAAGATGCTTGAGATTTGATGGGGAAAAATGCAAACCTGTGATACAGGGACTCAGCTTTGATGGATGTGGTTGGTGACAGATTGTAAGTGACAACCTACATGTCACTCTTCTGTTCAAGGCCAGGACTGATTTTCAGTAACATCGGATGCCTTTCAGTTGCTGGACAACAGTTCTTTAAATACAACTTCAAACTGAGGCAAGGACAGAGAAAGCTTGGAAGCCTCACAAATATTTAGGGCTCAAAAGGTGATCAGTGGGAACCATACACTTAATTGTGACTAGAGCAGCACGACACACTCAGACTCAAAAGTACATTTGAGAAGAATACTGAAAGCCACATCCTGAGACAAACAAACAACCAACCAACCACTGTATTTAGGGCACTGTGCATGGAAAGTGACAAGGTGAACAGTAAACAGGAACATGCTGTGGATACACCTGGTCTTGTATTTTGATGCCAATTCTGCTTTCCCAGGAGGGGCTGCAGATGAGGAGTGAATCAGTATACAGGTGACTTCTTGTGAACCTTCTGCCCACCTTAATTTGTAAAATAAAGGCTAGAGTTGGTGATTGGACAGTAGAAGGGGAGGTAGAGCAAGAAAAGTTTGGGGAGAGGGAGAAAGAGGAGGACAGGAGAAGAGAAGGAACAGGAGGAGAGGTGAGATGGAGACAGATGTTACCCTTGTGTCTCTAGCTATCAAAGGTAGTTATCATTATCAAGGTTAGATATTTGGGTTAACAACTCTAATTGTGTGGGCATCTTGTGGATTGAGTATTTGTTGATATACAAATCTATTTGGTTAATCTTTAAGCATTAAGAGTCTTACTTCTACCGGGTACTGGAATTATTATATCTACCGCATGGGGGTGGCAGATATTCTCTGAGTTTTGAGGGCAACAGCCACACCAACGTTTCGTGGATCCCAGGCTGTCGCGACACTGGCCAACTAGTGCCACCCTTAGTTTGGGAACTTAGAGCAGGAACATGGCAGCTGTCCACAATTTTGCCAAATGCCATACAAGAACCAAGGGACACATCTCTGCTTAGAACACAGTCCTTAGAACCTATCTCAGAGACATGTTAACTTCAGGAGGTCTTCTTTTTTCCTTACACCTACTCCAGGCTGTGTGAGGTCCTGTGAGCAGGTGTCATCTTAAAGAGATTAGGTCAGTCTTTAGGAAGAATGGCAACAGAATACACTGAACTGTGTTCTCGTGAGCTAGACAAATTAAAGTCCATGCAGCTGCTGTATGAAACCGGAGAAGGAACCTGGTGTTCCCTCCACTCACTGTGTTCAAATGTGTATCCATCATGCACAAGCCCCGCTAATCAACAGCTCCCTATTAATGAAGACAAGTCACGCAAGCAGCTGATTTATGGTTTCCTAAATGCCAAGCCCAGCTCTGAGAAGCCCCGGATGTTAAGTTATTATTAACTTATCCTAAACCGCCTTTCCACTCTTCAGAAATCAATAGAAATCTGTCCAGATCCCAATCTCTCTGTTCTGATAAACGACTGCTAAGTAAAACCAGCAAATGTGAGGGTGTGTTTTTAAATCACTATGAAGTGTTTGTTTAACTCAGTTAGGTTTAAATAAACCACAAGAGCATCCAAATAAACAAGCAAGAACTTTATTACACATACAACATCTTTTGTAAAGACAATGTATCGAGACTCATATTTCTGCCCTGGTACAAACCAAAGATGCTAGTTAATGATTCTCAAAATTAATAGTTAGATGTTTCAAGTATATGTATATAAGTGATGCATAAGTTTTAAGAGAATTCTATGAATAACTTTATTTTCCCCTCTATATTAATCACTAACTGCATAGAATCAATGTCTAATAAGATATCAAATTTTATTTTATCCTGTGTCTGTTTATGTATTGTTTGCTCATATACATGTTCATGCGTGTACACATGTTCATGTGTGTGCACATATTCAGTTCATGTGTGTGCACATGTTCATGTGTATGCACATGTTTATGTGTGTGCACATGTTCAGTTCATGTGTGTGCACATGTTCATGTGTGTGCACATAAGAAAAGCAGAGGCTAATATTAGGTGTCAGTCTCTTCCTTTAAAACTCTCCACAGTTTTATGAACCAGAGTTTCTTACTTTATTTAAAGCTCACTGATTTGACTAGACTGATGGGCTAGTAAGCCACTAGAATGAATCACCCTGTCTCTGTCTCCTCTGTACTAAGATTATGGGTATGCACTGGACACAGCTTTTTTGCATAAGTGCTAGGAATCTAAATTCAGGTCCTCAAGGTTATAAAGAAAGCACTTTACTAATCAAACCATCTTCCCAGCCCCAAACTTCAATTCTAATTTTAATAGTCCAAATGAATCTTACAAGGTTACCATAAAGAATTAGTGGTACAAGTATTAATAGCCTTTTAGAGTAAACACAACCATAGAAATCCATGTTGGTGTTATTTCCTGATGTTAAAAGTTTAAACCCCTTTTTTTTTTTTAGAAAAATGAGGTGACATCACGAAAGCTTGCCATCATGCTTGACGTGAGAAGCATTGCCAGGAAACCGCACCTGGGACGCCACTGTGCGAGGGAATCCACAGGAGCGAGCTGACTCGCCACCAACTCACACGGGATACAGAGAAGCTGCCTTCCAAAAACTGCTGGAAGCCCTTTAAAAAGGCCTGAGTCAGAAATATAAGCAATTTCATAACCAAACAGCATTAGAGAAGCCTGTTGTGATAGACAAATACCCATGAATCACAGCAGTCTCTCAGCATGATAAGCCATGCAGAGACTAATTAGCTTCTGAGAAGTGCATAAGCCACCTTTTATTAATAATGCTTCTAGACTGAGGACAGCGATGGCCTGAGTTCATTTTCAGAACCAGCACATCCTCATCTCTAAAGAAAGAACCTTAATATAAAAAGACACAGGATCTAAGGGAAGAGGACCCTTAGTGCAGTTAGGACCGGCTGGCTGCTCTATCTTTATTCTTCTAAATAGCTACGTGTCCACTGTTACCAGGTTGCTAGCACCCCTGAGAATTCAGCTCTTGCTTTTTTCTAATAAGGCTTGAGACACTCTCAAGAGATTTTAGGCAACTTGCAAGTATGCTAGGACCTACGTATGGCACAAAATGGCCTGTCCCAGAGTGAGGCTGTGAGACAAAAGCCATTCCCACGGATGACTACAAAATTAACATTTTAGAGTCTCAAAGAGTTCCTGACAAAGCATCATACAATTATTATCAGCATTTACCTGGGTACTATCTCTCTTGCTGGCTCTTTTTTAAAAATTCAGTGTGTGTGTGTGTGTGTGTGTGTGTGTGTGTGTATGCGCGCGCGCTGTACACCTATCGCAGCATGCATGCAGAAGTCATTTCTACCATGTGAGTCCTAGAAAATTGAACACTTCTTTCCAGGTACGTCTGGGTTTGTGTTAATCTGACAAAAACTAGCAAGCGCAGATGAAGAGGTGCATGACTACCTAAAACATAGGACAGCTGCACTGACCCCCCCTCAGCCCCGTGCCACAACCCATATTGGTATCCCTGCAGTGGGACCCTTTCTTGGAGAGACTTCTGCAATACAGAGGCTC
This sequence comes from Mastomys natalensis, assembly GCA_021653895.1. Taxonomy (NCBI): domain Eukaryota; kingdom Metazoa; phylum Chordata; class Mammalia; order Rodentia; family Muridae; genus Mastomys; species Mastomys natalensis. Next base: position 2,084,088 of record JAJTUV010000381.1, read on the forward strand.
TGCTTGCTTCCTTTCTCTTATTTAACCTGTCACCTGCAATAAAAATCCTTTCTGAACCTCGTCATTCAATTGTTCATGAAATTCATTCTTCAAGTTCACTAGAGAAAAGAATACTGGCCTGGGGTATTTTGGTAATCGCTGTTTTTTTGTTTTTGGGGTTTTTTTTTTTTTGCCCCCAGCACCCTAGCTCCACAAGTCACAGCTTATCTTAACTGAGAAAGGCTCCATTAACCCACAGATCCCAAATTTCCCCCACATTGATGCAGAAGGATGAGAAGGTAGAAGGATAAGGAAGGTGACATGCTCATGACATGGATCCCAGCCTATGGGATGATATCGCTCACCTTCATGATGGGTCTTGCCTCCTCAGTTGAATCTTTTAGCAAACAACCAGAGGGAGGTATGTCTGAGATAATTGCAAAGCAGCCAAGCTGGCCATAACGACAGGCATCAAGATTTTCATTTCCAATGGATACATCGATATAATAAAATCTATTTAAAATTTTAAAAGCAATTTTAAATCTCCCCTTTGGGCTGTTGGAATACAGAAATCTTTAAGTGGTTTCTTTTCTTTAGGTATTTATCAATGTTTAGCTTGATCTTATATTCTGTGAGAAATTCAAAATGAGAGAAGTTTCCCTATATATGTTTGATCAAAAATTATGAAGGAAAATTTGTTGCATTTTTTTTATTGCTAATCTGTTGCTGCTGACCGAGATTATCTATTAGTTCACAACTGACTGACCACCAGCAAGAACAGAATGCAATGCATTAGTACCTCTTTGGTGCTGAGGAAAGAGCGCCATTCCCCTACATCTGTCCTTGCCAGTTCCTGCTTCACAGTTTCACTTGGTGTTTGCCTCTCAGAGTTCACTTAGCATCCCTCTCTCTTCACCAAAACAGCTCTGCAAACTGTAGAGAGGAACCCTATCCAAATGGTTAAGATGTAATTCCCAAATCTTTGCTTATATTTATAGGAAAAGGAACAGCTGGCAGACTTGGTAACACTTCCTGATAGTCTCTACTTCTGTGAATTGTCTAACACAGAGCTTATGGTAAACTTCTTTGAGATTCAATATGTAGGAAAGTATCATGTTTATAAGTACTACAAACTGTGGGAGATTATGTTCTATTGTGATGCTCTGGAGAGAGATGGAAAAGTGGGGAGAGGGAGAGGAAGAAGGAAAAGAAGGAGGAGAGGGAAAAGGAGGAGTAAGAGAAGGAAGAAAGGAGGAAGGGATGGAAGGAGGGAAGGAAGGAGGGAGGGAAGGATGGAGGGAGGGAGAGGAGGAAGGGGAAGAAGAGGGGAGAAGAGAGGCAGAGGAGAGAAAGAAGAAAGAAAGGAAGGAAGGAAGGAAGGAAGGAAGGAAGAAGAAGTATATGAGGAAGAGGAGGAGGAAGAGGAGGAGGAAGAAGAGAAGGAAGAGGAGGAGGAAGAGGAGGAGGAAGAAAGTAGAAGACTGAGCTGGATGGTGAAGATGTAAAGAAGCACAAAGCTTTTTGCCTCTACCTCCTTGTCAACTCCTGTGTGGTCCACCTCAAGGCGGATCTGTGAAATCAGTAGCTCTGCCACCTTATCAAGATTGCTAGCCTCTGCTTACTCCTCAGTGCTTCCTGCCATGTGCCAAATCCAAAATACTGACTTTTCAAGGCATGAGCCCCTGAGCTATCCTGGAAAGACTGAGAAAAATCACTGAGAATCTAGGTTTCTTAGGACAAAAAAGGATGGGGAAAAATCTATTTCAACAACAGTAAGATGCCTAAAGTGGAACGCTCAAAGTTCCTATCATGTAGATAATGATCTCAAATGGATAATATACAACGCTGATGCAGGAAGGGATCAAGGAATGTAGGAAATTTCTAACAATCCATACGCTGTGTGCACATTAAAGAATTATTCCCACAAGCAAAGCTTCAGCTTTAGATGCCTCCATCCCATTAGTTCCAAGAGATAATTAACAAGTGATTCCATACTAATATAATTTCAGAAAAAGGCCATATATATCCCAGTTAATGTTATTGGCTAGTGTAACTGCTGACTTTGATGTCAGCTTGTCACAAATAGAATCAACCTAGTAGGGAACCCTACCTTGGAAACTATCCTGATCACTTAAGTGACCCGAGGAGATTCATCCCAAGACTGGGAGGCACTTTCGGCCAGCAACCAGATAAATAGGGCAGGGATGAAAGCTGACTGTGTGCCTTTTGCTCACTAACCTTCTCTCTTGCTGCCATGTTGGTTTACCCCATCACTTCTGATGCTGATTCCTCCACAGGTATAATAAGCAGCATCTTTAGCATCCTGGTGATGATTAAGGACCAGCAGCTCTCAGGAGCCTTCCGGGTTCTGAGCACCAGATTAGGACCTAGGATACACTCATCCTCATGGACTGTCTAATGACCAGCTTCTGGATCTTCCCAATGGGAGACCACACTTGTGGGACCACTCTGACTGCTGGGGTACCCAGGCTCACAGACTGACCATTCTCAGCTGCTCAGGTCACAGTTAACTGTTGATACTATGAAAGCTGGTTCAACAAGTCTGATAATCATGTGGATGTTGTGCTGACTAATGTTGTCAAATTGACACAAGCTAGGGTTATCTGGGAAGAAGGATGCAATAGAGAAAATGCCTCTAAAAGACTGGGTTATAGAAAAGTCTATAAGGATTTTCTTAATTGATCTGGGAAAGCCACATCCACTGAGGGTAGTGCTGTCCCTGGGCACTATAAGAAAGCAGGCTGAGCAAACCTAGGAATAAGCCAGTAGGTAGATTTCCTTCATGACCTCTTCTTCAGTGCCTGCCTTGACTTCCCTCAGTGAAGGGCTTCAACATACAAGTGCAATATAAAATAAACCCTTTCCTCCCCAAATCCAAATCTCTCTCTCTCTCTCTCTCTCTCTCTCTCTCTCTCTCTCTTCTCTCTCTCTCTCTCTCTCTCTCTCTTTCCTCTCTCTCCTCCTCCCTTGCCTCTCTCTCTTCCCCTATGCCTACCCCTACCCCTACCCCTCCTCTTCTCTCTTCTCCCCTCCCCTCCCATAATTGGAATAGACTTTATGAGAACTTTTTGAAGGCAACAACTCTCTGGTACTTTTGTGCGTGTCTTCCAAGTAAGCACTAGGTGGTTTCTCTCCCATGGTATGAAAAACTATTATTACAGAAAACAGCCTATTAAGACAGAGCAAGTACCTCTTTCCAGAACCAAAAGTGGTTTCTAAAACACCCTTCATGATTCAGACACTGTGGGACTGCGTAAGGGTATCTTGGTTCTTGGCTGGGCATGGGTCTGGAACCCCGAGACTCCAAGGGAGAAATGGCAGGAGTTCGGCCACGTCCCCAGAACCCAGGGTCCTGACAAGCAGTCTAATCTCCATGGACCTACATTGTTCAGTCATTACAGCCCCTCCCAAAGTGCATAGGTTGAGGGCATGACTACAGGCCTCAGGCCCTAGAGATTTACATACTAATGAAGGTCAGAGGACAGAGCCAATTAAGCATTCTTCCCCAGACCCTTCCCACTTCTCCCTCCCTATTTAACTCAGGTCTGCCTTGAGTTTCAGGGGGGTACATCCAGATCCATCCACCACCCGTCATGAATACAAACCCTTTTGGAACCAAGGACTTCCTCGTATCACTGGGGCCTGCTGCTGCCAAAGCTTCTAGCCTTTGGAACTCCAGACCTTTCTCCTGTATATGGGACCCACCACCTGGAAGCCTCCAGGACTCTTCCACTGAGGCCCCCTTTTCCCATAAGACACTATATCTCTCTTGCTTATAAAAGGTTTATTTATTGTCCTTTAAACATTTGTTGTTGCTGTTGTGTTCTGGTTGGTTGGTTGGTTGGTTGGTTTTGTTTTGTTTTTGTTTTTATCTGCCAGGCTTAATAGTGTTCTTAAAAGCAGAGGCAGAAGGATGATGTCAAATTTAAGGAAAGCTTGGCCTACACAGTAAGTTCCATCCCAGCCAGGATAACATAATGAGATATTTTCTCCAAAAAAAAAAAAATTATTTAAGCTTTTCCACTACAATTCAACTTCCTGTGGTGAAAACATTATTTCTATGGGAACTGGGGCACAGGAAACAATTACAAATATCCTTTGGATTCTATTCATATCCACAAAACTATAGCAGATTAACATTCTGGTTACTACAGAGAATGAAATATCAAACCCTTCAAAGTTCTTGACATGTTCACCTGAATAGGCCAACATAAGACGCTTAATAATATAAAGATTTTTTTTTTAAAAATCTAAAACATAAGGCCAAACAAATCTAAAAACATATCACTACAGAAAAACATACTGTATTTAGGTTTAGTAGCTCAATAGAAAAGTATTTACCTTGAATTCACAAGGCCCTAGGATTGATCCCGGCACTGTATATATGTATATATACACACATATGTCTATACACACATATATGTCTATGCACACATATTTATGTGTATATGTCTATATACATATGTGTGTATAGACATATATATGTATATCAAAGCATATTAACACCAGTTTAATATTCCAAAACAATAGCTTTAATTATTTCAAGTGGTTTGAATGTGAAATATCTCCAGCTGACAACACTGAAAAGATATGGAACTTTTAGGAACGAGAGCCTCGCTGGATGAGGTGAATCACTAGGAGAGAGCCTTGAGGTTTTATAGCCCTACTCTATCTCCTGCTGAGTCCCTGACTGTGGATGCAGTGTGACCACCTGGCCTTCTCCTCCTGCCGTGATATCGTGATATCATCTCTGCCCGCTGCCGTATCTTCCCCACCATAACGGTATCCTTCCTTTGAACTGTAAACCAGCAGAATGCATCCCTCACTCTCTGAAATTGGACCTTGTTGGGTATTTCCCCCACAGCAACGAGGAATGTAACTAAAGCATTATTAAGATCTGAAAGAAATATATTTATATAAATAGACATGCAATGTGCTAGATAAAATTCAATATCCATTCGTGACTTTTAAATGCACTTAAAATATAAAAGGGCTTATTAAAAATACATAACCAACACAAGATTTAGCATAAGCTGATTAGAGTGTGTTCCGAGCCAGCAAGAACAAATGAAGCATAGACAATATTCTACTTCTCAGTGGGAAACGTTCTAGCCAGTACACCAATACGAGAAAACATTTTTGTAATTTTGAAAGAGAAAATAATTTATTATTATGGATGATAAAATTGTAAATTTTGTAAAATAAAGATTGTGCTACAAGCATATTATTACTCTTCTTTTTAATCTTCATCTCTTCCCCACACCAAGCATGGTTGTGGGTGTCTCACACGTAAACATCAAGTGGCCTCTCTTTCATGATATCACTGGGATTGGTTGGCTTCATTTATTGGATTGTGAGACAGGATCTCCCAGCAGAGCCCAGCCTAGTGTTGAACTCTTGGTAATTCTCAGGTCTCAGACTTCCAAGTGTCAGGATCATACATTTGTAACATGAGGCCCTGATTCTGTTTTGTTTAAATGTTTTGTTTTTAAAACAGGCTCTGATCATGTGGACCAGGGAAACCCTGCATTTTTCATGACCTTGAACTCAGAGGCCTCCTCCATAGCACTGGGAGTGTGAGCCTGTAGCACACCATGCCTAGAAAGAGTATTGGAATTAGAGTTGAGCAGGGATGCTTCATTTTAAAAAGAAGAGAAGAACAAAGGCTTGCATGGTAAAGTTTACCTGTGACCCACTACTCAGGAAGCTAGGGAGAAGGACTGATCACTTGAGGTCAGGTTCAGACAGCCTGGGAATAATAAGAGCCATTAAAAAAAAAAAAGACAGAAAGAAAAAAGAAAAAGCTAAAACACTGTTCAAGTATATTATTGTATGTCTAAATGCTAGAGCAACTTTAAACTAGAAATTTAATATGGACTACATTGTTAAGTGACAGGTGCTTAGAAGTTGCTTTTGCTAAAAATCGTTAACCTTTCATTTGGATCCACAAGATAAACGAAAGCTTTGGCATCTGTACCATGATTTTGTAACCGACTGTCTTCTGTACTCAAGCTGGAGGCACAGCGATAAATCACTGTCTATAACCTTTCTTAAGGAGTCACCTTGAATTCTAGGAAGAATAAACCTTAAGAACAGAGCTCTCTCCAGACTGAGTCCCTCAAAGCCATGGACAACATAAAAAGGGTTTTTTTTTTTAGACCACCTCAGAACAAGAACTGAAAACAATGGTCAAGAAGATCACACCTTGCTAAGTACATTGCTTGGCCCCTCCCCTAATTTAAGCTTAGAGCATAAGCATAAAAATGAACTTGAGAGTATTTTGTTCCATTTCCCAGTATGGCCACATTGAAGAAATCTCTTCTTTCTCCATTGCTCATTTCTAACTGGCATGTCAAAACTGAGAGGCCAAGTGTACTGGCTAGTTTTGTGTGTCAACTTGACACAAGCTGGAGTTATCACAGAGAAAGGAGCCTCCCTTGAAGAAATGTCTCCAGGAGATCCAGCTGTAATCTCAATTAGCGATCAAGTGTGGGAGGGCCCATTGTGGGTGGTGCCATGTCTGGGCTGGTAGTCCTGGGTTCTATAAGAAAACAAGCTGAACAAGCTAGGGGAAACAAGTCAGTAAGTAACATCCCTCCATGGCCTCTGCATCAGCTCCTGATTCCTGACCTGCTTGAGTTCCAGTCCTGACTTCCTTTGGTGATGAACAGCAATGTAGAAATGTAAGCTGAATAAACCCTTTCCTCCCCAACTTGCTTCTTGGTCATGATGTTTTGTGCAGGAATACAAACCCTGACTAAGACACCAAGTCATGTCTAAGGTGTGTTATCCTCATAGATCACATGGGGCAGCAGTGCCAATGAAGCCACAAAGCACTGGTTCAGGTCATATGATTAAATTCCTGGTGAACGCACGGTTGCAGTAGAAGGCATGCTTTTACATGGCCTGTGGGGTATTTTGTACATGGGACTCCATTGACTTTGTCTGAATATTTCTAGGTTGTGAAACTCCACCAGGATGTTTCCATAGTAGCAGTCAGTGATGTACATCCTGTTATCTATAGCTCTGAGCTCCTTCATCCAGTTCCCCTTATGACATTCATATAATTATGGTCCACAGCCTGAAGGGTGCTCTCACAGCTGTCCTCCCTGATTTGACTGGGGACTTCTGGGTGCAAAGGTATCTCATTGGTTCAGGGAATGGTGACAGGAGTTGGGGTTGTGACTTCAGAGGTAGATATGGAGATGCTAAGGGCCATGTTGTCCCCTTTTAAAGTCTGGAGCTTGAGTTCATGTGTGGAAGTTAGGTTTTGGAAGCTTGGTCTCCACCTTGTAAGGTGGCTTCTCTAGCCAGGAAGTGCCCTTGAGGATATTATCGGTCCTGGCCTCATGCTTCTTGTCTGGCTTCCTGTCTGCCTGAGAGGAATCATTAGATCAGTGTCTGTTGCTAGGCCAGGACCCATGGCATGACTGTGGGCCAGGATATCCCACTCTTGATCCTCCCCGCCTTCAGCAGTTTCTCCTTAGAGGGCTTTGCAAGGCCCATGTCTGAGAAGTTCTTCTAGATGCTGCCATATTTGTTGAGGCCCTTGCCTTTTCCACCAGCTGTGTCCAGAGCCTTGCTTTCAGGGATGGAGGCTGGGTTAGTGATAGAAACAGAAGTTGGATCCCTCTGCAGCAGCTGGAGGCCCAGGCTGGACCACTCCTTCTTTCTGTTCATCATGATGGCCAACTGGTTCTCATAGCTCTTCAGCTGTTCACTGAAGTGGCATACTCTGTCTTTGTCTTATTCTCCCATCTCCCGTCGGCCTTGGTGTTCTCCAGCATACTCATCTAGGACACCATAGATGTAAGTTTGTACTTTCATCAGGTCCATACTGTGGGGGAACCCTCCAGGAGATCCACCATGGACTACAGCTTAAGGAGCTTGGTGCTTGCTTCTTTTCCATCCTCTCCTCATTCTCACAGGGATTGAGTGAGAAGGATGGAAAAGTGCAGGAACAACTACAGATGGCTTCTGAACTCAGTGTCTCCATGGTGTAGAAGTTATCTACCTATGCACACCTACTGTGCACCTTGCAGCATGCATCCTTGTTCAACACTTGCATAATGCATTTGCAGCAGTAGTCCAGGTTCTCCCATGTCCTCTGTGCCTGGTTCAGGTTGTTGAACAGCTTACGGGCAGGGCACATAGGACTTGTTTGCAGCTGCAGCAGCACAGCAGACGTGGCCTCAACTGGAGACAATAAAGTGGAGAGGCTATGGTAGCACTGGCAACACCATGACCTCCAAGTTGGAGCCCTGCCAGGTGCCACTGACAATTTCATGTCTGTCTGCTTTTAACAGCTGAGTAATATTCCACTGTGTTGTATCACATTCTCTTTATTAATCCATCAGATGACAGAAATCTAGTCTATTTCCAGTTTCTGCCTATTATGAATACAGCAGCATGAAAATTGTTGAGCAAGCCTGTCTGAAGTAGAATGAAGCATCCTTTGGGTATGTGCCCAAGAGTGGTATAGCTGGGTCTTGAAGTAAATCTATTCCAAGCTTCATGAGGAACTAATTTCAACAGTGGCTGTCCACGTTTGTACTCTTACCAGCAATGGATGAGTGTTCTGTACGCCCTTACCCTCATGGAAGGAATGTCATTTGTATTATTGATTGTAGCCATTCTGACTGGTGTAAGATAAAAACACAGAGTAGTTTTGATCTGTGTTTCCCTCATGACTAAGGATGTTGAACATTTCTTCAAGTGCTTTTCAGCCATGTGTGTTTCTTCTTTTGAGAACTGTTTAGATCTGTAGCCCATTTCAAATTGAGTTGTTCTCTTGATGTTCAGTGTTTTTGTTTGTTTGGTTTTTGTTTGGGGGGTTGTTTTGTTTTACACACACACACACACACACACACATGCACACAAACAATATCAGTCCTCTATAGGATTTGTAACTGGTAAAGACCTTTTCCCAATTTGTAGCCTGCCTCTTTATATAAATGGTGGTGTCCTTTATCATATGAAAGCTTTTCAGTTTCAAGAGGTCTCATGTATTAATTGTTCTTAGTGTCTGTGCTATCAGTGTCCTGTTCAGAAGGTCTTTTCCTGGGCCAATGAGTTTAAGACTATTCTATATTTTCTCTTCTTTCAGATTCCATGTATCTGGCCTTTATTAAGGCCATTCATTCATCTGAAGTTTTGTGCTGTGTCTTAAGTATGGATCTATTTGCCTTCTTCATAGAGCCAACCAATCTGACCAGTACCATTTTCTGATGCCTTTTCCTATTTGTACTCCCTTGATGTCCTTCAGCTGTTTTATTGCTCTAGCTAAGATTCTAGCACTATACTGAATGAGTAAGGAGGAGGTGGACAACCTTAGTTTAATGTTAGCCGTGAGCTTGCAATAAATAGCATATATTATATTGAGTATGTTTCTTATGCCCCTCATTTCTCCAGGACTTTTATCATGAAGGTGTGTTAGATTTTATTCAAGGCCCTTTCTTTCTCACCACATGAGGTGATCATGTGGTTTTTTGTCTTTCAGTCTGTTTACATGTTGGATTACATTAATCAATTTATGCACATTGAACTATCCCTGCATGTCTGGAATAAAGATGACTTGATCATGGTGGATGATCTTTTCAGTGTGTTCTTGTATTCAGTTTGCACATATTTTATTGAGAAATTTTGCATCTACGCTCATGAGAGAAGTTAGTCTAGAATTTTCTTTCTTTTTTTTAGGTGTTTATGTAGTTTACATATCAGGGTAATTGTGGTTTCATAAAAAAAAATTAGGCAATGTTCCTTTTGCTTCTATTTTGTGGAAGAATTTAAGGAGTCTTGGTGTTGACCCTTCTTTAAAGCATGACAATGTAATCAGGAGGTAGCAAACACTTTGAACTGGTGCATTAGCAGATGATAAATACTCCAATCAAAACTCAGTCTTCGACCTCAGGGTAATTTCTAAGAGTTCAATGGTGGTATGGAGCATGTTGAAACATTCCTTATAAGGTAAAGAATAACTTATCACCTGGCCCCTCCTATTACCAAGAAAGAAGCACAATGCTTAGAGGGCCTATTTGGATTTTGACTATTGGCCTGCTAGGGGGACTTGATGGAAACTAAACATTTTTCGATGGGCCAACAAGTTAAGATGTCACTCAAGCTGCCCATCATGAGCTGGGTATGATGTGACCCACCAAGCCATAAACTTGGAGGTGTGCAGCAACAATCCACTATCAAAGGGAATATGTGTATATGTGTATACAAAAACACCTAAGTATATACATAATTGGACCCTAGAAAGGCCTGAGGATACAAGCAAGTTACATGAAGAAGTTACTCAAGTCTCTGTTTTCTATCCTATTACAATGTCATCTGCTCCCAAGCATGCACCTACAACCTCATGGGAGTACAGTATGTTTGATTGACTGAGGTAGAGATGACTAGGGCCTGGTTTACTAATGGTTCTGCACAATATTCAGACACCACACAGCACTGGGCAGCATAACCTTTCTGGGACAACCTTGAAAGACACCAGAGAAGGGAAATCATTGCAGTGGGCAAAACATCAGGCCATACACATAGACATATATTTTATTTGGAGGAGAAATGGTGTGATGGGCTATTGGCTACTGATTTGGGGCTCAGGACCATAGACTGGCAGGATGTTCAGGGACTTAGACACAGAATGATTGGAAGATTGTTGCAGAAGACATTTGTATAAGAAGTATGGGAATAAATCTTTTTGAATGGGTGAAGCATATGAAGCTACTATGTCCACATAAATATTCATCGAAAGGCGACTTGAGTGGAAGAAATCAATAATCAATTAGATCAGATGACCTGACTTAAGTATAGTCACTCTATTTTGCTAGCCGCTTCTGTCATTGCCAATGGACCTATGAACAAAGTAGCTATAATGATAGAGACGAAGATTATGCATGGGCTCAACAACATGGTTGTCAAGCCACCAAGGCTGACCTGGGTATTTCAGAGTGCCACATCAGCTAGAAGCAAACACTGACACTGAACTTCCATGACACCATTCTCTGGGCTGACCAGCCAGTGATCTAGTGGTAGGTTTTCTACATTAGACCATGTCTCTTTTTTTTGAGAAAGAGCAATGTTTTGTCCTTACTAGAATAGATACTTATTCTAGTTATGGATTTGCCTTGCCTGAACATAATGATTTATCTGCCATCCAATTTAACTGCCATCTGAGAACTTGCAGAATGTCTTATCCACTACAGTGGTATTCTATACCATATCACTTCTGACTAAGAAACCACTTCATTGCCAGAGGAGTGCCACAGTGGTTTCATGCTCTTGGAGTCCATGAGTCTTACCATGTTCTCTACCATTCTGAAGCTGCTAGCCTGACAAAACAGTGGACTGCCTGTCAAAGACTCACTTACAGTGCCATTTGGGTGGTCATACCAGAGAGAGCTAGGACAGGGTTCTCCAGAAAGCAGTATACACTTTAAATCAGTGTATGGTAGATGGTAAACGTTTTTCCCCTAGCCACCATTCATGTGTCAGGGGTCAAGGGGTAGAAGTGGGAATGGTTCCCTTCACTCTCATCCCTACTGACCCACCAGGAAAGGTTTCGCTTCTTGTTCCCTTGATCTTAAATTCTGCTGGCCCAAAAGTTTTGGCTCCAGATGGGGGAATACTTCAGGCTAGAAACACAACTGCATTCCATTGAACTGGAAGCTCTGACTTCCTCCCGGCCACTTTAGGCCACTTTTGGCCACTTTTTCTGATACCCTTAAGCCAACAGGCTAAGAAAGGAAATAACAGTGTTAGGAGGGTGATTAATCCAGATTATCAATGGAGAAACAGGGTTGCTTCTCCACAATGGAGGTAGGAAAGATTCTGTTTGAGGTTCAGGAGATTTTTTTTTTTGGGGGGGAGGGTCTTTTGCTGATACCATGCCCTTTGATTAAAGTCAATGGGACACTACAACTACAACAGCCCAATCCATGCAGGATGACAAAGGACACAGACCTTTCAGGAATGAAGGTATAAGTCACTCTTCCAGGAAAAAAAGGGGGGATGATGAGGTGCTTGCTGAAGGTGGAGAAAACTTAGGATGGGTATTAGGGGAAAGTAGTTATAAACACCATATAAGGTCACACGAGTCGTTGCAGAAACAAAGATTAAAATTGACATATGTGTTTCTGTCATATTTTGTACATACAAATACTAAGCAGATATTTGTGTTTTCTTTCCTCCACATCTTTGTTACGGAATACAATGTCAATTGAGATAATATCAGTGATTATCATACTTAAGAGGCATGGAAATAATGTCCCTTGGGAAACTGCTACATGTTCTAAAATACAAAATGCATTTGCAGTTCTATGTGGGAGAGTTATATCATGTTAGGCATAATTATGGCTTTACTAAGTATATAAGGCATTTACAATTGTACATGTTATAGTTAGATCACGTTAGGCATACGTATGGCCCAGTTATTGGTTTCATTTGCAAGTTAATCATGACATAAGACGGTATTATTGTATATCAAGTTAACATTGACAAGAATAAACTTATGATGGTTACTCTTGGTTGTCAACTTGACTATATCTGGAATCAATTAAGAGCCAAGTAGCAGGATACAGTTGTGAAAGGCTCTCTTGATTGGGTCATTTGAGGTGTGAAGATCTCCTGAACGTCCCTAAATTTAGATCATCTGAGATCAGAAGACCCACCCTCAATCTGGGCCACACATGATGGCAGCCTACATAAAAGGAAATGGAAGAAAGCAGCTTTTGCTTTTTGCCCACTTACATCCCTCTGAATGGCAGGTCTGTCAGTCATGTTGTTAAAGTATCCTTTACTGGTGTTGGAACACGATTGGTCAGGATTCCAGCACAAGCTGTAAGTCAGATGAAACATCCAGCTTCATGGACTAAACAACTACCAGATTCTGGAACTTTCTATCAGAAAATCGCCATTGTTGGACTACCAGACTGCACCCTGTAAACTACTATCCTCATTAATATATGTAGATTCATTCTGTAAGTTCTGTTCCTCTACAGAACACTAAAACACAACACACACACACACACACACACACACACACCACACACACACCAAAACACACACACACACACACACACACCCTACAGCAGGACAACTGAATCATATAGTACTATTTTGTAGCTTGTTAACAGTGTTTCATGTAGTCCAGGCTGGACTAAATTTGTGTCGCTCCTCCATAGACATATGCCTCCATGTGTGACTAATTCTATTTTAGTTTTTAAAACAACCTCTATAACATTCATTATAATTCTTATTTTAATTTAGATTCCACATAAATCTTATAAGTTTTTATTTATTTGCATACCTAGTAGGATTTTTTTGTCATTCTGATGATATCTCTTCTAAATACGATATGAAATTTTCAGTGCTTTCAATCTGCAGTACCCTGAATGATTAGTAATGTCAAGACCTTTCAATATACATGACTATTTGTATGGGGTTTTTTTTTTTTTTTTTGAGAACCATATATTGAAGTCATTTTCATTTTTAAACATTCTTATTCAGACTTTTGTTGCTAGGTATGAAGGGGTGTTCAGTCCCTTATAAACTCCGGGTTCTGACGGTCAGTTAAGAGGGGGGTTGGCAGCTGCTGTGTTTCTGTAGCTTTCCTGCTATACGATGCATAAACTCCATTTGCTTTATCATATTTACCCACACTTGCTTTTGCTGTTTGTGTTTCAGGGAGTCTTGATTTCCCTCTCTTTATGCAGATTTCTCATTGTTTAGTAATATTCACTGAAATGAAAACTCACTTTCCTCTCTTTATGCAGATTTCTCACTGTTTAGTAATATTCACTGAAATGAAAACTCACTTTCCTCTCTTTATGCAGATTTCTTACTGTTTAGTAATATTCACTGAAATGAAAACTCACTTCATTGGCTAAAGTAATTCTAAGAGTACTATTTGTTTGATTTTTGAAGCTAATGGGAATGGTATTACATTCTTAATAATTTCCTAATAAGCTCCTCACTGGTATATAAACATGGTTCTGACTTTTGCATGATGACTTTTGTTTCCTGGAACCACCGGTTTATCAGTTCTAACAGTTACTCTTACAGAGACTTTACACTCTTCTGTACATAAACCACCACATCTAAAATCAAAGTGCTGTAGTTTGAGTGAGATGTCTTCTACAGTCTCCCAGTATTTTCCACTTGGTGATGCTGTTTGGGAAGGTTTAGGTGACGTGACCTTCCTGAAGGAAGGTTGTCACTGAAGGTGAGCTTTGAGATTAAAGACCTCGAACCATCTCCAGTTTGCCCTCTCAGCTTCATAGTTGTGGTTGAGGATGTGAGTTCCTGGCATCCTCTGGCCATCCTGCCTGCCACTTGCTGCCATGCTTTGTGACTATCATGGACTCTAACACTTTCTGGTACTTTAAGTCCAAATAAACTTTCTTCAGTAAGTTGTCTTGGTCATGTTTCTTACCACAGTAACAGAGATGTAACAGATAAACAAAGACAATTTAACTTCCTCCTTTCCTTCTTTCTCTTCACTAATTGTTCTGAGACATCCAGCACCATGTTAAAAATGAGTAGTGAAACAGACTTTGAATTTCATCCTTACTGTACTTGGTGGCACACACAATTAATCCAGCATTTGGTAGGCAGGGGCAGAAGGGTTCTGAGTTCCATGCAATATAGCAAGTCCCAGGCCAGCCAGGGCTACCCTGAGAGACCTCAAAAACCAACCAGCCAACCAACCAACTAAACAAACAAACAAGTCTAACTTTCCCCCATGAAAGCTCCAGTCACTTGCCCTAATTCCTCTACCTGTATAAGAACTTGGGTGTTGAAAGAATAATAAGGTAATGCATCTTACATTTTCAGATGAAACTTTTCAATAACATTAGTTCAGCTCTTGTGAGCAAGCGCCTCAGAATCCATCATGTTTCTCAATACTTAGATGGAAAATAGTCTATTACACATTTATATTTCTCATTAATGATTAGCCTCATATGTAACATCATATATTTAATTGTGAATATAATGCATTACTATCACTTTAAGAGAAAGATGAAGGAAAACCAAGAGAAAATGAGCAGAAAGTCAAATTACCAAAGATTGCAAATGCTCTACGGTATCCACCAATCCACCAACAGAAATACTATATACAAACTGCACATATAGTTTAATGAAAGCACACTATATTTATACTTATTCAGTATTTATAAGTAACACTTTATTTACTGGTGTTCACTTATTTACTGGTGTTCAGTAATAAAATTACTTCTCTCCTAACAAGGTGAAATATGAATTTACCTAAAATCCCTGTGAACCTTACCATGTGTCAAGCAACAGGATGTAAAATGAATTCAAAGGGGAAGGAGAAGAAATAGAAGTCTCCTAGGTTGTGTTCTTCAACCCAGCAGTTGACATTTCTGTAATAAGATCTTTTAATTTTAATCTATTAGCAACTGCTAAACTACAGACATCTATATATGCTATCATGCTACCATGGAAACGCAGAGTATATGAATTAATTAGGGCTGGTTGAAAGGGACAAAGGGTTGTTCAGATCCTACAGAAAGCAGCTCCTTTCCTTGGTTTTCTTATATACCCAACAAATACCCTGTGTTGTCAAGTTTCTTAATTATTTGCCATTTTAGTCCCTTTTTTCTGATAAGACATCAGTCACACATTATTCCATTGCTATGGGTTTTCACATTTTGGGTTTAATCACCTGGCTTGATACTAAATCATTACTGTGTATCCTCAATTCTTTGATGCTCTTTACTTCTTATGTATGATCGCTTTCAAACTGCTTTTATGAACTTTAAAAAAAAATGGCATCACTGTGGCTCTTGTCTCAAGGGGCAGTTCATAAACAAATACAAGAATGCATGCTCCCAAATACCAAGATTATAAGTGAAATAATGAGAACTCATTACCTCAGAAAGGCATAAAAAGAACATGATGCGGCTCATTAATCAGATTATTATTAGGCTATAAACAAAGGATATATTATTAGAAGGACAGTTACTTATATAAAAACTGGGGCATCCCTAATTCAAAACCGCAAATCTTTGGAGTGGCAACAAGGTATCTCAGGTGGAACAATACACATCTGACATCATGTGATCTATTGATCAAAACACAAGCTTGCCAACTATTATAAACACCAATGAATATAAGATTTATTTTAAAATGGTTACATTTTGTATTTCCATCCCCAAGATATTCTGATGTTTAAGTAAATATTTCAAACTACAAAAAAAAATATCAAACACTTCTAGTCCTTTAAATGTTGGGTAAGAAATACTAAACCTATACAAACACTAAATTTACTGAATTACGAATGCTATTCTACAGTACTCTAATTTCCCAACCTACCTACCCACCTATGTATCAGTTTCATAGAGTTTTTAGCCATGTCCTGAATTATTTTTGGAAGTGTTACCAGTGAATTCGTGTGTGTACATATATGTGTGTATGTGTATATTATGTGTGTATGATATACACATATGCATATATGAAGCAGAGAGGTACAGAGGTCTGATGCTGTTATGACCAGCAACTGATAATGTCCATTATTATTTTTTATTATTTATTATTTTCTGAAATGCAATTTTGGGGCTAGAGATAATTCATCAGTAGTGTGCTTGCCTAGTATGTACAAAGCCTAGATTTAGTCTTCAATACCTCATACACAAAGCAAATGTCCCTTTGTTATATGAAGTACGGATATAAATATAGATCAGGAATGTAATAAAAAGCATTCCAGTAATATTTCTAACAATAAGTACTTTGCTTAAAATACTGGCTATCTGGGAGACTACAGAGATGTAGAGGTGGTGAAAAGCCCTGTTGCTCAAGCTGAAATCCCAACACCCACATAGCAGCTCACAACTGTGCATAACTCCAGCTCCAGGGGATCTGACAACTTCTTCTGGCCTTTGTAGGTACCAGTCACACACGTGATACACAGATACACATTACAGGCAACACAACCATACATATATACATATATACATACACATACACATATATATACATACATACATATATATGCATATATAAAACTGGATATTTGATTAACTGGTCATTAGATATATATTTAAGTGTAGCCAACTGCAGAAGGATGTAAAAAAGTACAATCTCAAATCTTGCTCTTACGTACAATTCAAACTATTAAGCTAGATGCTCAAATATTTTCGTTGTGCTACTGGATAATCATTTTTGAAACTGTTAATTGGCTTGGATTGTGTGAACTATGAAATCATAATACCATATTTTAATGCAACTACTTGCCATTGAAAAACCACTCTTTCAGATAATTCACTCTTCGGCTTAAATCACAAGAAGCCAACAAGCAGCCAACAAGGAGGACTGGTTCACTCACCTTGCTCAAATTACAAAACTGCATCTCTGTCAGGCCTGTGGAAGTGAACACTATCCAGAGTGGATTAACAACAGAACAAGGAAGAGAAACAGTAGTCTATTACAGGTCAATGTTCTAGAGGAAATATAAGTAACAAGAAAGACATTATGCATTGCTTCGCCTCCTCTGAACAGGATCAAGTTTAAAATGTACACTACCATGAATCTGTGCCTTCTACTGGACAGTAGTGTGTATATGATACCACTGAGACAGAGGAGGGAGACTCACCCCTCCCTGTGCACTGGGCAGGTGTTGAGTACTGGTAAAAATCTGCTATAAACATCAATAAATGCTTTGGGACAGACATGGGGCCACACCTGCACTAGGAAGTCAGAGGCAGGAGAATCAGTACACATTCAAGGCCAGCCTAGTCTACACAGGAAGTTCCAGGTAAGACAAAGCTATGTAGCAAGAATGTGCCTTGAGATAAATTCTAAAAGCTTTTCTGCATTCTACTCGCCTTCTGATATTCATTTTCCAGTACATGAACAGACACAGGAAATGGGGTGTTCTGACTTCCTAATAAGTAGCTATTGGATTCTCTCTTGCTGGTCCAAAATTGCCTGAGCAAAAGAACTGTCAGTCAAATAGCAAGACAGCATTCGAGTCAGCACCAGCTATCTTAAATTCATCACAGATCCCTTAAACGCACCATCCAAAAGACAGCAGCCCACTAATTGTCCTTGTTCCTGGTTAAATCAGTTTGCCTCCTGCTCTTTTACGATCACTACCATAGATAACCATTTCCATCTCATTCAGAGGGGAGCCCTTCCTCTAGTGGAGGGACTCCTGTGATTGGCCACACCAATGGCTGAGATTAGAACAAACACTCTTTAGGTTATACAGATGCTCTCCAGTGATGTCTCCCATTATTGCAACCATAAAATGTAGGCTCCTGAGTGGGCCAGTGGGTATACAGAAGTAGCAATAAGCACAGCAAGAGTTACAGCAGTGAATGGGGGTAGGGGTTACATTAGGTTCATGAATTGATACTAGTATTTCTTGCTTTAGTAGGCAACTTCTGCAGGGTACAGGGTCCTGTATCAAATGAAGAAGGTTTTCTATAACCCAGCACTGTCGTGGGCCTAATACTTCCCAGTGAGTTCTGAAACCTCATCTAGTTAGCTATGGCAAACCAGCCTGGGCTACCCACACCTGGATGAACCAGCCTGAGAGGGAACCTAGCTCCTGATAGCTTACTGGGTTCTGGCAACGACAA
This sequence comes from Mastomys natalensis, assembly GCA_021653895.1. NCBI lineage: Eukaryota > Metazoa > Chordata > Mammalia > Rodentia > Muridae > Mastomys > Mastomys natalensis. The sequence goes on from JAJTUV010000381.1 coordinate 2,102,693, forward strand.
CTGAGGGCTGAAACACACCATGCAGCCACATGTCTAGTAGTTGAAGGAAACCGAACAGCTCAAGTTATGGCAGAGTAGAAAAACAGAAACTGGAAGAACAGAAACAGAAAGCGATGAAAAGAAAGAAAAAAAAAATCTGTGGGAAGCCAGATCAGAATCCACAGGTTCTGGTCTCCACATGAGTTCCAGAAAGTTTTTGGAGTTTTCAGAGCTAAGGCTTTCAGACCCTGGGCTAAGCTCTATGACATCATTGCTGCCATCACTGCAGCCAAGGATTAAGGGTTAGAGAGTTGTGGCCTGAGCCCATGCTGACAAAGACTTGCTCCAGCTGTGTCTGCCTGCTTCTGCAGCCCATCAGGGTCAGGAGATGACAGCTGGGAGACTAGCATTTAACATATGCTTGTCTACCTATGATTTGCATCTAGGTGGCATCAGGAAGGAGCTAACCTCTAGCAAAGATGTGGCCCACCATTTTCCGAGTTCGTTTCATAGTGAAGACTAAGTAGATGGCACAGAAATCAGAGTATGTTTCCTTTTGCTTGTCCAATGAAGTGTTTAACAGAATAAGCATTATCATACTTTATCATACTTCTTTAGTTTACAGAGATCAAAACTAATTCAAAGGCACTCATAGGCTAAAAGTGAGACCACAGAACAGGATTTAGAATTCCATATACTTTCATTTTTATCTTCTCGTGAAAAAAAATAAGATTTATTATCATAAAAAAAGAGACTATGATGCTAGTATTGATTTTTTAACCTGATATAAATAAAATAACATGACAGTATAAATTGAATTCAAGAAAATCTCAAGAGGATCATTCATTGTGTTCAAGTTGGCTTTATTCAATAGAGGAAGGGATGGCTGGATATACGTATATTAACAGATGTTATAAAGTACATAATTAGGCAAGGACAGAAATCACACAGTAATCTTGATAGAAGAAGAAAAAGGGGTTTACAAAATCCAACATCACTTTATGATAAAAGTCCTGAAAACACTCAGAATAAAAGAAACATATTTCAACATAGTAAAGGCAACATTTGGCAAATCTATAGCCAAAATTGTATTGAAGGAGGAAAAGCTCAAAGTATTTCCACTAAAACTGTAAGCTAGAAAAGGCTGTCTACTTTCTCAATTCTTATTCAATAAAGTACAAACAACCCAATCAAAACATAGGTTACAGATTTGGATAGGGATTTATCAAAAGAAGAAATGCAAATGGCTAATAAATATTAAACTGCTCAACACCATTAGGCATCAAGCAAATGCAAATGAAACCTAGTTTGAGATTCTATGAAACCTCAGTCAGAGTAGTATCTTAAAAAAAAGAAAACAATTAGTCAAAAAAGGACAGGCAAAAACATTGACTCTCAAGTGCAGATAAGGATGTGGTGGAGTGTAAATGGGTAGAACTACTATGGCCTACAATAGAGACACTTGTACATCCAATGTTCATGCTGCTTTTAGTCATAGCAGTTAGGAAATCGAGTCAGCCTAGATGTCCATCAGCTAATGAATGGATAATAAATTATGCTCAACTGTTACAAAACATTTAAAAACTGCATTTACACGATGAAACATAGAAATGGAAAACAGTTTGAATGAGATATCTCCTCACAGAAATGGAAAATATTGTACTGAATGAGGTAACCCGGTGTGGTGGTTTTAATGAGATAGCTCCTAATAGGCTCAAGTATTTGAACACTTAGCATCCAGTTGGTGGCACTTTGGAGGTGAAATCTTGTTGGAGAAAGTACTTCACCAGGGAAAGGTTTGAGTGATTACAGCCTGACCCGACTACCTGCTCTCTCTGATTCCTGTATGCAGATGAAAAGGTCATCAGTCAGATTTCTGCTCCTGCTGTCATGCTTTCTCTGCCTGTTGGCATGCCTTTCCCACCATGATGGACTCTATCCCTCTCGAACTGTAAGCTAAAATAAATACCTGCTCTCTCTAAGTTGCTATTGTCTGGGGATTTATCACAATAATCAAAAAGTAACTATTCAGGCCCAGAAACACAAATGCCTCATATCATCTCTCATGTGTAGATGCTATGGTCAAATGTTTAGGTTCATCTATTTAATTTGGAGTGTCTTACTGACCAGAAGCTAGAAATAGCTCATAAATGGGAGGGGGAAAGGTCTTAAGTGGGAAAGAAGGTATTAGAACATATGTGGTAGAAAAGTAGAGGTTAACAGTGGTGGGATGTTTTAAGTGTGGAGTGGGTTTAGGACTGGAGAAGAGCAAGAAGTGGAGAAGTACTGTGATTGGAAAGGCTTAGGTAGGGATTGGAGGAAGAGAAGGTTACCCATAGGAAAAATGTATGAAAAGCCACATGGTAACCTACTACATTCTAATTTTAAATTTAAAAATAGAATTAAGGGATTAGCAAGATTGCTAAGCAATTAAAGAGTACTTGCTGCTGTTGCAGAGTACCTGGGTTCAGTTCCCAGCACCACACAGTGGCTCACCACTGCCTATAATTCCAATTTCAGGAGATCTGACGGCCTCTTCCGGCCTCCATGGACACCAAGCAGGCATAGGCTGAGCTGTGCAGGCTAAGTAAACAAATGACCCAGAGTGTACACACACACACACACAAACACACACACACACACAAGCACTCAATAATAAGTAGATAGATAGATAGATAGATAGATAGATAGATAGATAGATAGATGGATCGATGGATCGATGGATAAATGGATGGATAAATGGATGGATAAATGGATGGATGGATAAATGGATGGATGGATGGATGGATGGATGGATGGATGGATGGATGGATGGGTTTACATATAGATATCCTACTTTCACAGGTATATAATACTTCTCCCTGAAGCTAATGGCTTAGTAAATGAAAATTCCAACACTAGGAGTGAGATACCTCCAAGTTGTGTTCAGAGAGACCCCAAAAGCTTCCCCAAAGCAATACAGACTACCACTATTGATGGATCATATAGCTGAGGACACCACTCAGTATGGTTGTAAAACGTAAAGAAGCAAAGCTGGAATTGATCTCGTCCAAGCTGCCAAGCAACATGTGCCCAGGTTGTGAGATGGTGGCATTTGTGTAATGGAGGTAACCAATGGCTTCCTAGTTAGAATTGAGGGCTGCTTCACAGGATGGACCGAGTGCCTATGTCCAGCGCTATAAACCTGATCAAAAGTTTACGTTTGGGGAGCTCATGGACTCTAGTAAGTGTGGTGTTTGCTTCTTTTGTCAATTTGACACAACTCAAGTCACGGAGGAAGGTGAGCCTTGGCCTCCATCAGATTGCACTGTGGACAAGCCTTGGCCTCCATCAGATTACACTGTGGACAAGTCTATGAAGCATTTTCTTGATAGTTGATTGATGTGAGAGGGCCTAGCCCACTGTAGGTGGTGCCACCCCTGGACAGGTAGTCCTGGTTATATAGAAAAGCAAAAAATGGAGAGAGCCAAGTCAGTAAGCAGCATGTCTCCACGGTTCTCACGCTAGTTCCTGCCTCCGGGCTCCTGCCCTGACTTCCATTCATGATCGTATGCAATAAGGAAAAAGAAATCCTGTTCTCCTCATGTTGTTTCTGGTCATGGTGTTTTTATACAACAACTGACGGTAACTAGAAGGGTAGGGAACCTATTATTGTTTTTTACATAGCATGTCAAACTGCCATATGTATGTTTATACCCATTGACTACTACTACTGCTCTGGACACTGGTCAGAGAAAACTATTCTTGCAATGGGTAGTAGTTAATGAAGAAATTCCTATCTGGTGACACCTATATTGCTCCTCTTCCCCAAGGCTCAGAGAACACAGAAAAAGGGACAGAAGAAGTGGTGTTTATTGCTGCCTTTCAGACTTGATGAGGCTATTACAGTCATGGAGTCACAGCAGTTAATGTCACCTGCAGAAGGCCCTTCCACAAATGATGGACTGGTCAACAACACTGCAGGCAGAAAGGGAGGGCCACATGAAAACCACTCCGCCTGAGGAGCCATTGGTGTAGATGGCTAAAGGAGGAAAGAGAGCCTTTTATCTTCAGTGATGGAGCTACCGGCAACCTGCCCACAGTTCAGTAAACTGCTCAGTGCACATGCACATATAGCAGCTCTAATTGAATTCAGTGTATTATTTTTAGAAAAAAAAATATGTGAAAGGGATGAATTGTGGGAAGAAAGGGTCCATAGGAAGTGTGACAGAAGTAAGAGAGAATAATGGGTGACAAATATGGTAAAATATATTGCGTATATGAGACTGTCAAAAATTATTTTAAAGGGAAAAAAATCATGTAACAGAATTCACCCTGATCTGAGAAATTAAATAGACCTTCAAAGGAAAAGTTTTACAGTCTCATGTTTCAGTCCCATTGAAAAGAAATATCCCATCTTCCCCACACTGGTTAAAAAACACCGTGGAGAAGAAAGATGCTCTAAAACACCACATGCAGGGTTGAAGGTATAGTTTGTGGTAGAGAACCCGCCTAGAACCTGCAGGGTCTGGGTTGAAGCTCCAGCCCAGCAAAGTAACCAACACCAAAAGTTCTTTCCTAGATCAATATCAGACAGCATTCCAATCTCGATGGTTTATCAGTTACACACCAAGAGGAGAAACAAGGAACTCATTGTTCTTACTCATAAGCAGAAAAATCAAAAGTAACATGACCAGTGCACGCTCAGGCTCCAGGACACAGATAATGGAAATGTGACGAGGCTTTGCCCCCAAACCCAAAGACAGACCCTGGTCTGTTCCTTTGACCTAACCCTGTAATGTTTTCTGGGCAAACAGCCAACCTAAAGGGGTGGCAGTTATTCCATGTTAGCCTCAGAAAACACTTTTCTCATCTCTGCTTGCAGTTCCACTTTCTGAAAGGGTCACCCAAGACTGAAAGGCAAAAAGCACATGAGTTTCTAAATATAAAGGTTAGTCAAGGAGTATATAGTTCAGGGGCAAAATACAAACTAAGCTAGCAAAAGACTCAGAGTTCAGTTCCCAGAACGATAAAGGAGAATGAGGGATGGTAAGGGAGGAGGAAGGAACCTAGGGAAACAGGTTGGTATGTTAATCTACAGCGGTGGTTCTCAACCTGTGGGGTGTGACGCCTTTATGAATCTAAGGATCCTTTCACAGGGGTTGCATACCTTGCATATCAGATACTTACACTGTGATTCATAACAATAACAATGTTGCAGTTATGAAGTAGCAGTGAACATAATTATATCGTTGGGTCACCACAACATGAGGAACTGTATTAAAGGATCACAGAATTAGGAAGTTTGAGGACCACTGAAGGGATGCTAAGTCTCTGAAGTAACACTTCCACACTACTTCCTAAATCTTTACTTTATCCCTCTTTCTCTCAGCCTCTTCATCTTCCTGTTTCCTCTGTTCTTTAGTTCCTCATAGGTCATAATACCAGCTGCAGAATACTTTACAATTAACTATCAATAAACTGGGCTTAGTAGTGAACATCCATAAACTCCAATTTCTGGTGGTAGTTATTTTCTTCACTCTTGAGACAAAATATTCCACCAAAACTACCTAGGGAAGGGTTTATTTTGGCTTATAGTTTAGGGTACAGTCCACCTTGGAGAATTTCTGGAAGTAGGAGCTTGAGGCAGCTGGTGGAACTGTATCCACAGTCAGGAAGCAGAGAGTTATAAATGCTTGCACTCAGCTCTCTGCTTTTATGTTCAGTAAAGACATACAACACACAGAATGATCTCACACACGGTTCAGGTGCATCTATGTCCCTACCTCTGCTATCCTACCTCAGCTGATCCTTCAAAGACAGGCCCAGAGGATTATCTCCTCGGTCTTTCTAGATCCTGTCAAAGTTGACAATCAATATTATCTATCCCAACAACCCTCTGTCAACCTGACATCTATGCACAAGATCATAACTCCACATAACGTGATGAAATAGTCCTGCGTATATTCTCAAACAGAGTACTCCTTACCCAGAATAGACGGCAGAGTCCCGTGAAGAATACTTAAGTCTTTCAGTGTCCCATAATTTAAATATCATAATGCAGATTTATAACGTTTACCTATTGATAGCTCAATCAATGCTGCATTACATGGTAAAGAAATAGAGGAACAAAAATTATCAGCTTAATGAATGTGTATGCATGCATAAGAATATTCCAAACAAAACAGAACAGACACACATCAATTACAATTCTTATATTTATAACTACTGACATAGCCTTATCTGGTATTTATAACTGCTTTCTATGCATTTCATATTTCCTCTCTCCCCAGAAAGTCCTTCACAGGGTCTCGATTCTTTACTGGAAGGGTGACCCACACTTTCATAACTAAAGGGCTTGGCTATTCACCATTCTTCCTGCTTGGGGTTGTAGTTTTCCACTGATATTAAACACAGGACATGGTAATACCTAGAGGATCCCAGCTCCTGTTCTTTAGACACATTCTTCTTTATCTTCTATTGTAGAGAAGCGATCCAGTTTCCCCCTGGTGGTCTGCATCAATCATTTCCTTTCTTTGCCTTTGGACTCAAGGGCATCAAGAGCTCCAAACAGTGACAGCTCAAAGTACAAGGATGATCATAAATTCAAGGTGATCTTCAGCTACACAATGAGTTTGAGACCACAGCTGCATGACACTTGGTCAAAAAAAAAATTAAATGAAGTTACAAGACTCTTTGACTTTGAAATTAAAAGTCATGTTGTTTTAAGCTTGTGAGTCTTCAAATGACCATTTCTCTAATGATATCTCCAATAGAAAAATCTTCCCGTATCCTTCCTTCTACTCTCTCTCCTCCTCAGTCACCCCATGATCGATTCCACAAGTATTTAGTACATACCTCATGTATCTCATGGGTGTGGACAACCTTTAATTAAGTCTACACTGTCTAGACAGTAGGAATCTCCTACATCATAAACAAGGAAAAAAAGTCTGTACTATGAGAGGTTTACATACACAAATCCTTTCTCTTCTATTCCCCTTTATGTGTATGGGTGCTTTGCCTGTGCATATCTCTGTGTATCATGTACATACCATGTAGTTGTAAGCTATATTATGTGTGCTGGGAACCGATCCTCTGAAAGAGCAGCTAATGCTCTTAACTACTAAGCCATCTCTCCAGAAACACACACTACTTCCCTTCCATAATCCTACCTAATTACTGCTGACAACATAGCTACATTTGATCTTTCCATTATTATGACTGAAAATGTAAATCTCAAAACTGGTCATCAATCCATTCACATTCCTGAGGAGCCCACAGGATACATAGTACAAACACCCCTTGATGCTGTTCTATTGAGAAAAACACATGGTAGATACCTTAGATAAAAATATAACAGCAGCTAAACAAGTGTACTCTTTACCATTCCTGAGACATAACACAGTGTAGTGGTGAAAGGGACCCTGACTTTGGGGCTAAATATGTGGTTCAAATCTCACTCTTCATAAACATATGCTCATGGGCTAGGTGACCACTCTCCAAGATCCTGCTTGTGTAGTATAAGAAAGCACACCCAGCTCTGGAACTAAGTCCAGAAGTACTATTTAGAATGGAAATGACCTAAGGAAGGCAATTCAAAGACTGCAAGTAAGAAAAATGCCACAGCGTGTGACTAATCCTTCATTTTTTTTCCTTGCCCTGGAATATTACATTTTTGTTTGGAGAGGAAATTATATGGGGGAGGGGGCTATCATTCAGGGCCTAAAATGCATTTACCTAGTAAGTTAAAACAAAGAGTGGAATAGAGTTTCTTTCAGGACATGAATTTCAAAAGAACTAAAGCTAAGGCCATAGGTCAAAATGTATTGGCAGTTCTTATTAAGACAAAAGCAAAACAAAAATTGGATTTCCCTCCCTCTGTTTAGAAAATGATGAAATTTCCCCCTGTTCTTTAGTCCTTCACAGACCATAATACTAGCTCAAAGTACTTTATAATTAACTATCAATAAACTGGGTTTAGTGGTGAAAATGGAAAAAAGATTACATCTAAATACTGGCCCTTACTAGACCATTTTATTTTAAAAGTGCATCTTTCTTCTCAACATCACACATTAAAATTAATTACAAGTTAAAAGAAATTGCACCAAAATCTTCCAATCACTTGGAGTGAGATCATTAAATTTTTGCCAACTACATTTCACTTGTTGAAGGTAATAAATCAACAAAGCTGCCTCTTAAGTAAAGATGAGGCCTTCCCACACCGCTCCAGTCCCAGCTCTGAGGAGGTGAGTCACGGGAACCAACCTAGTACAGAAGAGCTGCATATACATACAGGCATAGTGTAGATAAGGTAACATACAGACACACCATATACACAGTAACATACAGGCATACTGTAATACAGTAACATAAAGGCACATACAGACACACCTTAATACAGTATGTCACATAGGAGAAAACTTGACAAAGCTTTCTATAGAGCTTTTATTCACTTCACTTAAGACAGACAAACATCAGCCGGGCAGTGGTGGTGCACGCCTTTAATCCCAGTACTTGGGAGGCAGAGGCAGGCAGATTTCTGAGTTGAGGCCAGCCTGGTCTACAGAGTGAGTTCCAGGACAGCCCAGGGCTACACAGAGAAACCCTGTCTCGAGAAAAAAAAAAAGACAAACAAACATCAAAGGACCAGACACAGTGGTGCTGAAACAGGACACAAGGGGAACGAGATGAGAGGAACATGGAATCTAAGCTCCAGCAGAGACTGACAAAATGATTGGTATTTATTTTGACAACATAATTCCTTAGATGCATGCTTATCCTAGCACCATAAAAAATATATGTTATGGTTGCTGTACCTACTGGTGTTGAGAGTCTATTAATCTTCGAATATCTTACCTGAGTAACTCAATTACAATTAGAGTGAAGAAATAATTTCTAGTTTCCAGAAGCTGGAAAATTCACCTACGCCTCGCTTTAAGAATACAAGATTATTTGCAAGTCAATCACCTGGGGAACATTACATAATTAGTTCTCTGGGGAAGGATCAGGTGAGCAGCAGAATGAATCATTTAAATTGTCAGGAGAGAACTGGGAAGCTCCTGGGGGGGGGGGGAAGGCAGCACAGGCATGTGACCTTCAGAACTGAGGTTCTCATATTATCCCAGCATGCTTTTCAAAGCGGGCATCATAAAATGTCCTCGCTTTCTCTACAGACCTAAAGCAGATTGAAGGCGCTAAACTCATCGTTTGAAAAGCAGGAGCTGAAAGCAATAAAAGGACTGGGTGTGGTGGCTCCTGACTATAATTCCAGCCAGCACCTGTGAGAAATTCAAAGCCGCTTGCTGTGAGGTTAAGATTATCCTGGGCCTCCCAGTGAGTTCCTCAACCTCCACTAGAAAGTGAAACCTTTTCTCTAAAAGCAAACATAATCAAGCCAACTAAAATTGAGAGAGTGTCAGCGCCGGACAACATTCCCTAAAAGTGCACAGGAAGTCACAGAAAAGGGACTCTCATTTTCATCCTTCATCCCACCATTGCAAAGAATTCAAGGAATGCTTTCTCTACTAGACTAGGTAAAGCCATTTCTTCCTTTTCAGATTTTAATTATTCGTTTATTTATTTAACAGGGTCGGGATATAACATATGGTGTGGAGGGCCGGGGCAACTTGTAGGAATCTGTCCTTTTCTTCCACCATGCAGGTCCTGGAGCTCTAACTTAGGCTGTCAGACCTGGGGTAAGCACCATCGCCTGGTAGACCTTTCCACTGATGACTCTTTCCTTCTTGACTGTGATCACTGAGGACCACACAGAATTTCCTGATCAGCGGATAGTGGAGTGGGAAGCTGAGAAGCCATTTACAGAGATCCTTTAGATAGTCTTTGCATGCACTGCAGACTCCTCAACCTCCTAGATGCTATCCTTGTATGGATTCCCCACTGTATAGAATTCCAGAAACTGCACTGCACATAGAAACGGCTTTTTCCACTGCTGAGTCAGGTGTATGAATGGACCAAAGGAAAGCATGCAGATATATGGGAAATGTGAAAGATGTATAGTTAGATGTACACACTATAAAAATTTCTCATGCTAATTTTTACTATTTTAATAGCTTTCTAGTACCTTGATGTTGTTTTTGTATTGACTTTGTGATCTAGTGTCACCACTATCTTCTCTCAATTCTACAAAGCAGATGAGCCCAGAATCTAAGGAAGTGACTGAGCTCTTGGTTAGACCCACTAGAAGCCCTACCTGACCAACCAAGTAATGATTCTGATGAAAAGTGAGGCAAGGCTGAGGAGATACCTCACTGAGTAAGAGAGCTTGATCTAAGAAAGAAGACCTAGGCTCAAATCCCAAGCACCCACATAAGAGTTGGGCAAAGTCATGAGTGTCTATAACCTCAAGGTCAGGGATAGATACTGGAATTCCAGGAGTTCATCGTCAGGTGGTCTAGCCAAGCCTGTGAGCCTTGGGCTCAGTGAAAGACGTTCTCACAGAAACTAAGGTGGAAAGTAACAGAAGATACCTGATGACCTCTGGTCTCCACATGAGGACACACAGGCTGTACATCCAACCTCCTATACATACATCCACTCACAGACACACACCCCACATGTGACAGTTAGAAGTCTACTTCTGGGAGTTGGTTTTCTCTTACAATACAGATACTAGGGATCACATCTAGGTCATCTGCCTGGTGGCAACTGTCTTTACCAGCAAAGCCATGTCACTGGTTCCCAATCTGCATTTCAAACAGTATGGTAAATATGAATACTTACTGGATACATATACTGTTTCAGACACAATGCCAGTAGCTTGGAAATAAAGAAAAACACGCTTTCTTAATGGACTTGATTACAAATTTAGCAGAGAAAACACACATAGAAATGAATTATAGTGTTTTTAAAGTTGGTATTAAACATGAAAATTTAAAAATATATACTATTCAACGTAGACTTTATCTTTTAACGTAGCCCTTTGACCATCTCATATATGTTTAATGCATTTTGATTTCATCTCTCCATCTTCTTATCTCTCCTATCACAATCATCTCCCCCTCCTCCCTACCAGTCCATTTCCCATGATTCATGGCTTTGGTTTGGTTTTGTAGCCTACTCAGTTTAACCAGGACCGTCTGCATGGCCACTGGATTTGGACTATTGACTGGAGTCTGGTGAGCTCAGCAGTGGGTATAAAACTGACGGTAATACGTAGCAAATAATTCACCAGGGTGGAGTAGGGCCCTTGAGCACCTCAGGCCTTCATGCCTGGCTATTGCTCTACCCGTTCTTGTGCAGACCTAGTTCAGTCATACACAGCTGCTATGGGTTTCTAACTGCAAGTGTCATGCCCAAAGATGGCATTTTACAGCCCTTCCTCCCATCTTCTGACTCTGAGGAATTTTCTGTTCCTCCTTTTGCAATGCTGGGAGAACCTTAGAGGGGATGGTGTAAATGTCTTGTTTAAGACTAAGCTCACAAATGTTACTTATTCTTAGCTCCTTCTGCAGCCGAGTCTGCATTCAGTGCCATACACTGGAGAGATTAGTGCAGAGCATAGCCTTTCTGGACTGGACTACTGGGACAAAGCAGTTTTTCCAATGGAATCACATAATTACAAGCTCAAATAAGCCCAGATGTGTTTTCCCCATACAACAACGCTGCAGTTGTTCAGTAGCCATCACTGACTGGCTATACCCAGGTGTCTTGTGACACTGGACATTCATAGCTTCATGGTTTAGTCCCTAAGACTGTCCCACCTCTGCTCCTTCTGAAATAGCAGTCTTGTTCTGTATGTGAGAAAACTTTCTTATGGTCAGCAGCTCAAAGCATGGGGGCTAGAGTTCCCATGGAAGGGGAGGAAGAACCCTAGTTTCCTTGACCTGCCTTGGGCAGGAAAGGGACCAGACAGAAGGAACGGGCATGGGAGAAGGCTACAGAATGGAGATTTAGTTTCTGAGTAATGTGCCAGTATCAGGGTTTAAGAGGAATGGTGTTCTAGTTTCTTCATGGGAGAGAAACCAATTCCATGGTGTTATTATAATCCAGCAGCCATGTATGAAAACCCCGGAACTTATTCTAATGCCACACCATGACCTCAGCCTCTGACATGTAAGTGATATGGAGTTTATTTCTGGATATGGAAAAAAAGAGATAGGTTTTAAGTAAAGCCAGTCTGTAAAACTTACAGTGGAGTACACTGTCACTAGTCTGGATCATACGTCATTAAAATACTGGTTTTAAGACTATTTTAGAAATGTTTATTCATTTGAATGATTTTTCACACAGATGTAAATCTTGTTAGGCAAAATAATCAAATTATGCTTGGAACACCCAACCAGAGCCAGATTTTTACTGTTTATTATTGCAGTTTTAAACCTCCTAAAGACCCATGAAATGACCCATGAACACCCACAGGCTTTACTCTACCTATCTGTCCTCTGCTTTAGTGCCTGCTCGAATGTGATATTCACTTACAGAAACAATCAGAAAACATGCAAGGCATAGTCACCCAAAGGCTGGGAAATTACCTGATGCCAGCAAGCACACTGAATGCACACACAAATATTTTCTGTTAAAAATTAGGCAAGAACTGGGCACAATGGCTCAAGAGAAAGTGTAAGTAAACCTAGCAATTAGAAGGCAGAGGAAGGAGAATTGCTGCAAATAGAGGGCAGCTTGGGTTACCAGGTTGAGACCCTGTTTCAATATAGTATCAGGATAAAAGCTTTGCAGCTCCTGGTTCTTGCTAAGTGCTCAGAACACACTAGGTGTTGCTTTGGCGGTTTCTACCACCGTAGAAAATATCAGAAATTTCAGAACACAGAGACCCTGCCCTGTCCTCACCCACACTTTTAAGCACTAAGGTCTTGCCAATGCCCCACAGTTGCTGGCACCTATATTCAATTAAGTTATGATGCCAGCCCTCCCTGCCTCAGGTCTCACTATATATATATCTGTCTGGTCTAGCCTGTAACTCTGTGTATACCAGGATGGCCTCAATCTTCCTACAATCCTCCTGCCTCTGTCTTTCTGGGAGATCACTGGCATCTGCACCCATAGCTCTTTTCTCCAGGCAATATCAATGTCTGTTGACTGGCAGACAGAACCGGATTAAATTGAATTCAGTTTCGGGCATGATAGTAGAGAAACCTCCTGTAGGACTGTAATTTCTAGATTAGATAGTAACTACCCAAGGGAGAATAATCTAGATTCACATCCTAGTTCCTAGGTAAGGAGACAGAATGATTGTGTTTTAGAGTTTTCACAAAACAGTGTGAGCCTTAGCACTCACAAGTAGACAGGAAGGATGGAATTTCCTTACATGTCACTACTTCCTATCGCCTATAGGCCAATGCAAACTTTAATTGTTGATCAAACTTTTGCTATAGTGCACAAAAATACAAGGGAGGATTCTGGCAGCAGGCTTTGAGTTTTGTATTTTCTCCTTGTTCTATGGCAGAAGTTTCAACAACAGCAACACAAAAAGGTACTCAAGAAACAGGGAATAAGGTGTCAGTGGTGAGGTTTAGTCCCAGGGTTTCACATCTCACTGGATCTGAGGCCGGGTGTCACCTCATAATCCTCCAGCCTCAGACATTCCAGTGAGATTATAGGTGTGTGCCACCATGCTCAACTTTGCCCTGTCTGTTTCTCACTCAGTGTACAAAGCACTCTCTACAATAACATGTGAGGGATCCAATTTTATAAAACAGAGATTCTGCACACACATCCCTTACCCAGTCTCTTACTAGATAGTCTTAGTCATCAGTGTCACTATAACTTGAGTTTGCTTTTTTGAGACAGAACCTGTCTTCACTCTAGAGTAGGCTAGCCTAGAACTCACTGTGTTGCCCAGGCTAGCCTCACATTCTCAGCAATCTTTTCAGTCTCCAAGGCACTGGAATTGCACATGCTGCCACTGCATCCACCTGAGACATTGTAAGGCAATAATTCCACTTTGGTTTCTGAAAGATAATATGAAATAGGCATAATATACTGAATAGTATTTACTGCAAGTGATTAAGTTTATGAGGACTGGAGAATAAGCATCATCTTAATTTTTAAAAAGGTCTGTAACCTAATTAAGGAAAACATGAATATTGAAAAAGAAATGTGCAATTATGTCTCATCCATGTATAATTATTAATTTATTTAGCATTTATCTATGCAACAAATCATTGTGGACTTGTTCATTTTTAAAATTTTATGTTTTTCTTTTTTATAGAACTTTGATGCAATTGTACATATTATGGGGTTCAGTATGAGATTATGTCCTTTCTCTACTGCCTAGATCAGTATGAATGGCATTTTTGACATCTCAGGTAATAGTTATTTCTTTATGCCAGTAATATTCAAAATCCTCTCTCCACATTACCTTGAAATATTTGATTTAAATAGTATTCTTCTCAATATGAATTTCCAGTACAAATTTAATTTTGGTAGGCATTCAGGATTATATCTTTCTGTAAGCATTGACAATCAAAAGCATTGTCATGGCTACTATGTAACTTTTCTTTTCTTCTAAATGAATGGCAAATTTAAGCCTCTCAAAGGCCCATGGCTGCAACCTTGGTCATAGGCTATGGAAATATCAGGGAATGGTAGAGTCTTAAGGAGGTGGGAAGACGTACATCATAGTGGATGGTCCTGATGAGGTCCTGAGACTATGACCGCTCTCTCTCTACCTCCTGACTGTCACAGGGCAAATACTAATCCTCTTGTATACCACTTCACCCTGACGTACTGGGCTCTTCCAAGCTCAATGTAATGGGCACCAAGCGGCCATGGACGGAGACTCCTGAGAGCAATTCTCATCTCCTTTTAAAAGCTGATTTACCTCAGGTATTTTATCGTAGTGACAGAAAGCTGACTAGACAGTGCTTTCCAGAATGGCAAGAGTAAGAGAACACATACGGGTGATTAGGAGAATGAGGCAACAGAAAGATCTGTAAAAGATGAGTAGCCTAAGAAGAAAGGGAAGTAACTAGAATGGCAGCTGTAATGGACGGCTACAGTTTAGATCCCAATCATTCCTCAAAGGCCAAGCAGTAAAGGCCTGGTCACAAAAATTTCAGGAGACAGGGCCTACTGGAAGGAAGTTAGGTCCCTGGGGGCATGTTCCTGAAGTATTAAGACCCTCATCTTCCTACTTCTGGACTCTCTGCCATGAGGTGAGTAGCTCCTCTCCTCTATCTTCTCCCTGTCATGTCTGATATGCCACAAGTCCAAGTGTCCACAGTCTGAAACCTCTTAAACTGTGGTGAACCAAAATAGACCTGTCCTCTTCTCACTGGACTGCCTTGGGCATTTTGTCACAAGGACAGAGGCTGGTCCAGGGGATGTTAGCTTTGGCCAAAGGCACTGAAAGTTCGTCCATAGGAACAGGAAGAAGGAAATGAGAGCTAAGTTCCAGGTAGAAGCATCTGAGAGAATGCACAGAAGAAGGGAATCGGGGCTTGGGGAAAGCCCTGATGCTGCATGACCAAAGAAGTAAGATAGTCTTTGAGAGGAAGCAGTAAGACTTAAGAAAGATCATCCATCAGCACTTGGAGGCAGGGGCAGGTGAATTTCTGAGTTCGAGGCCAGCCTGATCTACAGAGTGAGTTCCAGGACAACCAGGGCTACAGAGAGAAACCCTGTCTCGAAAAACCAAAAAATGAAAGAAAGAAAGATCATCCATTTAGCCAAGGAGTTAAAAACTCACAGGGAACTGGACCCATGCATCTGTGACCAAATACATCTCTCATAACAGATTCATCATCTCTTAACATTTTCATCCCAATCACCCACACACTGAGAAGTAAAATAAAACGTGGGGAAGTGAACTGCATCAGGGTTCTTCAATGTATGTTTCTGTGTCTTCTAAAACAAAAAGCCAAATCTGAATTCTAAGGAAAAATGACAGCAACGATAAAAGGAAGAGTAAACAGAAAGTTCATTGTGTGAGGTGGAAGCCAGGAGGTGGCCTATTCAGTAAATGGCTTGTGGTACAACATGGGCACATGCGTTTAGATCCCCAGTACCTATAAAAACAAGTACATGGCAATATGTATGTAATCCTAATACTGGGAGGTAGACACAGTGGGATCTGTGAAGTTTGCTGGGCAGCTAAAGTACTGAGTTCCAGGTTCTATGACAGAGCTGATCTCAAAAATAAGGTATAGAGCAATAAGCAAAGGCTTCTGACATTGGCATCGAAGTACACACGTGCATATATTAATGAACATCTGTACACATACAAACGTGTCCATATATAGAGCACGCACACACAACACACACACACACACAAGACTCTTTACCCAGATGTAAACTACATATTTAGTCGCATGTCTACTTCCAAGCTGTTTGGTTGCAATTCCTTTAATCTCTGTGTACATATTTGTATGGTGTATGTACAGAATTCACATGTATTTGTGTGCATGTTTACATGTGGGAGTGTCAGGGGTGCCACAGCACATGTGTGGAGGTCAAAGGACAACCTCAAGTGTTGGTCCTCAGGGTCTCTCATTGCTCACCACTGCATACAGCAGGTTAGCTGGCCCATGAGCCTCCAGGGATTGTCCTGACTCCTCTCCACATCTTCCCTGTCAATCATGTTCCATCTTCTAGGATTAAAGATGCACATTATTGTATGTGGTACTACATGAATTCTAGGATCTGAAGTCAGGTCAGTATGCTTGCATGGTAGGCCCTTTACCCAAGTGCCAAGTGCCACACACACACACAATTTCTTAGACAGTTGTGACTAATGTGTCCATACAAGTAGTTCTGTTCTTTGTAGGCACTGTTTGTGTGTTTTATTTGTATCTGTGGTCACTCTTCAAGATCACTAACAGTGCGGTGTTCTCCCACCTAACCATTTCCCAATCACTAGCTCTTGGAGGTTCTCCCTGCAACACTTTAAAGTCACAATATAGATTAACCTTCTATCAATATATTTATGAAAAATAAACTTTTTATTTCCTTAACTTATAATCCTGAAGTTAACTTTCTAAGCCTAATAGTAACCTTCTTCGGGAACCGAAAGAGCTCAGATCTGCCAATATTCAGACACCTTCCAAGTATTTACTTCAATATCATATGTATCATTACATAAACATCATAAATATTGTGTATATTTATTCAAATATCACATATAACAATATAAACATATTCTTAAATATGTATCAGTAATTCTAAACATGTTTGTTGAATGAATTAAAGAAAAATGAGGAACTATGTCTGCTTATCATCTGAAATAGTCTCTTAGAAATCCTTTCCCATTTTGTAATAAAATAATCTGTCGTGTTTTCCTAGAGATCGGTGAGACACACTTAAAGATTTTACCTTAGAGTATCACCAAAGCTCAGTACTTTCTCAACAGTTGTGTTTTGTTTTTTTTCCCAACTCCATTTTCTCTTGATAAAAAGTAGTCTTTTAAATGCACTTTTCATGCAAATAATATTTTATTTTGGTAATTCACTTTACTCAAATGTTCCTATTTGTAGCCTCACTCTTATAACACGTTTAGAGATCATTTTAAAACTATGCGATGAAAGACACTGGGTTTTAGGTTTGTTATTTTCTTTACAACTTAATATTTATTTCTTCTCCATGTTATACTGATTTTCTGTCCTAATCAAAACTCTTATAACATTTGAATGTATCCCTGAAACTTCAATTTTGTTTCATTAATCCTTTTGATTTCAACTGATCGGACATATTATTCATTTGGAGTAACTGTCTACCTTGGATGTTGTCTCTCATGACTGTTCCCCAATCTTATTACTACTTTGTCAAACGTGGTTTTGTTAAGACTCCAGGGAGTCTCCCAGTAGGCCTTTGAGGATTAGTAGATTCAGGCATGTATATACAGCACACAGCATTAGCATCTCCTCTCTGTTCTGCTGTCACAATTACAAACTGGGATTCTTCTGGATGGAGAAGGGGAGGACACAATGGTTCCGATCACACGCCGGTGTGAATCTCAGCACCACCTATCAGGCTTACTCTACCAAAGCTCTCTGTGCATTACCTAACCTCTTCCTTTCATTCTTCCTTTTCAAGGAAAATACTGACCTCTGTTCTGAGAGAAATGCAAATAGAAGACATCCACATACACTGTGCTTGGAATCTACCACAACTGACTTCATATACCTCTACCTCCAGAAGGAAGATAAGATTTCTATGACAAACCTCAAAGGAAAACATTAATGAAGTATTAACACCCCGTTCTCTTTGCATTGTTTGGCTAAAATGTGATGGACTTTACATCAGAAATCATCTTCAAAGGCTGGATGTAAATAATAAATGCCTCAAAATCATAAATACTTCTATGACATAAGGTAGGGATGAATATGGTATTTGTAAAATTCCCCTAAATGGTTTATTATTAACAAAGGAGCCGATTCCACAACCAGTTCTTTTATTTTTCCTTACATATTTGCCAGCCCTGCCAGCACGATTGCCAGGCAGGCCAGAGAGTTGTGGTCCCTGTGGGATGCTTTGAGGTCCAGACATTCATACTGTCTCCCCTGAAAAATAACAGGCTTGCTGTGCTGGAGGGCTCGGAAAGGGTGGAGGGCAGTCTTGGAGTCTCTTCAGACACTGACAGTAAAGGTTGAAGTAAGGAAAGTATGGCAGTCACTGAGTAGACCCTATGTTAATATTAAACATGCTTATCTTCGAAGAACTTTTCCATGTTTAGTCTCCACACAATTTTCCTTTCAAAACTATAAGCAGTTGCTCATTAAAAAGTAAAGGGTTAGCACGTAGTCTTTGCCATGTAAGTACTAATTAGGACCTGACCCTACTTAGCTTCAAAGATCAGAGGAAATCAGGGCGGTTCAGGGTAATATGGCCATAGACCTAGTGGTTAGTTACATCTGCTGTTTCAAATGGTCTAGGTTGTACATAAAACTTCCTCATCTGAAGTCATAAACTCACCTCAAAGTATTATAACTGAGTTTTATATGAAAGCTTCAACTTTAAATCTGCTTTTTTGGTTGCACAGTTGAAACCTTTAAATTTTATTTTGATCTATTAAGATCATTCTTAATCTCTTAAGAGGCAGATATATCTTTTCCACTGAGAATATTTACTGATTAAGCAAAGAAAATAATTACAAGACAGCACTGGCTTAACATCTCAGTCCCAGATGGCTCCTTCCTAGTAGCCTAGCCTGTACTCTAGGTATTGAGGTTTTGTCTTTTATTGTTTACTTTAATGCTAAGGACTGGCCTCCAAGATTTGGAGTCTGCAAGAAGGACTCTGCCCCCAATTAATTCTGATTGGTAAATAAAGATGCCAGCAGCCAATGGCTGGGGAGAAGGGACATAGGCGGGGTTTAGATTTCTCAGGTTTGAGACCATAAGGAAGAAGGGAAATGGGGAGCCACCATGGGATAGAGAAGCAAGGAGAGCCGCCATGGACTAGAGGCTAAGAGAGCACAGCCCAGAGGGCTGCCTAATTGGAGCTAAGAGCAGTTCGGGTGAAACATAGTAAGGAATCGCTTGGATTATGGATAGGAGGTAGATTCTAACAGCATGGAGGGTGAGCAGCTGCCCAGCTATTGTGCTGCTTAAGGCATATTAAAATATAAGGCTGTGTGTGTGTGTGTTATCAGGGAGCATAAATGGTCAAAGGCGGGAAAGAATCTCATGCTGGGTTTTGTAAATATATATATATATATATATATATATATATATATATATATATATATATATAAATTACTACAAACAGGTTCCTAGTTTCACTGATTTCTATTGAACAGACCCTCGAGATCACCAAGAAAGATGAACCATACACCTCAAAACTTCACTCTTCTTAGCTCCCACTTTCCTATTGGAGCAGAGCTCTCTCACACAACAACTATGGTTATAAAGACGCATTTGAAAACTCCATCTGTCTTGCTGGATATAAACTCAAATAATAAAAACCAAACATAGAAAGAGCACTGTCCCACTTTCAAGTTACTCGTTCTGTCTTCCACATCGGTTCAAATTGTATTATAGAAGACCAACATAAATCCATTACTAGTTACAATGAACTCTGAAATGGTCGCTTTTATTTTCCTTGGCTGTTAAAACACGTTAGGAAAAGAGAAGTCCCCCAATTACAAGCACTAACATCTATTCATTTATTCACAGCTGGCATTCTGTGTCTGGGTGGGAATAAATGTGCATGCATGTGAAGGTCAGAGGACAGCCTAGGGTACTACTGACCTTAGGTGCAATTGACCTTGTGTTTTCCTGAGACAGGGTTTCTCCCTGGCTTACAACTTATCAATGAGACGAGCCTCAGATGGCCAGAGAGAACCTAAAGGATCTGTCAGTATCTACCTGTGATGGTTTATCTATGCTTGGCCCAGGGAGTGGCACTATTAGGAGGTGTGGCCTTGTTGGAGTAGGTGTGTCACTGTGGGTGTGGCTTAGGACCCTCACCCTAGCTGCCTAGAAGTCAGTCTTCCACTAGCAGCCTTCAGATAAAGATGTTGAATTCTCAGCTCTGCCTCTACCATAGCAGCCTGGATGCTGCCATGCTCTTGCCTTGATGACAGTAGACTGAACCTCTGAACCTGTAAGCCAGCCCCAATTAAATGTCTATATGAGACTTGTCTTGGTCATGGTGTCTGTTCACACACACACACACACACATATATATACATATACATATACATATACATATATATATGTTAACATGGGCTCTAGTTGAATTTAGGTCCTTATAAAGAATTTTATCAAGCGACAATCTCCCCAACCCTATAGTCAGACATTGTTACATGCACTTTCTAACTGTCACTGTGAACTCCTTTGTAGGACTTGTGCTAACAGCTACACAGGTTGTAGAGAATGTTTAACAGCTATGTATGCTTTACTTTGCCAGGCATTTGAGTAACACTTTACAAATACAAACACATTCAATATCCCCACAACCCTCCAAGGCAGGCAGGTCCATCGCACTGTACAGGTGAGGACACTGGAGCATAAGGGATTAAAAAATCTGACACAGTCACTCAGTGAGTAAGCAACCAGCCACTGCCACTATGCACCCAAGCCATTTGGGTTCTCCAGGCTCTGTTAACTGCCACTCTTAATTATCCACTCTTAATTAACCACCGTTACAGCAGTGGGGAAACTTTGTGAGTTTCCAACATTCAGCTACAGAATTATCCTGCTGGGTATTTCACACATTTGTCAGTTTGCTATATATGCCAAAGAGTGTTATGTAAAAAAGTATGCTCCTAAGAGCAATGGGAGAATCTAAACACTACTAACACCTCATCATCTAAACCCTGAGCCCATGGACCCTAGGGGAATCAGCTGTGTTCAACAATGACACATCTCAAGGACTGGAGGGTCAATGTCAGGCCTGTGGTTCTGAGCACATGCTGCCGTGATGAAGCCGGTCTTGGAAGGACTGTGCATCCTGCAGACACTTCTGTCCTCTCAGAACCCACACAGTACTGGCATCTCCTGTTAGCTTTTCTCTGCAACACTTCAGTCCTTTAAGATCAGGGCCTATTTTTATCTTTGAGCTCCTAAACACAACAAAGACATCACTCAGGACATAGTTACAGACAAGATCCTGAGCGAATACAGAAAAGCAGTAGCAGAGAAAACAACTACGAGCCTCAAGAGAGAAACAGGAAAAGTGTTCTTGGCACTGTAGCTGTGACATGCCAGTTACATCTGTGTTGTCCAACTCCTTGGGACCATTTCCATGGATTCTGGGTTGGATGCCCCTAGTGGAGAGTCAGAGTAACTGGTTCCCCAGAGGTGAGCAGCACAGCACTCAGCTTTTCTGCTGGCAGGTATCTGGTGTATGAGCCCTGAGCAAGGGAAGCATGCTCCACCCCAGTCTGTGGTCTGTTTTCCTCATTGTTAATCCTCACAGGAACATTTAAGGATTTCAGGGGTAGGGTTGCCTTAAGAGACAGGGCCTCCCCAAAGTATTCAGACTAGTTTAAGGAATTCTCATACATGAGATTAGAGACACACTACCTTGCCCCCTAAACATCTACTGATTCTTTGTGAATTTCACATCATGTACCCCAATCCCATTCATCTTCCCTTCCCTTCATATCTGCCCTCCACCCCTGCAACCTATCCCCCAAAAGGAGATAGAACTAAAAAAAAAAAAAAAAGAACTTGTTATGGAAACTGTAGTGTGTCACAGTATGTCACACAGAATACCCTTTCGTCCAGACATCTTTACTCCAAATGTTCATTTCAATGAGTCTGGTTCGATGCCTCTGGCTTCTGCTACACTATCTTTACTGGTTCCTTACCAGGACTTCTTTCAGATATCCTGTTGTTGCCCTGTGCCATGGAGACCCTGCAGCTTTGGATCTGTGGGACCACCTCTTTCATGTACTCCGACAGGTCATAGATGGAGTAGATATTGGGGTGGGTCAACTCAAAGACCTGGATCTGGGCCTGGGAGGAAGCTGAGTTGGTTAGGTTGGCATCTCCCCTGCACCCACACCACAAGGCGATCTCTCCAGAATTGTTCCTGCTGGCCACAACTGGCAAGGAGCAGGGTTAGCTCTCTGACTCTCATGTCCTTGAGGCCAGTTCACCCATGCCTTCGCTATATAGGCCACTCAGATCAGCATGTCCCCTCATCATGACCCTCAGATATCCACACAGTCTTCAGTGGCATCCCAGACCACAGACATCCACTTGACCTCTGGTGGTAACTCTGGCCATAGGTATTGATACAGACCCAAGCTGCAGCAGGGCCATGGATCCAGATGTGGCCTTTGGCAGCAGCCCAGGCCAGGACTTCATCATGACCCTCTCTTCTCTGCTTGCTTTTCACTGGTGTCCAGTCTCCATTTCCACTTTTCTCCACAGTGTAAGAACCCCTCAGCTTCGATTTGCTTCCATTTCTCTATCTCGTACTCCCTCTCTCCCATCTCTCCATCACACATTTGTCCATTGTAGTGGTACCCAAGGTAAGTGCTTGGGTGTCTTTCTTCTGGCCTCCCTAGGCCAGCATCCACATCTGTGTTTTTAAGGTAATGTTCAAAGGGGAATACAACAGGCAATGACACGTAGTGGTGGGGAACTAGAATAGACACTTAGAAAAGAATACACTGGACCCTAGCTTACATCAAAAACACAGATTAACTCAAAGCAGATTGAAGACATACTACCTAAAACTCTTGGAGAGAAAATACAAGGAAAAAAATAGGCACCACAGATTGGGTATGATTTCCTGTAAATGAGAACAAAAGCTTAGGCAAACACATTGAGAATAGGCAGAAAGGAGGAAAACCAAGGTTAAAAACTGCACAGAGAAGGCTGGAGAGACGGCTCGGTGTTTAAGAGCATGCCATGCATTTTCTGGACACTCAGATTTCCTTCTCAATTCCCATGTTGGGAGCTCACAACAGTGTCTCACTCCAGGTCCACTGGTTCCAACATCCTCTTCTGGACACTGTGAAGATGTCTATCCACACATGTGCATCTTCACACATATATGCAAATAAAATGAAATAACTTTAAAAATAAAAGACTGCACAAAAAAAAAAAAAACAACCCACAGAGTGAAATGACAACCCATGAGATGTGGGAGAAAATATTCTTGGGAGATACAAATCACATTCAGAATACATATAGGAACCTACAACCCAACATAAAAGAACCCATTAAAAAAAACTGAAAGCAGAGGCAGGAAGATCAGGAGTTCAAGACCAGCCTCAACTACACAGCAAGCTGTAGATTAGCCTGAATTATATGAGACCTTGTGCCATAAATAATAAACAAATAAATAAACCCACAACAAAAGTGGTAAAGGATTTAAATACTTTCTAAAGGAGATATCCATATGACCAACATGCATATGAAAAATTATCAACACTGCTAACTGTAAACACTGCTAAACATAAACTGTCACTCAGTTAGGTTGCCGACTATCAAAAGAAGGAAAATAAGAGGTTCTGGTAAGTATACAAATGGCTGGATGTCCAGGGCACTGTGGATTACAAGCTGGTGCTTCCTCTGTGGAAAAGAGTATAGCTGTTCATCAGAATATTGAAAACAGAACTACCAACAGTATGTCCCAGCAATCTTATTTTTGGATATATATCCAAAAGAATTCAAAGCAGGATCTCATCAGGATCCCTGCACTCCTGTGCTCACTGTCCAATTATGCGCAATGGTAAAGCAGCAGACATATCGCAAACGCTATCAGCGGACAAATGAAGGAAATTCTCTCTCTCACACACACAGGCACACAAGGGAGCTGCAGTCAAACAAGGAAATTCAGCACTGATCAACCTGGAGAACTCTGTGCTATGTAAACTAAGCCAGTTACGGGAGAACAAAGGATAAACACCACAAAGTCAAGTCCTCAAAACCATAAAACCCAGGGATGTGGTTAAACGGGATACAGACGTTCAGTTTGACAGGATGAAAACCCTTTAAGAGATCTGTTGTGTGATATGTAAAGGTCAGTGGAGTAAATTTAATGTTTAATATTACAATTAACTCCTGCAAACAAACAAACAAAACCTTTCATGAGCTGGAGAGATTGATTGATGGTTAAAACCACTGGCTGTTCTTCCAGAGGACCCAGGTTCGGTTCCCGGCACCCACAGGGTGGCTCACAACTATCTACACTTCCATTTCTACATGATACAATGCCCTCCTCTGGCCTCTGTGGGTACTAGACTTTCATGTCGTACACACTGATACATGAGGTAAAAGACTCATGCATATAACAGTTAAACTTTTCATTTTAATTTTTAAACATTGAAAAGAGTAACGAAAAGGAATCTACTCTGAAATAAAATGTTCTTTTCCCATGAGATATGGCAAAGAGCAGTGACATTAGGCACAGAGAGGACTGTCACTACACCGTAGTTCAACACACACCCTTGTGGGTAGATTTGAAATGGTCCCTGTGGCTCATGTGTTTGAGAACTTTGGCATATTTGGGGAGTTGGTAGAACCTTAGGAGATAAAGCAACATATCTATGGGTGCTAGCCTTGGAGCTTTACAGCCTACTCTACTTCCTGGCTGCTCTTTGTTTCCTTTAAGCCTGGTCTGTTTCCTGGCTCCTCCTTGCTACCCCTACTAACCTCCTTCACCACAATCCACTCTACCGTCTAATCATGAGCTTGAATAAACTTTCCTCCTCTGAGTTGCTTCTTGTCAGGTATCTGATCACAACAATCAGAAAAGTGACTGGCAGACCCTTCGAAGCCTGACCTCTTAGATGCTGTCTATTGCCCTACCTCGTAGCTCTATGACTATAAGGAAATCACTTCACCTTTTCTACTTAAATATTCTCATCTTAAAATGGGCAATTTTATTCTTCCCCACACTTAATTATTTTTAGAAAGATATGTGAATTTGTGCACAGAGTACAAGAAGCATACGCATTCAACAAAGTATCACTTCTTAGTCCGATATTCTGCCATGAAGAATGACTGCCTAAATTCAGAACAGAGGGATGATGAAGGCAGTAAGGAACAATGCTAATGTCATTAGTCTCTAGTGACACACCTTCACACTGCATAGCCTGCTATGAAATGAGGCCCCTCTGTAGGGCTTAGAGGATGTAGCAACGAATAAAGGGATCAAGTTCAGTCAGAGAAAAAAAAAATTAGAGTCGTGCATTTGCATGGAAAGGGATGGGCTGGCTGCCATGTGCATCCATGACCAATATGACGTTAGTTGACTTTGTGCTTGTACCACAGAAAAGAGAAATACAGGCGTCTCATAAACAACGTGATATAACTCATGTTAACAGCCTCCTTACTCACGTGTGGAGGGAGCTGTCATACTACTAGACAAACATAATCAGGTAATAATCTACCAGGACTCTGAAGGTCAATCTCCATGCCAAATAATGTGACCGGGAGGGTGTGAGACAGGCTAGCATGCATGCATGCACGCAAGGAAATCAGAAATTAAGGGGAGCTCCATTTATACATCAGTTTAATACCAAGTGGAAAATAAAACCAATAAAAAAACTATCTGAAAAACAATTTTTAAAAAGTTTTTAAAATAAATTTTATTATCTTTGTATCACCAGACAAATATTTTTACATGAGCTACTTTATTGAAAATCCAACAGCTCTGGGTTACCTATGCTCAACCTCAAGAAAACCATTTGCATTAATATCAATATTGCATGGCATTTATTTTCATCAAACAAGGTTTTGCATTTGTATACAGTTAGAAATAAAAATTTAAAGGCTTATATGACATTTTTGAAAGTATTGTTCAGTAGGCTGTATCAACTACAAATTGCAACAGAAAGTTAAAACTGTGTTTCAGCAGAGGAAGTACTGACAGGCTGATAGGGAAACTGAGGTAAACCTAAGAGTAATTCTACAAATCCGAGCTATATAAATTGCTGTGATGTCATTTCTCTGGGCTATGTAAATTGTTGTGATGTCACTTCTATAGTCTGTGTAAATTGCTGTGATGTCACTTCTCTGGGCAATGTAAATTACTGTGATGTTACTTCTCTGGACTATGTAAATTGCTGTGATGTCACTTCTCTGGTTTGTAAATTGCTGTGATGTCACTTCTCAAGAAATGTCTGAATAGCAGTGAATCTTATGATTTCAGTACCTTGATATTTCCTGCAAGAACACTATAACATCAGTTATTAGGAGCAGTAAATGCAACACCAGAGCCAGAGCCCGAATTCCTATTCTCTGCAGTTTCAAAATATGATAAGCAGGAGAAACACAGGGCCAGAGAAAACAAGCTTAAGAAAACTCTTATTTTTTTATTAGATTAATTATATTATTTTTATTATATGTATGGAAAGGAAGTACATGTACATACATGTAATGATCACAAAGGCTGGATTCCCAGGCAGTAGTGAGCTGTCCAAAGTGGGTACTAGGAACCAAACTAAGGTCCTCTGCAAGAGTAGTATATTTTCTTAACTGCTGAGGCATCTCTCCAGTCCCTCAATCATTTTATCTTAAAATATTATTATAAATATACCCTGGCTTAAGAAAAAAAAATCAAAGATTAAAGACACCTACAAAACGAACCTCATGTGTGGGCACACCAATCAAAAATATGTGTCCTATTTTAGCTAAGTCTTCCAGTTTAAAAAGGCAAAAATCAGGGACAATAGAAAGTCTGGTCTCTGTGCTGACTGTGGCAAAATAAAAAGACTAAAAGTTTGCCCTGCGCATACACACCAGCATTCAGTACATTATTTTGCTATAACTCACCAAGAAAATAGATTTCTCTGACCCAAAACAGTACAGATATCCTTCTTTTCTCAGGCTTGTCTTCAAGGCTCACTGAACACAGGTCAGTAACTACATTCTCTGGTCAAAAGTTTTCTCTTTAAAAGATCTCTACTTGAAGGGACCAATGGGTGCTTTACCAACCAGTGGCTACAAGTACTATACGCACCTTGTGGCTACCAAATCTGCTAGGAATTTTTGATACTAAAAATATTCCAAGAGACAAGAAAGTAGGAAAGAAAGGGGGAAGGGCTAGAGAGCAGAATGGAAAGAGGAAAGGGAGATTTAGAAAAGCTTCATGGAACTACAACCTCACTGGAGACTTAAGGGCTACAGTGACTGTCCCCACACAGACAATCTTTAAACAGACTCTCGGGCTGACATGCCAGGCAGATGATCCCCTCTCAGCCTCTCACTCATCCACACTTCCAACCCTGGCTTTTCTATGATTGCACTCCTACAGTGAGCTCCACTTTAAATGTCTAGTAAAGGCAAACAGAAAAAGGAAGTCTTTTGAGATTTTCTGATTTTTGTGTCTATGACCTTTTCAGGGAAATGCTGCAAAGTTTCCACATCCAGCAAGAGGAGACCTGGTTTCACGGGAGGTAAGAGATAGGAAGATTAGGTGAGAGAGCATAGAAAGGATTTTCTTGTGCCTGGGACACAAGAGGCAGGAAACCAGCACTCTCTCACTTCCTGCCTACATCATCTGCATGACTCCTACTTGTCTTTAAGCCTCTAACTTAAATATTGCTTCTCTAAAAACCTTTCTTCATCCTGCCCCCTTTTCAATGTTTAGTTTTAGTTAGGTATGAATGTGTCGTATGGGTCTAGGTGCATTAGGGTGACATTGTAACAGCCCCAACGATTCCTCAAGCTGGAGTTATGAGTTATATGTGGTTGTGATCTGCACAACATGGATACTGGAGACTGGACTCTAGCAAGAACAGAATAGGCTCTTGCTATCTCTCCAGCCCCTCTGGTATCTTTTCTATACACACAGTCAAAACAACCCATGATCTGCTCTCCCCGTTTCTCTGGCTTTAGAGAACCCTCTATTGCTTTGTAACAGCTATTAATGTGTCTTCCTGTTCTGTCAAGGATTACACCTGCAGGGTGGGCTTCATATTTAACTATTTACTCCCTAACCCAAATCTGACAGAACTCATCATGGAAGCTTAACCATTAATCACTGAATAAATGAATGAATGATTTCATCAAAGTGCAACATTCAAACCTTTAGGTGACCTTTAAGATATTTTGATAATGCACTAATTTTATTTTTGAAAGGACAGCTTTAAATTAAATTCCACACCGGCCACGGAAGTTTCACTTTGTTTGTGACATTTCCGCTTGTCATTCATTCAAGAATGCACCATGCTTCTTCAGGAACGCAAATTTGTACATTTACGAAATCAACAAAATTCCTGATCCCAAGAGGCTTATATTTCCCCAGGGTAAATCTGGAGGAGAAGTTATCATGGAGAACTTGTCTAGAAATGGCACAAGACACGTTTTGTTACTTGACATTTACTAAACTATCACAGGACAAAACCAACAAAACAAAACAAAAACAAAAACAACAAAACCCAATAACAACAATAAAAACCACTGACCAGATATAAAGATTACCGGTTTAAAAGAGACTACGAGTAAGCCCTGAATTAGTGTTCTAAACAGACAAAACTGATTTATTGTCTCCCCAAACAAGCCACAACAATGTCAACAAAACACTCATGTTAGAGACCCATTTCCTTTCACCTAAAAAGAACTAAAATTTCTCTCAGATGGCGATCTGTGAGTTACAAAAGTCTTTATATTTGAAATTTTGTGCTTAACCACTAATTTAAACTTGAGGTGGTTTTTTTTTTTTTCCTTTCCTGAATTTTACAGATCCCGTGTCAAAGACAGTGTCTGATGTCACACCTCTTCTCTTCCTCCCAGCACCCAGTTCCGGCCTCGCTGTTCTCACGGTGGCATCTCTGCTCCCTGGAGTACACCATCCTCTTTCCTTATGTATTGACCCCCTTGCTGAGACAGTCCTTTCCTCATCACCAGTATCCACACCCTCTTTGCCTCTCAATATGTCATTTTCATCAATAAGACCTGGCTTCACTCCGTGGAGCTCACTGCATCTTCCGTTCTACCCACCACCACCACCACCTCTGAGCCTCTCCTCCTAAGGCAGTGGTAGTTCCTCAACCTGTAGATCAAGTCCCCTTTGGGGTCACTTATCAGCTATCCTGCATATCAGATATGTATATGACATATTTATAAAAGTAGCAAAATTACAGTTATGAAGTAGCAACAAAATAATTTTATGGTTGAGGGTCACCACAACATGAGGAGCTGTATTCAAGGGCCACAGCATTAAGAAGGTTGAGAAGCACTGTCCTAAGGGATGAGAACCAGTTCCATCTGCCTTTAGACCCATTTGCTAAGTCAACTGTAGAGTATGCTCTCCTTACAAGTCTGTATGCTACCTCTGAGAGGGCCCTGACAGGGGGCCTCAGGGCTGTCAGGCAAGAATCAACATAACGCTTCAGTTTTCATCTGATACTCCGAGGTTTCACTGAGACACATCTGCAAAACATCAATCTCAGAATCTAAGTCTGGGAATTAATAATGAGACCTTGATAACTGAAGTGTTATTTCTGTGCCAAGAGGAGAAAAGAAGGGGGGGGGGCATAAGAGAGGATCTGTATCCCAAGCAGATGATGCTGATTAGAGTCCTCGACAGGTTACTTGTTGAAGGATCTACAGGCAAGGACATTTCTACACAGAGAGTGGATTTCCACTCTTTTGTCTGTCTGGTGGTCATTTGGACCTTCCTTTGCGAAATCCACATTTCACAGAGAGCCTTGCCATGGCTTCAGTAATTACGCGTAAAAGCAAAGAAGGTGATTTGGGATAAAGGCACAGTGAGTGAGCTGGGGTTTTAGGCTCCTGGCTCCTACAGGCAGAGTTGAATGAATGAATGTGCTTCCCCCTTACAAACCTATCCAGAAGGTGAAGAGCAGCAACCTCAAACAGCAGCTAGGGGTCAGCTCAGGGAAGCTCCAGGTATCTCTCTAGCCCTCCCATAGGGAAGCAACCCTTTAACATTACCCTAAAGGGAACTGAATTATAAAAGGAAACATTTTACCAAGCACCATCAGTGGTGTGTCTTGGAAAACTACCAGTGAGATTTAAGTCACAACTTCCCATTCTCCCTTTAAGAGTGCTTTCTAATAACACTACCAGGGCATATCCCAAACAGCGTCCCTCTGCCAAGAGCACACCAATACTACCTCCCCCGCTCAGCAAACAGAGGGGGTGGGGGGGGGGAAGAAGAAAAATCAATGCCCAGAGTCCCTAAATCTCTTCATTTCTAAAGTAAATTGCAAGTATCTATCTTGCTGGGCATCTATCCACAGGAGTAGCTCCTAAATGAATTTAGGAGCTGAATATGACCTTTAATAGATAATTTAGTTCCCATATGGAAAAAGCAGAGAAGGCAAAACAAGAATGGCGAATGTTGGCCCAAAGTAAAAGTTCTAATTAGGGTGGCGGGGGTGGGGGGGAGAGACTTCATCTAGAAAGGGGGAAAGGTTGAAAGTCAACCACAGAGCACAACGCCGGGAGAGGAAATAATGTTCTACTAAAGACGATCCAATGCAGAGAAGATGGAACTGGAACGGAGCAGAAATTTCGGAGTTCAAAACTCCTTGACTCTACAAATTATTGCAGTTCGTCTAAAGCTGGGTGGGCTGAACATCCTAAAGGAGGGCTGGCAGTGGGGATAGCACTCTTGGGGCATGGCAGGGATGTGGGGACCCTCCTAAACTCAAGAAGCGGCCTCAGGTTAGGCCGGGTCAGGGGAAGCTGGGATCTCTAGAATTGCTCCAGATTGTCCGGAGCTGACTGACCCGCGGGCGACCGCAGATTCCACGTGGGAATCTTAAAGAAGGGAGCGCATCCTCCACAGCCATCAGGGCGCTCGTGACACCGAGCCCCCTAGAAGGACCGCGGAGCAGGGGAGAGCAGGGGTCAGTGGGGCTCGCGGGCGCGGCCACTCACCGATGCCGAGCCCCACGACCAGGCGACCGGCCAGCAGCGTCTCCTTGTTGGCGGCTGCGGCCAGCACGGCGGAGCCCACGGTGCACAGGGCGCTGGCCAGCAGGATGGCGCTGCGCCGACCGAGGGCGCCGTTCAGGGCCCCTCCGGCCAGCGCCGCGACGGCGGCCGCGCCCACCGCGCCCGACACCAGCAGCTCCTGCCACATCGCGCCCAGGCGCATCTGGCGCCGCAGCAGCAGCATGGCCCCCGACACCACGCCGGTGTCGTAGCCGAACAGGAAGCCGCCGAGCGCCGAGAAGGCGGCGGCCGCGTACACGAAGGCGGGGGTCTCGTCGCGCTGGAACTGCCTGCGCGCCGCGCGCTCCAGCTCCGCGCCCTGCAGGCTGGCGGCCGACTCGGCGGCCAGGAGGCTGCGCTCCCCGCCCGGCGCCCCGGGCTCCTGCTGCCGCCGGCGCCTCTCGCCCATCAGGCTGCTCAGGCTGCGCAGCGTGTACTCCACGTCCTCGCTCGCCTTGCGGGACATGGGACAGGCGGACGCCGCCGGGGCGGCTGCGGGGAAGTTCCGTGGGGCGCCGCGCGCTCGCTCGCCTGCCAGCTGCTGGAGCCGCTGCTCCTCCGCCACCTCAGCTGCCCGCCTCGCAGCCTCTGCTAGGCTGGCACTGCTGCGGAGCGGCCGGGGCGGGGTCGTGCGTCATTTGGCCGCTTAGAGGGGAGGGGCCAACGGGATCCGCCTCCTCTGGAGGGCGGGGACAGAGAAGAGCTCCTCCCCTGGGCGCCGCCACCTCCCTCTGTGGGCGGGATTTAGCGGCGGGCCCCTGGAGGAAGATCTCCTTATGGAGTGTCGGGTACCAGGACCCTGGGAACTTTGGTTCTGACTGCAGCTGAGCTGCTGTCCAGAGCCGAGGCTCACAATGGCTAAGGATCAGTGAAAGTATCCTTCTGCCCTCCTGCCTGCAATCAGAGGTTGCTGAGACTGCCTGGCACCCACCTACTTCTGTCCTTTCGCAGTGTGTGTCCCGTTGCTCTCTCGCAATTAGTTTGTTTTGGAGCAGTTTGGGACCATGATCTCTGGTTTCTCTAGTTTCCTTTCTCCCTGCTTCTCAAAAGCATTTGCATCTTGACTCTCTGAGGAGAGAGAGGGAGAACTTATCACCCAAGGGAGTCTCCTAAGGCTTCCTGTGGATCCCCAAAGGAAAAGCAACTTTGTGTGCGTACTACATCACACTCTCACATGACTAGCTTATTCCAAGTGGAAGAAGGAAACCCAAGGATCTGATATGTTGTGTGATAGGCAATTGCCACGTTTCTTGCCCAGCATGGGAGCCCAAAAAGATATCTTCTCCCTGGCAATTCCTGCTGCTGCCCCTTGATTTGGAGAAGCTATTTTAAATGCCCCATTTGCCTGAAACAAAGTAATTTCAAATCGTTTGAGAATGGCTATTTTAATTGCTAATTGCCAGTTGTTGGCTGGTTTGGAAACCTCCTGTTGATTTAAATGACTCTGTAAATTATTTTATGTTGTTTCATTTCCGGAGATAAAGACCAATCAAGCATCTTTCTGTTGCAATCTCATTCTTCAGGTGTAAGACACCAGATTTAAATGAAAAAGAAATTTAAAATCCATGGTTTCCATGAACAATTCCTGTCCTCACTTAGTTCCCTTATTTGAACAAATGTTTCTTAGCACGAGCCCTATTCATGCAGTTTAAGCTTGTTTCCTTCAGAGAAATTGTTTCTGTCATCCTTATTACACTTTGAAGTTATTAGACTTTCCCAATGTCCCTTTCACCTTGATTTTCAGTCTCCAAAATATCTCACTTTCCAGCCACGAGGGGAAAATGTGGGGGGAAGTTATCTCAGAGGAATAACTTTAAATGTATCGTGTAGCTTTAAAGCAAGGTTTTGCCATCTTCCCAAGGAGAGATTAAACACAGACTTAGTCTCTCAAATAATGAAACTTAATAACTTAAAACTTCAGAAGATTCAGGCTCCACTCTTTCCCAAGCCCACAGCAGCAAAACTGTGCCCCCTGGTGGTCAGCCTATTCAGGTAGCTTCTGCAGAGAAGAGCTCCCCAAGTTTCTTGTTGAGTTCAAACAGCTGAATTCAAATCCATAGTGAACACCGTCCGACTCAGGACTCACCAGAAGCTTCAAATTCACCTTCGGCGTCCGAGAACACTGAAGTAACTACTCCTTAAAATCATCTACACCTCGTAATTTATATTCCTGAGGTTAGGTTACCTCGGAAGGAAATGTGACATTAGTAACACATCCGATAGCCAAAAAGTGCTCTTCAGGGCTCTTGGCAGGAGCCAAGTTCAATTAGGCACCACATCTTTCGATTCAATAGAGTTCCTTGCAGCTTCTTCTAATTTAACTTCATGGGGAAATCGAAAGTTCGGGGGCTGAGACAAAGCAGAATACATCTCCACCAATATTTCACAAAAACGTTTAAAATTATCAGGTCATTTTGTGAACCACGTTCTGTCATTTACAGAGGCTTAGCAAATGCTCATTGACTAGGGTACAAAAAAAATCACTTTTAAATTATAGTTAATTGCTAATCAAGATAGAGGGTAGGCAGCATTATTGACTTGCTAAGCGAGTCCTAAATCCCAAAGTTTAAGGACATTTATTTACACAATCCCCAAAAACTAGGACCCACTGTAGAAGAGGTAAAGAAGAGAGCTTTGGGATATATTGCTACCCATTCTGAACACCAGGCTGAGATACTGGTAATTGATCCAGCGGAAATATGTTTGTTGTTGGGATAAAGATGTGAGTAGAGAATGTTTGCCTAGCATACATCAGGCTCCAAATCCAATACTCAGTACCACGAAAAAGAAGATGAGGACCTTGATCTAGAAAAAGGGATGAGGAGTTAGGAGCCCAATATTGTGCTTTTTGGATGTTTAGTTACACAAGTAATGTATCCTTGTTGAAAAACAATATGGCAATAAAGATAACTTCCTCTTTAAAAAAAAAATCCTTCCAAGGTGTAGTGGTTTGAAAGAGAATGGTCCCATAGATTTCATATGTTTAAATACTTGTCCTCCATTGGTGGAACTGTCTGCGGAGAATTAGGTGGTGTGGCCTTGTTGGAGGAGGTATGTTACTGAGAGTGAGCTTGGCTTTCTCTCTCTCTCTCTCTCTCTTCTCTCTCTCTCTCTCTCTCTCTCTCTCCTTCTTGCCTGTGAATCAGATGTATACATTATGCTACCTACAGCTACAGCCTTTCCTGTCTGACTTCTGCCATGCACCGTCCCATGGTAGTCATGAACAAACTCTTTGGAACCATTAGCCTCAAATTAAATGCTTTCTTTTCTAAGTTGCCTTTGTCGTGGTGTTTCGTCATGGCGGGAGAAAAGTAATTAAAATGCAGAGCATTCTTCTCATTGACATTTCTGCTTTGAAACAAGTATTTTAAGAATGTGTGTGCATATATATGTACATATGCACATAGCAAAATAGAAGTAGTTGTACTTGATTTTGTATATTGTGGGTTGCAAGAGATAGGAAACCCAAATCAAATGGGTTCAACTAAAGGATTTATTGGAGTTTGTCACCAGAAAGTCTCTAATAAGTACAGTTGTATGGGCCTCAAATCTCAGGGTCTCACTGTTGTAGCTGTAATGCAAAGGGTCCCCAGAGGTTTCATGGTTTTCAATATTTGGTCCCCAGTTAGTAGAACTCTTTGGGAAATTAGGGATTTTAAGAGGCAGAAGTAGTGTACATCTGCAGCAAAACATTATTTGCTGGACAGGACAAGGCTATTGTACAAAAGAACTTTCAGTAGCTGTGACTGCCTAAGACCTGTTAGATCAAAACAGTCAAATTCCCAGCTAGAAGGTATACTGGATTCGAGGAAAGCAGCCCTCTTAGGCTAATGTATTTGAGTGCTTGGTTCCCAGATCTTGGAACTGTTCTTTTGAAAGAGTAGGAGGTGTAGCCTTATTGAAAGAATTGTGTCACTAGAGATGGGCTTTGAGGTTTCCAAAGCCCAAACCAGGCTCTGTCTGTCTGTCTGTCTGTCTGTGTCTCTCCTCCTTCTTCTTCTCCTCCTCCTCCTCCTCCTCCTCCTCCTCCTCCTCCTCCTCCTCCTTCTCTCTCTCTCTCTCTCTCTCTCTCTCTCTCTCTCTCTCTCTCTCTCTGCCTGCTGCCTGTGGATCATGATGTAAGGTCTCAGTTACTGCTCTGGGACCATGCCCATTTTCTCTGCCATGATGTTGACCTTGCACTAACCCTCTGAAACTGCAAGCAAGCTCCCAGTTAAGTGATCTCATTTATAAGCTGCCTTGATCATGATGTCTCTTCACATCCATAGAGCAATGACTAAGAGAGAGGTGGAGAGAGGAGCTTGTGAAGCTGCATCTCTAGCTGAGAAGCTATGAGCAATTGATGGAGGAAAGTAAATACTTTCTTCATAGATGGAGACCCTGAAACTATCTATGATCAGGTAGACGATCCTATATCCACACCCATACACACAGCACTGAGTGGATTCAGTGAGTATTAATGAGACAGTGAGTGAAAAAATGGAAGTGGTGGTGGGAAATCGGGAATCAATTCGAGGGAAAGAATGTGGTGTAGATTTGATTGGAATATATTATATATTATATATTATATATTTTGTATTGATACATATATGATTGGGTATATTATATATAATATATAATCATATATATGTAGATATACCAATAAAACATATACATATAAATATAATATATATAAAATATATATGTATACATACCAATAAAAAATTTTGCCAGTTGTGAAGCTAAAAACTAAATCAATATACTTATCAATTAACAGTCCGTGGTATCTGAAAACTTCTTTGAACTCTACAGAGAAATAGAAAATTTATTTTAGTAGCTTTTCTATTCTGAACAATTACCCCTCAAACTACAGTGCAAAAGAAAATAAAAGAAAGAAATGCACTTTCTGAGCCGAATAGCTAAATAATTCCCTCATCTTCTCTAAATTGTTTATATATTGCAAGATCTTTGGATAAGTATAGAAAAACACCATAAACAAGATATTGTCACTAGTTAATCATGACAGATCTCCCTGGGGAGGAAGACTTGGTAAGGAAATGAGAATATAATCATGCACAGACAAGAAAGCAGAGTCAGTTCTGCTGTGTGCTCTTTGTTTTCCAGCGTGGTGATGAAATTTCCAGGCAGGAGCCCGAGGGTAATCAAAGTTATTTCTCACAGACATACCAGCTAAGTGTACTCTCAGTTTTCAATTACTATGGTGACGGATGATAAACTCACAGGGTAGAGAGCAGAGGGGAACACAACTGACTAATTGAAACAGCATTCACCAAATTATTAGTGTTTTCGTTTGTTTGCTTTTTCAAGACAGGGTCATACTATGTGTCCCAGGCTCAACTGAAACCCTTCATCCTCCGGCCCCAGCCTCAGCTCCTGCAGCTTCATGAGCTCCTTCCTCCACTTCTGTCCTATGGTCCTACAGACAGGTACCAAATATTTATAGACTTAAAGTCCCTTTTATAGTAAAATGCATTAATTCTAAGTTTAGGTATGCAGCAGAACTGCTTTGCCCCCATGTTTATTTTATATTTGTTATTTAGTTATATGTCTATCATCTAACCACCCATCTATCTATCTATCTATCTATCTATCTATCTATCTATCTGTCTGTCTGTCTATCTATCCATCTCTCCATCTATCTATTTACTTGTGTTACATGGTATCTTAGCTTAGGTTTCCATTGCTGCAATAACACACTGTGGCCAAAAGCAACTTGGGAGGAAAGATTTTGCTTCATTTCATTATACTTTCAAGTAATAGCTCATCATTAAGGGAAGTCAGGGCAGGAATTCAAACCGGGCAGGATCCTGGAGGCAGGAGATGATGCAGAGGTCATAGAGGGGTGCCGCTTACTTACTGGCTTGCTCCTCATGTCTTGCTTAGTCTGCTTTCTCATAGAACCTAGGACCACCATCCCAGAGGTAGAACTACCCACAATGAGCTATGCCCTCACCCATCAATCACTAATGAAGAAAACACCCTACCACTAGATCTTACAGAGGCATTTTATCATTTGAGGTTCCTGCTGCAGGATATTTGATCCCACTGTGAACCCCAACACTGTGTTATTTACTGAAAATTCCTGTTTCTAGTCGTGGTATGTCTCAACCCTTTAACACACACCTTTAACCGCCTTGGCTGGAATACAGACAGCCTTAGTGCACACCTTTCATCCCAAACAATAAAGTTAGTTTGAAAAGGGATGTCTAATTGAGTGACAGACAAAGTGGCAGACCAGAGAAAGATTGGATAGGACAGGATAGGCCCAACTCTCACGAGAAGAGAGTAATGGGATGCTATTGAAGAAAGCAGTGCAGAGAAAGGAGGTGATTTTACCAGGAGAGTTTTACAGAGACAGTTGCAGAGAGGACAAACTAGACACAGGTGAAGACAGAATGAGCCAGAGAATAAGCAGGAGCCAGAAGATTAGTAGAGGTAGCTTGAGGTCAAGCAGAGCAATTCAGGTGAGAGAGAGAAGAGAGAGAGAGAGAGAGAGAGAGAGAGAGAGAGAGAGAGAGAGAAAGGTGTCACAGTGAATCAGTTAGTATGGATAGGAGTTTGAGCCAGAACTTTGGTTTGAACCAACCAGCCAGAGATCAGAATGCACTAGAAAGGGTGAGCTTATTTAGCATTGGGTTTCAGAAACTGAAAACATTCTAGACTTAGATAAGATTGTACCGAGGCTTCCAGGACTAAGGCCTAGGTTAGCAATTGAAGGCAGTAAGCATCAGATATGACAATCACCCAGGCCAATAAAGTTACTTTTATAAGTTTCCTCCTTTCAGATGACTCTAGCTTGTGTCAAGTTGACATACAACTTGTCCGGATATATGACCTCTTGCTGTAATGCCCTAGTTGGCCTGGAACTTTCTATATAGACAAGTCTTGCACATTTTCAAAGCTCCTGTGCTTTCCTTGAAAGTACCGTGGGGAAATTATATATACATATATATCTATTATTTATATCATACATGTATTATACATAATATGCATTATATAATACATAAAACATAATATTTATATGTTATGTATCACCTATATATATGTATGTATTTATATATATGTTTCTTTTACATTTTAGGGTTATCCCTACCTTCCAGGATACAGTCATCTTTTAATCCTTCCACATCTGGAGTGGTGAAGAAGGAGGTAAGCACATGCCTACTTAGCGAGATCAGACAAATGCAATCTAATCATCAATGAGAAGACAGTCTGCCAGAAGCTTGCTATCACACTCTATTGTTTGTTTATGATGGAGTCTCTCATGATATAGCCCAAGCTGGCCTTGAACCTGTTATCCTCTGACCTCAGCCTCCCAAAGGCTTGGATTCCAGCACTGAAACTTTCAGTTTAATTTATATAATTCAATACAAATAAAAGCATACTTTCTATTCATGTAACTAATCTAAAACCTAGACCAGAAAGTCCCCCGTATTTAGCAGTTGAATAACACACTTTTGAATTAAGCATTGGTCAAAGTCAGTAAGAGTTTAGAATGTATTTTTTAACTGAAGGGTAATAAGAACTTAACAAATGAAATTTTGGGAGAGGCCACCTTTTGAGAGCTCCTGAGAACTTTGTAGCACGAAATGCCTATAATAGCAAAAAAAGGTAATGAATGAGTCAATAGACTCAGCTTCAACCTTGAAAAGAGGAAATGGAAGAGCAAGCTAAAAACTTCAAGAAGTTAGAAAGGGAAACAATGAACTAGAAGACAGAAATTATCAATGAAATTAAATTATCTTAAATGATCAGTGAAATAGAGACTGTAGGAGTATCAGAAACAAGGGCAGAAGCATCACTATAGTCTACAAATAACTATGAAAACTTTCTGGCCAGAATTTGATGCAATGTACACACTCGTTAAATTAAACTGCCCAAGGTCAGTTGTAGTTGTGGGGTTGTGAGAGACAGCTGGGTACCTGGTTGAGCAGGCATTGAACCCCAGAGACCCTCCAGGAATGGTAGGAGTTCAGCCTTGCTCCTGGGCCCCTGGCTCCTTTCACATAGCTACAGCCCCTCCCACAGAGAGTTTGTGGCCATCAGTCATGTGGCACAGGTAGAGGGTGTGACTATAGGCGGCAGAGCCTCAAGACAGATCTCTATATTCATGAGATAGCTAAAGGCCAGAGGGCATAGCCAATTAAGTATTCTTCCCAGACCCTCATTCTTGCAAAAGGTATTTAATTTCAGGCCCACCCTGAGAACATGGGGTATAGCTTCATCCATTTTCCACATGACAATAAACATTTTAAGACCATGGACAATCTCTCTTCTTTGGGGCCCATGGTGGGGAACTGTGGAGAAGGTCTTCAACTACTGAACTGTCTTCTAACCTCCTGCCGATGGCCTCTCTCTGTTCCAGCCATGGAGACCCAGCCAAGACCCAGCCAGTGGAGTCTCAGTGACCAAGAGTCTCCTTCCACAGCCGGAGCTTTTCCTCATCCCCCCTTCTGCTGTGGCTGTGGGCAATCCAGCCCGAACGCTGCCCCGACTCCTAGCAGCACCTGAGAGACCAAGGGCCAGAGACCACTTAGTTCCAGGGCACCTCCTGGCCTGATGATCCCTAACTCAGAATTCTGGGCTGGAGAGATGGCTTAGATGCTAAGAGTAGCCACTGCTCTTCTAAGGGACCCAAATTTGATCCCAAACATCTACATGGCTCACATATACTCATCATACTATCTCCATGAGGACCCAACCCAATTTCACTGGCCACTGTGGCATCTGCACTCACTTTCACGTACCAGTTAACACAACACACACACACACACGACACACCACACACGACAAAACACACACACACATTTAAAAGTAATAAAATAACCCTCTTAAAAGTTTTTAAAAAATTTTTTGCCTAACTGGAGGCAACAAAGATTTCTCCCAGAATGTTTTTTTGTTTGTTTGGTTTTTGGTTTTTGGGGTTTTTGTTTTGTTTTCAGGCTGTTTGTTTGTTTGTTTTCTTTTGCTTGTTTTTTGTTGTGTTTTGTTTTTGAGTTTTGTTTTGGAATCTCCCTGTATAGCACAGATACAGAATAGCAGTGATCTTCCTGCCTCAGTCTCTGTTAAATTCCGGGATTACAGGCATGTATTACTACAACAGGCTAGATTGCTAAAATAAAGACTTGTAGACTGACATATCTTTTTGTTTAAATTTATTTTTTGGTAGTGATTGGTCCACCCACATAGTGTCTTGTTCACAGTGACTGCTGCTGTAAAGAAACACCATGACCAAAGCACCTGAGGAGCAAGGCTTTATTTGACTTACATATCTAGCATTATAGTTCATCTAGGGAAGCCAAGGCAGGAACTCATACAGGACAGGAACCTGGAGGCAGGAACTGATGCGGAGGCCATGGGGGGCGTGCTGCTCATGCCTTGCTCAGCCTGCTTTCTTATAGAAGCCAAGACCACCAGCCCAGGGATAGAATTAAGAATCTGATGTCACAGTCTTGAACTGGAGGGGAGGCACTGAAAAAAACATGGGACATGTGATCCTCTGGTAGGCTATGGGGATGTGTGTCAGGATTAGTTATGGAAGTTATCAAGAAGCCTCTTTGTGTGTGTGTGTGTGTGTGTGTGTGTGTGTGTGTGTGAGAGAGAGAGAGAGAGAGAGAGAGAGAGAGAGAGATAGTGCATCTGTCTGTCTGTGTCTGTGTGTCTACGTGTGGGCTTCTGTGTGTGTATTTGGCTATAGATTGAACATAGAATCTTTGAGATTCAAGTCAACTACTCTACCACTCAGTCATATCCTCTACAGAACCAATTTATACTATAAATTTTGAGTAACTGTCAAATACAAAACATGTATTTTAAATATACTCATCCATACTTTCCCTGTGAATATATAGAAAAAAATCATTTTATATGCTTATTTTACATAGATAACTTATTAGTTTTATTTACTTATTTATTTATTTTTTGGAAAGTACCTTTAAGAAAATAAAGGGACAAGTTACAAACTGGAGGGGGAAATTACAAATTTCACACATGAAGGAAGACTCATATCTAGAACTATTGATATTCAATAATGAAAATGCAAGCCAGTAAATTAAAAGATAGGCAGTGTGTTGGGAAAACACTATTCATGATTAGTTCATACACAGAGTCCCTGTCTAATATCTACCAGTCATTCGGGGCATGTAAATGAAAATCATGATGAAGTATGACTACAAACCTAATCAAAAGCTCAGCTGAAATTCTTGACCACATCAAATGTTTTTGAGGATCTGATAGCTCTGGGCACTTGTGTTCATAGAAGAATATAAAATGATGCAATTATGTTAAAGGTAACTTTTAAAAAAGGTTAAATATTTTATGATCTCCTCATTCAGCTTTTCAATATTTTTTTCTAAAAGATAAAACAGTGTATGGGCTCGAGAGGTGGCTCAGCTGTTAAGAGCACTGACTGCTCTTCCAGAGGTTCTGAGTTCAATTCCCAGCAACCACATGGTGGCTCACAACCATCTGTAATGGGATCTGATGCCCTCTTCTGGTGTGTATGTAAACATCTACAGTTATATATATATAAGTATACATTTACTAGATGTTTACATATATATACAATAATGAATATATATAACCACAATCACACACAAATATATATATATATATATATATATATATATATATATATCACATATGGTTCTTTTCTTAGGTAGTCAAAAATATACTTAAATATATGCATACAATAACAATGAATGAGGAAAAGGGGTCATGAATTTGAAGGAGAGCAGGAAAGAGAAGGGAGAAATGTAATTAAATTACAATCTCAAAAATTTTATATATATATATATATATATGTACATATGTATGTATGTATACACACACACACATATATATTGGAGTGTTAATCATTTCAAACACCCAGGTAAACATATTTGTGCACTGCATGTTCTAATCCACAAGGTAATAAAGATGCTAGGGAGATTAATCAATCATTTGGAAGTGTGCAATGCAGCAAATAGATCAAGAGAGGTGGTTTACGTCACTTCATTAGATGAGACACTCTTTTTCCTCTCTGACATCTTTTGCATAACTGCTTGGGTGAATAAGCTTTCCTCAGAAATCAGCTGGTGTTTTCTGTCACTCTCTTCCTACCTAAGGCTGGGAGGACAATATGCAGACTTGCGTGTCTGTCTTTTCCCTGTAATTGCCAAGGCTGACATTTTTCTATTTAAGTGTTTGGATGACACAAAGCTGCTTTCTAGGTTAGCCATGTTTAAGTATCTCCTTTGCCGCTAGACATCTAAATTTATTACTAACAGAGAAAGTCCAAAAGTAACTGACATTTCCCAGGTGTTGAAAAGACAATGTCGATGTGCGGTTGCCATGGAATTCATATCTGCTTATGGCTGTGTTCCTTCAATGCAGCATAGGGCAGTTCAATTATCTGGAGAGAACATTGCTTTATCCTAGTGAGATAATTCAGCAGACTTAGAAATAGCCACCTAAGTCAGTGATTTCCATACTCACTAGCAGGCTCAGAAATTTATGGAAGCCAAAGAATGTTACTAGCTGTTGTTATAATGCTATGAATATTCTATGATTTAAAAAAAAAACATGAATTTATTTTTTTAAAAATCATGGATAAGAAGAAACTTCATTAAAGACAAACCCTTGAGAAACAGACTTCTGAATCCCTGAGCAATCTGTCTATACCTACATCTTAGTAAGACAGACAAGTATCACTAATGTCTTTTGTCTTCTTAAAACAGCATATGATGACAGCTGCTTGTTTATAACATTTTAGGCACCTTTGCTACTTTGTGTCATATTTCTAACAAGCTTGATATTACTCTTACCTAACAGCCTATACACAGAAACATAATATTTTCATGTGAACTGAATTGTGTAGCTTGATACAGAGAGAATGAAACTCAAGACTGTATCAAAAAATTTGCTACTATCAGGTAAATCATCCAATTGTGCCTTAGATTTGTTGATTGTCTTATTTTTTTTTCCCTCTTTTAGGAATTCATTATAGGTTCCTGGATTAACTCATCAAATAATTTGAACATAGTGATGATTGCTTTGTTTCTGTGATACTAAGGATGGAACCCAAGTCCTCATACTAAGTAAGGTTTTGAGACAGGGTCTTCCTGAATTGCCCTGGTGTCTAGCCTCAAACTTGCAACCTCCTGCCTGAGCCTCTTGAAGAGCTATAATTACAGGTGTATTACACCTACCATGGTTTTTAATGAGGTTTTGGAAACTATGTTTATAAATGTCCTTCAAGTGGAATGATTACACAGACAATTACTGGTTTCAAAATGTTTTTTTTTTTATTTTTAAAAAAGCACTTGTTCTTAATTTAGTTTTCCCTTATGTACACTATAGTAATGACATGTCCTCAAAAAGTACCTCAAAATGATAGGTATGGAGGGGCGTGGCAGGTTCTAGGAACAGCCTGGCCTTGTGTTCACTAAAAGTCACCTGTTGACTTGCATAAAGAGAAAGCAGTTGGCATTTCACTGCTGGGCCCAAAAACTGTTTTCTAAAGTTCAAAACATTTTCCCTCCTGAGGAGTTTCTCATTTGCTAAGTATTCAGATTGAGAACAGCTGTGCTCTGCAAATAATCAACACTCTCTCCGTTCGTAGTTCAGAGAATCAACAGCACCCGGGAACTTGGCATAGCAAAAGTATGTTTTTTTTTTTTTTTTTTTTGACAGTTTGTGAAATACATTGAACTCTGCAACCTGAAGACCATAGCCAGTTCTCCTACAACTAAAACTGTTCTTTAAATATATTTATAAAATTGAATGGATTATAACTTTCTTCTTGGGACGTTCCTTGGTATATTCAATAATCATTACTATGGAAAGAAAGCAGCCCTACTCTGTGTGACTCTTGTGTACAGGAGTAAAGATGCACTCATAATTTGTACCACCGAATGCCAATGTGCCTAGATCTTTTCTTCAGAGGTATGTTTGAGTGGACACAGGTTGACATGACTGCCAAAAATGTTTTGTGTCTTTTTGTTCATATGAATAAATGTCCCATGGAGCATGATGGCTTTTTCTGGCCACGGGTAGTTGAAGCAAAGTGAGAGGAGAGATCTTTGTCATACCTTGACATTTATTTCATTTCTCTCTTCCTCACTCATCACTCACTCCTTTTCCATCTTGATGTGTTTTGAGAGTTTACCCATTAATTTA
Organism: Mastomys natalensis; assembly: GCA_021653895.1. Taxonomy (NCBI): domain Eukaryota; kingdom Metazoa; phylum Chordata; class Mammalia; order Rodentia; family Muridae; genus Mastomys; species Mastomys natalensis. The sequence goes on from JAJTUV010000381.1 coordinate 2,147,098, forward strand.
CTGTAGTACATGGATGTGTACTTATTACTAAGAGAAACCAAAGATCATGATAGAAGGGGCAGGGAGTTGAGGACATTCTGATAGAATTGGAGAATGTCCATGTTGAATTATGTGTTGTGGACAGCGAATGCAACAGCAATTGGGTAATGGAAAGTCATTGCGTTTGAAAGTTCTTTGGGTATCCCAAACCAGGTATACGAGGAGGGTCAGGAGGGAGACCTTAAGAGCTTGACAAATTTTATAGAAGACTAGAGAGCTACCTGCAGATCGACAGATTCTAAGAGTAAGCTCCCTGAGTTAGTGTTGCTCCCTGTCTCAGTTTCGAGAATGCTGGCCCTGGATTAATTGTGCACCATCTGTTTCCCATCCTTCACACATCAAAATCCCAGGAAAGCAAAGTGATTGTCCTGCCATAAGGGAAGTATCAAGTCTTTGATGTGCAAATGAGGTCATCTCAATCTGCAATCTAGGACCATTAGAGACAAGTGGCTTTGTCTATGATGGGATAGCACAGAAATCAGGATATCACAGAAATCAGGGACTCAAAACCCTTCCTCTGAGAAATACCTCTGCCTTTTTAACCATACCACTGCTCTTACATTGGCATCACAGACTGACAATGAGAAGATGAATAATCTGAACTTAAACACACTTCCCACAGTCCTTAGGATCACAAACTATGTAGCACCTCCCACATCTCAGATGATGCTGCCTAAGCAAAACTTCTGAATGGAGCTTCCATTTACTCTCAGGTAAATGAACCACTCCACTTTCTTGTGTTCCCTGATTATTGTGAGGATTAAGACCAGTTCAAATAAAAACTTATCACATATATGCCCAAAGTAAGTGGAGGAATCTATCCATGCTCTTGAACAGATGAATCTAGAATAAACATAAATGGTTAGGTAAGTTATATCCATTCCTCTGTTAATTAAGTTTTCTTTGGCATTAAAAATGTTCAGTGGATCCTCTCCAAGCCAGTAATGGGGTAAAGTGAGTCTTGTTTTGAGTTGAAAAAAGCAGGCTGTATTAGTTACTTTTCTATTGCTGTATAAAACATGCTAAAAGTACTTATAGAAGAAAGATTTTATTTAGGACTTTTGAGTTATTCCTTTCCAGAGGGTTAGAGTCCAGAATGGGAGCAGAGGTATCAGGCAGCAGGCAGCTGGAAGAGCAGCTGAGGGCTCACCTATTGAACCACAAACAGGAAACCAAGAAGCCACACTTGAAATGGTGAGAGTCTTTTGAAACCTCAAAACCCTCCCTCAGTGACATCCTTCCTCCATTAAGGTCCCACCTCCTAGTCCTCCCACAAACACCAACCAACTGGGGAAGACATATTTACATACATGCCCGAGGCTCATGGGAGATAACTCGTTTAGAGCACCACAGGTAATAGGGGTTTTCAGAAATGATTTATGAGAAGATGGCCTTTAATATATTAAACATTTCAGAACACGTTCAGTTTTTTGTTTTGTTTGTATTGTAGGATGATTGATAGTTTAAGGTCAAGTTTACACGTTACCTGCTGCTGCTAATTAGACCACTTGCGACCTTGAGCACTGTTCTAATCACCATATTCATGATTACCTTCCCAGTATATTTTCAGTGTCTTGCATATAGTTATATTTGGACTGTCATTAGACCTGAAACTGCATAGCAAGAAAAGGAAAGCATTGTGTTCTGATAGGAATAAACTATCTGTTTTATTATACCCTGAGAAGCTCTGATTTCTACTACAAAGTAAAGACAGGGACATAAGTTTGGATCCTACAGGTCAGTTGTGGATGGAGAATTACAACCACAGGCAATGAAATCCAGGACCCACATCTTTTACAGATGGTCTGATAATGCCAGAAGGTAAACAGCACAAATCAGACAAGGTGTCAAACCAGGTGAGAAAATTCCGATACTGATACAAGAGATAAGTATTTTCAGCTATAGCTTTATGAGTCTGGGCTGTTCTCATTTTCTCAACAGAGATTCTAGGGGCCTGTGCTTTGAAGAGGACCTTATAACTGTCTGGAGTTAGTGGAAGGCAAAGAGACCTAATAGGCTGCATCTGAACAATTATTGTGTGCTAACCCTTTTATTCCAGTTGGCTGTGGAGGATAGATTCCTAAGCAGGCTTCAGAGTCTTGAGATACAAGGTGGCAGTCACAAGGTGCCACCACGTTTTTGTTCAATGGCTTCAGTGATGTACATGTCCTCAGGAATTCTTTAGGTCCGTGCATCTGCAGGGCTGTCATCTAGCCCCTGACCAACAGACTTGACTGATGGATGCATTCCATCCCCTTCCACAGTGGGTTGGTTCTACGCAGCATCTCGTGAGGGCTTTCACTTGTTCTTGAGACTGAAATCTCAATCACCCCAAAGTGATAGCCTAACCCCTACGCATTTCCTACTGGTCTCTCTTCCCTATTTCTCTCTCCGATTTTCAATGCTGAGGCCAGAAATAAACTTTTTTTCGCTCAGTTACTGCTTTTGCAAGAACTTGGGATAATAAGGCATATATAATTATGTTCATTTAAATGTTATTAGTAACATACTGTGGGGCTGGAATTTAGTAAACGGACATACAAGCTCCCAAAACAAAACAAAAAATCTAAAAACACTGACCACAAAGCACTGTGAGTGATGCTTTAATTATTAGAGCCTTCTTTTAATTTTGAAAAAAAAAATGAAAAAGGAAAGAAAGAAAGAAAGAAAGAAAAAAGAAGAAGAAAGAAGAAAGAAAAAGAAAGAAAGAAAGAAAGAAAGGGAATTTATCCACAATAAGGTCAACTATCTGACATTATCCCTTACATATAAAATATATCAATTGAATTATTTTGCAGTTCTCCTCCTCTATAGCACAGGTTTTAAACAATGATTCACCAGCCCGCATGGGCATCACGAGCTGAATACGGAGGTTCCAAGAACAACTGGCATCAGTAAAAGGTTTCTGAACACATCACAACCGGATCAATCCACAATTAAATTCATAAGGGAACTGGGCTGTAGCTGGCTGCTCCCTCATATCAAGTTACACAACTTCACTGTAGCCTCCGTTCTTAGAACATTTGTGCACCTCGGAAGCCATCATGCCTAAAATACCAGCAAACGCTGCAGGAAGCCTCTCAGCTTAGATCAGAGACGATGCTACATTAAGTATATTAGCTCTCAAACTCGGGACCTGTGGCTCCTCCCAGCGGTTCTCACTGCTCTCTACTCTAACCTAAACCTCTCCCTCCCAGGGGCTGAGTTTCACTTCCGTTCCCCCAGCTTGACTACACCAGTCTCTTGGTCTCTTAGCCCAGGCTGCCTCTTAGTCAGGGGCTCTTCTCTTGCTCTCCCTCTTCCGGCTCTCCTCTCATAGTCTGGTTTAGCCTGTCAGCCATGTACTGCCTAAACTCTTCCTTTCGCTTGCTTTCTCTCTTGTATTCACAATAAAAATCTTCTTCATCCTTTAGAAGCAATCATGTTCTCCTCCTCTTATTCCATTCAGTGTATTATAGTGTTTTTACAGCACAGAACTTCCTGTTCTTTCAGAAACATTATTATAGTTTACTCATGAGAAAAGAAGATTTTTAATATTTTCCTGTCGTCTTTCTCAACACTTAAGTGTTATTTTGATCGTTTTGTGTGATGTTAGTTTTTTTTTTAAACTTGCTATTTGAGATGCCCACTTCAGTTTCACACACACACACACACACACATACACACACACACACACACACACACACACACACATCTTTAAATGGATTTTTTGACTTGCAATTAGGACAGAATTTTCCAGCAATTTCTGAAATGGCACTAAATGTACTTCTACTGCTTTGTGCTACAAATTGGTGTTCAAAGTGGTGATCTTAGCATTGATGAAAGACAATCAAAACATCAATCAACTCTGGAAAACGTTCAAGATGCTTCACATTCTGACGTATCAAACACTCTGCCAAGATTTAGTTCTTTATAAAAAAAATACACATCTATTGCATTAATATTCAGATTTGTCTTAATCTTTAATTAGTGGTAGAATTATATGTAGGTCCAAGAATCACAAAATACATTTTCTTATTGCTTATTGTTAATAAATACTAGATATTGTATGTGTATTTCATATATACACCTGAAATTGCATAGAAATTTCTTGAACAGAAGAAGTACCAAATGGGAAAAGTTTAAAAAACCCTAGTTATGACTCTTTCCCTCCCTGTGTCCTATCTTCCTTCCCTCTGCTTCTCCCCTGTTTTCATTTTCTTTCTATTGTCATTTATTTATCCAAGAAATTTAATCCTTTGTTATGTTAAATTTTCTACAAGCTATACATATGTATGCATATCTATCTGTCTATGTCTGTGTGTGTCTGTGTATAGATATTTGTGTGTGTTAACATATATGTTATATATTAACACATATATATATATATTATATTCATATATATTTATAAATGAACTGCTGGCACGCTGTGTGATGATTGGCCTAAGAACAGCATTCTCTGCTTCCTTGACGATGACTTTCTGTTTTGTAACTCCAGTGCTTTGCCTCCTCTCGTGTGCTGAGGTAAAACAAGATTCATTTCCTGTTCCTTCCTTGGAGGTTAGAATGACTCACCTGTGCTAGAAATAGATTTCAATACTGAGATGTACTGAGCTATGGAGATAGATATCCATATATATATATATATATATATATATATATATATATATATATATTCACCAAGATTTGAAGTATCAAACACAATTCCATACACATTAAGAGATGGATGTAAAGTGAATAAATAACTTAGTCAATAGAAAAGTATCTGTAGCTGAAATACTTTCAATATATATTATAGCAAAAGTGGGGAATAAAAAAGAGTATCTATGTATTAAGCAAAGACGACAAAACCAGCCACTATGTTAAACAGTGATGGGCACTACAGGGATTCTGCATGGTTGTGATACATTAAGTCCAGTCTTGGTTTTGTCCTACTGTATCTCATGATTATAGTGCCTAGCCCATAGGAGGAGCCAACTAACAAGTTTTTCTAATTGGACTTCTGTTCAATTACTCAGACTTCATATATGACTATATCAATTAATAGTAATCATGAGTGAAGGGACATCAGCCATGCAGAAAGTTAAAACTTAACTTCTTTTTTTTATTGGATTTTTATTTACATTGCAGATGTGATCCCCTTTCCCCATTTCCCTCCCACCCAGGAACCCCCTATCCCATCCCCCTTCCTCCTGCTTCGATGAGGATGTACCCCCACCCACCCACTCCCACCTCCCCACCCACTCCCACCTCCCCACCACTCCCACCTCCCCACCCACTCCACCTCCCATCCACTCCACCTCCCACCCACAAATTCCCCCACACTGGGGCATCCAGCCTTCAGTAGACCAAGGACTTCCTCTCCCACCTACACCAGACAAGGCCATCCTCCCTACATATACAGCTGGAGCCATGGGTCCCTCCCTATGTGCTCCCAGGCTGGTGGTTTAGACTCTGGGAGCTCTGGTTGGTTGTTATTGTTGCTCTCTCCATGGGGCCACAAACCCTTTCAGCTCCTTCAGTCTTCTCTCTCACTCCTCCATTGGGAACCCCATGGTTAATTCAATGGTTAGCTGTGAGCATCCACCTCTGTATATGTCAGGTTCTTCAGACCTCTAAGAACACAGCTATATCAGGCTCCTGTCAGCATGCACTTCCTGGCATCCACATCAGCGTCTACCTTTGGTGACTGCACATGGGATGGATACCAAGATGGGACAGTCTCCAGACAACCCCTCCTTCAGTTTCTGTCCCACGCTTTGTCTCCGTATTTGGTCCTTTGGAGGACTTTCTGTTAGATGTCTTCATTGTAGAGAGACAGAGGCAGAAAAGAAACTAGAGTCTAACTCAACAGACTGGACTGTTTAATCCAATCCGCAAAGAACAAACTTTCCATAGGAAAAAGGGAGCCTGTAGGTAAAGGGGACCTTGGGGCAGGGAGTAGGCTGTAACTCTTTTTATAGGTAAGATAAAGATGTTATTTGTGTCAGTGGGCTCTATGGTGATTCTATAGTCTATCTTTCCTTAGGTTTAGACTACAGCCATAGGATGTCAGGATAGTTTAGAATTCTCTCTGACCTTGAATTATCTGCTTCAATCTGGACAGCTTATCTCTACAGATATTCCTTTCTGTGTCATTTGTAGGAATCTTATCCCATGACCAAGGCACTCAATCACTTTCTGAGAATTAAATGTCAAGACATTGGTTGTAGATACCATCAAATTCACCGGTTCCAAAGGCTCAGTTTCAAGAATAAGACAGGAAAGAAAGTGAAACGCCATCCTCACACCTGGAAATGGCCACTTCCTAGTCCTCTTATGACAGACAGCTTCTCATAAGAGAATTGCGGAAGTACCAAGATGGCAGATGGTATTTCAACATAGTCTGCGGAGTCTCCTGGGGATAATCTGGACAAAAGCTAAACAGCAAAGTAAGGAAAAGACTCCTTCGTGCATGTACATCAAGGAAACCTAAATTGACCTAAGGTTTTGGCTGGGAGGTGAGGTGGAAGGCAAAGTAATTTATGGGGGGAATTGACAGGTTGTTGTAAACAAGGGCTTACTGAAGCCACCCATTGGACCACTCCATGGGTAGAAAGAACAGTTTATTGGGGAACACTGACAAGCTATTCCTAGGGATAGCAGCAAGGGGTAGTATAGAAGAACAAAAATGGAGGAGAAGCAAGCTGACTTTATAAGTCAGTCAGTAGGATGGGAGTGTTGAGCTGAGCTGATTCCAAGTGTTCAGACTGACAGGAAACTAGATTCCCTTGCCAAAGATAGTTGACTTTTGTGAGTGGATTAACGGAGGCTTCTGGTAAACAGAAATCTACCTTAGGAGATCCACTTTTCTGGTAAGTGGCTTTTGTTTACATAGCAGCCAGAGTCTTTCCTTCAGGACATTGTCCCTGCAGTGCCATTTGGTGTGGCAGCTTTGGTCTTCACAGCTTGTTGAAGGGCTATTGGGAATGTGAGAAAGGGGTCCTAAGAGAGTTCTGTTTGCCTGGAGAGCTTTGAGTACTGAGAAAGGGACCTGAAAAATAAGATAGTGAAAGAGGGTGCAGGCAGTGGGGTTAGGTCCTGTGGGGAACTTAAATTCATTGTCCTGTTTTGTATTGGCATTGCATGAAGGAGTAACAAAACCAGCTATAAAAACACTGCAAGAAACAATGACTCAATTTCAGTGTGGAAAAGGAAACTAAGTGGCTGGGCAGCCTCTGAGAGGGGCGTTAATAAACCACTTAGGAGCACAAGGCCCACTGACACCAAGGAGGGAGACAGACTGCTCAGTGTTCGAAGCCTTCAGCTGACGTGAAAAACACCCAGAGAACTGGAAGGGTAGAAGAGAATAATGACATGAATTTTGTCATTGAATTGGAAATGTTTCATCCAATTTCAGATGTTTCCTGGAAAGCAGGGCGACTTGAGAAGAGGGTGGGTAAGGCAGAGGCCCTAGGGAGAACAAAGGGAGATGTGGTTAGCTAATGGACAGCCATGTTCCACAGGTCAGTGTAGAGGTGCAAAGAGTAAAGATCATTAAAACCGCCGTTGTTAGAGGGCAGCTAAGGGAATGGACGTGTACTTAGGCCTTAATAACCTCAGCACAGGGCACTGAGGTCAAAGCAACATGATTCCACAGTGAGTTGTAGGAAGAAAAACAAGATAGATTTTCCATTTCTCCCTAAAGCAGTTTGGCTGTAAAGGTAACTGGAATTTTGAAATGCTCGGCGTGAGCCTGAGAGAGGAGCTCAACAGAGAGGGCTTGCTTAGCTCAATCTACATCCTGCATCTGAGACCCAGTACTAAAACAAAACAGCGAAACAGAAGACTGAAGTCACCCTGGGAGTATAAGAGATACGACAACAGAATTTTATTGATTTCTTTCCAAAATATGAAAATGCTAATGGAAAAGTCATCAGGTTGACGATAGACTCTCAGGGTAGAAACAGGGAGCCTGTAGGAGCTAACAAGACATGAGTAAATGCTTCAGACAAAAAGATGGTGTTAGGGTTTGAACTGAAGGGTCTCCACCAAGCTCATAGTTTCAGTGCTTGGTCCCCAGGTGGTGGTCCTGGGCTGACAAGCTCTGGAACCTTTAAGACATTGGGGTGAATGGTTAGATGTAGATCATTAGGGGTGTGCCTTTCAAGATCATAGCACCCCTGCAGCCCCTGTTAGAATCCTGCTCTCTATTTCCTAATCTAATGCCATAGGAACATCCTGGCCTCCACAGATAGAGTCTGTTCCCCCTCCTTAAAGGCATGACCTCCCATGATGAGACTGATGGCCAGAGAGGAAAAGCAAGACAGAATGGCTGGGAGTGATGGAGAACTCAGGCAACAGGTGAGCAGCTTTTTTACTTGGGGAACAAAAGCTATGTAAACTTTTGGAGAGCAGTAGAGGTTTTTGGGGTGAATGTGCGTCATTGGCTGGGGCTAAGATGCTGGGGATTCCTCATTTGTATACGGAGGAGTACCAGGTGCTGATGGACATGACTTTGTAAGGGGAAAGAAAGTTTAACTTGGCTTTCGGGCTATGTGACCTCCTCTGGTGGGGCAAAGGTGGGGGCACAGATCTACATTTGCCAGGACACTCAGACCCAGGGCAGGGAGGGAGGAGTCCTACTCCTGCTGGTCTCAGGATGGTTTGGATTTGCCTTGACCCTGTTCTTGCTCCAGGCCTGCTTTCTAAGTGCCAAGGCCCCCTCTCCACATTGGATAGGTCTCCCTTCAACCATGCCTTCCTTCATCCATGCCTTCTTTCAACCCTATCTTCTTCCTATGACAGATTGACTCTCCTCTGAAGTTGCAAGCAAAATAACTCCTTCCTTTCTTTTGCTATGTCTATCAAGTTTTTTTTTTTTTCCCAGAGTAACACAAAAAATAACTAGGGCAGAAGGAAAACAAGAAGAAAATCAAAGAAATTATGGTCTTGATGGGATAATCCTCACAGTCAAATTCAGGATGTTTGAGTTCTCTGACAGGGTCAGCTACTCATGAATTGCAATTTGATGTTTTGTGCAAGAAGGAGACGCAGTAGCAGTTGGTACTGTTGTGCCAGGAACCATTCATGAACCCCCCAAAACCCACCAAGGAACGGATTCCAATGTAATCGCATTAGGGTCTCTCTATTACAATCTGGAGCTTGGGCCACACCACCATCTGTGATGCAGCAGAACAGGAGAAGGCAGCCTATGCTTAGTTTCAGGTAAGCATTTATAGAGACAAGAAGGGGGTATCTAGCTTGGCACACACCTGAGTGGGGGACCATGATGTCCTTTTACATAATTGGCTGATGCTGGGAGCCAAACCATAAACTTAACTTCTGTTTTCCTTGTGAATGGTGACTGTTAGGAAGTGAAGTGCCAGGGCAGGTTTGTAACCTGGAGGTGCAGATTTGTTGGGGAGTAACCTGGAAACTGCTGCTAGATTCCAGCTTGTTAAGTAACTCCAATTAAACCTTAGGTCAGGTTCTCTAAGATGGAATCTGAAACCCAAAGATCTGGTCTCTCAGTACTATAATGGGAAACATGGTCGAACGGATGAGCACATAGTACAGAGGTAAAACTCTGGATTCATCCCCAGTATCCTCTAAAACAGTTAATGAGTCTGGCTTGGTGGCACACACATTTAATTCCAGTCAGGGCTATGTAGAGAGAACCTGTCCTAATTTAATTTTATTAATATAGTCAAATGATTATAAATTAGCTATATAAGAATTATATATAATACTTCATATATACATACATATAATACTTCACATATATATATATACATATAATATTTCAATATAATATATATATTATATATATATATATATGAAATGAAAATGATAATAAAAAGACAACCGAAGTAGAGAGGAGAAAATAACAAAGTCGAGTGTGAAATGTGCTGTCTGGTTATAGATTTCTGTAGAAGTTGAATACATGGGAAACCGGAACTCTTCTTTTTAGAGTCTTTTTTTTTTTTTTTAAAGATTTATTTAGTTTGTGCATATATATGAGTATACTGTTTCTGTCTTCAGATAAACCAGAAGAGGGCATCAGAATCCATTACAGATGGTTGTGAGCCATGGTGTGGTTGCTGGGAACTGAACTCAGAACCTCTGGAAGAACAGTCAGTGCTCTTAACTGCCAAGCCATCTCTCCAGTCCAGAAGCACTAAATCACAAGAAGAGGCCAATAAGGAAGAGTTGCTAGGGAGAGCAAGGCTGAAGTGTGGTTAGCTAACACAGAGCTGTGTTTACAATATTTTGCTTAAAATGTCTTGTGGCAACTTCTAAGACTACTAAGAAGCCGTTAATAATCTTATTCATTAAAGAAACTGTTGTCATTTGTTTTCTTAATCTTTGCCACAGCTGGTATCTTATCAATATCTGTATAAGATTTATGAAAATGTTTTTCAATGGAACTAGAATAACAAACCTAACATTTAATATACTTAGTATGCAGTGTGTCTCATGATCAATGAATGCTTTTTTTTTTTTTTTTTTTTTTTTGGTGTGAAATCTGGAAGAAATCTGGTTATAAAAGGAAACCATGTATAAATATATCTTAAAAATACGTTCCACAGATCTTCATGTTAGGAGTGTATCTGTGAGATCTTAATCTGGGATAATATTTTTTATTAAAACTGCAGCTTTTCTTTAATAAGGAAAATTGTTTTGCAGATTTGGTTACATATTTGAATTTTCTATTTAATCTATAAGTATCATTTGCTCTGATGACTACTATGTAGCAATGCGTCAGGACCATTACATTGTACACTTGGCCTATGAAATTGTTAAGATGGTAACTTTGTAGTGCTTATATGATTTGCCACGATAAAAGGACTTTTGTAAAATAATGTAACACTGCTTAGTCTGGAAAGCACTTTCGGTGAAAATCAGATGGAGATAGTAAAACACTGGCTCTGAAATTCAACTGAAAAAGCAATTGTGGATTCAGTGGCATCTGTGTGCATCAGAGGGAAAAAATAATGTCCCCCACTTACTTACTTCAACTGCTCTTTGATAAAACACTCGGGGAAATGATTGTTTTTAATTGTAGCACATTCTTGAATCTGCCCTGGTGGGATAGCTCAGCAGTTTAAAGCACTTTCTGTCATGCTTGATTATCTAAACTGGGTCCCTGGGACCCATGTGGTGAAATGAGAGAACTGATTCCCCAGATGTGTCCTCTGATCACACACATACTATGACAAACATAACCCCTAACTCAGACGCCCCTACACACCTACAACCCCATACAGAAAAATAATAAAAATTTCCTATAGTAAATGAGGACTAATATGGACAGATTGTTGATTTGGGGGGAGGTGTAAGAGGGGCAGGGATTAACAAGATATTCAATGGATCTCTTATTAGTATATGTGTATGGTTGCATGCCTGTTTACAGGTGAGCCTGCACATACATACACACATCTGGAGGTGTGAGGTTGACCAAGAGTCATTCTCAATATGTCACCAGTATACTAAATAATGATAATAATAATAATAATAATAATAATAATAAAGCTTCTTTTATTACCTGGTTTGCTTAGATTTCATTGTTTAATTACCATAGCTATAAAAAATTTAAAATATTCAATAAGGTTTACTTCTAAACTTCAGTATTCTCCAAGAAAACCTCATCTGTATTTCAACATGATCATTTAAATTAATTCTTCCAGAATTTCATACATTGTGTGGTCAGAAGATGCTTATGAACTTTCCAGAAAATCACCACGAGCCTGTTCTCATGGCAAGAAAGACAAATTTACCTTCTGAGTATTCGCATATTTATTATTGTTAAATCAAGGGTGGCAGCTGGAAGCTGAGCAGGAAACAGATGTGTGTAGGGATGGTCTGATGCTAAGGACCTGATTCCCAATGGTTCTTGATCTACCAAATAGAGATGCTAGCGGCCAATGGACACAGGCGGGACTTCCGGGTCCCAGCAGGCAAGCTAGAAGATACAGGAGAGGAAAGACGTTTTCGCCATGGTTCAGAGATCCATGAGATCTCGGGCGGAGCGGTCCTAGGGGAGGTTGGAGTGTTGAACTGGGAATGGAGATGGCTGAAAAACCGAAGCAGGGCAGGTTGAGAGGTCATGAGCTAAGAATATTGGGAAGGGCACACTAGCCATGGGAGAAGAGTAGTGCCCAAGCAGTTGAATCAAGAAGGCAGGTTGAAATTGAACAGTGTGGGCAGGGGGTTGGTAGCTCGGCGGTTCCCTGAACTCAGGTTGGGTAGCAAAAGCTACACACAACAGGTGTGCAGGGAATAAAGAAGTAGCTGTAGCTACTGCAGTCTTCATGAGTCCAAACTCACCACCAGAAGCAAAGTCATTGCAAGTGTATCCCTGACAGTACAAATGATGTCCACTACATTTCAACCTTGAGAATGTTTTGTTAATTGATCATGTGACAAATTGAAAAGTAGCTGTGCTATGGCTTGATAGAGCATTATAGTTTACTAAAGAGAAGCACTTTGTAAATGGAATGTATCACTTTCATAAAACACTGTCTACGCAGTGGCTCTCACCTTCCTAAAGCTGACACCCTTTAATACAGTCCTCATGTCGTGGTGACCTCCAACCATAACATTATTTCCATTGCTACTTTATAACTGTCATTTTGCTACTGCTATGAATTGTAATGTAAAATTTGATGTGCAGGGTAACTGATATGTGACCCCTGTGAAAGGGGCTGTGACCCATAGGTTTAGAACCATTCTTTTAAAGGATGGTGGACTGTGGTGTAGTTCTGCAGTAGGGCACCTGCCTAGCACACTCAATGTCCTGGGTTTGAGCCCCAGCATGGGTATGGAATTCAGATTTGACTGTTTATCAAACCTTTCCTAAAAAATGAACAAAGTGATTTTATTTCAAGGAAAACAATGGACAGCTTGCTACCAGTAATAAAATTAAAGTTTTCAAAGGAGAGGAAAAAGTGTGTTTGTCACATGGACATACTGTTTCTCAACATCTAAACACACACATGAAATTATATACTGTAATGTATCAACATTCAGGAGATCTGTAAATCTCAGTGGAATTTTTTTTCTAATGAGTAATAATGCTACTAAATTACCTACTCATATGAGAGAAAAATTGATAGATTCTCATGTAATAGCAAAAGATTACTAATGTGAATTTACACCCACACTGTAACTATCCTTTAAGAAGAATATCACCTTTCCAATTTTAGTATATCAAGAAACCACATATATCTGAGGATATAGAAATATACTCCTTTTTATAATCAAATGTCAGAAGATAAAAACCTTTTTTTCCCAAATACAACTACTCAAATAACAACAGACTCAAGGCAGCAGTTAGAAAATAGTTATTGCTCTCATATGTACACTGTTATGGCCACATTAAATTGCCAGTTGGACACACTATAATCTCCTGGGAAGAGAGACTCCATAAGGGATTGCCTACATCAGGATATCCTGTGGGCTTGTCTGGGATGGGATTATCTTGATGAAGTTAATTGATGTGAGAAGACTTGGACTGATTGTGTTCCATTCTCTGGGTTTGGGTCCCAGAATATATAACAAAGGAAAAATTAGCTGAGCAAAAGCATGCATGCATTTGTTCATTTTCTCTCTGTTCTGCTTATAGAACAATATCTTGAGAAACTGGCTGGCAGTGCCCAATGTCCGTACATAGAACGGTTCATCCAGAAGGCAAGGCTTTACCTAAGGGCAAAGATGAATTTCCTTCCACAATACAATTTCAAGGATGCATAGTAAGTTTAGACAATACAGAAGCAGTGAATCTGCACTCAAAAGTCAATGGGTAAGGCTGGGTTAAATGTCATAATTGAATCATCTTGTGATCTACCTATGGTATTAACATAGTCTCCATAGCTTATTAATAATCCAACCAGATTTTTCTGAGAGCAGATAATAAGCAGATTGTTCCTCCTGAACATAAAACTCATGGTATCTATAACCTGGATTTTATTGATTAGGAATAACAGTGGATCCAAATAAGAAGTCTACTATTAAAGTCACACTAGTATAAAAAAAAAATCTAGACTTTCCTCTTTAAGTTTTGTAAAAATATAACTCTGATTCAAATATAAAGGTTAGGTCTTCAAAAATACCAAAATCTACATTATCTCTTTTCTTTTGATCATAGATATACTTCCAAGGACCTCTCTGACAATTTTGGCTAAATATCTTTAACCCATTCCTGAAAACATCTAATGGTGCCAACAGCTGTTTCATTATATCTGAAAGTGCAATGTAGCAACAATGGAGAACTATTTACAGCTGAACCAGCAATAGAGGCAGGCGGTTGACACATTCCTTTGGTACGGGGTGAACATGAATGACAGCTAGCATTGTAAGGAATATGGCTGTGGTTGTGGGGTGACAGGTGGTCCTGCTGCCAGGATGAGGTGCTCACCCCCAACAGTCCTGTATAAGTTTGTTCTTTCAATTGTTCCCAAGTCGGCGTGAGAACTGCAGAGTGAGAGGTGTGAGCTCCTCTGTAGGGATGGTGTGCCATACTTTGAAGTCTGCTTGAGAGGATCCTCATAATTGAAATTACCATTGCTTTATGACAATATTTTAATTTTCTCATTTCATGTCTCAAGGGGCTGCCTGTCCGGTGGTTTCTGCTTGTACCAGTGCAGTGGCACAGGTTAGCAATGACTTGAATACTAAGGTGATCAGATTACAAAGAGATCAAACACTTAAATGGGATCACTGCTCCCTGCTGATGATAAGTCTGTTTCAAAGAATGCAAACATCTATTCATTACTTCTTGAACAATGTTCCCTGTGCTGGCAGCCTGTAACAGTCTATGTCTATATATTCTGATAGGTCACAGAAATTTTGTTTCTGTGTTTTCTCTCCAGATACTTTTAGCATTGTGGGCAATAAGAGCATGTGGTTTCCCTTTGTGCTTTTGGTTTGATCCATGGTTACCTTAGCATCCTGAATCCCAGTCCCTGAGTGCTTTCCAGGAGCCTGTGGTTCTCCAGCACTACTCAGTAGGTTCCATGCACTCACCCTGTTTAGGGTGCAGGTTGCATGCACTCAGTCTTTTCCCTGTTTTGGGTGCCATGAATTACGAACCACCAGTGGTTGGTGCGAGGACCTGAACTTAAAGTTCTAGATTCGGGCACTCTAGGTGCTGCTGCTCCAGAGTGAGTGCTTACTGGTTTGTGTGAAGCTTTTATCCCAACTGAGCTCAGGGTTCAAACCAGGGGGAGAAGAACAATGAAAAACATACAGTTTTTCAACAGTATCACCAGATGTGCTCGGGATACAGAAGGTTCATGACCAAATGGGAGCTGCCTGCATAATGCGGTTGATCTCACTAAGCTGCTTGGTAGGGTTGCCCTTGGCAATCCTTGGCCATAGTAGCCTTCCTTCCAGGGGAGCAAACAAAGTTCTATGAAAACTGGATGCACACAGCAGGATAATGTTAGAAAGTTTATCACATGCAGGGTACCCTGCATATTACACAAGGTCAGCCAATGTGAAGGACATGGGGAGAAATAAGCAGTGACTGAGTCTTAGACAGCATCGTCCTCACACATGAGCCTCTTGATGATAAAACTTAAGACCCATAACTCATCTCTTGTTTCCCACAGAACTCGTAACAACAGAGTTCAAAAAGATTTAAAGGAAATTTAGAAAATTCTTTTAAATGCTTCAAAGTACTTGAGTCCTACTCCGAAAGACTCCTATGCAGGGCAGAGAAATTTCCTAGCATCAGTGAGATGCTCATGCCTGTGGTTTCTAGCATTCTTCCTGGCAGTTACTTGATGGACATCTGCTCGAATCGTTTTCCTTTTGCAAACTTCAGCTTTCCCCACAAGAGATGCATGTACCCTTGGACTAGTTCCAACACAATTTCTCCAAAGATTTTGAAAAATAAACAAAAGCTATGAAATTGCCAAGGAGCCTAAGAGGCTTTTAACAAATCAGTTGGAAGGAGATGTCTGGCATTAAGCCTATAAAAATACTGAGAAATCCAAGTACCAGGGGTTGAAAGCTTATGAGTAAGAACCTGCTAAGATTCTTTGAAAAACGGTTCTTTTGGTATGTTCCATGGAATTGGAGGCTAATACTTATAAACAAATGAAAAGCAACGGTAATGGCAATAGAACAAACCATAGAAAAAGATGCATTCTGTTTTATTTCAACATAACATTTTATTGATTTCCTGAGAATGTCACATCTTATACCCTGATCACACCCACTTTCAAGTTCTTCCATGTCCACTTCCCCACCCTTGTGACCCCCACCTAAAAAAATGTATAAATAAAAACAAGTCCAATTTGTGTTATCTGTATACTCATTAAACCATGGTCAAACTCTCAGTGGTCTGCCCCTTAAATACTACTGTCCTTTCCCTCCCACATCTCACTAGAAGCCATCAGTTGTGGGGAGCTAACTTCAGCATCCATAACACACCTTTTAAGAGTTCTTTCTGATGGCTTCCTGTTTAGGCTTTTTGCTACTTTTAGGGGAAAATTTTTTTGGGGGGAGGGTAGGAGTTGCCACAGAAGCTATCCATGTCCCTCGTTCTCAACTGTGCATCTGCGGTCATCTATATCCAGCAAAGGAGTAGCCTCCTTGCTCCTCACAGTCAGCCGGAAGCAGTCACTGGAGCTGAAGATGCTGAGGAGAAGATCAGAGACAGGGCTGGGCTGAAGACACAGAGAAGAGGCAGTTTGGGGGAAGAAGAGTAGCTCATGTCACATACTGTTTTATACCACTTGGAAACTAAGTCTAAACCTGGTGTTACTCTGTTGGAGGCATACTTTCCAAAGAACTCAAAACAGGATTTCTTATTGTGACTGGGAAAACACATAAGTAGGTTTCTAAAATAGTTGTAGATAGACACATGGGCCTTGAAAGTGAATGGTAGATGTTCATCTATTTATTTAATTATTCATGTGTGTGATTTAAGAAGTGAATTGCATACTTTCTACGTACCGGACTTCTGACATGATCAATTTCATGGACTTTATGCTAGTTAAACTTATATTTTTCTTAAACTTGTATTTTATAGTTCATGCTTATGTCTAAAAATAAAATTCTTAGGAACAATGTTAGCAATATAATATATGACTGGCAAAGAAAAATTTAAAACACACTGAAAGACAGCTCTAAATAGATGCAATGATATACCATATATATATTCATATTCTCAAAAGCATTGGGTTTCTAGTAGACAATGATAAGGTGATTCTAAATGTGTAAAGAACCTATGGGTAAAAAACAGTGACCCATATTTCATTAAAGTGTTGATGAGAACTTGAGACTAGACAGGTCAGAGACCTAGGGGAAAGACAAACACTACTTGTATTGGCTGGTTTTGTGTGTCAACTTGACACAAGCTGGAGTTATCACAGAGAAAGGAGCTTCAGTTGAGGAAATGCCTCCATGAGATCCAGCTGAAGGAATTTTCTCAATTCTCAAAATCAAGGGGGCGAGGGTGCATTGGTGGTGGTGCCATCCCTGGGCTGGTAGTCCTGGGTTCTATAAGAAAGCAAGCTGAGCAAGCCAGGGGAAGCAGGCCAGTAAGCAGCACCCTCCATGGCCTCTGCATCAGCTCTTTCTTCCTGCCCTGTGTGATTTCCTGTCCTGACTTCCTTGGTGATGAACAGCAATGTGGAAGTGTAAGCTGAATAAACCCTTTCTTCCTCAACTTGCTTCTTGGTCATGATGTTTTGTGCAGGAATACAAACCCTGACAAACATACTACTGTTCTGCTAGAGACGCTGCCATAAATTGTCACCTAATGATATTTTGCTATACTTACAGGTCGTGCGTAGCCGTCATCAGAGAAAGCTTCCTTCAGCAGCAGATGGAAATAAACACAGAGACCCACAGCCAGACAATACGCAGAGAGTGAAAGACCTTGGAACACTCAACCATAAAAGGATGTCTCTATCAAACCCCGCTCCTCAGAACTTGGGAAACTATGGAAGAGGGGCAAGAAGAGTGTAAAAGGCCGAGGGGATGAAGGACATCAAAATATCAAGACCTAGAGATAACAAGTGGACACACATATGAACTCACTCACAGAGACTGACCAGCATGCACAGGGCCTCTGCCAGTTCACACCAGGTGATACCCTAGAGCCGGAAGGAGACGAGGACATAAGCCTCATCCTTAATCCAGAAGCTATCTCCAATTGACAGCCACTTCCAAGTGAAAAATTAATTTCCTCCAAGACAATCTCACTGTACTTACAAACTACCTTTAAGGGTAAGTCCCCATGTCTAGTAGCAGATGGCCAACACAAAATAAATTCAATGGCATCTTTGGAGGTTTTCTTGTTTTATAATGTTAAGCTGGGACATTATTTTTTTTCTACCTTTTAAGTCCTTTGTGTATATGTTATGGCTTCTAGTTTTTACAGGATTCTTGCATGTGCAAACGTGTGTGTCTCTGCACCTACATGTATTTCTTGCACTTTTTGTTTGGCTATTTTTCTTATTTTTTTTTCATATTCTTATTTTTTTACTTATTTTATTTTTATTATTATTCCTTAGATGCCTGTAGAGACAGAAAAGGTGTAAGTATGGATAGGAGTTGGGGGTAAGGAGAAACTTGAAGGATTAGAGTAAGGGTAAAGTAATCAGATTACAGTGTATAAAAAGTTGTATTTTCAATAAAATAAAAACAAAAGTGTGTATACTCAGCCCAAGAACCAATGATTTAAAGGAAGGCAGAATCTACATGGCTTCTATTAACTTGGCTTAGAGTCAAATATGATTTTTATATACATACAAATTTTTATATACAAGTTATTGTACAGTGTATATGGGATGGATAATCCTAATTGTCAATAAGATGTACCAGAAAGAAGGAGCCTTATAGATTGGCCTATAGGGAACAGTAGGGGATATTTTCTTGATAGTTGGTGTAGGATGCCCACCCATGGGTGATACAGTCTGTAGGCAGGAGGGCTTGGGCTAAAAAAAGAATGGGGCTGATTACAAGTAAAAGACCAAGGCAGGAAGCACTCAGTTCTGGCACTCAGGTCCTGCTTTGTGCTCCTGCCTGGACTTTCCTCAATCATGGATTGTGACCCAGAGTGTAACCCTTCCTCCCCCAGTTGTTTTTGTTACTGTTTTATCACAGATATGCAATGCAAACTGGAATACTATCTATATTCAGTGAGGGGTATACTACACCTGAGCGTGAATACTGGACATAGGGATTGTTAGAGCTATCCTGAAGTCAGGATATCTGCCCGAAACAAATTGGTTACTGAGGATTAGAGAATTCTATTAACATCTCTTCCTGAGGCAGGGTATCACTATATAGTCCAAAATGGTCTTGAGCACCTGATCTTCCAGTCTCAGTCTTATAGGTGCTGGGATTACAGACATGTGTAGTAGTCACTACTGGTTCCAATAAACATTTTATAGTACCATCTATGTAAAAATCTTTGGACTCTCGAATGAATATATCCCCCCCCAAATCCCCCAAATAATCAAATTACAAAGAGAAAGAGTGATGGTTTCTCTTTAAGACCATCTATCAAAAGATGCTAAACAGTGAAAAACAAAGATGGGAGAGAGGGAGAAATCCTTTTGACAAATATGCCCAAAGGCTATCCTGCAGGTTGTATGCAAATCACCACTAAAGAGAGAGATAAAGAAAACGTGGAGACCATGAAGGTCCTCACAAAAGAATGGCGGGTGAGTATATTAGAGGACTAACTGTGTTAGTGACCGGACAGATGAGAACTGCGGTCAAATGCTACAGTATCGCATTTCATCAAGCCCAAGCCCAAGGATCTGTCAGGGTGTCGGGGTACGACCACCAGAAACCTTCACATGTGCGGGAGTGTGTTAAGGGACCAACCATGTGCATCACAGCATGGAGTCACACAGAGGATGTGCACAACCAAGCACCGGGCAGTTCCTCTTACAGAGAGTAATTTTGCATGTGTGCACTGGGAAACATGAACAAGTAAATATGTTCTCAGAAAGGCTGCATTATCAAAATCCTAGACACCAGGGGAGCAGATCAGAGATAGAAAAGAGAATATAGAAACAGAATGATGTGGAGAGAGTCTAAGAGGAGGGTTTAGTTAAATCTCACATTTTCATTAGCTCTGAAAGTTTGGCAATGGAGAACAGACGGCTAAACAGTAGGTAAACAATCAGAAGTGCTTTCTTGACCCACAGGTCAGAAAACGTTGCTTAACTAACAGATAATTATACTGCAGCAACATTATACACAGCAGCAGCTGAGCGGGGTCATGATTTACAAGTGCGGAGCTTGTCGCCAACAGTCAGTTAATAGGTGGAAGCAAATGTCAAGATTTTAAAATGCCTTACAAAGGTTCTAGTCTAGTTATTCCAACCAAACCTGTGGTGCTGGGTAAGCGTGGGAGATGTCAATTTGAATCTGTCTATCATCTCTGAATCACCCATCTATCCACTTGTCTGTCTTCTACTTATAGATGGAGTGTAAGTGCAGACGTGAGTATACTTTCCCTGTTGAGGGAATTTAGGTGCGATGACATTTTAGAGCAGCGGCTTTCAACCTTCGTAGTTCAGAAGCCCTTTAATAAAGTTCCTTACGTTGTGGTGACCCCCCCAACCATAAAATTATTTTGTTGCTACCTCATAACTGTAGTTCTGATACTGTTATGAATTGTAATGTAAATATTTGATAGGCAACCCCCAAAGGGGATGAGATCCATAGGTTGAAAACCAATGCTCTAGAGCAAAACCCAGACTAAGTACACAGGTCTCGTTTACGTGCCTTTTATCAGTAAAGCAAATTGGTGCATCTTTCAATAATAACTAATTTCAGGGTGGAGGCAATGTAGATGTTAGACTGAACTGGAGTACAAGTAAGGAGTAAGGAAGTAAGAAAACGCTCAAACAATGATCCCTAAACCACAGAAACAAACAAATGTGCAAGAAATTCCAGTGGTCAAAACTGTACTGATTGGGCAATGAAATAAAGCAATATTTGATTAGAAGCCAAAGTTTAAAATCGTACATGTGCTGGTATAAATAAGTTTAAAATTGTTGAATAATACAAATATGTACTAATGTAACTAACTAACCAACTAACTAACTAAATAAATAAATAAATGGGATAAGAGATGAATTTCCCCTTCTTGAACTTTCTCTAAAAAAGGGATATGACATGTAGCCTGAGCTGGCCAGGAGCTTGTTTGTAGCATAGGGTGGCCTCAAACTCAACACATTCCCAACTGCTGGGATTACAGGTATGTGCTGTCACACTGGGTAGGCTAAATTTTCTATACAAAGATTTCAAAGAAGACATGCAAATATGAGTCCCCCACAGTGGGGCTTAACTCTCACTGTCCACTTTCACTTTGAATGTAAGGGTGACACATTGAACTCCCTAAAAGAATAGTAAAGGGCAGATCAAAATTTATACAAATCCAGCAGACATTGCCTTAACCTAGCTTACTGTCACCCTCACAAGGGATGAGTTATACTGAAGTCACAGACCTCCTTAATGCATATGGTAAAAGGGCCCTTTACCTTTTAAATACTTTAGGCAGCATCCATAACTCCAGTCCAATTAGAATCAAAATGTCAGATAATACTATATTTCTGAACTTTCTACAAGGATATACTTCTCAAGGATATACATACAGTGAAGTGTCTTGGGATCTGGGATAGAAAATAAACTGTGATGATTGTATATGCTCAGTCCAGGGAGTGGCATTATTAGAAGTAGTGGCCCTGTTGGAGTAGGTGTGTCACTGTGGGTGTGGACTTTAAGACCCTCATCCTAGCTTTCTGGAAGCCAGTATTCTGCTAACAGCCTTCAGAAGAAAATGTAGACCTCTCAACTCTTCCTGCATCATGCCTGCCTGGGTGCTGCCATGTTCCTGCCTTGATGATAATGTATTTAGTCTCTGAACCTGTAAGTCAGCTCCAATTAAATGTCCTTATAAGACTTGCCACAGTCATGATGTCTGTTCACAGCAGTAAAACCCTAACTAAGACATAAACATTAGTGGAAACACTACTGAAACCTGAAGAAGATTTGAACTTAAGTTGAGAGTGCTGTGCCAGTATTAGCTTGGCAATCTTCCCATATTTGACATAGACATTAACACGAGGGCAGATAGGTTAAGTCCACACTGAATTCTTCTTTCTGTTTTACAA
Source organism: Mastomys natalensis (assembly GCA_021653895.1). Taxonomy (NCBI): domain Eukaryota; kingdom Metazoa; phylum Chordata; class Mammalia; order Rodentia; family Muridae; genus Mastomys; species Mastomys natalensis. The sequence goes on from JAJTUV010000381.1 coordinate 2,169,246, forward strand.
AGTTTCTGTAAAAGTTAAATTATTTCAAAATTAAAAAAAAATCTAAAATTCTCATACAGTTAAAACTGGAAAATATATGTCTTGTTAATGAAGGATCATAACAATGTTATTGGCAAATAGTTATTGGTTGTCAAAGCATTTTTGAGCCAATAGCCAGCTACTTGCAATTATAAGTCCAGGTTGCCAGATCCTAAGACAGAGACTCAGCTGTAAAAAGATTCAATTTGGACTGAACAGTACTTTTAATGAGACTTTTGGACCTCCATAACCTTTCTGAGGCCAGGCAAAGGCTGCTGGCAGGTACAATTAGTTTTTCTATTCGACAGTGAGAACGTTAATTGAATCCTATGTCATTTTCTGCACAAATTCACAGTTGCCTTAAAAGAACCCAACTAAAACTTATTTCCACTTAGAGCAAGTTTTGACTCAGCCATTTGGCAATCACCTGTAATCAACACCTAAACCCAAATGTTTAATCTTGCTTTCCAACTCATCTTTCAATTACCTTGAAAATTTTACCTATCATTTTGCATTTCCACCTCTAAATGAGGTGAGCAAAATGATTTAGGTTAGTACAAAGGAGCAATTATATAAAAAGCTACTTGAAATACAAATGTTAAGAATACATGCTGGGAAAAGGTATTATACCAGCCTATGAATATCAGATACACACACACAACACACACACACACACACACACACACACACAACACACTCCAATTTCATTTTGTTGAGTGTAAGAAAAAAAATGTCATTCCTCCTGAGAACAGAACAAAATGAAGTGGTCAATGACACAAGACCACTCCTGAAAACACCTCCACCTTCCAGCACTCCAGATAAAACTTCTCCTTGTAGAGAGACTTTCTTGCTGAGACAGGACAGGAAATCAAACACGCTTGGCTACAAGGAGCAGAAGGGCTGTTGAGCTTCCGCTTTGCCCAGCTTTCCAATGGATTAATAGTTATTGGACATTATTGGTTAAATGAAGAGAAAGCAACCTTGTCACAAGATATCTGCACCCTTCCTTTGAGGTGCGAAGTGTTTGAGGTCTTTGCTATCAAGATACACAGTGTAGACACCGAATATCAAAACTGGTTGGAATCTTTGTTTCAGAGGGACATTTTGGGATTATTCATTCTGCTGTTGCACCTCAAAGAGGCCCACAAGGGGGCACTATTTTCCTGAACGTCTCTAGATGATTTAAGGGGGAAAAGTTTTAAGACTCTTAAGTTCTCTTTTTTTCTCATATCTTTCAACTGTTCTACCCTCATTAATTTCTTCTTTTGCTACTTTTATTCACATGAATATATTTTACTGTGGTAAAATTTATTGATCACGGTGAAAATTTTACCATTGATATCATTTCAAAATACACAGTTGAGTGGCGTAAGTCCTGTCACATTGTGTCTGACCTCCGCCATCATCCTTGTCCTGAGCTGTTCTGTGTTGCTGAGCTCTGCACTCATCAAAGAGTTACTCCTGTTTCCCCTTTCCTCAGCTCTGACAACCGCAGTTCTAGTCTGGGAGTCTCTCTGAGTTTGAGTACTCTTGCTGCCTCAAGGATCGACTGGCTCATTACACGTCACAGTTATTTAAAGCTCACTCATGTTGTCCGGGATGATTCTTCTCTGTACCCTTTGCAACGTACCCGCTGTTATATAGAAAGCACCCGTTAAACAACTCCTATTGTTGCCGCTGCCATTCTTGTATCTGAATTTCTGTTTGTGACATTTTCCTCCCTCTATCTGTGCACATCCCCCAACTTCCCCACCGACTCATCAAATTCCACCAACCACATTCTTTACAAAACTCATCCCGGGCTACACAGAGAACCTGTCTCGAAAAACCAAAAAAAAAAAAAAAAAAAAAAAAACTCATCACCGCAGTTCAGGTCTCTGTCACATGGCCTCAGTTCTCACAAAAAGGATTGGTCATCTCACAGTTCGCAGGTAAACACCATAGCAGCTTTGCAACTATGGTTCAGAAGCACGGACAAACAAAGACAACTGAGTGCAAAGTAAATCTTGATTCAATAGGTAATAAATGAAGGCAGGATAAAGGTGAAGGAGTGGGCAACATCTGACCGAATTGTGTTGACACTTCTCTAACCTCACATAGATACCTTATGTGAGCGCACATGCATGCACACACATGCGCACACCCTAGAGAAGTATAAATGAAACATCACATAGGTTCCAGAGGAATGACTGTTGAAGATGAGTGTCTGTGTTTATTGATTGTTTTCTGAGATTGGTTGAATAACCCTCACTACCAGGCAAGGAAGAGACATGGCAGGCTAGGGCATCCAGAGTCAATGAGCAACCACTGACAAGCATGGCCTGGTTTGACAGAAGTACACAAAAGGAGTTTTCAAAGAGTCTGTTTAAGATAGGGAGCTACATGCCCACAGATAGTAAGTACCATGCTTTTCTCCTCCCCTCCCACCCTCCTCCCAGCCTGGCCCCCTGTATCTGCCATTTTGTGGCTACAATTATAGATTCATCAAAATAAACTGCTGGCTGACCCCATCTAGACGGTTGTTGATGCCTAAGAGATGAAATGTGGAAATTAACTCTGGAGCCTTCTTTTATTCTATTTTTATTAAAATTTAACACAATCTGCCTTTCTCTTCTCCAACCCCTTCCTTACAAGTTTATAGACTCTTTTCATATATTTATATATCTCTATCTACATAATCTTTATCTATCTATCTATCTATCTATCTATCTATCTATCTATCTATCTATCTATCTAGTGTTGCTTGCATGTGTACATTTCTAGGGTTGAGCATTTGTTTTCAATTAGTGGACTCATCCCCTGAGAAGAATTCTCCCTTTCGCAGTAGTGGTTAATTGCCACAGACTTTCATCTAGGACCTCTGAGTGGGGACCTCTGAGTTTTCCTCCATCTGCTTTGACATGGCAACTGGCATTGCTGTTATTCAGAGCTCCTGTAGGCAGCCATGTTGTCGAAATCTCAAGAATGAAGCTTCCCTGTCATATAGAGAAGTTGTGGGCGCAAAGATTTCCTGGCCTTTTACAGTCTTCCTGACCCGTCTTCCAGGATGTTCCCTGAAGCTTAGGTATAAGAGAGGTAGATATATCTTTGGACTAGGCACTCCTGGTCATTTGAACTCTGCATTTTGACCAGCTGAAACTGCAGTGGATATGATATTATACTTAAGAGGTCCCAAAAGTTCCAACTGGAGACTTTCTTTAAAGGTGTACTTCCTGAGGCTCCAGTCAGATTCCTTGTGTCATTTCCTTCCCCTGTACTCTAGCTAGACCCTGGCTTGAAGGCACATATGAGTTTCAGGAAGAAATAGAAACCATTTCTATACTGTGTGTGAAATGTGATTACTGTTGTCCATCAACTGAAATTGTTAAGAGTTTATGATACTCTTACAAACTACAGGCAGGAGAGAATTTTAAAGAATCTGAATAGTTGGTGTGACCTAGATATATTCTAAAGTTTAAAACTTTGTTTGAATTTATAGTCCCAACATATGTGGGATGCTTTAATATTTGAAGATACAGATACGTAAGTCATCTTGGGACTTGGTAGAGTAGGATTTTCTAGATCACTGAATAATGATAATTGCTAGCTATGTATAATCTGTATAAGTTGAAGTTTCACAAATACTATGTGATTGTCATCATGTGTCCCTAAAAATGACTTTGTAGGCAATGAGAAAACCAACACCCATGAAGATGAACTTCATTGTTTAAAGCTAGAAAACCAGATTGTTCAGCAATACCACATAACCAACACCATGCACGCTTAGAGCAGAATGCTGTACTATGCCCCCAAAGTAATCCACCTTTGAGCAGGAAGCCCCTGTCTCCATTCTATCTTTGCAGCCATATACCTGTTTTCTGGCTTCTGTTAAATCCCTGGACCTGAATTTTGACCTATGTAATAAGGGTCTTTAAATCACATGATTTCTGAAGTTCCCTTTTCTTGCTTTTGGCTTGGGGAGTCCCACGCCTAAAGATTTTCCTCCACTGCATGGCTGAGTATCTGCAGCTCACCTGTAATTCACAGTGTAGCTGAGCCAGTAGCATAGAAAAATCTTAGACTCTGCCAGCCAAGAAGGAGCAGGTGGCTGTCAGTTTTGTATGTTCTGGGCAAGCCAGTTGTCAGTGGTAACCTAGATAGCATTGGGTGGCTGCAGAAGGATCTCTCCCTTGGCATATGGTCTGCTTAGATTCCTACTGCTGCCTCATCTGTGAATGCCTTTGTTATTGACACAAATCCAGTGAGTATAAAAGTAGAGGTAAATAAAAAAAAAAAATCTGAATCAGCAAACTGGACTCCGTTTTCTCTCTGGTTCAAGATTGTGAGCTAAAAATACAACACTAGCTGTTTGGAGCTTTAAGACAGAAGAGGTGGGATGCAGATATTTGATAATTCGGTTGCTGAAGCAACGATTTCACGATTATGTAAGCTTCCACCATCGCAAGTGATGTGGAGGGGGGGCGTAACGGATGCTGACGCAAAGAGCACGCAGAAGATATTTTTTTTTTTCATGCGCCAGTGCCAGCGTCTGAGATCTGGCATTGGAGAATATATATAGGTAAGAAGGAAATGCCACATGCCGCAAAGGCCTGCATTCAACAAGAAGTGGGCTTATTGATCATATAGCTGGATGTTGCAGAAGTTTATCAAATGACCTCAGCTTCAAGGAAGGAATGCAGTTTGCCCTTTGAATCACAACATGCTCCATTAAAAATCAGGAAATATGAAAAAAGTGAGGATTGGGGTTTATTATTTTTAATTAGTAGCCCTTACTTAACTGAATCTTTAGGGTAAACGTGTAAGGCTGCAGACATTCTTCACTCTTTATACGTGAGGGATGCTCTGGATCTTGCCCATGCTGACACTGTGGTTGTATGTAAGCAGTGAGTCCAGGACAGTGTTTTTCTCCTCATACACTTTCATAGATGATCATGCTACCTTAGTGTCTTTTACACAGCATGTCTTTTCTATTTCGCATGCTCCAGTCAGAAAGACTATTCTCTTACAAATCAGTACCTTTTTTTACCCCTCTGCAAGGATTTATCTCCAATCCTTTGTGGTTGGTTTAGCTGAATTTCCAAGGAGATTATGTTTTTGGTTGTTATTAATATTGTTTATTTAAAATCTTCTCAGAGTATCAAAATATGTTAAATAAGAAAATTGTACCTAAACTGAAAAATAAGATAACTTCAGGTTACTTAAAATGGTCTTTAATTTCGCTAGACCATACCTTGACTCATGGCTGTCACGAGGAAGTGTGTGTCTGTTTGCAGCGTGGACAGGGGAAATGTTCAGATTTGTTTTGAATGAGTTGGAGTTGTGCTAAAAGGTAAGTCTGAACTGTCAGGAGAACTGGAATTTTTTAATTAATATTTTCATTGTTTGAAATTACTGTACCTGTATAGAGTGATCATATCCATCTACCATTCCCTCCCTCCATTCCCTGCATGCTTGCCCATCTCTGACCCCTCCCAGTGTCATGTCCTTTTTAAACCTTTGTTATTGATACTCAACTGGTGTGTGGCCATCTACTGGGGCAGGAGTAACTTACCAGTGGATGCATCTCTAGAGAATGTGGGTCTTCCTCAGCAGCGACCACTTTCAATAGCTCTTCTGGCAGGAGTGATCACCCCGCCCCCCGCCCCCCGGCTCCATTCATTCCACTTTTAGAATAGTTTTCTTTGATCTGCTCTGGCAATAGTAATGAGAATGACCATGCCATATTGTATGATGTCCACATCAGTATCCAAAGACCTGTCTCAGTTTATGCTTCCTGTTTTCAGTGAGGTAGTGTGTGAGCATTGACTCACTGTTTTTGTGGCTCCTGAAGCCATCAGTGGACATGAACAGGGTATTAAATAACCTTTCCAAGGTCCCAGAGTGCAGGCCAAGGTTCTGTTTCTCCTCTGGCTAATGGTCGGCTTGTTTATTGTTGCTGTTGCTTTCTTGACCTTTTGCTGTTAAAGCCACCGGCATCCCCCACTGCCTTCACCCTGCTCAGTTTTTGTCTTCGGCTTACTTCTCTCAAGTACTCTTTGTGCTATTGTGGTAGGAAATCTGGGCCAGTGAAACTAAATTTACACTCCCCTGAAAATTAAATTAAGTCATATTTTTAAGTGGACCATATGCAAATAAACAGGGGCTGCTGTGTTAATTTCAGATGTTTGGTTGTGGCATTTGAGAAAGTCCTGGACCTTTGGGAAAGCTAATGTAGAACTTGAAGTACGTACAGAGTAAGTGTTTGATAATCGTCCAGCCCAATTCAGCAGACTGTGTTGTATTTATTTCTGTGAAACCACAGAATTAGATATTGTGAGAGATAAAATAGATAAGCACTGTCTACGGTTTCATGCCTTGCTAGTTGTGAGCCAAAGAAGCCCTTGCTTCCTGATCATTTTGTTGATGCTACTGGATGAGCACCTGTACAACACATGTGGCATTCCTTCTCTCTCTCTCTCTCTCTCTCTCTCTCTCTCTCTCTCTCTCTCTCTCACTCCACACACACACACACACACACACACACACACACTGCATAAAAAGGAATGAAAATAAATATTTATAAACCTAACCCAGCTAAATGAAAACAAAAAAGCAAAACACAAGATTCCTAAATCATCTGTCCTACTAAGCTTTTTCCTTACTTCAAATACCAAACATGCTTTGTATCACCCACTACATTATTTGCCTATAAGACACGGCATTTTTAGAATGCTGTGTATTCTTTTAGAATTTTCCAGGGACAGTCAAACACCTCAGTGAGCACCCAGTAACCCCCTTCCTAACTCTGTTCAGGTTCTTTTATTTGTTCACTTGTAACATTCTTATCATCACTGCTCCTTCAGAGGCTGTATGATAGTTGCCGCAGAGGAGAACAGCTGCTCAGTTACTCTTGGTCCAAGAACGCCCTTCCAGGAGGGATATCCTCTACTACAGAGCACAGCAGATTTGCCTGAAGTGTATATGAAGCACCGAGGAAAGAGGGGGATATTCACGATCCACGTAGCCAGCTAGGTCATCCAGCTCAACCTGGGACCAGTGGGGTGGTATACATTGTAACCAGTTGCCCTCACATCTTTATTGCTTCTTCTACTGGATGTTCGTAGGGTCTTCAACTCACTTTACTCCAAAGCAGTTCTACCCCCTGCTAAAGCATCAGCTAAAAGTTGCTACAATGGTACGCTGTTTTAACCACGAAGGCTCCATGGCACAGAACAACATAACTTTTTGCTCTGGTTGCTTGTCTTGGTTCCCATGTTTGTGGTATTGGTGATCACAGCTGTGCTTGCTGTCATACTAACTATCCTTCTAACGTAGAAGGATCTTGGGAGTGGCACCTGGTTCTTCCACCTCATTCATCTTTCAGATGCTTGCTATTGCTCCTTGTTTATGACGGTGTTGGTGGAAAGAGCTTGCACATGTACTCACCCAGCTGCGTCAAAGGTCTGACTGTGTGATATCCTCTCACTTCTACTGTCCAAAGTCAGCTACATGGTTGACCCACGATTAGAGTGTAAGGGCAGATTTTGGCTACAAAGAAAAGGCCATGGATCAAAGAGCAGACCAAGGGAAAGAGCATAAAGTATCTGGTATCTGAAGACATTGAGAAGGCTATGTTTCTGTCGCATTTAAAAATACATCGTCTGACAAGGAAAAATAAGAATTTTATTTTGGAAAGTAGTTGCCATGTAAGTAACATGAATTTTTAGTTTCTAATAAATAGCTATTTGTCAGTTAATTGAAATACAATACAGATGAACCCGATATTCAGTTCCTGTTTTAGAAAATGATTGTGACTTCATAATCTTCAATCTTAAGAAATATTTTAGATACAATTTGATTGTTTTTAATATTCAAAATGAAAAATAAAGAGATGGACATGGTGGCACATGCATTTACTCCAGGAACTCAAGATCTGACATAGGAGGATTGCTGCAAATTCAAGGTTAGCTTGGGTTATAGATACTCTTTATGAAAAATTTAATGGATAAATAAAAAAAAGCACAAAATGGTAGTTGGGTTCCCTCTCTACCTCTATTAAAATTATTATTAATTTCTAAAACACCAGTTGATGACCAGTATGGGATAGATACAAATTATATTGTGTTAGGCTTATAAAAAATTTTATCAGATGCTAAAATTGTATTTGAAATTGTGAGAATTTCTTTATAATAGTGGTTAGGGTGATACACACACACACACACACACACACACACACACACACTTCTATATATAGGAAATGGCAAGCTAAATTCAACTCTGAGTATGCAAAGAAACTGTAAAGAATATTAAAAGCACGGTAACTGCCTTCAAAAAGAAAACACAGACACAGGATCCTTCTCTCTAGAGAAAATGGCGGCCATCACAGCGGCCATCACTGGTGTGTGAAAACACACCCACTTTAGCACATACCCCCTCAGTTTTGTCTTTAAAATCTGATTATCAGCCAAGTGTAGCTGGCACAATGGCATTGCAGGGGCATGACATTTGTAGTACAATCCAGAATGTTCCTATTTTTAACTTTATTATAATAAAGGTCTTTGAAAAATAGTCTAAATAGAAACTAGAAATAAAATGTCATCAATTTAATCTAGCCCCCTTTTAAGAGAAGTTTGAAATGTTTGTTATAAAATAGAAACCAGACAAGGTATGTCAAGTAGAAATCCATTTTCAGGTTTTGGAACCCTCCACGCTGGTTCTGATGGCTGACCAGCAGAGTGTAAAGTTTCCCTGTTCCCTCACATCCTCACCGACCTTTGCTGGGGTTGGATTTCTCTGGGATAGTAGCTGTTCTGACAGGGATGGGTTGGAATCTCATTGTTGTTATAATTTGCATTTTCCTGATTGCTTGGAAGCTTAAACACTTTTTTATGCTTCTTGTCTTTTAAGTCATCTTTTGAGAACTGTCTGTTTATTTCATTTAGACCATTTTCTGGCAATGTCATCTGTTTTATAGGTTTTTATTAACCTTCTTATATATCCTGAATATTAATTTGTCATGTTATGTGTCTTCACTCTATTAACTGTTTCTTTTGTTGTTAGCTTTTAAATTTTATGCAATCGTGCTGTATTATTTCATAAGCTGTTACTGTCTTCTTCAGAAAGTTATTGTCTCCACCTATATCATGAAACTTCTCCTCTAAAAGTTTCAGATCTGACACAAAGTTCTTTGGTGATTCATTGTGAGTCGATTCATTCACAGGGTGAGGGATATGGATCTAATTTCATTATGAGTAAATCCAGTTTCCCTGGCAACAGTTGATGAGGAGGCTGTCTTTTCTCCCTTGGGTATTTTTGACACCTTGGCCAGAAATTAAGTAGCTCTATGTATGTGGATTTATTTCTGGCTCCTTGATTCTTTCCCATGAGTCATGATACCATTTCTGTGCTAGTGCAGTGTTTAAGAGTTACTGTACCACTGAACTACTGGAAGGGCAGCAAGCATTTTCAACTGTTGAGCCTTTTCACCAGTGCCTGGAGATCAAGTTTAAAAGTATATCTATTTTACAGTATTAATTGTACTGACTCAAAAGCAAAGTGCATAGTTCCATCTTCTAGTGTCTTGTTCAGTCTCTTTAGTTCTTTAAAATTTATATATATACACACACATTTATAAATTTTTATATAAAAATATATAAATTATATAAATATAAATTTATATATTTCATATATTTATATATAACATATATAAGTGATATATATAACATAAATATAACACATATATATTATATATGTTATATATTGTGTATATATGTGTATATATTATATAATATATAATATGTAATTATATATATTATATATATATATATATATATATATATATCCCCACAACACAACACACACACACACACCACACACATATCATCCTTATATAGTTTTACTACCAGATATGTGTTTTTAAATTTTTGTAATGAGATTTATTTTCCTCAGCAAATTTGTTATTGGTATACAGAAAAAGAAAAACTACTGTTTTTTTTTTCTTGTTTTGTTTTAAGTATTAATTTGGTATCTTGACATTTTGCTCAAAGTGATCACAGGAGCTCAGACTTTCCTGTTGGAATCTTTTGGGTCTGTCTCATAAGTATAAGAACAAGTTGCATACAATAATTTGATTTCTTCTTTCCCATTTCTCTCTTTCTTCTCTACTCTCTCTCTCTCTCTCTCTCTCTCTCTCTCTCTCTCTCTCTTTCTCTCTCTCTTATTGCTGTAGCTAGCATTTTAAGGGTTATATTGAATGAGGGTAGAGAAAATGGCAGCCCTACCAATCTTGTTCCTAATTTTAGTGGAAATACATTGGGGTTTTTCTATGTGGTATAATACAGGATTTTTGTTATATATAGTTTCTACTATGTTGAGATAGATTTTTTAAATTACTAGTTTCTTTAGGCATTTTTCTTTTTTTTCTTTCTTTTTTTTAATTGGAAATTTTATTTACATTTCAGATGTTCTCCCCTTACCCCATTTTCCCCCTCCCTCCCAGGAACTCCCTATCCCTTCCCCCCTCCTCCTGCTTCTATGAGGGTTGTACCCCCACCTACCCACCCCTGCACCTCACCTCCCCACCCTCGAATACCCCCCCCCCACACACACACACTGAGTCCAGTCTTCATGGGATCAAGGATCTCTTCTCCCACTTATATATAGCTCCCTTGCATATATAGCTGGAGCCATGTGTCCCTCCCTAAGCGCTCCAGGCTGGTGATTTAGACCCTGGGGGCTCTGGTTGGTTGGTATTGTTGTTTTCCTCATGGTGTCGGGAATCCTTTCAATTCCTTCAGTCTTCACTCTAACTCCTTTATTGGGAACCCCATGATCAGTTTAATGGTTAGTGTGAGCATCAGCCCTGAGTATGTCAGACTCTTGCAGACCTTCTAAGGAGACAGCTGATATCAGGCCTCCTGTCGCATGTGCATCCTGACATCCACATCAACGTCTACCCTTGGTGACTGCACATGGGATGGATACCCAGGTGGAATGGGTATCCCTCCTTCAGCCCCTCCTTCAGTTTCTGTCCTGCACTTTGTATCCATATTTGCTCCCTTGAGTATTTTGTTACTCCTTCTAAGAAGGACTGAAGCCCCCTCCCCCAACTTGGTCTTCATTCTTCATGAGCTTTATGTGGTCTATGAGTTGAATTTGATTTCAAGCCTCTGGGCTAAAATCCAACAATCAGTGAGTGAATACCATGTTGTTCTTTTGTGATTGGGTTACTTCACTCAGGATGATATTTTCTAGTTCCATCCATTTACATAAGAATTTATCGAGTTCATTGTTTTTAATAGCTGAGTAATATTCCATTGCTTAAATGTACCACATTTTTTGTATCCATTCCTCTGTTGAAGGGCATCTGGGTTCTTTCCAGTTTCTGGCTATTATAAATAAAGCTGCTATGAACATAGTGGAGCATATGTCCTTGTTATATGTTAGAGCATCTTCTGGGTATATGCCCAGGTGGTATAGCTGGGTCCTCAGGTAGTGATATGTCCAATTTTTGACGAACAGCCAGGCTGTTTTCCAGAGTGGTTGCATCATCTTGCAATCCCACCAACAATGGAGGAGTGTTCCTCTTTCTCCACATCTCCCAGCATCTACTATCACCTGAGTTTTTGATCTTAGCCATTCTGACTGGTGTGAGGTGGAATCTCAAGGTTGTTTTGATTTGTATTTCCCTGATGACTAAGAATGTTGAATATTTCTTTACGTACTCCTGGTCATTCGAGTTTCCTCAATTGAGAATTCTCTGTTTTCTAGACAGATACCAGGTACCAAAGTTAAATCAGGAGCAAATAAACCATCTAAATAGACCCATAACCCCTAAAGAAATAGCAGCAGTCATTAAAAGTCTACCCACCAAAAAAATCCCAGGACCAGATGGTTTTAGTGCAGAATTCTATCAGACCTTCAAGGAAGACCTAATACCAATTCTCTTCAAACTATTCCTCAAAATAGAAACAGAAGGAACACTACCCAATTTGTTCTAGGCATTTTTCTTAATGAAAGCCATTGTCAAAATTCATTTCTGTATGCATTGAAATGTTGGTGTGGTTTTTGTCTTTGAATCTATGAGATTGCATGCTTTGATATGGATAGATTGAACCATCTTTTTATCCTTGGAATCAAGCCTTTTGTTCATGGTGAATGACCTTTTTGATGTATGGTTTAATTTAATGTCTTAATCAGGATTTCTATTCTTGCTATGAAACACCATGACCAAGAAGCAAGTTGTGGAAGAAAGTGTTTATTCAGCTTACACTTCTACATTGCTGTTCATCACCAAAGGAAGTCAGGACATGAACTCACACAGGGCAGGAACCTAGGAGGCAGGAGCTGGTGCAGAGACTATGGAGGGATGTTGCCTACTGGATTGCTTCCCCTGGCTTGCTCAGCATGCCTTCTTATAGAACACAGGACAGCAGCCCAGGGATTATACTACACACAATGGGCTCCACCTGCCAACACTAATTCAGAAAATGCCTTACAGAGGTATCTCATGGGCATTTCCTCAACTGAGGCTCCTTTCTCTGTGACAATTTGTGTCAAGTTGACATGCAAAACCAAATCAGTACTTTTAGCTTGCAGGTATTTTATTGAGAATTTTTGCACCTTTGATCTTCCTTCCTTCCCTCTCCCCTCTCCCCTCTCCCTCCTTCTTCCTTCCTCCTTCTTCCTTCCTTCTTCCTTCCTTCCTTCCTTCCTTCCTTCCTTCCTTCCTTCCTTCCTTTTCTGGCTTTGTCAAAAAAGTTAGTTTGCTAGTGCTATTTCTATTTCTGTGTAATAGAATAGTTTAGGGACTTTGATGCTATTTTTGTTTGCAAGTCTGACACAAGTTTGCCATGATAATAACTGAGCCTGGAAATTTTCTTTTCATTTTTCTCTTCCTTCCTTCCTTTCTTCCTTCCTTCCTTCCTTCCTTCCCCCCTCCCTCTCTCTCCCTCCCTCCTCTCTCTCTCTCTCTTTCTCTCTTCTTTCTCTCTTCTTTCTTTCTTTCTTTCTTTCTTTTCTTCCTTTCTTTTGGTAGTTCTCTGTATTAGTGGATCAATCTCAATGCTTGTACCTCTATTTATGCAATTTTTATCCTCTTGTTTTAAGTTGGAAGGCCATATTTGTCTTGAGATGTAACCATTTTTCCTAGATTCCAATTATTAAAATATGCATTTCCAAGAATATCCCAATCGATGATCCTTTGAATTCTATTGGTTTCTATTGTGTATCTCCCTTTCATTCCCAATTTTATTAGCAATTTATGGAATGTAAGGATGATTTCTACTAGAGCTTCTCTTCTCACTTAGGACAAGAACTAGACTTTGACATAAACAATTGATTTCTATGACAGAATTTAAAGGAATCCATTAGTATTGCTTGTCACTTGCAGGTGTGTGTGTGTGTGTGTGTGTGTGTGTGTGTGTGTTTAATTAAAGCCCTTGCTCTCACAAGTGTTCTTAGGTGATCGCAATATAAGTTGCTATATTAGAGTCTTTTAATTCATCAAAATGTAGCATAATATTGATTCCCAAAAGATGCCTCAGCAGATAAAGGTGTTTGCTGCTGAACCAGAGGACTCGAGTTTGCCTAAAACCCACATAATGGGAAGAACAAACTGATTCTCACAGATTTTCTTTGATTTTCCACACTCATTTTATGGCACTCATCTACATCCCCCTCCCCATACAAACATACATGTGCTCATAGTACACGGATAAGATGTAATTCATTTTAAAATAAAAATAATACGTCTTTAAAATAGGCTTATTTTGGGACAAGGGTATCCATGTTGATTTTTTTCTTCAATACAGTTTGCATGTAAGTTGGTTTCTGATGTTATTCCAAGTTGATTTCTACTTGTAATCTGAGATTTTAAAGTATTTTTGCTTTCTTGTAATCTTGGAAGTTTTCACAAGGTGAAATTGAAAGGGGCTAATAATTCTTTTTGAGTTTAAGGTACATAAATGAATTAATAAAATGTGGAAGCAATGCCTAGAATAGTAAAAGCTAAGGCTTATTTGTCACATAAAATGAAGAAGGAAATAAGCATATAAAATATACAGTAACATCCATTCCAACCATCTCAGAAACCCTTCCTGTTGGCCACTTTGCTCTCGAGCCTTGTGTCTTAAAATGATGATACAGTGGAAGAAATAAATCGAGCAAACGGAGAGGGGGATGGTTATGTATGGGATTGCGATACAGGAGAAATTTAAAGGTAAAAAATTTCTATTATACATAATGCACATATGGAGGGTAGGCTACTTGACACTACTGCTGTGAACAATGGAACTACTATATTTAGTAAAAAAATTTTACAGTTGAAAAGATCAACAGTCCTTCATTTGGAAAAGTAACTTTAACTTTAGTTACTCATTTGAGAACTTACATCAGTTACAATCGGTTTTGCTAATTATTGGATGGTTTATCATCCATCACAAAACAATGTGAAGAAATCATTTAATATATAAGGTTTACTTGGAATTGTTTAATAAACATGCTTATGGATACTGCACTGAGATGTGTAAAAATCATACTGATAGCAGCACAACTCTAAAGTGCTGTCACGGTGGCAGGAGACACTGTTTTGAACTCCCATTCTGTATGGCAAGCTCTCAGAACGTCTGTGTCCAAGTTTCAAGTTGGCCCTTCAGATTCTTGCTTGTGCTCTATCTTTTGCTTTTGAAAAGGAATACTCTAACATGACCAATAGTGATTAAAACAGATAGAAAAGTGAGATCAATAGGTAGTTTTGTCAAGTTAAAAATAATAAAGCAGGGGTCTAGAGACATAGCCCAGTCAGTAAAGTGCTTGTCATATAACATGAAGACCTAAAGGTGGGTCTCCATCACCAATATAAAAAGGCAGAGGCACGTATCAGTATACTTACCTCCATGGTCAGGCGGATGATATCAGGCCAGAGACAGGTGGATGCCCAGAGCTTGTTGGCCAGGCATTCCAGCTGAATCAGAAGCCCTAGGTTTAGTGAGATAATCTCCTCAACAAATAAGGTGGAGACAAACTGAGCTAATATCAGTTGTCTTCACATACACATGTGCACACATCACACACACATGCACACATCCTAGCCTGTATGTATACATATGCATAACTCATAAACATGTAAACATATACATTTATATATGTATACACATGGACAAGGATACCATCACAGTAACCAGTATACACATAAACATGTACACACACACACACAATCCAGGCATGGTAGCATGCACTTGTAATTCCATCACTGAGGAGGCTAAGACAGTGGATTTCCACAAGTTTGTGGGTTTGAGACCAAGCTGGGCTACAGAAGTGACTGACTGTTTCAGATATTGAAAAGCAAAGTTCCTCGCAATGCTTATATTCACTGGAGTTTATTTAAGATAAGACAATTATAGAGCCATTATAAATTAGTTGGCCATTATAAACTAGTTGGCTGGAAAGCATCCCACTCTCTAAGATGTCACACAGGAAGTAGATTCGAAAGTGCTGTGTGGTACCTTTGCCTTCCCAACACATATCCTACACTTCAGATGTCTGGAGAGCTCACTTTTTAAAAAGTTGTAATATATTTTTTAAGGTTAAAATGATAAGTTTTTTTTTCCTTCTCATTCAAAGAACTTAAAGGGCCGAATGGCTACTGATAGTGTCTTCCCCTGAGCTAGCTGTCTCTTTTCCCTAGAGCACCTGCTCCAGCAGTTCACTTACTTTTTGTAACTATGATGCAACTATTCGGTAAACATTACCTCGGGTTGTGGCCACAGTTTCTTGCTATGCAGTATGAGGAATTTAGTGACTTACGTTTCCCCTTTCTAAATGAACAACGACCGTGATAATGACACTGTGCCTGAAATAACAAACTTACTAATTCTTTTTAAACCTTCCTCCATCAAAGCTGAAGAAGTTAGAGAAGTTGCCTTGTCTTCCCCTGTATCCTGTAGGCTCCATTATATGATTTGTTGCAGGTCTAAGAACACTAATCACGTTTGAATGTAGCCATAATAGATGTTCGTGACTCAAGATACTAGTATCATTACTGGGCTTTAGTTTTTATAACCAGTGCAGGCACAAGACAAACAACGGCTGGAGTCCTCTTTGCGAAGTTCAGTGTGGGACCACTGGGGTCAAGAATAGACAGCTCTCCTGTGTCGTGGAAATCCTGACCTTTGATGGATGGATGATTTCTCTAGTGTCTGAATTAAATGGCGGTTGTCTAATATTCTTTGACCTTTTGCACCTTTGGGTTATACTGTCATGTGTGGAATTCTTGGCACCATTGTGCTTTGTTTTGGAGTTGTATTTTGGATTCTGTGGTGCAAACTCCCTTATTTGCATTTATAACATATGGGTAGTTGGTTTGTAACTTCTACTTCCTTACTATTTAGCTTCCTACCCCGCTAATTTTCATAGAAGTATATATTGCACCTTAAGCTTATCCTCACAACCCTGCCATAAAAGAAAACAGCAGTGGCTAGTCTGCCAAGGAAGCTGATACTCGATTCCTTTCAGTGAGATTTATTAGAATAAAGGGCCTCATTATGGCAAGGGAAGTAGACAGAAACAGTTCAGTTTATAGAAGGCTAGATATGCAGAGGCTTTCGAATGAAGAAGAGACTTCTCATTGAAACATGACAGGTCATTAAGAGTGAGAATGAGAGAGAGAGAGAAAAAGGAGAGAGAAACAGTATCCATGAGACAGATGGGGGAGAGAGGTGGTAATTTGGGATGCCAGGCCAGAGAGCAACCTTCATCTCTGGATCAAAAACCTCCTGAGGAAGAAATGTTCCGACATTTAACAATGTTTGTGGAAAGCTTCACACCACATAATTAACTCAGCATAAGGCACCTGACAGGGGGACATAGGGCAGGACACATATTGTAAAATGAGAGTGGTCAATCAGAGCTAACCCTGCTTCTTAACTCTGTCTCAAAGAGGGATGTGGAAGGGTGTGGCCATGTTCAGGCTGTGGGATTTGACCCCAATGTACAGGCTTGTGTTCTAACAGCTCCCAACTCCAACCTTCTCGCCCTTCCAGTTTTTTGGTTCTTAGTCCTTCCCCTTTGTCTCCTTTGTTCCCTAAATATTTTCACTTTTTCTTTCTGATTATATGCAGATGCAATTTTATGGTATTTGTCTTTCTGAGGTTGGCTTTATTTGCCATATATGAGTATCTCCAGTCTCACCTATTTTCTTGTAAGTAGTATAATATATTCTTGATCAAGTTACTGTTGTTTTGATTTGAGGACAAGAGAAGCTCAGTGTGGGCTTTCCTTCTATTTCTCTGATGTCTATTGAGGGTAAACACATTTCCAACTGCTTATTGGCTTTTTAATTCCATCTTTTAAGAATTCTTTGCTCATTTCATTAGCCAACTTGTTGAATGGGTTCTGTAACTTCTTGTTTAGTGGTTTTTTGCATTCTTTGCATATTCTAGACATTAATCTTTTGTCACATATAAGGCTAACAAAGACTTTCCCCCAGTCTGTAAGCCACTGGTTCTCAACCTTTAGGTCATAACCCCTTTGGGGGCTCCACCTATCAGATATTTACATTATGATTCATAACAGTAGTAAAATTACAGTCATGAAGTAGCAGTGAGTCAATTTTATGGTTGGGGGTCACCACATCATGAAGAACTGTATTAAAGGGTCAAAGCTTGAGAAAGGTTGAGAACCAGTGCTGCAGGCTTTCTTTTTATTCAATTAATGGTTTCATTTGCTTTACAGTGATTTTTACTTCCTGAAGCCCCTTTTTCAGTTGTTGGGCACTATTTTCTGAATGACCAGAGTCCTACTCAGAAAGCCCTTTCTTATGCTGATCTCCTAAGCTATCTTTATTACTTCTAACAGTATCAGAGCTTGATACTATAGAAAAGTCTTTGATCATTTGGAGTTGACTTTTGTCTAATATGTGGGACAATGGTTTACTCTCATTCTTTTCCATATGACTATACAATTTTGCCAGCACAATTCTTGAAACTATTGTCTTTATTTCCATGTAGCCTTTTGGATTCCTTGTTAAAAAAAAAATCAAGTGGTTGTAACAGTGGGTTTCTGTGTGCTTCTTACCATATGGTGATAACTTGGGCTTGCTTTTGGACACATAGGGTGCTTTTGGGCTCCATGTGTGAGCTTTAGGGATTGTTGTTCTATGTCTATGAAGAATGCATTGAAACTGTGGTTGTCATTTCATTGAATCAGTAGATTGCTTTGAGTAAGACAGTCATTTTCACAATATTGATTCTTCCAGATTCAGAAGCAGAAAGGGCTCTCCATTGCCTAGTACACTCTTCAATTTATCTCTTCAGAGGTTTGAAGGTTTCATTGAAAATGTCTTTCATTTCCTTTGTAAAGTTTACTGCAAAATATTTTTAATATAATATTTTTGTTAATTCTTTGAGGGGAAAGACTTTCTGAATGGAACACTGCAAGCACAGGGACTAAAAACAACAGTTAATAAATGAATCTTATGAAACTGAAAATGTTCTATATGGCAGAAGACACACCATCATCCATCATCGGGACAAAGCAGCAGGTCATAGAATGGGAAAAGACCTTTACCAATTACACATCCAATACAGAGTTTGTATCTAAAATACATAAAGAACAAAAAATATCAACATCAGGGAATTAAATAACAATTTAAAACAGGGTACCTAACTCAGAAGAGAATTCTCAAATGATGAAACCAGATAACTCAAAACCCACCTACCTCTAATCCCTCCAGTAGTTGACTGTAGCCAATTTCATTTAACCAATCATTTTAAATCAAGGAACAAGGTTTGCACAAGAAAAGTTTGTAAACATGAGAATTCACTCCTAGGCTTAGAACTTCAGTTACAGAATTTATCATTGCAATACATGGCAACAGACCAAACCTTAAAAAAATAGGTCAAGAGCTGTAGAGAAAAGCCTACCATTATTCTGTTAAAGGAACATAGCAATGAATTCACTCCTAATGACATATTGCTATACACATAGATCAGAGCACTGCACTGTTCTCATCATAGAAGCTTCTTCTTGCAGTAGATGGGAATTAACACAGACACCCACAGCTGGACAATGCACTCAGCCCTAAATGGAGGAGTGTCTCTATCAAGCCCTCAAGAGAAGAAAGTGCACAAAGATTGTTAAGAGCCTGAGGTGGTAAATGACTCCAAGATAACAACATTGGTCGGACACAACATATAAACTCACAGAGATTGTGACAGCATACATAAGACCTGCACAGGCTCAAATTAGAAAAAAATAAAATTTCAACTCTGAGAAGGGGATGCAATACAGAATTCCACCAATAACCACAGTGTCCTCCACTCGAGTGTCACAGGGTATACCAACCACACTTCAAGGTAGGCCCCATGATCAAGAGCAACTGGACAACATCAATCAGATTCCATGTTTTGTCATCTTTATCTTTGTTGTTGTTTCATTCTTGCTTGTGATTTTTGGGTTTTATTTGATTTTTTTTCTTTGTTACTTTTGATTCCCATGTGTTTTGCTCTTTCTTTTTTGAGAGAGAGCATGGGATAACAAGACACTATGAAGTTGGCTGGGTAAGTAGGTAGATACCATTTGGTGGGGTGTTGGGGGAAGGAAGAGATATCATCAAAACATATTCTATGAAAAATATAAATAAGAAGAAAAAAACACTTGTTTGGTTTTTTTACACTTCTGATTGTTTTGCAGTCCAAGTCCTTGTACAATACTAGGTTTGTAATTGCACCATCCTTCAACAGCTGGAGTTTACGTTTTATTTCAATGATGTTGTGAGTGGTGAGAGATTTCAGGATTCTGAGTCCAGGTAGAAAGTAGAACATCTGGAGCTGTACTTTGGTTGTCTGCTGTTGGCCAATAGCCCTCTGAGTATCAAAAAAAAGTTCAAACATCTGGCGGTAGGCTAACATAAAAACTGAGGTCTTCTGCCAAAAGCCAGCAACAGCTTGCTGCTACTCTGCGAAGCTGCCAGCTTACAGAGCAGTGGCGCTTGGGGTATCTTCAGACTCTAGCTTCTTGTAAAATCTCAAGTCCAAGCTGCTTGGTAAGGCTGTTCCCCAAAGCCCTGGAGCAGATGTTATGAGGAAAGGAAGTGCTTCTTCTTAAGAGTCACTGAAATTGTGAATAATAGGTTATCCTCTACCAGAGTACTGTTTATAAACTGAAAGGGAAAAATAAAAGCAAAATTTGCACTAAACATGATGTACAGTCTTGTGATCCTCTGCTGGATGCAGAGGCAGGACAATCCAGGAGGTCAAGGAACTCATGCTCAACCTGGCTACATGAGCTCTGTTGCAAATTTCAACACAAAAAATAAATAAATAAGCAAGTTCTAGTGTCTATATAGTAATTTCTGAAAATGCATGTTAGTAATTTTCACATAACAATTGCTTCATTTTTTTCTATAAGCTCAATTGGTCATAAAAAAAGAAAATGAACTCAACTGTTAGGAAAACACAAAAAACCAATGTAACTGCGTGCTGTACACTGATAATTTTAGGTCTAGGGAAGCCAAAGTGGGAAGATTGTAGAGAGAATATCGTGTGTATTATATGGATGCATCACCTGTCAATTAACAAAAACTATGGCCTATAAGAAAGGGTAGAACAGAAGGTGGGACATCTGAGAGGCAGAAGGAATTCTGGGATAGAGCCAGACACTGGAAGAGTCACAGAGGAAGATGTGAGGACAGACACGTGGTACCTGAGTAGAGGTAACCAGCCACATGGCAGAAAGTAGATTAGCATAAATGGGTTATTTTAAATTATTAGCTAATCAAGGAACAAGCCTAGCTCTATGTCCTAGATATTTGTAGATACATTTTGAGTCTGAGTCATTATTCCAGTAGCTTGGGGCCACTGAACAACAGAAAATCATGAATTTTGATGCCAGCCTGAATAGTACAAAAAGTTCAAATCCAGCTTGAACTACTAGTGAGACCCTATCTCAAAAACAAAATAAAACAAAGCCCCCCCCCCAAAAAAATAGGAAAAAGAGAGAGAGAAAGAGAGAGAGAGAGAGAGAGAGAGAGAGAGAGAGAGAGAGAGAGAGAGAAATACAAGTTTTATTACAGGTCCTTAATAAAAATTGACTTCATAATCTCTTCAGAGCATAATCCTGTATCTTATTTTACTGGTTTTTGCTAATTTCTCTTCTTACAATATTATTATAATATAAGCAATATTCAGTAAAATTTACAAAATTTTCTGAAAACAAGAGAGCTGTCTCTGCTCTTCACCAGTTGCAGCACTCTGGAGAGAGGACCCTGCACCTCACCTGGGCGGCACAGTAGAACTGGCCCTGGTGGCATGGGCATGGGTGAGTCCACCCTGAGGGCATAAGTACAAGAGAGCTGGTCCTACCCTCCACCTGGGCAGTGTGGGAGAGCTGGCCCAGTGACATGGGCTCTGGAGAGATAGCTCTGAGGATGTGAGAGCTGGCACACCCTTTTAGCTGGCCCTGTCGTTTGCTTGCAAGAGTAGTACTAGAGACCTGACCCCAGTGGGAAAAGCCAGTCTTGTTTTTTTGCCAGTTGCTGCAAGGAGGAAAGTTGGCCCTGCCCATTCTCTGATCAAAGCCAGAACGCTGGCTCTGGTGGTGGGCAGAGGAGGGCAGGTGGGATGCTCTCTACCACGAAGACCCTGATCTAGGTCTTTGATTTGGCCCACCCAACACCCCATCTACTAATGGATGGACTTCATGAAAGGCCAGGTCCTACAGGTTCAAAGCTGCAGTATCTCCATGACACAGAGCTACAACAGGATATCTGAGAGGAGTCCTGGTGAGGATCCCATATTGATAGTGTAGCAGAAGCTAGAGGCCTCAATCTGTACCAATTGCAATTACACTTGCAAGTAAAGCTGCTTGGGAAGGAAAGGGATATAGCGTCTGATACACCATGACACGGTGTAGCTTCTAAGGCAGGATTTATTTTAATTTAACCTAATTTTTATTTACTTTTACTTTTTGCTTTTTAATTTGTTTTCTTTTGAGGAGGAGGTTTCAAGGATACTATGGAGGGACAGGAAGAGGAGTGAGACTTGGGGTACAGGATGCAAAATTCATAAAGAGTCGATACAAGGTTAAAAAATACAAAAAATTACAAAATTATTTTTATTTTACTTAATATCTACGCGTGAGAGACTGCATGCATGCATGTATGTGTCCTCATGTGTGCCTGGCCCCAACTACAGCCAGAAGGAGGCATCAGATTCCCTGGAATTGGGGTTATAGACAGTATGAGGAGCTACCTACCAGGTGTGAGCTAGAAACAGAACCCAGGTCTTTTACAAAAGCAGCAAGTGCTTTTAATCACTGAGCCATCTCTTCAGTCTACAGAAGAATCTGTCATAGGCCAAGGACAAGGAAATGGGCTGCTTGGCAGGAATATGACATTGGCCAAGGACAAGGAAGTAGGCTTCAGGCAGGAATCTGATATTAGGCTAGAACAAAGAAGTAATTTCAGACAGGAATCTAAATTTTAGGCTAGAAGAAGGAAGTAGGATTCAGACATGAAAATGACCTTGGGCTAGGACAGGGAAGTTGGCTCAAATCTTTCTGTCATCCAGATAAAACCTTAGAAATAGTGATAACAGGAATATTCATGGAATTTTCTTTATTGCTTTGCTTGTTGTTTGACTATTTGTGTTTATTGTCTTGCTTGTTCCTTGACTATTTGCATCTATTGTATTGCTAGTCCCTCAACCTAGAACTGACCTTAATACTTGCATGTAATTAAAATGGTATAAGAGCAAAAAGGAGGAGGGGGGATGAGATGGGGGAGTTCTAGGGAGGGAAATGGGGAAAGGGGATGGCATCTGAAATGTAAATAAAATATCCAATAAAAAAAGCTCCCAAGCATTTGCATGTTTATACATGCAAATATAAATAAATAAACAAACCACGGTGTTATCTCAGACAGGGAGAATGGCTATTATCAGCGACCTAAGTTCGCAAGTCTATTGAGAAGAAAATCTAGTGAGTCAAAGTTGACTGGGAATAAGATTCATATAGACAATGTAGGACGTCATGTGGAGATCTTCAGATAATCAAAAGTAAACCCTCCATGAGAGCCAGCAACCCCACAGCAATTCAAAGCAAGTTAAATTAGTATATTAAAGAGACTCCTGGGACTGTAGAGATGGCTCCATGGTTAAGAACACATACTGCTCTGGCAGAGGACCCAAGTTCAATTGCTAGCATGCACATCAAGTGGCATATAGCTCTAGCTACGGGGATCCTACACTGAATTTGGTCTCCACACAGTACCACCCCTGTCCCCCTCTATTCATATCCACCCATAGACACAAAGTTAAACACACAATTAGATATAAAAATAAAATCTTTAAAAGATGTCTGGAATCTTAAGTTTGATATAGCACCATGTACAAAAGTTAAGGAAAGAAAGCAAGTGGGCCCTGTCGATTCATATACAGGTGAAGACAAGGTGAGGCATTCATGTAGCAGAAGGCTACTGAGTCATAAAAATAATGAAATCGTGGCAGTTGCAATGGCGTGTGGGTGGTACTAGAAACCATTATGTAAGTGAAGTAAGCCAGGCACAAGACACAGACCACATGACCACATGTATCTGTAGACACTAAAGCGTTCGTATAGAAACTGAATGCAGGATGGCCTTACTAGAAGCTGGGGCCAGTTCAGGTTGGGGAAAAGAAAGAAAATGTCAATCCATAGTCCTCGATTACAGGTAGAAAGGAACAGGAAGTTCTGGTGAATTATTAGTAAGATGACCATAGATACTTTTAAAAGTGCATTTCACAATCGAAAAGCTAGAGAAAGAGTTGGAAGGACACCCTACGACTGAAGAGCTGGACATGTCTGACTCTTCAAGCATTATACAATGTATATGTGTGTGAGTCTTGAGCTACTCCATTAATAGGCACAACTATTAGGTTCTTTTGTATCAGTTCAAACCGATTTAATTTAAATAAAAAGTCTGGATAAAGAGTTGAGCGTTGGGGCTACAGCTCAGTGCTGGAACACACAGGCCCAGCGTGTTCAAGATCCGCAGCTTATCTTCTCTCTCAGAGTGGGTTGCACCAGACAAAAGGAAAACACAGAAACACAGAAGAATCAAATATCTTATGACTATTAAAAGGATGGGATATGATGAAATCCGTTGCTCGGCCCCTACACACATCCTAAGCAATCTGTTAATTGAGCAAGTCGTAACTACTTGCCTTACAATATCACATTGCTATTAATTATGGGACAAGAGATGAGGTCACGAGGGACAAAGTAGAATGGAACAACTTCTGGGTTTATTATTGTGCTCTTTGTTTTGCTTTTGAGACAGAGTCTTGCCATTCAGTCCTGGCTGGCTTAGTACCTTCTATGTGTTCCAGACAGTTCTGTGGTCTCAGGATTACAGGCTGATGTCACCCAGGTTAAAAACCTGCAAGAGTTATGCTATTATAGACACAGGGGACCAGTGTACAGTGAAATCAATCTCTGGAACTGAGCTTGAGGTCTTGTGGGTTGATGACTAGGTCAGGATCCAGACAGCCTCCTTCAGAGACAGGAAGAGGAACAGCAGTTAGAAAAGAGAACTTTAAACTTAGAACTTAAATTCACCAACTAGAGGAGTCCTGCTGTGAATTTAATAATATCGAACAAGAAGTTCTTTTTCACATTATCGCCAAGGCTACTATTATAGTAGATAATCTCCAGTGAGTATTTTAAGTCTGGTTGCTAGGCATATTTTGAAAGAGGAAATAGAAAATAAATGTTTCAAGTATTGAATAACACATATCTCAAGCGGGCAAACCTCGGAGTCCCCTGGGACCTATGCTGAGCCCCCCCACCCCCACTTCCTATGCCCCTGGGAAGAGAGGACCACAGACACGCAAGCTTTATGAGAAGCAGGCTCATGATGGAAGGGTGGGACCACGGAGATCTGCCTCTGTTTTACTTTGAGGAAATGATGTCTGCACATGCGCACATTTAGCTGTTTCACATGGTGAGCTAAGAACAAGTAGAGTGTTAGGCTAGGGAAACTGCCCAATGGGTAAAGTGCTGCCAACACAAGCCTGAGGACCTGAGCTCAGAAGTCTAATATTCATCTTTTTGTAAAAGACAGATGCCTGTAACCTCAAAACTGGGTAGATAGAGGAAGATAGCAGGGGCTCACTGGACAGTCAGCTACAGCAGTGAGCTCTAGGTACAGTGAGAGAGCCTGTCTGAATAAATACATAAATAACCTGATGTCAGCCTCTGGGCCTCTGTACATGGTTGTTTGATGAGAGCGATGAGAGAGAGGTAGGGAGAGGGAAGGGAGGGAGAGAGAAAGAGAGGAAGTGGAAAAGGGAGAAAGAGACAGAGACAGACAGACAGACAGAGACAGAGAGATGGGGAGAGAATCAGAAAGTTTCTGCTTCAGTAGGGGATGTCTTGTCTAACCTATAGAGTTTCTTTTCTTTTGTTCTTTAATCCCCCTTCTGTTAGTTCTGAGTGAGCATGAATCACAGGACAGGGATTTTGTTTTAATGGGTACATCAGCACACACCTTTTCTCCTCCCTCCCTCCACTCCTCTCCCTCCCTCCCTCCTCCCTCCTCCCTCCCTCCCTCCCTCCTCCTTCCTTCCATTCATCATCCCTTTGTTTGTTTTGTTTTTTCGAGAGACAAGGTTTCTCTGTATAGGTCTGTCTGTCCTGGAACTTGTTCTGAAAATCAGGCTTGCCTCGAACTCATGATTTCCTGCCCTGCCATTGCGGGATTAGAGGTGCACCACATGGTCAGGCTGGGACAAATGATTTAAGCAGCATTCCTGCTTTCTCTTCTGGAGGTTGGGACCCTGAAGACACAGCATGGCTTGGGCTCCTTGAAAGTTCTAGGCAAAGTTTCTTCCTCCCTTCCTCTAACTTCTGGTGGCTGCTGTCAGTGGGGGATCCTTGGCTCTCAGCTGCATCTGTCCCCATCCTCAGATGGTCTTCTCCCTCCATGTGTATCTATGCCAAGATAAGGATACACGTGAGTCCTAGCAGTAGGCACATCCCAACACAGTTTGAACTTTTCAACAGAGTCGCATTCACACCATTGGATAGGCCATACTGTTCTTCAGGGTACTCTTCAATGCACAGCGTGCACTAAGCATGCAGATGGTAATTATGCTCAATTAGAACGTAACATTTACAGATGTTTACAGATGTGTGTTTAATCTGGGCCGAGTCCTTATGTCTTCTGGTTGGATTTGGAGGTACATCACTCTTAGGCTTCCTGCCTTCAGGTTCAGATGGCTTCTCTGTGCTTTTCATAGCTGAATGTCATTATTAGAACCAGGTTGGACTGACCTTCACCTAAGACAGAACGATTAACCTCTGACCCAGTCACATATCGTCTAGACTTACACAGTGACATTTGTCAAAAAAATAGCAAGTCTCATTCCAGTGTTTTCTTTACACTGCCTTCTCAGGTATAGACTTCAAGAAGCATTGCACTTAGTTGGGCTTCATGGGCTTAATCAGGTGTCCCTTCATCTCCCAGGCCCATTGCCATCCTGCATAGGAACCGTCTGCATAGGGACCTTCTTTACCATGTAACACACTGAAAGGAAAGACACGGTAGAGACACGTCTAAGTCAACCATAGGGATACTGTGAACATCCCAGTGAAGGCTGGAGATGGAGGCATAGGTGACCTAGATAAAGGTCAGAGTTCCCTGAGAGTGATTAGCAATAGGTCCAAAAGAAGCTCAGGGTCTGAGGTGCAGAAGGCTTGAAGGATCTGGTTAAGGTCGTTCATTGTAACAGTGGAAGGAAGCTGCCCACAAGTTCTAAACAGAAGTAATGTCCTTGACTGAGTTCTGCTTCCCAGTGTATGTGTGTGTCGGGGGTGGGGGACAGGGAGGAGCACACAAGAAATGATTCCCATTTCCTGTTCTAACAGAGATTTTCAGAAGCATTCCTTTGGGGAGAATGAGAGAAGACTTGCTGTGGATCTTGTATTCTTCCATACTGTACACTATGTATGAGTGTGACTTCCTCGTAGAGAGTCTGTGATTTTTCTGGATATTCGTTCCCAGGAAGCTGGGAGGGTTTGGTGACGGAGGGCGCACGGCCATTATAAGCACTCTAAGAACTTAATAATGAATTCAATAAAAATAAATACGGATTATATATTATATAACATGATATCCATTTTGAAACTCTACTCATTGTCCTAAATGTTGGAGTGCAAGCCGGTGCATGGCAGAGTGATAGTTGCCAATGACGATGATGAATATTATTGTTATTATTGTGTTATTATTATTGTTACCATCATCACTATTTTTGTTGTGTTTTTATCTGTTCATTTCAGTTTTGAGACAGAGTCTGGTGGAACTAGGCTGGCATTGAACTCGGTAGGTAGTGAAGGATGACCTTGAACTCCCGTTCCTTCTTCTTCCAGCTCCTGAATGAAGAGATCACAGACACACATCGCTGTGTCTGGTTCCTGGTGTCCAATGTTTTAAGTAGAAAGATCATGGTTATGGTTTCCTGACTAGCTACAGTAAACTGAAGCAGATTTTGGGAACAATTCATGAACAATTATGAATCTCTTTTAAAACGACATCTTTGCAAATACGCTGGTGTCCTTCCTGTATGCACGCACAGACTTTCCAAATTGAGTATGTTTCCTAATCAGGTTGAGAGAACAAAGCCAGGGCCACGCTGATCTCTGGCTTTTCTCTGGATGTTAAGTTAATCTGAATTGGTATAAAAAGGAATGCTACCATATTTCTAATTGAGGAGCTCATGTCCATGAGGTGGCTTTAGGGCCCTGAAAGCTATCAGTCAGTATTTGAAAACCGCTCAGTGACTTTTCCCACTTGGCCTCCCCTTGACTTACATATACCAGTCCTCACTCCTGAAGCATCTTCACCATTCTTTTGTCTCTAGGAAGTAGCTGATTATTTTTTCCTTAATTTGTGTTTCCTATATATTTGCATGAGTCTCATTTTGAAACTAGCATTAAATATATAGAAAGCTGTAGTTTTGAACAAACCTCCCCAACAAACCAGGCTTAAAGTCCGAATGGAGTCACCAAGCAGAAATGAAGCTGTTTGTCTGACCTGACAAAGCCAGATCGGAGAAGGCACAGTCACATTGCCAAACAGGCCCATTCCAGTGTGTGCCACAATGGAGCTACCTCTGCCTCCATCCTCACACAGGACAGCCAGATGTCACCTCTCAGCCAAGCGATTGCCGCTCTACTACACATTTCCCTGTCGTGTTCCTGCAAGGGACTGACTTTTAAAATGACCCATCCACTGTATAATTTTTTTTCCTTTCACCAGCTTTTCTCTTTTTTTTTAAACAACAACAGCCTCTTCCTACAGTATTGTGGTTTTGTCTTCTGCTATTTATTGTAGGGCTAAGTCCTGGCTCCCAAGATCTGGAGTCTACACTATAGCTTCTGCGAACCTGCCCTCAGTTAATTCTGATTTGTAAATAAGATGCCAGCAGTCAATAGTTGGGGAGAAGAGACATAGGTAGGGTCTAGGTTTCTCAGGTTGGGGACCTCAAGGAGAAGCAAGGGGAGGAGACCATGTCTTAGGGAATGTGCAGCAGAAGGAAGGAGAAAGAGACAGGAGCAGCCATGAGACAGAGAAGCAAGAAGAGTTGCCATGATCTCCGGGCCAAGAGAATATGGCCCAGAGGGCTGCTTGGTTGGAGCCAAGAGCAGTCCAGATGAAGCATAGTAAGCAATAATTTGGGGTATCTGTGGGAGGT
Organism: Mastomys natalensis; assembly: GCA_021653895.1. Taxonomy (NCBI): domain Eukaryota; kingdom Metazoa; phylum Chordata; class Mammalia; order Rodentia; family Muridae; genus Mastomys; species Mastomys natalensis. The sequence continues at coordinate 2,197,970 of JAJTUV010000381.1, forward strand.
AGATTCTAACAACAAGGGAGCATGTAGGCTGTTGTCCACCTATTGTGCTGCATAAGGCATATTAAAATACAAAGGCTGAGTGTGTATCTTTCATCTGGGAACATTAAGTGGTCAAAGGCAGGAAGGAACCCCATGCCAGGATTTGCAAAATATTTTAACAACACTCTAGCCCACAAGAACAGTTATTCTAGCTTATGGATTCTAAATAGGAAAGGAAAGCAATGATGAAGACTAAGCTAAATTGCCACAATTCTGTCATCTGACCTAGAAATAGCATTTACAGTGGTGAAGTCACTCAGTCATGCCATACCCCAGGTCAAGTTTGGTCTGAGGTTCATCTGGTCCAATTCACATTTTAGAAATCAGACTTTAATAATGGCAATAAGTTTTCATATCTAGGAACCTTATCTTAATGGGTCTTTGATGACAGAGATTTGATTTGAGTATAAGAAGCAAGGACAGGACAGGACAGGACAGATATGCTCCGTATGTCACAGTAAAAATGTACATGCATGGGTCTGGTGTCTCTGGATGCCAAAGACATTAGGAGACAGAGATGGGTAGAGGAAATGGGCTCCTTTATAGTTTTACCAAGTGAGTGACTCATTTTTCTCCTCTCTCTCTCTTCTTATTTATTATAATGTATTTTACTTTAAATTACATGTATGTTTGTTTGTCCACCTGTGGGTATGTACATGTGAATGCAGGTGCTTATGAGTGTCACAGAGGGCTTTAGACACTGTCCCTGGAGTTACAAGTGTTTGCGGGTCTGAGCTGCTGGGTTTTGAGTGTGGGGAAGTAAACTGGAGTCCTCTGCAAGAGCAGTCCATGTTTGTAACTGCTGAAATATCTCCCCAGCCCCTCCATTATGTTTTAAAAAAGATTTATAGAAAGCCATGAGACAAAGGCTAGGATCTATGTGCATGTAGGCACGAGATGGGTTAATAAGTGTGTGGCAACATGACTGGGTCCTCTGTTGCAGGGATTCTCTGTTACAGAGATAGATTTTTATTCAAGTCTGGACTAAAAAAAAAAAAAAATGAAGTCTTACATATCTCCTAGTTTTGAAGGAGAAGAAAGCTTTGTGGTGGTTTTTGTGAAGCCTAACATTGTCACTCATTCTGGGTCTGGCTGAGGCTTTTGTCCCTAGATTCCTTCTCTTGTTGGTGCAGAGGTAGATCCTCTGTATCTTTTAATTGTAGCTATGCTTTATGTTGCATGCCAGTTAAACACACTAGTTTTGCAGGAGTTAAAAAGGGCATGCATAGTCCACAAGCTCAAGGAGGGTCCAAGTGCCTCCCTTTAGTATATATCCTGCCCTGCCAGAGATCCTGCATGGTATTACGACTACAGGGGCTTAAACTCATTGGTGCTTTACTGACAATATCTCACTTCAGAGATTTGGGTGTTTGTTCCCTTGGTATAGGTGCATTCCTAGAACCACTGGTGTGTTCTGCTGTGAGTAAGGTATCGTTGGTTATAAATATGCATTAAATATTATAAACCATTTATTCTTTATTCTTGGACTTCTGAATATAATTTTTTATTTAGAAAAATGGTAGCTTAAAAAAAATCTATTATTGGGGTTAGAGAGATAGGTCACTGGATAAGAGTATTTGCTGCTCTTGCAGAGCACCTGGGTTCAGGCCCCAGCACCCACATGGCAGCTCACACCCATCTGTAAATGAAGTCTTAAAGATCAAATGTTTTCTTCTGGACTTCACAGGCAATAGGCATGCACATAGTATATATGCATACATGCAAGCAAAACAGCCATACATATAAAAGTACAGTAGAATATTTCACCAACTTTAGACAAATTTAATTTGCTTATTCTCACCAGTAGTATATTTTACATTGTAATTCTATCTATCTATCTATCTATCTATCTATCTATCTATCCATCCCTCCATCAATATCTGTCTGTCTGTCTAGTTTTTCAAGACAGGTTTTCTCTGTGTAGCCCTGGCTGTCCTGAAATTCACTTTATAGACAAGGCTAGCTCCAAACTCATGCAGCTCTGCCTCTCAAGTGCTGGGATTAAGTGGGTGCACCACCATGGCTGGCTAAATTTAATATAAATTACTTTATTGTCATTGCCACTCAGCACAATGGGTTTCCGCATGACACTTCCATAGACTGTATCATTCTATATTGGCTCTCTTCCTTGGAATAGCTCTTTGGTCCCTGCCTTGTCCTCCTCCACCCTCTATTTACTTCCCTTTCTCCTGTAAAGTAGTCTCTGCTCTACACAAGACTATAGATTCTCCTTCACCTGAGGAGAAACATGCGATATTTAGGGTTTTTTTCCTACTCATCCCTTCTATTTAGATGCCTTCCATTGATATGAAGTGCTAGGCATGAAGTGCTCCTTCTACTCCATGCTATAGGGTGTGTGTGTATATGAGTGTGAGTGTGTGTATGTGAGTGTGAGTACATGAGTGTGTGTGTGTGTGTATGTATGAGTGTGTGATTATGTAATTGTATTTGAGATTGTGTGAGTGTATGTAAGTTTGTGTGTTGTGTGAGTTTGGTAAGTATGTGTGGGTGTGAATGTGTGAGGTGTGTATGTTTGAGTGTGTATATGTGAGTGTGTGATTGTGTGTGAGTATGTTTATGTGTGTGTGTGTGTGCATGCACATGTGTGTCCCCGTGTGTGCACACAGGAGACACAGGCAGTAGACTGTGAATGGGGAAGCAGAACTATGAACCCATATATCCTTCATCAAGCTGTTTTTCAGTACTGGCTCTCTGACCTCTCTTTCTTTCTTTCTTTCTTTCTTTTCTTTCTTTCTTTCTTTCTTTCTTTCTTTCTTTCTTTCCCTTTCCTTCCCTCCCCTTCCCTCCCTCCCCTCCCTCTCTCTCCCTCCTTTAAAGTGGTGGCTCAACTCATTGTTCTCTTTAGATGGAGGGAAAATGGAGGACCAAGAGGCTTCAAGCAATTTATCCTATGTTAATCTGCTAATTAAAAGGGTTCGCCTAATTTTCTTAGTTCATCCTAAAAAGAGAAGCACTGAGAAAGGCCGAGACAGGGTGTGCGTGTGCGTGTGTGTGTGTCTGCACATGTACATGTGTGTTTATGATAGCTGAGTAAATGCTGAATGAGGAAATTCAAGAGATGGCAAAATTACTAGAAGAGATGACAGCGCACAGTGACAAGTTGCCTCAGGTGGAGTTGAGTGCAAAAGCAGAAGGAAAGACTATCTATGTAGAAAAGGCTGAGGGTAAGGGCAAAATTATGAGAGCGTCTTCCTGGAGGACAGCACTCTCAGTGGATGGATAGTGTGTGAGGACTTACTCAGAGTAGCCTGGAGAAGATGAAAGTCGATAGAGGGAGGGGAGAGGTCAGCGTTGCATGATAGAACTTGAAAAAGTCTAGCTTTGTACCTTTGGATGTGTTTACATAAGTCACTTGTATTGTTCTACAACTCTATTGTTATATGAAACCATGAATAAATTTATGAATGGAAATAGGTAGACTTAAGCCACTTATTACACAAAACACTTACTTTACTAAGTCTTCAGTATGAGTTTATTAGTATTCAAGGACTAGAAAACCTGTATTTATTCATCTGTGATGAGAAAAATGGAGATTTATCACTCAAGTATAACTAGGAACGTTTATCTGCAATTTTCTTTTCCCTGGGTGTATTGAAATAAATAAACATTTTTATGTTTAAGAAAGGCAGGCATACTGAAGTATTTGTGAGTGGATCGTCCTAATAGTCTCAAGGTTAAACCATGTGGTGTGTGTGTGTGTGTGTGTGTGTGTGTGTGTGTGTGTGTGTGTGAGAGAGAGAGAGAGAGAGAGAGAGAGAGAGAGAGAGAGAGAGAGAGAATGTGAGTTTCAGTGTGAATGTGTGTAAGAGCAAGTGTGTGATGTGTGTAAGTACAAGTGTGTGAATGTGTGTTTGAATTGTGTGAGCATGAGTATGTATGTGTGTGTATGAGAGTGTGTAGTAACATACACTTTTGTGTTAAGATTGTCCTATATTTTGTCATCTTAAACATCTTCTGTTCTTGAAATCATCTTAAATAGTTGTGACAACAGTTATCATTTATTTGATATCTATATTATTTACCGGGACCTTTACACATACCTTAACTGCAGCAATCCTAAAGGGAAACTGTCCCTTCTTGCCCTTGATCACATGCAACTATAAATGTTAGTGTGAGAGCTTGTACCAAACCTTACCAGGCATTACTTTTAATGTACATTTTTCACAGTGCCTTGGGGGAGATCGAACTCAGGACCTTCCACATGTCAAGGAAACCATTCTACTGTTTGGTTCTATCCCCATGATAAGAATCCTGTAGCAAAACTGAAGTCTGTGAAAATCCCCCTACTTCTGGGCCAAAGGAGCAGAATAAACTAGTTCTACTGCTTTTTATCTTTACGTGAATTCACAAAAACAAACTTATCAGAAGTTGAGTGTTCTCCAGAGACCTAGGGCAGGCTTCTTGCCTTCTCCGATGCTTTATCGTTAGCAAGCTGAAGCAAGAGCTATATATCTGAAACTGCCATTTCAAAATATCTCGGCTTTTAACTGTTTCTTCAAGTTCCTGAAATTTCAAGCGCACACACACTCCTCACTGAGAGCTGCTTTCTTCCCATAAAACGAAGCATCAGTCATCCAGTCAGCAAGTATTTATTAAGCACTTGGGAAGTGCTCAGCACACAGTGAATGTATTTTCCTGAAAATCCGAGGCAATCGTACTACACTTTGCTCTGTTAAAGACTGCAATATGCATGACTTCCTGTTTTTCTGTCTTAGGATGTTATAGTTTCCTAGTAGTAGTAAAACCTATATGGGATGAGAGTTGTTTGGGTGACTGTTTCCAACATGAATATCCAGCTGCGAGCTACAAGCTAAACAGGAAAGAGCGTTTACGTGTATGGTTTAAGAAACCCAGAATATTTTTTTAATGAATGTTGTTCTTGACGCTGCGACCTTTTCAGTAGGACACGTAGCACTCTACCTTGTGCATTCAGATGGATAGTGGGAGATGGGCGAGTGGGAATCAGTGTTTGATTTGGGCCTGTGTGAGTAAAAGCACATTTGTTTGCACTCTTTCTCACAAGGCTTCAACTCGTGGCTTTACTCATGTCTGGAATGGATACTTCCCTCAAGGTCTAATTTGGTGAAAGGAAATGATACCAAGAGGTAGCTAGCGTTAACAGCAGTATGAGGAGCCTTTAGTTCACCTGTCCACAAGCCCCTCCCCTGAGATGCCAGCTACTGCCAGGGGATATCTTTTCAGTAGTTTGGAGTCAGATGTATTAAAAGAAGAATGAAGCCTAACTGTTTCATAGTTTGCTTCCTTCCTGAGAACTGACTGGCACTTCGGTGGTTTATATGACTGAATGACACTTCTTTCAATGTCAGCCTGACAATGTGCCTATCTGAGATTTCCACCTAAGGAGTGATAGCTACTGTCTCCTTACTGGAGTTTGGATTGTCTTCTCCTTTTGCTACTGTGGAAGGTCTCCTGTCACTTGGATACCAGCTGGTATCACTTCACTAACAAACGCTTCTCCACCTGTCCCACAGGCTTTACCACATCCTGAAGAGGAGGCAGTAGTGTGGCTGTTAATTTAGAGACACCTAGAGGACTGCTCTGCTTTCTGGCTGGCCATTGTGTAAACCACTTCATTTCGCCATATCTACTCACAGGGGCTGGTTCCAAAATAGCCACTAAAATAAACCTTCCCTCTCTTAAATTGTTTCAGTTAGCTATTTTGTCACAGTTACAAGGAAAGTAAGTAGTACAGGGACAGAGGAAATGCTTCTCCTCAAAGCAAATCTTGTTTTTCATTTTCCTTCCTTGTCTGTTCATAGGACTAAATCTTGACAAGGTTGCTAAAGAGTCTGGGAGCCAACCAGATAGCTAGACCCTGTTGTGTAGCAGGTTTCTTTTCTCAGGGAAGCTCTTTAAAACAGAAAGGAAACAACTTAAAATACCTTTAAGTAGTCCATGAAACAGACCAGATTCACTAGGCCCCTCCCTCCCACAGAATAATACAGACAGCAAGGCTGCAAAAGAAGACTCTGAGACCAGTACAGTTTTTGTAAAGAAGCAGAACTCGGTCAATTTGCCTAGAAGAGGTTTAGACCAACTGAGTCACTTGGAAAGGACACTCTCCAAGCTGTTGAGCTGCCTGCAAGCTATGCAGCGTGCTCCAGGTATCGAGCTTGGTGAGCTGACAGCTGTGCTTAGATGATCTTTGGCAATGCAGCTGTCTCTGAGTTAGTTCAGCTCCTGTAAATTACCTCATGTCCCTGACAGTAATCTCCCTAAAACTATTTTACATTAGTCTGTCATTGGCTCCCTCTTCAGGGTGTGTAGATGCATGTGCTATGTCTTCCCAGGAAAAGGGAATGTTTGTTATACAACATGCCCCATGTAAGGAAACTTGACCTTTGGCAAATGCTAGAATTAAGTTCACATTTCCAGGACTGGACTGGAGGTTTGTGAAGATGGCACTGGGGTGCTGGATGCACCAATATGATAGATGCAAAAAGTTCATAAGAGAGTCCTATGTCCCAGGTAGGTCTACCATGGGAAGCCATTTTGGTTACCGCCATAGTATGGTATGTATGTTTACGTAAGCCTTCTATGGTCACATTCTTGTGTTGCATTTGGCTTACTCATCTTTTCAACATGTTTTTGCAATTTTGGAAGGAAAATAAAGTTTTGTAATGTATATCAACTGGGACATGAATTCAGAGTAGGATGTGAAAGAGGAAGATCTTAAATCATTTCCTCCATATTTGGAAAAGTTACTTGTCAGACCTGCTACATTGACTGTGTAGCTTTATTCATTCAATAAATATTCATCAAATCCTAATGCATTCCAAACACCTTTCTATTTAACTAGGTCAACATTCTCTTTAGGGAGCTTAATATTAATGGGAAACAAATAGTAAGGAAGCAAATATAATTACACATAAGAAGGAAGTGATCTTTAGATGCGGGAGACACCCAGAAAATGTATTTTAAGGACAGCGATAGCAACAGGAAATCCTTCCTGCCAGGAGACTGGAAAGATACTGGACTGGAGAATGACTTCAGGGCTTCTATTGAGTCCATATGAATCAGTCTATCACTGGTCACTGCCCCAGCCCTTGAACATCTTATTTTTATCATTATTGTTTTTAAAATGGAAACAGGAACTTCTTAAGTTCTCCATGTAGGCCTTGACCTTGTGATCCTCCCACCTAAGACAAGCCTGCACTAGGTCTGTCTTGTTAATGGCCAGATAGAGGCTTCCATTGCAAGAATAACATAAGTGTTAACAGTGGTGGGAAACCAAAATGGGTTTTGGCAGTGTGGTTTTCCACAGGGCCTTTCTGTGCTGTACAGGGCCTCTCTTCTGGTAGAATCCTCACGTTGTTTTTTCTCAATTCATGGGCCTTTCTCCTTTCTCTCTGTATTCTAACATCATAAGTATACCTGTTGCCCTGCATTAGGGACGCTTCCCCATTCTACTGACCCCCTTCATAAGTCTTCTCTGTGACAGACACATTCTGAAGTGTGAGGTAGAGGTTCACACATTGGTTTTGGATAAAGGGGCAGCATTTGCCTGTAACAGTTTGAATGGGGTAGGTATAGTCATTGTCTCCACAAATAAGATGCAAGGTGATAAGATAATTTAAATGAGATTTGCATACCAATATTTGTGCATTTAGTCATTATGTCCACCGTTCAAAAGTCTATCAACCAAGGAATCCTGACAAATGAGATGGATAGTGTGGTAACAAAGCACATGGCAAGAATTTGGATACTTTGGATCCTATTCCCAGGTTTCCTAGGTGAAGCTGTGTCCAAACTGAATATTCATTGCAATTTTAAAAACAAAGAAAGAGTGAGTAAAACTTAACTTCCCCTGGTCAGGCATGGTAGCCATCTGCAGATAGATCATCCCAGTTATGTGGTGACTCAAAATGCCAAAACCAAAACCAACGCACTAGCAAAAACTCTTAGTCATAACCTATTAAACTGATTTTTTTTCTGTTGAAATAAAATTTACAATTATTTATTAGTGTGTCAGTGCATGTGTGTGTGTATGTATGAGTGTGTATGTATCACTGTATGTGTGTGTGTTCATGCCATGGTATGCTATGAGGTCAGAGAACAATTTTCAGGACTCGTTTCTCGCCTTTATGTGGGTTCTGGGATCAAACTCATGTCGCCAGGCTCAGTGAAAAGCATTTTTCCTAGACCAAGACTGATTTCTTAGCACCTTATAGGCTGTGGCTCATGTTTGAAAACAACACTTTGCTAAAGCTGCTGTAGCCAGATGTGAACTGTGAGTGAGTCTGGCTTTGTTTTGTGGTCATCATGTACCCAGAGGTAATTCACAAAGTTACATTTTCTTAAGAAAAGGACTCCGAGTATGTGATAGTTTCCTTTGTTCTCTGTCTTGCTCTATGCTGACAACACTTTTGCTCCTACCGTATCACAAATGGGACAGTAAAGACATAGGAACTGAGAGCAGAGTAGTTGAGAAGTCCCTCTTTATGGTTTTCCTTCTGCACTGGTGAGTCCTGCAGGTTCCCTGCCTCCCGCTGCTGTTTGAGTTTAAACTTAGCAATGATAGATGGAGAGAATAGCAGGTTCTCAATGTTTCTTTTATCTTCCCATTCCCTCTCTTCCTTCATGTCTTCCAGTCTCTTCTTTCCACCCCCCTTCACAGTACATAAATATGCACTGATGCATAGGAAGCAAGAATAGGGATAGAAATGAATTATTAAAAAAAAAAAAAAGAAAAGAAAACTGAACAGGTCTACTTGTAGGCAGTGAGTAAACCTTAATGCATCAACTTGGCCAGTGAAGAATAGCTTATTGGATATTGGTTTCTTACTAAAATTTTCTATCAAGGTCTCTTATCTTAGGGAATCTATCTATTTATCTATTGATCCATCTATCTAGCCATTCATTTATATGCATGCAATAACAATTAGTAAAAAAGAGGCCATGAATGTAAGGAGAGCAGGGAGAGCAATATGGGAGAGTTTGGAAGGAGGGAGGGAAGGGAGCAGAATGTAATTATAATATCAAAAATAAAGTTTAAAAGAGAAATCCTTTAAAGTAGAATGTATCAAACATTCTATATATTGAATATCAGGATACAAAGATAAAGTAGGAGGCTTAGACCATCCAATCAAAGAATATAGGACACACACACACACAGACACACACACAGGGACATACCTCCACACATCCCCAGAGACACACAGAGACACACACATACACCCATAAGACACACATAAACACACACAGACATTCAAAGACATTATTCACACATTCACATACACATATTCACACACATACAGACACATATGTGCATAGCACACACACACACACACACACACACACACACACACACACACTCAGGAAATGTGGGACAACATGTAAAAACCAAACTTTGTCCAGGGAAGCAGGCAGGCCATCTTCAATCTCTTGCCTGCCCTTCATTGCAATTCTCCCAGCCCCGTATCTAGTCCTGTAGCAGATCACTTGCAGGGGCCTGTCCTCTCATTAGGCCTTGTTTCCCTGGGGACTCCACTGAACCTTGTGATGTGGCCAGCTTTTCTCCTTCCTGAAGACATTCTCAGCCCCACTTCTGGTCCATCATATCACTGCCAAATACCTAAAACCATCTTCTACCTGGGTCCCCCAGTACCAAACCCAGAAGCTACTCAAGGTGATTCACATTACCCTTTCTGTTCTCCACCAGCATCTTTCCATTCTTACCCTGGTAACAACTTGCTTGAAGGTGCCTCGCCTCCTACCTCAACTTCATTCTTTGGAGACTCCAACTCTTGGTGCAGGACCCATTTTGCCCTTTCAACCCTGTCTCTCCAAATAAGTGTTTGGTTTACTGTATCCCACTTACAAGATCTCCTCTTCTAAATACATCTCCAATTCCCTGTGGGCACCAGCTCTTGGTGTAAGCAGAATCCCTCTTAGCTCTTTCATGTAGCCCTTTTCAATATTCTTTGCTAAACCTCCCCTATTTCTCTCTGTTCCCCACCAGCATGCAGAAGTTCTCCATATCAGGCAACCCACAGCTGCCTCACTTCCCTAAGATTCAGACAGGGCTTAGAAACCAAGGAATGGAAAACCTACCCAACAAAGGGAAGAACAGATATCAACACCTAGCATCACAATCATGCTAATCTCCGATGCATAGACATCATCACATAAACACAACCATCACCATGAAAGACAATATGTCTCCACCAAAACCCAGCAACCCAACTACAGTAGCCCACAGAAATGCAATACACCTGAAGCATAAGTCAAGGACTGCAAACAACCCACCATGAATAGTTTAAAGATCCTTACAGAGTATATGACTAAATCCCTCTGTGAATTCTGTAAAAACACAAACAGTGGAGAGAAATGACAAAAACCACTCAAGGCCTGAAAATAGAAATAGAATTGCCAAATAAAACACAAATTGAGCTAAAACTGGAAGAGAAAAAAAAAGATATAAAATAGAGATTCAGGGTGTTGAAGACATGATAAAGAAATGGATACCTCATCCAAGGGAAGTATTAAATTTTTTTAAAAAAAGCAAATTTAAGACACTATGAAAAAAACAAATTTATGAATAATAGGAATAAAGAGAAAATATCCAGGCCAAAGGCACAGAAAGTAATTTCAACAAAATCACAGAAGAAATTTCCCTAATCTGAAGAAGGAGATACATATAAAGATACAAGAAACATAAAGAACACCAAGTAGATTGAACCAGAAAAGAAACTCCACAAAACACATAATAATAATCATATCACTGGATGTACAGAATAGAGAAAAGAGTATTAATGATGGAAGGAAAATGATCAGAAGCATAAGTATATAAAGGAAGATGTATTAGAGTAACACCTGACTTTTCAGTGGAGACACCAAAAGCCAGAAAGGCCTTAGCAGATGTTCTACAGACTTTATCAGATCACAGATGCTAGCCCAAACTACTATACTCAGCAAAATGATCACTCACAATAGTTTCACCAAGAATTAGTATAGCCGGTGGCTACTCAATACCAAAAGGTTAGCCCTAAAAACACACATACCATACAAGAAACATTACACTAACTGAGCAGGTTATAGGTTATATTTATGAATATATGTTGGATATTCATGTCACTGGAGTGGTAGGAAGAGTTTCCAGCCTGTGGACTCCCTTTGTAAACTTTGTATACTTTGTAAACGCTCAAGGCAGGAAAGTGGGCAGCCACTTCTGGCCTGAAGAATTTCCAGACTGTTTAACTGTCACAAAGGTCAGCTCCAGCCCCTCAACTGGACCCTCCCCAGATTATGCTAATTTTAGGTGAAAAGTGTGAACAAAAGTCACTAATCCCTGAATAGGAAAACTCACCAATTCCTGAAATTCTGACAGAAACCCACCAATCCTTGAGCAAAAAAATCCACCAATCCCTGAATGGGAAAACCCACTAATCCCTGAGCTCCCTAAAAACAGGACTTGAAATCCCGTGGATCCTCACTCTGGAAACTTCTACCCTAGAAAGCTGTACCCCAAAAGCTCCACCCCCTATGAAGCATTGAACTCTGTCCAATTCCTGGCTGGAGCAGAAGCAGCCACTCCTGGATTTGTCCCTCCACAGCTTGGACCCTCCAATAAATCTTTTTATGAGATTTGCTGACTGATGCGACTCTCTCATCAGAAGGCAAGAAACAATGCATCAAAGAAGAGAAGATAAATATCCCAGCTGAGGTTCTTGAGCACCTCAGCTTAGTCCTGGATACCCTCCTCTGAGAGCAGCTCCGCCTTACTGAGGAGACCTCCTCTCAGAGCTATGTGGTCCCTAGGCTTCCTAGTCCCAGGACACCTTCCCATCCAAGTAGAAAGGTCAACAGTATATATGTCTAGACATAAACATGCATGTATATATGCATCATATACTTTACATACACCATACAAATCACATATATAATATACATATATGCATGTAATAACAATGAAAAAGGAGGCTATGGATTTGAAGGAGAATAAGTAGGGTATATGAGGATATGGGGTTTAATAAGGAGGAATGGGAGGATAGAGATCGGGTAATTATAATCTCAAAAATAAAATAAGAAAGCAAAGTAATAGTAATAAAAACATCTTCCTTTAGCTCAAAAATGTTTATACAGTACAGCACACAAGCTCAGTGCCTACTATAACAACAACACGGAATTTAAAGTCACCCATTCAATTACCTGTGCCTCTTCCCCACACTTTTCCTTTCTTTCTCTGCTAGACTATGTTACTAGGAACAATATCCATTATACTTTATCTCTACATATTAATGTCTAAAATTATGTCTGTACATAACATTTGTTTTCACTTTGAAAAGCAAAGAGGATTTTAGAAAATATTCCACATACACCGCTAATACCACACTTTGAGAGGAAGGTCTGCCTGGAAATTCTACCTTTGTGACTTCCAGGATATATTAGAAATATTTATAGTGATTCTCCGTCCCAAGTAATTCAGCCGCTCAAGGATGCTTCTTGAATGCTTATGGCGGTGCCGATTGAATCATTCCTTTTGTTTTCATGTTCAGATTGTAAGGAGAAAGGAGTACTTTCAAAGCTGATATCACTTGGAAACGGCTCCCTCCCTAGGAATGAGTGACATGAGAAATTAAAGTTTTAAATAGCTGTGGATCACCACAGGAAGTACAAGACATGAATATATTACTTGTGTTAAAAAGAGGAAGTAAACAAAAGAGAAAGTCAGGAAACACAGATATTTTCACATACGGGACTTTTGTTTTTCTTTGAAAATCATACTGTTGAGTGTTTTCTTGATAAAAAGAAAACAAATCATGGCTTAATTTTTTTCTACTATCTATCTTCTCTTAACTGTAAAGTCAGCCTGTAAATGTGTTATAGAAACAAATTAGTTGAACACAAATAACAGTATCTTATGCCTTCAAGTCACATTATACGGTATCATGTATACATTATCTATCAAGGCTTGGCTCGTATGTGTTCCCCAAAGGTTCTTGTTTCGAAGGATGGTCTCCATCTACCTATTATCAGGTGGTGCATTTAGGACAGTAGTTCTCAACCTGTGGGTCATGACACCTTTGAGATTCAAAGGATCCTTTCACAGGGGTCATTTATCAGATACCTCACATATCAGATATTTATAATACAATTCATAACAGTAGCAACGTTACACTTATGAAGTAGCAGTGAAAATAATTTTATGGTTGGAAGTCACCACAGCATGAGAAACTGTATTTAAAGGGTCTCAGCATTAGAAGGAGGAAGTTAGTAAAAGGAAGTGAAGTTACCAGAGGTGTGTTCTTGAAGGGATATTGGGGACTCAGCCCCTCCTTTTTCTTTCTCCTTCAAGACTTCATGAAAGTTGCAGTTTCTTCTGTCGTTATGCTCACAGAATCAAAGATTACAAAAACCATAGACTGAAACCTCTGAGACTGTATCAAAGCAGGAGATTTCTTTTCCAGCTGATTATCTTCATGTCTTGTAGCGATTTAAAGCTAAAAACACTATTCTAATTTATATCATGATGCTGGTTAACCATTAGTAATTTTTTGCTATGTCCTTTTTCCTTTTGTGCTGTTTCATATTTTTATCATAACATGAGTCTTCTAAAATAGTTTTATTGAGATACAATTCACATTCCACGCTGTGCTGGTTACCTAGTCAGAGGGAACCTCAGCTGAGAAGTTATCTCCACTAGATTGACCCATGGGCATATCTGTAGGGCTATTGTATTGGCTGGTAAGTGATGTGGGAGGACTCAGTTCACATTGGGTGGGACTATCTGTGGGAAGATTGGTCCTGGGCTGCTGCATAAGAAAGCAGCCGGAGCAAGCCACGCGGTTAATTGCAGTAAGAAGCATTGTTCCGTAGTCTTTGCTTCACTTTCCTGTACCCAGGTTCCTTTCTACCTTGGCTCCCTTGTTGGCTTTCCTTGGTAGTGGACGGTAACTTGTCTGCCAAATAAACCTTTTCTTCCCCAGGTTACTTTGGGTCTGGATACTTATCACAGTAACCAAGAAAACTGGGACATATCTCACTCGCCCACTTAGGGCATCAGCAGTTTTCAGTACACGTACGTTCAACCACTGCCATAGTAAAGTTTAGAAGGTTTGTGTTACCTCTAAATATGCCTTGTGCTGGTGTGATGATGATACTATAGTCCCAGCATTCAAAAGGCCAAAGCAGGAGTAAAGTGATTTGGAGCTGTAGCAGGATACTTATTCTGCTACACTGTAGCTCTCAGGTGATTAGGCAGTAGATGAGGAGGCGGAGCTGGGAGAGAAAGAGGAAGGGGAGGGGAGAAAGAGAGTAAAGGGAGGAACAGAAGGAGGCTATCAGTCATGGAGAACCACGGATGGGTTGAAAGCTGTCCTGGGTAGCAACTTCTGTCAAAAGGTTAGATATTGAGTAACAACTCTAATTGTGTGGGCATCTTATTGATTGAGCATTTCTAAATATATAAATCTTTAGATAATCATAAGCTTTAAGAGTCTCATTTCTACCAGATACTGTGAGGATGGCAGATACTGTCTGAGGTTCAGCCAAGCTTTGTGGATGCAGCTTGGGGGATTGGCAGAGCCATCTCCCATGCTGGTGTTTCGGGGGTGCCAAGGCCTGCGCATCTAGCTAGCAGAGCCCTGGTCAGAGCCGAGGAGCAGTGGGAACATAGTGGACTGCCTGGAACAGCGACCAGGCACCCTTTTCTAAATATCACCCCTACAAGGGTCAGCCAGGACTACATAGTGAGGTCCAGGCTCACAAAATCAAACAGAAACAGGAACAAGCACCCCACAACCTCCTAAAAAACCCTATGTCGGTAGAGTTTATTTCCCATACACACAATCTCCCAAATCAATCATATCACTAAGAATATGTACCAGAGGCTTACCCCCAAGCCAATAGAGTGGAGGCATTTTTCCCAAGTGACCCTAGCTTGTATAGACATAAAACTAGCCAGCACACATTATTGCATCGCAGTAGACCATCCAATTGATCTCTTTACTTCCTAGGCACTGACAAAGCAGATGAATTCCCAAATAGGACCATGCAAATTTCTCACCCAAGGACACCAGCAAGGATAGCTAGTGGGCTCTTAAATCCAGCTGTTCTAAATTCAACAACTTGAGGCCAACAGAAGACACATTTCCTCTAGTTCCTACAAAAGTATCCCAGGTGTCACTGTATCAATAGAGGCTGAATTTATAGTGTTTGCCATGGCGTCTTCAGTTCCTACACAGTTATTGGCAGAAACTTAGGATATGTTTGTTGATGAAAAGCAAACAGGAGAAAACAAATGAGGGACTAACAAGCTTTGCCTACCATATAATTTGCAAATATGCGCTTAGGTTCTTTGAGATAATGTTTCAGTCTATTTTTATGCACAGACTTTTTAAAGCTTTTAAATTCAATTAGATGGAGTAGCAATCTTTATAGGGAGCTTTCAGAATGTATACCTGGAAAGCACATCCATATTTTATCTTTCTGTTTTACACACAATTGTTTCATCTGCCTGAAAATGACTGCGAAGTTTACTTTAATTTGAGGAACCTGACCCTTGTAATAATTTTTGATTTCTTCAAAATTGCATTTAATAACCCACATCTTCCTCATTGACTCATGATACTTCCTCAGTTGCCACACATCCTCACAGACATCTAACACGCTTTAGATCCATCGACCTTGTTGTTCAGTTAGTTAGCCCTCCTTGCAACAGAACTTTTATCTATTGCTGCATTCTTTTTTTTTTTTTTTTTTTTTTTTGGTTTTTTGAGACAGGGTTTCTCTGTGTAGTCCGGGCTGTCCTGGAACTCGCTCGGTAGACCAGGCTGGCCTCGAACTCAGAAATCCGCCTGCCTCTGCCTCCCAAGTGCTGGGATTAAAGGCGTGCGCCACCACCGCCCGGCGCTGCATTCTTATAAAATTTAATATTTAGTAGGTCAAATCTTTCATAATTTTTTTTTATTTTCAATTTTTTTTTTTAAAAATTCTACCACACTTGCTTCCCTAGATGAACTAGATCAGGCTGAGCAAGATATGGAGAGGAAGCTGGGAAGCACCCCTCCATGGTTTCTGCTTCAGTTCCTGCCTCCAGGTATCTGCCCTACGTTCCTTCAATGATGGATTGTTGTCCTGGTCTACAGGGCATTAAACAGGGGTCTGGGGAGCTCACCTGAAAGAGAAAGTGGAGACAGGCTGACGCAAAGAAGTGACGATCTGTCTATAGTCTGATCAGATCGCCATCTTTACTTTTTCACACACAGGTTATATACACAAAAAGGCAGGATGTGGGGAAGGGGATGATGAAGGAACGTGGGTGTTCACTGGGAGTACAGATATCTTCCAGAACAGAGTGTCAGCTGGGTGAAGGTTCAGGGGACAGACTACTATAACTCTGCCTATGATTCACTTGTCTTTATCTAAGTTGGTACTATCTACCAAGGCTACCTATCTACAAGGTCTATGACTACTCAGGCTTGGCAGCCTTCCACCAAAGCTGCTTGTTTACAATAGCTTCTAGGCATCTGTTTCAGTGTTTTTCCACAGAGACCCAAGACTTGTTGCTAGCAGGCATGTATGTCAGGCCTATTGCTGATTTTAGCCTTCAGTGTATAAGCAGGCCTGCCCCTGACAGATTGTGATATATGTAGGTTAAATAAACCACTTTGTTTTAAATTATACATTGCTTTTGGTCATGGTGTTTTATCACAGTAGTATAAACCTAGTAGGACACTCATGAAAACACATACTTTTTAAAAATGGGATTAGAACAGAGGTACCCTGGATGGAGGAATAATGCTTCTCCCAGATAATGCAATTGCAAGATAATTCCCCATGCCAGTTGTCAGAAAACTCCCTTTGAGTTGCTGGTCAGAGTTGTCCCAGAGACCATCCAAACAACAAAAGTATTTCCATTGTCCTTGGCTGTCCACCAGAACTGGATGACAAAACCCTACTGCTGAAGACATCACACACTTAGGTCACAGGACACAAAGAAATCAAGCCGGTATTGATCTGAAGGAATCCTCCTTATTGGTTAGCTTTCATACTGCAGGCTGCTGGGGCAAAAAGTAAAAACAAAAACCTATGAGATGTGCCCACGTGCATTAGTGGCATGAATGGTATGAGAGTAACTAATTGCTTTTAGCTTGATTTAAGGAGTGTTCTACAAGAGGGAACCCATATCTGTATACTTGGCCTGGAACTGATAAATGGGTAGGTCTTAAGCCCTAGGGAAAATCTACTATTAGTTTGCTAAATGGACATGATAACACATTGACTCATACCTAAATCCATAAATTAGCGAAGCTCTCATCTTCAGAGAGAATTTTCTTTTGTCAGTAGGTGGCAGTTAATAAAGGATTCACAATTGCTCAAGTATGTAGAGCAAGTGAAAGCGACGAGGTTTGTTCTCAAAGGACCTATATCTATACCCTCCTCTGGACATGCAGTTATCCACACAAGACCTGCAGAAGATCATGCCAGTCAACATTTCATCATGGAAAGTATAGGGGCATGTAAAGCCCTCATCCCTAGGTAAGAAGTTATTAACTGTTGATCTCTGCTGGGAAATTTTTCTTCAGGGGTATAGCCCTTGGTCACTTGCTTTGTTAGATGCTGTTCTATTGGTATTCTATAACACCATGAAAAAAATAACTTATAAAAGAAAATGTTTCATTGGCTTATGGTTTCAGAGGCTTAGAGTCCATGCACATGGGAGGGTGAAAGAACACCTGAGAATTCAGGTTCTGATTCAAACCAAGAGGCAGTGAGAGGCACACTGAAAATGGTGTGAATGTTTAAAACCTGAAAGCCCACCCCCAGTGACACACCTCCTCCAACCAGACCACACCTTCTAATCCTTCCTAGACATTTCTATCAACTGGGGACCAAGTATCCAAACATACAAGCCTACATGGGTCATTCTCATTCGAGCCACCAGAGTTACTCACACTCCAGTGGATGGATCCATACGCATACAGGACTAATTAGGCTCAATTGGTTTAAAAGAACACAAAGTTGAGAGGTAGACTTCTTGGAGTGGATATTTCATCAATAGTTGCAGGAGGAAAGATGCATATATATATTATATACATTTATGAAAAAATTTCAAATACAAATAAAACTATTAAATCCAAAGAATTGAAATCTACTAAGTAACTCTCCTTATAGATAGACTGTATCTATTATAAATTCAGTTATTCAAAATTACAAGCAATACAAACAGGAGAGTAGCAAAAGTCTATGTCAAGTGTCAGAATATATGCCTAAGTTTTCTTGGAACTATGCCAGGTTTAATAACTAATTATAACAATCATTTTTTCACATCCTTTCCAGACATTGTACTAGGCATGCACACATGTTAGTATTTGTTACTGTTAATTTCATCACAGGATGATGGAAATTTTTGATTACATTATTATAATGTATAATCATAACAACTTGTGATGTCATGATTAGATCTACTTTTGTCTAACTGTTCTAAAGGGCTTATTATATGTGATATGATTGGCATATTGCTTTGTCATTTTTCTTATGTTCTTAGGTTGAGATAATGATACCCATGGGGTCTGCTTTAATTTGAAGCTCAGTGGTTTAGATTAGCTATACATAGAATGTTTTGTTTACTAAAACTTAAAGGCATATATTTTATTATGATTTATTTCTGTCCATCACTCGTTTCCATAAATCCCAGTTTGCAACCTCCTTTAATAGTTTTCTATCTGCTGCTACCTTCCTAGTGCTTCACCAGGATTCTCAGTTGTATGGCTTGATAAGTAAAAGAGATTTATTTTTTACCATGCTTTTTATCAAGTCTCTCTCTGTCTCTCTGTCTCTGTCTCTGTTTCTCTGTTTCTCTATTTCTCTCTCTCTCTTTCTCTCTCTCTCTCTCTCTCTCTCTCTCTCTCTCTCTCTCTCTCTCTCTCCTCTCTCTTATAGGGGTCTTAAGAACACAACTTCCTCAAAACTTTGCTATATTTATTTGTTTTAAGCAAGAACATAAGTTGATTTCTATCAATTCCTTTAAGTTCAAGGTCAAAGCATCAGTAGGTTTGGTGAGGGTTTATTTCTGCTTTGTAGACAGGAGTTCTGAGCATAGCATCCTCTGTGGAGAGGGCCATCATGTTCACACATGCATAAGGCCAAAGGGCAAAGAGGACAAAGTCCCAAAGAGACTAAGCCCTACGATAGGATCACCTTTGTGTAGCACTGGCTGGTCTCAAACAGGCCATCCTCCTGTAATATATTTTTGAGCATTGTGTGCTATAGCAGCTGGCTAAACTCTTGCTTTAAATGGAACATTCATTTGTAGGGTCCAAGTCGTTAGAACTTGTGGGTTACAGCTCTCTACCTGTGTCACTTAGCAATAAGTGTTCAATCTCATCCAACAGTGTGTGAGGCTCCTCCCTTCCAGAGAGAACTGAAACTAATGACATGCCACATTGTCAGCCCTAACAGAGCCCTGAGTTTATCATCCAAGGAAGAAGATGAGTGGAGACATGAGAAGCATCTTCAGTCATGCAGGCTCCCTACACTGAGTGCCAAGTGCCCTCATAGAAGACAGGCCCTGTGGTCATTGGTGTAAATAGATGACGATGAAGACCCACAGGACAGCACAAGTGTATCTTACAGGGCAGAGCAAACAGCATTTATACACTGTTTCTTCTGTGCTTGCTGGGGTTTTATGTTGTCATCAGCCTTGTCTTGAGCTTCCATTTCTGTCATCTTGGCTTTCCTGGTACTGGATTACAAAGGTACACCACCATATTCAGAAGCCTTTATAAGCTCCTTAGCTGGCCATATCACTTCTGTAAAGTGGATTCACTGAAGCTTTGAAAGTTCATATATAACAAAAGATTAGATACATTAGTAAGCTAATGTAAATGAATACAAACTCCCAAAATCAAGTTTTCCATGCCTTGTTTTGCTTTGTGGTTCTAAGTATCAAATCCAGGTATGCTAGGCAGGTGTCTACCGCTAAGCTACAACCCTAGTCTACCCTGTACCCTTGTAAATATTTTTATTCCCTAGATAGTTATGACATTATTGGTACTGTTGTCCTGTTTCTTGAGTTAAGCTCTCACATCTCAGGCTGGCCTGGAACTCACTACTGAACCACGCAGCCCTTGAACAGTAACTTTCCACCCAGCTACACTGAACAGGCAAACCACTCCTTGGAATCAATCCTCCTACCCCTTGCAACCTGGATCTCAGCTACCAGCAAGGCAGAAGCCTCTGCTATTGAGTCATGCTCAAGTAATTTAAAATTTCAAATGTTGATAGGTTTAGTTCCTAGTAGACCTGATTTTAGCCAACTCAGTTAGGAGGAGTTAGTTTTTCCTGTTGTTGAACAGATCTCCTGGCAGGCAAGGGTCCAGGTTGTTAAGAGTTCTGGGCTGTATAGTTTCTGAGTGGGCTGTATGTCTTACGTTGCATCTAGTAAAACAATCAATCTGGTTGAGGAGAGAGATCGAGAGAGACAGTTGGGGGTGGGGGGGTGGGAACCAGGTTTCTTTCTATGTACTTCTGGTTGCCCTCTACTTGAGTTTGTAGTTATTAGCATTCTCTCTAAGCTCCACCCCACAGTTACCTAGCAACAGCCAGGTATGCTCCTCCCCACAGTTACCTGGCAACAGCCAGGTAGGCCTGACCCACTATAAAAGGGGCTGCTTGCCCCCTCCTCACTCTCTTGCCCTCTTGTTTCTCTCTTGCTCTCTTGCTCTTCCCTTCCCCCCCTCTTCCCATTCCCTACAGCCCTCTCTCTCCATGTGCTCATGGCCAGCCTCTACTCTCTACCTCTCTCTCTCTCTTCCTTCTTCCCTCCCTCCCTCCCTCTCTTTCTCTGCCTCTACTACTCTCTTAACTCTCCTCCCCATGCCCTGAATAAACTCTATTCTATACTATACCATTGTGTGGTTGGTCCCTCAGGGGGAGGGATGTCTTGGCATGTGCCCACTGAGGCACCCTTTTCCCCATACCTTACTGTACCTCCATAGAACATATCTCCCCTCTTTTTATCTTTTTATAAACACATCAGTAGCCATATTCCTGTCTCAGCCACCCATGTTCTCAGATTATAAATGTGTGAACCACCATGCCTATTTTTAAACTGGGTAATTTCCAGAATCAAAATAATAAATGCTAGTGACATAAACATACAATAAAGTTTCCCCTTTCTTGTTTCACACAGAAGTGGATTTAGCTGCTCCACTGAGGGATGCATATAGTGTTCGTCAAAGGAAGCAAATCCTTGCAGGTGTTCTGGGGATGGGCTCTGGGAGGTGGCTTCTGCCATGCTGCTTAGAATCAAACATAGCTCAGAGCACAGACTGACAGGACAGCTCCAACCTTACCAGACTGACAACTGAGTCCTTTATTTCCTGTATCTCAGTTGGACCTCCCTGACTCAGTGGTTCCAGAAAGGGTCCAGCCCCTGACTGATCAGACTTCATCACCTGTCAGTCTGGTTGCAAAAGAGTTTGAAGTTAGAATTCAGTTGATTTCATGAAAATAGACAGTGTTTATAAAAACAAAATGTGCTTTCTAAAATCTGATCCTGCTTCTAAGATTTTTTTTAGCATTAAAAAAGTTTTAAAAAATTCTTAAAGTTTTTGCAATGAACTTGTTCATTGAACAAATACTTGGTGAAGACCTTCTAAGTGGCCAGTGTTTTGTACAAAATGCTAGCCTGGCACATATGTTGGTACTGACAGCCTGCAGCCAAGTAAAGGAGTACACAGGAATTAAACATGCTATTCTAGAGATGACAAGGAGAGGCCAAAGGAGACAGAGGAAACTATTGCACTCAAGTTACTCAAGTGGAGGGAGCCACACAGGACACTGTTCCTCTAGGACAGGGTCGGAGAGAGAAGGCTGCACATAAACAGTGGAGGAAGGAGGATCATGTAGTTAATGATGGGGTGTAAGGAACAGTGTGTCTCTAAGGTCGCCAGGGTCCAGGCTGCTGAGACTCTGCACAGCAATGCTGGAGAACTGGCTTGGGCCACTGGGTGACCATTCATTCTCCAAGAGCTCTCTGAAGAGCTGTTCTTTCTCCTGCTGTGTATTGTGTACATACCACCACTACAGCTAGTGGCTCACCAGGGAAATCGTCTCTGATCTGTTAATTTGCTGCCTTACATCTCAGTGAGCAGTGAAGGGTGTTATGGGCCCTACGTTGATTTTTATGGAGGAGGGCAACAGTTCCTAGTATGGTCCCTATCTTGAAAAGCCTCTTCTTGATCTCACTCTGGCTTCACTTCCTTTATTGCAATATCATACACACCCATTTCAGCAGCACAGGTCCACTTCTGTGTGAGCCTAAGAAAGGGAAAATCTCTGCTTTCAATTTAGGCTTGTTATTAGCGCTTAATATTTTGAAAGGGAGTCTGCATTAAGAAATCAGATTGATTATGGAATAAGGCAGACGTCTACAATGAGTTAGAGTTAGACTGGTCTTACTTCTGTAATGCTGTCTGCCAAGCGAGATAGCATCCATTGCAGTTGTGGTCTGGTACCTCAAGCAATTGCCTGTTGGCACACTGATGACTGCACATTGCTAGAAAGGCCCATCAGCAAGTGACAAATTTACAGATTTAAATTCCATCTTCATTACTTTCTAAGATAGTGGCTTTCAACCTTCCTAATGTTGTGGCCCTTTAACATAGTTTACAGTTCCTCCACCATAAAATTACTTCCACTGCTACTTCGTAACTATAATTTTTGCTATTGTAATAAGTCATAACGTAAATATCTGTATTTAACAATGGTCTTGAGTGACCCCTGGGAAAGGGTCCCTCATCGCCAAGGGGACACAACTCCCAGGTTGAGAACCACTGTAAAAGGTTGGACAAAATCCTGTAAAACTATGTCACTAAATCTAAGGTTGCTTAAGTCATTTATAGCTATCAATAGCAGCAGGGATCTGCTCAAGAACTTTGTCACTGTGGATATTGTCATTGTGTTTACACCAGTGTCCTTAGAATCCATATACTAATGCAATCACAAAATCACAGCAAGAAGGCAGTCATGGGTGAGACCTCAGCAGACACCATTTGCTTGCCCCTTGATCTTGGACTTCCCAGCCTACAGGACTGTAAAGATCAATGTAAGTCTCTTAAGCACAGTGGATGGACAGAGTGGGTCTTAGAGCACTGTCCTAGGTACTGATCTTTTCCTCCTGTGTAATTTTCGCAAGGCTGTAATATTCTCCCCTCTGTATTATTTATTGTTTTTCGGTTATTTTAAAACTTATTTGTAGCCTCATTTTTCTTCTTAGCCTTCTGGTTGTTGTAGATTATCAATATATTCAATCTAGAAAGAACTAATAGGCAAATATTTTGTACTGAGTACCAGTGATCCTCTAAGACTCCTTCAGACCCTCAATGCCAGATGGGAACTACTGGGGTATCAGTTTTGTAGTCTGTGCAGTAATCATGTTCTCAGGCTTTCTGGGGTGAAGAGGATCATGGATTTTAAGCTAGTCTAATAAATCCCCTTTAATATATATTATGTGTGTACAATCACACACACACACACACACACACACACACACACGCACTCACACACGACCAATTCCCCTAGAAAATCATACTCAGTTTACCTGTACCTCTTCATTCTTCCCCAGCCCTGCTTCATATGTGATGTCTACTGATTGGGTGAATGGTATTAACCTTCTCTGCATCGTAGTCTTCTGTCTCTCCTGGACATTCATTTCTTTATCCATTGCCTTGCTTAACAACCTCCTAGATGACCACCAGCACTTCTGTTAAATGTCTATAAAGAATACAACTAACACAGTGATAGCCTGGAACTTTCCCTGCTCCCCAGATCAGAGTGAGGCTTGGAGAACTGGACCTGTAACAACTCTCTGGCTCACATTTCTTTCTGTCTCTATCTGTACTAAACACTACTGAGTTTCAGGAATCCTTTCTCTCTTTTACCTTCAAGCTTTGCCAGACATATTGATTAGAAGAAGCCCTTCTTTCATTTTGCTTTATTATTTAGACTACTTTCTTTCCTTCTTCATGTATTTTCAGAGTGACCTCTGCTTCCCCAAACACTGAACGTCTCTGTCTACCTACATGTCCATTCTGTCAACTTTTGCTAGTGTCTAGTGTATAATAGATTTCTTTCTTTTTTGAAGGAAGGCCTCATAACATAGTCCTGGCTCCCTAGAAATCACTATACAGATTAGTCTAGCCTCAAACTCAGACATTTGACTCCCTTTGCCTTGCAAATGCTTGGACTAAAGGTGCACCATCACATGACATAGCAGATTAGTAATAAAACATTGCCATAATGACTAATTCATTGTTCTGCCCTTCCATTTTAGTAATAGGGCGACTTTTCCAGAGGGTTGACAATCCATGTCAAGGCATGTTCTCATGGTTCCCTCAGTCTACATTAATCTTAGTCGTGGTTTTCCTAGGTGAGCATTATTCAAATTTGTCTCTTTTGTTGTTTTCTGTGCTTTCGTGGTTCAACATCTCCCAGATAAGTGCATTTGATCTTCAGCTATGTCAGTGCATTTAATCACTAAATATAGTGTTTTGGAGCCTGAAGAGACAGCTCAGCAGTTAAGAGCACTCACTGTTCTTGCAAAGGACACAGGTTTGTTTCCCAGCATCCACATGGTAGCTCATAGTCATTGGTCACTCCTGTTCCATGGGATCTAATGCCCTCTCCTGCCCTTTCTGCTCACTAGTCATGTAGATAGTATACAAACGTATATACTAGTAAAACACACACATAGAATAAAAACAAAATCTTTAAGAGTATATGTTTTGGCTTGGGTACTGTGGCTTCTCTTCAAAGTGATTTCATTACTTTTGGTCTTATCTGTTGATTTGGTTCATTTTAACCTTCAACCATTGCCTGAGTTCTGTGGGATTTGCAGCCCACTCCTGTGGGTTCTACATTTTGAATGTCAGTAGCAACATTCTCTTTTGATAGGGAGAGATATTTTTCTCTTCTGTTTTAATGCTTCTTTTCTGTGTGCAATTAAAGAACATATTTCCTAACTGTTTGTAGCAACCTATTTTTAGTTTTCTTTCTAGAAGGATGCTGCTTGTACTTTGGGGGAGGGGGGAGGTGACTCAATTGAGGAAAAGGCAGACACTAGAATGTAGAAACTAGTAAGACCCAAGTGAGTCAGAACACTTTTCCAAGTTACTTTAATCGTAAAATGTATCACTTCATTAATAACCAAAGCATCCAGAAACCAACCCACGTGTATATTGCTTGCTATTCCCACACAAATGTAGTGGGGGAGGGGCAGGTATGCCCCAGCTGGTCTTTGGGGTCACCTTGGTACAGATTGTTCACAGTGAAGCACCTCTGTTACCCAATCTCAAGAGCACATTTCAGCCCTTCCTGCTCTTAACCTTGCTGGTAAACACTCCTGGGACTTCCCTTTTGAGTGTGCAACTTCTCTCCTTCCTCTCTACCCACCCCTCGCCTTTGCTCCCAGGTCACTTCCTTGTTTACACCCAACATCCTCTGGGCATGCTCAGTATTTACTGTACTTCTCAAGAAGGTGTAGCTTTTTCCTTTGCTTCTTTTATAACAATTACTAATGTGGTAGTCTTTCTAATTGACAATGGAATAGTCTAGAAAGGTGCTCTAAAGTAATTAAACAATTAAATAGTAAATGCCCTATAAAATATGCTTCTACTAGTAGGCTTAATTAAAATCTTTTGTTTGTGATAACAGATAACATCTGAAGAATTTAGTAACTATAGGACCAATGGCGAAAGATTGACACCTGTGTTTATTTGCAAAGTAAACACGTCTGTGCCTTTACTTTATACAGGTCCTTATGTTTGATAAGAATATATAACTACAGTCTGAAGTTGTCATTAATTGACTTGTAAAAACCATGTTTCTCAAAACAAACTTTACATTGTTTTTTCTTACAAGGAATGAAATACAAAGAGTCATAGTCTTATTCATCTTAATATAGTTTTACCAGCAGAAGTTAAACACTATGTCTTTTTTTTTTTTTTTTTTTTTTTTTTTTTTTTGGTTTTTCGAGACAGGGTTTCTCTGTGTAGCCCGGGCTGTCCTGGACTTACTCTGTAGACCAGGCTGGCCTCGAACTCAGAAATCCGCCAGCCTCTGCCTCCCAAGTGCTGGGATTAAAGGCGTGCGCCACCACCGCCCGGCCACTATGTCTAATCATAATGTTTCACTTAACAAATATCTCTTGATCACCTTATAATATGTCTAGTAATATGAAATTAATGATCTGTTTGGGGTGAATTAATATATGATTTCAGCCCCAGTATATTTCTCTGTGATACTCTAACTATTCAAATGCAATAGAAAAATTCACTCAAGCATGGTGGCTCATGTCAGTAAATTCCAACAGGTAGAAGCTGGAGCAAGAGGATCAAACTTTGAAGGCCAAGAACTCTGTCTCAGAAGGAAAAGAAGCAAAGCAAACAAATTAGAACATATTCCCGGCATTTAATTCTCAGAGACTGTAAACATGCCCCTTTTCTACATCCAGGGTAACTTATGCTTGATTGTAATAAGATTATTTCTGTGGATATACAGAATATATAACTCAAATGCAGCTATAAATGTTATTTACTGTAGAAACTGGAAAAGTCGCTTTTGGAGAACATGGGGCTCGTGTAATAGTTGGATGGCTTCCTTCTGGTTTATGGAAATTTGATCCAGAAATAGAAAGTGGGGGGAACTGCACTGGCGTCTGAGATGCCCATGTCACTCAGTTCATCTCTGACTCTGAGTGATGCTTCTTCGGGAGTCATTTTATTTCCTGTTCTCCATTTCTATTCCTTTATTATCCAAATCCCTATTCATGAGGGGGCTGCTCTGTGCTGGGGACATCTGCGGAAGTGTGGGTAGAGACAAAACTTGGAGGACATCACTGAGGAATTGACAAACATGCATGAAGGATTTTGAGATCCAGGCTGGCTTAGGCCATTGCCTGTAGTGTCTTTTGGGGAGCTGGGGAATTATGTTTGAGTGTCTGTTTAGGCTGTGTTGTTTTGATTGTGTAAAATGCATTCTCAGTGTGGTGTGTTGTTGAAGATAGATCATTCAAATAGGTCTTTTTTAGTTCAGTTCTTTCTACCTTCTTTTGCGTTTGTTGGTGGTGCCTGGAGTTGGCTAACTAATGTGCTTTCCCATATAGTCATATCAAGTCTCAACTCTTCTACCATTAGAGGAAAAGACTGTGTTTTCCAGTTTTCTTTGCATTATTATTGAGAGTAATTACTTTGCAGTTGCTGAGGATCCAACCCAGAGTCTCACCCATACTCAGCAAATGTCCTACCGAGTTGTGTAACAACCTGGCCCTACCTTACTTTCAAAGATTTATTATGAAGTGTGTGTGTGTGTGTGTGTGTGTGTGTGTGTGTGTGTGTATACATGACTGCAGATGGCTGAGGAGGCCAGAAGAGGACATCAGATCCTTTGTAGTTGAAGCCAAATAAACCCCTTCCTCCCTATGTTGCTTCAGTCCTGGTGTTTCATCAGAGCAATAGTGACTAACACGACACAATGTAACTGCTTCCACCTCTCAATAGCTTAGGTTGCAGATGTATGCCACCTCCTGGCTTTAGATGCATTTTCTGGAAGACATTAGTCCAATGCACATTTTAATGTCTATGTCTGCGTCTGTGTCTATATGTGTGTGTATGTATATGTGTTTATGTATGTAAAATAAAACTTTAGTTTGCTTTCTATTGCACTTATAAAGGCCATTTCCAAAAGCAACGTGGCGGGAAGGGTTTACTTCATCTCATAGCTCCAGGTCATGGTATATCTACACTAAATGGAATCAAGGCATGAATTTCAAGCAGGCGCCTGGAGGCAGAGACCCTGGAGAAACACTCCATACTGGATTTCTCCTCATGTCCGTTTTCATCCTGCTTTCTTATACTACCCAGGACCACCCACCAAGGGTGGCACTGCCTGCAGAGATCTGAGCATCAGTAATTAATAAAGAAAATCCCCCACAGACTTGTTAGAGGTCAAACTGATAGAGGCATTTTCTCACATGACAGTCCCTTTTTCCAGATGTGTCTAGTTTGACTGAGTTGACAAAAAAAAAAAAAAAAAACCCTAACTGAGCGCAGAATGAGGCCAGGCACATTTTATAATATTAAAATACTGTTATTGTGTGACACTTGTCTCATTGTAACATTTTAACTTTGGCCACTTTCTATTCAACAGAGAAGCCAAAAACCACAGTCTGGAAAAAAGGACGCATCCAGAGCAAATGGTGCTCGAAACACTTGTTGTCTACATGTAGAAGAATTAAGTTAGACCCATATGTATCACTCTGCACAAAAACTAACTCCAATTGGATCAAAGAGCCCAGTGTGAAATCTGAAACACTGAAACTGGGAGAAGAGACAGTACCTTACGTGACATAGAAGCAGGAAAGAATTTTCTGAATAGGGCCCAATTTACACAAGAAGTAAAGGCTAGCTATTGACAAGTGGTAGTGTTGTCAATTCATGAAACTAGAAAGCTTTTTAACAGCTAAGGGAACAACCAACCAAGTGAAGAAGAGGCCCAAAATATGTGTGTGTGTGTGTGTGTGTGTGTGTGTGTGTGTGTGTGTATATATATATATATATATATATATATATATAAAATTCATTATATATATAAAATGAAACAACAAAAATGACTCATTAAAAAAAATTAACATGGAAAATGAACAGAAAATTCACCAAAAGAGAAAAACGTAGCTAAGAAATACCTCAAACATGTTCATCATCCCAAGCAGTTAGGGAAATGGAAATCAACAGAGCTTTGAGATGTCATCTTACCTCCAGTCATAATGGCAAAGATTAACAAAACAACAGACAACGAATTCTGGAGGAGATGTGGGGGAGAGGGTCCCTCATTTACTGTTGGTGGGCAGGTTGGTCAAACTGGTGCAGCCACTTTGGAAATTGCTGTGAAGAATTCTCAAAAAAATCTAAAAAATAAATCTACCATATGACCCACAAGGACTTGACATCCTATTCTATCAACACTTGCTGGAGAAACTGCTTCCACCTCTCAATAGCTTAGTTGCAGTTGTATGCCGCCACCTGGCTTTAGATGCATTTCCTGGAAGACATTAGTCCAATGCACATTTTTATGTACACTTAGTTTATTGCTACTCAATTTATAATGGATTGTAAATGGAAACAAAATAAATGTCCTCCAATCAACAATTGGAAGAATGAAAATATAAACCAAGGGATACTCTTCAGCCATAAAAACAAATGAAATTATGAACTTTGTAGATAAATGGATGGAACTAGGAAGTATAATATCTACTAAGTTAGCCCCGACACAGAAACACAAACATTACTTGTTCTCCTGGATCAGAGACTCCTGGCTCCAAAACATTAGATGTGAGTACATATCCTAGAGTAACTTCAGAAACCAGGGAACTGAAAAGCATCCATTGCTGAGGGAAGGAATAAGGGGAAACGATAGAGAGGGAATGTCAGGGAATAATTGAGGATGTGGAAAAGAAGAAGGGCTCTAATAGAGAAGTGGAGAGATGAATACAGAAGAAGTATGGTGAAATAAGAAAGATATCTGAAGAAGTCATAAGACATTATTATTAACTATTTACCTAAAGAAGGAAAACCCTATTATACACATAAGTTTGTGTGTAAATATACATCTATAGTTCAAATGAAATCTTTTTATCTAGGCCAACAGTGCTCCCTCCAAGAACCTAAAACTTCCTAAAAAAAAAAAAAACCAAAAAACCCAACACCAGACATGTGAAGTCCTCTTTTGAGTTGTTATAGAGGTTCTCCAAGAGACTCCAAGAACCTACAGGCTATGGCTATTGTTCATGGTTTCCCCAAGATATGGAAGGTGAATCCCTACTGCTGAAGATAATGTACTTCAGGGGCAGAGGCCCCTGAGCTGGAATTGACCTAAATGTCTCCATTCTCAGGACTAGCTGTTATGGTATCAGAAGGTGCCACGCAAGCTTCCAGTGGAAAGAAGTTGCCAACAACCCCGCTTACTTATAGTGTTTATGAACGTGAACAGAGAGGAGCACTGCCTGCTAACCCCAAGTCTTTAGCAGTCACATGGATACCAATTTGGTAAACAACTCTCTAATTGGACTTAAGAATCACTCAACAAGAGGTAAACCATACCTGGTACCAGAAACTGAGCCAACTACGCAAGGCTAACGAAGTCATGAGTCTTGGAGGAGAATCTACATCCAGATTTGGACTATTATAAAAAAAACAACACACAATCAAAATGTAGAGTTGTGAGTCTTAGTTCTAATAGATACATCTATAAAACACTTTGAAACCTAAGGCTTAGGGAACGTTATGAAAGAAGTCGAAAGATTGTAATTGCCAGAGGATCAAGAGGTTTTGCTGTGAGATTGTCCCTTCTAGTAAAGTCAAAAGCTACCCATAAAGTCTCACCAACAAGACTGCCTGAACAAGGACAACAGCATTGTCTAATGGCAAAGAGCATGAGGGAAAGACCACAGAGCTCAAGTCTGCAAAAAGAGCTATAGGTAAGTAAGGAATGCTAAAATTACAAGAAATAGTTTTATTTGGGGAAGATGCACAGAAATTGATTGTCCAATACCAAATGGTTGGCCATGAAAATATGCATACAAGTAACTGTACAGTCTGAGTAGGTTATATTACGGGATATATTATTATAGTAATAATTAGGGATAATACATTGTTATACTAAATATTATTGTTCTAAATATATATTATCACACACACACACACACACACACACACACACACACATTTATTTCTCACACATCCTCCCGTCTGTGTAACACTGTGTACTGTGTTACATTTTCCCTGTACTTTATCCAAATAATTTGATGATAAGAAAAAGCTTTATATATTGTACACACTGTAGCTTATTTGGAGATTTCAGGATTGAATGTGTGGAGCCACAAATTGAAATCTAACTTGGTGCCCTCTGTGTGTCTGTTAGCAATGAAAACACCTGTTCCTGATTCACAGGAAGTCACTATGAGCTGGATAAACCGTGCTTCCTGGGCCTGTCCCCTCTGTGACCCCAGTGTCACTGTTTCTTCCTCTGGGGAAGAGATACATAAAGGATACTATGTCCCTGAATCATGGCAATTTGAACAATTCTTTCACCACAAGTGTCTGGGCTATTTTAACCTTTAGGACTTGCAGTAATATAGATGGATCTGATTGTTACATTTTTTTTTTGTTACTGTTAAAAGACAGTATTTTTTTTTATATTAAATCTTCCATTAGTATGACATACCCATTTATTTATGCATTTTAAGAGTTTCATCATTTCTTTGAAAAAGTTTTGTATATCTGTATTTTTAGATTTATCTCCATGCTTTTCTCATTGTTATTTCACACACAAAATTGCAGTGATCTTCCTGAACAGACATTATTTATAGAGATGAACATATATTTTTTTTTAGACTTCTTGTTCACTTACAGTAAATTTACATTTTCTTTGTAATGCCTGTGGGGTGCCGTCTCTTCAGTGATGTACTAAAAACTCTTCAAGTTAATTGGCTTTGCCATATGTAAGACCCACCTACTTAGCATTTTTCTTTGCATTACCTTTTTCTTTCCTCTCATGGCAGAATATCTAAGTTTTAATGAATCACAAATGTTAACGTTGTGTGTCTTCTGTCCCTGCCTTTGTTTTTTATGCAGGATTAAATAATGTTTAATATCTAGTGCCTCCTAATTATTTTTGATTTGCTTTTTAGCCCATCTGTAATTTGTTTTGGTGTTTGCTGTGGTTGGCAATGTAAGTTTTAGTTCTTTCTTCCTCAGAAGTTAGGTAAATATTTAGTGTTATTTTATTATGCTATGAATACTTAGTCATGAATTCCTGTCTGAAGCCATTATCCTCATTCTCCTTAACTGGGAAGTTAATGAGTCTTGGAATTTTAGTCAATCAATTAATCCCGTTTAAAATTCAAGGATACTTTGCCCTAAGGTGTAGTGGCTTCTGGCAAATGTTCCCAGCAGAGAGCTCAGAGTACACCCTGTTTGGTGACCTGCTGAGTGTGGAGTCCCACAGGAGGATGAAGGACTCTGGGGACTTGGGAACATGGTATCACTTAGAATTTTCTTTTGAAAGGATGTGAGTCTCAATTTCTGGCAAGGTTTTTGGTGTGTGTATGTGTGTTTTAACAAGACGTAAGTAAATAAAATAAGAGAAAAAGAAAAAGAAAATCTGATGTATTAATTTAGTCTTCAGAAGTTGAATCATGTCAAGAAAGCACATAGGAGTAGTATAGGTCTCATAAAGACCATCAGTTGAGAGCTTTGCTTCATTATGGAAAATTACACACAGAGAGGTGCAATGCCACAGGAATTCATCTCTTACCTTCCACAAGTCCCAGTTCCGAAGTTGCTATTTCATGTCTAATTCTTCCTGTTTGGACCCCACCCTTCAATCACGGGTTACTTGGAAACAAATCTTAACTATCTATCCTTGTACATATAAACATTTTGGTAGTACGCAAAGGTGAAAACCCTTGGCAACAAAAAGCGCTTAGTACCCAGGCTGATGGAAACTTGTTTCTTGTTCTGCTGAAAGTGCAGCGTGTGGACAAACCTTCAACCTGGACTTAAGTAGGCTCTTGGCTCTCAATCCACTCCCTAAGCCTGTCTACCTCTGGGGTTACTGCAAGCCCCTCCCTCACCCACCCTAAAGATCTCCTCGGTAAGGAAAGGAATCCTCATCCATTTTGGAATTGTTATCAGGATGTTAACGAACTAGAAGCCATGAAATACTTATTTGGTCTAATTCTCCTCCTGGATAAATAACCTTGAGGTTGGATCATCTGAAACCATTGATCATCCCTACCCAAGCCTTGATTACAGCACAGTACCGGAGAGTTCTCTTCTTGAAAACTTTACTACTTGAGCATTTTCCTTTGCTTTCTTTTTGGAATGCAACACTTTTTCACAGGAATGCTTTAGGGCTATCCTCTCCTCTCTCCTCCTCCTCCTCCTCCTCCTCCTCCTCCTCCTCCTCCTCCTCCTCTCCTCCTCCTCCTCCTCCTCTCCTCTACTCCTCCTCCTCCTCCTCCTCCTCCTCCTCCTCCTCCTCCTCCTCCTCCTCCTCTTCCTCCTTCTCTTCCCTCTCCCCTTCCACTGTCCCTCCCTCCTCCATCCTTCCTTCCCCTTCCCTTTCCCTCTCTTCTCCTTCTACTTCTTTGTCCCCCCCACCCCCATTCCTCCTTTCTAGGTAGGTTCATGTAGCCCAGGCCTGGCCTTGAACTTGTATGAGGCAAGGATGGCCTCCGACTTCTTTGGTTCCTGTCTTCACCTCCCAGGTGCTGGAGTTAGCAGTTGCCCCTGCTTTCAGAATATCCCTATTAACTTTAGAGGTCCGGACATCAGTACTAATAACTAGTTCTGACCAGGAATGCAGTTTAAGGGCTGTTTCTTCCAACCCTTGTTTCATTAACTGTGCTGTGAGTTCCATCCTTGAGAGCTGAATCAGAGCTCCCAGATCCCTGCCTGCAAACTCAAAACATCGAGAGGCCTTTAGACAACCAGAGAACCAGCAAGCAAACAACTCCTTCAGCCATGTAACTGGCCGATTTTGATTGTTAAACGCTGCATTCTTTGGGGAGAAAATTACTCCTCTCCCTATAGGGGGAACTCTTAAAAGAAACCGCTTTTCTGAAAGGGGCCAAATGGGCGGTGTCCTCCTTTCCCAACGCCCCTTTGCTATTCTTAGCTCGTGGGCTGGCGGCTTTCGCTTTTCCCCGGCGGAGTTCCCAGCGGCGCGATGCGGCTGGGCAGGCCTGGCTGAGGCTGGGCAGGGGCGGTCGCCGTCGCCGTCTGGGCGCGGCCCGGGGACCGAAGGCTGGGCCTGCAGCGGAGGCGGCGGAGCAGCTCAGCTCGGAGAGCAGGAGGTTTCCCAGCTTGCCGCAGTCCCCCCGGCCGCAACATGGCCAGTGGCGCCTGTCAGGGCTGCGAAGAGGAAGAGGAGGAGGAGCTCTGAAGAAGTTGATAGTCAGCTGAATAATGTCCAGGAAGGCAAGCAGATCGAGACCTTGCTCCAGCTTCTGGAGGACATGCTGGCGTTCACCTACTCCGACCGCGGTAATGCCTGCAGCCCTCCCTCCTCTGCAAACTTTATCCTGCACTTGAGTGTTAATCTTGGGCACTCCACTCCTTTCCTTCACGGAGGAAGGAGTTGAGATCCCAGGAAGATTGAAAGGATGCTGTGGATTGTGACTTTGTTTTCATTCCTCATTTGCCCCCTTCTTTTCCAGCCTCCAAGTTATTTGAAGGTAAAAATTTCCACGTGCCTCTGTTGATTGTCCTGGACTCCTACATGAGAGTCGCCAGTGTGCAGCAGGTAAACGGGCCCTCCCTTCTGTACCGAAGACCCTTCTAGGATAGGCCTTATGTCCCGGGTTCTTGAGATTTGCTTTAAGAGGTGAAAATCTTGCCAATTGCTAGCAGAGGAGAAGGAATTTTATTAACTGACACAATCTGGGTGGTGGTAGCAAGCGGCAAAGTGAAAACAGTTCTCTTATTGGCAAGGTGAGTTCATTAACCTTTCAAGCTATTCTAAGAATGTTCCTTAATATACAGTGAGTTTCTGACAGAGTGGTGCAGTGAATATTTCCAGCAAGGGAGAATAATTAAAAACAGTAATAAAACAGCAAACTTTTATAGGGTCAGCTTGCTTTTATACTTTTAAACTAGAAGACACATTTCAAGGATTTTTCCTGCAGTGTACCAGCCAGTATCTAAAGAAAACCATGTTTCCTGATGTAATCCTCCTGTGTTTACATTTCTACCTTGTGGCTGTTATCATACGAAGTGGATACAAAAGTATAACTTCTGGATCTGTGTCACAGGAAGTCTAAAAGTAGGCTATGTAATTAAATGTGATTTTAGAGCAGACTCGGTAAGTAAGAATGACTTTCACTCAGGACAGAAGTCATTTCTGAAGGTGCTAACTTCCTTTAGAGTTTAGTGATTTGGGGAATTGAAATCAGTTTTGTCATCCAAATACTGAGAATTACTTGTAGGGGAACGCTGGAGGCACGGGGAGAATATTCCTTCATGTTGATCCTAGTGACTAGACATCTCATTCTCTAAATTCTCTCCTCCTCCTCTCCTCCTCCTCTCCTCCTCCTCCTCCTCCTTCTCCCCCTCTCCAGTCTCTCCAGTATGCTCAACTACTTGACCTTGCCATCTTCCTGCCACTGCCCATGCTCATCTCACAGGTATAGCTGACTACCTTAACCTTGGCTCTATTCTTTCTGAAGCTTGCTCCTATCTGCAGTGATACAATTTTTTATTTTCCCAACTCGTGCTTAAATTTTCTTTAGAAAAGTATGTATTTCAGGTTAATTTTTTTTTATTATCAACGAATTCATGAGAAGGATTTTAGGTTATATAAAGATAAAGAATGAATATAAGATCTGTTCTTTTGAGCACCGAGAGTCTGAATTTTAACCATGAAATATGAATCATTTTGAAGGTGCTCTCTCCTCTCCGCCTACATCATCCTTCTAGCTTTATATTCAAAAGTGTCTAATTCTGACTGCCTATACTGCCAAGACCGAATACTTGGTAGACTCACGCTTGCTTGGTACCACTGGGCAAAACTGGACCCTGATTTTCAGTGAATTGAACACAGAAGGGAGTGGTAGATCTAAGAACCCAGGGGAATCTGGAACATACATCCATTGCTTAATTCTTTCTCCTTTCTTCTCTTCCTCTGTGTCTGTCTCTCTCTATCTCTGTCTCTCCCCTCCTTCTTTCTCTGTGCTGAGAATCAAAATCTGTGACTTTAAATGTATTCATGGAATTATTTTGATTACTGACCTATATCTCCAAACACTTTCTCTTCTCTGTTCCCACCAACCTCCCCCCTTTTCATCTCTTATCCATTTTCCTCACTCTTTTCTT
This sequence comes from Mastomys natalensis, assembly GCA_021653895.1. Classification (NCBI taxonomy): domain Eukaryota; kingdom Metazoa; phylum Chordata; class Mammalia; order Rodentia; family Muridae; genus Mastomys; species Mastomys natalensis. The sequence goes on from JAJTUV010000381.1 coordinate 2,233,927, forward strand.
ATTCTCTCTTCTTCTTCTTCTCTCTCTCCTCTCTCCTCCTCCTCCTCCCTTTCCTCCTTCTCCTCTATTTTCTCCTCCTTCTTTCCACCTTCACCCTCCTCCTCTTGCATTTTTGGTGCTGGGAATTAAACATAGAGTTTTGCATGTACCGGATAAGCTCTCTACCAGCTAACCTACTCAGTCAACAGATACATTCTAGTTCTTGATTTTAGAAATTGCCCGAGTATGGGCACACTTATCTGCAGTGGTTAAGTGTTGTTGCCTGTTGTTGGGTAGGCAGCTGCAAAGTCTATTGGAAAGGAGCAGCCTTTGGTTTGATAATTTAGCAGAATAAAGTCAGTACTTTCTGTGTTTTATATGTGTCTATTTGCAAAGGCTTTATGCATATGATATCAGTTGGTTCTTACTGGAATTTCATTGCCCTTGAAGAAAGTTGACAAAAGTCTTTCCTTCATATTGATTTACTTAGAATGAGTAGTCCCTGTGGGTGCTTGTAATAAAGCAAGGGCTCATATATGTTCATCCTTCAAAATCTCCATCAGTTAGCTCTAGACTTACTAAGATTTTTGTGTGAGCAACAAAAGTCCAATGGTTTGGTACAAATACTATGAGCAGATACAATGGCTAGTTTGCCATTGGCTTTATCAAGGTTTATAGAAAGGGTTCTTTCTCTACTGAGATTTTCAACACTGCACTTGAAAATAATATCTTCTTTTAAATCTTTTCACATGATTGGTGTAAGTAATATGAGTGTCTTTTCTTATTTCTTGCAATCCAATTAGCTAAAATACCAAATGGATGTCTTGGTGAAGGTAAGTAAGTTTGGTGAGTTTCTCTTCAGACATGTATGTTAAGGTTTCTTGTTAGAGTCATCCAACACGACATTTGGGACTCTGGATTTTAATACTTTGCTTTAGCCATGCCTCTTTAAAAATGCAGATCTTGTAGGACTTCTTTAATGTGCCCTGTGCATTTCTCTTCTTGTTAGTCGTTTTATTTTGCTCCTCAATTTTACTTCTCTTTTTTCCACATAGTTCCAACCTTTGAAGAGAAGGAACAAAATTAAATTATGTGACTTAAATGTTCTCCAACCCCTTGGACTTTCTTCGCACCATTTATGAATGCGATGCTTGAGTTTTTATATGCGCCATTACCGTAGAGAACAACAGCCTTTGTCTATCAATAACTGTACGGGTTTATAAGATTTCTCTCGTTGAGAGATAAGTTCCTAATTGAAAGTGTAATGCTTTGGTTGTTAAGCCTGCTTGCTGCTGGAAGTTTCACTTAGTCACTGAAGCCTTCTCATTGATTACAGGCTTAGCTGCTCGAATGGATCTTTTTTTTTTTTTTTTTTTGCCAAGCAGTTCTTGATGCTGTAGCTTTAGCAACCTGAGCAAAGCAGGTTTTCTCAGTGAGTCAGCCATACAGGTATGGACATGATTTAGCATCTTATAAAACGTTTCTCCACTAGGAGCTCATCAGAATTCGGCTTTCTTAAACTCCCAGGGAAAAGGTTTCATGTAGTTTCTTAAAATCAAGGAAACAGTTGCTCTCTATGACGCTTCCTCCTTGATGTCTGTTCTGCTTACACGGAGGAGGGTATCCAACTTAAATATCAGTGAAAAGTGACTGTTAGAGATTTCCATCGTTTGAAGAAAATAATAATTATTTGAGCGGGAGTAAGTGGTAATATGAGAAGATTCATGCTTAATTAAAAAAAAAAAAATCGAATAGAAAAGAGACCTTTCAGGAACAATGCTATAAAGAGATGAGACTGTGGAGAGATCATACAGGTTTTTATCTTTGTGAGATGCCTCCTGTAGGAGGAGCTAAGGTGGGAGGAGTTAGGAGAGGAAAGGAAGAGGAGGAATTAGGAGAGGAAGAGATAAAAGGAAGAGGAGGAGCGAGAGAGAACAGAGAGATGTAGGAGCAATGGAGACAGATGCTCAGTGTCTGTAGCAGTCAAAGGTAGTTGGGTATACCTAGGTTGGGTATTGGATTACATTCTGATTGTATGGGTATCTTGTTACTGATCATTGACAAATATATAAGCTTTGATTAATCTATAAGAATTAGAGTCTCATTCTCTTAAATGGGCCTCATGGATGGCAGAATGGTCTGGGCAATGCCCTGCCTTGCAAAGACAGCATGGGAGATTGGCAGAGCCATTTCTCCACGCTGGCATCTAGTGGGTGGCAGGGCTGGTGTTTCTGGCGGCGGTTCTAGCTGCAGCACACACACGTGGCTTCCGGCTGAGAAACATGGCGGCTGAGCTAGGCAGAGCGGCTGCAGCTTAGATAGTCAGCCTGAGCCAGAGGCCGTTTTAAAGAATTACTACTACAGCCTCCAATCTGCTCATGCCGACATACAGTATGTGCCACTGTCCCAATGGCAAATGAATATAATTTTTCCCGCCTCGCCATTGGCTCTTTGCATCGTTTATCTTCACCCCTTTCTCCAACCTCATCCAGCTTCCATCTTCTTCCCTGCACACAGTTCTTGGCATCAGTACCCAGATCATCTTACAGCTCAGGAGCTTTGAAATGTGACTGGATTCTCGCCTCTGCCACATTTTATCTCTCATGGAGTAGTTATGTCTCGGAGTTAATCTCACTTCCAGGATTTATATCACTTTAATACTTCCATGAGTCTCTCTCACCCGCCCTCTCATTAATCATGCATGCTACCTTGAGAGCAGTTTTCTGTCTGGTTTCATGGCAAGTATGATTCCTTAACGTATAGGGAGAATGGAAGGTACTTCAGATCTACAGAGGCAGGGAGAAGAGTGGGGTAACCTTTGAGTTGGAATGAGGAGTTGGTGTCTTTTACCCCAGAGGTAAAAAATGATTTGTGAATGTTGAAATCATGTATGATGGTCTGCGAAAAGATTTTTTTTTTTTAATGGAGGCTGCAGAGATGGCTCGGTGATTAAGAACGGTTGTTGTTCTTTCAGATGACTCTGGTTTGGTTCCCAGCACCCATATGCTAGTTTTTACCCATATGACTTCCTTTACCAGTGCATACTTGTTAGTTTTTGTCATCTTGACACAAGCTAGAGTCCCTGAGAAGAGGGAATCTTAATTGAGGAATTCCGTCCATCAAACTGGCCTGTGGACAAGTCTAGCGGAAATTCTCTTGATTAGCATTTGCGGGAGGGCCTAGTGCACTGTGAGCAGTGCCTTCCCTGGGGAAGACAGTTATTGATTATATAAGAAAACAAACCAAGCAAGCCAGTAAGAAACATTTCTCCCTGCCTTGAGTGATATATATATAAATTTATATTTCAAATCACATCCCCTTTCCTGGTTTCCTCTCCACAAACCGCTTATCCCATAACCTCTGCTTCTATGAAGGATTTTCCTCACCCACCCACCCACCCACTCCAGCCTCACTGCTCTAGCATCCCCTACACTGGGGCATTGAGCCTTCACAGGACCAAGGGCCTCCTCTCCCATTGATGCCAGATAAGGCTATCCTCTGCCACATATGCAGCTGGAGCCATGGGCCCCTCCATGTGTACTCTTTGGTCGTAGTTTAGTCCCTGGGAGCTTTGGGGGATCTTATTGGTTGATATTGTTGTTCTTTCTATGGGGTTGCAAAGCCCTTCAGCTCCTTCAGTTCTTCCCCTAACTCCTCTGTTGGGGTCCCTGTTCTCAGTTGTTGGCTGTGAGTGTCTGCATCTGTATTGGTTGGTCAGGCTCTGGTAGAGCCTCAGCTTCCCTGAGACAGAATGAAAGCTGTAAGATGAAGCCTTCTTTTCCTTCCTGAGTTGCCCTTTATCTGTTTTTCACAGCCTCAGAGACACTAACTAGAGTAAGGGAGATCTGACAACATCTTCTGGTCTTCAGGCATCAGGCACAAAAACACCATACTGCACACAAGCAGGCAGAACATCAAATGCATAAAACCAACAGGTAGTTTTTAAAAATACATGTATATAAAGTGCACCGATAAGCTCATATGTCATGCATATATGTGGAGAGTTTCAGGGTACTTGTGACCATTAGAACTCACAGCTCACAAACGTTGAGGGGAGTGAGAGGGCCCCTGAGGTATTCTGTCTATTATAGCTTCTTTTCCAGTAACAGATGTAGGTCCAATCATAAGACACTGCTACTTACAGACCTCTATTACCCAAGACCAGTCATTTCCCATGGCCACAAAAATCTCCGACTTCCTCCAGCTTGCCATTCCAACCCCCTCTCTTTCCATAACCAAATCTTGAGCTAATGGGAAAGATTATGTCAGATATTTATATGTTAAAAAAAGTAACACAGTGTGAGTATAGCCATTGCGTCTTAGTAATTGCAGTGGTCATCTAAAACTGTTCTTTATTTTGTTTGATTTAGATAGTAAGGATATCTATTTTGTATTCATTTAAAAAAATACCAGTAATAACTTTTGTGTTGCACTTGTGTGTGGTTTTAAAGAAATGTGTAGTCAAAGTACACACCTTACTCTCATTTCTGTGAAAACATTTTAGGATTTTTGTCTTGTCTTAAAGTGATTATTTAAAAATGATATAATTATCAGTTTCACTAAAAAAAGAGTCATGATTGGCATATCTATTAGCAGCCTTTGAAAATGTGGGTAGAGGGCTGGCAACATAGATCCTTTGGTATGCTTGTGTACCATGCCCTGGATTCAATCACACTCACCATCATCACATAAACTAGGTATGGTAGTATATGACTGTAATTGCAATGTTTTCTATGTGGAGAGAGGAGATCAGAAAGGAGTCCAAGCTCACTCTTGGCTTCCAAGTTTAAGGCTAGCCTGGGGCGTAAGAAACATTATCTTTTAAACAAAAAAGTAAATATTTACCTTTCTTATTTCCAGGCGGGGTGGTCACTTCTGTGCAAATTAATAGAAGTCTGTCCAGGGACATTGCAAAGCTTAATAGGACCCCAGGATATTGGAAATGATTGGGAAGTGCTTGGTATTCACAGGTAAGTATGATAGATATGTGAAGATAAACTGCATTGGAAAATTATATGTGATACCATTCTGGAAAATTTCTTCAAAGTGAGTATTTTTTTTCTTGCACCAATGATTTATATTTATAGTGATCTTTAAACTTCATTTGTGAGCTAGAAATCTAAAATTGATAGTAAAAGATCAAGTGAGGTAATTTTAGTAACACAGATATATAGTTAGATAAATGGTTAAGTTGTGGATTTTTGAGTACCACTTAAAGCCAAACAAACTTTTTACTATGAATCATGGAACTGATATAATTAAAGCAAAACAAAACATGGCAACCAAGAAGTTAGTTTTGTAACTGCTTGTTTCAAAGTTATGCTTTACTGTCTCCTTGTGCAATTTTGCATATATCTGTGTATGCTAATGTCAGTGAAAGCAGACTGTGGCTTTCTGGAGGAAGAGGAAAGAGGAAATGTATTCTTTCTTGGTCCACTGCAGCCTAGTCTAGGTCACTATTTACCAGTCATATGGTTGCAGCTTTCAGCATAATGTCTTTAATAAGACCACATTTATAGCCATAATTAGGTAAGAATCTGAATGAAAAAATTGTTTCTAAGAAAGTTCTTAAAAAAGAAAATAGTTTCGGGACATTTATCACAGTACCTTCTGCCATTAGGTAATCTCATACCTAGGGTCATAGTTACGAGGATACTTTACCCCTCAATGCTACTTTGCTTGAGAAAAATATGTTCTATGAGAAAATGTATATGTTGTACAACGAGTGTCTGTCCTGAAGTAAGTTATTATAGGCTTCAGTGTTTACAAGTTTCTCCACTTCTGATATGAAGGTGTTGCTAATTTTTTCATTTCTACCATCTCAAGAGTATGGTTTGAGAAAAAAATAATAACCATTTTCAAACTAATTTTTGCAATTTCCCTCATCAGTTCCGTAGTATTTAGTGAGAATTTACCCACGTAGACTTATAATTAGTCATTCTGATTTTATTTAATTTCCTTTTGGGTTGTTTGAGACTTCCCAAGATTTTCTCAAGTTTAGTTAATCTACAATATCGGAGAGTGCTGGAAAACTCGCTTCCTTGTATTCCAGAACGATACAAGTGTTTGGGGTTGATTATGAAACTATTTCTACGGGAAACATGCTTCATAAACACTCACACATTCTCTTCTTTACCGCTCACTGCAGCCCATCCCCACCTCCATTTGTTGTCTCTATTTCTGTAAGTCAGGCCTGTGATGATGAGAGAAAACCCTAGTCTCTACGTAGAACACTGTGGCAAAATTTGTGTAAGACATTTTTACTCTGTGGCCAAACTTTTCCCTTCCAAGGTGATGGATACCAAAGAGAGATTCTCTTTGGTAGTAGTAATGTGAAGGACTCAGAGTGTGCTTACTGCTCTAGTTGGCGCTGTGAACCTGGGAGAGCGAAACCTAAAAATGAGGCAGGCTAAAATCTCATGGAATAGCCAACTTTTTAGTCAGAGCATCAGGTAGTCTATATCCTAAGGGTTAGGACATGAGCAAGTCACAGTCAACCACAAGGATAAGATATATGTGACAAAAATAGTTTTTTCCATAGAGGCACATAAACAAATAACTAGCCAATTGTGACTAATAATTTGAAGTGAACTCGCTCCTATTTCATACCCTCCTAGCCAATAAAAAAACGCATTCCAAGGACAATTCCATGTTTTTTGAAGAAACTGAGGTCACAAGACTCTTGTCCTGTTTTCTTGGAGTTTTCTTACAAGCACTCAGAAGTTCCCTTGCACGACTCCATTCTTGTGCTGTGTTCTGACAGAATGGAACAGTGAGGGTTAGGAAGGTGTCTAGGTGGGAGGATAGCAACAGTCTTTGCTTTGCTAGGATGCCAAAGGACATGTTTCTTGAATATAACAGAGGCTGTGGATGACACTGGCTCTGTCTTCTTCCAACAATATAAAACCAAACACCACCAGGTAGGAAATGATTAAAGATTACTTTTGGAACTGCGAACACAGGGATTAAAGTCTAGTGAATTTGCGAGCAGGGTCTATGGTTATGGGACTTCATTATCTAGAATGGAAGATTTCTTTATCAAAGATAGCAGCAGTCAATAGTTTTAATATGTAAGTGGATCCCTAAGGTTATATATAAATCAGTTCCTTTATTCAATATTCCTGTGTGTTAATATAGCAACAAATGTGACATATAATTCATAAATTCTTTTCACATATTGAAGGCATCTCTTCTGGATGCTCTTCATGATGCTTTGTGTGTGCTGCTAGGTAATAGGATTAATGACTGAGTCGGGGCATTTGTTGAAATACAGGCAGAACTTACAACTTTCTATTGAGATATAGAATGATATTTTCTCCCAAGTCTCTTAATTTTTCCAGTGTTGTATGTCAATCCATAGGTCACATATATGGTAGGCAAGCACTCTGTCCCTGAGCTGCATGTAACAATAAAGGTTTGGGTTACCCTTTCTGTTTCCCTACACTTTTACCGATATGTGATTGATAATTAGAAAAATCTATGCATTGAATATGTTCAATGTGTTAATTTGGCACACAGAATCATGTGAAGTATTTACCACAGTTGAGCCACGTAGTATTCCTGGTCATTTCATGTTTTATTTACATTGTTCTGCTGCTAGGGACACAACCTGGGGCCTTGAGCATGCTGGGCAAGTGCTCTGCCCCTGGACTGTACCCCAAGCCAGGCTGCTGATTTTATGAGCTTGGTTTAAGTCTGTACCAAGGGGAAATATATCACATGAGCTTTGCTGAACAGAACAAAATGTAAACGTAAAGGTGAGTGGAAAAGTACCTAAATATTGTTTTAGGTGTTACAGAATGTCTGAGTCCAAACTTGCATTAACAAAAAAATTAAACTTACATTGCCAAGGTGGTGCAGACCTTTAATCCCAGCACTAGAGAGGCAGAGCAGGTGGTTCTCTATGAGTTCGTGGCCACCCTGATCAGTATAGTGAGCTTCATGCTAGTTGGGGCTACATAGTAAGAACCTGTGTCAAAACATGGATTTATTCATTGATGGGGTGATTTTGTATGTCCATATATATGTATGCATGCAGGGAATGAACACTTCCATGCCATGGTACACACGTGGAAGTCAGAGGACAGCTTATGGAAATCTGTTCTGGGCTCCTGGGGCTTGACCTCAGGTTGTTAGGTGAGGCAGCAAGTGCCTTCCCCACTGGGGCATCTCCTTCACTTTTCTGTGTGACTTTCATTGTCCTGCGATTTTGTTTTTTATTTCAGGCTGATTCTTAAAATGTTAACGGTTCATCACGCCAACGTAAACCTGTCAATAGTTGGACTAAAAGCCTTAGATCTCCTCCTAGATTCAGGTGGGTGATGACTGGAAATGCTTACTACTAACAATTGTCAGGGTCAAAGTACAGAACAGGTACCAGTGATGTCTAGAGCGCCTGTGTCTGCCTTCTCCATGCCTCATGTTTCCCTCAGATCTCATCCAGCACCTTGGTTCTAAATGGTGCTTTGTGTTTCTCTCCACTGTTCTTATTTCTAGTTCCTTCATAGCTTCTAAAATCTGCTCCTACAGTTCGCATCCCTGGTAGCTATGTCTGTACAAACCCTCAAAGACTTTTCTGTGGTTTGTCTTTGATAAAGCATGTAGCATGACTTCTTGAGTGATTGCTAGATTCTGGCATTTTGTGTAACATCTTTTACATGCTTTCAAAACCCCTTTCACCTCAGATTGGCATTTTCCTTATCTTTATGGTCGAGACACACTGATGAGCAGAGAGGTGGCCTCAGCCACCTAGTGACACAATCAGGGTCTGATTCCACACATCAGGCTCTCTGCCTAAAGTGACTTCTGCCAAGTGGCTAACAGACTCAAACTGAGATTTTGAGATGGTGTAATAGTTACCATCATTGCCATGAAAAACAGCTGTGGTTGTCAAGAAGAGAGAACCCCAAATGACTGGGAAGTTTTGTTCAATGAAGGGGAGGTCGTTTTGAGGTCAAGAGAATTTTGTGTGCAGAGCTACAGAAGCCTGAGGAGATGCAAGGGAGGCTTCACAGGTGGGTGGGAGATGTTTGTGTTCTAATTGCTTCTGCTAGTGAAGACCTTCAGGAAAGAAAAGCAGCAGGAAAGAGTATAAAGCCCAGGACACAGAGGACTAGAAACAGGAGACTCCCAAAGGGCATTTAATTCAATTGTTTAATGGCATGTACTGACTAGATTTAGCTCTCATCCTTGGGAACGTTACACTTTCCTCGGTTCATTTTCTCATCTGTCACAGTTAAGTGCTCACTCCAGTGGCCCTTCTGCTAGGGTAGAATCTTGTCACCCATTGTCATGGCAAGTAGCTCAACATGACTCCTGAACATTCAAAATATGAAAAGCTGGACTTTGATGTTATTTACTTTCTATAGATTTAAATTTGAATCTAAACAAACCTGTTGTGGTTAGGGAATAGGGCTGCCCAGGCAGACGAGCTAATGCATGTAGAGAAATGATTGACGGCTTAGTGAGATAAGCACTATGCTACAAATAGAATGGTACTCACCCCAGAGGGATAGCAGCCAGATTCTCTTGTGGGAGTTACACATGTATGTGAACTATCTGAAGTTGTGTGCTCTTTCACTTTTGATACAGGGTCACACTTCACAGTGCAGGCTGGCCTTGAACTCTCTATGTGGCTCAGGCTTGTTTTCAACTCACCATCTTCATCTCAGCACCCTACACCTCAAATTCAGGGATTACCACTGTACACCACTCGACCTGGCTGACCTGCTTTGCTTTAATCCAGCTTGGCTCTTATTGATTACAATTGAGCACTAGACAAAGTCACTGGCATTACTTAACTTCTCTATTTTCTCAGTATTTATTTTTAAAGTGGGGTTTGAACCTGTCTCATGGGGTTCTATTGTTGATTAAATGTGTTATAATGAAGTGAATCAACTAGTGATGGACACGTTTGTAGTACAAAAACAATCACTATGAGGCTAGGAGTTTAGATTAGTAGTAGAGCCCTTACTTAGTGTAGGCAGCCCCATCCCAAGATGGCACGGCTCAGCACTGTGCAAACAAGTGCCGCCATTCCAAGATGGCGCTGGCCTCCACGTGTGCAGCTCAGCTAAACTGGTAAACAAGTCCTTTGAGCATGCGTTGGCTTGAGCCCCTCCTGAGTGGGCTTATGCTAATGAGGTATTGGCAGCTTAACCTATCCTGAGAGAACACATCACCCAGCCCGCCTTGGGCAGTTATATAAGCAGCTCATTTCTGCTGCTCGGGGCCTGTCCATAAGTCAAGATTTGTTCCTGGAATAAAGCTGACTGAGAAGGATCGACCTTGTCGTGTCTTAATTGCTGGTCAAAGCGGACCGACAACTTAGGATGTATGAGATTCTGGGTTTAGTCCCAATATCCAACACACACACACACACACACACACACACACACACACATTTGGGTTTTAGGAAATACAGAAAAGGGACTGAACTATCATGAGTTGGATAGAAGTTTAGAATAAGCAGAGCAGTAAGCAGATATTTCTGCATTCTAGGAGAGATGGGAAGAGTCCCTGAGTAGGATAAGGACTAGCCTCTCCATAAGGATTAACTTATTCAGAGAGAGCTTGGAATATTTAAGAGCTAACACTTGAGCGGCTCGGCTCTTAATGAAATGAATTGGCTCATTGGTGAGGCAAGATGGAAAGAGAGAGGGAGTTTGGAATGATGATGGCTGGGAAATTTCTCTTGGGTGGTTGTCAGATGAAGGTCTCATTGATGAAGAACAGGAGCAAGAGGAGGCTCAGGTCAGGGTACCCACAGGATAAGTTAAATGGTGGTGCTCAAGAGGCAGATGGGAATTCATTTCAAGAGCATAAGAAGAGAGGCCTAGACTTTGTGAGTGGTGTGTGTGCATTTGAATGTATGTGTGCATGTGTGCACGTGTGCCTGTGAGTGATATGTGTGTGTGCATGCATGTGTACATGCATGGGTGCCTGTGTGCTTGTGTCGTGTGTGTGGTGTGTAGTGCCAAAAGTAGTAAACTGACTGGTGATTTATCTTCTTTGCAGAGAATTTCATAGGGATAACTTTGGGGACAAGGAAGTGATCTATCAAAAATATAAATCCACCAAACATTCATAACCCTCATGCAAAACTTATGTACCAACTGCTAAAAACAACTACTTACTTACAGCACATTGTTTTCTTCAAATTAGGAAAAATCACCTTGCTGATACTGGACGAAGAATGTGATATTTTCTTGTTAATTTTTGATGCCATGCACAGATATTCAGCCAATGATGAAGTCCAGAAACTCGGGTGCAAGGCTTTACATGTGCTGTTTGAGAGAGGTATTTAAAATCGTAAATTCTCTATTCTGAGGTATTCCAAGGAGGAATGGATTGTACTGGTAAAAACTGAATATAATCGATGAGAAAAATTATGTAAAACATACTATCTACAAATTGAGATGAAGTTTGTTAGCTTGGTCACGTTGCTTCCTTGTGTGCTGTGAATTTCACTCACAGGTTGCAGTAGACTTCCTTCCTTTGCATAACGGGGCAAGAGTTCACTTTGCAAAGTGGATTGTATGGATGTTAAAAAGGAAACTACGAACCAAGTACTTAAAATGGGGTTATGATTTTGAATCTTGTCGAACTTGAAATTGTTACATGCTCTCTGTAAAGAACTGGACGATCACATGGTGTCCTTGAAAACAAGACTGGTGGGCATTTCACAGCAGGCTCAGAAACTGATAACAGATTATTGTGCTGGTTTGAGCTGGTTTTGTTTAGTCCTTTTACTGACTGGATGAGGAAATGGATCAGAGAATTGAGCAAGTTGTCCGAGGTTAGCAGCTAGTTAGCACACAGTGGTTGCCACTGGTTTGGAGACTCTACTCGGGTCTTTGATGTTTTGGTTTGGGCAAATTCTTATTCATGAAGGAAGGCTGTCACTATGTTCCCAACAGTACCAGTGTCCTTCAAGGACAGACTGACACAGATTAGCAATTATTAAACAAGAGAATCTTAATCAAACATCATTAGTGCTTAGGGCATATTACACGTTATATAAATATAAGAAGAAAACAATGTTATGATCTTTTTCAGGAGTATCAAATTTCCCACGACAGTAATTTGGTCAATAAAGTTAATCTTTAAAAGTAAGCTAATAAAGACGGTTATCAAAAATTTAAAAAATATTGTGGACACCACACTACATTATTAAATATAAATGTTCTGTGGCATCTATCATTAATTAAAGGAATCTAACCAGTTTCATATTATCTTACCTGGACATGCTGTAATACATTTGAAAACAATTAAAGTTGCTCACAAAGAGCTGTATTTTCAAATATTTTGTTGGTGTCGTTTTCGACCTAACAGCCTGGGGTTTTAAACAGTTTTTCAAGTTCCTACTCTAAAAAAAAAAAAAAAAAAAAGAAAGACTCCAAATGTGCTCAATCTACTCTGATTATAAAAGCAAATGATAGTTTTTGATCTCTTGTGGAAAACTGTTAAAACAGAGTATTTCAAAGTCCATCCACTTGCCACAGTTAACAGCTTTTGAACTGACATGTTTAGATGACTTTCCCTTCAGGGGTCCACCATTAAGTCTCCAGCTTTTCAATATCAAAACTGCATTTGTAGCAGATATGCAGCTTGCTCTTCAGATGGGTCCTCTAACAATTGGAGGAGGTGGGCTGTCTGTGACTCTGTTGCCTGCCATTGGATCCTCTTCCCCTAGCTGGACTCACTGGTTGGGCCCCAGTGCAAGACGATACACTTAGTCTTGCTCTGACTTAATGTCTCAGGACAGGCCAAGGGAGGGCGGCCTCTTCTCTTTGCCCCTCCTTGGGTTCTTTGGGCATGGGCTGTAATCCCAACAAGCAGGCACACATAATACACATAAATTAAAAAATAATAGAATAGAAATAGTAGTCATAATCAGCAGGTCAGTATTGTAGAATATTTCTCTCTAATGAGTCATCTTTATAATCAGGAGCCAACATCATAGAAGCTCATCCCAAAAGGTAATCTTTATTATCAGCGGGTGAGACTCTTAGGTTGTTCCTCCCAGTGGACCATCTCTGTTATCAAAGATCAGAATCATACAGGATTCCATCCAGTGCATCATATTTCTTGGACTGCTCAGGTTGTTGTAGATTCCCCCAAAGAAATTATAAATACTCCATTTTTATATGAAAATTATTGGGCTACTAATACTTTTTTCCTTTCAAAAAAGATAATACAACCTGTTCAACACAAAACAATTTTAATGTTTAACAGATCTAATGTTTCAAATTCCCACGTCATTTTTGCAGAAACGTTTTCATTTAAGTACACCATGTTTGTGAGTTGTTGTGCTTATAAATATATTTTGCATGGATTAAATTTTCATGTCACTTTAAAGCATATTCCTGGGGTTTTTGTTGTTGTTGTTGTTTTTGTTTGTTTGTTTATTTTTTCTTTTCCTTCCTGGTTTAGTTTCTGAGGAACAACTGACTGAGTTTGTTGAGAACAAAGATTACACGATACTTCTGAGTACATTCGGCAGCTTCAGAAGGAATGAGGAGATTGTGCGCCACATACTCTGCTGCTTGCATTCTCTGGCGGTTACTTGTGAGTATCCTCTCCACACGATTTCCGCTTTGCATGGAGAACTGCGAGGGATCGCTTTTCTAAGTGCATTACGATTTTTAATTTTTTTTTTCATTTTTGTGGGGTTCCGTGAATGGTGAATGCTGCACTTCTTCACTCGCTCGACTAATTCAGATTTGTTTGGACGATGCTGCATCTATTTCTAGGAGTAGTGCAGGAGAAACAGAAGCAGAAAGCATGCCTGCGCACCTTGCCGATTCATGCTGCAGTAGGAAAGACAGACAGGATCCGAGATGGAAGCACTGTAGGCAGACATTCCTGTGGCCATGAGAGCAAATAGAGAGCAAGGCCAGAGCGCTTGAAGAGTCTTCAATGCTGAGAACTTGGTATGCAGGGAGGTGTGCAGTACCGTTGAATACAGGGACACAGTTGGGAACCGACCATTAGGAACATAATGGTGCAGTGCAGCTGGGCCCATAGCTTAAGTCTGAAACCTCAGCTATTTCGGAGGCTGCATTCAAGGCCTGCCTTGAACATATCTCACAATACATAAAATAAGATCGAATGTACAGCTTATTGGCTAAGTGCTTGCTTTGCCTGACACCTTAAGCTCAATCCACACTACCAAAACATCAACAAATGAAAACACAGAAAGATGTGGGGCAGATGACTGGCAAGCCACGCAGCAGACTCTGGTTTTGTGAAAGTGTGTGGTATGTACGTTTAAAGTGCTAACGTGCATGGTGTGTGTGTGTGTGTGTGTGTGTGTGTGTGTGTGAATGTGTGTGTGCATGTTTGCCAGTGCAGACTTTGTGTACATGCATGTGTGTGTATACATGTGCATGCATCTGTGTATGTTTGTGCATATGAGCTAGCATGCGTGTGTGAGTGGTACGTGAATGTGTTCACGTTGTGAGTGTATATGTGTATACGGGTGTATGTATAAATGTGAATGTATGCGTGTGCGTTGGTACATGCACGATTGTGTAAGCATGAGTGTTTCCTGTGTGTACAGGAATGTGTGTGTAAATGTGCATGTGTTTGTCCACAGATGCTAGTGTGTGTATATATAGGTGTGTGTGTGTGTGTGTGTGTGTGTGCACACGTGCATGTATGTTTGTGCAGAGTTTTGCATATCTCCAAGTGCCTGCAGGAATTTCTCTTATGGAGATGAGGAAAGGACATGATAAGGCTAAGTGTATATAGGGTATGAGGTTTTGAGAGGCCTGAAAAACCATACAGAAGGCTTTGCACTCTGCTTGATTCTTAGTTAGCATTTATTGATTTGATATTTGTCCATGTCATTAAAAAGCAGAGATCAGGAGAAATAGTTTTCTGTACGAGTGATTCCGAACAGGGTGAGTTATGTTTCAGAGTTTGCTGTATAAGTGCACAGTAGCATTTCACATTTCTTTGTGTGGTCAAGCAGAAGATAAGCATGCATGTAATAGTAGTATTTTCGTCTTTATATGTGTAAAGTTCTTTTGGATTACATGAATAATTTAGTGTGAAGAAGATAAACTGATACTTTGTACGTAAAATGTATTACAGAAAACATTGGCACTGCGATACAATATGAATTTTTATACATGTTTATAATATGTGCATATTATGCTACATATAATACACAGACAATATACAGACAATCCACATATGTCATACATGTGTGGCTTCAGTTACGACAGGGTCAGAAAACAAATGGGCTTGGGAAGCAGCACCTCTTTAGTATGTTCATAAAAACGCAGCTTTTTATTATCTACCAGAGATGGCACAGTCAACAGGGGATGAAAATAAATAATAACTCGAAGCAAAGTGTCGTGGTTTACATTCCTGAGTCGTCAATGACAGCACGAAGGCTGCGGTCTGTCTTGTGCTTTTCTGGGCTCTGTTCATGATTCATTTATTTTTGGGCCGATCACTTTTTCGAAACCATTGTCTGCCACCCACTTCTGACATAATCCAGTTAAAATGTGGCGATTCATAACCCAAAGGTCAAAGCAGGCGGCAGATAACAGTGAAACAGTGAGGAATCAGGAGACTTTAACCCCAGCTCTGCCGCAAAGGCCTTCTACCATTCTTGCAAGATCAAGAAACATTTTAGTGTTTGACAACTTTATTTAAACATTAAGGTGTACTTTTTATATATATAGTTGGTTAGTTTTAGCTGTGCATTGAGAAACGGGAGTGTTTCTCCCACAAGTTCACAGTAGTTTCCTCCATGACTTCTTCCCTTCCTCTCTGCCTGACTCATGTCAGTCCCTCGCTTAAGTATTTTGTCATCATATTTTTCTGTCCACCTCCCATCTGCCTTCTCCAAGAAGTTCAAGATTTCTGCTTCGTTTACTGGCTGTTCTTCCAGGATGGAGGACATAGATCCAAGTATATTTTCACAGTTCTGATGTGTGTCATGAACATGATCTTGATATTTTCCTGGAGTGAAAAAAATGATATTGCAAAAATCAACACCAATAACCTGACATAAAAATAGACCCCTAAGCCCATTTATATGAAATCTCATGTGATTGTTTTTAGACTTGTAAAGTCCTCAATGTTTACTCTGTCATATATATACACACACACACACACACACACACACACACACATATACACACACAGATACACACACACATACATACATACAATATATTCTGATCAGGTTTCCCATCCCCAACTCCTATCAGAAACCCCTCCACACACACACATACACACACACACACACACACACACACACACACACACACAAAATCTTAACCATCCAACTTTATATTGTTTTTTTTTTCCTCTTTAAAAAAAGAAACATAAAAAAACCAAAAATCAAATCGAATGAGCAAAAGATCATTAAGACTAAAAAAAAAATGGCAAAACAAAACAAAAAGTCCACAGAAACACACATGGACTTCGTTTTGTGTTGGCCAGCCCCAACTGGGAATGATGCCTGCCCCCAAGTGTGCTCCATATACCCAATGACACTCCACTGGAGAAAAACTGACTTCTGTTTGCCAGCAGATACCAACTGCAGATAGCTTCTTGGTTAGGGGATGGACCTATGTCCAGTTCCCCTTCTCAGTACTGGGACCTGAACATATGCAGGCCTTGTACGTGTTCCAACTGTCTCTGTGAGTTCAGATGTAGATCAGTCCTGCGGTGTCTGAAAGAGACTGTTTCCTTAAAATTCTCCATCACCTCTGGCCCTCACAGTCTTTCTGCCTCCACTTCCATTTAGCTCCCTGATGGAAGAGACTTGATGAAGACATCCCATTTCAGATCACATGATGGCTAGTTTTATGTCAACTTCATACAAGCCAGAGTTATCTCGAAGGAGGGAGCCTCAGTTGAGAAAATGACTCCATAAAATCTGGCTCTGGGGCAGTTTCTTAATTAGTGATTAATGTGGAAGGGCTTACACTACTGTAAATGGGGACATCCGTGGGCTGGTGGTCCTGTGCAAACAGTACCCTTGCCTCCGGGTTCCTACCTTTCTTGAGTTCTTGTCCTGACTTCCTTCAGTGATGGACTATGGTATGGACATGTAAGTCAGATGTACCATTTCATCCTCAACTTGCTTTTGTTTATAGAGTTTCATCATAGAAATAGTAATCCTGACTAAGACAGAAGTTGGTACCAGGATTATTGGGATTGCTGTGACAGATCTGACCATGCTGTTTTGGGGAGGATTGGGGAAGGACTATAGAACTTTGGTCTAGAAAACCAGTAAGTGTTCAGAGCTTGGCGAGCTGCTCTGTGGAAGCTTGGGAGATAAAGGTGTTGAGAGAAAGGCAGATGATGGATGCCTTCTGAAGTTCCAGAGGGAAGTTCAAGAGTACTTATAAGACTCTACAAGGGCCATTGAAAGTTTTGAGTTATGAATGTGTGGTTCTGCTTAGTTGGGGCTGAATAATCAGCTGTGGTAAAAAGACACCAGAACTACTGAAGTAAAACCTTTGCTTTACTGGAACAATCAATGCTGGTCAGCTGGAGTTAAGAAATTAGGGGTGGTTAAGAAGAGACCAGCATCACTGAGGTAAAGTCTTCTAGAGAGCATTTCCTCAGAGACCTGTGTTTCAGAGGTGACAAAGGTAGTACCTGACAGTGGCAGTTGAACAAAAACATTTAAGAGTCACTGAGGTGGCTTTGGTTTTAAAGGCATGAAGCAGTCATGAAAAGCAACTGAAGATGTCATTGTAAGAGGCTAGGGTAGGCCATTGGAAAAGATACAGCCTCAGTAGCAGTTTAAGGTCCAGCATTGAAGTGGTAATGGAAAGAAGCTGAGTCTTGGTACCACAGAGAAAGCCCTGGAGAGGCCACTGATGGAATGTGAAAAGCCCAGTTGCAGCAGAGAACCCCAGACCGTTTTGAAGATCTCAGTACTATGGGATGACCACCAAGAACAGCAGCAGTGTGGAGCGAAGCCTAGAAGACGATTTGGGTATGCCTCAGAGGGTGGAGAGAGAGAAGTAACCCAAGCCCTTTGGAGGAGCTCAGAAGATAGAGAGTGGATCCAAGGCATTAGACATTGTATCATTTATACAGTGGGAGTTTGGTTTTCATTTTCTTTGATTATTACAGTGCTCTGGTTCTTCCAAGTTGAAGTAAGAAAGCATTTAACTTATTTTTTTATTTTACAGGAACGCATAGTTGAGAGTCTTTGAACTTTTAAAGAGATTTTAGATTTTCACAAAGACTTTGAATTTTGAAAGGGACTTTTAAGTGTTTTGGATTTTAAAGACTGAGACTTTTAAAATTTGAAATGTTGGTATTCATGTGTGATCTTGGGGATAAACAAGAAAGAAGAGTCATGGCTTAACAACGATGTGTTTGTATGTCAAGTTGACAAGGGTTCAGTTGTGTTGGCTAATTTTAAGTCAACTTGATACAAGTGACAATCATCTGAAAGGAGGGAACCTCAGTAGAGAGAGTGACTGTATAATTTTTAAAATTAGTGATTGATGGGTTGCAGTTGGTGTCACCTCTGGACTGATGGTGCCATGTTCTATAAGTGAGCAGACTGAAAAAGCCATGGGTAGCAAGCCAGAAAGTAGCACCCCTTCATGTCTTCTGCATCAGCTCGTGCTTCCAGGTTCCAGCCCTTCTTGAGCTCCCATTGTGACTCCCTGCAGTAGTAGATAACATTATGAAAGAATAAGCCCCACAAATCCTTTCCTCCCCAACTTGCTTTTGGTCACAGTGCTTTATCATAGCGATAGCAACCATAACAAGGACAGACTGAGTTCTCCAAAGTCTTTCACAATCTGTACATTGTTGAGTTGTAGGTCTCTTTGTTATTTGCCTTATGCAGCAAGAAAGACCTTTTCTGATAAGAGTTGAATGATACAGTGATCTGTGGGTGTAGCAGTGTGTCACTAGGAGTCATTTGGTTGCTGTGTTCCTTAGCAGAATAATAGTATTAGATTTTCCCTTAGGTCCATGACCTATCTAATTTTAGGATTTGACCATGGTAGTAGTGTCAGGTATGGGTTCTATCTCATGGAGTAGGCCTTACATTCAATTTTTAAAATGTGATTGGTTATTCCTATAATATTTATGCCACTCTTACACCAGTATATCTTGCAGATTGGTCACTCCTGTAAGTTGCAGGTTTTGTAACTGGATGATATTGGTGGTTACTTTTCTACGCTGGTAGTGTGCAGAGTACCTTCTAGTACCATGAACACTAGTCAGTAAGGGTGAACATTCTATTTAGGAACCTGCTCAACTTCTCCATGTTTGATGACGTAAGTAAGTGTTGTCTCCAGCAATATAGCCTTACCATCAGGCTGAAGAGAGCAACCAACAACCCTGACAACAGCCTGTGATATTTGGGGGAAGTATGTTCTATGAGACCCCTTTGGTCAGTGACTCAACTATATGCAATCTACTCCTGGTTCTGGAGGTTTTACTTGGTAGACATAAGATATATAGTTGCGGAATTATCTCACCTAATATTTGATGACGCCGCTTATATTCTTTTCATATATGCATATATTTTAGAAAGATTCTACAGTAGTGGGTTTCCATATGATTTTTTAAGATGCCCTTTTAATGTAAATTATCCCTCGCATATTCTTTCTTTTACCTTTCTTCCCCCTTTAACCCTCCATTTTAATTTCTACTTTATTACTACCTAACACTATATTATGTTTTCCCTTGCTTGGTAGATCCTCTTTTCCCCGTTAGTCCTTTACTAGGTACCTAGGTTTCAATTGCAGCACACATATCAAAAGCTTGTAAGTCTTCAGCTACATATAAGAGAGAACATGCAGTACCTGTCTTTTGGGGTCTGAGTTACCTTACTCAAGATGTTTTATTCTAGCTCCATCTGTTTGCCTTAAACTTCCATAATTTGAATTCCTAAACAGCTGGATGGTATTGCCCTGGGCAAGTGTACCTACCACCTTTTCATTATCTGTTCCCCAGCTGATGGATTTCTAGGGTATTTTTAGTTTCTGGTGATTATGAATACAGCAGCATGAACATGGATGAGCAAGTGTCTCTTTAGCAGGATGCAAAATCATCTGGGTATATTGCCAAGAGTGGCATAGCTGGATGTTTGTGGTAATATTTGTTTTTCAGCCTTGTTCAGAAATTACACCACTGATATCCACAGTGCCTATACAAGCTTGCACTCCCATGAAGAGTGTGTCCGTGTTACTGTACTGGTTAGGGTGAGCTTCGACTAGCTTTTTTTTTTTTTTGATCTTAGCCATTCTAATGGAGGGTAGAATGAAGTCTCAGGGTAGTTTTCATTTGCTTTTCCATGATGACTAAAGGTGTTGAACATTTCTTTAGGAGTTTATCAGCCATTTGTGTTTTATGTTTTTGATAACTCTCTGCTCAGTTCTGTGCCCCATCTTTAAACTGGTTTGTTTCCTAGACGCTTATGGGTTTTTTTTTTTTTTTAGATTTTTATATATTTTGGATATTAACCCTTTATTGGATGTAATGATGTCCTTTGCCATACAGAAGCTTTTCAGTTTCATGAGTTATTATTAATTTTTGTTTTTTTTTTGTTTTTTTGTTTTTTTGTTTTTTTTGTTTTTGTTTTTTTTTGGTACCTGTGCTATTGGTGTGCTCTTCACAAAGCCCTTTCCTGTATCAATGAGTTCAAGACTACTTTCAATTTTTTCTTTTACCAGATTCAAGGTGTCCAGTCTTATGTTGACATTCTTGATCCATTTGGAGTTGGGTTTTGGGCAGTGTGATAAACACAGCTATATTTTAATTCTTCTATAGTCAGCCATCCTGTTTGATCTGCACTATTTGTTGAAAATGGTGTGTTTTCCTCCAGTGTGCATTTTCAGTTCTTTGTCAAGCATCAGGTATCTGTAGTTATGTGGACTTATGACTGGGTCTTCAGTTTAATTCCATTGCATCAGTTGTGATAACACTAATACATGCTAATGGTTTATAGCATGTTCTATAATTCTATAGTTCTACAATAAAACTTGAAGTCTGGGATGATGATGTTGCTAGAAGTTATTTTATTATTAAAGATTGCTACATATTCTCTCTCTCTCTCTCTCTCTCTCTCTCTCTCTCTCTCTCTCTCTCTTTCTCTCTCTCTCCTCTTCTTTCAATTTTTGTGAATAATTTTGTTGGAGTTTTGATGGGGATTTCATTGAATCTGGTAGGCTTTGGGTAGGATAATTTCCACAATCCTAATCCTACAGATGTCTTAATTTTTTTAAATCAAGGAATCTGATGAAACTAATTTATTCTCATGCAAAAGAAAAGTTCTACATCCTGTAGTGTTAGCAACTAACAATGTAGGTTCTTTATAGTTATTTGATGGAGTGTGCTGTTTGCAAATGGATCTGTACCCATCAGTCATCCATTTGCAGGACTCATTTGAATGCATATTTCAAAGAAGAAACTTACTTTTAGATAACTATAATTATTATTTTTTAATTCAGGCAGCAATGTGGAGGTCCTCATGAGTGGGAATGTCAGGTGTTACAATATTGTGGTGGAAGCCATGAATGCATTCCCCACGAGTGAAAAAATTCAGGAGGTGAGCTGCTCCTTGCTCCACAAGCTGACATTAGGTGAGTTAACCTTTTCATTTCTCATCACACACTGTGTCATATACATATGTGTAGTTTCCATGTAGTCCATGCTATGAGTAAATAGTGTCTTGATAAACACTGGGTGTAAGTACTGTGGTGTAGCAAATGGTTATGAAAGAGACACAAAAATCAGAGAGGTGCTATTAATGAGACTTCTGTATTTTATTGTTTGGAGTGATCTCTAGGAATGTGTGTTGTTGGGCGGTATTTAAACTATGGTTGCTAACTCAGAAGTGTAATTATACCCTATGTGAACAATGTGAAGCAGAAATCAGAAAGAGATATTATCATCCAACTTAAGAATTTGTATATATGGCCATACTGCTTTATGTTTAGGTGTATGCTTCAAAGAATCAAATCATTGCAGTCTAGAGATCATGCATATCTATATTTATCATCATTCTATTGTAGAAGCCAGATTATGGAGTCATCTTGGGAGCCTGTTAGAATACACGAGGAGGATACGAGTTTGCCTATGGTTTTCTGTCGCTTTGGTTCATTTGATTTGTCTGGATAGTTATTCTATGATTTAAATTACTGTTGCGGAGATATGATATCTGAAACACCAATAGGTCATGTGCTCACACATTTCTTCCTGCGTCTTCTATCTTGTCTTTTTGTCGGTCGTTTACTACTTTATCCAAATTTGAGAATTAAGTTTCCCAGTTTAAAAGTCTACTGAAGTTGGTACAGGAATGACACAGAATTATATGGATCATGTTATGAAGAACTGATGTTTCTGCACTATCGTGTCCTCTCTACAGTCTGTCCAGGTTTTATGTATCATCATTATTTAATTTTAGCTGTTTTATTTTCCTTATAATTGTAATTTGGCATCTGTTTTGAAATTATGTGTCTGAGATGTGCCTGCATGAAGAAATGAAAATGATTTTATCGGTCTGCCTTTCTATTTATTTGTGACCACTCTTTTGGACACATATGCAAATTCTCTAAGCTAATGATTTGTGAACAGTGCCGGTCTGAGCCCATCCTCCCCACTCATTATGTTGGTTACTCCTCTGCCTGTCTTCTTGCGTGACCCAGAATCGTGGGCACAGTGCTGAATGGAAGCAGTGTTTGGCACTGTCCTTGTCCCCTTCCTGATTTTAGAGACAAAACTTGGACTATTCTTTCATCCATAATGATGCGTGTCATATGATTTTTATAGTTTCAAAACCTAGCGTGTTTTTAGTGACACTTTTTAATCAAGTTGAGAAACAGTCTTCTGTTTCTTGTTTATTTCTGCTTTTGTATCTGTCCCTTGTTAAAGAAAGTAAAAACACTAATGAGCGTGAGTTTTATTAAATCCCAAACAATGCATGTACAGATTTTCTCCTTTCCTTTTGATGCTATGGAATTAACTCTATAGATTTCCAAACAATAAGCCTTGATTCCAAGGTCAAGTTTAAGCTGATGAATTTATTTATTTTTAGTATAGAATAGAGTTTATTCAGGGCATGGGGAGGGGGATTGAGAGGGTAGTAGAGACAGAAATGCAGAGAGGCTGGCCTTGAGCACCTGGAGAGAGAGAGGGGAGGGAAATGGGGAGAAAGGGAGGAAGGGTGAAAGGACAGAGTGGGAACAAGAAGACAAGAGAACAAGAGCGACTTATTTAATTTTTAAAGTATATTTCCAATAAACCTCTCAATTTTGTTTCTTCCAGGTAACCTTAATTGCCTCTTGGGTTTGCTTTTGTTTTGCCTTCATCCCCTTACTTATTAAAGCATGTCCATTTACTCAATCACTGGTGCAGTTATTTTGTATTCTATATCTGGTATCTAACATGTGATGTCTGTGCACATTTCTTTTTTTCATGAATAATAGTCACCGAAACTCATTTGCTTATATTTCTATGAGTTTCAAGTTCTGTGGAGCTTAAGATCTGAGCATTCCAAAACTTTACCTACCGGATGCCTCTCCAGTGAGTGACACTTGGAGTCAGAGCACAGGAGGGATGGGGGTGTTTTAAGAAGGGAAGGTTCAGACCTTTTTCCTTGGAGACAGTGCAGCTGCCATGCTTTCCCACAGGCTGTTAGCAAGCTCCCTGGTTCTCACATCAGAGCTCTTGTGTGACTTCCTGTAGAGATCATCTGATCTCTGAGATACACACCGTGGGGTGTCTCTCTGTGGACAGAATGGTGAACTACAGAACAAGCAAATAATAAGGCAGGTAACTGTCCTTCCTCCTAAAGAATCACCAGCAACATTTTATGCAAATTTAGGTTACTGTAATAGACATTAGCTTTACATCATTTTCACTTTGAGAAGGATCAGTCAACCATTTGGAAAAAAAAAACTTACTCTTGTGAGTTTGTTCTACAAAGTTGTGTTTTCATGTCCACATCCTTTGTATAATTTTTAAAAAAATCAGTTAAACTTTTAGGAGAGATCCTTGGTAGATTTAGTTAAAAGGAGTTTCTAAAATCTAAGGGTTTTTTTTTTTTTCTTCGCAGCACTCCAGTTGATTTCTTTCTTCTTCAGCCAATTATCTAAATGTGTTAGGACTGTTAGATATGACTACATAATCATATTGCACTCTCCTTTCATCGATCTTAAAGTAATTGCATAGACATGTGTGTTTACACATATAAACTTTTGATTCATGACTTGATCCGGAGTAGTGGAATATTGTCTTCTCCACTTTGTCATGAGGGTCTGTGACTCAGGGATGTGTGTCTCATCCTAGATCATGTAACCTACGGAGGCGAAACTCTCTGGCTTTGAATGCAGATTTCTGCATATCTCTGTGGTTGGCAGAGGCTATAGGGAGGAGCGGAGAGAGGAGGAGTCAATCACTGAGTGGGTACTGAGCTCGTTAGATAGGAGTAAGGACTATGCCACAGTGTTGTACAGCGTGGAGTGAGTTGGACAGGGATAAGGTACTGTGTGCATCAAGAAGCCAGAAGAAAGGAGTGTGGAGTTTCCACTGCCGGAAGATCAGAAATTTGAGGAGATACAGATGAATGTTTGCTCGTTTAAACATTGTGTTACATAATAACAGTAGATAGTAAGAGGCTGACCCTGAGAACACTGTGATAACTAGGAATACTGTAGTGCCGTGTACAATAGATGCTCAGTTGTTTCTGCGTGAAGATTTGAGAAGTCTTTGGTCTTATTGAACCAGTCTAGTTTAATAAGACGGACAACAGCAAGAATCAAAGTTTCAAAAAGTCTCTTTGATTTAATGTACATCACTATATTGTAAAGATCCATTCACTGATTTAATATATACTCTCATGCCATTAGATAGATTTATTGATTTAAATGCTGTGATATAAGTAAATATATTTTAGGTTGTATGAATGAGAGTTTACAGAGTGTCTCGCTTTACTTTAGGTAATTTTTTCAACATCCTGGTGTTGAACGAAGTACACGTCTTTGTGGTGAAAGCTGTCCGGCAGTATCCGCAGAACGCAGCCTTACAGATCTCTGCACTCAGCTGTTTAGCGCTCCTCAGTAAGTCTCCTTCCTAACTAGGAACTCCTTTTCTTCTTTTAAGTGCTGAGGGTTAAAGGGCATCCTTCCAGTCAGAAGATGCTCTCAGAGGACCAAGTGTTGGCATCCCCTGTTCATGTGGGGTATCAAGAACCAGACAATCACTTCAGATGATCTTTTTCTAGATCATCTAGGGTGGTGGGCAAATACCTCCTCACATGATGAGACAACAGTTACACATGTTAAAATATTAAAAATTGCTTCATGATTAGTGAAGGTACTTAGTAAAGAATAATTTGTTGAGAACATTCAAACCCTGTACTTAGGCGTGGCTGTTCTAGCTGTTGGTGATGATATACATGTCAAAGACATACATACTTTTTTTTTTTTAAGCTGAGACTATTTTCTTAAACCAAGACTTGGAGGAAAGAAGTGAGACTCAGGAGCACAGTGAGGAGGAGGACAGTGAGAAGCTTTCTGGCTGGAACCCTGCTATAAAGCTCTGGTGCGCCATCGAAAGAACAATCACGTGCAGGTCGGACATATTGCTAGAACACTGATTTAAGATCCGGCCTTCCCATCCTTGCTACTTTGATACATTTCTCTTCTTCCTTCCTGATCTAGGAGGCCGCATGCTGGGCACTAAATAATCTCCTGATGTACCAGAACAGTTTGCATGAGAAGATTGGAGATGAAGATGGCCAGTCAGTATCACTATGTGTCATGATAGAAAACCTGGTTCTGTTTTAGCCAGTACATAGAAACTGCCATTGCTAGTTTCTCTTGTCGAAGTTTAGGCTTTAGCGTTGTTGTGTGTTAGTGGTGGGTATAGAATTTTGTCTAGTTTTTCCATAAGACAGGCTCTTAAGGTGTGGCCCATGCTGGAACCGTAGGCCTGAGCTTCCGCGTCTGATGTGGTGTAGAGTTTTAATCCCTACTGAGATATAAACCGCTTTAATTTCTACTGTGGGATTTGGCATCATGAATCATTCAATTATTTGTGAATCCTGGAGAGCCAACCCCTCAGTTTTCTGGCAGACCAGGTGCAGCCAAGCACATTCACAGAGCCTCTGGGGTTCTGGGCCACCAGCCTGCAGATTGCCTGTGTCCAGTTAGAAACTTCCCTGGCATGTCCCACCTGACAGCAGCATGGATCTGTATTCCAGAGAGATGCCTATTTGCATAATGGCCCTCTGCTGGAAAAGAGGGACTTAGTGAAACTGATGCTACTTTAAAACTTCCATTTGGAGAAGAGATAGTGATTCTTAAAATCTAAAATAAACCAGCAACCAAATTATCCCAAGTGGGCAACCTTTCAGGAGTTTGCGTTTGGCAGATTCATGCTGTAATTTATACATCTTAGTTCACAGTACACTCAGTCCTCAATACCTGGAGATCTTTTCAGTAAATTTATTATTTAAATGAAAACATTTCTTCTGTCTCTCAAATCTGCTTCATTTCTTTTCCCCACTTAAGTCCAGCCCCCCTTTCATTTTCCCCGTTCCCTCTTTTTATATTTTTCTTCCTGGTGCCTCATTTTTTTTTTGTTTTTTTGTTTTTTTAAAGATTATCTTCTGCTTGTTTATGGCTCATCTGCTGGTAACTTTCTACCATCCTGCTTTGTGATTGACAACTCCTATTGTGTGTTTTAATTCTTTTCTTTGTTTTGTGCACCTAGTATGTTAATGTTTGTATGGCATTCATAAGGCTTGCAAGAGTCACGGTTTGGTTGTAGTAGTCTACAGTGGCATTCTCAGGCACAAGTTTTTATTGTGTATTTTCATTTACTCACAGTAAAATCTAGTCCAAAATACTAAATGGAAAACTCTAGAAGCAAGCAATGTATGTACTTTATTATGTCTCTTGCTCTGAGAAGTGGGAAGAAATCCTGTGCTGCTTGGTCCATCCTTCCCGGGTTGTAACTTTGTCCATCCTGTGTGATGTGCACCATGGCAACTTTGTAGCTGCCTATCCCTCCTTACATGTTTACAAAGCCGTGTGTTCTCCATAAGGCATACAGGCTTCTGAAGAAATAGGACTGTTAATGTTGGACACACTCAAATCTACCGATAGCATTGTTCGGCGTAGGCTTCCATTGTGAGTGGAGGTGGCGTACAGCTCGGCTTCCATGCCTGCGCTGCTCAGAGTTCACAGGGAGCGTGAGCGAGCATTGGAGCTGGAGGCTGTGAACTGAGATACGATTGGCTTTTTGAAAGGTTCCCTCTGCACCGGGAAGTGATGCTGTCTATGCTGATGCACTCTTCTTCCAAAGACGTCTTCCAAGCAGCTGCACATGCTCTGTCCACTCTCTTGGAACAAAATGGTAAGGGGTATACTATGCTTTCTAATACAGAGGAGCAATGTTGTGCTGGTTTCTTATAAAAGCTATAAATTCTGAAAAATTAAGATATGTAGATGGAATTAGCTGAAGTATGGTATATAAAGGATAAAAATAAAGTTTTTAGGTATATGTTCTTGACTTCTACTCATTTATGACATATATGATACATACTTGCAGAAATTGGAACATTGTATCCACTTTAAATGCTTGTTACGTTTTCCTCCTTATATTAATAAGTGTATTTATTATTATCATCATTACAATGTTAATAGCTGTGTAGCTTTCCAATATATATCTATAACCTATCGTAGGAGCCAGTTTCTGTAGATTGGCTTTTAGCTTACACACCATGGGAAGTTTTAGAGTCCTCATGGGGCCTTTTTTTCCTCTAAAAAAAGATTACGTGCATTTTCCTTTACATATTTATTCATTTTTCTTAAATAAACTTTGCAGGAGTGCTACTGTTTGATGAGCTAGACGCCGTTTCAAACACTGGTACAGCTGTCCAGAATGCAATGTTTTATATTCATAATTTTTAGAAAATGATTTTTCATGTATCATCCCGATGAGTAGTATAGCTTTGCATACTTATGGACAGAGAAGGGGCTCTCTTATACCTTGGGAGGTCCCTTAAGCTTTAAGGTCCTGGCTCAAATTGCTTCAGATTCCTGACCCCATAAACAGGAAATTTTGCCAAGAAAACTTGTCTGGCACCAGGTAGGGGGCTTGTCAGTTCTTATGGGATATTTTTAGGCAGTAAAACATTAAAAAAAAAAAAGGACGATTGATCTGAGACACAACAATGTAAGCACCACCAGATTTTTAGTAGCAAGGCCAGGCGACTGACTAAGACACACCTCCTGCAGGCTGTTTCATTCAGGTCAAATCAAGGGAAAAGGTATCTCTTTCCATTTTTCTCCATTCTCACCCACCTCTCCGATGGCATTTTTAATAAAAGGAGAGCCTGACCAAATGTATTGCGTACATGTAGAAAATTGTTAAAGAACAAAGTTAAATTAGCTAACAATGAATCAGGCACTTCACACAAAGGCTTGGAGTAGCCAGGCCCTGAGTGATGACAGGGCCTGTCTCAGGGCTGAGTCATCCCAGGAGCTGCCATACAGCTCTGGAAGTCTGGGCAGGGATTGCATTGCAGCCAAGGCGCATGCATTGTGTATAGTTCCCCAGAGGAGATGAAACTTGTCAAGCAGTGATAGTGCGCCGGGGCTGTGGGTCTTAACCGTTAGGAAATTCTGTTAGGTCCTGCAATCAGTCCTTAAGATTTGTGACTTGGGTTGCTTTTGTTATGGCCTCTGAGGGACAATGACCTCATGAGTCAGCTTGACATCTGTTTGGAATCAGTTCCTGCCCTCCCTTCATGCTCTCACTCATTTGTTCCTGGCATCTGCTAGATGGTCTTAGATGCCCTTGCACATCCTGGGCTTCCTAGTATAATAGAGTAGTAGGATCTTGAATGGCCTCCTTATTTAGCTCCACCACCGAATGCACACTGCTGGCTACTTGGAACAGTGACTATGAAGGGTGAAGGATGGGGAGGGTTATTTGTTTTTTTGTTGTTGTAGTTGTTTTAAACAGGATTGGGTTGGCAGAAAGAAGAACTGGCTCTTAGACAGGAATGGTGACACAGGCCAGCAATCCCAGCACTCTAGTTAAAGCAGGAAGAATGTGTATTCAGTCCAACCTGGACTACTAAATCTCAAAGACAGATTAAAGAGGAAGAGAAATTAGAAGGAGGAGGGGATAGAGAGAAATGGTGTCTTGGAATCATGACGACTTGAAGGCTTAGGCCCAAACATCTTCTGTGATAATTTTCTCATATAGTTAAGCAGTTGAATGAATTGAGCTCCTTCCTATGTATTGAGATTCCATACAGTCTACACCCTTATGGTATGACAGTTACATAAAAATTTTAGGCTCATAGTCTCAAATTCTAATGGGGAAGGTAAACAAGAAGACTACGGAACATGTTGGGAGAGATAGCCAAAAGTCAAGCTGAGAAGGAGGGTTTGACTTTTGAACCAAAGGAAATACAAACATGAATGGGCATTCACTAAAGGTGACTGCTGTAGAAGTTTGCATTTTGTGATTTGCCTTTGAATACAGATAATCTTCTGCTAAAATAGAGTAAAGTCAATAAACTTCTGCAAGTAGATAGGAAAACACGGAAATGTTCTGTACACTCTGAAGGGACTTCGGGATGTGCCCTTCTCCTGGTCATGTGTGCCATTGTTGAGCAATGCGACTTTTGCATAGTAGAGAGTGATGAGATCCATGAATAAAGCATGCAGCTCACCGAGATGTACACAGTAGTTCAGAGCATCCCAGAACATGCCATTCCACTGTCCTGTTACCAGTGAGTGGTACCTCCACCCACCTGTGGCCCTTCTCCTCAGGCCTGCCTCTGGTTCCCATCATCTGTGCACACAGAATGTCTCTAGCCCATGCACCGATGTCTAGCAAACTTGTGCTTCCTAGCTCAATGCAAGTCTGGTCATTTTGTGAAGTTCAAAGATTAGATATTCATTTAATTTCCATCCTCGTTGTGAAGAGTATTGTTTTTATACATTGTTTTACATAGCACTTCTTTCTTATGGGCTTTAATGTACTAATCACATTAGTACCTGTCTACTCTCTGAATAAAAAAAATTAACTGGAAACTTCAATAAAGAATTAATAAATATGGAAAGCAGAGACTATCATCTATTTGGAAGATATAGGCGGCTAGTGATGATCTTTAAGTAGCTAATGAAATATGTTATATGTGTTCTTGCAATTGTGAGCTTTCACAAGTAACTTGAAAAACACCTTATAGTTAATTTCAGGAAAATCCTGCTGGCAAAAGGAGTATACCTGAATGTCTTGGAGTTGATGCAGAAGCATGTCCATTCACCTGAGGTGGCAGAAAGTGGCTGCAAGATGCTGAATCATCTATTTGAAGGAAGGTACTGCACATTCATGAGCATATGTATATATGTATATATATGTATATATGTTTATATGGGTGTATATATATATATATATATATGTATATATATACATTTATACATAAACATACATGTACATATACATCATATACATACACACATATATATACCATATTCCAAACTATATGCCTATACACATACAAATACACATGTATATGTGTATATGTATATATATGCAGGGCATTGAGTCAGGTTGAATATCATTCAAAGCCCATGTTGAAATGCGAAGCTAAACATGATACATGAGAACATACCTCTTGTCATCTTCCCCTGATATTCGGAATTATTCTATCCAAGCATTAAAAAGTGTGGCAGCGGCTGAAGAAATATGGTGAAGGTTTGCTTCTATGCTTTAAGCATTGGGCTATCTGGTTTAGAAATGATAAATATGGAGCACAAATGATAATAGCTTTTCAGATCACTATATATGTGAATATACAAAACTATAAGTATATGCATTTTGCAATTATTGCTTTTCAGAATTAAAGTACCATTTATTTATTGCAACGCATTGTTCATTACTATTATTTAATTTAAATTAACTTTGTCTCTCTTCTTCCTCTCATTCCTTTCCCAGTGATGCTTTATTCCCAAGCGCTTCATAGCCAGCCTTAGTGACGCTGTGTCTCTGGCTTATGGCATAAAAGAGGCCAGACATTATTATGTGTGTTTGATTTGGCGAGAGGGAGATAGAGGCTTACAAAACCTGCCAAAACCTGAAATTTGGGCAGGTGTCCCCTCCAGCAATATATACTTAGTGTATTTTCTCAATCCATTAAGCAAAAAATGTACGATAATGGTGGTATTGTAGGATATCAAATGGAATGCAGCCTCACAGGAAACAGATGTAAATTAAAAAATTATCCAGGGTACAGATGCTGTAGCTGAGAAGGATCTTGTGTCTTAGCTTGTTGTCGGACACTCTTCCTAGGGAGAAATGGGCAAATGTCTCTATTTGTTCTATATCTTCTAAATGTTGAATCCACAGCAGACCGAGCAAGAATACCACCAAAGCCCAACTTGGTGAGCAGATGAGATTTATTAGGGTTACTTACAGGACTATGGGTGAAGAGTTACTTCCTGGAGCAGAAATGACTCAAAGACAGCTGCCTCACCGAAGCTGACTCCAATATGGGTGACAGTTCACAAAACTGGGACCTCAGAGCAGACTGTTCAGACAGGGCTCAGATCACCAGGGTGCAGGGTTCATCTTTTCAGAGCCTTACCCCGTCCTACCATCAAGAACTGACTGTTGGGAGCCAGTGAGCCTGGCTCTTGCCACACTCATGCCCATCCACACTCGCCACACACAGTCCCCAGCACGGTTTTAATTGGCACTGTGTCAATCTCTGGGAATCCTGCATTCCTTTTCTACAGCCCTATGCAGCATCTTCTAGTTGTTCAGGGGGTTTTCTGATACTAAGTATAGCCTACAATAGCTTATAAGGGCTCTGGAACAACAACAACAAAGCCAGGTCTCCATTTATCAACCTCAAGGTCATTCAGTTTCTTTTTCTTTTGAAAAATGGTCGCTGGGCAGTGGTGGCGCACGGCTTTAATCTCAAATCCCAGCACTTGGGAGGCAGAGGCAGGAGGATTTCTGAGTTCGAGGCCAGCCTGGTCTACAGAGTGAGTTCCAGGACAGCCAGGGCTATATAGAGAAACCCTATTTCGTAAAACCGAAAAAAAAAAAAAAAAAAAAGAAAAAAAAGAAAAAAAAAAGAAAAGAAAAGAAAAGAAAAGAAAAGAAAAATAAAAATGGTCAATAAAACTTCTTTGACAGAACCTCCCCCCAAACCAGAGAATTCTTTTCTACATCGAGAGTTCTGATTCTCACCCCATGCCAACATCTAACCTTTCCCACTGCAATCCTTTTGGACCATGACTGTTGGACAGGCGTCTGCTATATGACTGACTGACCATCCCTTACAGATATGTCTCTCAAGTAGATTCCTCAGTTAACAGTGAGTTTGGGAGTCAAGAGAGTTGGACCTTGTCCCTTGGTATATTTAAGATAGAAGGGTTATCTGCCATGGAGGCAGAGATCTTCAGGGATTTTACTCATGCTTTGTATATCCTCTGGACACCTTACTATCATGCACAGTGTCCCCAAGCCACAGAGACCAACTCTTGAGAAGCCTCAGAATTGCTCTGGCCCTTGATCATCAGTCATCTTCTTCCATTTGCCAGAGGAGTTTAGATGAAGAATGACAAGAGTGTTCCTCCCTGCCCTCCCATCTAGCCAAGAATATTTCACAGAAGGTAAAATTGTCACTGAGACAGGTCTGGCTGGGCTCTAGGGGCAGATAAAGAAGGCCTTCACTACATTGCTGCTGGCTATGGGAAGTCCCAGGCACTAGCCTGAAACAACTGATATTTGGGGCTGTCTCCGACAATATGGCCACCCCTAGGTCTTTATGCATGAGATTATGTAAAGGCTTTTATTAAATATATATTTATATGTAATATTAATATTAATTATAAAATTTATATTTATTACAAATGTAAATGTTATAATTATATAATTATAACTAAAATTATAAATATTGATTTACATTTAATATATAATTCTTTATCTGACCCTAGGGCCGAGACAGACCTGCCTCAGTGACAGTTTTACCTTCTGGGAAATGTTCTTGGCTAGAGGGAGGGGTGGAAGGAACACCCTTGACACATATGCATATGCATATGCATATACATATACATACATGTACATGTATATTATATATATAATATATAACCTAGATCATATATATGTGTATATACATACATATATGTATATACACATTGTGTGTGTGCATATATATATATAAAACCTAGATCATATATATATGATCTAGATTGTTTTCCTTTTTTAAGTACTTTCTTTAAAATATAAAATGAAATGTTTATAGTAAAAAAACAGAAGAAGGTGAGATGAGTCTCTTCAGGCAGCTGATCTAGTCTGAGAGTCTTGGGAAGCTCAGCCGATGTCCTTTTCAGTCCTGGGAAGTCATTTCTGAGGGATGCAGCAGTCCTCACAGCTCCTGAAGGCTCCGGAAGGAGAAGCCTAGTGAATCTTGTCTGTTTCAGGGTTCCTGAAGCGGCTGAGTAGTTTACTCCCTGAGTTTAACAAGCTCTCCTTCAGGGTGAGATGTTTCTGCCTCTTCTTAGAACATACAGTCTTAATGGGCTTCCTCCTACGTGGAGGTTTGGTCTCAGAGGAAGCTGAATGACTTTATTGCTATTACGAGCCAACTATCGAATGGTTGGGCTTCAGGATTTTTCCAAAAAGAATAAAATAGAAGGATCAGAAAACAGCTTCAGAAGGTAGGAGTTTCGAGCATAAGGATTAAATAAATTCATTTTCATGGATTAGGATAAGCTTGGTGCATTTTAAGTTGTCAGTAAATCTAGCTGTTAGCAATATGGTGACTATATGTGAATAATGTAAGTTGTGAGCAGCACACCTACAGATTTCTGATGGAGTTACTTGTCTTTCACACAAGTCCAGCTAATCTATCCTTAGGTCACCTATCTCTGTCATAGTCCTGTTTTTTTTATAAATGTTGCTTTTGAAAAACTAATTGCAGTGCTTAAGTGTTGATTTTGATGGCGCGGGACATGCGTGGGCAAGTTTCAGTTAAGAAGGCGCTGCAGGAGATAAATAGCCATACTGCTTTCCAGAGTGGCATGTTTACTCGCCGGTGAAAGAAGAGAGGCTCGGATGTTTTGGAGAAGCCAAGAATTTAATATAAACTAATGAACTCTGTATAAAAAGTCTGGTGATGCTAACTTGGAAGACGAACCTTGATAGGATGCAGGGGCCCTGGCCTTGCCTCATTCCAGTTAAAGGATTTTGGTATTTCCTCCTCCAAACAACAAGTTTTTCTTTTTCTTTTTAGTCTGGAAAATGAGGGTGTGAACATCTTTCTGGACTGTTGCCATTGATCTCCATACTGATCAGAAAGAAGATATTACCTTCATAAAACTACAGCAAAACGATATCCAGGCGATTGCAGATCTAAATTCTTGATGTTAGGATTTAAACTCTTCAAGTTTTGGTTGGGTTCAAATACATTTTCTTATAGCTTTTCCTGGTTAAAAAATATATATATATTGGCTCTGATGACCCATATTTGTTTCAGTTCAGTGTTTGTACAAATAAACCAGGTTGTACTTTTTTTTCAATAATCAATTTCCATCCCTAGTAACCCTTCTCTGGATATAATGGCTGCAGTGGTCCCTAAAATACTATCAGTGATGAGAGCCCACGGGATATCTCTGTCGGTCCAGCTGGAGGCGCTGCGAGCTATTTTGCATTTTGTTGTGCCAGGTGAGTCACAGAACTGATCATCCTCAGAGGCAGCCATTTAAATGAAATTTTGCATTTTCATTTTCATGAAACATTGTTTTCTAGGCCAAGCTTAAAGAACCAGATTCTGACAACCGCACACAGGTCTTTCTGCCAAACCTGAAATTAAATTCATGAGAGAGGATGACGTAGATGAGTTCATAAGAATATTTAGCACTTCATTTACATAAGAAACAGACACAGGGTAAAGAGTGGACCTTCTGTCTCTAAGGACTATACATCTCCGATGCTTCTTTGCTATTCCCTTACTGTCAGCCTTGTTAAAGTTCAGGCTAGAAGAGAATATGCTCTTTCAACTCTCCTCTGTTGCTTCACTCCCATCCTTCATGTCCAAGGTTAAGTTAGCTCTCCACTGGCAAAGCCACATAGCCCCTCCCTTACTGACTTTAAGGACCTTCTTCTGCCTGGCTTTCCTCAGCTGTCACCTTGTTTGCCTCTAGGCTCCCTCTAAAGCACCTGCCCCACCTCATTCTTTCAACACATATTATTAATGCCTCCCGTTCTGTTCTGAACACCCCAGTGCTTTAATGAGTTGAATGACACAGGGAATGAGGGCAAAATTGGAATGTCAGGGGCTCAGTAGATAGACGAACAGCTAATTACCACGGTGAACGGCTCTGCTGCAGACAAAGATCGGGCATGTCTGAGCACACTGGTGCACCTAATGCCTTCAGAGGAGCGCATAGGTCAGGGAGTGGATGTCTATGACTCAAGGACTAGCCAGACAGCAAGGGCAGCTTTCAGGCAGAAGGAAACGTGAGAGCATAGTGTGAGGGGGGTGAAGACAACGGGGAAGGGGATGGGGATGAGCCTGGGAGGACAGACGGACCCTAAGTGCAATGCAGAGCGATTGTGATTTCACATGGGGAGCAATTAAATTTTATTAATGGCTTGAACATGTTCTGAAAACTTAATAATGGCCTGACTTGAATAATTTTTATTGTTTCTCACATCTTGTTTACAAACATTAGAAGGATCCCTTTTAAACTTTTTAAGCAAAATGTGTTTCTCCTGGGCTAATGGAATTGTGGAATTGACATGATTCTGAAGTATTCTGGGAAGAAAGCTGAAGTAGTACAATTAAAAATGAGCATGTGTTTAACATCCCGATGATGTCTAGAACGCTCTATGACTGGAGGACGGTTTTTAGCCTATTCATTTACATTCAGTCTAGCAGTATTGCGCCCTTTTTGACAGAAGAAAGTGTGTTATGTAAGTTTGAGTCAGACTACCCATTTCTTTTAACTATTTTCATGTATACATGCATTTTCCCCTTTTAATTGTATGTATCGCCATGAATTTAAAAAAAAAGTTTAGATTTTTTTTTTTTTTTTTTTTTTTTTTTTTGGTTTTGCAAGACAGAGTTTCTCTGTGTAGTCCTGGCTGTCCTGGAACTCACTCCGTAGACCAGGCTGGCCTCGAACTCAGAAATCCGCCTGTCTCTGACTCCCAAGTGCTGTGATTAAAGGCGTGGCCATCACTGCCCGGCTATGGTTAGATTTCTGAATAGTCTTATTTTTGTTTTTATACATCTAAAATATACTCATATATACATATGTATAAATACACACACATACACACACACACACACACACACACACATATATATACACACATACATATGTGTGTGTGTTTCTCTCTCTCTCTGTGTGTGTATACCATTAAGGTGTCAAGCGCTTGTTACACACAACTCTGATGTCAATCACTAATGTGAATAACTTTTAGAACTATATAAAATATGCTTAATAGTATGTATTAATAACTGGGACCACTACCCTGTAGTTCTGGAACCACATTTGCAGTTCACATCAATGGTGGGGTTATATGGGGTGATGGAGTGGGGACTGGATGTAGGAGAGCTGTTTAGGAGTTGATGGCAGTCTAATGAGATGATGGAGGCAGATACAGAGAGAATAGATTTGAGAGATACGTAGGGGATCGTTAGTATTTCTTTGTTGCTCTCGTATAAAGTTCCAACTTTTTGAAATCCATATTTATTCCCCACAGAAGTTTACTAAACCAACTCTTTTCCATAGTGTCTGGGTGTCTTCTGTTTCAGAATTAAGAGGAGTTTCCGTTGTGAGATGAGTGTTCTAAAAGAAGAAACTCTTCCTAATTTATTTTTAAAATCTGATACTTTAGATAAGAACAGCGATCAATCTGTGTGTTTTAAATTAAATCATTATTTCCCATTTGTCACTAGCAGTTAAGACATAATTTTCCTAAAAAGTTATTATTAATTTTTGAATTCTGTAGATTTAGTAAAATAGAACAACAACAATTCATGCCCCTCCTTAGTTTTTTAAGGTAAGGTCTCATTATGTATCCCAGGTTTCCCTGGAACTCACTATGTAGACCAGGCTAGCCTTGAACTCACAGAGCTTTGCCTGCCTCTCCCTCCAGAGTGCTGGGTTAAAGACATGTGCCACCATACTCAGATTAATAAATTATTTTTGTAGTCTTCAGTGTTCAAAGTTTATCTCTTTTAGGTGGATAGATTCTTAAAGAGCAGCAAAAGCCTGCTAGAACCATACTTAGAACAAGCTTAGAATATGTATTTATTTTGTTAAAGGTTTTCTGTGTATGCATCCCTATGTTTGTGTAAGTGTACCATATGCATACAATGCACATGGACTCCAGAAGGGACAAGTGGTTGTGAACTGCCTGACACGGAACCTGGGCACTGAGGCTGGGTCCTCTGGAAGAACAGCAAACGCTCTGAACCTCTGAGCTGTCTCTCTAGCCCTGTAATTTCTCTGAGCATGATTGTAAACTAAACCCTGAAGCACTAGAGCTACTTAATAGTCAGTTAGATGATTATTGATTTTTTTAAATGATGAATTTAAGGCTACACTGTATATATGTAAATAGATATTAGTAAACACAGCGTTATGTGTGTGCACACCAATAGGGATGGCATGACCATCTGTCTCCTTTACTCCATGCAGCCGAAATTCTTCTTTGCCGTATATAGATGATGAAACTAAGGTACACAGACACAGAGATTTTTGCAGACTTCAATTAATGCTACCTGAATCTACCCCATGTTGGTGTAATGGGGTCTCTCCCAAGCCTCTGTTATACTAAAACAGTGTCCTTGGACCCTGGAGATACGGAGAGATGAGGTTATGGTCCTGCCATTAAAAAGTTGACAGTACACACAGTTAGAAGGGCTGTTACATGGAAAAGAAATGACATCCAGAAATGACTGGGAAGCAGTGGGCAGAGATGAAAGTTCAGGAATGTTCACTTGGTCACGATGAAAGGAAGATGCTGATGGCAGCTCGTTACGTGAGGCTAGAGGTTTTACAACTGAGGGTGACTGGTTGGCGCACATGTTTGTGGAGCAGTGAGAAGTTTCAGGAATCTGTGCAG
This sequence comes from Mastomys natalensis, assembly GCA_021653895.1. Taxonomy (NCBI): domain Eukaryota; kingdom Metazoa; phylum Chordata; class Mammalia; order Rodentia; family Muridae; genus Mastomys; species Mastomys natalensis. The sequence goes on from JAJTUV010000381.1 coordinate 2,272,027, forward strand.
ACCTAGTCACTGAACAACGCAGCAGAGCCATGAATGTTTTAAATGGGGATGGAAAGTTCCACAAGGGCAGGAACCTAGCCCAACCCAAATTATCCTAGCTTTTAGCAAGTGGCAGGGTGTTCAGCCTAAATGCATTTGACAGGAGTCTGACTTGTATTTGTCACTATTTGTTTGACTTTAGGAATATCGGAAGAATCCAGGGATGACCCTCAATGCAAACCAAATGTTCTCAGAAAGCAGTGTTTCAGGACTGACATCTACAAGCTGGTTCTAGCTGCTCTGAACAGGGTATGTTGAACAAGGGTTTTATGTCTTTATACCATTAATAAGACTATAAAGTCTGAGGGTCTGGGAGTGGGGCTCTGAGTTTTACTTTCCTTTTGCTTGCTATGACAGTTAGATGTCATGATTAGAACTTACGGTGATAGTAGGAACGTTGGCGTGGAAAATATATATTAAAAGAAAGATAAGTTTACAACTAACTAATATATGTTTCTATCTGAGATTGCTTAATTAGAAGGTCAATCAACGAGTCAGGTCTGGATGTCAGGCCCAGACTACTGTTTTCTCCCTGGTGGGCCATTCTTCCTTTATCATCCTATGGAAAAAGGTTTAGCTGACAGAGACACACCAGACAGGACATGGCTGTCTTCTCTGATACCTCTGTATATTTTCATAGCTCTTCTAAGATGAATTATGATTAGGGTGAGGTCAACAGAGGTATCCATAATTATGACTTGAGATTCAAGTGTTATTGATCTAAGCAGAGACTAGGGAAAGTATTCATTCAGGTGAACCAAGGCTTTGCTGTATAAAATAGAGTGCTACAGTTCAGGCTGAAGGTACCGTCTTTCTGCATCTTTGACCTTCTACTTATGTTAGACCTCGAGAGTTGCTCACACATCACAGTGTTCAGGCATCTGTCCCATAGGTCGCTGTTTGTCTACTATCATTTCTGGGGAACAAAGTAGACTCTCGGTATCCTGGCTCTGCCTACGTGTATGTGTCTGCAGAGCCACTTCTGCCTCTTCAGCCAGGAAACCCAGGGAAATAAAAGCCAGTTTTCTGATGAGATGGTTGCAGGGAAAGACTTTCCGATTTGCAAAAGCTTAGAGCAAAATATTGAAAATTTAAATTTAAGATATGTATTTTGTGCCAGGTGGCGGTAGCACCTGCCCTTAATTCAAGCACTTGCTGGGGTCAGAGGCAGGAGGATCTGTATGAGTTTGAGGCTATCTAGTCTATAGAGTGAGTTCCAGGACATCCAGGACTCTATAGAGAAACCCTGCTTCAAAAAAATAAACAAAAATGTATTTAATTCTTAAATAAGAGATTGCTCACACACACACACAGAGACACACACACACACACACACACACTTACATATATAAATGGCATAAAAAGGTTTGTAGAAAGTGTAAAACTTGGAAGTAGGAGAAGAGTTGAACATACAAAAAGATTGATCTTCATGGAAGACTTTAAAGTTAAAGCTGAGCTATGTTTATAACCTTTATAAAAATTGCGGTAGTAATTACTTAAACTAAGCAAGCAAGCATAACATTTACATGAAACAGTCAATTTGCATAAATATTTGCAGGAGAACTCGACAAGGAGCGATAAGTCACGTAGTCTAATTCCAATGGGATAGCCAAATGTTTTATAGGACACCAGTGTATGTTCCAATGTGTTTTTTTTTTTACTGGATATTTTATTTACTTACATTTCAGATGTCATCCCCTTTCCCCATTTCCCTTTCCTAGAACCCCCTATCCCCTTCCCCTCCTCCTTTTCGCTTTGATACCATTTTAATTACATGCAAGTATTCAGGTCAGTTCTAGGTGAGGGACTAGCCATACAATAGATGCAAATAGTCAAGGAACAAGCAAGACAATAAACACTTGAGAACATTCTATCAGGAACTCTGACCTGCATAGCTTGCCAGCAAATGTTCTGTCTGTAGCAGTAGTCAAGTGCTGGTGATGAGTGGAGTGCCCCCCACCCCCACCTTGGCCTGAAACACCTGTGTATTGTAGGCAAGAATTGAACCCATTGTTCTTCAGCCTATGAAATTTGAGGATTTTTACTGTAGCTTAATTTAATCTGTGCTGATAACATAGTGGTCATTGATAGATGACAAACAGCCAGACTGTACTCCTTCCAAATGAGGTAATTCTGTGTAGAGGTTCAAAGGTAGCAAGGTGGCATTTTAAATGTACTGATAGCTGAAAATTACAGATTTTCCATAAACATGATATTCCCCGGGTCTCAGTTTCTTCTTTCATTCATGTTCACACTCTACAAGTAATTCTTGCTGGAACTGGAATTTTTTCTGTTCCTATATCTTCACCCTTCTATCCCTTGATTACTGTAGATTATACACTTTATTCTCTTTCTTTCACTTTGTGAGACTTTCTGGTCTGAATCCGACTCTACTCATCATGTTCTAGTTAACCCTCGAGTTTAAATAGCAAGCAGATAGAGTGAACAGCTAGTCACACTGGTGCCTGGCACAAAGCGTGAATGCACTAATTGTTGTCATTGTCATCATCAAATATTAAAGTGTCTTTTGACCGTTGGCTGCAAAGGTCTGGGGACAAGAGCAGTCACTTCTATACACTCTCTACCTCTTTTTCTATTGACTTTGGTGAAATAATTTAATTCTGCATTGAAAGACCACGTAGTTTTTACTGTCAGCTTCAGACACGTGCTCTCTAAACTCGAGTTTATTTTATTCTGTCAGTTCTCTCAGTTCTCACTGTTCTCCTCAAGTCTTTTGTTGTAGGTTGAATTCATCACGCATCTTTCCACAGAACTTCTCTTAAAGTCACATGTCCTAATATTTTGATGTTTTGAATCTTTAGTTTGTAAGTTTATTGTGAACTCTTAAAATGTATGCATCTTATGGTCTTTTTTTCTTTTTACACTTATGTTAGTCATGTGTGTCTATGCCTGTGGGCAGGGGACTAGAAGACCAGAAGAAGGTGTGAGATGTGTGTAGGGCTGGAATGAGCTCTATGAAGCCTGATGGTGTTAGAACTGAACTCTGGTCCTCTGCAAGAGCAGCGAGTATAGTCACTGAGCCATCTCTCCAGCCCTGTATTTGAACTCTTGAAAAAAACTAATGTAGTTGGCTGTAAAACACTGAGGGCTTCTTTTCTTTGACTGGATGTCTGCAGGCATTGCTCTAGTGTTGAGTGTCTTAGCGGAGAAGTCTGAGACTGGCTTATTTTTTTCCCCTTACTTTTCTATGAGTTGGTAATGTCTCCTTGATGCCAGAAGTACTCTTTCTCTTGAAGCCCAGCCAGTCATGTTGTTGAGGCATATTTTGATGTTAGTTTTGATACCAGTTAAACAAACACCCAGGATAGTTTTTCCCCACTGGGAAATTTTCTTGAATTGTATCGTCATGAACATAGGTTTTCTTCCATCAGTTTAGCTCTCTTCCTAGAAACTGTATAATGTTGGATCTCTTCTTTCTGCTTTCACCTTCTGCTATTTAAGAGAACACAGTGAGACACAATCTGTTTTTCAGCGTGTTCTCTTCTTGTTTGGATGGGGGCAGAAATCTATATAGGCATCTTCTTCTATCATGAACAAAGATGAGATATATGAGAGAATATGGAGAATGAGAGATAAAAGCAAAACCACACATGATCCCTTAAGGAGTTGCATCCTCTTCCCTGTGGAGTCTGCTTGAGTAGCAGTGAGAAGAGTCTGGTGCAGGCTCAGCTTGAGCTGGATGACCCACTAATGAAGCCATTCCAGCAACTCACTGCGAGTCTTCTGAAAGAACTTAAAGGTTGTAGATTGTAGATAAGAGGGTGTTTCTAATTAATGTCTTAATGTATCCTTCTAGTGATACATCCAGATCTTACACTTGGAAATATTTGCCAGGTGGGAACTAATAAGTTAATCTTGATTCATATTTAGACAGTAATGCAGTAAAGACTATTTTTATGATGCAATATTAGGTAAATGAATGCAAGTCCATGGTAGGCTTATAAAATACACACACACACACATATAGTGTATCATAATCATTTTATATATGATTACTTCTTGGCAAATTTACTTGAGTGTTCAAAACAACAGACTCTTATTTTTAGTTTTTTAGATACATTAGGTCTTGTCACTTGTGATCACACAAAAGCAATTCTGTTGTTATGTAGACAGTCACAGACTTCCTGTTACAACTTATTAGTCAGTTGCTAAGCTAGACCTGTAAAGGTTAGAGGTTAAGGGAAGGACCTCAACACTTCAAGGACCAATACATAAGTAAAAATTTGGTAGAGGTGGAGATATTAAACATGAGAGCTGAGGAGATGTCTAAGACAGTGAAGGTACCTGTCACCAAGTCCATGATGATCTTGGTGCAATTTCTGGGACACAGCTAGTTTGAGGAGAATACTCACTAACAAAAGTGGTGTTCTGGTCTCTGTGTGGAAGGTGTGTACCCATATGTTCACACAAATACACTCATGCATGCACATGCACATAAATAAACAATGCAATAATTTTAAAAAAATGTTAAACATAAGGAGAGTCACATTATACCTGGCTTATGATGCATTCTTTAGTTTAGAGGCAGAACTAAATACATGGTTTATGAAGTTCGGTATCAAAAGAAATTAAAGTTTCCATGGCTTGAAAATATCAAGTATTTTAAGACAATGTCAGCAGAATGTGGAACCACATTCTTGAAGTATTTTAAGACAAAGACAGTAGAATGGAAAACCACTGCAAGTCCACATTTCTCCTTCCTTGATGCAGTTTAAACAAGATTTTACATTATCTACTCAAAACTGTATACTTCACTTTTTCCACTGATGCTTAGAGATATGTATAGTGTGTCTATACCATAGGATTTGTGATAATTAAATGTTAGTATACTTAAATTTATTCTTTTTCACTTTTTACTTAATTACATCTTATTTAAAAATTTAATATAATATATAATTTAAAAATTATTTCTTGAGATTATAATTACATCATTTCCCCTTCTTTTCCTCCTTCCAGATCTTTCCACATACCCCTCTTTGTTCTATTCCAAATTCATGGCCCCTTTTAAAATTAGTTGTTATTAAATGCATATGTATATATACATATGTATTCCTAAATAGAGCCTGCTCAGTCTGTGTGATGTTACTTGCATGTTTTCAGGGTTGACCCTGTGGTAGTGGATGACTATTTGGTAGGCTCTTCACTGGGAAAGACCACGCCTCCAACTCTTAGCGTTTCTCAGTTATTTGAAAAATTCTTAGAGGCAAGTGCCTGCAGCTTTTGTCCTTCCATGTGGTGGCTGCTGTTGTGTGATGCAGCTGTGCTCATGCACTGATCTTACTTGCGAAGGTAGCTTTTAGAGTTGCAGGAAGAGATAAAGAAGATGGGCAAATGAATGGCTTTAAAGTTTGAGCATGGTATAGAAATCAAGGAGTGGGAGGGCAGCAATTAAGTCGTTAGGGAACTTTTTGTCTTTGAGTGCTTTTAATTCAGAGTCATTAAGAGAGAAGTCTGATTATATAAAATTAAAGGGTGGCAAGAATATGGAGGTAGTAGGTGTAGGTGTTCCTATTAATAAATTCAGAAGAGAAGCAAAGAGGATACTTTCCTTGCCTCCGCTCATGTTTTCTTTCGGATGAGAGTTTCAGCCTGGTTCTCACTGTCAGTCCATCCATGTTGATTGCATGGACAGTTCCTAATAGCAGGGCATCATGAGGGCAGTGTTAGAGAACAGGATACTGAGATGACACCAAAAATCTTTCCTTGTTCACATGGGGAGACCACGTTCATATATCTGCAAAAATCCCTTATCACTTTTGAGTTGATATTCTTCTATTCTTTATTTGTAGTCTTCAGATTCACAGAATATAACATATAACTGTTTGACTGCAAAATAATGTGACATTATTACTCAGAGAAAGAGAGTTAAGTGCTAACAGTGTTGACAAACAGAATTCCCAAGAAGGGGAAGATAAGAGTGTCTTGATAAAATGATATAGGACATAATGTCAAACTGAGAAGCTAGAGGCAGAGGACAAGGCACAGGAGAAGCTGAAGAAGCTAATTACATCCCCATACCCTGTGGGGAACAAAATGCTAAATCATGGAGATCATGGAGGAGCAGATGATAGACAAACCAAGGCTAGAGGTAGGGAGCTGAGGGCATGTAAGCTCATCAGATCTTGTGATCTGGCTTGAAGTTATTTCATCATAGTCCTCTAGCAGTGGTGGGGCAGGGGATCAGATTTGGGGAGGTAGATACCATGAAATAAATATTTGTATGATGTATCTGTGTGAAATTAATTCCCAAGAAAGACGTGGTAACTTTTGAAAGCAATATTGTAAGTTGAATGTCACATTGTTGTAGAGGTTGGAGAGTATGGTCCAAGTGTATGTGTATGTGTGTGTGTGTATATATAACACACAATATGTGGTGTGTGTGTGTGTGTGTTGCACCATTCCTTTGAAAGAGGAAGTATAAGGATATGATTGTCAGTTTATGTGCTGGCCCATTTCTTCTCAAATAGTAGCTTGTCCTTAAAAAAGAACTGTATTCCATCAGGATATCCATATATTTCAAAATACTAGAGGAAACCCCTATTAAAGACAAGATGTAATTAGAATCTAGGTCTCTAAGACATTCCAAGCCTAGACCTGCTACATGAACTGTGTATTATAAGCTTATCTGCACATCTTTGAAGCTCAACAAACATATTACTCGACAAACTTTAAGGAAGATAAGAAATGAAGCCCACAAGACACTTAGGGTCAAGCTCACTTAGAGACTCCTGTGGTGAGAGACAGCACTGCACATTGGTTACATTTCTTGATGGCTTTGCAACAAATATCCCTTGTTTGGTTTCATTTCTTTTTCTTTTTTAAAAAAGAATTTCCACTCTTTGGAAATCTCTACATTTAAAGCACTTTGTATTGGTTCTTTGTGAATTTCACAACACCCACCCCAAACACACACTCATTTCCCCTTTCCTGGTACGTGTGTGTTCTCCACCCATGCAGAGGAAAAAACACTCACTGTGGAAACTGTAGTATGTCACAGTGTGTCCCCCAGTGTACATACCCCTTTGTCCACACTTCTTTGCTTGCAAATATTTTTTATTTCCATTCTGTGAGGTGCCATCCGTAGGCCTCAATCTTTCTAACCCTAAATGACCTCAGTCTCTCTTAGAAATGATCCATTGTGCAGAGAATAAGTTACAAGTGCCAACTTTCTATCTTATGCATATCTACAGCACGTTTTCTATACCGGCATGGACTGAAGAAGTTGTTATTTCTCCAATGCATGTTTGACAATGCTACTGACATGGACTTAATTAGATTATTGTGCAGTGTGTGTATTCAGTGCAATACTTGACCCAGAACAAGCACTTGAAGTTTAAAATATTTACTCTTGATACATACATTTAGTTAGTAACATAGAAGGCAGAAATAAGGATAGTAATTTGTCCATCCCTTCATCCCATGCCACCAATGGCAGGCAGGAGAGCTGGCCCTGAGGTCATCAAAGCAGGAGATCTGGCCCTACCCTTCACCTGCTGAAGCCCTAGGGAGAGCAGACCCTGCACCTCACCTGGGCAGCATAGTAGAGCATGCCTTGGAAGTAAGGGTTGTGGGTGAGCCAGCCCCAAGGGAGAATGTGGGTGAGTTGTCCCTGCCTCCCTCCCCTCCCTTTTGGCCTCTCCATTAGTAGCTAGTAAGGGAGTTGGCCCCAATAGAGGTCATGAGAGCAGGAGAGCTATGCCTAGTCCTCGCCTGTTGCAGTACTTGGGAGAGCAGGCTCTGAGCATCATCTGGCAGCTGAGCTGACTCTGTATAGTAGGTGTGCAGATGATCAGGTCCTGCAGGGTATGAGCATAAAACAGCTGGCCCCTGTCACTTGTCTGCCATGCAATGACTTGAGTAGGGGAGAGATGTCCCTACACATCCTGCTCCTTAGCACCAATGGCAGGCAGAAGAGCTGGCCCAAGGACATCAGAACAGAAGTGGCCCTGTCCCTCTCCTGGGTGCAGCACTAACAAGAGGAGGACCTGTGCATTGCCTGGGCAGCACAGTAGAGCTGGCCCAGGATTTGGGGAGTGTAGGTGAACTGGCCCAAGGGTGAGAGTGTGGGAGAGCTTGCCCTGCTACTTATATGCTTGGTGGTGGCACAAAGAAGAGACACTGTTCTTCCTTTCCTTGTCCCTTGCCATCTATGGCAAACAGAATAGCTGGCCCAGAGTCATGAGAATGGGAGGACTGGCCATGTTCCTAACTGAGAGAGTAGGCCTGGGCAGGAGGGTAGAGCTGGCCCTGGTAGCAGGGATTTCTGGTGAGCAGGCCCGAAGGGCATGAGAATGGGAGAGCCAGCAGGCTGACCAGCTCAGATATCTCTGAAGCCCAATCAAGGGCCTTGAATTGGCGCATCTCAACATCTACCCAGTGGATGAACTGCTGGACTATCTGAAGGGGCAACTCGTATAGATCCTATACTACAGGATCTTCATGACACAGGGCAACAACAGGATATCGAAGAAGAGTCACAGTGACATTCCAGTATTGATAGAGTAGCAGAAGCCAGAGTCCTCGTACCAGACCAACGAGTCATTGCAATGAACATTTGCAAGCAAAGAAGTGTGGACAAAGGGTAGACTGTGGGACACACTGTGACACACTACAGCTTCCACAATGAGATTTTTTTTTCTCTGTTGGTGTGGAGGTTGCAAGGGTGGATGGTAGGTATGAGGGGAGGAACAGATGAGTGGGATTGGGGGTACATGACGTGAAATTCACAAAGAACCAATAAAAAGTTTAAAAAAAGATATTAATTTGTATTTGAATACATCATTTATGTTTTGTTCTTGAGGCTGGGTCTCATATATCCCAGACTACCTCTAAACTATTTAACTGAGGATGACCTTGAAGTTTTGGTCCTCCTACCTCCATCTCCCAAGTACTGGGCTTAGTTGTGTACCACATACCTAGTTTTTTCGATGCCGTAGTGGGGATGAAACCTTGGGCTTTTCATGGTAGTCAACCACTGTACTGTCTAAGCTGCATCCCCAGATGTTGAATTATGCTTTACCATTCTGTAACTGGTATTCAAACCTTTCTTACAATAGTAAATATTCTTGAACTTCTTTTCATTTTAGTTCATTGGGAATCCTGGGATTCAGAAATGTGGATTGAAAGTAATCTCTTCTCTCACACATCTTCCTGATGCGGTAGAGACGTTATCCCTGCACGGTGCAGTTGATTCAGTCCTCCATACTTTACAGATGTATCCAGATGACCAAGGTTGGTACAGATGGAGTTTGGGACCACAGTTCATTGTCTTAGTCAAGGTTTCTATTCCTGAACAAAACACCATGACCAAGAAGCAAGTTGTGGAGGAAAGGGTTTATTCAGCTTACACTTCCACATTGCTGTTCATCACCAAAGGAAGTCAGGACTGGAACTCACACAGGGCAGGAAGCAGGAGCTGATGCAGAGGCCATGGAGGGATGTTACTAACTGGCTTGCTTCTCCTGGCTTGCTCAGCTTGCTTTCTTATAGAACCCAAGACTACCAGCCCAGGGATGGCACCACCCACAAGGGTCCCTCCAACTCTTGATCACTAATTGAGAAAATACCTTACAGCTGGATCTCATGGAGGCATTTCCTCAAGGGAGGCTCCTTTTTCTGTGATAACTCCCGCTTAGTTGGCACACAAAACCAGCCAGTACACTTATTAACTGGATTTTTTTTTTTTATTTCTTCCTTCATTTTGAGGTTAAAAGAATTATGACTATTATTTTTCTCTTTTATTTTAGAAATTCAGTGTCTGGGCTTACACCTTATGGGATGCTTGATGACAAAGAAGAATTTCTGCATCGGGACAGGGCACCTCCTGGCAAAAATTCTGGTTTCCACTTTGCAGCGATTTAAAGATGTTGCTGAAGTCCAGAATACAGTGAGTACACTCATGAGAACTAAAAGCTTATGCAATCTCCCTCTTGTACTCTCCCAATTCTCATTGTACATCAACAAGATATCCTAGTTAATTAAAATCATTTATCATTTTGTAGTATTTTAATTATAGAAGGTGCACAAAATTGCATTGCCTATAAAGATCCAGCATTCATTATTAGATCTGAAAAATCATTGTGTTTGCTTGCCTTCTGTCCTTCCCATAAGAATGATAAAGACATTCCAGTAGCTGATATTTTGGTTTGTGCTTAGATTTTGGGCAAATACAAGTTATTATTATTCTCAAGATGGCTGTCCTCCATGGCTTCTCATGAATTGCTTTTGCCTATAGCGATTTGGCTTCTTGATGTTTTCTTCCTAAAATAAAGATTTGAAATAAATTTCACTGAACTTTATTGAAAGCAGACAGACATATAATAGTTGTCTTTATGAGAACTGGAAGATGATATAAGGTTGATTTATCAGGGAATAAGAAAAACGATTACTTGGTGTGTAGACACACATAGCTTTTGCTATTTTGGAAGCTGAGGAGGGAAAATTACTGCAGCCCAGGAGTTTGAGGCTTGTAAAGTTGTGAGACTGCTTCACTTTGTGATTGTTAGCCAAATGAATATTTCAAAACTTCTGTTTGGATTTTTGATAACCAAGTTTGTATTTTAAGATTTTTTTTTAACTGTCAAAATTGACTGTACCAAGTTAACCAATAAAAATATCTAGGCTGTAGCCACTGCACAAACGTTTTCAGTAAATGGTAAAGTGTTTTCTTTATTGTAAAGTACTGAAGACACTGTCTTCTTAGCTCAGAGCAGGAGTGCATTTTAAAATCTGTGTTTTGGGAAGTGCTTTACTCTAAACCGATTAAAGCCCTAGCAAAATTGATTAAAAGCCATCTAAGGGAAGGAAATAACTGTGTGGTCTGGGGCTCCAGTTACTATGGATTAATTCCTTGCATGTGAATTTTCAAATCTCCATAGCAGAGGCTATAAAATCCCAGCTGTGAAGCTCACTCAGCCTCCTACCCCATTTTATCAGGCCAGTGCAGAGCTGGAAATGGTTCCTTCAAATGTCCAGTCTCAACTCTGCTATCCCACTTGCATGTCTAGAACTTCTTGTGAGACTTTAGGTGACATACTTCTCAGAACCTCACACACTAAATATACTTTTTCTCAAGTATCTGTATTTGTAGAACTCAGCATCTTAAGAGAGCAAAAATCATCTTGATGCATAGACAGATTGTTCTGATGTTAATGTAGAGGTAGGCCAATCTTTTGTGAGTTTACTCAAGGTTTTCCACACTAAAGCTGTTCGTGAAAAGGACACTTCCTTGAAGTACTGCATAGGCCGAGAAACCTGGTCAGCCTTGGCAAGCTTCAGACCCTTCTAAGGAGCAATGTTGCTGTTTGTATGAAACCTGCCACAAGAACCCACCCCTTGCTTTGATTTTGGAGCTTCAGACAATTGCATTAAACAGAAGTGAGATCAGGAGGACTTGCTTGGCTCTGAGGTAGAAGTGTATGTAGGAGCTAGCATGAAAAGGTTGGAGAAATGTTGAACTCCATGACTACTGTGCCCTCTTGAATTCAAGATTGCTTGCTTTGGATCCAGATGCCACCAGCTGTTGTTGTTGTTGCTGCTGTTGTTGCTGCTGCTGCTGCTGTTCTTCTTCTTCTTCTTCTTCTTCTTCTTCTTCTTCTTCTTCTTCTTCTTCTTCTTCTTCTTCTTCTCTTCTTCTTCTTCCTCTTCCTCTTCTTCTTCCTCTTCTTCCTCTTCTTCTTCTTTCTCTTCTTCTTCCTCTTCCTCTTCCTCTTCCTCTTCTTCTTCTTCTTCCTCTTCCTCTTCCTCTTCCTCTTCTTCCTCTTCCTCTTCTTCTTCTTCTTTCTCTTCTTCTTCTTCCTCTTCTTCTTCTTCCCCTTCTTCTTCTTCCTCCTCCTCCTCCTCCTCCTCCTCCTTCTTCTCATTCCATCACATCTCAAATGATAGCCCACTTTCCAGTTACCCCTCCAACCCCCCAATCCCACATCAGCTGCCCCCTCCCCTTTGCCTGTATGAGGGCGCTCCCCCATCCACTCACACTCCCTGGCATACCCCTACGTTGGGGCATCCAACCTCCCTGGAACCAAGGGCCTCCCCTCCCATTGCTGTCAGATAAGGCCATCCTCTGCTACATATGTATCTGGAACCATGAATCCCTCCAGGTACACTCCTTGGTTGGTGGTCTAGACTTTGGGAGAACTGGGTGGTCAGGCCAGCCTATGTTGTTCTTCCAATGGGGTGGCAATCTCACTCTGCTCCTCCAGTCCTTCCACCAGCTCCCCCACCAGGTTCCCTGAGCTTAGTCTGACGGTTTGCTCCAAGCATCCACATTTGCATTGGTCAGTTGTTGGCTGGACCTCCCAAGGAACCGCCACACTAGGTTCCTAGCAAGCGCCTCTTGACCATGGCAACAGTGTTGGGTTTTGTGTCTACAGATAGGATGGATCCCCAGGTGGGCTGCTCTAATCCTGAGAAACATCTAGCTTTCCTTCTGCAGGTCTGGTTTCCCAAAGGAACCTTTAATGGTCAAATTTGAGAGGATTAAGTATTTGAGGATGGTTTGCCAGCTAGCGTTTGTTTTTCTTGTCCTTAATGCATTTCTTAGTACCAAGAGAGGAAGACATTGATGATTATTTCAAGGCTTACAGCTGTCAAGTTCAAGTCCAAGTCTCTCTGCTTAGTTAAAAGAGCAAGCAAGATCTTAAATATATATAAACAGTTGTATAACATTGAGCTATTTTTGCCCATGATTGTTTTCATTGCTTATTTTTGCTTGCACTTTTAGGGATTACAGACAATCTTGTCAATACTTGAACTGTCAGTATCTTTCTCCAAGCTGTTAGTGCACTATTCATTTGATGTGGTGATATTTCATCAGATGTCTTCCAGTGCTGTGGAACAAAAGGATGAGCAGGTACGGCATTGCTGCCTGTGGGCTAAGCCCGATCCCTCCAGCTGCTTCTCATCCTCATTCCTGTTCTTTCTAGTTCCTCAACTTATGTTGCAAATGCTTTGCCAAAGTGGCTGTGGATGATGAGCTGAAAAGCACGATGCTAGAGAGAGCCTGCGATCAGAATAACAGCATCATGGTCGAATGTTTGCTCCTCCTGGGAGCTGATGCCAATCAAGTGAAGGGGGCAACTTCTTTAATCTATCAGGTAAGTATCCCAGTCCTCACTTTTGTTCGTCTCTGTTATTACTCTTCTCCCTCCTCTTCGACGTTGTTCCCTCATTAATAAAGATTTACTGAAAGATAATATATCATACAATTTGCGTGTTTAAAGTATATAATTCAGTCTCGAAAGACTGAGATAGGAGGATCGCCAGTGAGTTTGAAGTCAGCTAGAGCAATACAATGGCACAGCAAGAGCCCATCTCTGCATGGAAATTACAAGGCTCTGTGCTTGTGTTTGTGTAAAGTTGAACTGGTATTGCGGAGTCAATGCTAGAACATGTTCATCACTGCACAGTTAAATCTCATATGCAGCAGCCCAGTTCCCATTTCTTTCCCCCTGGACATTTGTGTACGTTTCTCTCTTTGGCTCCAGGAAACCATTTGCTTATTTTGTCTTTACGCATTCATCTATTCAAAATGTTCAGAATCATGAGCTCATGGTTATGTATTGGTGACTGGCAATTTCCCATCACTTTCTATGCAATGCAAGCCCCCAACCAACAGTATTCTATTCTCAGCCTTACTTATATCAACTTTGTATTCCAGGGAATGTGACATGGCTTGCTATTTTCTCTCTTTGCTCACCTGATTCCCCTCATTTGTTGGTCCAGAGTTTCATTCATGTTGTGATTCGGTGATGAGGTTACGGAGACTGAGTAACCTTCCATTTTGAAAATATATCATCTTCATCCACTCATGTTGTAGTGGGCCCCTAGAAAGATTGCATATCTTTATTAGAGTGAATATTGCTAAACATGGAGTATAAATATTTTCAACATTTCATTTCCTTTGGACATATATTCAGTAATGAGTTTATTGAATCATATGATAGTTCTGTTAGGTTTTAGGGTTGTCTTCTTACTTGTTGATTTCTGAGTCTTACTATAAAGGGCTGATTGGCCTAGAACTTACTATGAAGACCAGGGTGGGCTCAGATACACAGAGACCAGCCTGCTTTTACCTTCTGGTGCTGGCTTAAAAGCAGTTGCCACCACAACACCTGGATCCTACTTTTAGGTTTTATTTTCTGACACTTCTGTATGGTTTTCCACAAGGGCTAAACTAACTTACATTCTCACAGTTTTTTATTTCCTTTTCCCACACCCTTGAGAGCAGTTTTTTCTTTTACCTTTTTTATAACCATTTTTACCATCTGAGGTGACTTCTCACTGTGGTTCTGATTGAACTATTCTACTGATCACTCATAGTAAGGCCCCTTTCTCCTCCTAGGAAGCTTAATGTGACCTCTGGGGGAATGTCAAAGCTAACCGGATGCTGTGGGTGGTTCCAGTCTAATGCTTCATTTGCTTGCTTATCTTCTTGTTGGAGTGTGAGAAACTCTAAATATGCCTCTTGCTTTGCATCTTCACAGACTTTGCTTTCCAATTGTCCTCCACACAACACACAAGTCTATTGTTGGAACCCGTCTGCCTCCATGTTTTTATTTTCTCTGCTGTTGTATTAACTTTTCCTGGGAAGATGCACCACATATCTATTCACTCCAGACAGGTCATTAATGATAGATCAAAGCACAATGCCATCAAAGTCTAACTTGGCAAGCTAATGAGCTTAGTATATATGGTGGACAGTGCCCACTTGTAGAACCATCTGGAGTTGGAATTGTTGAATTCTGGATGAAATGATTAGGGGGCATGGGAGGCTGAGGGTAGCAGAGGAGCTAAGGGCAGAGCAATTGTATCAGAGACAGGAGTGTCTGGATGGCACAAGTTTTTATTGTGTCTTCTCTATGAAAGATATATTTTTAATTGGTCGTCTCTTGATTTGTTTAAATAAGAATTAAGGCATTAGGGAGTAAAGACAGCTTTAACAGCATTTTCATGAATGTCCTTAAGGATAGTCACAATGAATAATTAAGTATCTTTGGAGACCCCAGAAATATAGCTTGGCAAAGATTAGTGGACCTGTTTTCTATGTGTGTGAAAACACATTTGATTTTACAGCTAATTTTTTTATGGTCAGTTGATGTGATGGTTTGTATATGCTTGGCCCAGGGAGTGGTGCTATTAGGAGGTGTGGCCCTGTTGGAGTAGGTGTGTCACTGTGGGCATGGCTTTAAAGACTCTTATCCTAGCTGCCTGGAAGTCAGTATTCTGTTAGCACCCTTCATCCCAAGATGCAGAACTCTCTGCTCCTTCTGCATCATACCTGCCTGGATGCTGCCATGTTCCTACCTTGATAATAATGGACTGAACCTTTGATCCTGTAAGCTAGTCCCAGTTAAATATTGTTTTTATTAGAGTTTCTTTGGTCATGGTACCTGTTCACAGCAATAAAAGGCTAACTAAGACAGTTGACAAATGGAACATTCTTTAAGTTACTGTCTTAGGTCTTTTTCCACCCTCCACCCCTCGCTGGGCCAATAGCCACAAATTAGACCAACAAGAAGAGGGTTTTGTGTATTGTCCTATACATAGGTCTTTCTCAAAATATATTCATGGGTTAGTGCTAGTTGTATGTCCTATCCTTGAGCATAAACAAGTAATTAGGCAGGGTATGGGAATCTGAAAGAGAAACAGTTTGATTGGCTAGTTCACAAGAAGTAAATTCTTTAAATAGTTGCAACATGTAAGAGGCTGCATGGTAAGAAACCAAAAAGGAATGTTTTCTAGGGCATTGTTCATGTCAAAAGACAGAAGTAGGCTCATCTATGGCAATATCTGGTACAATGACTTCACCTTGGAGACAGTAAGCAAGCTCTTCTGCATGGATCCAGTGTAAGAACAGGGCACATTTGAAGAGCTACAGCCCAGGGTAGGTGAAGTTGTACAGCATCCTGATCAATCATGACTTACTGAACCCTGACTGCAGGGGCAAGGAGCTCTTATGGGGAAAATATAGGAACCATTGCCTGGAGGGGCATGTGGCCCCTTGAGGAAAGTCTGCAGGGTCAGTTAAGCCTCTAGGAAAGTTCAGCAAGCAGTGATTGGATCAGGGAAATATCCTATGAAACAATGCCTCTCAATGACACCTTTTTATCTAAGTCACAGCACCAAACGGTAGGTTTTGGGGGTGGGGGGAGAATGGGACTTGAGAAAAAGGCACTGCAGAAAATTGTCTTCCAGGTGAGATTTGCTACTGCCTTGACAACAAATTGCTTCAGTAGTTTCAGACCAAGTCGGGTGTCTGAGGGAAGAGAGGTCCTGCACCATGAGGAGTCGCCTTCGAATGTGACCTGTGCTATGTGACTGTGATCCGGTGCCTGGTTGTAGGTAGTGTGGATATGGATGGCATGATTGTGAGAGGTGTGGAAGGAAAGAGCATAGGGGCCGGGCATGACCTGTCACTCTTCACAGTAGTTTGAAGGATCTGGATTCAAGTAGGCATCACTTGTTCTTGGCCACCCCCACTGTGTAGCACATTGCTTTTCCTTTTCTTTTCAGTCTTTCTCCCTGGACAATGAAAGAACGTATCTGATCATCCTCTTCCTTCAAACTCCAATAAAAATATTTCTTAAATTCTTCCCTATACAGCCAAACCTGAGACAAAGATCAAGAATTACTTCTGTAGGTCCATGAGAGTTTAATGTATATTTCCATTATATTTTAGGGTTTAAATTTAAACCCCAAAATATTTTATACTGTACACTATAATAGAAGTGTACAGTGTTCATCTTTGCATTGTCCAGAATGTTGAATTCATAGAGTTCTTTTGTGACTCTTACTTCGGAGTCTTAAACAAGCATTTGTTGATTGGGCACCAATAGCTGACCAAGGAACATCTCCATCTAAGTCTAGCCTGCAAACCAATGAGCTTACTGGAGTTATTTATAGGAACGTGAGTAACTCAAAGACAGCTGCATTATGGGAAAGCCCACCCAAGCATAGGTGATGACCCATGAAAGCTATATTCCTGGAGCTTCCAGCCCAACACAAAGGAAGGTCCACAGAGAGTCTTCTCATCCCAGATATTATCCACTATTGGGGACAACCTTGGGGAGGGACCTTGTACAATGTGTAACTTTCTGGGCTTCTGAGATCCCTAGGTCTTCCAAGGCTGGGAAACTTCTTGAGTCCCATGAGCATCTCTTCCTTGAGGAGGGTATGTTTTAACATGAGTTAGGGATATCTATGCAACAAGTATGGGTGCAGTAGAAGTTCACAAAAGTGTCCTCAGTTAATAGCAAAAAGGTCTTGTGGATCTGTTTAGAAGTAGTTTCTTGGGGGCAATTCCACTCTTCATTGATAGAATACTAGCATTTCAATAGCAAACACTGAACAGGAGTAAGTAGTGGTGGCACTATCTTGCGGAAACAGCAAGGCTGTGCAGAAACAATTGGTATGAGTCATTGGAAGTGGCCTGAATACCATGAGAAGTTCATTGGAGGATTCTCTCTATGAAGTGAAGACCAATGAAGATCAGCGAAGCCTTGCATGGCATAGCAGTGCAAGAGCATCCTCTCACTGCTTGTGGAATTCTGTTTATTTTCTTTCTAAACATCACACACACTCTCAGGTGTCTGTTTTCATAAAAACTTCACATGCCCTCTCACAAAACAGCTTCCAGAAAAACATCATGTGACACAAACAAGTTGCTAAAGAAACCAGAAATGTCCACTTCAAAGGATGATGAGGTGTCTTCAAGCCATTGACTGGCAGCTGCGAGATTATCAGATTTATGCTAGTCTTATATCTGTGGCAATGATTTCATTTTATTTCCCATGACTATTGTAAGAGTTAGTTTTGCCTTATTTCATTTAATTTCAACCTAAATTTGAGATATGAATATTGACCATAGCTAGCTTTATTTTTCTGTCTAGTCAAAAAGAGGAAATGTCAAGTTTTGTGTTCACTTCTTCTTCTTCTTGTAAAACTAGGTATGTGAAAAAGAGAGGCGTTCCTAAATTGGTGGAACTGTGCTTAATGGTGATCCGTGACAGCAAGATGTACGGAAACTGCCTTACAAAGTAAGCATCCAAAAGGGTGACAGTCAAGTTCATCAGCTTACTCTGAGAGACTTGCTTGGAACTGGCCAACAATAGCATTTGCCTTGGAGGATTTTGCATAGGAAAAATTGATCCTTCTTGGCTTGGGTCCTTTATTTCAGATAAGTCATCTCATTTAAGAAAGCAAACAGTAAGTACCAATAAGAATGTCTTGTGAAAACTCTTACTTAAGATTGTCACTATCATTGTTTTGCACCTAGGCTTAGTGCATGGTACACAGACACTAGCCCAATGATCCACTAACAAACTCAGTCATCATGGTAGATAATCGTATTTGTTCTTTTCATAATCTTTTTAGTAGATTATAAGCATGGCGAAATCAGAGTTACTTTTGTCCACTGTTGGAGTCTTAATATCTATGCTACTGCTTTGTACATTAATATATGACCACTGGATTTTTATAAATTTGCAAGAATGAGTTGGTAGTAAGTGATACAGAAAGCACGTGTTATGTAGCAAGCACTTCACATATCAACAGTAATTAAAATTGTTCTTCCTGAGGATGTTCCTTCTGCATTATCTTTTGATGTTTTCAGCTCACGTACTTTTAAATTTTTTAAATCTGATATATACAATGTTTCATTTGTATAGGGAAAGATACTGTTTTACTTATGATCTGTTCTTAGACATCCAGGATACAGATTTTTATGCATGAGGATATACATTAAAACTATTAATAAATAATTTAAAAAGATTAGGGAGAAGAGAGAAATACTAAAAAAAACAAAACAAAATAAAAAAACCATGGGAAACTCATCCAGTGAATCTTTTGCTGTCACATAGGGGAAGCATACAGCAAACTTAAATCTGGATGAAAAATGTACCAGAGAGGTCATACAGTGAGACCAGCCTGGGCAGTATAGTATGAACCTGGTCAAGAATGGATTAGAAATTTCACACTATAATGGTGTTTTGATTGCTGAAAATTCCACTAGGTTGTGTTAATCACACTAATGTGAAAATAGAACACTATATTGGAAAATAGTTGTACAAATGATGCCTCTCCTCTTCCCTCTCTTTCCCTTCTATCCTCTCCCTCCTCCCCTCCCTCCTCTTCTTCCATCTTCTCTTTTCCTCCCTCCATCTCTATACCCCCTTCTCTTCAGGGTGTCTCTATGCAGTCCATGCTGACAGTAAGTATAGCAGGTTGAATTTGAACTTGAAGGAAAACCCACCATTACCTTCTGAGCTTGGGATTATAGATATGAGCCACCTTACTCATCTTTGTTCTCTGATTTCTGACAGAATGGGGTTGTGACCCTGGATGGAGATTTAGTATCCCTTTAGTTTCCTGTGAAAATCTCACTGTGGCAAGTCTTGATGTAATTTTTAAAACATTAATGTCACTTGCCTGGAAGATAAAATCACAATACCATTGGTTGTTTGTCTAAATGAAAATTTTGAATTCATAACATTGAAATATTTCTCAGGTTTTATTTGGCTGTCCCACATATTGTATTTATTATGTGAGCCATGAATGCAATATTTGAAGAAATCTTCTAGGGTTTCTGTAGATCAATGGCACCTGCCAGCACATTTCTTCTTGGTATAAAATAAATATAACATGTAATGAAAAATTGAGAAGCACATTGTCTTAGGATTGAAATTCATCATAAGCAACTTGAGGAGGAGAGGGTTTATTTTCATTGAAGCCTGTCGGAGGCGAGAGCTAATACGGAGGCCATGGAAGAGGCTCTTCACTGTGTACTCCTCATGCCTTGTTCAGCTTGCTTTTCTATAGCACTCAGAACCACCAGCCCAGCGATGGGATGCCCCACAGTAGGCTGAGCCCTTCCATATCCATATCAATCCCTAATTAAGAAAATGCCCTGCAGGCTTTTCCACAGCCCAATCCCAGTGAGGCAGCTTTTTCAGTTGAGGTTCCCTCCTTTTAGAACGACTCTAACTTGTATCAAGTTGGCATAAAATTAGCCAGCACAGGTGTTAAAATTCTATCACAAGAGCCACTGAACAAATTTTATGTATTACATATTTTAGCATTGTCAGAAGATTTCATAAGCATGGTGTTATTTAATTTTCTATAATCCTGTTCTGAACACATCATCTGCTGATTTGTCCTTAGAGAGCTTAACCAACTTTTAAGTGGCATCACACATGTCTGTCTGCCTTTACAATCCCAGCTCTTCCCTGAGTTAAGTTAGTTTCATGACTGAAAATGGCCATTATACCCAAGCCTCATATTGCTGCAGCACAAATACTAAAATTAGAATGTAATAGAGTAGATTCCATGGCAAATATACACTATTATTGTGTACGGTAAAGTGATTCTGCAAGGAAAAAAATATTTTAAAAGCATCAGATATGTATAAGGAGCTTGAGAAAGTTTATGCTGTATAATTACTGATTTCTAAGTTAACAAACAGGTTGATTTATTTTTTAGATGCAGGATCTCTCCTAGCGAGAAAAGTGCTCCGGTATCAGATGAGAAATACCCTTCAAGATGGCGTGACCTCAGGCAGTGACGGCAACTTCTCTGAAGATGCATTGGCAAAATTTGGTGAATGGACCTTCATTCCAGACTCTTCTATGGACAGTGTGTTTGGCCAGAGTGATGATCTGGATAGCGAAGGTATCTGTTTTAACAGATCCACTATGGCTCATGTCTACACACTGGCGTTGAACACTGAGAACTCACACTGAAATTTTGCTTTAACTCATTTGGGAAAATAGGTAAAAATTTAAAGCAGTAGCTCAAGAAACTGTCCCGTGCATCCCAGTGTGAACCAGAGGGCCTGGGCATGCACACGCTTACGGGGAGAAAACTCTCACCCCAGAGTTGCTGCCCATGCGCTGACACTACTAGGTTTTTGTTGTTGTTGTTGTTGTTTGTTTGTTTGTTTGGAGTTTTTTTGGCTCTGTCATTTTCTTAACCTTTATAAGTTAATGATGCCAGCCTTTCAGGGTTACAGGTAGAAAATCAAGAAATTCTAAGAAAAAGGTCTGGACCATAGGAAAGTTAGTTCTTAACCTTATTATGAGTTAAGCAATGTTACTATTTTAATAACTCACTCCACATAAAACTTTTGAAATTGATAAATAAGAGATACGATGGTAGAAGTTACCATTTAATTCAATTTGTTTAAAATTGAGTTTAAGGGACTGACTTGTTAAATTTTGCTCAGTGTGTGTGTGTGTGTGTTGTGTGTTGTGTGTGTGCGCGCGCGCGCGCAAAGTAACAGGCTTCATCGTGACATTTTAATACATCTGTATCTCTGTACTTTGCTCATGCTTTGACTGGTCCACTTACTTCCATGCATACCTACCTTCTTATTTAGTTATGTATCCATTAGTTTATAGGGTGTACACGGCACAGTGCACGTATGGAGGGCAGAGGAGCATCTGCAGAGTCAGTTCTTTCCTCTTGCCATTGTGGTTTCTGGGTTCTGAACTCAGGTCATCAGGCTTGGTAGCAGCCATTCTTCACTCAGTCACTGTTTCAACTCTTTTATTCAAACATTTAATAAAATAATTTATACTATAGAATGAGTTAAACTTAATGTTGAACCAGTGGGTTATATCAATATTTATATTATATATTATGAAATTGATATTTTTATATTGAATTTATAATTTACTTCAAGCACCTATAGAATTAATTCTTTTCTCCAAGCTAAAAAGTAGTAAAATTGAAAAAATCTTATCTTTTCACAAATAGTTCAATATTTATCTTTGAAAATTATGACTTTTGTTCAACTTTATTTTTGAGAACTCGTAATTTCTGTCATTCTCATCTCTTTCTCTCTTAAAAACAATTATCACTCATCGTAAGTACAGCTCAACGATACATACATTCCTGCCTATACTAATCATAAGTCTAGATCAATGATATGAGCTTGTGTAAAATACATGAATTATAAGGTATTGGGATCAGTTCTCAATACTGCTAAAAACCAAAAATAAATATTTTTAAAAACAAATTCCATTTAACCCCGAAGTATGAAATCCAAATGAATTATATTCAAGATTGTTGAATGCCTAATAATTTAAGGTATATTTTCAATATTTAAAGCCAACTTTAAAATATATGAGAAGGTGTAGAGCAATGGAAAACCTGTTGGCCCTACTTTTCTGCTTTCTTTCTTTGCTCTCTGTGCTATGTTTACTATAATATGTGTGACTATTGATTTTATTGGTTTATTCCTTCTGAACCCTGAACAACTGTGAGACAGGCAGCTGTTCATCATTAGTCAGCACTCAGTATTGACGCTACCACAGGTGTTCAATCAACAACCTGAAGGAAGCAAACACTCACTGAGTTTTAACTGAAACTCCAACATGGTTTACCATTTTATCCTCACGTTCAAAGGGAAATATGAAGTTCCTTGTGTGTGTGCATGTGTGTATGTTGTATGCACCGGTGTGCTTCCACGGAGGTATTCGGTATACATTAGGTATACATAAGGCTCATTGCCGTATTTCTTGGAAGCAGGATATCTCACTGAGCTTGGAACTTAGCTTTTTCCACTAGGCTAGAAGCTGATAAGTCCCATCAAATCCTCTTGTGTCTGCCCCTGCCCCTTAGTGCTGGAGTTATACATGTGCTCAAAACCACATGACTTGTGGCTGGCTACCAGCTTCTGTGGGTCTCATGTGTGTGTCCAAAGCACTCTTTACCACCGAGCCCATGCAGTTTCCATTAATGAAAATATTTAGACTTCAGTGACTGACTGGTGATGCTCAGATCTGCTTCCTCATGATGCTGTTACTCTTCAAAACAGGCAGCGAGAGCTCATCTCTCGCCAAGAAGAAGAAGTCCAATTCAATCAGTGTAGAGAAAGTCTACAGAGACCTAGCTCTGCAGCGCTGCTCACCAAATGCTCAGAGGCATTCCAATTCACTGGTAAGTTGCATGGTGTCTACGTTAAATGTTTGGTCCTGACATTCCCTTGATGACTGAGCTCCTACAAAGCTAGGTGTGATTGGCAGGGTGTTAACTGTGACAAAAATGAACACACATGAAGACACAGTAATTTATATCTTATCTTAGATTCAACACACATGTACACTAGTATTTCTTTCTTTCTTTTTTTTTTTAGGTTTGTCGAGACAGGGTTTCTCTGTGTAGTTCTGGCTGTCCTGGAACTCACTCTGTAGACCAGGCTGGCCTCGAACTCAGAAATCTGCCTGCCTCTGCTTCCCAAGTGCTGGGATTAAAGGAGTGTGCCACCACTGCCCGGCAACTAGTATTTCTTTAAATGGAAAAAGACTTACACATTTCCTTGATACTGAGAGTTACACTATTTTTAGGGTTACCTTGAAAGATTAATGCTGACTTGTGCTTGAAGCTTGATCATAATGCAGAATTAAACATTTAAAAATGTCTTTTTGTTATGGAAGAAGCCCTTAATTTTCCTTTATTGTATGTATTTATTGTATACATTTGAGGCACATAATATGAACGGATTATTACAATAAAGTAAATTGACACATCCACCTCACATAATTTACTGTCCCGCCGGCACTGGCAAAAGCACTGTAGATTCCCTTTATCTGACAAAGCCTTTGTTTGTAATCTTAAGACTTTTTAATTGTCCAAATGTATAGTGTCTTCAGATTTAATCTTTCTGATCTGTGCTTGTGAGGATTTTATTTTGGTTTTTGAAGATGGCGCTACATGTTATATACTTTCAAAGCTCCTCCTCCTGAGCATACAACTGGACGTTAGTGAACACAGCCATGCTCCCCAGCTGTACAACAGAGACGCCTTTCTCCTGTTTCTCTCAGTTTGTACCATTGGCTCAGCTTGTCTTATTTTGCCAGCCTCCCTACTTTCCCCACATTCTGGCAGCCTCTGTTTTACTCTTTATTTAATTTCATTATTTATTTTCTTTATTGACAGTTGTATATATAAATATAACGAACATTAGTCATTTTTACCCCCTATTACCTTCTCTGAACTCCCTTCTCTCCTGATAAAACTATTCTCCCTAATGACCTTCCCTCCTACTTTCATGTCCTTTGTGTGTGTGTTTTAGAGAGAGAGAGAGAGAGAGAGAGAGAGAGAGAGAGAGAGGCAGAGAGAGAGTGAAAGAGAAAGACACAGAGAGAGAGAGACAGAGAGAGTATGTGTGTGTTAGTTTAATTAGGGCTGCTTCCAGTAGCCTGCTAGGATTATGGTCAACCTATCAGTGGTTGCATCACTGAAGGAGGTTACACTCCTTCCTCCAGTCACCATTAATAATCAGTAGTCCCCCAGGGAGGGGTGGAGCCTCACAATCCCTTCCTTGATGCGATGTTGGCAGGTTCAATTTTGTGCACGCCTTATGTGGTCAACCACAGCACAGTATTTAAAGTGTAATGGCTGCATCCGACCAAGAATAAGTCCCTTTGAAACAACCTTCCCCACCCTCCAGCTCTTTTGTTCTCTCTTCCCTCTCTTCCAAGACGCTGCCTGAGCCTTGGAGAGGGTGGATGTGGTTGCCCCATGTAGGGCAGGGCACTCTATCATCTCAGATTCCCGGTGCTTTGTTAAGTTTGATTAGTCACCACTTGCTGCAAAATGAAGCTTCTAGATGTTCAGCAGGCAAAGGGACCTATTGGATGCTCCTGCTGACAGCAATCCCTTCGGGTCGCAGCAAGGTGGGAGGGGACAGCCATTCTCACACAGCTGTCCTCTGAACTCCACACATGTGCCCTGGCATGTGAACCCCATCCAACATATATCACACAGAATTAATAAATAGAAAAAGATGGTTGTCTGAAGAAAACTAGTCTGTATGACTATAAACATGGCTATTTTTCATTTCTATAAGCTCAGTCTATTGACGTCCCCCCCTAAGATTTGGTCAGGGTCTAATATATATGTATCTTATCGTGCCGAGTAAATAATGTGCCAATTGAAAATAGAATCAAACAAACAAACAAAGCAAGTTATTTTTGCTTACCTTATTTTGAACTCACATGAAGATGAATACAGCGAGTGATTGTAGCCAGATAGATTAAGTTAGGCTCTAGGATTTGTATACGACAGTCGTGATTTCCTTAAGTAGTTACAAATTTATTTCAGTTGGTTGATGGAGTTGATTGTGTGAAGCTTTCTGCCTTAACTTCTGCCTTTCAGTTTCTTTATACTTAAAACTTGAGGCAGAGTCTGCTGATGCTTCTGAAATCACAGCACTCAGAAGGCCAAGTCTGGAGGGTCCCGAGTTCTAGGCCAATCTGACACTTCTATAAGTATATAAAACAAAGGGAGAAGGGTCAATACAGAGGACATTTGAGCAGTAATATGAAGAGTTCTCTTTTATCTTCATTTTTGAACTCTCTGTTCTCGCCTATTTCTTTCTGCAGTAATTTCATTTCTTAGTTGCTTCTATATAGAAATGTTCTCTTCTCAAAATTAAAAAAATGATATAACAAATGAGAATAATTTTATTTAATTCATTATTTATTTAATAGGGTCCTGTTTTGGATCATGAAGATTTACTGAGACGAAAAAGAAAAATACTGTCTTCAGACGAGTCTCTCAGTAAGTACTGGGGAAACAATTTTTGTTACATAGGTATTTGGGGCAGAATCTGTTGTTTTGTTTAATTTGCTTTGATTACTTAATTTATTTTATTTTATTTTTGCTGCCTACTTGAACTTACACAGCTTTTCACTTAATGATCAAAGAGGCTACTGAGATCTACTTTTTATGACTGTTATCAGACTCGCATTTTTATGAGTTTTCTGAAATCCAAATTATGTTTCCCACATCCCCATTCTTCATTTTCATCTGTTTTCACACCACTGGTTAAATACTTTTATTTGCTCTACATTCTAACCACTAGAGGGCACGCTCCACAGTTTGATGGTCTTGCAGAGCCTGCCTCCTGAGGTGAAGAGGGCTCAGTCCATTTTCACAGGTGTGCACTTACATTTCCGTCTTTTGTTGTTTGGGGGGAAAAGGGTCCTCAAGGCTGCAGTCCCATGTGAGACAATCAGATAGCTCTTCTTCCCTGGCTTCTGAGAGAGAACACATCACGTCGTTAGACCTTTCTGCCAACGAACTGAAAGAGATTGATGCTCTGAGCCAGAAGTGCTGCTGCCTCAGTAGCCACCTGGAGCATCTCACCAAGCTGGAACTTCACCAGAATTCCCTCACGAGCTTCCCACAGCAGCTGTGTGAGGTAAAGTCTGTTTGCCTTGTAACTTCCAAGACCCTGCGGGGCACCCATGACCCTCCCAATTGCTTGGGTAAGCACATCTGTATAAATACATTTGTAAAAACTCCAGAATACCTGGAATGTGACCTTGTCACATTAAGGACAG
Organism: Mastomys natalensis; assembly: GCA_021653895.1. NCBI lineage: Eukaryota > Metazoa > Chordata > Mammalia > Rodentia > Muridae > Mastomys > Mastomys natalensis. The sequence continues at coordinate 2,298,432 of JAJTUV010000381.1, forward strand.
ACATTAGAGACTTCCTCTTCGAGTGGGTTTTTGGAGAGCAAGCTCAGATTTGAATTCTCTTCTCCTTTCCCCGGGACTTCTGTAGTCTCCCTTGCAAAGGGCGCTTGCTCCGTCTTTGTTGAACAGGGCAGGAAGCATCCCATGGGGAAAGAATAGGGGATCGTTTCGAGAAATCTTTGAGAGTTGTATAAGAAATGAAGCACTACTGACTCTCAATGACCTCACTGACTCTGATAACAAGGAGTACTGCAAACAGACTTCTCAACCCATAGCCACGCGGCTTCCAACTTCTATGGTAGATATTTGTCTTATAAATTTTATTTTAACATATGCCCTATGTCTGGCATTTGTTACCACAATATACATATATACACAGGCATGACTCTTGGGTTAGGGGCATGGAAAAGTACATAACTTAAGATTATAACTATGCTTTAGATTTGACTGTAAAGCTGATTTTATGGGAAATCCAAGGCAAGGAAAGTTAGTTGTTCTACTGTTCCCTTAAGAGCACAGTTCTCAAACCTATGCGTGGTGACCCCTTTGGGGGTCAAATGACCCTTTCACATGGGTTGCATATCAGATGTCCTGCATCTCAGATATTTACATTACAATTCATAACAGTAGCAAAAATTACAGTTATGGAGTAGCAATGAAAATTGGAGTCACTACAACATGAACGATATTAAAGGGTCTTAGCATTAGGAAGGTTTATACAAACAGGCTGAAAACACAATAGGATAGAAGTCTTGAGTGAGAAGTGATCTCAAGATGCATTACTAATTCTGGCTGTGAGCACCAGCAAGTTCCGTTCTTAGAATGTAAGAGATTTTTATAATAGTGTATCACTACAGTTAAGTCTGTCTTTTAGATTTGGGGTAACAACTACCCCATTACTTTGGATTTTACACAGCTATCTAGACACTGCCTTTAAGAAATTCTTATGTACTTTACTATGAATCACCCCACCAGAAAGCCTGCTTCTGATTGGCTTAACCATGCATGTTGGATAGCATGGCAGTAGCCCTGATTCCGTCTTAGGATTTGCAGAAGCAATTTCTATAAATAAGCTGAATTGAGGTCTCAAATTTGTATTTATGAGCCTGCTTTTGACAGTTGCTTCTGGAATTTTTCTTGTTTTAATTTACACCATTGTAGGAATTGTTGGCCTAGTAAGTATACTGAAGTTCTGGTGAGCATTGTATTTTCAACTAAAAAATATTCCAGATGGTTCCAGTTAACCAATGTTAGGAAAAAAAAACCAGAACTGTTTTTCTGGAGTTATCTCTCAAATACTCAGCATGAAATATTTAATTTTTTTTCTTCCCAGACTCTGAAGTGTTTGACACACTTGGATCTGCACAGTAACAAATTCACCTCATTTCCCTCCTTCATGTTGAAAATGCCAAGTATTATCAACCTAGATGCCTCTCGGAATGACATTGGACCAACAGTAGTTTTAGATCCTGCGGTGAAGTGTCCAAGCCTCAAACAGTTTAACCTGTCCTACAACCAGCTTTCTTCCATCCCAGAGAACCTCGCCCAAGTGGTAGAGAAACTTGAGCACCTCCTACTGGAAGGGTAAGAACGGACTCATCAAGGCAGCAAGGAAAATCGCACTGCACTGAACTTAACAGGGATGGGAAGAGATGGTGCTATTTCTATAGCTCTGGATTTGAAGTAAGCATGGCATAGGTGAATTCGTTTGATAATTAAGGCAATATTGTCACCTGGAATCCTCACAATTAATTTTAAGAGGCTTAAATGTGCTTTGAGCCATACTCGGAACGTAATTGATTTCATGCCTTTAAATTCTACTAGCACTCACATGTTTCAATCCTTGGTTTTGTGTTTCCCAACTAGAAATAAAATATCTGGGATTTGTTCTCCCTTGAGCCTGAAGGAACTGAAGATTTTAAATCTTAGTAAAAACCACATTCCCTCCCTCCCTGAAGACTTTCTTGAGGCTTGTCCAAAAGTAGAGAGCTTCAGTGCCCGCATGAATTTTCTTGGTAAGTGCTGTGTGCTGATGTCACCATTACCAGGCCTTCAGGGAGGCGACACAGATCACAGAGAGGTGTTTTAGGAGAGAAGTTACAGGTGATGTTTCAGTTAAAATATTCCCAAGTTCTACAAGCCACCTTGGCAGATTGAAGATGAAGTGACTCATCAAGCCCTGGAAAGGTTTGGAGAAATGAAAGCAGACATGTATTTAAGTGAGGGAGGATCAGGGATTTTGATTCCACTTATAAGTCATTCTGGGAAAGATAAAATTGTGGGTCCAATCAACAGAGTCATAATTACCATGGTCAAGGAAGAGAAGAAGAAGATTAGAGGGAGACCATTTGACACAGTGATGATGGACAGATGTTCTCTTGTCAAACCACAGGGAATGATCTCACGTTTTGGCGACACTGCTGTATCAGTATTGATCCTTTGATACATCTGAACTAATGCTGACTTGGTAACAGGAGAAAGATGTGTGAGGCAGGGGCAGGAGGACAGGAACTCGGTCCTTTCCACCCACATTTTCTATAAAACTAAAACTGTTTAAAATTTTATTTTCAAGCCGGGCGGTGGTGGCGCATGCCTTTAATCCCAGCACTTGGGAGGCAGAGGCAGTCGGATTTCTGAGTTCGAGGCCAGCCTGGTCTACAGAGTGAGTTCCAGGACAGCCAGGGCTACACAGAGAAACCTTGTCTCGAAAAACCAAAAATAAATAAATAAATAAATAAATAAATAAATAAATAAATAAATAAAATTTTATTTTCATGGAATTGGAGAGAAGCTCAGTGGTTAAGAGCCTGACTGCTTTCTAGAGTCCTAGGTTCAATTCCAGCAACCACATGGTGACTCACAACCATCTGTAACAGGATCTGACAGTGTACTCATATTTAAAAACAGTACTTTCAAAACTGTCTATAGTTTTAAAAATTCTTAGTTCATTGCTATTATCATTGGAAAAGAAGTTACAGTCTCAAGGCTTGCAAATGATTGTAACGCTCTCGTTCATTTTTTATCTCTTGAACTAAAGAGTTCTGTGGCTGCCTATGTGCACGTGCAAACATTTTCAATACTGTTGAATAGCAGAACAGATTTTAAATTAAATTATTTAATTAAAAAATAATTGAATTATTTATTCCCTGCTTTCTCCTCCTTCAACACCTCCCATATTTCCATGTCTCTCAAGTTTATGACCTCTTGTTCTCTAGTTATATTATTATATATATGAAAATAAATATTCAAGTGCAACCTGCTGAATCTGTTTAGTGTTGCTCACCTATATATGTTTCTAGGGTTGGCTACATGGTATAGAATAGCCACCTCTCTCAACAGTTGTTAATTGCTTGGAGCTCTTCACATACAGGTAGGGCCCCATGAGAGTTCTCTCCTCTATGTTGAGATGTGAACTGGTTTTGAAATTGTCCAGGTTCTGTTCAGGCAGCTGTGTTGTTGATATTTCATGGGTATAGCTTCTCTGTCATATCTAGAAGACACAATCCTGCATCAGACTTCCTGGACCTCTGGCTCTTATAGTCTTTCTGCCCCTGCTTCTGAACTATTCTCTGAACCTTTAGCATAGGGGTTCTATTGTAGATGTATCAGTGTGGACTTGGTAGCCCCATGGCCAGTGTTTATTTGCATTTTAACTACTGTGGCATTCTTTGACTATCCTTGTCTGATGCAAAATGAAGCTTCTTTGATGAGGGATGAAAGTACATTTATCTGTGAGTATAAGGATATGTACTTAGAGTGCAGTTAGAAATTATACTGATTTAGGAAAATGGCAGTCGTAGGTTCTCCTCTAAGATACAAGACTGTCTTATACATGACTGTCTAGGCTTATAAGACCAGGTTTGATTTTCTTCTGTGGATTGGGCCTTAAATCCAATAAGAGAGCTTGAAGTTCCCGGCAGGATATCAGTGCCATTACTGCACATTTAAGTAGACCTTACATCTGCTTATTGCTTGTAGGCTTCAGTGCTAGGTAGGACTACTGACTCCTCCCTTGGATGATTGCCTTTCACCTTCCACTGCTATGAAAGCTAGTTCCCAAGAAGGCCCCTTTTGTGTCAAATCCAGCTAGAATTCTCCAAGTCATGTGTCCAAAGAACTTTGGGTCTTCAGCAGCAGGATGGCAACAGGAATAGGCTATATTGGTTTGGGAGTCTCTTTGTCTACTCTGGCCAATAACTCAAAAGGAGGTTTCCTAAAGTTAGATAGCCTATAGCTCTTGAGGAAGTTGTTAGCATTCTAAGTAGCATTACTTCGTTTAAGCATTCTCTCTCTTTCCTTTTCTCTCTCTCTCTTTCTCTCTCTCTGTCAGTATTGTTCAAGGTAATAGATATAGGCCTAATTTCATTCTTCTACTTGTATCTATCTTGTTTTCTAGCATCATTTATTGAAGATGCTCTTTTCATCAGTGTGAATTTTTGGCATTTTTATTAAATATTAGATGACAGTGGTAATGTGCACACATGTTTGGGTTTTGTTTTGTTCCATTGAGCTGCATGTCTGTTTTTGTGCCAGGACAATGCAGTTTTAATTACTATGGCTCTGTCATATAGTACATTTCATCTAGAATGGTAGTCCTTCCTGCATTCTACCTCCCACCAGGATTTTTTTTGCTATTTGGAGTGTATCTAGTTCCATATAAATGTTAGGATATTTTTTTCCATTTCTGTAAGGAATGTTGCCAGGATCTTGATTAGGATTGCACTGAATCTATAATTGCTTTTGGTAGAATAGTTATTGTTACAGTATTAATTCTGCCAATCTATGAACATGGGTGGCCTTATCTTATTATTTAGTGGCCCCACTATTATCTTATAAAGTAAAATTATTTATACTCTTAGTATGAAAATGTTACCTACACAAGTGGTACGTTACTGGAAACTGTTCATACAAGTTTATCAGAAATCTAGTGAAGATGAGTGATATGTCCATTATCTTTTTTTATTTCTTCAGCTGCAATGCCTGCCTTACCTTCTTCCATAACGAGCTTAAAATTGTCTCAAAACTCTTTCAAGTGCATTCCAGAAGCGATTTTCAGTCTTCCTCAGTAAGTCCATTGTTATTTCCCTTCAAACAGAATGAGCTGTGGCATAGCTTTTAGAAGCAATGGTTTGATGTGAGCATATGTATTATTCAGTTATAAACACACTACACATTAAAAAGAACTCAATTCTCTTTTTTGTATACAGAGTTTGATTTTTTTACTAGACAGAAGATACATTTCTTTAACCTTTAGTAACTTCTCATGCTTCTGCATACGAATAATCTCAATAATTAATTATTTACTGCATTCTATAACCAAGTAATATGATGCTGGCTGGATGTTTGTCAGATGGTTGTTAATTTCTTTTGGGCTTTAGCTGATCACAGGGATTCATTTGTTGCCTGCACACTAGTTATTGAAATTACATTTGTTTCCGTAACATTTTCTGTGAAGATTAGTAATATAGTTCCACATCTGGACAGTGATGCGGCTGGGGTTTGAGGACTTGTTAATTTCTTCAAAGACAAAAACATCAAGTATTAATTCAGTGTCAAGTGTGCTGTCATTTTAAGAACTGTTTTATTCATGCATTATAAAAAAATCATAGTTTGTATGTACACGTATGTATATCATAGGCAAGTAGCAACCACCACCTAATCACAGAGAATGTTAGACAAACTCATTAGTTCAAATATAACTTTGCAAAACCCCACTCCCTGTTCTAATTGTTCCCCATGGACCTTCTCTTTAATCTTCCTAATCATTTTACAGGATAACTTCTGCTATCATTTCCTTTTTACAATCTTACTTCAGAAATGAAACATCTCCCCAAAAGTCATAATTCATTTGTGTCGATGGGCTTAACTTCAGACTTTCAGTTCTTACACAGTAGCTTCTATTAAACAAATGTGATCTCATGTTTTAAATATATTCCCCAAATCCATTAAGATCATTTACTAGGAAACAATGTGACGTAAAGATGACTTCTTCTTATAGAGCTAACCCTATAACCCAGCTACTGATTTCATCAACATCATCTTCAGGCACACATCTCCAGACTTTATGCTCATGTTTTAAATCTTCTCTTGTTTTATATGTGCACACATAGTTGTCCAAGTAGAGTCCCGACTGCACCCAAAGAGCTACTGCCTTGGGAAAACCTAGTGATTCAAGTCCATTGCTGGTTAGACTAATAAATGTAATATCTAAAACTGCCAAATTCTTTTTCCAGTTTTCATGTACTTTTCTATGGCAACTAGTACAATATATAGTATATATTTTTTTTAGAAGAACACAAGCATTGCTTTGTAGACACAGACTCTTTCTTGTTAGGTGCTGCTGCTGTGTGAGTTTAGAATTCATTCATTAAGCTTTACATACACTGAGTGGAAGGGATGAGTGTACATATACAAACCCATGTAAATTGCTGCCTGCCTTTTATTCTCTCCACACATGTGTACTCACAAATATTAAGGTTGTCTGAACAGTTGAGAAACCCTGACTTGTGAGAGCAAGCAGGTTTCATGGCATGCTTATTCATACTGGGTCCCATACTTACTGAGACTAGCTGGTAAAATGGAGCTCTCACCTCTCTAGTGACTAATTCTAGAGCAGACCCTGAAGATGAGAGCAAGTCATCCATGGAGGCGGGGTTAGTGGGAACTGCACAATCTATAGAGGAAGTAATATCTCAACAATAACTTGTGTATTTGTTAGTCATAATTTCTCAATTCCCAGGAGCATTTCGAGAGATAGCTTTATGGTCCAAAGGGAAATTGGACCTCAATTTTCTTCTTTCTTTAAAAACTTAACTGTACATATATGAATTTTAAATATGGAGTACCAAGTGAGCCTTTTATATATGAATATCATGTAATATTCAAGGGCTAGTTATCTGCCACTTCAAGCAGTTTTTTTTTTCTTTTGCTGAAAACATCTCAAATCCTGTCTTATAATTAAAGAAATACATGGTGCATGGTCATCGTCTTTGTCATCCCAAGGGAATATGATAAGTTTTGTTTCTGATAATCCTTAGTCACTCACACCTCTACTATAGAGGAAAAAGGCCTTTTCTTCTAAGTATCTTATGAATATACAATCTCAAATTTACGCCGGTGTGTAATCAGTGCAGCTTTAAACTCATTTCTTATTCTCAGTCTGGTAAATTTCCCGGTGTTATTATTGTGTGTTCTTTGAAAACTCCTACTCTGCTTTCAATGCGACATCGTGTCATTCCAGCTTGCGGTCCTTGGATATGAGCCACAACAACATTGAATATCTGCCGGGACCTGCATGCTGGAAGTCTCTGAACTTAAGGGAACTCATCTTTAGCAAGAATCAGATCAGCACCTTAGACTTGAGTGAAAACCCACACGTATGGTCAAGAGTAGAGAAACTGCATCTCTCTCATAATAAACTGAAAGAGGTGAGCGGCCATCTTTGTTTTAAGTTACCGGAAGCTTGAGATTTCAGTTTGTGTTATCACAGTGATTTTTAAATCTATGGATATTTCTTCATTTGAAAGTAAGATACGATTTTACTCTGAGGTAAGTGTGTATAGTCAAAGCTCAATTTCCAACAAGCAAACCCCAAATACTCTTGTTTTATATTTTTAAAGAAGTGTTACATATGAGTGTGTGTCTTAGGGTTTTATTGTTGTGAAGAGAAACCAAGACCAAGGCTACTGTTATAAAAGTGAACATTTAACTGGGGCTGGCTTACAGTTTCAGAGGTTTGATCCATTATCATCATTGCAGGAGATGTGGCAGGACTCAGCCAGACATGGTGCTGAAGGAGAGGAGAGTTCTACATCTTGATCCAAAGGCAGCCAGGAGGAGGGTCTCTATTCCACATTGGGTAGAGCCTGAGCATAGGAGTCCTCAAAACCTGCCTACACAGTGATACACTTCCTCTAACAAGGCCACACACATCCTCCAATAAGGCCACACCTCCTAATGGTGACACTCCCTATGGCAAAGCATTCAAACACATGAATTGACTGGGAGGGAGCAAACCTATTCAAACTGCCTGTCTTAGTCAGGGTTTCTATTCCTGCACAAACATCATGACCAAGAAGCAAGTTAGGGAGGAAAGGGTTTATTCAGCTTACACTTCCACATTGCTGTTCATCACCAAAGGAAGTCAGGACTGGAACTCAAGCAGGTTGAGACGCAGGAGCTGATGTGGATGCCATGGAGGGATGTTACTTACTGGCTTGCTTCCTCTGGCTTGCTCAGCTTGCTTTCTTATAGAACCCAAGACTACCAGCCCAGGGATGGCACCACCCACAAGGGGCCATCCCTCCTTGATCATTAATTGAGAAAATACCTTACAGCTGGATCTCATGGAGGCATTTCCTCAACTGAAGCTCCTTTCTCTGTGATAACTCCAGCTTGTGTCAAGTTGACACAAAACCAGCGAGTACACTGCCACAGTGTACATATTTAGTTTTGAGTGTATAATGCTGTAAAAGTGTCACTGTCTGCTACTTCTGACCATTCACAGAGCCTGACATACTCTGAGTCTCTATCTTCACTGGATGACAACTGGCCTGTGTTTTCCCTCTTTCCTACATGCTTAGATAGCTTCATTCTTCCTCTGTATGACCCCTCACCCAAATGAGTCAGCTTCCTTGTATTTACACATATAAGAAAAGTATTTTCTTGTCAAGTTCAAGCTGTTGTCTATGTAAAAATCTTCTAAAGGTCTGATAGTTCAGTGTTTAGGATAACGAGATATTTTTGATACTTATGCATTTTTTCTAGCAAATGAACATTATCTATTATAAGTATACTATGGTCAGCTTAAAACCTTTTTGCTCTCAGAATTATAGCACACACCTAGCATACACAAGGTGCCATGCTTCCTACTGAAGAAAATAATTAGAACAAAAATAAAACCACTTTGGTTAGGGTGGAACCTAAAGTGTAAGTATTTAGTGGTTTGTAATGATTATATTTTTGTCAGTTACTGAAGAACATAGGCAGTGAGAGAGAAGAGAATAGAACCACAAATAACAGATTTTTAAATACAAATGACTTACCTTTTAGTATGGCATATGATGAAGTTTATTGTTAAGGGAGATTTTATTTTTAAAGTTATTAATAGGACCATCTAGGTAGTTCACTAGGTGCTAGTTGCTGTGTCTGACTACCTGAGTGTCCTCTCCACATCACACGTGGTGGAATGAGAAAATCAACTCCTACAAGTAACACACACATGCATGAACGTGCATGTCCACACAGACACACACAAACACACACACACACAGACACACATGCATGAGTGCCTGCACACATGCATGCACATGCACACACACGTACATGTGCATGCACATTCCAATACATTTAAGATATAATAAAGTGATAAAGGACTCAGATGGGAGTAAGTTTTTTATATACTTTTTGCTTGTTTTTAAGAATGCATATTGCAAATTAATGGCAAGACTTCGGAGCATACTTAACTTTATGTTAAAGCTGTGTAGGGTGCTGGTGGGATCTCAGAGCCTTTCCTGCTCACTGTTGTCTTGGGTCCTAGCTGTGCACACTGGTTCCCTCTCATCAACGGGTTTTATCCTTGTCTGCTTTGTTAAGATTCCTCCAGAAATTGGCTGCCTTGAAAATCTAACATCTCTCGATGTCAGTTACAACTTGGAACTGAGATCCTTTCCAAATGAAATGGGAAAGTTAAGCAAAATATGGGATCTTCCCTTGGATGGACTGCATCTGAATTTGACTTTAAGCACGTAGGATGCAAAGCCAAAGACATCATAAGGTCAGTTGACTTCATTCTCTTTGTTCTCTGTGAAATTTGCCTTGCCTTTCCCATCTGTGATTTTGATGGCCATACAGTAACACTTAAGGAAGAAGAATAGACTATTTAACATGTATGCCTCACATGCTTTTCATTTAACCAATGTTTTATATGCAGCTGCTGCAAAGGCTTCTGTAATTCGTTGTGGTACAGGTGAGGGACTTCCTCAGTACCTAGAGGTGATGTTGGGTGTCTATCTCCAACCTGCCTCTCCCTTAATCACTATTAACCTTTGATCCCGCTTCACTCCTTGACTAGTCAGGGTTCTTTCTGAGCCTGGATCTAGCCAGGTTTCCCTGTCTCTGTCCTCCTATCTCTGTCTCCCTAAGCCTGCCTGGAATTGCAGGCAGACTGCCATATCTAGCCTGACTTTTGAGTGGGTACTGGGCTCCTGAACTTGGATTCTCATAGAGACAAGCACTTATGCACTGAGTATCCCCCATCCCTAGTGTTTCCTTTTGATCATCTCATCTGGGAACTGTACAAATGTCTTCGGTTAGCACCAATTAGTCAATATTCCTTAAAGTTCTCCTATGACACAGTTTGATTTCTAATTTAAAAAGAAGCCATGGGTTTGAAAGAGAACAAGGAAGGGTATATGAGAAGGTTTGGAAAAGTAAGGAGGAAATGATCTGATTCTATTATAATCTCAAAAGATAAAGGCATTAAGATAAGGCAATATATAGCGTAGTTTCAAATGTATTTTCTATATCCATTATATTTTAAAAGCTACTTGTATCTATAAAATTTAAGTGTGGTTTCTCTTGATCTATCTAGAACATTGATTTAGCTTCACTTAGTTTTATATTAAGTTTACTTAGAATAGCAATATTGAAATTATTTGATAGTTTAGCTTATATAGTTAAAATGAGCAAATAATGACCTTGTGTTCCTGTATTCATGACTAATGACAATATATCTCTGTATCACAATGCCATATATAAATATCTATTTTGTATTATACTTACAATATATGCATATATATAAACACATATATGTACATACATGCATATAACACAATCCAGGCTGCCTCGTTATCAAACCTTCATTAAAACAGGCTTTGATTTATACACTTCTTTGATTCTATGCAATTGTAAAGCTTGAATTTTATAAGGGTTAAGAATTTCCTTGTACTGTTTAAATGACCTCCCACATATACATTTGTACATGTATCTATGTACACATTGAGTTTTAATAGATAATTGCAAACGGATTTTGAGATTCTGATTATTTCTAGTGATGAGATAACACTCTGCAATTATCAATGCTACAAAATATCATTGACTGCTCTGAAATCGCTAATAGAATATATGCACTGATTACATGCCAGAAGTCATGCATCTTGTTGGTTCTATGACCTTTACAGTTTCACATGTTTATGTTTATACATTCTCTGTGGAACAACTTAGGCCACCCGCATACTGCTCAGTAAACTGCTACGTAGCTTCTCTTTATCCAGGTTTCTACAACAACGTCTGAAAAAGGCGGTGCCCTACAACCGAATGAAGCTCATGATTGTGGGAAATACGGGGAGTGGTAAGACCACTTTACTGCAACAACTCATGAAAATGAAGAAATCAGATCTTAGTATGCAGGGCGCCACGGTCGGCATAGACGTGCGAGACTGGTCCATCCAAATACGAGGCAAAAGGAAAAAGGACCTTGTTCTAAATGTGTGGGATTTCGCAGGTACTTAAGACATCGTCTTAGCTTTCATTTTGAATAGAAATTTTAAAACAAAGTTTCCTGATCCAGTAGAGAAAGATCTGGTGGATCCTATAAGATGATCCAAAGCCCATTAGCTACAGATTTTGACCTCGTCACCAGAATGGACACGCCACAGAGAGCAGTGCCAGCACCCAGCAGAGTAATTGCTTGGTTAGCAACTAATCGTCTTTCTCGAAGCTGTCACAGAAACGCTGTCTGTTGTTTGCTCTCTTCTCAAGGATTTGCTGGTCCCTTCATCATTTCATAGCGAGTCCTACCTACTACGGGAAGACTCAAACCTCCGATATCTTCTTTTAGGTCGTGAGGAATTCTACAGCACTCACCCCCACTTCATGACCCAGAGAGCTCTGTACCTGGCTGTCTACGATCTCAGCAAGGGGCAGGCAGAGGTGGACGCCATGAAGCCCTGGCTCTTCAATATCAAGGTGATCTCTTCTAATCACATGCAACCAGAGTGTGAAGTGTGATTATTGCTTATTATTGTATGCTATGCTTCTGATTTGTTGTTGTTGTTTGTTTTTGATTTTTGTTTTGTTTGTTTTTTTGGTTGTTTTGTTTGTGTGTTTGTTCTTGTTTCTTTTTGAGGCTGAGTCTCACTATGTATCCCTGGCTGCCCTGGAACTCTCTATGAACGATCAGGAGGGCCTTAGAGTCACAGGGATCTGCCTGCCTCTAATTTTTGAGCATTGAGTTTAAAGGTGTGTCCTCCAAGGGCCAGATACATTGTTATTTTTTAAATGTTTTTATAAAGTGATATATCTAAAAACAGAACAAAACAAACCAATTCCTCCAATTGTTTTGAATGTTCTTTCACCCTCCCCCTCCCTCCCTCCCTCCCCCCTCCTCCCTCCCCCCCTCCCTCCCCCCCTCTCCCTCCTCCTCCTCTCCCTTTTCTTTCCTCTCTCCCCTTCCCTCTCTCTCTCCTTTTCTTTATTTTTACGTTAGAAGCATTTGGCGTTTCAGTAATAATTTGGAAGGGGGAATCCCACACTGTTGCATGTCACTAGATTCTGAAGTCCTTTTATAATGTAAAATCTGAAAGCACAGACACACAACTAAATTTGATCATACTTCTTTGTTAAATGACACCCCAACTTAAAATGAAATACACCAAACATACTCTGCACATGGGTAGTATATTTCCAGTGACCTTTTAGTGGGAAGTGTTCAGATCCTGCCTCTCGAACAGCCCCAGACTGTCTCCTGTCTTTGGTCTCTCTGTTTTATTATTTCTTTAACATCTACTTGCTGCATTGCTGACAGCTATTCCTTTAAATGTGACCTTTTGAATCGAGATTGTGGTAAGATTCCCTGTGCATGCTGTCTGTTGTCTCAGGGAGCTCTTCTGGGAGTAAAGTCCTTAGAAAGGTTTGCACTAGGAAGGACATCTGGGCACAGGATTTGGTAGGTCATGGGCTGTATCTGGTAATTTGGATCTTCCTTAAACACGTCTTTTCTTGACATTATCATAGTTCTCACAGAAACTTAGGCAAATATTACAGTGGCAATATGGCTTTCTTCTGTGGTTTATGTCTTCCGTTCTCCAAATTGAATGACTTTTAAGTAAATTCAGGGTGTAAAATTCACAGCAGTTTTGGGCTGCTTTGATGTAGCTTGAAGTTGACTGAATGTTCATTTTATTTAGAAGCGCAGCTTGCAGACAACTTGCTTTGAGCAAACATTAAAATAAAAGGAAAACTACATTATCATGGTTATGTGGGATTCTAGAATCGGTAAGAGTTGGACTGTAAAGGATATAATAATAATCTTTAAATTGGTTTATGATTGCTGCTTTGTTAAGTGACATCTCAACTTCCCCAACTTAAAATGAAATATACCGAACATACTCTGCACATGGCCAGTGTATTTTCAGTGACCTTTTAGTGGGAAGTGTTCATTTTTATTTAGATTTGAGGGAATAATTTCAGTTGCCATTTGATTTGCTGCTGTAACAGCATTACCCAAGCCGGAGTGGTTTACAAATTGCAGAGATTTCTCTCATACAGTTCTGGAGGGAGGGAAGTCGAGCACCTTGGGGCTGGAATCTGTGAGGCCATTCTTGGTTATGTCATTTCATGGTTGGGAGGTGGAAGGGCAAGAGTGCGCATGCTCAATGGCAAAGGGATGCTGAGGGGGCCTAACTTATCAGTTACTAGGTATCGGTATCGTTTCCTGTGAGAGCAGTCAGTCTCGTCCTTTGGCCTTGTCCTTGTGAGTTAGCTCCCATCTCAAGACGCTGCTGTGTCACAGGATTGCATTTCAAGACATATCTTTTGCAGGAATATTCACACAGCAGCAAGGAAAGACAGCTGTTATTATCTGGCGTTGAAGTCCTTGAGTCTGTCATTGCTACACCACGGCGTTTCATACATAGCAGATTTCAGCAGAAATGTAACCAGAAGGATTTTTTTTCCCCTTGGTAACAGGAAGTGTCTTGTCTCTGTTCCCTTAGGCTCGTGCCTCTTCCTCCCCGGTGATTCTGGTGGGCACACACTTGGATGTTTCTGATGAGAAGCAGCGCAAAGCCTGCATAAGCAAAATCACGAAGGAACTTCTAAATAAGCGAGGATTCCCCACCATCCGGGACTACCACTTTGTGAATGCCACCGAGGAGTCGGATGCACTGGCAAAGCTTAGGAAAACCATTATAAACGAGAGCCTTAATTTCAAGGTGGGAGGATGTGCGCCCCCTACAGGCTACTAGGTGGTCAAGGTGGGCGAGTGTGTGCCTCTTGCAGGCTGCTAGAAAAATAAGCCTTTCTCTTTGTCACATTACGCTGCTGCTTAGAAATGTCAGAAACCTTGAGGAGAGAGCAATTATCTCGAAATTGTAGGGTTTTTTTTTTTTCATAGTTCAAAACGATGAAAGCACTTTCATTTTAAAATTATTTATTTATGCCACACTTCATTTATAATTCATAGAAGTGGGAGTAAAAATAACTAGAGGAGCCTGAGAAAATGGAGAAGAATGTTGCCAGGACACTGAGAAAATCATCCAGACGCCCGACCTCCCAGCTTCCTCTCCAGGGGTTCCACCCAGAGGCTAAATGAGAAGGTGGTGCCTGGGCCTCCTGTCCTCTGTGACACCGGGTCCTATCTAGCACAGAAGTTCTCAACCCCCCTAATGCTGCGACCCTTTAACACAGTGCCTCATGTTGTGATGACCCCCAATCATAAAATTGTCTTTGTTGCTACTTCATAACTGTACTACCTTTATGAGTCATAATATAATTATCTGTGTTTTCCAATCATCTTGGGTGACCACTGTGAAAGTGTTATTTTGGGGGGGTCGCGTGAAAGGATCGTTTGACCTCTGTCCCCAGAGGGGTCACGACCCGTGGATTGAGAACCACTGTTTCAGGAGTTTCTTTTGAGAGTCCCTGTTTTGCTTGTATCTTGATCAGTCTGTGTGGTTCCTTCATAATTCTTATTCTGATGGTTTCAATATTTTCTTTTATAATCTTTACCTCTTAATGTTGCCAGTAGCTAAGACCCCTGGTTGGTTTTCAGCAACCTTTAAATAATTACCTAACTCGTATATGCTAGGTCTCATCGTAAGACTTGTGTTTTAAATTCCTGACACTCTCTTTGATAAACCACCTGTTTAGGAAAATATTAATAATTGGGTCACTGGGAAGAGTGTTCCTTTCCAGTACTCACAGGAAGGGAATACCGTTGAACTTCCACACTCTGGGTGCTTCAGCGCGGCAAACACAATGATAAGTCTCTGGATTGGTTCTGGAGATGCTAGAATGTAACTAGAGCCTGGTTTGGCCTGTGTATTCCAGAGAAATTACCTTTCGGGCCACATGTAGTCTCAAAACAGCTCCAGTTTGGATGCTGAATGGTAAACTCTCGTTGTGCACGTCAGTGCCCTGTCAGCTCAGCTTTGTCACACCCTCGCAGGTTCTGGTCCTCTCAGAAATGAGTTTGTCTCTGAAGTACCTCTGTGGCTATAATTGTACCTAAGAATGTATTTGTTTCTGGGAGAATTTTGTTGTTGTTGTTTTCCCTTTTGCCGTTGTTGCTAGAGCATATATCGGGTATTTAAAATTCCATTTCAGAAGGTGAGTTTGTTTTGTAAAAGCCTGAATTTGGTTGAAGCAAGCCTGTAAGGAAGGTGCTTGGATCGGTGGTATGGGGAGCTGCTGCCGTAGGGAGGTGACCCGGTCAGTAATCCAGGTTCAAACTACGCTGAGACAGCTGCAGGTTATCCCTGTCAATCAGTGAGGCCAGATTCCTTCTACGTACATGTGAGTCTTTCAAACAACTCTAAGGAGAAGCAAAACATGCTTCCTGGAATGGCCGTATTATTAAAAAGGAATGAGTATTGCTAATGGCTTCCTTGCTGGGCATGCTGGTTTGAGCATGCGCTGGCTTGCTTCGGTGGTTCTTTCAGCGAGAAGCGTGGGAGCCCACATTTCTGGGACCTTGTTTCTGATTGATGCTTGCAACCTTTCTTCAAGGAGCAGTTTTGAATCTATTAGAGAGCAGCTAGTCCCACCTCATTTGTCTTTTCCTTTCAACTTGACTCTCTCCCAATCTTTCCTTGTATTTATAAATATATACCTGTGCTCTTTAGAAGGGTTTTTGTTTTTCTTCCCCCATTAGCCCAGTAATTAGTTCTTTACCAAGGTGAAAGGAGAAAGGTCAACAATACAGTCGGTTTCAACCCATCCCTTTCGATTCTCTGCAGCCCATTGCCTGAGCAGGTATCTTTTTACTGCCTCGTACCTGCCCTTCAGGAGCCCTCCCTCGCTTGATTTGCTTCCTGTGAGGCATTCACTTGTTTCTATAGGTCTATTTCCTTCCTAAGCTTAAAATATAATCTTGGAATTGAAGTTTATGTCGTCTTAATTTGTGAGTAATGAAGAAAAACCATGGTTAGTAGGATTAAGGATTGTTTTCTGGGACAAGGGTCATATATTCCTGAATGACTGTTATGGAATATGGAAGCAATAGTTCTGGGTGCTGGAAACAAAGCTCTTGGTGCAGTTAGGGAGAAGGGAGTCACAGTTTTGTGTTTATGTGTCACGGGAAGAGCCAGTCTTTATAGCCGAAGAATTCAAGTAGAAATTCTGTTGGGTGGAACAATGTGGGCATCTTATGAATCCAGATACGGGAAAAGGTTGCCCCCTGGTGGTGGTTAGAGGAAGTTGGCTGCTATTTTTAGAGTTGGTTTCCCTTTAAAACTAGATTTTTCAAGGGAGAAAAAAACGCCTAAAAAGGATATCTGTTGAAGAAACTATTATTATCTCAAGACCCTCATTTAAAAATCTCATTCTCTGTCTCTCATCGACTGCTGAAGACAAAGGGATTTTTGTCATATTGAGATCATCAGCATTTAAATAAATCTCATTTTTCAGAGTTTAAGGTTCCATGAGAAAACAACTTGGTGAGGAGATTTCATGTTTTCAGATCTAACTCTTGATATATACAGTTCACTAGTCCAATACTTGTGGATATATTTTTATCTCAGAAAGAAATATCCCAATGCTCTCATAACGGACTAATGTCTTACCCCCACCTGGGTGCTTTGCATATAAACTCAGTGCATTATGAAATGAGACCATTCATTCTTGGATAGTTTTATTTGCCTTTATTTTTGAAATAGAATTCATGTATTACTAGATAACTATTTCCATGCTATTTTGTTCGCAGATTTTTTTCCTCCAAATTGACTCTATGTCCATAATTTTCTTACTTTAATTTCATCTTCTATTCATTACCATTTAGATAGCTTTCACATCATGTTTAAATTTTATTTAAAAAAAAAAAAAACACCACGTGCACTGTGTAAAAACTGTTATGGCTGAATTTACCATATAATCCATCTGTGATTTAAATAGATTTTTTTCACACCTTGTCATTTGTAATTTCATAGATCCGAGATCAGCCCGTGGTTGGGCAGCTAATTCCAGATTGCTACGTGGAACTGGAGAAAATCATTTTATCAGAGCGTAAAGCTGTGCCAACTGAGTTTCCTGTAATTAACCGGAAACACTTATTACAACTCGTGAAAGAACATCAGCTGCATCTGGACGAGAATGAGATCCCCCATGCCGTTCATTTCCTAAATGAGTCAGGTTTGTGTGTTCCTTCTGGATTCCGGTGTTCAGTGTTATGTCATGATAATTTGAAGAGATATCTGAATCTTGTGTCTCATCCATATTCAGAATTTAAGAGAATGTCACTAAAATCCTTAAACAGGTCACTAATGGATTTTATCTTTTGGAAGGTCACCATGCATATGAACATTGAACCATATACCATATCCTTAAAAAAGTATACTTAGAAATGTTCCAAGGACAAAGTAAGAAAGAATCCTTGTGTGGGAATGAAGGAAGACATAGGCTCTGGGACCCAGATTTAGTATTATGAGACACCAGACACACCATGCAACAATGTAACAGTGTGCTTTCATAGTAACACATGTTAGTGTGAAAGCTGCTTTTATATAAGAATTATCAGTGCTGTGGGGGCCCTGAGCCACTTTAGGCAGCAGAAGGTGTGGGGTAAGCTGTCTCTTTTGCTTAGTCTTTGATCACAGTGAAGCATCTCAGCACACTGCACCCGCATGCCATGTCCTTAGCTAACAGAACCTGTCAGTTGATTGTAGTGCCAGAGTAAATGACCAGGAAACTGTTTTAATCCTTGTATTCTGTTGAAAGGAAAAATACCTTCAGGAGTCCCTTTCTCCATGATCCCTAAGTCAGATATGGTGAGATATGTGTTGGTTCTTATCTATATGAAAATTAATATATCCATACTATGCATGTAGAAGGTTCAAGAGAATATTGTGAATTTGCATTTCCTAATGTATCCTTTTCAATGCATGCTGGTATTTCAAATACACTTACGTATGAACACGAGGTATAGACTGGAAATATTTCCCTTTACACTGTTGGGGCTTTAGAGCTGAGTAACAGGAAGTGCAGGCTCTCCAAGGTCGTCCTCTGTGAGATCCTCGGTGTAACCAGCTACACTTGGGTCTCTGGGGCTTTGTATTTCAACTCATCCCACTTCTCACTGTTTGATGAATTTTCACTTCAGGCGTTCTTCTGCATTTTCAAGACCCTGCATTGCAGCTAAGTGACCTGTACTTTGTGGAACCCAATGGCTTTGTAAAGTCATGGCACAGGTTGGTGTTTTATTTTGGGGGGGACTAGAAGCAACGGTTGAAGAGCAGAGTAGAGGTTACCCAGAGCACTTAACATTTTAGTGTTTGTGCTCAGAGAAGGCTGGGACTATTGTAAATATAAAGAGCTATAGACCAATTGACAAGGAAGACTGCTAGAAGAGCTTCCTGGGATGGACAGGGATCTGAACGTTCACAAGTGTCCAGGTCACAGGCAAATGGTAAACCTCAATGGTAAGTTAGGTTGCTGGCTTCATTAAATGAACAAAAGCATTTCGAAAATCTTTAAGGTAAATACACTATGAGTGAACTGGGTTGGTGAGGCTATGAAATTAATCTAAGGCAGGAAAGCCAGACATGGTAGTGTGTGCTTGGTAGTCAGTATTTGGAGGATGGAGACAGGAGGATCAACAGACATTCTAGGTCATCTTCAGCTACGTAGAGAGTTCCAGACCGCCCTGGAATACGTGAAGCCCTGTGGTCAACACAAAATAAAATAATTTAAAGACCATAGAAGATACTTTTTTGAGCTCCAGTTATTTATACTTTTGAAAGTTAAGTTGGTGATTTTCTTGTTTTCTGTTCATGTTTTCTGTCATCTTTCTGTTAACAAAGAAAATGATTTCTCCTCCAATATAGTACATTAGCAATGAGTTTATATAGAACAAGTACCAACAAAATTGTAGTGGGTCATTTTTGTAGGGTTGATAGCATCATACTATCAACCTACTTTCTAGATTATAGCTGTACCATCTCAGCCTTGGCAAGTAAAATTTTGTCTAGACATTTCAAGATAGTGTAGGGGTCATACAGGGCCCCCACAGCTAAGGATCACTGTGTCTCACTCATTTATAGCTCAGAAGAATGCAGGGACACTGCCTCTAGCTCTTACATTCATTGGCAATTATTTTATTTATGAAGATAATTTGCAGCTTTACACGTGGCTCCCCAAGTCTCTAACATGAGTATCCGCTTTCATATTGGATATATCTCTCCCATTTAAACCATAATGCTAATTGGATTTCTTTAAGCAATCTTGAATAGTAGTGCTTAAATCTATTTAAAGCTAAAAGGGAAGTTATTTTGAGGAGGGAAATCAGCTGAGGCTAAATCCTATACCCAGACACTGGAGAGAACATTTCAGTATCAATGTAATTGGCATTTAATTGCATTGTGTCTGTTCTAATGGTAGATATATTCAAATTGGTTTCCACATTTCTGCCCAAACGCCACAGATGGCATGAATTGATTATGTATGAAATGGTATCCTGTCTTAGGGGCACAGTCTCTGGATTGAGTACATCTCTTCTATGCATGAACAGTTTTCTCATGTTTTAAGCTTTTGTATCTTCTCTTAAATAAGGACAATTATATTTTCTTTCACGTTGTTTACCTAATTTAATGTAAGAGAAAGGTAAATGGTAGCCTTATATCTGGTACTGATTTGACCTGATAATGTAAGGCATACAAGTTTGTTTTGTTTTTTTTTTTTTTTTTTAATTTAAAAGTAACTTCAAGACAATCCAAGAAGGGAATCATGCCAAATATAGAGTCAAATAGAAAGTTTGTGTGGGTTAATGCATTCATTATCCAGTAGCGTGTCCCAATCACCCTGTGGGTTTTACTCTTTAAGTCCAGCACCATGGCAGACAGAAACTCTATATAAATGAGAGAAGGATAATGTTGTCCCCAAGATGATAAGTTTCTATTTATTTAACACACATATATAATGTTATTAGAAAGGTAGGCTTGTCTTACAGAGTAAGGAATGGGTCCACACCAGTTTTCCTTTTTAACAACAGTAAAGGCAAAAGCAAGCAAGCAAGCAAGCAAACAAACAAACAAAACACCCCCATGAAAAGAGCAAAAACAAAACCAAAGACCTCCATTTCATCAGACACAACTCCCCCAAACCAAACCAAAGTATGTTCTTACCATGACCACAGTAAAGCTTTCGAAGATTCTACGGAGTAATTGCTTTGAAACTTCATGGAAACTTTTATTAGCTTAAGTCTAGTGCTATGATGCCAATTGAACTGAATCTGGGATCAGGGAGATAGGGTCTCACTCTGTAGTGCAGGCTAGCCTAAAGAACTAACTATGCAGCTCAGGTTGGCCTAGAACTCACTGTGTAGCCCAGCCTAGATTTGAACCCACAGCAACAGCCGTGCCTTAGCTTTCAAGTGCTGGGATTGCAGGTGTGCGTCATCATGACTGGTTTTTTAAATGAAAAATGAAATCAAGACTTTAAACGATTCAAAGATACTATGAGAGATTTAAAATTTTAGTAAAACGATCATTTAAATTTCTTGTTCCCAAACAGCGACAGCTATCACTTTTATTTGTAGTGATACATTGAAATAAAGGGAACAGCGCTTTAAATAACCATGCAAAAATAATAGCAAGTTTGTCTGATACTCATCTGCAAAAATATATGCTTCTGAACTCATATCCCACTGGGATTCCAGGCTATCTGGCTGCTGCAGAAATTTGATCTTGCCTTACTGTTCTAACTAAACACTGTTCTCTCCTTATTTGTACCTAGCTGAGAGAGAGAGAGACAGAGAAAGAGAGAGGAGGGAGAGAGGGGGGGAGAGACAGAAAGACAGAGAGACAGAGAGAGAGGCTGTTTGAGTTGGGAACATTTAGGAGTTAAATCTAGTGATTATGAGTTGGAATCTTTCAGATTTTGACAGTGAAAGTGGACGGCTGTCTGAAACATCCTAAGGGCATCATTTCCCGGAGAGATGTGGAAAAGTTCCTTTCAAAGAAAAAGCGATTCCCAAAGAACTACATGATGCAGTACTTTAAATTATTAGAAAAATTTCAGATTGCACTGCCCATAGGAGAAGAATACCTGCTGGTTCCAAGCAGGTAAGACAGACCTTAAAAACCCAATAGAAACTAACCAGATGACATTATTTTGGTCGACAAAGTAACTTTATTTTCTGTAATAAATACATTAATGTTTAATTTTTAGTTTTGTTAAACTTTCTGGCAACACATGGCATATATTTTGAAAGAAAAGTTGCAGTTGATTAATATTTACAAAAATAAAGTATTTCATGCATGTAATTGCTATTTGGCTTAACACTCAAATTATTTGAAATAGATTAATGGTAAAACAGTGTGTGCACATGAGCGTCCATCTTTACTTGGCAATTTAGCGTTGTATTATGTTAGGGAAGTTTAAGTGAGTTTCCAAGAGGGGGCAACCATGGGGGAAGACTATATTCTAACTTTGTTTGTAGAGAATTCTCATATTGCTTTGAAAGTAAATGGGAAATTCTCTAAAGTACTGAGAGTTCAAATTACCTTAATGGATACAGCCAATTCCAAATATAGATATGTACTTGTTTCTAGGACATGCATTCTTTTCACGTTTTCTGTAATCTTAATATCTGCTTTGCACTAATTGTACTAATGTATTAGTGCACATAGGATTGTTGAATTTTTTTTATCCATCTGCTCCATCTGTGCATACATTTGAATTGATGAATCGACCTCCAAATTCTTGATGTAGAAGATCGTATGCCAAGAGATTATTATTATTTTTTAAATGGAATTGTCTGGAGTAGTTATTTCCCTCGGATTGAAGCAGTGAAACTCTCAGACCACCGGGCACCATGCTCAGGTTACCGGGTGCCATGTTGAGGCCAGCATGCTCCGACTGCCATTATGGGTTTCTGACAGAGTCTGTCCTTTGCAGTTTATCCGACCACAGGCCAGTGATAGAGCTCCCCCACTGTGAGAACTCTGAGATCATCATCCGGCTGTATGAAATGCCATATTTTCCAATGGGATTTTGGTCGAGATTGATTAACCGATTACTTGAAATCTCGCCTTTCATGCTTTCTGGACGAGGTATGTACTTGCTAAAGCTACTGTTTGGACAAACCTGAAAGAAATGTTTAAAGGAGCATGGCATTTGCTAGAGTTAGCCTGTTTGGAAGGCAAGTGTGGGCAACACATGAACATGCACCAACTTAGGCAAGAAGAAAAGGTCTTAGTTCTTACATTAGATATATTTGCATCAACTGTGAGTATTATACTTCCCAAGACTTAGAAAACAGGAAACAATAGCTTTAAAAGGTAGGGTTTAGTGGGAGTCATTGATTTAAGTACTCAACATACACACACCCTCTTATACAATCACACACATGTACACACAAACATACACATATACTCACATGTACAAACACTCACACACATACACACAAGTACACACACATACACATCCCACTCATGTATATACATGCATATATACATGTACACATACATACATGTACACACTTGCACACATATACACACTCACATGCATACATAAATGCATACAGACTACATGTACATGTAAATACACACACTCATATGCATACACACATATGCACACATACACACATGCACATACACAAATACATATATGTACACATACTCATACACATATACACACAAGAATACACACTCACACACGTACACACAAACTCTCTTACACATACACTCTCTGACATACATATACATACACACATATGCACACACACATGTACAAATCAACAAAGAAGAATATGGAAACAACCAACATGTAACTAGGGGGCTTTCCCTCAGCATGTATAACAAGTCTTGACCATCTAAGAGAAGAACTCTGATCCCTCTCTTCTGCCCAACTCCCAGGGACTTAGAGAAAGACTTAGAAAACTATGTGTATATGGTAAGTTTTCATTCCAATGTAAGAGCATTCAAACACTGCAGGGAAATAATAGGGGTTTTAGACAAAGTAACATAAGTGTTGCTGGTTTCTGTAAAAACTAACTTGCTTCTTTTTGGTATCAGTGAATATAAAGTCAGTTAAAATGCATTTAAAAGTTCAAAAATGGTGTTACTATGAGAGCTGATTTAAAAAAAAAAAACCCTGAAAACTTACTTATGATTATTTATATATCAGCCACGTCAAACTCCGTATCATGAGCTTGGGCTGTGTATCAGGTAGCATAGAAAGCAATTAACTTATGTAATTAAAATAGTAAGGAAATATTTTATATTCGTTTGTAGAAGGTCTCATAAAAGTTAATGAATGCTCGCCTCAAAACAAATATATATTATTGTTACTTAATGTATAAGTGACAGTTTTTCCCCTTTAGTTAATGAAGCAGTCAGTAATCAGTGGTTGCCTATGGATCTATTTAAACTTCCAGAGAGAGCACTACGCCCAAACAGAATGTATTGGCGGCAAGGCATCTACTTGAATTGGTCTCCAGAAGCGTACTGTCTGGTAGGCTCTGAAGTCTTAGACAATCGGCCAGAGAGTTTCTTGAAAATCACAGTTCCGTCTTGTAGAAAAGGTGAGGAAATTAATTATATGCTGTCCCCTGCCCCGACTCCCAGACCCACAGACACGGAGATCACCTGCTGTCTCAGCTACTTGGGAGGCTGTAGAAACAGAGTCCAGGAATTCAAAACAAATCCACCTCCCCCAATCCAATAAATACCCATTTTTGTTTCTCCGGTTTTGTGACAGTTGTAAGGCTAGTGAACACTTTTGGTCTTTGTTTTATTTAGAAAGTTTTTAAGTGAATACACTAAACATTTTTGGGGTTGGTTGGAGACAAGATCTTAACCTGACTCATCCAGAATTTGCTACATAAACGAGGCTGGCCTTGAAGTCACAGAGAGAGAGTCACCTGTCTCTGCCTTTTCAGTGCTGGGACTAAAGGTGGGAACTACCACACCCGGCTAATTTTAAATTTTTATTTGTACGGCTGTTTTGCGGGCATGGATCGCTGCGTACCACTTACCAACCTGGTGACTGCCGAGGCCGGAAGAGGGCATTGGAGCTCCCGAAGTGGAGTTACGAGAGACAGGAATGGAATGTGGGTCCTCTGTAAAAAAAAGTCATGGGTTTCACCTTGATATTTTCTCACACACGTCTTTTTATCCTTCTCTCCCATCCTCATATGTCTCTCTTCTGCCCGTATGTATGCATGCATGTATGCATGCATCTAGATTCTGCCAAAGAGAGAAACTATGTTTTACATCCACCTTGCCACTCTGTCCTGTTTCTTTTCCCTCCCTTTGACCCTCTTCTTCCCCTGTGGCCCCATCTGCATCCATGTATTTTCTATAAAGGATATTTTGTATCTAAATAAAGTTTATGCAAATGAAAGGAAACTGAGGATGTTTGTCTTTCTAGTTTATCTGGCTTAGCATATCTTAGTACTATCTCTTTCCCAGCAAATGAGATAATTTTATTTTTCTTAAGGCTGAATAAAACTCGTGTGTGTGTGTGTGTGTGTGTGTGTGTGTGTGTGTGTGCACGCGCGCGAGTGTTTGTGTGCCTGCCTGTCTCGTTCTCTCTCTCTCTCTCTCTCTCTCTTCTCTCTCTCTCTCTCTCGCTCTCTCTCTCTAATATATATATCACATTGTCTCTATTCGTCTGATAGTGGACATTTAGGCTAGATCATATCTTAGCCACCATGAACAGTGCAGCAGTAAATGTTATGTGCTGGAGTGTTGATGGGGCTCCGATGGGGGCTCCGATGGGGGCCCGATGGCTCGATGCCTTCAGGCGTCTTCACAGCTGCTATACGATTGTTCCATAGCTCTATTTTTGGTATTTTTGTGGAGGCCCCATGCTGATTTCCAGTTTGCATTCTCACCAGCAAGGAAGAAGGCTCCTCTTTCCCACATCTTGTCAGCACTGTTTTGTCATCTGTTTTCCTGTGTTCATCTTGACTGGGATAAGATGAAGACTCTCAAAGGAATTTCAATTAGCATTTTTCTGATGGCTAAGGATGTTGAACACGTTTTTAAACCTTTCCTGGCTATTTCTGTTTCCTCTTTTGAGAACTGTGTGCTCTGGTTGTGAATCCAGTTTTTGAATGGATTAAGAGGGTTTTTTTTTTTGTTTGTTTGTTTGTTTTGTTTTTGTTTTTTTTATGACCAGTAGGCTGTCTCTTACATTTGGCTGATTGCTTTGCAAAAGCTTTTAAAATTTTATATGGTCTTACTTGTCAATGCTTGATATTATTTTCTGTGCTATTAGAGTCCTTTTCATAAAGTCCTTGCCTTTGCCTGTATCCTGAAGTGTTTTCCTTATGTTTCTTCTGACAGTTTTAGGGTTTCAGATCTTACATTAGGCTCCTTGATCCAGTTTGAGTTGGATTTTGTACGGGGAACAAATTATTTTTTTTCCTAGTTTTTGAAAAGTTGAAAATTGTAATGTCCATTACATTGAATTACTATATTGCTTTGGGTAACAGTAGCTGTCATAATACTGACAGTAATGACCAATAATGAGCTCTTTGTGTCTTTCTTCTAATGTCTTCTCCAGTCCTTTTAAAATTTGTTAAAGTAGCATACATTTGCCATTTACAGGTACATGAATTTATATTCATATATATCTGCACTACCTTTCTTCATTATTTTCCTTCTAGCTGATCTCCTCCTTTCTCTTCTTCAATTTCTTTCTATAATGTCTCTAAGATTTTATTACAGAAGTCTTGGTTGATCTTATTCCTATGAAACATTTTTTTTCATATAGCTATAAGGATAAGAAAAAATAAATAAATAAAATAAACATAGGAAAGTAAGAATTTAAAATATCCTATTTTCTCATGATATGAACATGTGCTTAAAGTACTATAAAACCAGGGACAAGGTAAGGATGCCCACTCTTTCCATTTTTATTTTTATAGTTTTATAGGAAATGCTTTTAGTGTTTCTCAATTTGATATGTCGACATAAGTATAAAGTTTATGACACTGAGATATGTTCCATCTAGTTTCAGGTTATTCGGGGCTTTTATTCTGAGAAATTTTGAAATTTACCAAGCATTTCTATATTTATTGAGATGATTATATATGATTTATGTTCTTAAGTATTGTTCTGTTTGACATTTATTGAATTGTATGTAATGATCCACCCCTGAATCTCTGTAAAAGAGCCAACTTAGTTACAGGACATGATTTTTATACGTCTTGAATTCAGTTACCAAGAATTTTATTGAGCATTTATTTTTGCATCTATGTTCATGAGGGAAATTGGTCTATAGTTTCCTTCCTTGTTTCTTTCCTTTCTCCTTCTTCCCTCCTTCCCTCCCTCCCTCCCTTCCCCCCTCCCTCCCTTCCCCCCCTCCCTCCCTCCCTCCCTTCCTTCCTTTCCTTCTTCTTTCCCTCTCTTTAAGATTTTTGTATAGCCCAGGTTGACTTCAAAATTGTGTGTAGCTGAGAATGGTGGTCTTTAACTTCTTACCCTCCTGTGCCCATCTCCTGACTCTGGAATTATAAGCATGCAGTCCTGGTTGACTTAGTGTTAGCAGATACCAGGCCCTCATATGAGACATGCAAGGTAATCACTCTATGAACTGAGCTATATCCCAGCCCCCTGGGTTTTGTTTGTTTGATTAACTATTAAGGCCATGCTGGCTTTATAGTGTGAATTTGGTAGTGTTAATTTCCTATTTTATGGGACAGTGTGAGGAGCATAGATGTTAGTTTGTTTTCATTATTTGGGAGGATTGGTCAGAACCTGTCATTCATTAGCTTTTCTTGGTGGGGATACTTCTATCATTGCTGCTGTCTTGTTGCTTAGACATTTGTTAGAGCCATCACTAGCCTCTTCATTCAATTTTGGTAGACAGTGAAACTCTTCCATGTGTTCTCTTTTCTAGTTCTGAGGGGATATGGTTCAGAATATTTCCTCTGATCCTCTCTGTTTCACTGTTGTCTGTCTGTAGCATCTCCCTTCCTCTCTAAATTTATTAGAGTCCTTTTCTTCCTTTCTCTGGCATCTGTTCCGGCAGTCCCTTCGTGCCCAGCTTTGGCAGTGTGATTCCTTTCCTTCTGTTTAGAGCACCTATCTTTATTTTTCATCACCCCTGCTTATTCTGTCCGAGGAACCAACTGTTTGATTCTGTGTATTGGTCTCCATTTTATAAATCTCAGCCTTGATTTTATTATTTCTTGCTGCCTACTACCTAGGGTTTTAGCTTGTTCTTGTTTTTTTTTTTTTTTCTTTTTTTTTTCTGAGACTTTGAAGTGCTTTATTAAGAAATTTGAAATATGTTATTTTCTTGTGTAAACACTTGCCACTGTAACCATTCCTCTCAGCTACCTTCATTGTATTCTTTGTGCACCAGGCACTCTGCTTTTGTTCATTCATTCTCATCTGAGGTCAGACATTTTTCGTTCGCTTCCTCATCTCTGTAATAACTACTGTTATTCAAAGTCTTTATTCTATTGTTTATTCCAAATGCTTTAATTTATTTTTGTGTATTTTCATAATGCCTGTAGGTTTTTACTTGCAACTGCTTTCTCTTATTCTGCTATTTCCTGATGGGATGCAAAAAAAGTTATTCTCCTTTTTTTCATATTTATTAAAAATTATTGGTGCTGAGTCAAATATCTCTCCTATATGTTGGAAGAAAAACTCTTCAGTTGTCTGTCCAGTGCATGTGAGCTGTGGTGTAGCTTAACTTTGCTGTTTTCCCTTTCCTTTTTGTTTGGGTAAACTATCTAAAGAGGAGAGGGGTGCTGATGAGGTCACCCACTATCATTGTATTAGGACCCCTGCAACACCTTTATGCCCATTAGTGTTTGTTCTGTGAAACGGGGAGCCTTGATATTGGATGCAGTTATACTTATAATGGTTATATATTCTTGATGAATCAGGCCCTTTATAAGTATGTAGTCACTTTGATATCTTCTGACTACATTTTTGATGTCTAATTTATTAGATATCGAAACTTACCAGCTTGTATTTGGCTTTGTATGAGCCTAGGTTCATTATTTGACCCCAATCTGCATGTGTGTTTGCAAGAGAGATCTGTTTCTTGGAGATGGCAGACACTAGGACATTAGGTTTCCATACAGCTTGTTTGTTTGCATGTGTGTGTGCATTTACATGCTTATTTGAAGCCCCCTTTTTCTGGTGTGGTTATTTATTTGAACCCCTTTATATTTAAAGTTTAAACTACGAGAGGTTTGATAATTCCTATGGTTTTGCCAACTCTTGCTCCAATTGCATGGTTTTTCTTCTCCTTTTCTTCCTTCTCCATTGCTCAGGTTAGTTAGGGTTTCTTTTTGTACTGGGCATGACTGACTCACCTCTAGTCCCCGTTTGTTCTTCTCATGATGTCTCTTTGCTGTGCTCTTGTGACTGAAGCTTCCCCAACCCCTTTTTTGCATATTGCTACAGCTTTCTACTGCAGTGCTGGTTTGGTGGTCATAAAATGCGTTAGTTTTGTTTATCTTCATGTGTTTTTGCTTTGCATCTTTGAGATTCTGACTGTAGTATATCATGAAGAAGATCTTCTCTGGTCTGTTGTGGTTCTGAACGCCTCAGCGTTTTTATGTTCAATTCTTTCGCTAGATCTGGAGTATTTCCTGTTCTGGTTTCATTGAATACTTGTTCTAAATCATTGTTTTTAGCTCAATTACTCATGGTAGGTTTCACCCATGAATTCTGAAATTTGTTAACTTGATCCAGAGTTGTTAGGCATCACTGACCTGCTTCCTGATTGAGGGATTGATGTTTGAAAGTAGTCTTATCCCGAATTCCTGATATTCGTTCTTTTGCATTATCAGTGATGTCTCACCCCTCTTATTTTTGTTTGAGAGATGGAGTTATTTTCAACACTTTCTGTTTCTTCAGTCAAAGTCTCATTTTCTTTCCAGATTTTCCCCATTTATCTTGGTGACGTTCTCCTTTATGTTGTATTGTTCTCCTGATACAAGATTTTATTTTTTCCATTAAATCATTCTCTTTGGAGTTACTAATCACTTTTACTAGGAAACCACTAAAAATTTGCATCTAGAATTTTACCCAACTCTTTTCTTAGGAGTTATGATATTTTAAAGGAGTCTTATTGCTTAACATTTTTCTAGCATCCCATTGATTTCAATATTTCTTTTAGCTTTTTAGTGAATAAAACCCAAACTATTCTTACGTCTGTAACAATAAGCCAACAAAATATAAACACATACTTAAATTTGATAAAAGACCACTAATATATCACAGGTAACTTTAGAATAAAGTTAAAAAAATGAATATAAAGAGTTCTATGGAGTGAAAATTTATATAGCATCAATGCACAAATTGTGAAGGAATGAAGTGAAGGATGAAGATGGAAAATAGGAAAAGTAGAGAAGAAACAGGGTTCAGCAAATAATGGAAATGAGAAAGTGGAGAAGAGTGTTGTGAAGGAGATGAAAAAGGTAAGATTAAGATAAAAAAAGAAAAAAATATTGCCCAATAATGAAAAATTGAAAGAAATTTCTTTTGCATTTATCATAATTATATTTTGTAATAAATAAATTGTAATATATATGTATGTATGCATATATGTACTAGTTTGTATGTAGTAGTATGTATATGATATGTAGTAGTATGCATACATACACATATGTATACATACATATATATGTATATATACATTATACGTACATACATATATAAGGATGGAATACAAATTCAAAATATTGTTAAATATACATGCACACATGTATACACAAACACACACAATGTCAAACTACTACTAAGTTATAGCAGAATGCTAAAAAGAAGAAACACAAGTGTCAAGAAAGAGAAAAACTTGAGATTTCTTAATAATAAAATCTTTACACTCAAAATTAAATAAATGTATGGAGAATAAAAATAAGAATATCAAAATATAATAAAGTTGTTTTTTTTTTTTAAAATCTACTGAAGTATAAAACTCAAAAGGGGGGAAAGGGGAGGAATCCAAAACCCCTTCCTCAAAATATAGTTCAAAGCAGCTTCTTTACGGTTCCTGAAATCAGTCTGCAGGAATGTGTGGCCAGAAGGTAAGGGTCATTTGAACGTTTTGTCTTTTCTGATTCAGTCTGGTGCCGAGCTTTAACCAGACAGAAGCCTGATGGTCATCAGAGCTTCCTTCACCCCTCTGTGAACAGAGTTGCCTGTGCTGGTCACAGATAGCTTTTCAGTATGTGGGCTGGGCAGGCCCTCCCACACTCCTGAGGCTCTCCATATGATATACTCTGGGGTAACTAGTGCTCTAACTGGGGTGGGTGTGTCTATAGCGGCAGACTCATTTTTGCATTTTCAATACCCATGAAGCATCGATTACCTTGTTGGAGGTATGTAGTCACAGAAGATAAATAATCAGCTAGAGCTTCAGAATTCTTGGATTCTACAGCATAGGTTGATCTACCCACTGATCTCAGAACAAGGGCTATCAGATTCCACAGTTACACTCAGTTGAAAAGGCTACTGAGAGCAAGGCTAGCTTTTCTGTATATACTTCACTGACTGGGCAGAGCCTTCTCTTGCTTACGTTTACACCTGAATCCCAGGGCTGTGTTGATTTTATGATAGTATCCCGTAGAATTTCCTGACCTATGCCTGTTGGTTGGTCTCAGTCATTCATGGTTGACCAGTTCTTTTGTTTGTTTGTTTGCTTGTTTGTTTGGGGGTTTGGGTTTTTTTTTTTTTTAATTTCATAAGCAATCTGTTTCTTCTCAGGATGGAATCTGTCCACTTTGCTGTTTGAGAGTGGAGAGACATAACGGAATTCCTTCCCACTGTTGATGCATTCCACCAGAAGAGTGACAATCTTAGGGAGACTTTGAACTCAGCTTGAGGCTGAGGGCTGTGGTTTGTCCTGTGGTTGGTAATGCTAGGCTTTTCATTTGGACTACTCGAATAACCTTCTGAGTGAAGTTCCTACTTCTCTTCTCTGTACTGACTCAAGAGCTGGAGCTATGTCCACCTAGGCTAATTTCTTTGTCCTGTTGTCCTTCTGTTTCTACACTCCTTCAGCTGCTTTCCTGTCAACAGGGCAGAGGGAGAGACCCAGGTCCACCCTCACTTGTAGCATCCTGACAAATTCACTTACCTTTTATGGACCTCCATTCAGGGAAAACCAGGTTCTTAGTCCCATCACAGAGAAAGATTTCGGGATAAGCCAGTGTGAAACACAATCAGAATTTCCTGAAAGGCATTTTTAACATCCATCTTAAACACAAGGGTCAACAGAGGAAGGCATTGGAGTAGCATTGAGGCACACTAGAGAGTTTGAGCGTGGGCTCTCAAAGGAGATTTGCAATTACATTACAATAGTCACAAAGGATTTTAGTGTTTTCTGGAGGTGTCTTCAAGGTTGCTAAGGAATTAAAATGAGGTACAAGTGGTACCTGAGGTGTGCTTGACAACTTGACAGTAGATAATGTAACAATCTAAAGTAGAGGGAGTTGGAATATTTCTGCGTTCAACAAAGTCATTGAATTTTGCCAGAGTCCCAGAGAATATCTGAGGGTGGAGGGAGGTCCTATTAAACTCAGTCTGTCTGATTACTGCTATTTTAACTTTGTTCCTTGAAAATATTTATTTCATTTTTTTCTTTTAGATGTATATGTGGAATGTGTGTGTGTGTGTGTACACAACTTCTTTTGCCCATGCCTGTGTATATAAAGGCTAGAAGTCAGAATTGGGCTCCTTCTATCTCTTGCCACCTAGAACTGTGAAGTCTGAGTTTACATTTCAGCTAGATTAGGTTTTCCTTGGAATCTGTATGTCTGCACTCCTATGTCCTTCACATGCTGGGGTGGGGGTGGGGCATTACAGGAATGCACATCCATGCTTGACTCTAATGGGTTTTGGGAATCTGAACTCAGGCCCTTGTTTTACATGACAAACATATAATCTACAGAGATGTTACCCTAGCTCCTGAAACTGTGTCCATATATAGAACTATTTTCTCTATATAGGAAATGTTGATTGTGGTGAGATTCTTGGTTCTCACTTGACAACCAGAATTGAATCAGATTCCAGGGTGAGGGATTCTTCTCCATGTCTTGTGGTTTCATTTGCACTTCTATCTTGTCTCACCATGGGCTGTTTTACGGATTTATGAAGCTCTTCCTCTTTGCCTCTTTGGGATAGAATCTGCTTTTTTTTTTAATTCTGATTTTTCTTCTTTGTGTAAAACAGAGTTAGCAGCTAATCCAAAACCACTGTCTTACCTGGTATCTCTCTCTCTCTCTCTCTCTCTCTCTCTCTCTCTCTCTGAATTATATAGGTTGTATTCTTCTGGGCCGAGTTGTGGATCATATTGACTCACTCATGGAAGAATGGTTTCCCGGGTTGCTGGAGATTGACATTTGTGGAGAAGGAGAAACTCTCTTGAAAAAATGGGCATTGTACAGTTTTAATGATGGCGAAGAACATCAGAAGATCTTGCTTGATGAGTTGATGAAGAAGGCTGAAGAAGGTAGGTGTTGACACAATTCACAGATTCATTTTATGATACGCTCACTATTTTTACATGACTTTAATATATAAGAATTATTCTTATCAATATGGTTGAACTGGATGATATCTCTTTAATTATAGTGACAGTTAGGAATAGTGAAGTTCATTTTCTGTCAATAAGAACTTTTATGTTCTATTTTCTTAAATTGTTGACTTCAAGCTTATATATTAGAGTATCATAACTTTATTGGTTGCTTCTCTATTGCTGTAATAAAGCACATGACTAGTCAACTTATAGATGAAAGAGTCTATTTTGGGCTCATGTTCCAGAGGATCATGGTCCATAATGGCACTGACAACAGTGAGCAGACGTAGCAGCTAAAGCTGGGAGCTGAGAGTTCACATCTCAAGTAGCAAATGGGAACCAGAGGGTGTTCATTGGGAATGGAGACTTCTCAAGTAAGGTCATGATTCTAACACCTAGTAAACAGTAAGTGTTAGCAAATGCTCCACAAACAACTGGGGACCAAATATTCAAGTGCCTGGGACTTCTCCGGGAACATCTCATTTAAAACACCAAAATAGTCTCATCTTTGAAGTTCATGAGCTCATGTTACGGAACACCTCCTTCATAGATGGGACAGAAATGGAGACTAATACCTTGTTAGCCAGAGGCCATCTGTTCTAAGTCAGGCTGGAATTCCCCCACATAATTAGTGAACTTAGGAATGTATCTTTAAAGTTCTAACTACATTACTATTAGTATTTTATGAGTTTATCAGGTTTTTCTAGAAAAATCTAGGTCTAGTAGAACAATCTAAAGATGTGTTTTCTTAAGTCAGGACCACAAATTTTGTTATACCCTTACATTTTTAAAATAATCTTTTACATACCTTTTAGGAGACCTGTTAATAAATCCGGACCATCCAAGGTTCACTATTCCAATATCCCAGATTGCTCCGGACTTGATCTTGGCTGACCTGCCTAGAAATATTATGTTGAACAACGATGAGCTGGAATTTGAGGAAGCACCTGAGTTTCTCTTAGGTAACCATCTTTGTTATATTGAAATCAAAACCAAAACCAAAACCAAGCAGGGTGCAATTTTCTCCTCCTGACTTAGAAAACATTATAATCATATCTTTATTAATCTATGCTGGTTTCATATATCCGATATAGTATTTTTCACTTGTAATGATATACTTTAAAATCCTGTCATGTTGCATGTCTGGGATTTGCTTTGTACACACAGTTGTAGACTAGTCCAAGAGGACAGGCCAAGCAGGAAGCACAGGTATTTATGGAATTTGTCCCTGAGCTTGCTCTGCTCTTCAGCAGTGAGATAGCAGAAGGGAAGTCTTCGGCTGATTGATATGAAATAGCCATTTGTCACCCCAAGGCGAATAATCAGAGGAAAAATATGTGTGTACATTCTCTGCAGTGAAAGTCATAGGAGAATGTACAAATCTTACCCATAGTCATAAAACTGGGGGATTAAAATCAGAACATTTAAATTGGTAATATACTCAACTTCTGGGATTTTGTTGTTCTGTTTTGGGTGTGCTGAACTGTTTCTGGTTATTGGCTGAGCCCATGAATTCAATCAAAGGCTTTCAGCAGGGCCTGATGAAAACCGCCACCTAAATATTCCCATTGCTGTGGTATCATTGTATACTCATCCTGAAGCTTAAAAGATGTTTTGAACTGTGTTTTATGAAATCAAGAAGTTGACAAAGCTCAACATTTGTATCTGCTTCCTGAAAGACATGGAAGGTACATGGTACACGATAGTGTTCTGCAGAACGCCCATGTGGCTCCTGCAGAATAAGAACTCATGCTCTTGAAATGTCTTTGGTGCCTGGAGGAACCCAGCACACTAGTTGTCTCTATTCAAAGATATGCCAAGTTTTACTCTTTAATTGACAAGTGAAAAGGCTATATATTGATGGAATAAGTCCATCCTGTTATATGTATGCATTGTGGAATCCAATGGAGCTATCTGAAGTATGTGTGGTCTCCTATGACAACCATTTTTGGTGTTTTGAGAATACTTAAAACTTGGTGATCAGCAGTTTTCTGGATGCGATATGATACTGCTAACAATAAGGTGATGATTTCAAGTTCAAAAATCACTCTGGAAGTCATTGGGAAGACAGACAAGCATTAGGTGAATTTAATCTAAAATATTTCAAGTGAATTTGATTATGGTGGATGAGGTGTTTGTTTTTGTGTGTGAACACATTTATTTTTAATTCAATTACCATTAATAACTACCTAGGATATGATATAATAGTATTACCTCATAGGAAGAAAATGAAATAGGATATATTATTAGTTGTATTCCTAGGACCTGATATTTACATTTTCAAAATTTCAGAATTTCAAAATCTGTGATATGACATCAGATGCCAAAGAAATCTCTCTAACCCTTTCTTGTTCCCAGTGATGGGGAGTTTAGTTTGAATGTCTTTGAACTATGGCAGTGAGTACACTTGTAATTGTGAAATTGCCAACTGCTGGGTGCAGGCAAGGAGCAGACACAGAGCATCCCTTCTCTGAAGAGTCCCAAGCTGGCAGACAGGGCTGGCTACAGTATTCATCCTGTTTGCAGTGATTTTCAAATAAGTGTAAAAGGTTTTGAGCAGTTCATTAGGAATATTCCCAAAGGCTACTTGAAAGTACCTGTGTTTATATTTCATTAATTAGACAGAAAGTGTTTCTGTGGCTTCTGTCCCTTCCTTGGTGCCTAAAAGCTTATACACATCATGTGTCTTTATAGAAAGTTGTCCAAATAAAATCTTGTCAATGTTTGTGCCATTGTCTTTTGGGGATCCTTTGAAATCTGACTTGTCTTGTTGGCTGTTTATCAGAATCCCTTGTTTCTACCATATGATAACTGTCTTATCTCTTCCCTGTCCTATGCATGACAATTATGGCATCTTTTGAAGTTGCTAAATCCCAGGAGTTGGGGTTGAACACATTTTTTTAAAGAAACAAATATCTATTTCTAAAACCATTTTATAAATAGATACCCCTATCATATTGATACTAGAATAATTTGGGCAAAGTTTTTGATTCATAACTCCAAGGGTTTTGTATATGTTTGCTTTTTAAAGGACAGGAGTGAACTTGAGATTTCTCTTCAAGAATTTTTCCTTCCTAGGAAATAGTTTAACTATTGCACAATAAGTGTTTGATAAACACTATGGCCAAAAGAAACTCGTGGGAAAGATTTTATTCCAGTTTAAAGCATACAGTCCATAGTGAAGGGAGGTCAGAGTAGGAACTCAAGTCAACGACCTAGAAGCAGAATCTGAATCAGAGATCACAGAGGGGCAGTGCTTACTGACTTGCTTTCTATGGCTTGCTCAGTCTGCTTTCTAGTACAACCCAGGAGCACATGCTTAGGGCTAGGAGCATCCACAGTGTTCCCAACATCAATTATCAATCAGGAAAACACCCCACCAACTTACCTACAGACATTTTCTCAATAGAGTTTCCCTCTTCCTAGAAAACACTAGTTTATGTCAAGATGACAAAGAAAGCTATTCAGCACTGTAAGTATTGGATATACCTTATGGTATGTGTATATCAGTAGACACATATACATAGACATAGTTTGTGAATATGGGTTTGATATATTTCTGTAGACTTTTATGTGTTATAAGAGTTGGGTATATTTCATCCTCAAAGTATTATTCTTCTGGAAAACCAGCATAAATAGGCTCTTCAGTGTCTAGTTTGCTGTGAGCAGTGGAGACTTCTTGCTTTCAATGTTCTTCCCTTCCTAGGTATCGAAAATACACAAAATAGTCCTCAACCTTATGTATTTTTTTCTGCTCACTCACGGAGCAAGATTATTTACGCTCCATATTCCGATGTCAGCTATTCTCAAATAGGGAAGGACTTTACAGAATCAGAAATCTCTACCCCCATCTGAAACACTGACAGATCTACCATGTTATTCTCTCTTTCCCTTAGCATTTAAAAGAAAAAAAAAACCTTCATAATGATATTGAAAACATTTCATTTTTTTATCAGATGTACAGAAAGTGAAGTAAAAATGAGTTGGAGGCACAAAATAATAGCAGCATGTTTTTTCAGTGGGCATGGCTTGAGGTTTGGGAAAGCATATGGGACAGCATTTAGACAATGGCTTGTGCTGCTAGGGAAAGAGTACAAACTCCATCCACATATTAAGAGACAGAGTCAGAGCAGTGATGGTGTGTTTTCATAGATCCTGCACAGTAGGAAGATAGGAAGGCTGGGTACCAGATCCATGGGTGAACTTGACAGTGACTTGTTGACTGGAAGGGAGGGGACGCACTCAAAGAGGCTCATTCTATAAACAAGGTGTCAAAGTTTTCTAAATATAACACAGGTACAATCATAGCTCATAGGATGGATTTGGTTTCTCTGCTTGGAAAGGTGAAAATGCTTCCTATTTTCTTCTCAAAAGGTGATGGAAGTTTTGGATCAGTTTATCGAGCCGCCTACGAAGGAGAGGAAGTGGCCGTGAAGATTTTTAATAAGCACACATCTCTTAGGCTGTTAAGACAAGTAAGAAATGCCGTGATGTCATTAAATTAAGTCTTATGATACT
Source organism: Mastomys natalensis (assembly GCA_021653895.1). Classification (NCBI taxonomy): domain Eukaryota; kingdom Metazoa; phylum Chordata; class Mammalia; order Rodentia; family Muridae; genus Mastomys; species Mastomys natalensis. The sequence goes on from JAJTUV010000381.1 coordinate 2,335,935, forward strand.
TTTTTTCTGGGAAATTTTTATCTTACATAGATCTGTCAAAATATAAATGAGGACCCGCACAGGTTTGAATTTCTACTTCTTCCTTTCTTTATGAAGCTAAAACTTTTTGGTTTTGTGTTTTGAACTCTCCTCTAACTTTGGTACTTAAGACTGGGGTAAAACTAGGGGATGGCTCATATTTCCTCTCTTACATGTCATTCTTAGCACTCAGTGTCTACACCCCGAGCCAGCCAGAGGACATTCACCAGTGTTCTCTGGGATGGAGCATTCTGAGAAGCATCAGGGACGTGTTTTGTCCCTCATGCCCCACAGTAGTCATATCCCCATCCCCTTCTGTTTGCTTCTGCAATGGAAACCTGGAAACTCCCCCATTTCAAGTAGTCTATTTTTAGAGTATTTTTCTTCATTTCCTGTGCCACAGAGATATTGGCATTTCAGTGAACATAGGATATACTAGATATTAAAGGATGATATCAATGATTAAAGACAAGAAGATGTGGCCTTTGTATTTTGTAGGGCTGTGTGCTCAGGTTGATACTCTATCAACAGGAGCTTTCCCAGGCTGGGCATTGTTTGTGTATACTTTTCAAGTTTAGGTTATAAGGGCAGGACACTCAGAGAGCCGAGGCTGTAGCGACTCCTGCAGTCAGGAAACCTTTCTCTGGTGTTACTGTACTTCACTCTTCCTTCCTTACACTGCACCATCTTTTCCTTGTTAGTTTGTTGGAAATAGATACTTAGTGCTCTGTTTCTGAGCCTCTTCCTAGCTCAGCAGCTTTCTACAGCCAGCTTTATCAGATAAATTCCTTTGCCTCCAGCCTAGAAAATAAAATTACAGGACCTTCTCACTGTGTCCCTGACTTACTCTAGTTGGTCTTTGTAATACCCTTAGCCTCTCTACAATGGTTTTATTCCTCAAAACAGCCTTTCTCAGTGTGATGAACTAGCTCTAGTCTGGGCAGGTGCATGCCAAAGATATGTGGGTTTAGACTTGTGAAGTCCTGTGTTTCAAAAGAGCCAAAAAGCTCTACCTAAACAATAGCCTATTCAGTAAAACAAAAGGACAGCTCTTGGCCTTAACTAAGACATTACCATTTTCTTGATAGGCACTTTTGTTCTGGGCAATGCTGAGTGCTCATTGGTGGAACACTCATTGGTGTCATAGGGACAATCACTGTGGCAACAAAAGTTAGATTGTTTAGAATAGTCCCATCTCCTTAATTTAATTGTGGATAGGATTAGGGTCAATTCCCCCTGAAGTCACTGAACTGCCTAGAGAAGATTAGATATCTGAGCAGAAATTCAGATACTCTTTGCAGGAGAGAAAAGGGATGCAGAGCCAACAGCAGTCACTCTGGTCCTTTTGGGGTATTCATAGGAGTTACTCTGTTTTTCTGCTCACATACAGAATAAGAGGAGACAGGATTAGAAGAAAAGTAAACTCATTGTTAATTCTACTAACTTTCAGTAGAACTGAACTTTTTAATCTATTCTCACAGTGCTACTTGGCTTATTCAAAACATTATTTTTGATGGAATTGAAATAAATTTGGCAAACTTTAAATATTGCAGTACAAAATTTTAGTCTGAATAATGCAGAGAAACCAATTCACCCAAAGCATGCGGGGAAAATTTTTATTGGAAATACCAAAAGTCACACTGTAGTTACAGAATGAAATGAAATGAAACATTTTCTAAACTGAAGCTAGTCTTTGAACTAAATCTAACATAATCTCTTTCAATCTGAGGGTGATTTGTCAAATAATTTGACTTTTCCAGGCTTCTTCATATGTTTCTAGAATATGTTCGGAGAAAGCAAAAAGCAAAACACTAACAATATCCACAGAGGTGGTCGGTGTATCAGCACTGAGGTGCACTGGAGGAATGATGGGAAAAAAAACCCAAATCTAAAGTATACATGATGTACTGCTTTACTTAGAGGGGGAGGAGGAGGAGAGGCAGAGGAGGAGGTGGAACATTTTTGTGCTCAGAGTTGCCTTTGGAGGGTCCTGCCCTCAGTCTCCTACTGGATGTGACCTATCACCTGCTAAGTCTCCTCTACATGAATGGGGGTGATTGCCATTACCCACTGCTTCTCCTTTCTCGTTGTAGTCAGAACTGCCTTTCTAAGAAAGAAAATATGTCTTAGCCTTATGACTGTGTCATGAAGGGAAATGGAAATAACAGGGCTCATTTGTATCAAGTTTAACAGACTGAGCTAATCAGACATGGCAAGAAGATATTTGCTACTGGGCGAATAGGACTGCTGCATGAAGCCATTTCCTTGGAAGAGTTTGGAAGCCCTTTGTTAGGGAGCAGGGCTTTTGTTAGCACAACATAAAACACAAGTCAGTCTAACACCACAGAACATAAAAATTTCAACCAAAGTATGATGTCAGAATAAAGCACGCGAGGAGGGGAGAATTGTGGCAATCAGAAACACCACCCAAAGAAATTGGAAAGTAGCCCCCCACCCCATGATAGAAAAGTGATCTAGAATGATGTGAGTCTAGAAAGAATACACCTCAACTAAATTACACTTTTGGAGTCAATCTAGAAAACAGTTGAATATGGGCTTCGCACACAGTGATATCATTAAGGAGGGCACTGGACTGTTCAGGATGTGATCTAGAGCAAGGACTGTCAAAGTTACCGCAGCTCTGTGCTCTGTGTCTTGTTGTGGTTGGGGATGGCTTCAGGAAGGTGGAACAAGGCAGGGCATGCATGAGTGTGAAGAAGCCTTCAGCCCTGTGAAGGGTGTATGTATGTGTCTGGGGTTGGGGGATGCCAAGACCAAAGGGTTAGCATAGGTGAAGATCCAGGGTGAGAGGAACTAGCCTGTGCTTGGGAGTGAGAGATCCTCATTGCTTGAAGGACGGTGAATACAGAAGAGGATGAAAGGAAGTTAGGTTGTAAAAGGAATGTAAACGTATATCATCTCAGGATGTGGAACTACATGGGATTTTTAAAATATTTATTTTTTATTTGCATAAGATTTTTTTTTATTTGTATAAGTGTTTCTCTATGACACACATGTGTGTGGATATCCATGAAGCCACAAAAAAAAAAAAAATGTAGGATCCCTTGGAGCTAGAGTTACAGAGGATTGTAAGTCATCTGATGTCACATGGGTGCTGAGGACTAAACTTGGGTCCTCTGGAAAAACAGCAAGAACTGTTAACAGCTGAATCATCTCTCCAGCCTCACATATGGGCTTTTGATTTACGAGTAGTAGGAAGGCATTAGTGTTTTAGGCAGAGGACACTGTCTATTCCTGGAGATCTGACCATGTGTCTTTAGCAGACTTCCTGGTTTTGAAACCAGAGACTATAGCTTATCCCTTATGCCAGTTTAGGTAGACCAAGCAGTGACTGCTCAGAGCCCTGGGCTAAGAACGATTAAGTTGATAACTAGAATTTATAGGGTAGTACAAACATGACCTGTTAGTATGTCCACCTATGCGTGCCATTCCCATATCAACTGGTCTCGTGTAAGCAAGTCAAAAGGAAAAAATAGAACTTAAAAATGTAATCTGAACATTAGTTCAAAATTGGCTGTTTATTGTTGAAAATGGGAAGAATTAAAAAACAAAAACAAACCAAAACACCTTAAAGAACAATGGAACATTACAGTCCAGCTGCTTGGAGAAAGCTGACCACAGAGAGGTGCAGGCAGCCAGGTGATGGATCCTTGTTGATGTGAACCTCACATGTGTCTGGCCCCTTGCAGGAGTTGGTGGTACTTTGCCACCTCCACCACCCCAGCCTGATATCCTTGCTGGCAGCTGGGATTCGTCCTCGGATGTTGGTAATGGAGTTGGCTTCCAAGGGTTCCTTGGATCGCCTGCTGCAGCAGGACAAAGCCAGCCTCACCAGAACACTCCAGCACAGGATCGCATTGCATGTGGCTGACGGCCTGAGGTAATGGGCTAGCACTGTTTTCTATTTAATGCATGGGCGCTGTAACCCTGAATCCACTACAGGCTCTGAGAACACCACTCTCTTGTTGCACTCCGCTAACAATTTTGATGGTAGCTGTAAGTTCCTTGATCCAGTTTTGTAATTTTATAATGTAATGGTAAGAGAGCACAGACCTTCGTAGCACTTATACCTTGCATTCCTGCCCTTGATCTGAACCCTGGATAGCTACCCTTTGCGAAGATAATTATGTCAGCCCACCAAACATCAAGGAAAGTAGGAAGTAGAAATTTTTTTAATCATGAAAAACTAGTCCATACTCCTGAAGCAGATCAGCATGACAAAGGTTGGATTCCACATGGATACGTCATGTGATTCAGAATCACAATCCACTGTGTAGCTGGATGATAGGTCTAATCTTAGAGTAGAAAGACCGTCCCTCCAGACACAAGACTTTGGTAAATCACTGTTGCATACATTTAGTAACTGTAGATTTTGCCTTTCTAACTCTTATCTGTTTCTTAGTCTGAAAACTATGAGTGATACTGAAAACTTGGTGCTAATTGTAAGCTTCCAAATTCAATTCTTATGGTTCTTTTTGCTCTTTCTATATTTTTTTCATTGTCTGGCTTTGTAGCCATCTTTTATCCTTCCGTCTTTCTCATCTCACGTCTAGTCACTAGTAAAAATGTCTAGTTTTTCATGCAGTTTCTCTCACTGAGTTTCTCCCTCAACCTCTTTAGTCCCATTGTTTTCCATTACCTCTGCAAAGCCTGTGTTTCATTAAATAGTCTGAGAAGTACACAGACATTGGATCTGCTCTTTCTCCTGTGGTGAACCTTCTCCACTCTTGCTTCCTGGTTGCTCTGCTCAGCCACATACCTTCAGGAGGCTCCTGAATGTACCTGGGTTTTATACCCACTTCCTCACTAGTCAGCAATGCAGATTTGGAAAGCACCAACTTGTAAGGCATTTGGATGTAGGTTGGAATGACTGCTTTTGAACACCAGGGGGAGCCTCAGAGCAACCTGAGAGCAGTAAAGAGCCCTCCAGGCTACTGTGTTCCAAAGTCATCACAATTACTTTTCTTGATTTAACTGATCCTAGATCCCACATTTTCCTCAAAATTTTCATGTAATTCTGAAGTGTTCATTTATAAACTGAAGACTTGCTGTTTCTTAGCCAACATTTAAGTTGCAAGTCTATTGCACTATAGTCCAATATTTCTGGCCTTTATTTCAATAAAAAAAATCCCACATTTTAATGAATCAAATGGAAATTTAGCATGTGCTTCAGTCCTTTGCCTCATTTGTTCTTAGTCTAAAGTCAGGAAGGAATTCTAGATCTGCTTCCTAGAAGCCTGGTATGCATAAATAGCTGTTAATCTTCCACTAGTACTAAATGTAATTTTAAAACTCAATGCTTTAATATAAATTGTATGAAAAAAACCTTTAATAAAAAGAAAAATAAATATGTACATATTAAAATTGTTATTTCAAATAATTTCTAGCATGTGGCTATAACTATAGGGACAGAGACAAGTGATAAAGTTTCATTCCTTTATGGTTTCTTAGAAGTCATAAACCCATGCTGTAGCTAGTGAGCCTTAGCCAGGCTGGTCATAAACTTTTTGTTTTTTTCTGCCTCAGCACCCAGAGTTCACTTGTGTTTCTTGCTCATGTACCCCATGTTTGTACCAGGCCGTTAAGAAGGTCAGGCAGATTACTGTGTGCCTAAGGTTAGAGCCTGCCTGGATAGAGCCAGCAGTCTGCCTGCACCTTTCCATTTCTGCTCCCTCTGCCTTCTACACTCACATTTTCTGCAATCTTAGTATACCTAACCACTCTCTTTTTCTACATTAGGACCCTCTTAAAAACAGATTTACAAAGACGGCTTTGTGTCCACTAATGAATAAGCCTCATAGATATCTAATTCATATTTGTTAAAAGAATGAATGCATTCTATTTTTAGAGTAATATATTCAGGATTAGATGAAGTTGACTTTAAATTATAAAGATAGGGACTTCTTAGTAATTCTTACAATAGTGATGATTAAAGACAGGTTAACTGAGTATGGTTTACGTTAATGAAATATTTGACAATACTTATTCCCAAACAATGCTTTAATTCATTTGTCTGAATTATTGCCAGTGAGAAATGATTTGTGCTTATTAAAATTTCAAAAGCTTTTTTTCCCTTTGTATTACAGGATATTAGAAGTACACTTTTAAGATTAAATTCTATAATTAAATATTGTAATTAAACCAGATAACCTTGATCTCCAAATGACATGGTTTTAAATTGACTGTCTTTTAGTCCTACAATGGTATTCTGAGAGAGCCTGTGGTCAGTCTGTAACAGAGAGAGGGTTGTGTTATGGAGGTTTGGGATGATATTTGATGACATATACTTAACTTTTTAATTCTTAATCTCTTGGCTTTTCTCAAGACAGCTAATGGACTTTCAGTAAGCCCTCAGTAAATTTTCCTTCCAACTGAATTACTCTTGTTAAGGTCAACTTCATTAGTGCATTTATGTTATTGATCATCTCAAACTGTATATCCTGAAGTGAACAGATCCAATGCCATGTCCTGAGTACATCCTGGAAGAAAGAGTCAGCCCAGTAGTTGATAGAGTGAAATGATGCATTCTCTCTGGGCCATCCCACAATAGAAAGTTCCAGACATGACAGCCCTCTGTTCCTAATGCCCCAGCAATGATTGGTAGGAGGTAATGAGGTAAATATTTTCTAATATAATCTTAACCAAATTCCAAGCTGTAAATAAAGAAAGGATTTTAACAATCGTCATTAAGTCCCAGGAAAAAAATTGTCCTTTAAGAGAAGGTCATACAACAACTGTGAGTGAGCTTAGTGCACAGGGAAAATCAGAAATTTAAAGATTTCTCATGAAAGGTGATAATAGTTATTTCAGCATTTGGAAAACTGTGAGTTCCTCCACCGTGTACTTGGCCAAGATGAAAACATTGTGTTTTATATGAAGTAAATTTTATTACTTGCTCAAAATGCCCAAATCCAGGTACACCTTGCCTCCATCTCACACCCAGATTTTGTACCTCCTAAGATAGTTTTCTGCCTTCCTGACTGTCCAGATGCTCTTTATTAACTGTAACACATAACGAATAACTTTACAGTAGGCTATACCCCCAGAGTTGGAGATAATAGCTAGGTAAAAGCGTACAATTTGATTTGTTTTTTATTGAAAAGAAGAAAATATTCTTTAAAACATGAGGTAGAAAAGTAATCAGAAAAAGGTAAATAACAAAGACAAGTGATATCACTTTAAAAACTAAAGAAACCAATTTCTACATAATTTTCAAGAACATCAAAGCAGATAAATGAAAGTTATAACAGAATAAAGCATATAGTGGTATTACATTTACTCTTATTTAACCTCTTTGTTTCTCTCTTTTGTGCAGGCCTGGCTGACCTTGAGCAATCTGTCCTTTTGTTTCTATTTCTGACTACTAAGATTACAGGCCTCACCAAACCAGTTAATGTATTCTAATATTTAATTTAATTTTTAAGTATCCCCTTTGGTTGGTGAGGGAATGTAGAATTCACTATCAGTAGTTGTTGAGGTATAAATAGAAACCGTCTTATTTGCTGTGCACATGGCTGTGTGTTAAAGCTCAAGTGACCTAGCAGGCTTGATGTTTTAGTTTTTCCGGAAGAAGCATCACGTTGCTTTGCTGTTTTTGATCTTTATATTTGAAGTCTGTTTGCAGTATATATTTCAGCTTCCACAGACAAAGTTAAAATAGCATTTTTGATTTTCTTGCATAAAGAACATGACATGTTGAAAAGAAATATGAGCAAATTAATATAGCATGATCACCTTTTGATAAGGCTTCCTGCGTGTCCTCTGGCAGGTATCTCCATTCAGCCATGATTATTTACCGTGATCTGAAGCCCCACAACGTGCTGCTTTTCACCCTTTATCCCAACGCTGCCGTCATTGCGAAGATTGCAGACTACGGGATCGCACAGTACTGCTGCAGAATGGGAATAAAGACATCAGAGGGCACCCCAGGTAGGAGAGCACGTTTAGATTGTTTGCAGTGGGTCATCTGTACCCTCAGCTGTGGGTGTAGGAGAGGCAAAACAGATCTAGCCTGTCACAGTGTGAGCAGATACTTATGGTCTGAAGAGTGAAGACCACTGCGTTGACATTTTTATCATCCTATTTTCTAGAACAGCAACGACGACAACAAAAAGTCAACTTGTAATTTTCTAAGCCAAAAACTGAGCTAAAAGGAGAAGGTATTTAATGCCATTATATTTTTAAAAGCTGGATTTTTTTCTCCCCTAAATTATTATGCCTGCTATATTTTTGGTCAGAATAAGTGCTTTCCTTTTTGTTTTGTTTGCCTGTATTTGCAAGTAGGGTGTGCATCCACTTAAGCATGTCAGAGTACACATTGTGTGTGAGTGTCTCCGGGCTGCCCAATCATGACGGACATAGTTCCTGTTTCCTTAACACTCGCTGTGTACGAGGCTCCACGGCAGGTACATCAGAACCGAATTTCCAACCTTCGTACTCAGTCTGTCTGCTTGATGTTATTTTCTCTTTTGCAGATGGGAACATTGAGGCTGAGTCAGTTTTTGTCTTACATTGGTAATTCAATCCATTCAGTGGGAAACAAGGTCTCTGACTCTGCCCCTCTTCAGCTGTCTCCCCTCCCACCATATACTGTGTTAGCACATGTATGAATAGCACACGTATGAAAGGCCTGACTGTTCAATCTTAGTTTCTAAGGTAGAAAACAAAAATAGCAGAACTGTGCATAGCAAGTCTTGCTCATTGGAAGCTTGGAAAACAATATTTCCACCTAGGAAAAAATGGATGTAAACAGTGTCCTTATGTAGGAACTTCTCATACATCTCATGTGAGGTCCCAAAGAGACCTGTGAACGAATGTGAAACCATGACGGCTCCTAGGTGTGGTGGAGGAGAAGGGTTTTCTTGTACATATGAGAGAGAGCACAGCTAGAGCGTCTAGAGAGCTCAGACTGCACATGGACAGCAGAAGAGACTCAGCTATGAGAGGCGAGAGAGGAGAGGAGTGAAGAGCAAGAGGGGAGACATAGGGAAGAGGAGAAAGGGGCCAAAGGAACCAAAAGAAAGCATAGAAACCAAGAAGCCAAGAGAACTCATAGCCAAAATGGCTGAGTTATATTGGAATCAGAAGCTGAGAGAAGGGAAGGGAAACCAAGGCCCTGAGCTGGAGAGGTTTAGGGTAGGAGGCAGAGTTACCAGTGCTGGGAGGAGCCACGGGTACTGGGGAGACTTGTCGTGGGTCTCTTTGGGACCTCACAGCTCATATGATGCTAAAGTGGACTGGCCCACTTAACTGGGGCTCACAGTTCTTTCTTTTATTTCTCCTGACATGGACACCTATCACTGAAGCTTTGCCCACTTATGTGACAGTGGTCATCCCTGGGTTCTAGCATGTGCTTGCTTCTGAGCTTGAGTTCTACTGCCTCACCAACCGATCACTGGACAATCAACAGACAACAGCAGGTCAACATGCTTCACAGACGGAGCCTTTTAATTTTGCTGTCTGACATCTTGGTTTTGATTAAGCCAGCCTAAAACTTTATTGCCACTCGGTTCCTAGACAACCACAAAATCCGGAGCCCTTATAATCCACACTGATGACTTTTAGTGACATAAATATGGAAGAAACTCTAAACAAAAGAAACGGACCTCTTCTGTTTCCTGCTACTCTCTGCTCTGCAAGGCCATTCACATGGTGTGGGTCCATTTCTTGCTATACCCCCAAACTTCCATCCGTTATTACTTTTATTATAATTATTATCACTAATGGACTTCTAATTAGCCCTAAACTCTGACCCAAATTTGAAAAAAAAATCAACATCCATCACAATTGCTACCAAAACTTAACTTTTTCTTCCCAAAATCAATGATCTTGTGAAGACAAAAGTTTCTTCCCACGTGATTTTATTCTCTTGAAATTTCCCATTTACGTTATACCTTTTAATGTGGAAAGTTTCAGTAAAAGAAAGAGAAACATGTATCCAACAAACATTTTATATTTGTGAGTGCATTTAATAGTAACTCTGAGACCAGTAGTTCACCCTGGGTGTTCATGTATGTGGGACAAGCCATGTCTCTACAGGACAGAGGAGTACATACCTTTTCAGGGCCTGAGCAATGAGTAGGACTAATGCTTACCATTTCCAGGAATGATTCCATATAAGCCCCAATGTTATTTCTCATCTATAATCAAGGGAGTGAGATCCGAAGGGATGCTAAAACTGACTACAGGTCAGATAAGATGCAAACCCAGGCAGCCTATGAGCAGGAGCACCCCCAGCCCAGCACGAGTTCATCCCAAGGTCAAAGAGAGAAACAGCTCACTTACTGACAGGGACAGCATTGTCATGTGACATTGTCTACTTTGGGAAGAGTAAATATGAGACAGTTGGTTCCACCCTGGACTCCACTGTGGGTTTCCTGTTGAGAGTGACAATTAACTCTGTGTTCCATGACAACTGCCGGATTGACGGAAGTGAATAGTGACTGATGGCGTCAAGTCAAGTCTGTCAACATCTATACAAATAAAACAGTCACTGGGCAAATTAAATGTTCTCTAGCTATTCACTATTATATGATAAGGACAAGGTTCAACTTATATGACTTTGCAAGGTCACTAGAAACTCATTGGGGTTTTAAAGAAGCATCTCAACAATTTCATAGCTTAGGTACTCCTAAATAGAAAAATGGCATTATGTTACTATACTGGGATCATGTGACTCAAGATATTGACACTGGAAAGGGAAAGATAAAAATGAAAAGCATTTTCATAAATATTACTTTCTTTTATTATTTTATATTTTCGACTGCCTTTTTTCTTCTTTCCTTTTCCTTTTTCCTTATGATTTTCTTAGCCTCTCTACCTCTCTTTCTTCTTCCCTCCCTTCCTCTATCCCTCTTTCTTCTTCCTTTCCCCTCCAGTTTCTCTTTGCCTCTTCCTTTGCTGAGAGAGGATCTCAGATCTTGTAGCACAAGTTGGATGGAAACTGTGTGGAGCTGAGGATAATCTTGAACTGAGGCTCTGGCTGTAATCTCCAGTGCTGGGGTGACAGTTGTGCATAGTACTGGAGATAAAGTCCAGAGCTTTATGAGTGCTATGCTAGCAGTCTAAAATTTAATGTATATCCCTTGCCTGATTATTATCATCAATAATTATAAAAACTTCCAAAGTACGGCTCTGACTGAACTGGTACTTGACGAGAATGCACAGATGAGTCTAAATAGCATCTCAAGTCTCCTCTTGATTTGTGATTCCGTGGTTGAAAGTTATATCAGAGAGTTTATAAGAAAACAAACACAAAAGAGAGTATTTAATAGCAGACAATGTGATACATGGAAGCTTGATTTAATACATATCTAACAAGTGTACTGATGAATAATAACAACTTGGAAATAGTTTAAACAGCCACTCAAATCCCTTTTAAATTCTAAGAATGTAAGCATAAAGATGGTTAGTGAGTTAGCTATGTGGGTAGCTTGTGGTTTTAAGAACTCTTGAATTTGATTGTGTCTGTGGATTTAAGAAGCACATGACACAGGGGCCAGTGAGAGGGATCAGTGGGTTCAGATGCTTGTCACCAAACATGAAGACCCAAACTGATTCTTGGAACTCATAGGGTGGACATAGAGACCGGTCTCCTGCAAGTTGTCTTCTGTCCTCCACACACATACCTTGGCATGTGCCTGCATTCCCCAAACACAAATGAATAATGTAAACCCTAAAAAGAAGAAGGGCCTTAGTAAGTTTTGTGCTATTTGTAAAGTCTGTTAACTGGTGATAAGCGTACAGGTCAAATGGAATGTTTCAGAAAGCATCTGCAGAAAGCTATTTAAGGATTTTCAACAGAGCTACTGTGATGTTTTTAAACATCATGTCATTGTATGTATAGTTTATTAGTACTGTGTCTAGAGCTCCTAATTGCATCACATTTTGTTAGCTCGGGGTGTTACTATGCTATTACAGTGATACAGATGTGGAAGTTAGCTTTTGTTCCCTGTGATAAAATTCCTCTGAAAATCTGTGTCAAAGAAGATGTGGTTTTGGCTTCCAGTTGTGGGAGTATCACTGCTTCTGTTGTTTTAAGCTGAAGTTAAGCGAACCACATATGGGTGCGTGCAGCAGAGGAGTGGCTTGCTCACTTTCATGGAAACCAGGAAGCAGGGAGGGTTGGAGGAAGAGAGGTTGGATTAGCATAAACAGTTAGTGACTGACTTTCTCCAGTCATGCCCCACCTGTAGATCCCACCACTTTTCAACAATAAGTTCTATCAATGCCTTAATCCCTCAATGAGCTAGGAGCCCTCCGGATCCACTTACTTCTAAACACTGCTGCATTGAAGAGTAGGTTTTCCACTGGTGAATTTTTGAGGGGCAATTCATAGCCAAACAATAACAATAGAAAAATATCATTGTCTTAAAGAAATGCATAATATATTTAGAAATATATATCTATAATATAGCATCTCCAAAACTTATGGTTTTAGATACATACATACACACATCTCTATCTCTATCTCTATCTTCTCTATCTCTATCTCTACTCTTCTATCTCTACTTCTCTATTCATCTGAATCTCTATCTCTATCTTATCTATATCTATATCTATATCATCTATATCTATATCTATCTATCTATCTATCTATCTATCTATCTATCTATCTATCTATCTAATCGAAGGCAATGCTTCTTAAACTTTTTCTGTTCATGACCACTTTATGTTCTAGAGATATTTATATGACCCAAGATCTATAGATACATAAAAGAGTTATACAAATCAAACATGTATTGATAATAAATAATAAACAATTAAAAATTTAAACAATTGTTTGGTAAGCACATAATCTTATAAATCATTGCAGATGACAGCTCACTTGCATACTAATTCGATGAATATGTGCTTGTTTGTCTAACACAAACAAGTTCAAAGATACTAACTTTATACATGCTGAAGAATGGAGGTAGAACATATGATGTCTTTACTTTCTTCAAATAAACCATTTATCTTTCAGAAGAGTGGAAGCCACTGCATGTATTACTCAACAGTACAACTCATAGAATATCGTAGTGTTGAATGGAGCAGAGGTGTTTGAGGCACCAGCTGATGCTAGCATTGTATGGCATGTTCAGGGAGACATGCATGTTGTGTGTTCAGAATGAGGGCTGTAAAGTTTCACAATGCAACACAAGCGCTTGCAGAAGCACAGTCAGCTTCATTTTTCATTTGAAAGCAATTTTGCTCATTGCAAGCTTAGAAATTCTTTTACTGACAACTGCCAAGATGGCTGCTTCAGCAAAGTGTTTGCCACACAAACATGAGGACCTGAGCTTAGATGTTTGATTACACACATAATAAGTTGGGTATGCTTGTACACACCTGGGATCTCAGGGTCAGAGTGGCAGAGATACAAGTATCCCTGGGGATTTCTGGTTTCAGAAAAGAAAACAGAAAACAAAATGTTAAAGATACCACACATAGACCACTGGTGTTCATAAGTATGTACACGTGCATGCATGTGTACAAACATAGAACTCTTTTCCTGATTTTAGACTTTCCATGACATTCACCTGTAGATACACAAATCCACATGGGGTCATGATCCACAGTTTCAGAAATTTTGGTTACAATGGCCAGATTTTAGTCATTAGGAAAGTAGGAACTGTCTTGTATATATTTGGTGTACGGATCCTCTTTATCCCTCATGCATTTGCAGCCTACTGAAGAACTACTGAGCCTTCCATTCAGCATCTTAGAACTGTCCCTTGAAGGCTGTGGACTCCTACATTGTGCTGTCCCCCCGTCAGTATATTTTCATTACTATAAGATTCATGTATGTTACTAAAAATCTGCAAGTGCAAAAGATAAAAAGAAATGTATGCCATAACCATATTGGAGTGGGCCTTTCTAGACGTCCTGTGTTTCCTATCACCATTTAAGCCTGAAGAAAAGGGGAAGAACAGTCCAACTGGAGTCCTATCTACCTTCCACACAGATATACAGATTTAGTGATCAGAACTTTCTTCCCTTCCTTCCTTCTTTCTCTTTGTCTCTTTCTCATTCTCCTCTTCCTCCTCCTCCTCCTCCTCCTTCTCCCCCTCCTTCTTCTTTCTCCTTCTCCTCCTCCTTTTCCCCTTTCTCCCCCTCCTCCCCTTCTCTACCTTCTCCCCCTTCTCCTCATTACTTCTCCTCCTCCTTCTCCACATTCCTTTTCCTCCTCCTCCTCTTCCTCCTCATCCCCCTCCTCCTCCTCTTTCAGAGTCAGAAGTTTCAAACAACTTGCTGCTGTCACCACATATACTCATATGCACTTCCCTAGAAGGAGGCTATTCATATCATAACAACACCATTATCGGAGTCAAGAAAATTAGTTTAACTTTCTACTTATTTGCTAACTGGTCACCCGACATTATATCCCACATTTTCTCTTCATTTTGCTAAAGAATTTCATTTAAAAATGATTTTAATTTGCTGCAAAATACTTATTATTGAACAATTTCTATTTACAGTTATATTTATTTAGATTGTTAATATCCTTTACCATTATCAATAATCTCGGCATATTCATTTTATCCTGACAAATTGAAAGCTATTAATCTTCCTCATGGAGTAAAAGATTGAATCGTCTTTTAAAGAATTCAAAGCTTGGGAGATGGGTCTATGTGCTTGCAGCAGAAGCACAGACCCGAGATTGGATTCCCAGGGCCCATGTAGAAGCGAGTGGTGATGAGAGCCATCTCTAGCCCTAGCGTTGGAGAGATACACCCAGCTGAAACAGCACGCTCAGTTGGAGACCATGGGTTAAAAGCCAATGGAAGGGTATTAAAAGAAATTATCCCAAATTAACTCTGACACCACACACACACACCAAATTTCAGGCATAATCCTGAAATGATTTTGATTTGTCTTAATGAATAGGCTAATTAATTGACTTGTGGTAACAAAGATAAAAACTAGCATCTCTTGCATTCTGCAAGCTGGGCAAGTACTCTGTTCCTAGACCTCAGATGTTTTCTGAGTTTGTTTGTTTGTTTTAAGAAAAAAAAAAAACTGTAGTTTTTAATTTCATTGGGTAGAATGGAATCCTAAGTTCTAGAACTAATGAAACCACTGGAATTTTAGACAAGTTAGTGACTTTGAGTCTATTAAATGTTCCCCTCTTCTGTATAAACTCTTTTGCTTTAACAGTTGCATTAAACAAAGAGAAAATTGATAAAGGCCTTTTGTTTTCTGGTGAGTTTTTATATATTTGATTGTTAGTTGTAGCCAGGCAGGACCCTCAGTGGAAGGATAAGGACATCAACCCACCCATGGAGCCTTCAAAACAAAATCTGTCCTGCCTACAAGAAATGCAGGGGCAAAGATGGAGCAGATTCTGAGGGAATGCCCAAACAATGACTTGCCCAGCTTGAGACCCATCTTATGGTCAAGAAGCAGTCCCTAACACTATCTAGGATATTCTGCAGACAGTAGCCTAGCATGACTGATTGAAACAGCTGCAGAGACTCACAGCCAAACATTAGACAGAGCTCAGGTAATCTTGTGCAAGAGTTGGGGCAAGAATTGAAGGACCTGGAGGTATAGGGACTCTGTGGGAGGACCAACAATGTCAACTAACCTGAACCCTTGTGGGATCCTGGGGACTGAACCACCCACTGAGGAACATGCATAGGATGGACCTAGGCCCCCTGCACATGTGTGATGGATGTGCATGTGGCAGATGTGCAGCTTGATCTTCATGTGGGTGTGTCTCTGTCATTCCCCAATCTCCACAACTGGAGCAGGGTATGTCTCCGCTGTCTCTGCTACCTGCCTATAAGTCCTGTTCCCCTAGCTGGGCTGCCTTTTCTGGCTCCAGTGAGGGAGGATGTGCCAATTCCTGCAGTGACTTGATGTACTAGGGTGGGTTGATGCTCAGGGTGGGGCTCCCCTTCTCATAGGTGAAGGGAAGGGGTATGGGGGTAGGAGCTATATGAAGGGGATATTGGGAGGAGAGGGGTATTATGTCTAGTTTTGCTCTACCTGCCTTTGCTCCAAGTGGCTGTGCTATCAGCCCCGACCCGGCTTCCTATGGATAAAAGATACAGATACACAGTTGTTCACTTTCAGCTTGCCTTCTTGGCACAATTGTTGGGTGCTACTACCTCCCACCTGGAGAATGTGCTCTTATCATTACTCTTAGCTTCCTACCTCCCACCTGCCATAACTTGGTTGGTCAGTAGAATCTAGTACCTGCTAAATATCTCTGACTACCCACCAATAGGAGAGGCCACAGCCCACTGCACCTCCCAAGACCTCACATGGTTGCCTGGTTCTCCTCTCTCCAAAGCATGGGGAACTCAGTTCTCCTTCTTTGTCCCTGCCTCCAGGGACCTGAAAGTCTCACCTGTCCCTTTCAACCCAGAAAATTGGCTCATAACTTTCTTTAATGACAAATCAAGAACCATTTGGGGAACAGGACCATTTGGGGAGCATCAGAACCAACCCCTGGAGAGGGGTGGGGTTCTGTGATCAGGATGTAAAGTAAATAAATAAATTAATGGAAATAAAAAGGAACCCAATAAAATAGATACATTATGCTTGCAAGTCAGTCTTTACTTAATAATTTATTTTTCAGTGTTTATCAACGTTATCCTTCAGTATCATCTTTTAAGACTAAGATATCATAGTAGGAGTGTAAGGTTTTATAGTAAAGATCAAAAGATCTGTCCTTTAAGATCATCAGTGGTATGGTGCCTGAGACAGTCCTGCTAACTGCTAACTTACTTGTTCCAGGTATCTTACTGCAGCAATGATAATGGCCTAACTTAGACCCCATCCATTTCCTTGGCCTGTTTCTTAGCAGTTTGCTATATTTATTGCTGTATCTGTTTTCTTTCAGGGTTCCGGGCACCTGAAGTTGCCCGAGGAAATGTCATTTATAACCAACAGGCCGATGTTTATTCTTTTGGCTTACTACTTCACGATATTTGGACAACTGGGAGTAGGATCGCGGAGGGTTTGAGGTTCCCAAATGAGTTTGATGAGTTAGCCATACAAGGGAAATTGCCAGGTAAGTTCTGTTTTTATCTACAAGAAAGAGTTCTTTTCTTAATGTCAGCATGGTCATTTGGAGTTTGATGACTTTGGCTGAATGCTTAGATCTTAAATTTTGTGATACAATAATAAAGATCATATGAAAAAATCCTAACTATTTTAGGCTTAATGAAATCCAAAGTTAGTATTGGTATGTTTGATATTACCTCAGAAGGACATTCAGGGAAAGGATAATTACCATTAGAATCAGGCTTCTGTTTGTAGTGCCTATAACAATTGCGGAATGGATTGTAGCCTAGGATGTTTTCATTTGCTTTGAGCAAAGTAATTCGTATTCATGAAGAAGCTTTTAATAATTTATAACATCTTTTGATATAAATATTAATGGAAACTGGTAAATTAGTACTTAATGAGAGAAGCTTCATTTCGAATGGGTGTCTCATGGCTTCAAGGAATTTCATGACCTTTCATCTGTTCTTGACTATTGCTTCATCTGCTAATACAGACTTATGGAGCTATTTCTAATACTTCCTTCTCCCCTAAAATGTGCTTCTGAGTATGTACTCAGGGCTGCTATGGGCACTATGACATCAACTATCCTTTGGGGATCTTTAAAGACTCTGGGAAGGGAAATTGATTATTGTCAAACCCAATTCAGATGCCACTTAGCCATCTTCCTTATTGTTCCTGTTAGCTTTCCAGTATAAATGTTGTGCCCTGAACTCTGTTGTATACTCACTTGCAGAATGGCATTTCTAGAGGAAATACTAAATGTACACAAACCAATTGCAGAGCGTGGCTCTAAATGCTTGCTTTCTTTGAGTATTAAAGGTGTTTTTGCAGAAGCTATTCATTATGTGAGCAAAAGTGTTTTCAAAGTCTCCGTGCAAATATCAAATAAAAATGTCGTTATTATATTCATTTAATTTTTATATTTCTTTTTGTACCATGAAAAGTTAGTGGATCTTTTGTTTGTTTTGGGGTGGTGTTAGTGAGATGATCTCATGTAGCCCAGGCTGATCTTAATCTTGCTATGTAGCTGAGACTAACATTGAACTTCAGATCATCCTTCATCCTCCATTGACCTCCTAACTGGTGGAATTACAAGGGTGAAACTCTTTTGCGACAGCTCTACTGAAGATGAAGTCAACAAAAACCAACTACGTCATAGCAAACTTAGAATTATGAATCAGAGTTTCCATTGTAGTTTTGAACTCATATATATTGAGAGTAAGCACATAACTTTTAATTTGATTAGTGTGCTGGAATGATCATCTTTATATTTCAGATCCAGTTAAAGAATATGGCTGTGCACCATGGCCTATGGTTGAGAAGTTAATTACAAAGTGTTTGAAAGAAAATCCTCAAGAAAGACCCACTTCTGCCCAGGTACACTAATGCTAAAAAATTTTAATATTTTATATCAAATATCATGTTCTTTTGTATACTTATAAGCATATGCATATAATTTTCAAACATATATTTGAACACATAAATTAACATACACATATACAGAGTTAAATGTTATGATGTTTTATATACATTTATAGTGTTAGTTATAAAATATGATTTTTATAATCTCTGTCATTCTAACACATACTGTAACCCCAACACCCCAGGAGCCTCCATCATTAATGGTAGGTACATATATTCATATATTTCTTTGTGTATGTATCTATTAATGCTGATACATACAGATACACACATGTATGTCTTTTTATGAAATGTCTTTTTATTGCTGTGCCCATTCGTCTACTGAATTATCTTCTTACAAACTGCATGTGAGAAAGACATTTTTCATATATGTTATTCTTTCTTGGCTATCTAGAGTAAAGATTTCTTTTTGATTTTATGTGGCTTCCTTTATCAGTTCTGGTAGCATTTGTTCTAGGCTCCACCTCACAGGTACCTAGAGACAACCAGGTATGCCTGGCTTACTATAAAAGGGACTTTTTGCTCCCTTCCTTGCTCTCTTACTTTCTCTGCCTCATTTCTCTTTCTAATCCCTTTCTCCCTCTCTCCCCTTCCCCTTCCCCTCTCCTCTCTCCACATATTTCTGGCTGACCTCTCCTCTTCCCCTCTTCCTTCCTTCACCCCCCCAGTCTCTCTCTGTCTTTCTATCTGTCTTTACTCACTTCCCAACTCTCGTTTTCATGCCCTAAATAAACCCTATTCTATACTATACCCATAGTATTGCTGGTACATCATGGGGAAGGGATGCCTCAGCATATGCCCACCGAGGCACCCCTCCCACCAGGTACAGTGATACCTGGCTCTGCAAAAACATATCACGGCTTTTTCTTTCTTTTACATAAAACACAACAGTTTCTCTTTGGGCATATTTATGAGCATAATATCTTCATTTTAATAAGGATATGTTCAACATCTTTTGATGCTTGTTTCTTTTTAGGTCACATTTTAAGGGATCCTTTCCCACAGGGTTAAAAAAATACTTAGTTTTTTGTTTTGCTTTGTTTTAATTAAAGTTTTAGCTTACTCCCATCTCCTAGGGACATGGCCTCTTTGTGGGGAACAAGGGATTTCCTAGTTCTTTCATAATGAATCCCCTTGGCTTTTCCTTTTAGTCTATCTCCATCCAGTTCCTTTTGTCTCCATTGATTCACAGAACCTCTATCAGGGACCCAAAACTGACACACTAGGATGGGAGTCAGATAGGGGGACCTTTAACTTCCTTCCAGTCCTTCATTCTGGTATCTCCAGACTTATCCTTAGTCTTGGTACTACTTGCCAGAGGAAGCTTTTCTCCATTCCCACCCCTATGCTCCAGGACTTGCCTTTTGGCACAAGGTCTTTTAATTCTCCCCCACTGCCTTGCTCACCCTTTCTTTTTAACCCAGCTCCATTGTTTTGTGACTCCTCACAAATCTGTAGAACATGTCTAATGAAGGAACCCATACCCAGCATATTTGCCTGGAACTTGGGGACCTTATAGCTACTTTAGTTGACTCAACTCAGATTGGGCAACAGCAACCAGAGGATAGAATTCCTACCCAACAAAGATATCTACAGCAAGATATACCCCAAACATCTAGATGCTTGGGTCCCAACATAAAAACAAATAAATGAACATGAACAATCAAAACAATATGCCTCCTCCAGAGACCAGCAATTGTATTGTGTTAGGACCTGAGAAAAGCAGTTTAGTTTCAGTACAAGACAAGGATTGCAAAATAAATATAAATATATTATAAATATGCATAAGGACCTTATATAAGATATGGATAACTATCTCCATGAGCAATGTGAAACTACTAACAATTAAATAAAACAATAGAATATTCAAGAAATGAACATAGAATTTAACAAAGAAATAGAATTTCTAAAGAAAACCCAAAGTGAAATAAAATTGAAAATGAAAAACTAAGGATGTCAAAATTCTCAGAGGCAAGACTCATCAGTGGATTAAGAAGTGTGGAAGAGAGAATTTCGGGTTTTGAAGACAAGATAAAAGAAATAGATAGCTCACTCAAAGAAACTCTTAAATTAGAAAAGAAATCCAGGTGCAAAACATCCAGAAAATCTGGGACACTATGAAAATATCACCCTGTAAATAATAGGTGTAGAGAGAAAACCCAGGTCAAAGGCATAGAAAATATTTTTAACAAAATCACAGAAGACAATTTATCCAACCTAAAGAGGTACAAGAAGCATACAGAACACTAAAAAGACAGGCCTGGAAAAGAAACTTCCTACATCCCATAATACAAATTATCTAATATACCAAATAAAGAAAAGATATTTAAAGTTTCAAAGGAGAAAGACTAAATCATATTTGAAGTCAAATCTATTGGAACAATACCTGACTTCTCAATGGAGGCTCTGGAAGTTAGAAGGGTCTGAACAATCATTCTACAAGCTTTAAGAAATTATAGATGCTAACTCAGACTACTATACCCAGCAAAACTATTATTCACAATTTCCAGAGAAAGGAAACATTTTATAGTAAGAATAAATGTACCAATCCAGATTTACAGAAGGCACTACAAAGAGTCAGCCTAAAACTAAGATTGACTACACCCAAAATAATAAGTGAATGAATAATCCCAAAACAGTTAGTTAAAAGTAGCATGGGGAGCCCACACCACCACAACAACATAATGAAGATTAATAAATACTGCTCTTGGTTATCAATAATGATAGTCTCAATTCTCCCAATAAAAAGACTCAAACTAACAGATTGGATTCAATGCATTTTTAAAATTCATCCAATATTTTAAGTTAGTTTGTATCTAGAAGTTGGTCAAAAGTAATGTCTTCTGACATAGTATCTTAAAGGAAACTCTTGCTATACTTTAGGCTGGTGCGAACTTTATAGATCACCATGAAAGTGGTTCTCTTGTTGTGATGTGTTGATTTTGAATCATTTAGACTTATAGAATTTGTCTTGGTACAGTGTGTTTGTACTAAGCAAGATGGATAATTCATTAACTTATCTAAGCCAGGCATAGAGAGAATAAGGAACTCTCTTGAGGTTTTGTGTGTTAGGAAGCTGGCCCTGTTCTCTTCCTAGCATCCTGGTTATTGCTTCCATTTGCTTTTTGAGCATTCAATGGTCCTCTGTTCTCTAGTGCTTAAAGGGAAACTCAAATGCAGATCTAGAGATGGTTTCTAAATTGTTAAACAAATATGGATGTCTTCCTTCAACTGTACTTTATTTCTGGCATGACCTTTTATCTTTTTGTATCCCCAATTGATGTGACTCTGAAATATAGAATTGAGTATATAAATTTGGTTCAGTTGACACTTTTGAACTTTCCATGTTAAAAGAAGTACCATAGCACACATACAAAATGTATATATTGTGTTTGTTTTTATATGTAATTTTATCTGTAATTTGGACTATTGTATTTGATGATCTAGATTATCGTGTCAAAGTTTAACTGAAAACCATAGGTTTTGTTTGATATAGCTTTAGGACACATTTGATGCATGAGGAAGAAATGTTAACCTGATGAATGCTGCTTTGTCATCTTTAAACTTTCTCAGGTCTTTGACTTTTTGAATTCAGCTGAATTAATTTGCCTCATGCGACACATTTTAATACCCAAAAATATCACTGTTGAATGCATGGTTGCTACAAATCTCAATAGCAAGAGTGCGACTCTCTGGTTGGGCTGTGGGAACACTGAGAAAGGACAGCTTTCTTTATTTGACTTAAACACGGAAAGATACAGCTATGAGGTAAATATGAATTCTTTTTTAAATTAGAAATCTTTCAGAATACTTTAAAATAGCATCAGTTAAAAATTACTTTGGAAGAAATCAAATAAGAGCCAATGTAGAAATGTTTTAATTAACTTTCCTTTAGAACAAGTAAATGCCTATGGAATCAGGTCATTTTGTTTTAAAATCACAGTATATATATATATATATATATATATATATATATATATATATGCACATGTATACATACATGTGTGCATAGTATATATGGTATGTAACAGCTATCTTCTTATGACTCATGGAGTGAGGAGCTTGGCAGGAAGTAAAGGAAGACAACAGAATAAGAATCTCAGAAAAAATCTGTAATTTATGAGGACGATTAGCCTCAGTCTCTTCCCTCAAGGGCTCTGGAGTCTAACCAGAACTGTGAAATGTTCACATACAAAAAGTCAGATGTTCAAGAATCTACGTTCAAGTGCCAGACAATCATCAGGTATCCATACACGAAGGGTCAGGTTGTCATCAGGTGCCTGTACACAAAAACCAGATGTTCACTGAATGTCTACACCAAAGGACCATGTGGCCTTTGGGTGTCTTGTCTATGTAATAGGAGTCAAATGGACATCAAAGGATACACACTGGGTTAGACAGTCCTCGAGTTTCTATATGTAAGATGAGACGTTAATTCTCTGATGTCAGTTGGCTATTAGCCTTAGAATTGAGGCTGTGTAATCACACATTTCTGGGTCTGTTGGCAGCCAACACTCCCAGTAGGGGAGAAATGAGGTAAAGAGTCTGTATATGACTCCTACCAGATAGATCAATAAACTGAGAAATTGTTAATCTATAGAGTAAAAAGTAGCTTGATATTTTGACTCTTGCCTTGAAATATTATGCCAAAAATTATGCTCAAAGTGAACGAGCCCTTTCATACGATCTTGATGAAGTAAGAATTGGTTCGTAAAAAAAAAAAAAATGAATTTCAATCTTTAATTTCAGATTCAGGTATATTCTAAAATTAGGTAGAAAAAAATCTTTACCAGATAGATCGTCGGTTGTTGAAAACTGAATAAAATAGGCATTGATTGTAAAAGTAAGTGTACAAAGGTAGTCATATGTAAGGATGTTGATAACAGAATATTTTCATTATATACATGATCTTGTAACTTAAAGTAAAATCACGTCTCCTAGATTTAACTTTCTTTTCTTTACAGGAAGTTACTGATAGTAGAATACTTTGTTTGGCTTTGGTGCATCTTGCTGCTGAGAAAGAGAGCTGGATTGTGTGTGGGACACAGTCTGGGCTCTCCTGGTCATCAATGCTGAAGATGAGTCTAAGAGACACACCCTAGAAAAGATGTCTGACTCTGTTACTTGTTTGTATTGCAATTCCTTTGCCAAGCAGAGGTACGGTTATCAGTTCACTGAAGGAAATTATAGAAGTTTCAGATGCTTTAATCATTTGCAAAATTATTACATCAGTAAGAGTTTCTCAACTTTTGCTGCTTGGTATTGGTTTGCTTATTTTAAAAAGAATCATGAAGGACCACAGTGATACTTGTGCCTTTTCTATATGAAGATATAGCTGAGGCAGGTAAAAATATGTCAACTATTTCTCATGGGCAGGTATAGCTGTGCTATTACTTCCCCTTGATCAGCTTACCTTGGGGTGTGTGTGTATGTGTGTGTGTATGTGTGTGTGTGTGTGTGTGTGTGTGTGTGTGTGTGTGTGTATAACTGATGCTGAATGTTTATTTTGTTTTCTTGAGTGCAGATGTCAGTATAGCAGCAACTTGGTGATTCAATGGGATGCATTGAAACTGTAGTTGCTGAACTACTGCTTTGCAAAATAATCCACATTGCTTATAAAATGTAAAAGTTGTTTCCTTTTTAAGTGCTTGTGAGTTGGCTCAGCAGATAATGGGCAGAGTTACTCCCAACTCTGAAACCATGAGTTCCATATCTGGGACCCACATGTTAGAAGAAGAGAACTGAGTGCTCCAAGTTGTTCTCTGTCCTCTGTACCCATACCATGGCTCCTGGATACCTTACATCCTCCACCTTACATCCCCCATGCTAAAATAAATTCTAATAAATTCTAAGCTGTTAATAGTTAATATAGGTTTTTTAAAAATCTATTAATTTTTTTAAATCGTTTTTAGGGAGCATATCCCAAAGAAATGTAAGTGCTTAGGCAATTATTCTATCATTGAACTGTGTAGAGACCATTATCAATATATCTAAATAGCAGAAGTTTAGGCATGAGTCATAGATTGGGAGATGTATTATGGAAGATAGGATAATTTCCATGAACAATTGCGATTATACTTGATATGCTTCTTTGTTTTAAGCCAATACTGGAAAAAATAATATAAAATATGAATCTTGGGAACCCAAAATGTGAACTGCACCATAAATGTTGGAGTTGAAATGTTGGAGTTTGGCTAGTGCTAAAGAAAACTTTCATTGGGTTGAGTTACAAAGGCAAAGAGGATTTTCTTTGTTGCTATCGTAGGAAAAAGATATCAAACTCAATTTCACTGAAACAAAGGTGGGAGAGCTTTAGGCACAGGGATGGGTTACAGTTGTGGAAAATTTTAAGGATATTGTGGACAGTGACAGAGTGTTCTTGTGAAAACGCTAAATGTCTTTGCTAATTGACCCTTACTGAAGGTAGGTCCTATTTTTTCCCAGGGACTGGAAAATAGATACATAATCTCTGTACTTTCAGGAGAGGAGACTGAAGGTGTGGCCAGAGAGGCATCTGTCTCAAGTTTAGTCAAGATGAGAGAATTTAAAAACAAGGTTACTCAAAACAATGTTATTTTGTAATAATTTTTGTATTTTTTTCCTTTCAGCAAGCAAAATAACTTTCTTTTGGTGGGAACTGCTGATGGTAACTTAATGGTATTTGAAGATAAGACCATTAAGGTAAATGTTGAATGCATCTTACATAAAAGTGTATTTTCATGAGTTTGTTTTACATATCTCTCCCCATATGTGATTATCAGATACCTGATAAGAAAACTATATATTTCTCCTGTTATCTATTTATTGTTTTGTACATTTAGCATATAATACAGTCTCAGAAATACTTGCTACTTGAGTCAATGACTTATATGAATGAACTGAAGGTAACAAGATATGAAATCCTATTTGAGATGATAGAAATGGAGATAATTCCATCTGTAGGAATGAAGAAGATATACTCTATAAAAGCATTTCCAGGAAAAAAAGACACTGAAGTTTGACTTCCTGGGTGGGCAGCTGGAGGCATAACTCAGTAGAGAATGCAAACAACCTTCAGAATGCCTTGGGTTCATTCCCCAGCCTGAGTCCCCTCCCTTCCTCCTCTCTGTCCTCTCCCTCCACATGGAAACACTTCTTAAGTACTGAAGATATCATCTAACTTCCTGTAGTGACTCCTTTAGTCATGACAATATTTATTCCTCCTTCGATTCATCATGGTTCCATCTATTCAATCAGATTCTTCTTCATGACACCATTTTTTAATCATCTAAAGCAATGGTTCTCAACCTAGGGATCACAACCCCTTTGGGGGTCACATACGGGATATCCTATATATCTTCTGTTTGACATCTCTGGGAGGTCTCCCTTCTCTGAAAGGAAGTAGAGGAGAGAGGGAAGGACTGGGAAGAGAGAAGAGTGGGGAAGCTCCAATCAGGAAGTAAAATTAATTAATTAGTTAATCAATTAATGGGGGAAAAAAGAGAGAACTAGAAGCAGCTCTGATGAATAGGATGTTTCCTGAATGGTCTTTATACAGGGAAGGGTTTGATGGTGAGGTTACAACCTGAATGCCAGTTTAACTAAACCCTGTCTTGGTAGAAAATTTGAAAAGTGTGTCTCAACAATTCAATGTCTTTTCAAATAGAAAGCACTTCTGTAAAGTGGAATGTTACCCCATATCACATTACACACATAGCCTGCCTGCTCTCTTACTCTCTGCAGTGTAAAGGAGCTGCCCCTTGAAGACACTGCACATAGGCGATGTCAGCACGCCCCTGATGTGCCTGAGTGAGTCCCTGAATTCATCTGAAAGACACATCACATGGGGAGGGTGTGGCACAAAGATCTTCTCCTTTTCCAATGATTTCACCATTCAGAAACTCATCGAGACAAGAACCAACCAGCTGTAAGCTATTTTCGTTCTATACAGCCAATTTACCATCTACTCATGTTTTTCTCTTTAGAATTATATTAATAAACTACTCACAGACCACGCTGATACTAAGTAGCATTTGAAATGCAACATATGTCTCTTAAAAGATGAAACAACCTAAACAGAAAATTTAGCAAGTTCTAGCCATCACAGTAGCATTAAAATATTACTTAATTATTGGTAAAATTAGAAAAATTTTAAAAGATTTATTTATTTTATTTATATGAGTACATTGTAGCTGTCTTCAGACACACAAGAAGAGATCATCAGATCCTATTATAGATGGTTGTGAGCCACCATGTGGTTGCTGAGAACTGAACTCAGGACCTTTGGAACAATAGTCAGTGCTCTTAACTGCTGAGCCATCTCTCTAGCCCCAAATTAGAAATTTGTAATCAGGAGGCAATAATGTCTAGTTAACTGAAGCCGTGGATTTTTATGTATTCAGTTATTTACAATTATCTTAAGTATCAATTAGAACAAAACAGATTTTTAAGGATGATAATTTCTATATTTAATAATTGGTTATCAAAATTACGACCAAGTTAGTGACAACAGTTTCAGACAAGAATGATAATATATAGGCCTTGAACTAGTATGTTGCTCAAATTTTCAAAATCTTTTGTTTTTTCATCTGTTCTTTGAAAATTTTATACATGTATAAAGGACATTCTGATTACTGTTACAGAATGATCTCAAGTCTCCCTCCTACCCCTAAGTAATTTCCTCTTCCCTACAATTTCCTATAGAATATTCAACTCTCTCTGTGTCTCTCTGTGTCTCTCTGTGTCTCTCTGTGTCTCTCTGTGTCTCTCTGTGTCTGTGTCTGTGTCTGTGTCTGTGTCTGTGTCTGTGTCTGTGTCTGTGTCTGTGTCTGTGTCTGTGTCTGTGTCTGTCCTCTCTGAGTTTAACCAGGATCATCTGTGCAACCACAGGGTTGTGAGAATAACCAACAGTTGAACATTCAGTCCTAAATAAGACATTTATGCCTCAGATGTTATAACTGAAATGTTGACCTCTAAGCAAGACAAAACAGCTCAATATAGTCACAACCTCATAGCAGCTCTGATTGCCTACAGTAGGCCTACCTAAGACTGGCCCCATCACCTGAATTAGTGAGGGGTCCATGGGTCCCAGCCCCTACCCACTGAACCATGGGCTACTGGTGGGTTCTTTGGTACATTAGTCATTGTTTAAAGCTGACTTCCTCTGAGTCGTCCGGTAGCCTCCAGTGAATGGTTCCATCTTAATTGGATTTTAACCAAATCTACTTTTTCTTTCTGTTCTCCTCAGTATCAGGCAGTGTAGGATGGAGGCAAAAGCAAAAGCAAGTCAGATATTGGCTTTGCTGTTTATTGGTTTTATTAACTTGGACAATAACCTATCAGTATCCATTTTACTGTTGGCCAAATATTGTCCTACTTTTCATCCCAAAGGGATGTTTAGAAGGTTAAATAAGATTAGTGTAAGATGTTAACATAACACTTAGTAACTGATGAGCTCTCAAGTACATAAACTGTGACATGACAGCTACCAGCTCTTGGTCACAAATCTCTATTCCGGGGGAGTGAGGGGTTGCTAGTTGTGTGTCTGTCTGGTTCTTCAACGTTGAACTAGGGCTAACCCTTGACAGCATTGTCCTTTGCTCTCATAATGATTTGGCTTTCCCAATTGTTTCTCAAACCCTTGAACCTCTCTGCTGCTACCATGGCCCAGGATATCTATGGTTGTGGCAATAGTAGGTGGTTTCTATCCAGTTCTCAGCATCTGGCCATACATTTGTTCTCCAGTCTGTCTCCACATTAGAAACAGAGCCCTTGAGAATGCAAGCCATACATCTTCCAACTCTCCCTATGTGCTATATTCATCATTTAGTTTGGCTCAACTGTCTGAATTCAAATTTTACTGCTGCCTCTGTGCTTTGACTAAACTGAAATCATCTCCATTCTCAAAGATCACATCCCTAGCTTATCCCCAGTCTTGCCATATGTTTGCCCTCTGTCTGCACCCTGCTGAGCTCTCACTCTGTCTGCTTCAGTCTAAATGCTGCCTCCTGTGTGTCCGGCTCTCCTTCTGCCCAGGGAAGTTTCCTGGCTTCTGTTTGTGCTTTCACTATTCCAGGCCTTTCCTTCACAGTGGTCATCCTATTGCTTTTTAATGTGATATCTTAATTCCATTGTTCTCAGCGGATCTGCATGAGCTGTGATCAAAAATTGCTAGGTAGCTCAGTCAGTCTCATGGCCAGGCCATGCTTCATGCCAATGATACCCAGACAACTAAGAGGGTTCCGGCTTCAGTTTCAATGCTGTATTTTAGTGTGGTATTAGATGATTCTAAAACATAATCAGCATTAAGATATACTATAGTATATTACAAGTCAGTATAGATGAGCAGCATTTTTTGCTAAATTACAGACATGTTTACTAGCATATGTAAGTATTTGGGTAGCCTCCTTCTTTCTGTAATTTTCACTTTTTATAGATGTATACAATCCTTAAATATTTTAGAAGCAGAGACATCCATTTGATACAGAGCATTTGATGGCATCATGGGTATGTATTGGTACCTTGTGTGGATGGTTACTGGAAAAGAGCCATGAAGATCAGTCTAACCCAGGGGTTCATCGTCCTAGAGAGATGAAGAATCACATCACATAAGGCACGGGGAAACAGATGCCTTATTTCTAAGAGTACTTACTGTTGCGCTCTTCTTTTCCATACACGGAAGTCAGAGCACTGACCAGGGATAGCATCATATCACCAGCACCTTTAGAGTTAGTGCTGCATTTGGTGACTGGAAGACATATGTAGTACTGAAAGATGTCTGCTTTTAGAGTCTATGAGACTTGTTTTGTGTTTTGATCTGCTACATGTCAGTCACGTGGCCTGGGGCAAATTATTTACCATTAGTAAG
This sequence comes from Mastomys natalensis, assembly GCA_021653895.1. Taxonomy (NCBI): domain Eukaryota; kingdom Metazoa; phylum Chordata; class Mammalia; order Rodentia; family Muridae; genus Mastomys; species Mastomys natalensis. The sequence goes on from JAJTUV010000381.1 coordinate 2,365,240, forward strand.
ATGTTGTTTTTGCGTTTCTAGGCATTGAGATTCATCTTTTTAATTTAAATTTATGTGGATTTATTATGCTAGGGCAGAGCATGGGGCCCTGTGAATGCTAGTGATAGACTTCTCTATCACTGAATTATGTCTGTAGGGATGTAATTTTAAGGTTAAGGACCAAGCAAGACAACACACAAAACTGTCTTGTAGTTCTAAAACCCTGTGTACATGTTCATTCTCATGGAAGTCTTTATATTAGACACAGCAAACACCTCAGCAAAATTGCTGAAAACAATGGCTCTCTGGCAGGAGGTGATATCTTCATCTTCCTTAAAGAACACAAAAATGGAGGGAAAAAATACCCTGCCTGTTATAAGAAATACTGATGGTTTTCCAATTCCCTTGACAGTTTTATATATTCTGTCCAAGTCATTCCCAAATTTGAAGTTTCTCACTTTTTTCCAGACGGCCATTCACCTTGCTAGTTCACTCTTTGCTGATCCATCCTTCTGTCCTCTCAGTGAACAAATGGTCTAGCACGGCAGAGACACTTCCCTATTTATGATAATGCTGTACTGAACTGCGGGCATATAGGAAAGATGTGGCCTTTGATTTTAGGAAGTTATATTGACAGTCTAGTGTGGGGGACACACTAATAAGTGAGACTTTATGTTTAATAGTACTATGAGAGATTGCAGCTATGCAATTAGGGGGAAGGAAACAGCTGACCTGTTCTCTCCCAGAGATCAGACATTCCAGAGAGGCTGACATGTAGGTGAAACCTCAAAAGTGAGCCTGGAGCTTACCATGCAGACAGAGCCTACAGTCTCTAATCTGTTTGTGAGCTATATATGGTACCTATGTCTAAGGTTAGAAGAGCAATATTTGAAAATGCTTTCAATTTTCTTCTGTTTTCAAAGAAATAAATAACTATTGTCTAAATTCTCAAGCACTGTAAACCTTTTACTCATTTGAATCTATGTAGAAAGTTTGGTTTTTTTCATACTTGATTGACTTACATTTACAAAGCTATGGGCTTCTTTTATATTTGGAGACATTGCCACTGTAATTTATTTCCACATCTTTTTAATTCTAGGTACAAATAGCTAATTTTTAGTTTTCCCAACACTCATGACAACAAGGATTCTGTTGAAATGTCTAAAATTTACAGACACTATATTTCTTTTAGAATCTAAGATGTAGTATAAAATTCCATACAGAATCGGATAGACTTAAACTGCAAAATCAACCCAGAATTGAACTTGTGTTTTACTGTTTATTGTATGGTCATATACAGCCAAAACCAGTTAAGCAAAATGGGTAAAGTAGACAAGTCATTCAATATGGTTGAGGAAAAAATATGTTTTAATTACAGTATCACAACTTGTTTAATTTTGAAAATAGCATTAACTTTCTGAATATTTTTTTCTACCTTTCTCCTCCCCTAGGTTTTCTTATGCAGCTTTCAGTGATTCTAACATCATAGCAGTGGCAGTAGACACAGCTCTCTATATTGCCAAGAAAAACAGCCCTGTCGTAGAGGTGTGGGACAAGAAAACGGAAAAGCTCTGTGAATTAATAGACTGTGTGCACTTCTTAAAGTAAGTTCATTGGTTAGTTTACCTCTGGTTTTATAAGTCAGGGTTCACAGAGAAAGGAATTGTGGCCTCTTTTTTTTTTTTTTTTATTCCTGTCTTCAAGGGAAATTTTAAAAAAAATCTTTTTTTGGAGAAAGTTAGTTCTTTGTTAACACATTCTATATATTTTCTTACACTCACATTATATCTATATCATCTATATCTATATTTATTTAATCTATATCTATATCATCTATGTCTATATCACCTGTCTCTATCTATCTATATCTATCTATCTATCTATCTCTGAATATAAGTGACTTGTTTTTCTTTTGTAATTTTTGGATTTAATAGAGAGCATTGAAACTAATTCCTTTATATTAAAACTGGGAAATTTTGCCGGGCAGTGGTGGCGCACACCTTTAATCCTAGCACTTGAGAGGCAGAGGTAGGTGGATTTCTGAGTTCGAGGCCAGCCTGGTCTACTGAGTGAGTTCCAGGACAGCCAGGGCTACACAGAGAAACCCTGTGTCGGAAAAAAAAAAACCAAAAAACCAAAAAACAAAACAAAAAAAGTGGGAAATTTCATTATATTCATAGTAAATTTTTACAAGTTATAACATTCATTACAAAAAATTGATTATCTATCTTGTTCACTTGAGGATTTCCTAAGTTGAGAGTTTATTGCAATAGTCCATATCATTAAGAACTTGTGCTTCAGGTAAAGGAATGTGCTTCCTGGCTGTTTATGTTAAACAATTTTGCTCTGCAGGCTTTAACCCTACTCAGAGCTGAAAGCCAGCCTTCTATTGCCCAGGTTTTCCTTCCAGTGCAGAACCCTGATGCTTGCGTGTTTACCGAATATGTATGTACAGGCTCAGCTCCTGTCATCCATCCCTAAGCAATACGGTATACAAGCTATTTATACAGAATTTACATTACATAAATACAATGAATCATTTAAAGTTGGAGGGAGGATGTGTGGAAGTTTCGTGGAATTGTGCTGTTCTTAAATAAAGATTTATAATTCCTGTGATTTTTGGTAACTAAAGCCAGGGAACCCGTGTTCAGAATTCTGAGACGACTGGCTTGACACCTTCATGGTTTAAGATGTTAGTAAGCTGTGCATGCTCAGGTAAATGTTTCACGTCTCTTAAGTGCCGATAGAACTGTGAGTAAAGACGTTCTTTATGGTTCCAGGGAGGTGATGGTAAAAATAAACAAGGAATCGAAACATAAGCTGTCCTACTCTGGGAGGGTGAAGGCGCTCTGCCTGCAGAAGAACACAGCTCTCTGGATCGGAACTGGAGGAGGCCACATCTTACTCCTGGATCTTTCTACTCGGCGCGTTATCCGCACCATTCACAATTTCTGTGATTCTGTGAGAGCCATGGCCACAGCACAATTAGGCAAGTTTCTTTCCTTTAGATAAATCCATACTTTTTATCATAACAAAATATCGTTTTTTTAAAATAAGTTTTTGTTGTTGTGGGTTTTTTTTTTTTTTTTTTTTTTTTTTTTAATGTGGCCACTATCAGGAGTGTGGGTGAAGGGTTACTCACTTACAAGGAGCATTGATAAGCAAAAAACAGCTTCATCACCATAAAACCCCCTGCTTCCTGGGTGAGGGCTCCAGAAAGGCAGCCCTGAGCTCTGCGCACCTGGCTGGAGGCTCCACAGTCTGAACACCTTTGCTTGCTGCACTTTTGCGGGCTCAAAATCTCCACTCCCGGCACTGCTCACTCCCGCCTTCAAGATTGGTCCAAGTTCTTTTTTTTATTAAGGTATTATTTGTTTTTATTGGATATTTTAATCACATTTCAGATGTCATCCCTTTTCCCCATCTCCCCCAGGAACCCCCATCCCATCCCCCTTCCTCCTGCTTCTAGGAGGATGTGCCCCCACCCATCCACCCACTCTATCTCCCCACCCTCGAATTTCCCCACACTGGGGCGTCCAGCTTTCATGGGACCAAGGATCTCCTCTCCCACCTATGCCCGACAAGGCCTTTAAGGAGAATTTCTGATGCCATTTTAGTGCTTTCAAGGGTCACATAATGAAGCCAACACAAGGCTAACTAACCTCTGAGTAGGGTCAGTTAACACTGGAAGGGATAGATGCTCTTGGTCTCATCAGAGAGGCGGACAATCTCAGATGCAACCAATTTAGCTCTCAAGAGCTCTTTTCACTATATCTAAGGCCAAAGAGAAAGCCCGTACTGTGTACATTTCACTTTTCATCACATAAGTCAAATGAATGTTTATTTTGAGCTTATTGTAAGTTTCACACCCTTGCCAGCTTCCTGCTTGGGTTTTATTCTTTAAATAAATTGACATTCTTAGAGCAACGCACAATGAACTCCCCAGTCCACAGGCTTTGCTAACTTCTAAGTTTTATCCAAGCTTAGTTATTGTTAGTAATTTTTTTCCATTTAAATGTGAATTAATCAGGGCACAGTGTGGACTATGTTTTTCACAAAGGAGTTTTTCAGTATCTTCTTTTGATGAATAATTTTATTTAGAAAACAGTAATTGCCCCATGTATGCAAACCTAATGATAAAATATTTTCAAAAGGATGTAGCATCCTAAAAGCGGGTTTGTGAAACTTTGACAAAGGAAGGGAAGCACTAGTCCTAAGAGGAATAAATTTAGCACCGAAAGAAGTTTCCCCTACCGGGCATGGACTTTTCATCTCTGGATACCTGAGCTGCACACATGAGATAGAATTAGGTGTGTCTGGGATTTTAAACTGTCATATATGTGTTAAACAACTAGAGAGGGAGATATCACAGTGTCTATATCCACAGCCACTATCTACAAATTGTGTTAAATTCTTGGTTGGTATTCACTTTGGGATTAAGTGGTTGGTTATCACTAACGTCATTGTCAGTACAGTGAGTTGTAAGTGATCGTAAAGTCAAGGTGAGTAACTCTTGCTAGTGTTTCAGGTACCTGTCTGTCTCCATGGCTGGGCACTTTTCTTATTAGTTCTGACTCAGGAATGTGGAGTCGCTAGCAGGGCTCTGGTCTGCCCGAAGTATTTGCACATATGGCTCTTTCTTTCTCTTTATTAGTTACATTAGTCTGTCTCATCTTGCTTTTTGATGCAGTAGCTCATGTGCTATACCTCAAAGAAGCTGGTGATGATGAAGTTGAGGTCCTTCTTTAGATTTTTGAGTGCCATCACCGACATAACACTGGGCAGTTTTGATTTCCCCCCTTTAATGACTAGATCTTTATTAGAGCACAAATTCCATGTAGATTAAGAGGGTCTGCATGTTTTCATCCATATCATATTATTAGGACCCTGCCAAAGACCCAGTATATGTCACGCTGTCGATGGATAATTGCCAAATAAATTAGCAAATGACTCAAGAGAGACGTGATATTATAGGCTCTCAGTGTATCCGCCCACCTTGCTTTCCAGGTGCCTCGTGTTTATGCCTCTGTTTGACTAGGCTTTCCTGGGCTTCTTCTCATCTAATGTTCTAATTCTGGGGAGGAATTAAATGTACATATCAAACCATTATATAACAAAGTTAAAGAGTTGTCTCACTTTCTTATAATTAGCCTAGGTTTTCTGATCTGTAAGAGGGTTTTATATAACTGAAGGGTGTCCTAAAGAGTAGCAGTGTCAAGCTGGAGAGACTCCTCAGCAGTTAAGAGCATTGTCTATTCTTCCAGAGGTCTTGAGTTCAATTCCCAGCAACCACATGGTGGCTGACAACCATCTGTAATGGGATCTGATGCCCTTTTCTGGTGTGTCTGAAGACCACTAGTATACTTGCATACATAAAATAAAATAAATAAATTTAAAAATAAAGTAGCAGTGGTAACTCAGATTCAGTATTTTTGTGTTTAAGATGTGGATAGCTGAACTTTTTAAAGTTGAATTTAATGCATTATTTTAACCGAATTTTTTTATGTTTTATTTTGGTAAAGGAAGCCTTAAAAATGTCATGCTGGTTTTGGGGTACAAGAGGAAGAGTACAGAGGGTACCCAAGAACAAAAAGGTAACATTAACATCATGCTCTGTGTTGAAAAGCATGTGACATGATGGGGCAGCATACTGTGCGTTGTAGGCTAATGGCTTGTGTCATACACTCTACACTCAGCAATATCTTCATAAAATCTTATTGCTTGTGTGTGTGTGTGTGTGTGTGTGTGTGTGTGCCCATGTTCACTAGATGTTTGGGTGTATGCACGTTACAGTTCATGTGTGAATGTCAGAGAACAACATGAAAGAGTTGGCTCTATTCTTCCATCATGTGGTACCCAGAGTTCAGACTCAGATCTTCTGACTTTAGCAGCTGAGTCATCTCATCTCATTGGCTCCCATCAGTAATTTCAATTCACTCTTTAAAATGTAAATAACACAGACATTTTCAAAATTAAATTTTAGCAACTCAATCAAATTTAAATTAAGTGTAATATTTTCATGATTTATTTTCATAGGGTTATCTCTATGATTTCCAATATTGAACAATATTTAAAATAATTCTATTTCTTTCATAAATGAAATGCTAGGTTATAAAATGCTCTTCCTGGAATTTTGGAGCTTCTTAATGTCCAATTAACATTTCCAAGGGGGAACTTGTTTTATTATAGCAATAACTTAGTACATTGTTTAGGCTAAATGTATGTGTATACATTTGTTCAGAACATAATATAAATGAATAAAAATGTTTCATAGTGGATTGTTGAAATATAATTTGTCTTCTTCTTACAGAGATACAATCTTGTTTGTCTATTTGGGACCTCAATCTTCCACACGAAGTGCAAAATTTAGAAAAACACATTGAAGTAAGAACAGAATTAGCTGATAAAATGAGGAAAACATCTGTTGAATAGAAAGACGTCAGACAGTCTCAATGTTATTTTGAATAAGACATCAGACATCCTCGCCACTCTATTGAGAAGGACATCGGATATCCTCGCCACTCTATTAGAAAACATACTCTTCTTTTTAAACTATATTTTTAAATGTTTACATTGAAAAGAGTATACCTATTCTTTACAAACTCATATGTATATGAAGGAATGTGTATGTTTTATGTTTAACTTAATATATGTAAAATATTTATCAGCAAATATGTTTTAAAAAACTATTTAATTTAGTACTATATTTTCTATACTCCTTAATTAATTTGAAGGGATAAGCAAAAGAAATCAACAAGGCACTTAATTTCAGTATTTATACTAAAATTAATAAAAAAAATCACGTTTGTTTTGCTATGCATTGTGAAGATAAAGTCTATTTTAAATTGTTGATTAAGACACAGATGTTGCTTGATTATCTATGGACTCTGCAGATTAAAATAAAAATATTTGGGCAACTTCCCATGTAAGCGACTCTTTCATATCTTGTTTTCAAGGGAATTATCAGCATAAATGTAAACTGTCATATTTTCACTAATTAAGATTTTTGTTAGGTCAGGAATTACCTTGGGTGCTGATGCAAACTGCAGCTAACACAATTTCATTTAGAAGACAATTCCGTTAAAATTGCTGAGCAAACGTAACAGTTTGTGAGCAAAGGCCTTGTTTCCAAGACCCAATAGGAAACTTAATGAAAACTGCTTACAAGTAGCCAAGATATAAACACAGAGGCCTCATGTCTGAGAATGACAGTCTATTTCTACTCCACCTTTAAATGTGGATGCCCTAAAATTTATATAATCATGGTGCTCATGTCTTTATGCGGTACATTTCTTTCCTTTGTACTTATTTATTTGTTTATTTATTATTTATTATCTGTTTATGTGTGTGATGATGTGTATGTGTGTGTCAAGCTCTCAGGCTCAGCATCACCTTACTTTGCTGAGCATCTTGTTGGCTCTGACTCCATGTGCTGTTGTGGTCCTTGGTAGTAAGATACAACTCCAGCTACTTGCTTTCTACTTGATTTTGTCCTAATGCATCTACTTGTATTTTCTCTAAATTTGTGACCCTGCATATATAAATGTATACATGTATATAAATCTATACATGTATAAAATCTTACCATCAGAATTACATAAGTCTACAATTCCACCAAACCACAGAGACAGACATAGAGCTTATTCATCAGTTTCCTGCATAAGGAATTTTAGTGCAGCAGAGCAAAAATAACCAGTCATATAGTCATTTAAATTAGACTCATTCTGATTAGATGACTTCCTACCTGGAGTATTAGTATATATGTAATGACTTGAGAAGCATTCCCACCTTAGAAAAGACGCTTGTGGAAAGACCATAGCTGGTACCCATCAGTTCAAGTTAACCCCCACTGTAAGATAACAAACAGAACTGGCCAGTCTTTTAGCTATGAATACTTTAAAATACATTCTGTTAAGGTTAATCAAATTCTTAACCTGAAAAGAATTTCCACTTTTCATGGCGACATACTGTACTGGCTGGTTTTATGTGTTGACTTGACTCAAAGTCTTCAGAGAGGAAGGAGCCTCAGTTGAGGAGATGCCTCCAGGAGATCCAGCTGTAAGGCATTTTCTCAATTAGTGGTCAATGGAGAAGGGCTCAACTCATTTTGGGTAGTGCCTTCCCTGGGCGTCTGTGTTCTATAAGAAAGACTAGTGAAGCCAGGCCAATAACTAATATTCCTCCATGGCCTCTTCATTAGCTCCTGCCTCCAGGTTCTATCCCTGTTAGAATTCCTGTCCTAATTTCCTCTAATGATAGACTATGATCTGGAAGTGAAATCCAAATGAACCCTTTCTTCTCCAACTTGATTTTTGGTCAGAGTGTTTTGTCACAGCAGTAGGAAGACTAATTGAGACACATACTAACTTCATTACATAATTAACAACACAAATTCAGTCATGATGAATTCATTCATCATGAGCCTATCTTATGACAATTTCTCTCATTGTTTCTCTGTGTGTGCAATATTTTAACCAGGTAGGTGCAAAAATATGTAAAAGAACATGAAATAATTATGTACAAACATGAAATCATGAAATAGATCGAAACTTCATGGTGAGAAGTAGCACCGTCTCTTCCAGAGCCTTGCATTCAGCTCTGTGTGGGTAATGCATGTAGGGAAAAGCAGAGCTTGTTCTGGGGAATGTGAGGAGCCACTGTAATTCCATTTTCTGTAGTGCAAATAGTTGCTCAAACACTAAGAGATAATATTTTTCAAGGGACCAATGTAGACATTAAAGAAAACTGCTAATCATTATAAAAACATTAAAAAAGATCATTAATTTTCAGAAAAAAATTTTATGTAGAAAATTCAAATTAGAAAAGATGAAAAGAAATCTCTCTGAATCTAATTTTGGCCAACACTATTCTGACTGTGCATAAACTACTTTATAGCCCAAAATCTGTGACTGGGGAGATAGGAGTGTTTGCCTTGCAAGCAGGAAGACCTGAGTTCCTTAGGAAACCCAGATCTCACATAAAAAATCCTGAACAGTGTCACATGCTTCTGATGCCAGCACTGCTGTTGGGGAGGCAGATGGGGCCTGGGTCTCACTCAGTTCCCAGTGTAACCTACTCAATAAGCTCCAGGCCAAGGAGCGATCCTGCCTCAGATAACAGAATTGTGACTACCTGAGGATTGCCACCCAACAGGTACACATACATATACACATACATACACACACATACATACACACATACATTCCTACACATACATACTTATATACACTTATATATACACAAACATATAAACACATACATACTTATATACACATACATGCACAAACACACACACAAAGCCAATTAAGTTTCATCAGAAAAGCTAATCTAATCAATGTTAAACACAAGTAATAAGAAAGATGATAGGCTTCTCTAAATGCAAAGTGAGCGTACAAATGTTCAGATACTAAAGCGAGAGTTGCCACTTCGCTGCTTATGTACCTATCACTTTGTCAGGGGTGAAGGAGGATAATGACAGCTCCACAGTGTTGACACCACTAGCCTGAGTTCTTCCAGATTTTTAAGGACTTCAACTCAAGTCAAAGACATGAGGATTCATGGCTTCAATACTGAAATGAATTTCAGGCATAGATGCTGTAATGGTACACTTGGGAGTGTATTAATGATGTTTTAATTCAGGCTTAAGTATGTAGATGAGAAAGGAGCACTCAGAAGATATATCCAAAAGGCATATCCAGGTGGGGATTTGTGCTTCCCCAGGGGGAAGAAGGAAGAGTAGATGTAACCAAGTGTGAGCACCAACTCCTCAATGGACAGGGAGCAATAAATTGCTTAAACATTCATCATCTCTACCCTTTTAGTGACTCTCAGGGAAGTTTCTTTTTTCTTCTTTTTTTTTTTTTTTTTTTTTTTTTTTACTTTTTTGACAAGAGAGAGATATGAAGTAGCTCAAGAGATGCTTTGGAAGAAATTATGATCTGACTAAAAGCAGAAGGGATTTTAGTCCACATCCTTTTCCTGTGAATGGGGTTTCTTGTTAGATTCCTACAAAACTGTAGGATTTGGGGGATGAGCGCGACCTCAAACAGTTGTTACTTGTGCTGAAAATTCTTTTTCCACCACTAGCAAGGACTTTGATGATCCAGACCGAGGGACCTCTTTCCCCGTTATCCTATTTCCAAGATGTCCTTAGTTTTTTCTTCTGCCCTGCCATGCATATTGTAAGAATGAATACAAAAATAAATGGTTTGCCTGGAGACAGAAGCAATACAATAAGATTTTACATTTTCCAATTCAGAAGGAGTGGAAACCTTATTCTCCCTTTGTCTAGCCATTGCGACTGTAACAACGTGAGAATGGGTACCTTGAAGATGCCATCTGTCGTTCTTCTGTTCTTTCAAGACATTAAAATTGTGCTTACTCTTCAGCTTTGAACTGTAGGCAGGAGACCTCAGAGCCAAGGGCTTGCTGTGTGAACCCAGAGTCCTGAGCAGACATGGGAACAAAAGAGAGCTTCCTGGTGTGTTGTTTTCTATCTTAGGTGCCCCACCTTACTCAGAGAGACTCTAGGTGCCAAAGACTTGGTGTAAAGAGTGAGGAGGAAGAAAGAATATCAGCATCTGCACTCTGTGGCTTTCTTCAGTGATAATCCACTATGCCATGATTCTTGAGCCGGGAAACTTAAACTCTACACAGTACCCCATATAAGTTACTTCAACTGATGGTCATTGAATCTGTGGACTCTAACACAATAAAACAGTGTGGTCTCCATTTATATATGAAAGTAAAACAGTGTAATAAATTGGATGATCCTGGAAAAAGCTATAAAAGTCAAAGCTGGCATTCAGGCAGAGACTCTAGGGATGAACAGACAACACTCTCCACAATGAGACTGCACACACCCATGTGCACTGCCTTTGGAGCATACATCTTTTTAAAATGTACACTGCCAAATACTGACATTTGTGACAATTTCCCATTCCTTGACAATCTAATTCTAGTGTATGAGAAATAGTTGAGTAAAGATGAAAGATACATTTATAAAATAAATTATAAGGCTAGTGAAATTGGAGAACATGTTAGGAAGAAAGGATATTTCAGATACTAAGTTTATCTTCCCGTTAAAAACATAAAAGGAACCTAGAACTTTATGAAAATGATAAAAGATTTCATCCATTTAATGCAATTTAATTGCAAAATATACCCTACGCGTTAATTCAAAGTATTTTCTATTGTTATTTATTAAACATACATGGTAGCAATTCAATATACTAAAATTACCTTCAGCATTACTTTAAAATCAAAGTAGAAAGGAAGGAAGGAGGGAAGAAAGAAAGGAAGGAAGGAAGAGAAGGTGGGAGGGAGTGTGAGAGGGAGAAAAAGAAACTATGAATTGGAAAGACCTTGGTCTATGTCCTGGACTGATTATTCAGGGGCTCATCAAACTGGATTAAGTCATGCAAAGAGCTTTTTCCTAACTGTAGACTGTCAAGAGTAGTGTGTTTGGAAGGAAGAGTACAAACAGAGATGGAAGTGTCAAGCATTGAGACCATATTTTATGCTGATTCTCTATCTGAATTAATGTGTCTTATAAAGAAAAACATTTAATTGGGGGTGGCTCATAGTTGTGAGGTTTAGTCTATAATCATCTTGGTGGGGAAGGATGATGGCACACAGGCAGACATGGTGCTGGAGAGGAAATTGAGAGTTCTATATCTTGATCTGCAGGCAGGAGGAGGAAGCTGCTACACTCAGAGTAGATTGAGCATCTGAGACCTTAAGCCCACCCTCTAGTGATGCACTTACTCCAACAAAGCCACACCTACTCCAACAAGGCCATACCTCCCAATAGTGCCACACCCTATGGACCAATAGGAGTTACTTTTATTCAAACCACCACATTTCACTCCCTGGTACCCATAGGCTTATAGCGACATCATAGTGCACAATGCAGTTAGTCCAACTTCAAAAGTCCCAGCAGTCTATCACACAGTTATTGCCACTGTTTAGAAGTGTAAAGTTCAAAGTCTCTTCTGAGACTCATGGAATCTCGTAACTGTAATAGCTTGTAAAATCAAAATATAAAAGCAGATCACATGCCCAACATACAATCATACAAGATATTCATTACCATTTTAAAGGGGTAGAAAGGCGGTGAGGAAATACTGGACCAAAGCAAGACTGAATACTATCTAGTAAAACTTCAAACTCTGCAACTCCATGTCTGATGTCAAAGCTCTCTTCAGATTTCTAAACTCTTTCAGCTGTATCAACTGCAACACAGTTCTTTCTCTTGGGCTGGCTCCACTTCCTAACGACAGCTCTCCTTGGTGGGGATCCTATGGCTCTTGCATCTCCAACATTTTGGGGTCTCCAAGGTCATCCAGGCTTCAACTTTACAGCTTCACACAATGTCCTCTCTAGATCTCCATGCAGGAATACCCCTGACACATCCCTGGTAACATTGGCTTTCCTTAGTTGCTGAGGGAGATTCCATAAGCCCTTTCTTCTATCCTTGATTCTAAAGCCAAAACCACATGCCGAAGCTGCCAAGTTCTGCTGCTTGCTGGGGCTAGAAGATGCTTCCCTCATTCAATGACATCTTCCCCAGCTTTCTGGTTTCCATGGTTTCCTTCATGGATTAAGCTTGTCTGTTCTGGAACTTGCTCTGTAGATCAGACTGGCTTTGAACTCTGAAATGCACTTGCTTCTGCTTTCTGAGTGCTTGGATTAAAGACAAATGCCACCAGACAAGCTCTTGGTTTTGTTTAGTTCCTTTTCACAATATGAAAGCTTAGCTAGGTGGGGTCTTGCCATGAGGTCACCACTCCCTTTATTCCATTTAACATCAAGATATTTAACCTATTTATCTTCTTGAACACAGGACTTAGCTCCATTCTACTTCCTGACACTCCTTTCATCCTTAAACTGTACATTTTGTAGCTTTTTTGCTTTTTGTTTTTGTTTTTGTGATAAGCTTTCTCCTTTTCATTTTAGATCTTCATAAGAGGGAACACTAACAACTGTACAACAAAGTCAATACTAGGCTGCTCTGAAATTTTCTCTGCCAATGCAACTAATGCAAAACTCTTCAATTTAGCTTCTGGCAAACTCTTTAGACAAGGGCAAAAAGCAGCCACATTCTTTACCAAAATATACAGGCATTGTCTGTAGACTACATACTAAAATTTTTTTCTTTTGTAAAATCACTTGGTTTTAATGGTTGGCAAATCCCAAGCACAGCAGCGTCTCTGTTCAGGCCAGGTGGTCATAAGTAGTTCAGAAGCTCCAAAACCTTTCTAAAAATCCCAAAGTTTATGAAATCTCCAAGCAAAATCTTCCATGTCTAACTAGAATCAAGTCTAATTCCTTCAAGATCATGGCCAGGATGTAGTATGGAGATCGCTGAGCTTCTGGTGTGGCGAGTAATGCGAGGCCGCTCAGCAGCAGCAGCAGGCAGCAATAGTAGCAGCAGCAAAGACTGATCAAGGCATTGGGAGCTGTGACCAAAGGGGAGGGAACATAGGGCAAGGTGCTGGAACCCAGTGACAGCGCAAGAGGTACTAAATGCAACAAGCTCTGCATATCAATGCATTAGAATATAAGCTAGTCATTTTTGGCTTAGAAAATGTTGGGGAGTTTGGCTCTGACTGTGACAGTTCATTCAAGGAATTTCGGTTGAAAAATATGATTGTATGATAGGAGGTTCTTATAGAAAGCACATTGAGGTAGATGTGCTTGAAATCTTGGAAACTGCAGGAACAGAACAATTTAAAACAATGGGAGATTTGTACAAGGCTTTGCTTTGGTTCAGTCTATCACAGCACAGTACACATTTAAAGATTGACATGATCTGAGAGAACAGATTCTTTGAGTTAAAGATACCATTGAAGTTCCAATGACTTTGGCTGAAAATAAATGTAACTTGGAAGATGAAAGAGTTGTAGGAACGGAACAAGGTCAAAATCTAGTAAGGCAATGGAATAACTATGCATTCTTAGAATCCTCCGCAAAATCCAAAATAAATGTTACAGAAATCTTTTATGACCTAGTGCAGTAGATTAACAGAAAAAAAAAAAAAAAAAAAACAGAAAAAAAAAAACAAAAACAGAAAAATCTGGTGCCTAGATAGGCACAGAAAAAAATTATTATGTCAGCTGCTTTAATGCACTGAATGCATTGTAGTCCTGAGCTATGTCTGAAGATGCATTGCCCAATTCAACAGTGCCAGTGTCACAACGTTGTTAGATCTACAAATATCTTAAATGGACTTTCCTGTGGTGGTACCCTGTAAGAAGGAGGTGAAAGCTACTCTATCAGTTTGCACATTCTAATCACTTTCCAGTATCACTAGAGATTTTGACTTCTATAATAGTTCTAGAGTATGCAGCTTGTAAAAACGGAGGCTATATCCAGTATTTCTACTGCTAAGAGACATTCTTCACGTACCCATGTTGTACATATGAAAGTGGTTTCCTGTATACTTTAACACACCCCATACATTGTATTGGAGAGTAGAATAATATAAATCTCAAAAGCATAATAGAAGAAAGTCCAAAAAGCTCCTATATAGACTACCCCAGATTACTTTGCATCTGTGATACTCGTAGCTTATTGTATTTTTTATTAATTCAAGGTCATTACCATTGTATTATATAAATAAGTGTCTACATAATACAGCTATGTAGAGTTGGGTTTTTTTTTTTTTTTTGATCTTTCAAAAACCTGTGGAGACAGTGATCTTGTCATTAAAGTATGATAGTCCTTCGAGTATAGTGCCTTAGATTTAAAGACTTTGCCCTTGATATCTGTTGGGAAGGAAATGTCCAGAATTTTTAAATCTCCTAATTTGTTTCCTTTTATGCTTACATAGGGAACAATGGTTATAGTTGTGTGTACAGTGGGAAGTCTACAACAAGAAGTGTATATTTTCAAACATCTTTTTTAATGATTTAACAATTTTCTAAATCATTTTCAGGTTTCTGCAGCTGTAGATTTGCACTGTGATTCCCTTGTTTGCTCATGCGTACACACGTCTGCAACACCAAATCGACAGGGTTAGTATCTTTGCCTGTTAGTGGTTCTTTCCCGTATGGAGCATTTTGGCTGAGATATTAAATGGTGGATGAGTGCTGTGGTGTGAATGTGGGAAGTAATTTTAATCATGTGTAATTGGTCACAAGGCCTAATTTGCTGTAACTATTGTTGTTTCATTTAACAATGCTTTGTTGATATGTATGCATTAATGTTTGAGTATAAAGGTTGTCCATTCAAATGGCAACCACAGTATTTTAATTTACTACCCTGATGTACAACAATGTTGAGGTGGTCAAATGTAAACCAAAAGCCCTAATTTAACTGGTGCAATTTTGTATAAATTCGTATCCATAGTTCAATAAATTTGGATTGCTGGCAAGGGCTTGCATTTTAATTACTTGCTTCTTGAATGTGTTTTGTGTAATGTTTTAAAAGTGCTAGTAAATAAACATGGGTTTACCTTTAAAAGGAAAATAGTCCAGCCTAGTACAATATCCAACTCCCAGTACCAGCTTCTGTCTTAACTAAGGTTTTATTACTGTAAGGAGACACCATGAACACAGCAACTCTTATTAAAAGAAAACATTTAATTGGGGTTGGGTTACAGTTTCAGAGGTTTAGCCCATTATCATCATGGAGGGGGGGGGGCATGGTGGCATGCAAGCACACATGGTGATAGAGAAGTAGCTGACAGTTATACGTCTGAATCTGCAGACAACAGAAAGAAAAACCTCAGTAGGCCTGGCTAGAGCATCTGAGACTGCAAAGCATGGCCCCTAGGGATGCACTTCCTCCAACAGAGCCACACCTACTCCAAGAAGGCCACACCTTCTAATAGTGCCACTTCCTATGGACTTATGGGGGATATTTTTATACAAACCACCATACTCCCTATTTTACCTCTACATTTGCCTTTCAGTCGTTGTGTAACATGTCAGGAACTGCATGTGTATATGGGCAAAATAACCATCCTGAAGAATAGCCAAAGGAAGTAATGACACTGTGTTCAGATCCATACAACTAAAACATCTTCATAACTGGACATTAGGATCAGGTGTGCAGCATCTGGCCACAAACTCTGCCTTTAGAGAAAATTCTTGCCAGTTTTCCATCACCTATTTTTTGTGTAAATAACCCCTAAATCAATCTCCAAATAAGAACTTGACAAGATCCCATTTCCTTGGTTAGTTTACTTAAAAAAAAAAGCCAATTTCCTTGCCTCAAATTTTTTTTTATCTTGATTCATTTGGCTATAAAATGTTACTTTTTCTCAGGCATGTCTGATGAGGGCTGGACTGAACTAAAGATTTCTCTTAGGCTTTGATGTATGGAGAGAGAATATATTTCCTTGTCCAAATCCAGAGACATGCTTGGTAGACTCAGTTACAGGCTAGAATTAGGTTCTCTCGTTATTTTCTCAGAGGTTTTGCTATTTGGAAGAAACACAGTTTCTTCACTAAACCGAGAACATACTTGGTAGGCACAGCAATGGCCTGGGGGCAGGGCATTGTAGGAACTATGGCTTCAGACCCTGAGAATCCAACTCTTCCCATCACAGGGGCTATGCTTATCAGTCTCAAGGCTGCTTTAGCCTCAGTCTGTAATGTTCTTGAGATAGTCTGTGTTCCCTTGTGCAATATTGTTTTATTAGCTTCCCACTGACTTACTCCCATTGTATGACAGTTTCATTGACTTTGTCTCATCATTCCCCGTTCCCCTACCCCCAATAATATATAAGAGGGTGTGGCAAAGAGCTCCTATATAGACTACTCCAGATAACTTCGCTCATGTAGTCCAAGGTGGCCTTGAACTCACTATATAGCCAAGGATGACAGTAAACTTCTTATATTCCTTCACCACCTCCTCAGTGTGTATTACAAGTATGTTCACCCACAGTTTCTGTGTTCTGCTTGGCATCACATGTAGGACCTTATGTTTGCTAGCTAAGAAGCACTCAACTAGGTGAGCTACATCCCCAACATGTCTACTTTATTCTGAGTAGGGTACATTTTCCTACAGCAGAGAGATAAAAAGCGTCCTGTTTCTGTTGTTTTTCTTTGTTTTTAATTGTTGGAGGTAAACAGCAGATGAGCGCGACATCAATATGGAAGATCATTGAATGGAAATTGCTTTAGCACAAGACAATGAGTTTTTCTTTGTGTAGATCACATATGTCACACATATGACCATGACTCTTCTTTTACCTGTCCTGCCTCACCCTTCAATAAACTTCCATTTATGTCCTGTCTACTTTGTCTGTCTACAGTAGCCCTATACCCATGTCACAAGGCTTTATATGTGAACATTTGCATCCAAAGTTTTGTATAAATTGCTAGAAAGTTCTTTCTTCTTGAAGTAGTAAATTATAAAATAAATTAGATCACATTTCAATTTTCTGTGCCTCTGTGCTTGAGTAAAGCTGGGCGTCTCATTGACATTTAGCAAACTGTTTAGCAAGAAGTATTTTATGTCAAAGATAAATAACAGCTTACAATAGGATGCCTTTATATCTATACATATGTTCAAAGGTAAACACACCTGCTACCAATACTGTAATTAAATTATTATACATTCCAGACAATTCAATCACATTATATGTAGCTTCTCTAAATTACTTTATATACACTTGTTTCCACAAAGATAATTATTATGAGTCAATTACAGAAAAATTATCTGACAAGCCCACCCACTGGCTGCTGGAAGTCTACAGTTTACCCCCTTTTGGAGGGATATTGACTTTATATTAAAGAAAATGTCTTTTCAGGTGATTTTAGTTTCTGTCTCCATATAAATTGGTCTTATAACTTATTACTTCAAATAACTTTATATTTTAAAAGTAATGTAAATAGAAAAATTATATTTGTAATGCTAAGATATGCATGCATAATTTTATACTATGGAAAATGTAAAGAAATTATGTGTTTTAATTATTTATTAGAACCCTATATGTCAAAAGACACTGAGTAGGATCCTGCCTGTATCATACCCAACCTTCAGGCCCAGTCCAGGTTTTACAACTTGCATGGAGGCCCAGCAAACTCCCCAGTCCTTAGAACTAGCCTTTTTCCTTATCCAAACTAGTTAGGCAAACCCCAGTCACATTGTCCTAAACCTCTGAGCTTGCATCAGAAAACACATCTTACATGCTAGTTTAGCCCTCTATGTAGACACAGTAGCCTATATATGGTCAGTAACCAATAACTATTTGATTGACTCAAGGCCCACATCACAGGAGGGAAATTCTAGTTCTGGACACCTAACCAACTGGGACTAGGGGTTTCTTGGATCTTAGAGGAGAACCTATTAGTACTACTTCAGTAAATGAGTACCATTCCTATCTGTATTCTAAATAATGATCTTTACATTCACCAATTAATGTAGCTCTCAACCCTTATTTGTAACAGCTGAGGACCATTACAGAAAGCCACAGCTGGCAAAAAAAAAAAAAAAAAAAAAAATGCAGAAAGCAATTGATCATGAGGTGCCCAGGCCTAGTCAATACGACCATAACACAACCTCACACCAAAGGATCAGGGAATGTCTTAAGGTTTCTGTTTTGCAACAAAACATCATGACCAAAAAGCAAGTTGGGGAGGAAAGGGTTTATTCAGCTTACACTTCCACATTGGTGTTCATCACCAAAGGAAGTCAGGATAGGAACTCACAAAGGGCTGGAACCTGGAGGCAGGAGCTGATGCACAGGCCATGAAGGGGTGCTGCTTACTGGCTTGCTTCCTTTGGCTTCTTCATCATTCATTCTATAGAATCCAAGACCACCTCCCAGGGATGGCACCACTCACAAGGGGCTGGACCCTCCCTCATTGATCACTACTTGAGAAAATTAGTACAAAGAGCATAATGGAAGAAAGAATGAAATGCTTTGAAGAGCCTAAGGACCAGGAAATCTGCTATAAGATTGTGTCTTCTAGAAATGATAGGGAAGCTATGCTTATGATACCACAGCAGCGTGGTTGCCTAACCAACACCAGAACACAATTAACACTAGTAGATATGTTGATGTGGAAGGGTAGAAGGGAAAAATCTCAGGAGACCAACCACTGCAGGAATCGCTAAAGTCTCTCTATATCTTTTCAGACAACTAGAGTTTAGCTGCCAGCATATGTACCAGGCTGGTCACTACTTCCTCCAAATTCAGCTCTGGAGCTTGGGCCTTCTTTATCCTCTATGTACAAATATACACAAAAATAAAATAAAATTGAATCTTAAAAATAATAAACTCTCTGGAAAAAATGCCTTCCTAGTAAGTCTATGTTGGCAAAATAATTAGTTCTTTCTTCTTTTTCTTTTTCTTTTTTCTTTTTGTTTTTTTCAAGACAGGGTTTCTCTGTATAGCCCTGGCTGCCCTGGAACTCACTCTGTAGACCAGACTGGCCTCGAACTCAGAAATCCACCTGCCTCTGTCTCCCAAGTGCTGGGATTAAAGGCATGCGCAATCACTGCCCGGCTTCTTCTTTTTCTTTGGCATGTTAAGATTTAAAAATGGTTAGTGAGGCTCTGGGCTTCCAAACCTCCATGCATTTCTTGAGTCATGTGAGAAAGTTAAAAAGTTAAATATGCAAATATTAAATATGTAAAGTTAGAGTTAAATATGCAAATACAGATATTTACAGGTGAAATAAAGAGGAACACTTTTTTCTCAGTCCCAAAGTGACTTTGGAAAGAGTTTCAAACCTTGAAGTTCATCTGCAGAACCAATGTTCTGTTTAGTTACCCGAGTGGTGGGCTGAGCTTCTGAACCAGGAATGAGGGAGAGCAGTTGTTGTGTCAGGCAAAGTTTGTGAATCCCCAAAGACCACCAGGGAGCAGATTTCGATGTAATCATATTAGGGTCTTTTTATTGAACCTTGAGCTTGGGCTCCCCATCAGCCCCAACACAGAAGATGGAGCCCTGAGTCTAGTTTTAGGAAAGCATTTGTAGAGGCAAGAAAGGGATAGGGGGGGCATTATGGCCTTTAACATAATTGGCTTATGTTGGGAGCCAAACCATAAACGTAACTAACATTTTTTCATTTATTTGTTTGTTTGTTGTATTTGATTGGTGGTTGTTAGGAAGTGAAGTGTCAGGGGCAGGCTTTTAACTGGAAACTGGTGTCAGACATAGGTCTTGTTAGGGGTATCTTGGAAACTGGTGCTAGTTACTGGTCTGTTAGTTAATTTGAGTTTAACCTTAGGTCAGGTTCTTTGCGTTGGAGTCTGAATCCAAAAAGATCTGGTCTATTATTCTCCCCTTTCTCTGCTAACTAGAAGGTCCAATCATGGGGCATCCTGAAGTTATTATATTTTAGAGGGGGTCAGGGTTGTCATCATTTAGTCTCTGTGGTATCCCTGGGACTTGGGTAGGGACATGGGATTCTCAGTAAGTTCACTGTGGCTCAGAGAAATAATGGTTTTGTTTGAGTCAGTGATTCTCCTTGTAACAGAATCTGACATACAACTTTGTGAGAATCAAGTTCCTTGACCAGGTGAACGATTTTGGCACTCAAGAGAGGAATCTATATAGTTTACTAAGAGGAAGACAGCTGCCCACACTTTAGTGGAGACACCGGTATACACAAGTGCTGGGTCTTGTTTTTCAATCCAATGAAGTAGTCCCTGCCATTTAATTAGAGAATTAGATCTTTTAAACACAGGATTATTACAGAAAAGCACACACTAGTTCCTTGTGTTGGTGCTTTTCTAATGCTGGATTAGTTCCTATTTATCCGTTTTTACTGAGATTCATTTTTCCCTATGCCCTTGTGAATATATACCCTTGTCTATATTCAGTAATTTTTAGGTATTTTCTGCAATCCCAACTTAATGATCATGAATTCTTATAGCTTGTGGTTGCCTTAGAAGGTCTTTATTTATTCTTTAATTTTGAGGATGACCGTTGGGCATTGTGATCTGGGTTGGGAGTTATTTTTCTTCCGGTATTTGAAATACATAACCCCAAATTCTTCTAGCTTAAGACTTTATGCTAATGGCCTAACTATTTTCTGATAGTTTTGCCTTTACAAGTAACTTGGTGTATCTCTCTTGCAGGCTTTAAGTTTCTATGTTTATACCATCTTCTTGGCATTTTGACTGTAGGAAGAAATGGCATGCGTCTTATTGTCTGTCTGTTTTGAGGCTTGAGTGGTTCGTACCACTGGATGTTCTTCTAAAATCTAAAGGAGGTGTTCTGATGCTATTTTTCTAACTAGACTTTCTGTATCTTTTACCTTAGTGGTCCCATCTATATGAAAACTCTGAAGTGGCCATGTTGCTCATGTACCAAAGATTTTATGTCTGGTTGCTCTAATTCTCAGCTGAGTCTTTGAGTTCTGAAGGTCCATCTTCTGCCTGGTTCCTTGCACTTGTTTGGTGTTCACCTGGCTTTCACTTTTACTTACAGAGCTTGTCATTACCAAGGATTCTGCTTTATGTTTTCAAAATACCCACTATTTATTGAACTGCTTTTAAACATCTTGCCTGTTATTTTGTGTTCTATTAATTTGACTATATACATCTTGTCTGAATTCACTGCTATTTTAAAAATAATCTTTGTGTTCTTTCTGTGGTATTTCCTCTACTTTGATATCACTGGCTCTAGTTACTATTAGGATTCCTGAATTTTGGAGAATTTGGGTTGCCTTGTTTTCTTATATTTATTTATTTTTCCATATTGGGATTGTTATAATATTAGCTACAAGTTTTTACTCTCTCATTTACCTTATGGCCTTTATTAAGGTTTTGGATGTAAATGTGCTGTGACTAGACTATGGTACAGTTTCTAACAACATGGCTGGGGTTATGTCTCAGTAGAAAAGCACTTCTCTGCTACCTCTAGACACTAAGGTCCATTTCCAAAACCTCCCATGGGGAACAAAGTTGTAGTGACCACCAGTAATATGTTAAACAGCCAAACGGAATAAAGTCACCATCCAAGAACAGTTACCACCACAACCCTAGAAGCAGCAGAGCAAAAGGTAGTAGAGAGTGACAAGAAAAGGTAGTACTAGGTAAAAGTAAGAGTAAGAAAAGTGGTTTTTAAAAGTGATGCAAAAAATAAGAAACAAAAGAAAAAAATAAAAGAAAAATAAATAAATAGTGTACATGAGACCCAAGAGAAGAGTTAAAGAGTTAAATAGTGAAAAAAAAAAAAAAAAAAAAAAACCAGAGGAAAGGAAAATTAAAAAAAAAAAGTGAAAGGAGGAGAGACAAGAAGGAGAAATGATCCAATAAAAAAAAATACAAAGCAAGGGACAAAGAAAGGAGGAAAGATTAAAAATAAAACACTAAAGGAGAAGAGATAGAAGGCATAAAGATAATGAAAAAGAAGTATTTACATGTAAATTTTTAAGTAGGCATGTTCTTTACAAAAATCAAAACAACAAAACAAAAACAAAACTAGACAAACAAAAACCAGAACTCCATGCATCCAAACTCAAACAAACAAGGACATTCAAACAGCCTTCATTCAAAATGTGGGGTAGGAGTGGAGGCTCTCAGCCTAAGCAGTAAAGCTTCCCTGATGGGTTCAGCAGAGAAGTTAGGTTGTGTTTTTGTATACCTCGGTCTTTTTACCTCGGTTTTTGTCTAACAACCAAGGGGCAGCGCCAGCTGTCTCTGCTCTTGTTCACCCTATGGACCTTTGCTAGGCAAGCACTGACCTGAGCAATTCTATCAGGTGTACAATCTGGGTACCTGGTACCTTTGGTTGTGTCTCCTTAGGGTGAGGATGTAGACAGAAGGTGTGAATCCATCTACATTGCAGAATGGTAGGGTGGATGCTGTGTTCCGCCCTCTGTCTTACTCCGGGAAGAGAGTACTTATTTTTATCTCTCTCTTTCTAGCCCCTTCTGGAGCTCAGACTGGCTTCCTACCAGGAGGAGCTCACAACACTTTTGGTCCAGTCTCGCCCCCTTAGGCAGACTGATCCCGTTAGCTGCACATACTGGATCGGTGCATGGCTTTTTTAAAAAGTTCCCAGAAACACAACTGTAAATTTTACCATTTTGACTTCCAAAACGTCAAAGGTGAGGTTCTAAAAAGGGGTTCCTGACACTGCCCTGTGATTATTGTATGGAAAGGAAAGAGAAATTCACAGTAAGGTTGTGTCTTGCAGATTGCAGGTGCCCAGTCTGTCTAGTCTATAGTTCCGCACCGTGCCTGGTGAATTTGTTCTAGGAAGAAACCTAGTTTACTGAATTTGTCTCTGCTTTACCCTCTGCAGTGATGCCACAGTCTAACGGTTCGATATGCCTCTCTGATCGCCGGTTCCTGTCTCTGTACATTAGAGTCTTTTCTAGTCTCTGTTCACAGCTAAACTTCAATGCCTTCATAACTGTCATCATCCTTCAAAGTGCTTGCCTTGTTCTGACAACGTCTCCTAAAAAGCCTGCTGAGAGTTGGAAGCATTTAATGTGCCATCTTGTGTCCTTTAATCTTCTATTTCTTGACTTAAGTTACATGGATATTTGCTTATGAAATAATTCTTTTGGTTACACATTTTTTAAAAAAAATTCATATTCATGCATAGCTCCAAATTAAGAATAAAATATCCTAATTTACTTGTTCTGAAATAAAGTTTTTCCTTATAGACTGAAAGTGGTCTCTGTGAGTTTTAGTCTCTGTCCTTTTAGCCTGTTAGAGGTTATAAGGCATATATAATCATGGGTAAAAGGTTCATGGGTAATGAAGCAAGCTATTGTTATGTCACTATAGTGTTCCTTACTTGGTTTAAAAGTACTGATTAAAGTTGTGCAAAGATAAGTGAAAGTTTGAATGCAAATGTTGTGTGTTGCTCAGTATGAGAAGCAGAGATGCATGCTGTGTGTGGCTCAGCAAACGGATGACTTTTTGTAGTATTAGCTTGAGCCCCTTGTAAAGCATACAAGTAGAAATACTTCCTGGTACTTTTGAACACTGATCCAAACCTCAAAAGGACATTGTGGATATGGAAATCACCATCCTTGGTAGCCCTGTATTTTCTATCGGTTTGTTTATGTTGGTAGAGACACTAATATGCAAGACACATGGAGAAGGCAAAGTGAAGAAAATATCTTTATTCAGAAGAAAAGGGGACAGGTGCAGAGGGTGGCTAGCCTTAAGAAGACAGGAGCAGAGAATGGGCTAGCCTTAAGATGATCAGTAACTTTAGATAATGGCAGAGCACTTAGCAAAGGTCTACCTGGGATGAAAGGCACGTGAGTTTGCAAACAGAGGAGTAGTGAGTTTCTGAGTGAGATGGGTAAGGAGCCTCACCACTGCTGAAGATACTATAGAGATCTGAAGTGGTGGTGAACAGAAGTTCTGAACACACTCTGGAAATCCATCCCCATTTCGTCCAGTCTCCCATGCCTTCTCAATATCAGTCTAAGAAAATGTTGAAATTGAATTGGAGGTGTTATATCACTAACAAGGTTATACCGTCTATATAGAATTTTAAATACTATTTAGGTTGCACATAGTTGCATGAGTTTGATGAATAGTTTCTCAAATTTTTAATTTAAT
Organism: Mastomys natalensis; assembly: GCA_021653895.1. NCBI lineage: Eukaryota > Metazoa > Chordata > Mammalia > Rodentia > Muridae > Mastomys > Mastomys natalensis. The sequence goes on from JAJTUV010000381.1 coordinate 2,389,714, forward strand.
GTCTATTTCTTCCAGAATAAGACTTTTCATATAATAACACATTTCTATCATTAAGAAATTCGCCCTTCCAGATTTTAGATCATAATGTGTATAGCAATAGAGAACTTCTTGTTCTACAGCCCAAGTAGATGTTGTTTAAGATGTCCCATGTTTCCTTTTGGGACAAGCCTTGTTATATAAACACATCGTCTTGCCTACAGTGAAGCTTTTGTTCTTTCAAAGGTTGACTTTCTCTGGAAGCACACCGCTAAGTGTACATAGACTTAAGACACATCCTTCTGAATCACGAAGTTGACATTTGCTTATTGTTCTTTTTGATGGGCATTCCTTTAAGATATGTATCATAATTTCACATTATGAAACTATTATTCTACTGATATCATATTGTAAATGTGAAACATTTAAAGGTCCTTAAAGATCCTTGTAGAACTGATCTGTCTCAGTTGGAAACTCTTGACCAAAATGAGTCTACAGCCTACAAAAGCCTTTAACAATCCTACTTATATTTATTAGAAATTAACATTATAGACTCATATGTAGATGCCTTTGCTCTTATAATGATCTCCATCACAGATACCTTGACATTTGAAGAAGTTAAAAAAACAATCAACTTTGCATAGAATGAGGGATGTGTTAATAATCACCCAAAAGAGTACTATCTTGGTGTCAGAGTGGGAGACAAAAGAAATGCTGACAAAATGTCCCTGACTGAAATATCAGATCCTGACACAGGAGTTTATCTGAATTAATACAGAGGCAGGTAGAGTTCGAATACAGATGACAGTAGATGAGTGGAAGTTTGTAGCTTTTCTTCTGGTAACATTTATTTCCCCAGAATAATTTAAAGCAATGCCATCAACTCCGAGGAATGACTAGAAAGGTGCTGGATGCTGGCAGTGAATATAAAATAGAAGAACATCAGAATGAAGTGGGTAGGATCTAGTTATATTCCATGTTCCCGTGCGGTAAGGAAGGTTGGTCTGAGTGCATGACTTTATCCACCCATGCTCATTTGCAGGACATAGGTAGAGGAAAGGAAATAATTTAATTATAAGCCTTGATTTAGAGCTTCCAAACATGTGAAAGTGAGGAAAGTGATGCATATTTCCTTGTGTGTGGATACACTTGTGTGTTTGGAGACTTAAGGCTGTTTTCTCTTAATGTTCTTCACCTTATTCTTCAGAATAGGGTCTCTTAGTTGAATATGAAACTACCCAACTTGTTCCAGGCATCCTCTATCTCTACCATCTAAGTCCTGGAATTAGAGGCTGATGCCATGCCAAATAGCATAATTGAATTTGGGGTATGCAAAGTCCTGTTCTCATGTCTACATGTTGAACAGTTTGCCCATTAAGCCATTTCTCCAGTTCTGAAGTCAGAACTCTCTTTGGCTGGCATGAAGTAGGCCTTTGCTGTAACAGTAATGTATTCATGTGCACACAATCATCACATTTGTGATCCAGAGGGGAAACTTGCACGGCTTTCAGCGGATGTGTTACTCTACACAGAAAAGATTTCAAGTATTTTAACTTTTGGTGGAGTGAGGAGTGGGTACATAACTGAGAGATGGTAACAGAAATGTAAAGAAAGAGGAAGTTGGTCTATGATGTTTATCATCTCACAGAAATTTGCTGCTTTTCTAAGAATAATAAAACTCTTCTCTAATCCTTTAGCTTCTGCAGGTTTCTTGGTGGCAACTGGGTATCAAAGAGAAGGTGCGCTACTGGATCCCCAGGATTCATATCCATTGGGTAGTGTGAAAGACATCTGATTTTCTTTCCCTATGCGCTTACGTATGAAACAGCCCTCACCCTGCACTCAAACTTGAACATTGTATGGATATATAGTCCTTAAATAGGTTTTCTATTTAATCTTACTTCTGTCCTAAAACATTTTTCTCATATTAACATTTCTATATATTTCTTCTTATGTGTCTCTCTGATTGTGAAGTACATGGAAAAAGAAGTGTAATTAAAATATTAGGAATTTGTCAATGATAAAAGTAGGGCCATGACATGATACATTCCTGTATTGTACTATGTCTCTACCTAGATGATAAGTACATGTGTATCTCTAAAGACATTACTAATTTCATATTATAAACAAAGACAAAGAGTTCTTTGTTTCAATGTAAACCGATGTTTAAAATACATTTAATTGTCAAAAGAAGGACAATTTTAATATATCATAATATTTGAGTTCCTTGAGGCATTAAGACATCTGTGATGATTGACAGGGTGCTGATCAAGAAATGTCATCAGCGTATTCGTGGTTTAATCCTCCAGCTTTTAGTTCCTGGCTTTGCTATTTGCACAGGGTGGCAAGAAGGCATATTCTGTGGTTGGCATAAACTGGACATGGACCAATGCAGAAGATGTCAGAGAAATTGGATACCTACCTGATATGCAGTAGATTGCCTTCCCTGTTGCAATGTTTGCCTGTGCTGTCACCACCAGGCTTGTCACTCCAACTGCTGACGAGATCCAGTGTTGAGATGGCCTATAAATATGCAGGCTAGAGTTGCCACGATGGGCCTGAGTCTCTACGCTTAGGTCCCGGATCATCACCATGAAGTTGATACTTCTGTACCTGGCTGTGGTGCTCTGCACTCTTTGCAAAGGTAAAGAATTTGAGCCTTTTTAATTTAGTAAATACATGTATATTTAACATTTAGTGTTCTCCATGTCTTCCTTGTGCCTCAAAGTAGGATAGTATTCAGGGATATATTGTTTTTAATACAGCAGATATTACTTATACATTCAGAGGTGATATTGGAGGTGTGTGTGTGTGTGTGTGTGTGTGTGTGTGTGTATGTGTGTTAGCCTTAAGGTTTGTTGCTCATTCTCAGCACAGTTTATACATTGATAACTATGTTTTGAGTTTACATTCCCATTATGTCTAGAATGCTACACTGACAATTGCTGTATTCACAAATCACATCACTTCTAAAAGAATCAGCCCATCACTCAAACAAAATTTCACAGGGAAAACATTTAGTAAATTAACCAAATTCTTGGATATTTTAAAAAGACAGACTTACTGAAAGCTTACTGGTAAATTTAAAAACTGTGTAAAATAAAAACAAGCAGTAGTTTGATAATCAATCAAAATAAAATTTATATGCTTTCATGAGCCATGACTTTACACACACACAGACAGACAAACATTATATATATATAACCATGTAATCTATAATAAAATATAGATCTGATGATATGTGCATGTATTTCTTATAAGTTTTTTTTTTTTTTTTTTTTTTTTTTTTTTTTTTAGTTTCTTGATTCTCACTAAAATAAAATAGATTAGGTCATTTTTTTAAATTCTCATTTGTAACTAATGAATTACTAAGAAAATATTAGGGAAAATAAAATCAGGTAAAATTTAGATTGGGAACTTTTAGATCAAGGCTGTTATGGGTAAAAGAAGTTGTGTATTGACCAATATTAACTGGTGAGTTTTGTTGGCCTCTGTATTTTCAAGACTGGATTGCCCTGGAATAGTGTGACTTTAGATATAAAGGGCCAATGTTTCCCCTAATCACGAGGGGATTTTATTAAATAAGAAAGCTCCAAAGTAATAAACTAGTATTGGAATATTAGTTATCACATATAAAGAGTGGTTGTTCATAGTAAATTTTAAGGAAGAGTTGAAGTAAAAGTATTTTATTGTCTTTGAACACATTATACTATTTCTGTTCTTACTTCTTATAAAAAAGGAGAGACTACTTTTTAGCATACCAAAAGGTCAGTATCTCTAAAAAAAGTTGGTCTTTAACTTGTGACGCTACCTACACAAGGAAATAGAAAATACTCTCTTGGGTTTGTGCTGATGCGCCTGGCTCCTCCTTTATACACCCCACTCCTGATCCAAACTCTTTAAGGCAGATTGTTCTGGGATTTCAGTGTTTTCCTAAAGCCAAAAACTATGACTAAGGGAGAAGCAGGTGCTCAGCTCACACTGAGTTTTCAACTTGAGCACACATCTCTCTTTTTTAGAGACGATTTCTGAAGGTCTTACCAACTTTGGAATGGCAGCTCTCTCCTCATGCTGTGGCAACTTGATACAATATCCGTATTGTAGAAGGACAATGTCTGCTGTCTGCTCCAAGTCCTTTACTGCTTACACACACTCAGATGGCAACACCACTGACCCAGGCTACTTAAGCTAGTTTGTCTGGCAGGAATGTACATCTCAGATGAGGCTGCAAGGATTTTAGCTAATAGGCAAGTCAAAGAAACAAGAATTCAAGTATGGCGTTTATGACATCTCCATATACCCTGAAGGAAACCAAGGGACAAATTCTTAACTGCAAACTACATTTCTGAGAGTTCATCACTGTCAGTAATTTGTGACACAGAAAATAATAGTGCTTAAGTTTTCTTTAAAAACCTTTATACTGTATTGGAATCACATCTGTAAGCCATTTTTTCCTGGTCTTTGGCTGAATACGCTTGATTGTATTTTCAGGTGTCAATCAATACAACTTGTATCAGAACACATGAGGGAACGTTTGCTGTGTCTAATAGTGCTGTTGGTAAGGTTGAGGGAGTCTGTTCACTTTGATTCTCATTTTTCCAGAAATAGTCCCAATTTCCAGAACTTTGGTTAGTATCAGATCATAAGAAAATAGAGTTTATGTTGGAAAAACATGGTCAATTTGGGCTTAAAAAATTACTTTTATTAGCAAAATGGAGGTTTGTGGTTGGTGTCTGGTCTATGGTAGATATGAATTTAGTGTTAGATGAATTAATGGAAAAGATTTCTAATTTGTCTGTTTAGAATTAAAGAATCATACTATTGTCCAAAGAAAGCAGCAATATAAATACCCTGTACTGAAGAGCCTTGTGTCTAGAGAAAGAGATGCCATCTTTTGCCATCTATTGAGGACTTTGGGAAAACCTTTTAAGTGGTGCTTGTTTGTTTGTTTTTATTATTTTGTCACACAGACTAGAAAACTTTCCAGTTCTGTTTCTCTGTGACAGTTACAATGCTAATGATTGGGTTTTTTCTTATTCTTAATGTAGTCTTCTTTGAGGACAAAAGTAAAGTTAAAAGAAGTAAATTTGCAGAAGGGTAGCTACATAGATTCTTAACTTTGGAAATCAAAGGCAGTGAAGAAAATAAGGGTTAATAAAATTCTGTGACTCTGAGTATTTTTTAACATGGAGTCATTGGCCTTAGAAGATGTGGATGTTGGTGGGAACTAGTATCAGGAAAAGTATCAGGAAGCTTGACAAAGCTGTGGAGAGGCATGTCTGTCACTAGACCAAGAATGCTGATGGATGCTATTGATACAAAACAAAGAGCATGCATGTCTTCATTTGTTCATTCAATCATTTTTATCGATCCTCAAAACATTTCAGTTTTCCATATTTTTCTCTTCATTTTTATTAAAGGGGAAAACTCAAGATGTGTCCATTTTCTCATGACAATATTGTTGTTGTTTCAAACAGTTGTAATTTCCCAAAGTGGAGCTGGCATACGTACCTCCACACACCTTAAATGGGGAGTGTTGCATCTTCTAAAAAGAATCTGAATGTCAAGAGTTCTGGTGGGAGCAAAGATGACAATGTGTCTGATGGAGGTAACTGTAGTCATTGGGTCTGGTCACTGTTGCTTTGCAATGAAGACTTAGACTTGAATTATTTAAATTAATTAACTGTGGGGGAAAAAGGTCTTTTTTCAAATACTACATAAGCAGTGAATCACTAGAGAGCCACTTTTAATAGTGTTTTATTTATCAATTTATTTTGGTTACTTGCAATGGGAACTGCTGGTTTGTAGTTCAAAAAAGTGAAGAAAATTTCTGCTGTTGGCTTTGGAATTTGCAGCTTTAATTCTGTTGTTGTCAATGCTTTTCCTAGAAAAATACTTAGAGTCAGATAATTTGTTGTGGAGAATATGCTTTTGGTGATTTCGATATTGTTTTCTAATATTTTTGCATGAAGTATTGGAGTTCAGAAATGGTTCACTCTCCTTTGTGGCATTCTTTTTATATCCTACAGGTAAAGATAACTTGAGAAACAAGGATCAACTTGGTGTTGTTGGCTCTGCAAATCTAAACTCTAGTTTAGAAGCTTCTGGTGCACACAAACTTGGAAGAAGTGGAACTCCTTCTCCAAGTCTGATAGCTGCTCCCAATTTGATTAGTATCTTTGCATCTCTGGACAAATTAAGAGGTATTCAACCAGGTCTCACTCCTGGGGCATTCACAAGGAGTTTCAAATATCTTTTTATATTATGTGGGAGTAATATTTTGATTTTAGATTTCTTTATTTCTTTTAATTTGCTTTTATATTGGGAGGTAACACTTGGTACTCTATTCTGGATAAGGTGGAGAAGAAGATTGAGTTAAAAATTGACCTGGTTATTAATGAGTTAGTAAAGATAGGATGATTAATGCTGAAGAATAAAGTGAAAGTGCTGGAGGTGTTTCTATCCCTTTGAAGTTACATTTATTGGAGTCTTGAGGTCTGCATATGACAATGCTTCACATGACATACTTTCTGCAGGTGATATCGGTGGTGGTATCAGTGTAGGAGGCAAAATCAACAGACCAAGTGACAGCGGGTCAGGTAGGCTACTTAGATGTGTGGTGAATTGTGAATATAAGAATGGATGAAAGCATGGACAGATGGCATTGAGTGTAGAGCATTTACTGAAAGGAATGGAAGACGGAGAACTTCCATTATGAATCAGTGAGGTTTAGATCCACACAGTATTTTACAGCATTGTGTTTTGCTGAAAGTAAAACATTCCAAGTTATATATGCCATTGCTAAAAGAAGGGTAGAGCCAAACGTGAACTTGCAAATCTTGGTAAATTTCATCCTCTGAATATAGTCTATGCTGGAAGCTCTGTTGGTATCTGCATTCAGGGTAAGTATGGATAATAGGTATGGTCTCACCTAGGATCTTTTGAAACTTATATATTGTTGCATATGGTCTAGGGAATTAATCAATCTGTTTGATTTTCCTTGGAGAGACCACATTGATCTTCCTTTTGAGGGAAAGGAAAGAAACAGGACAGATCTTGTAGTTTTCCTTGCAGAGACCACTGTGTTCTGTTTGGGTAAGAATTAAAAACAAAGATAGATTTAGTTTAGATGCTGAACTTTCTGTAAAGTCAGTGTTTCTGAGAAAAAAAAGACACGTCAAAAAGGCGGTAGCTTACATAGTAATCAGGGTGATTTTTAATTTGTCAGGACACAGAGTTAAATATTTTGATCTTAGTTCTGATGGAAATAATTTTCCCTTCTATAGCTGATATCCATATAACATGAAAAATCATATTGCTAATAAATGATTTGAGAAGATTATTTCAAAGCCAGTGGCCCCAATAGTCGAGCATCAGTGTGTGACAGTCAAATCTGAATTGTGTTGCACTTCCAAACCTTCGTTATATTAGCAGTTATAAAACCTAGGTACCTTAATAGAGATCTACTAAAAGGAAGGGTAGAGATGGGGTTAGCTGTGCATCTGGGTCAACATTCATTCTTTGTACCCAATCAGTTTTTATGAGAACATAGAGAATTTGTGGAATCAAATGGTCTGGTTATCATATGGTCTGGTCAAGACTTTAAATTTGTCTCAATACAAAGTATGAATATTGAATTTCTGTCCTATAATCTAATGAAATCCTTTACTCTCCTACGGCTGACACACATAGTGAACATTCAAATGACTTGATATTGGAAAAATTGAAAAGAATAGGAAAAAACCCACCAGATTGGTGCCATTTTCTTAGGTAGTCAAGTGTCAGTGTGTAGTAGTCAAACCTGAATTGTGCTGAGGTTCAAAACACTTGTTTGTTGACAACTCAATATTATCTAGTCGTAAAGTCTAGGTGCCTTGTTAGAAGGCTATTAAGAACAAGGGAAAACATCTGATATGTTATGAATTTGGGCCCAACTGTGTGCTGACATTGATCATAGTGCAATTGAAAGAATACTTCTTTGGCACTGAAGATTGTGGTTGTGTTTCCTGTCAGATATTTTATGATCATGTATTTTTAATCATGTTTGCATAATACAGTCTGTCAAAAACCTCCTGATATTCAGGCTGAACTTTGAGTGGAAGAAGGCATTCATCTTGAGGCTTTACAGAATAGAATGTTATGATCAGGAGAAAGGGACAGTTGTGAAGTCTTCTGGAATTGGACACAAGAGTGTCAGTAGTGACTCTGTGGCATCACCTCTCCATTAAGCTGGGCTTTTCTGAGAATCATCAATAGGTTCAAAATTCCTCCTCCTCATTCTGCTCCTCCTGTTCCTCTTCCTTCTCCCTCTCCTCCTCCTGCTTTTTCTCCTCTTCCTCTTCTTCTTCTTCCTCCTTCTCCTGTTTCTCCTCCTTCTTCTCCTCCTCCTTGATCTATTTATCTCAGATTTTCATTGCCTATAAACAGGAGAGAACTAGTTTATCTAGTTTTACAATTTAAAAGGTGAAAGTTTTGCTTGATTGTATAGACCACAATAAAAATGGGCCACTTGTTTCTCTTGGAACTTGATAGCATATGATCTGTAAGAACCAAGTTATGATCATACTATTCTCCACATGGTGCAGTTATGATCATCCTTGTGATACTTATGGTTATGATTTTAACTTTGTTAGTTGATCCAAGAGAAAACTGTAGGCTGCATCTTTCAGATGGGGTCTCCACAGTCAGGAGACTCTGGGACATTCCAGGGTCAACAAGCAGCTGGATCTGGTGGGAATAACTAGATTAAAGTGATCAGCAGTCAGTCTACAGTATGGATCCTCCAGTAATGGAAACAAGAGTGTCACAACCCGACCTGCCATCAAGTTTGTGTGTTTCCTGCTTCAGCATGCATTTGATTTTTAATTCCTTGTTGAAGAAATGCTTATTATCATGAACTGGTTCTGTATGTGTTAGAGAATGACAGAAACGTTGACATTACATTCAAATCTAGATTTTGAATCTCATTGGTTTGGTGATAATGAATTTGTAAAGTTAAATTAAATGGCTCTGTTAATTGATATATAGACCTCAGAATGTTGATTCTCACTTACTCAGACAAGATTTGTGTATTGATAGGTACTGAAACTTTACTGTTATAAGATATCAATCCTAAAATATGTAAATGTGCAAACACAAGTTGAAGAGAGTTACAAAAAATAGGTCAAATAGGATTTTAAAAAAGGAAAGATTCCTGGAGGACATTAGGCAGTCAGACTAAGCAACTAAAAACCTTAGTTCTAAATTGAGTCAATATTTTAGAGCATTCATTTCTCTGAAAGGGAAAGATTTTAAGTTATTTAATTTGAGAGTGTTATCAGAAGCATTGAGCTAAATTGGATCTTGAAATCTATACTTGAAATTCATCCTCTGAAAATAGTCTATGCTAAAATGTTCCTGTGAATATAAGCTGAGGGCATAGGTTCAAGAAAGGCAAAGAACCAAGGCAGTATGGAGCTTGACAGCAGTACATTTTTCAAGTCAGTGTTTGTGAGAACAAAGAACCATGGCCTAAAATATAGTAGATCATGCTGTGGCAGGTGATTGGGAGCAGATTGTTTATTTGTCGAAATCACAGGAGAATATTGAATGTTTGACAAATATTGTGATGATCTCATTATAGCTTCTTCAGTTCTCAAAATCATTGGAGAGGGATTGAAAAAATCCCTGCAGGCCTGGCCAGAGGAACATGGAAAGAGAAGCTCTAGTGCCAATGTCTCAGGTAGTCAAAAGTCACTGTGGGGCAGTGAAAGCTGACCCTCCAAATCCTTGCTTTATTGGCAGCTGTTGTGTGATGTTGTGTTTGGTTTTCTTTTGTTTTGTGTTTTATCCCAGTTGTAGAGTCTGATGCCTTGGTAGAGGATTGGGAAAGTGCAGGACAGTGCTGCGGTTGGTCAATGCGCTGGGTCAACCCAAGGCTAACATTGATCTTAGTGAACATGGAAGAAGATTTCTCTGACAAGATAAGACCTGGATATCTCTTGTCAAATATTTTATGAGAGGTCTTCTGATCACTTTTACCAAGTGTAGTCTGTCAACCACCTTGAAATAGTCTGACTGAACTGGGAGTGGAGAAGGAATTGCATGCAGAGTATTTAGTGAAAGGAATTCTGTGACCCAGACTTGAAGTCTTCTGTAATTGGACCCATGACTTTCAGTGATGTGGTGAGGGCATACTCTGTGCACCAAGTTGTGTTGTCCTCAGGATTTGAAACAGATTTAAAAATCATTAGCATTATTTTGGGTTTTCATTTTTCTATTAAACACAGAGCATTCATTTATCCAGTTATGTCATTAGAGATTGTCAGAGTG